>CAKOHB010000011.1:0-1265000 GCA_934046635.1 Buathra laborator
AGGTAAACGGATTCCGAGAAAATCGATACAGGAACTTACGATGGATTGGAAATCGGTAAATCTTAAAAGTACATGGAGCCGACAAAATCGTTACAGAAATTTACGATGGATTGGAAATCGGTAAATCTTAAAAGCACAAGGAGTCTGGGAGACAGCGAGGTAGGGAATTGAAGGGCCACGGTGACAGGGAGCCAGGGAACCAGAGAGCCAGGGAGCCAGGGAGCCAGGGAGCCAGGGAGACAGGGAGTCAGGGAGCCAGGGAGCCAGAGAGCCAGGGAGACAGAGAGTCAGGGAGCCAGGGAGCCAGGGAGCCAGAGAGCCAGGGAGCCAAGGAGCCAGAGAGCCAGGGAGCCAGGGAGCCAGGGAGCCAGGGAGACAGAGAGTCAGGGAGCCAGGGAGACAGGGAGCCAGGGAGCCAGGGAGCCAGGGAGCCAGGGAGCCAGGGAGACAGGAAGTCAGGGAGCCAGGGAGCCAGGGAGCCAGGGAGCCAGGGAGCTCCTCAGCTCCCACGACAAGTCGGCCGGGGAGTCAGAGAGCTAAAGAACAAACGATTGATATAATTTTTTCCACTTCTTAAATAATTGAAGAATAGACAAAAAAATTCTCAAAATCCACAAAATATTACTTATATCTTATTCAGCAAAACAAATAATCAAATAAATGTGAATGTTGTTGCGTTTTAAGGGAAACGGATTCCGACAAAATCGTTACCGAAATTTACGATGGATTGGAAATCGGTAAATCTTAAAAGTACAAGGAGTCTGGGAGCCAGCGAGGTAGGGAGCTGAGGGGCCAGTGTGACCGGGAGAGAGGTAGCCAGGGATCCAGGGAGCTCCTCAGCTTCCACGGTAAGTCGACCGGGGAGTCAGAGAGCTAGAGAACAAACGATTGTTATAATTTTTTCCACTTCTTAAGAAATTGAAGAATAGACAAATAAATTCTCAAAATCCACAAAATATTACTTATAACTTGTTCTGCAAAACAAATAATCAAAGAAATGTGAATGTTGTTGCGTTTTAAGGGAAACGGATTCCGACAAAATCGTTACAGAAATTTACGATGGATTGGAAATTGGTAAATCTTAAAAGTACAAGGAGTCTGGGAGCCAGCGAGGTAGGGAACTGAAGGGCCACGGTGACAGGGAGCCAGGGAACCAGAGAGCCAGGGAGCCAGGGAGCCAGAGAGCCAGGGAGCCAGGGAACCAGAGCGCCAGGGAACCAGAGAGCCAGGGAGCCAGAGAGCCAGGGAGCCAGGGAGCCAGGGAGACAGGGAGTCAGGGAGCCAGGGAGCCAGGGAGATAGGGAGCCAGGGAGACAGGGAGCCAGGGAGCCAGGGAGCCAGGGAGCCAGGGAGACAGGGAGTCAGGGAGCCAGGGAGCCAGGGAGCCAGCGAGCTCCTCAGTTCCCACGACAATTCGGCTAGGGAATTAGGGGGCTAAAGAAAACACGATTCTTATAATTTTTTCCACTTCTTAAATAATTGAAGAATAGACAAAAAAAATCTCAAAATCCACAAAATATTACTTATAACTTCGTCAGCAAAACAAATAATCAAATAAATGTGAATGTTGTTGCGGTTTAAGCGAAACGGATTCCGACAAAATCGTTAGAGAAATTTACGTTGGATTGAAAATCGGTAAATCTTAAAAGTACATGGAGTCAGGGAGCCAGGGAGCCAGGGAGCCAGGGAGCCAGGGAGCCAGGGAGCCAGGGAGCCAGGGAGCCAGGGAGCCAGGGAGCCAGAGAGCCAGGGAGACAGGGAGTCAGGTAGCCAGGGAGTCAGGGAGCCAGGGAGCCAGGGAGCCAGGGAGCCAGGGAGCCAGGGAGCCAGGGAGCCAGGGAGCCAGAGAGCCAGGGAGCCAAGGAACCAGAGAGCCAGGGAGCCAGGGAGCCAGGGAGCCAGGGAGACAGGGAGTCAGGGAGCCAGGGAGCCAGGGAGCCAGCGAGCTCCTCAGTTCCCACGACAATTCGGCTAGGGAATTAGGGGGCTAAAGAACAAACGATTCTTATAATTTTTTCCACTTCTTAAATAATTGAAGAATAGACAAAAAAATTCTCAAAATCCACAAAATATTACTTATAACTTGGTTTCCAAAACGAATCATTAAATAAGTGTGAATGTTGTTGCGGTTTAAGGGAAACGGATTCTGACAATATCGTTACAGAAATTTACGTTGGATTGGAAATCGATGAATCCTAAAAGTACAAGGAGTCTGGGAGCCAGCGAGGTAGGGAACTGAAGGGCCACCGTGACAGGGAGCCAGGGAGCCAAAGAGCCAGGGAGCCAGGGACCCAAGGAGCCAGAGAGCCAGGGGGCCAGGGAGCCAAGGAGCCAGAGAGCCAGGAGGCCAGAGAGCCAGGGAGCCAGGGAACCAGAGAGCCAGGGAGCCAGAGAGCCAGGGAGCCAGGGAACCAGAGAGCCAGAGAGCCAGGGCGCCAGGGAGACAGGGAGTCAGGTAGCCAGGGAGTCAGGGAGCCAGGGAGCCAGGGACCCAGGGAGCCAGGGAGCCAGGGAGCCAGGGAGCCAGGGAGCCAGAGAGCCAGGGAGCCAAGGAACCAGAGAGCCAGGGAGCCAGGGAGCCAGGGAGCCAGGGAGCCAGGGAGCCAGGGAGCCAGGGAGCCAGGGAGCCAGGGAGCCAGGGAGCCAGGGAGCCAGGGAGCCAGTGAGCCAGAGAGCCAGGGAGCCAAGAATCCAGGGAGCCAGGGAGCCAGGGAGCCAGGGAGACAGGGAGCCAGGGAGCCAGGGAGACAGGGAGTCAGGGAGCCCGAGAGCCAGGGAGCCAGGGAGCCAGGGAACCAGAGAGCCAGGGAGCCAAGGAGCCAGAGAGCCAGGGAGCCAGGGAGCCAGGGAGACAGAGAGTCAGGGAGCCAGGGAGCCAGGGAGCCAGAGAGACAGGGAGCCAAGGAGCCAGAGAGCCAGAGAGCCAGGGAGCCAGGGAGCCAGGGAGCCAGGGAGACAGAGAGTCAGGGAGCCAGGGAGCCAGGGAGCCAGGGAGCCAGGGAGCCAGGGAGCCAGGGAGACAGAGAGTCAGGGAGCCAGGGAGCCAGAGAGCCAGGGAGCCAAGAATCCAGGGAGCTCCTCAGCTCCCACGACAAGTCGGCCGGGGAGTCAGGGAGCTAAAGAACAAACGATTGATATAATTTTTTCCACTTCTTAAATAATTGAAGAATAGACAAATAAATTCATAAAATCCACAAAATGTTACTTATAACTTGTTCTGCAAAATAAATAATCAAATAAATGTGAATGTTGTTGCATTTTAAGGGAAACGGATTCCGCGAAAATCGATACAGGAACTTACGATGGATTGGAAATCGGTAAATCTTAAAAGTACATGGAGCCGACAAAATCGTTACAGAAATTTACGATGGATTGGAAATCGGTAAATCTTAAAAGTACAAGGAGTCTGGGAGCCAGCGAGGTAGGGAAATGAAGGGCCACGGTGTCAGGGAGCCAGGGAGCCAGAGAGCCAGGGAGCCAGGGAGCCAGAGAGCCAGGGAGCCAGGGAACCAGAGAACCAGGGAGCCAGAGAGCCAGGGAGCCAGGGAACCAGAGAGACAGGGAGCCAGAGAGCCAGAGAGCCAGGGAGCCAGGGAACCAGACAGCCAGGGAGCCAGGGAGCCAGGGAGCCAGGGAGCCAGGGAGCCAGGGAGGCAGGGAGCCAGGGAGCCAGGGAGCCAGGGAGCCAAGAAGCCAGGGAGCTCCTCAGTTCCCACGACAATTCGGCCGGGGAGTCAGGGAGCTAAAGAACAAACGATTCTTATAATTTTTCCACTTCTTAAATAATTGAAGAATAGACAAAAAAATTCATAAAATCCACAAAATATTACATATAACTTGTTCTGCAAAATAAATAATCAAATAAATGTGAATGTTGTTGCGTTTTAAGGGAAACGGATTCCGAGAAAATCGATACAGGAACTTACGATGGATTGGAAATCGATGAATCCTAAATGTACAAGGAGTCTGGGAGCCAGCGAGGTAGGGAGCTGAGGGGCCAGTGTGACCGGGAGCCAGGTAGCCAGGGATCCAGGGAGCTCCTCAGCTTCCACGGCAAGTCGGCCGGGGAGTCAGAGAGCTAGAGAACAAACGATTGTTATAATTTTTTCCACTTCTTAAGAAATTGAAGAATAGACAAATAAATTCTCAAAATCCACAAAATATTACTTATAACTTGTTCTGCAAAACAAATAATCAAAGAAATGTGAATGTTGTTGCGTTTTAAGGGAAACGGATTCCGACAAAATCGTTACAGAAATTTACGATGGATTGGAAATCGGTAAATCTTAAAAGTACAAGGAGTCTGGGAGCCAGCGAGGTAGGGAACTGAAGGGCCACGGTGACAGGGAGCCAGGGAACCAGAGAGCCAGGGAGCCAGGGAGCCAGAGAGCCAGGGAGCCAGGGAACCAGAGCGCCAGGGAACCAGGGAGCCAGGGAGCCAGAGAGCCAGGGAGCCAGGGAACCAGAGAGCCAGGGAGACAGGGAGTCAGGGAGCCAGGGAGCCAGGGAGATAGGGAGCCAGGGAGCCAGGGAGCCAGGGAGACAGAGAGTCAGGGAGCCAGGGAGCCAGGGAGCCAGAGAGACAGGGAGCCAAGGAGCCAGAGAGCCAGAGAGCCAGGGAGCCAGGGAGCCAGGGAGCCAGGGAGACAGAGAGTCAGGGAGCCAGGGAGCCAGGGAGCCAGGGAGCCAGGGAGCCAGCGAGCCAGGGAGCCAGGGAGACAGAGAGTCAGGGAGCCAGGGAGCCAGAGAGCCAGGGAGCCAAGAATCCAGGGAGCTCCTCAGCTCCCACGACAAGTCGGCCGGGGAGTCAGGGAGCTAAAGAACAAACGATTGATATAATTTTTTCCACTTCTTAAATAATTGAAGAATAGACAAATAAATTCATAAAATCCACAAAATGTTACTTATAACTTGTTCTGCAAAATAAATAATCAAATAAATGTGAATGTTGTTGCATTTTAAGGGAAACGGATTCCGCGAAAATCGATACAGGAACTTACGATGGATTGGAAATCGGTAAATCTTAAAAGTACATGGAGCCGACAAAATCGTTACAGAAATTTACGATGGATTGGAAATCGGTAAATCTTAAAAGTACAAGGAGTCTGGGAGCCAGCGAGGTAGGGAAATGAAGGGCCACGGTGTCAGGGAGCCAGGGAGCCAGAGAGCCAGGGAGCCAGGGAGCCAGAGAGCCAGGGAGCCAGGGAACCAGAGAACCAGGGAGCCAGAGAGCCAGGGAGCCAGGGAACCAGAGAGACAGGGAGCCAGAGAGCCAGAGAGCCAGGGAGCCAGGGAACCAGACAGCCAGGGAGCCAGGGAGCCAGGGAGCCAGCGAGCCAGGGAGCCAGGGAGACAGAGAGTCAGGGAGCCAGGGAGCCAGAGAGCCAGGGAGCCAAGAATCCAGGGAGCTCCTCAGCTCCCACGACAAGTCGGCCGGGGAGTCAGGGAGCTAAAGAACAAACGATTGATATAATTTTTTCCACTTCTTAAATAATTGAAGAATAGACAAATAAATTCATAAAATCCACAAAATGTTACTTATAACTTGTTCTGCAAAATAAATAATCAAATAAATGTGAATGTTGTTGCATTTTAAGGGAAACGGATTCCGCGAAAATCGATACAGGAACTTACGATGGATTGGAAATCGGTAAATCTTAAAAGTACATGGAGCCGACAAAATCGTTACAGAAATTTACGATGGATTGGAAATCGGTAAATCTTAAAAGTACAAGGAGTCTGGGAGCCAGCGAGGTAGGGAAATGAAGGGCCACGGTGACAGGGAGCCAGGGAGCCAGAGAGCCAGGGAGCCAGGGAGCCAGAGAGCCAGGGAGCCAGGGAACCAGAGAACCAGGGAGCCAGAGAGCCAGGGAGCCAGGGAACCAGAGAGACAGGGAGCCAGAGAGCCAGAGAGCCAGGGAGCCAGGGAACCAGACAGCCAGGGAGCCAGGTAGCCAGGGAGCCAGGGAGCCAGGGAGCCAGGGAGCCAGGGAGGCAGGGAGCCAGGGAGCCAGGGAGCCAGGGAGCCAAGAAGCCAGGGAGCTCCTCAGTTCCCACGACAATTCGGCCGGGGAGTCAGGGAGCTAAAGAACAAACGATTCTTATAATTTTTCCACTTCTTAAATAATTGAAGAATAGACAAAAAAATTCATAAAATCCACAAAATATTACATATAACTTGTTCTGCAAAATAAATAATCAAATAAATGTGAATGTTGTTGCGTTTTAAGGGAAACGGATTCCGAGAAAATCGATACAGGAACTTACGATGGATTGGAAATCGATGAATCCTAAATGTACAAGGAGTCTGGGAGCCAGCGAGGTAGGGAGCTGAGGGGCCAGTGTGACCGGGAGCCAGGTAGCCAGGGATCCAGGGAGCTCCTCAGCTTCCACGGCAAGTCGGCCGGGGAGTCAGAGAGCTAGAGAACAAACGATTGTTATAATTTTTTCCACTTCTTAAGAAATTGAAGAATAGACAAATAAATTCTCAAAATCCACAAAATATTACTTATAACTTGTTCTGCAAAACAAATAATCAAAGAAATGTGAATGTTGTTGCGTTTTAAGGGAAACGGATTCCGACAAAATCGTTACAGAAATTTACGATGGATTGGAAATCGGTAAATCTTAAAAGTACAAGGAGTCTGGGAGCCAGCGAGGTAGGGAACTGAAGGGCCACGGTGACAGGGAGCCAGGGAACCAGAGAGCCAGGGAGCCAGGGAGCCAGAGAGCCAGGGAGCCAGGGAACCAGAGCGCCAGGGAACCAGAGAGCCAGGGAGCCAGAGAGCCAGGGAGCCAGGGAACCAGAGAGCCAGGGAGACAGGGAGTCAGGGAGCCAGGGAGCCAGGGAGATAGGGAGCCAGGGAGCCAGGGAGCCAGGGAGACAGAGAGTCAGGGAGCCAGGGAGCCAGGGAGCCAGAGAGACAGGGAGCCAAGGAGCCAGAGAGCCAGAGAGCCAGGGAGCCAGGGAGCCAGGGAGCCAGGGAGACAGAGAGTCAGGGAGCCAGGGAGCCAGTGAGCCAGGGAGCCAGGGAGCCAGCGAGCCAGGGAGCCTGGGAGACAGTGAGCCAGGGAGCCAGGGAGCCAGAGAGCCAGGGAGCCAAGAATCCAGGGAGCTCCTCAGCTCCCACGACAAGTCGGCCGGGGAGTCAGGGAGCTAAAGAACAAACGATTGATATAATTTTTTCCACTTCTTAAATAATTGAAGAATAGACAAATAAATTCATAAAATCCACAAAATGTTACTTATAACTTGTTCTGCAAAATAAATAATCAAATAAATGTGAATGTTGTTGCATTTTAAGGGAAACGGATTCCGCGAAAATCGATACAGGAACTTACGATGGATTGGAAATCGGTAAATCTTAAAAGTACATGGAGCCGACAAAATCGTTACAGAAATTTACGATGGATTGGAAATCGGTAAATCTTAAAAGTACAAGGAGTCTGGGAGCCAGCGAGGTAGGGAAATGAAGGGCCACGGTGTCAGGGAGCCAGGGAGCCAGAGAGCCAGGGAGCCAGGGAGCCAGAGAGCCAGGGAGCCAGGGAACCAGAGAACCAGGGAGCCAGAGAGCCAGGGAGCCAGGGAACCAGAGAGACAGGGAGCCAGAGAGCCAGAGAGCCAGGGAGCCAGGGAACCAGACAGCCAGGGAGCCAGGTAGCCAGGGAGCCAGGGAGCCAGGGAGCCAGGGAGCCAGGGAGCCAGGGAGTCAGGGAACCAGAGAGCCAGGGAGCCAAGAAGCCAGGGAGCTCCTCAGCTCCCACGACAAGTCGGCCGGGGAGTCAGGGAGCTAAAGAACAAACGATTGATATAATTTTTTCCACTTCTTAAATAATTGAAGAATAGACAAAAATATTCTCAAAATCCACAAAATATTACTTATAACTTAGTCTGCAAAACGAATAATTAAATAAATGTGAATGTTGTTGCGGTTTAAGGGAAACGGATTTCGACAAAATCGTTACAGAAATTTACGTTGGATTGGAAATCGATGAATCCTAAATGTACAAGGAGTCTGGGAGCCAGCGAGGTAGGGAACTGAAGGGCCACCGTGACAGGGAGCCAGGGCGCCAGGGAGACAGGGAGTCAGGGAGCCAGGGAGCCAGGGAGCCAGAGAGCCAGGGAGCCACGGAACCAGAGAGCCAGGGAGCCAGGGAGCCAGAGAGCCAGGGAGCCAGGGAACCAGAGAGCCATGGAGCCAGAGAGCCAGGGAGCCAGGGAGCCAAGAAGCCAGGGAGCTCCTCAGCTCCCACGACAATTCGGCCGGGGAGTCAGGGAGCTAAAGAACAAACGATTGATATAATTTTTTCCACTTCTTAAATAATTGAAGAATAGACAAAAAAAATCTCAAAATCCACAAAATATTACTTATAACTTGGTCAGCAAAACAAATAATCAAATAAATGTGAATGTTGTTGCGGTTTAAGCGAAACGGATTCCGACAAAATCGTTAGAGAAATTTACGTTGGATTGAAAATCGGTAAATCTTAAAAGTACATGGAGTCAGGGAGCCAGGGAGCCAGGGCGCCAGGGAGCCAGGGAGCCAGGGAGCCAGGGAGCCAAGAAGCCAGGGAGCTCCTCAGTTCCCACGACAATTCGGCTAGGGAATTAGGGGGCTAAAGAACAAACGATTCTTATAATTTTTTCCACTTCTTAAATAATTGAAGAATAGACAAAAAAATTCTCAAAATCCACAAAATATTACTTATAACTTGGTTTCCAAAACGAATAATTAAATAAGTGTGAATGTTGTTGCGGTTTAAGGGAAACGGATTCTGACAATATCGTTACAGAAATTTACGTTGGATTGGAAATCGATGAATCCTAAAAGTACAAGGAGTCTGGGAGCCAGCGAGGTAGGGAACTGAAGGGCCACCGTGACAGGGAGCCAGGGAGCCAAAGAGCCAGGGAGCCAGGGAGCCAAGGAGCCAGAGGGCCAGGGGGCCAGGGAGCCAAGGAGCCAGAGAGCCAGGAGGCCAGGGAGCCAGAGAGCCAGGGAGCCAAGAAGCCAGGGAGCCAGGGAGCCAGGGCGCCAGGGCGACAGGGGGTCAGGGAGCCAGGGAGCCAGGGAGCCAGAGAGCCAGGGAGCCGGGGAACCAGAGAGCCAGGGAGCCAGGGAGCCAGAGAGCCAGGGAGCCAGGGAACTAGAGAGCCAGGGAGCCAGAGAGCCAGAGAGCCAGGGAGCCAAGGAACCAGAGAGCCAGGGAGCCAAGAAGCCAGGGAGCTCCTCAGCTCCCACGACAAGTCGGCCGGGGAGTCAGAGAGCTAAAGAACAAACGATTGATATAATTTTTTCCACTTCTTAAATAATTGAAGAATAGACAAATAAATTCATAAAATCCACAAAATATTACTTATAACTTGTTCTGCAAAATAAATAATCAAATAAATGTGAATGTTGTTGCGTTTTAAGGGAAACGGATTCCGAGAAAATCGATACAGGAACTTACGATGGATTGGAAATCGATGAATCCTAAATGTACAAGGAGTCTGGGAGCCAGCGAGGTAGGGAGCTGAGGGGCCAGTGTGACCGGGAGCCAGGTAGCCAGGGATCCAGGGAGCTCCTCAGCTTCCACGGCAAGTCGACCGGGGAGTCAGAGAGCTAGAGAACAAACGATTGTTATAATTTTTTCCACTTCTTAAGAAATTGAAGAATAGACAAATAAATTCTCAAAATCCACAAAATATTAGTTATAACTTGTTCTGCAAAACAAATAATCAAAGAAATGTGAATGTTGTTGCGTTTTAAGGGAAACGGATTCCGACAAAATCGTTACAGAAATTTACGATGGATTGGAAATCGGTAAATCTTAAAAGTACAAGGAGTCTGGGAGCCAGCGAGGTAGGGAACTGAAGGGCCACGGTGACAGGGAGCCAGGGAACCAGAGAGCCAGGGAGCCAGGGAGCCAGGGAGCCAGAGAGCCAGGGAGCCAGGGAACCAGAGCGCCAGGGAACCAGAGAGCCAGGGAGCCAGAGAGCCAGGGAGGCAGGGAGCCAGGGAGACAGGGAGTCAGGGAGCCAGGGAGCCAGGGAGATAGGGAGCCAGGGAGACAGGGAGCCAGGGAGTCAGGGAACCAGGGAGCCAGGGAGCCAGGGAGCCAGGGAGCCAAGAAGCCAGGGAGCTCCTCAGCTCCCACGACAAGTCGGCCGGGGAGTCAGGGAGTTAAAGAACAAACGATTGATATAATTTTTTCCACTTCTTAAATAATTGAAGAATAGACAAATAAATTCATAAAATCCACAAAATATTACTTATAACTTGTTCTGCAAAATAAATAATCAAATAAATGTGAATGTTGTTGCGTTTTAAGGGAAACGGATTCCGAGAAAATCGATACAGGAACTTACGATGGATTGGAAATCGGTAAATCTTAAAAGTACATGGAGCCGACAAAATCGTTACAGAAATTTACGATGGATTGGAAATCGGTAAATCTTAAAAGCACAAGGAGTCTGGGAGACAGCGAGGTAGGGAAATGAAGGGCCACGGTGACAGGGAGCCAGGGAGCCAGAGAGCCAGGGAGCCAGAGACCCAGGGAGCCAGGGAACCAGAGAGCCAGGGAGCCAGAGAGCCAGGGAGCCAGGGAACCAGAGAGACAGGGAGCCAGAGAGCCAGAGAGCCAGGGAGCCAGGGAACCAGGGAGCCAGGGAGCCAGGTAGCCAGGGAGCCAGGGAGCCAGGGAGACAGGGAGCCAGGGAGTCAGGGAACCAGGGAGCCAGGGAGCCAGGGAGCCAGGGAGCCAAGAAGCCAGGGAGCTCCTCAGCTCCCACGACAAGTCGGCCGGGGAGTCAGGGAGCTAAAGAACAAACGATTGATATAATTTTTTCCACTTCTTAAATAATTGAAGAATAGACAAATAAATTCATAAAATCCACAAAATATTACTTATAACTTGTTCTGCAAAATAAATAATCAAATAAATGTGAATGTTGTTGCGTTTTAAGGTAAACGGATTCCGAGAAAATCGATACAGGAACTTACGATGGATTGGAAATCGGTAAATCTTAAAAGTACATGGAGCCGACAAAATCGTTACAGAAATTTACGATGGATTGGAAATCGGTAAATCTTAAAAGCACAAGGAGTCTGGGAGACAGCGAGGTAGGGAATTGAAGGGCCACGGTGACAGGGAGCCAGGGAACCAGAGAGCCAGGGAGCCAGGGAGCCAGGGAGCCAGGGAGACAGGGAGTCAGGGAGCCAGGGAGCCAGAGAGCCAGGGAGACAGAGAGTCAGGGAGCCAGGGAGCCAGGGAGCCAGAGAGCCAGGGAGCCAAGGAGCCAGAGAGCCAGGGAGCCAGGGAGCCAGGGAGCCAGGGAGACAGAGAGTCAGGGAGCCAGGGAGACAGGGAGCCAGGGAGCCAGGGAGCCAGGGAGCCAGGGAGCCAGGGAGACAGGAAGTCAGGGAGCCAGGGAGCCAGGGAGCCAGGGAGCCAGGGAGCTCCTCAGCTCCCACGACAAGTCGGCCGGGGAGTCAGAGAGCTAAAGAACAAACGATTGATATAATTTTTTCCACTTCTTAAATAATTGAAGAATAGACAAAAAAATTCTCAAAATCCACAAAATATTACTTATAACTTGGTTTCCAAAACGAATAATTAAATAAGTGTGAATGTTGTTGCGGTTTAAGGGAAACGGATTCTGACAATATCGTTACAGAAATTTACGTTGGATTGGAAATCGATGAATCCTAAAAGTACAAGGAGTCTGGGAGCCAGCGAGGTAGGGAACTGAAGGGCCACCGTGACAGGGAGCCAGGGAGCCAAAGAGCCAGGGAGCCAGGGAGCCAAGGAGCCAGAGAGCCAGGGGGCCAGGGAGCCAAGGAGCCAGAGAGCCAGGAGGTCAGAGAGCCAGGGAGCCAGGGAACCAGAGAGCCAGGGAGCCAGAGAGCCAGGGAGCCAGGGAACCAGAGAGCCAGGGAGACAGAGAGTCAGGGAGCCAGGGAGCCAGGGAGCCAGGGAGCCAGGGAGCCAGCGAGCCAGGGAGCCAGGGAGCCAGAGAGGCAGGGAGCCAGGGAGCCAGAGAGCCAGGGAGCCAGGGAACCAGAGAACCAGGGAGCCAGAGAGCCAGGGAGCCAGGGAACCAGAGAGACAGGGAGCCAGAGAGCCAGGGAGCCAGGGAGCCAGGGAACCAGACAGCCAGGGAGCCAGGTAGCCAGGGAGCCAGGTAGCCAGGGAGCCAGAGAGGCAGGGAGCCAGGGAGCCAGAGAGCTAGGGAGCCAGGGAACCAGAGAACCAGGGAGCCAGAGAGCCAGGGAGCCAGGGAACCAGAGAGACAGGGAGCCAGAGAGCCAGAGAGCCAGGGAGCCAGGGAACCAGACAGCCAGGGAGCCAGGTAGCCAGGGAGCCAGGGAGCCAGGGAGCCAGGGAGCCAGGGAGGCAGGGAGCCAGGGAGCCAGGGAGCCAGGGAGCCAGGGAGCCAAGAAGCCAGGGAGCTCCTCAGTTCCCACGACAATTCGGCCGGGGAGTCAGGGAGCTAAAGAACAAACGATTCTTATAATTTTTTCCACTTCTTAAATAATTGAAGAATAGACAAAAAAATTCATAAAATCCACAAAATATTACATATAACTTGTTCTGCAAAATAAATAATCAAATAAATGTGAATGTTGTTGCGTTTTAAGGGAAACGGATTCCGAGAAAATCGATACAGGAACTTACGATGGATTGGAAATCGATGAATCCTAAATGTACAAGGAGTCTGGGAGCCAGCGAGGTAGGGAGCTGAGGGGCCAGTGTGACCGGGAGCCAGGTAGCCAGGGATCCAGGGAGCTCCTCAGCTTCCACGGCAAGTCGGCCGGGGAGTCAGAGAGCTAGAGAACAAACGATTGTTATAATTTTTTCCACTTCTTAAGAAATTGAAGAATAGACAAATAAATTCTCAAAATCCACAAAATATTACTTATAACTTGTTCTGCAAAACAAATAATCAAAGAAATGTGAATGTTGTTGCGTTTTAAGGGAAACGGATTCCGACAAAATCGTTACAGAAATTTACGATGGATTGGAAATCGGTAAATCTTAAAAGTACAAGGAGTCTGGGAGCCAGCGAGGTAGGGAACTGAAGGGCCACGGTGACAGGGAGCCAGGGAACCAGAGAGCCAGGGAGCCAGGGAGCCAGAGAGCCAGGGAGCCAGGGAACCAGAGAGCCAGGGAGCCAGGGAGCCAGGGAGACAGGGAGTCAGGGAGCCAGGGAGCCAGGGAGATAGGGAGCCAGGGAGACAGGGAGCCAGGGAGTCAGGGAACCAGAGAGCCAGGGAGCCAAGAAGCCAGGGAGCTCCTCAGCTCCCACGACAAGTCGGCCGGGGAGTCAGAGAGCTAAAGAACAAACGATTGATATAATTTTTTCCACTCTTAAATAATTGAAGAATAGACAAATAAATTCATAAAATCCACAAAATATTACTTATAACTTGTTCTGCAAAATAAATAATCAAATAAATGTGAATGTTGTTGCGTTTTAAGGGAAACGGATTCCGAGAAAATCGATACAGGAACTTACGATGGATTGGAAATCGATGAATCCTAAATGTACAAGGAGTCTGGGAGCCAGCGAGGTAGGGAGCTGAGGGGCCAGTGTGACCGGGAGCCAGGTAGCCAGGGATCCAGGGAGCTCCTCAGCTTCCACGGCAAGTCGACCGGGGAGTCAGAGAGCTAGAGAACAAACGATTGTTATAATTTTTTCCACTTCTTAAGAAATTGAAGAATAGACAAATAAATTCTCAAAATCCACAAAATATTAGTTATAACTTGTTCTGCAAAACAAATAATCAAAGAAATGTGAATGTTGTTGCGTTTTAAGGGAAACGGATTCCGACAAAATCGTTACAGAAATTTACGATGGATTGGAAATCGGTAAATCTTAAAAGTACAAGGAGTCTGGGAGCCAGCGAGGTAGGGAACTGAAGGGCCACGGTGACAGGTAGCCAGGGAGCCAGGGAGCCAGGGAGCCAGGGAGCCAGGGAGCCAGGGAGCCAGGGAGCCAGGGAGCCAGGGAGCCAGGGAGCCAAGAAGCCAGGGAGCTCCTCAGTTCCCACGACAATTCGGCCGGGGAGTCAGGGAGCTAAAGAACAAACGATTCTTATAATTTTTTCCACTTCTTAAATAATTGAAGAATAGACAAAAAAATTCATAAAATCCACAAAATATTACATATAACTTGTTCTGCAAAATAAATAATCAAATAAATGTGAATGTTGTTGCGTTTTAAGGGAAACGGATTCCGAGAAAATCGATACAGGAACTTACGATGGATTGGAAATCGATGAATCCTAAATGTACAAGGAGTCTGGGAGCCAGCGAGGTAGGGAGCTGAGGGGCCAGTGTGACCGGGAGCCAGGTAGCCAGGGATCCAGGGAGCTCCTCAGCTTCCACGGCAAGTCGGCCGGGGAGTCAGAGAGCTAGAGAACAAACGATTGTTATAATTTTTTCCACTTCTTAAGAAATTGAAGAATAGACAAATAAATTCTCAAAATCCACAAAATATTACTTATAACTTGTTCTGCAAAACAAATAATCAAAGAAATGTGAATGTTGTTGCGTTTTAAGGGCAACGGATTCCGACAAAATCGTTACAGAAATTTACGATGGATTGGAAATCGGTAAATCTTAAAAGTACAAGGAGTCTGGGAGCCAGCGAGGTAGGGAACTGAAGGGCCACGGTGACAGGGAGCCAGGGAACCAGAGAGCCAGGGAGCCAGCGAGCCAGAGAGCCAGGGAGCCAGGGAACCAGAGCGCCAGGGAACCAGAGAGCCAGGGAGCCAGGGAGCCAGGGAGACAGGGAGTCAGGGAGCCAGGGAGCCAGGGAGATAGGGAGCCAGGGAGACAGGGAGCCAGGGAGTCAGGGAACCAGAGAGCCAGGGAGCCAAGAAGCCAGGGAGCTCCTCAGCTCCCACGACAAGTCGGCCGGGGAGTCAGAGAGCTAAAGAACAAACGATTGATATAATTTTTTCCACTTCTTAAATAATTGAAGAATAGACAAATAAATTCATAAAATCCACAAAATATTACTTATAACTTGTTCTGCAAAATAAATAATCAAATAAATGTGAATGTTGTTGCGTTTTAAGGGAAACGGATTCCGAGAAAATCGATACAGGAACTTACGATGGATTGGAAATCGATGAATCCTAAATGTACAAGGAGTCTGGGAGCCAGCGAGGTAGGGAGCTGAGGGGCCAGTGTGACCGGGAGCCAGGTAGCCAGGGATCCAGGGAGCTCCTCAGCTTCCACGGCAAGTCGACCGGGGAGTCAGAGAGCTAGAGAACAAACGATTGTTATAATTTTTTCCACTTCTTAAGAAATTGAAGAATAGACAAATAAATTCTCAAAATCCACAAAATATTAGTTATAACTTGTTCTGCAAAACAAATAATCAAAGAAATGTGAATGTTGTTGCGTTTTAAGGGAAACGGATTCCGACAAAATCGTTACAGAAATTTACGATGGATTGGAAATCGGTAAATCTTAAAAGTACAAGGAGTCTGGGAGCCAGCGAGGTAGGGAACTGAAGGGCCACGGTGACAGGGAGCCAGGGAACCAGAGAGCCAGGGAGCCAGGGAGCCAGGGAGCCAGAGAGCCAGGGAGCCACGGAACCAGAGAGCCAGGGAGCCAGGGAGCCAGAGAGCCAGGGAGCCAGGGAACCAGAGAGCCATGGAGCCAGAGAGCCAGGGAGCCAGGGAGCCAAGAAGCCAGGGAGCTCCTCAGCTCCCACGACAATTCGGCCGGGGAGTCAGGGAGCTAAAGAACAAACGATTGATATAATTTTTTCCACTTCTTAAATAATTGAAGAATAGACAAAAAAAATCTCAAAATCCACAAAATATTACTTATAACTTGGTCAGCAAAACAAATAATCAAATAAATGTGAATGTTGTTGCGGTTTAAGCGAAACGGATTCCGACAAAATCGTTAGAGAAATTTACGTTGGATTGAAAATCGGTAAATCTTAAAAGTACATGGAGTCAGGGAGCCAGGGAGCCAGGGGGCCAGGGAGCCAGGGAGCCAGGGAGCCAGGGAGACAGAGAGCCAGGGAGCCAGGGAGACAGGGAGTCAGGGAGCCAGGGAGCCAGAGAGCCAGGGAGACAGAGAGTCAGGGAGCCAGGGAGCCAGGGAGCCAGAGAGCCAGGGAGCCAAGGAGCCAGAGAGCCAGGGAGCCAGGGAGCCAGGGAGCCAGGGAGCCAGGGAGCCAGGGAGACAGGGAGTCAGGGAGCCAGGGAGCCAGGGAGCCAGGGAGCTCCTCAGCTCCTCAGCTCCCACGACAAGTCGGCCGGGGAGTCAGAGAGCTAAAGAACAAACGATTGATATAATTTTTTCCACTTCTTAAATAATTGAAGAATAGACAAAAAAATTCTCAAAATCCACAAAATATTACTTATAACTTATTCAGCAAAACAAATAATCAAATAAATGTGAATGTTGTTGCGTTTTAAGGGAAACGGATTCCGACAAAATCGTTACCGAAATTTACGATGGATTGGAAATCGGTAAATCTTAAAAGTACAAGGAGTCTGGGAGCCAGCGAGGTAGGGAGCTGAGGGGCCAGTGTGACCGGGAGCCAGGTAGCCAGGGATCCAGGGAGCTCCTCAGCTTCCACGGCAAGTCGACCGGGGAGTCAGAGAGCTAGAGAACAAACGATTGTTATAATTTTTTCCACTTCTTAAGAAATTGAAGAATAGACAAATAAATTCTCAAAATCTACAAAATATTACTTATAACTTGTTCTGCAAAACAAATAATCAAAGAAATGTGAATGTTGTTGCGTTTTAAGGGAAACGGATTCCGACAAAATCGTTACAGAAATTTACGATGGATTGGAAATCGGTAAATCTTAAAAGTACAAGGAGTCTGGGAGCCAGCGAGGTAGGGAACTGAAGGGCCACGGTGACAGGGAGCCAGGGAACCAGAGAGCCAGGGAGCCAGGGAGCCAGAGAGCCAGGGAGCCAGGGAACCAGAGCGCCAGGGAACCAGAGAGCCAGGGAGCCAGGGAGACAGGGAGTCAGGGAGCCAGGGAGCCAGGGAGATAGGGAGCCAGGGAGACAGGGAGCCAGGGAGCCAGGGAGTCAGGGAACCAGAGAGCCAGGGAGCCAAGAAGCCAGGGAGCTCCTCAGCTCCCACGACAAGTCGGCCGGGGAGTCAGGGAGCTAAAGAACAAACGATTGATATAATTTTTTCCACTTCTTAAATAATTGAAGAATAGACAAAAATATTCTCAAAATCCACAAAATATTACTTATAACTTAGTCTGCAAAACGAATAATTAAATAAATGTGAATGTTGTTGCGGTTTAAGGGAAACGGATTTCGACAAAATCGTTACAGAAATTTACGTTGGATTGGAAATCGATGAATCCTAAATGTACAAGGAGTCTGGGAGCCAGCGAGGTAGGGAACTGAAGGGCCACCGTGACAGGGAGCCAGGGCGCCAGGGAGACAGGGAGTCAGGGAGCCAGGGAGCCAGGGAGCCAGAGAGCCAGGGAGCCACGGAACCAGAGAGCCAGGGAGCCAGGGAGCCAGAGAGCCAGGGAGCCAGGGAACCAGAGAGCCATGGAGCCAGAGAGCCAGGGAGCCAGGGAGCCAAGAAGCCAGGGAGCTCCTCAGCTCCCACGACAATTCGGCCGGGGAGTCAGGGAGCTAAAGAACAAACGATTGATATAATTTTTTCCACTTCTTAAATAATTGAAGAATAGACAAAAAAAATCTCAAAATCCACAAAATATTACTTATAACTTGGTCAGCAAAACAAATAATCAAATAAATGTGAATGTTGTTGCGGTTTAAGCGAAACGGATTCCGACAAAATCGTTAGAGAAATTTACGTTGGATTGAAAATCGGTAAATCTTAAAAGTACATGGAGTCAGGGAGCCAGGGAGCCAGGGCGCCAGGGAGCCAGGGAGCCAGGGAGCCAGGGAGCCAAGAAGCCAGGGAGCTCCTCAGTTCCCACGACAATTCGGCTAGGGAATTAGGGGGCTAAAGAACAAACGATTCTTATAATTTTTTCCACTTCTTAAATAATTGAAGAATAGACAAAAAAATTCTCAAAATCCACAAAATATTACTTATAACTTGGTTTCCAAAACGAATAATTAAATAAGTGTGAATGTTGTTGCGGTTTAAGGGAAACGGATTCTGACAATATCGTTACAGAAATTTACGTTGGATTGGAAATCGATGAATCCTAAAAGTACAAGGAGTCTGGGAGCCAGCGAGGTAGGGAACTGAAGGGCCACCGTGACAGGGAGCCAGGGAGCCAAAGAGCCAGGGAGCCAGGGAGCCAAGGAGCCAGAGGGCCAGGGGGCCAGGGAGCCAAGGAGCCAGAGAGCCAGGAGGCCAGGGAGCCAGAGAGCCAGGGAGCCAAGAAGCCAGGGAGCCAGGGAGCCAGGGAGTCAGGGAACCAGAGAGCCAGGGAGCCAAGAAGCCAGGGAGCTCCTCAGCTCCCACGACAAGTCGGCCGGGGAGTCAGGGAGCTAAAGAACAAACGATTGATATAATTTTTTCCACTTCTTAAATAATTGAAGAATAGACAAAAATATTCTCAAAATCCACAAAATATTACTTATAACTTAGTCTGCAAAACGAATAATTAAATAAATGTGAATGTTGTTGCGGTTTAAGGGAAACGGATTTCGACAAAATCGTTACAGAAATTTACGTTGGATTGGAAATCGATGAATCCTAAATGTACAAGGAGTCTGGGAGCCAGCGAGGTAGGGAACTGAAGGGCCACCGTGACCACCAGAGAGCCAGGGAGCCACGGAACCAGAGAGCCAGGGAGCCAGGGAGCCAGAGAGCCAGGGAGCCAGGGAACCAGAGAGCCATGGAGCCAGAGAGCCAGGGAGCCAGGGAGCCAAGAAGCCAGGGAGCTCCTCAGCTCCCACGACAATTCGGCCGGGGAGTCAGGGAGCTAAAGAACAAACGATTGATATAATTTTTTCCACTTCTTAAATAATTGAAGAATAGACAAAAAAAATCTCAAAATCCACAAAATATTACTTATAACTTAGTCTGCAAAACGAATAATTAAATAAATGTGAATGTTGTTGCGGTTTAAGGGAAACGGATTTCGACAAAATCGTTACAGAAATTTACGTTGGATTGGAAATCGATGAATCCTAAATGTACAAGGAGTCTGGGAGCCAGCGAGGTAGGGAACTGAAGGGCCACCGTGACAGGGAGCCAGGGCGCCAGGGAGACAGGGAGTCAGGGAGCCAGGGAGCCAGGGAGCCAGAGAGCCAGGGAGCCACGGAACCAGAGAGCCAGGGAGCCAGGGAGCCAGAGAGCCAGGGAGCCAGGGAACCAGAGAGCCATGGAGCCAGAGAGCCAGGGAGCCAGGGAGCCAAGAAGCCAGGGAGCTCCTCAGCTCCCACGACAATTCGGCCGGGGAGTCAGGGAGCTAAAGAACAAACGATTGATATAATTTTTTCCACTTCTTAAATAATTGAAGAATAGACAAAAAAAATCTCAAAATCCACAAAATATTACTTATAACTTGGTCAGCAAAACAAATAATCAAATAAATGTGAATGCTGTTGCGGTTTAAGCGAAACGGATTCCGACAAAATCGTTAGAGAAATTTACGTTGGATTGAAAATCGGTAAATCTTAAAAGTACATGGAGTCAGGGAGCCAGGGAGCCAGGGCGCCAGGGAGCCAGGGAGCCAGGGAGCCAGGGAGCCAAGAAGCCAGGGAGCTCCTCAGTTCCCACGACAATTCGGCTAGGGAATTAGGGGGCTAAAGAACAAACGATTCTTATAATTTTTTCCACTTCTTAAATAATTGAAGAATAGACAAAAAAATTCTCAAAATCCACAAAATATTACTTATAACTTGGTTTCCAAAACGAATAATTAAATAAGTGTGAATGTTGTTGCGGTTTAAGGGAAACGGATTCTGACAATATCGTTACAGAAATTTACGTTGGATTGGAAATCGATGAATCCTAAAAGTACAAGGAGTCTGGGAGCCAGCGAGGTAGGGAACTGAAGGGCCACCGTGACAGGGAGCCAGGGAGCCAAAGAGCCAGGGAGCCAGGGAGCCAAGGAGCCAGAGGGCCAGGGGGCCAGGGAGCCAAGGAGCCAGACAGCCAGGAGGCCAGGGAGCCAGAGAGCCAGGGAGCCAAGAAGCCAGGGAGCCAGGGAGCCAGGGCGCCAGGGCGACAGGGAGTCAGGGAGCCAGGGAGCCAGGGAGCCAGAGAGCCAGGGAGCCGGGGAACCAGAGAGCCAGGGAGCCAGGGAGCCAGAGAGCCAGGGAGCCAGGGAACTAGAGAGCCAGGGAGCCAGAGAGCCAGAGAGCCAGGGAGCCAAGGAACCAGAGAGCCAGGGAGCCAAGAAGCCAGGGAGCTCCTCAGCTCCCACGACAAGTCGGCCGGGGAGTCAGAGAGCTAAAGAACAAACGATTGATATAATTTTTTCCACTTCTTAAATAATTGAAGAATAGACAAATAAATTCATAAAATCCACAAAATATTACTTATAACTTGTTCTGCAAAATAAATAATCAAATAAATGTGAATGTTGTTGCGTTTTAAGGGAAACGGATTCCGAGAAAATCGATACAGGAACTTACGATGGATTGGAAATCGATGAATCCTAAATGTACAAGGAGTCTGGGAGCCAGCGAGGTAGGGAGCTGAGGGGCCAGTGTGACCGGGAGCCAGGTAGCCAGGGATCCAGGGAGCTCCTCAGCTTCCACGGCAAGTCGACCGGGGAGTCAGAGAGCTAGAGAACAAACGATTGTTATAATTTTTTCCACTTCTTAAGAAATTGAAGAATAGACAAATAAATTCTCAAAATCCACAAAATATTAGTTATAACTTGTTCTGCAAAACAAATAATCAAAGAAATGTGAATGTTGTTGCGTTTTAAGGGAAACGGATTCCGACAAAATCGTTACAGAAATTTACGATGGATTGGAAATCGGTAAATCTTAAAAGTACAAGGAGTCTGGGAGCCAGCGAGGTAGGGAACTGAAGGGCCACGGTGACAGGGAGCCAGGGAACCAGAGAGCCAGGGAGCCAGGGAGCCAGGGAGCCAGAGAGCCAGGGAGCCAGGGAACCAGAGCGCCAGGGAACCAGAGAGCCAGGGAGCCAGAGAGCCAGGGAGGCAGGGAGCCAGGGAGACAGGGAGTCAGGGAGCCAGGGAGCCAGGGAGATAGGGAGCCAGGGAGACAGGGAGCCAGGGAGTCAGGGAACCAGGGAGCCAGGGAGCCAGGGAGCCAAGAAGCCAGGGAGCTCCTCAGCTCCCACGACAAGTCGGCCGGGGAGTCAGGGAGTTAAAGAACAAACGATTGATATAATTTTTTCCACTTCTTAAATAATTGAAGAATAGACAAATAAATTCATAAAATCCACAAAATATTACTTATAACTTGTTCTGCAAAATAAATAATCAAATAAATGTGAATGTTGTTGCGTTTTAAGGGAAACGGATTCCGAGAAAATCGATACAGGAACTTACGATGGATTGGAAATCGGTAAATCTTAAAAGTACATGGAGCCGACAAAATCGTTACAGAAATTTACGATGGATTGGAAATCGGTAAATCTTAAAAGCACAAGGAGTCTGGGAGACAGCGAGGTAGGGAAATGAAGGGCCACGGTGACAGGGAGCCAGGGAGCCAGAGAGCCAGGGAGCCAGAGACCCAGGGAGCCAGGGAACCAGAGAGCCAGGGAGCCAGAGAGCCAGGGAGCCAGGGAACCAGAGAGACAGGGAGCCAGAGAGCCAGAGAGCCAGGGAGCCAGGGAACCAGGGAGCCAGGGAGCCAGGTAGCCAGGGAGCCAGGGAGCCAGGGAGACAGGGAGCCAGGGAGTCAGGGAACCAGGGAGCCAGGGAGCCAGGGAGCCAGGGAGCCAAGAAGCCAGGGAGCTCCTCAGCTCCCACGACAAGTCGGCCGGGGAGTCAGGGAGCTAAAGAACAAACGATTGATATAATTTTTTCCACTTCTTAAATAATTGAAGAATAGACAAATAAATTCATAAAATCCACAAAATATTACTTATAACTTGGTCTGCAAAATAAATAATCAAATAAATGTGAATGTTGTTGCGTTTTAAGGTAAACGGATTCCGAGAAAATCGATACAGGAACTTACGATGGATTGGAAATCGGTAAATCTTAAAAGTACATGGAGCCGACAAAATCGTTACAGAAATTTACGATGGATTGGAAATCGGTAAATCTTAAAAGCACAAGGAGTCTGGGAGACAGCGAGGTAGGGAATTGAAGGGCCACGGTGACAGGGAGCCAGGGAACCAGAGAGCCAGGGAGCCAGGGAGCCAGGGAGCCAGGGAGCCAGGGAGACAGGGAGTCAGGGAGCCAGGGAGCCAGAGAGCCAGGGAGACAGAGAGTCAGGGAGCCAGGGAGCCAGGGAGCCAGAGAGCCAGGGAGCCAAGGAGCCAGAGAGCCAGGGAGCCAGGGAGCCAGGGAGCCAGGGAGACAGGGAGACAGGGAGCCAGGGAGACAGGGAGCCAGGGAGCCAGGGAGCCAGGGAGCCAGGGAGCCAGGGAGACAGGAAGTCAGGGAGCCAGGGAGCCAGGGAGCCAGGGAGCCAGGGAGCTCCTCAGCTCCCACGACAAGTCGGCCGGGGAGTCAGAGAGCTAAAGAACAAACGATTGATATAATTTTTTCCACTTCTTAAATAATTGAAGAATAGACAAAAAAATTCTCAAAATCCACAAAATATTACTTATAACTTGGTTTCCAAAACGAATAATTAAATAAGTGTGAATGTTGTTGCGGTTTAAGGGAAACGGATTCTGACAATATCGTTACAGAAATTTACGTTGGATTGGAAATCGATGAATCCTAAAAGTACAAGGAGTCTGGGAGCCAGCGAGGTAGGGAACTGAAGGGCCACCGTGACAGGGAGCCAGGGAGCCAAAGAGCCAGGGAGCCAGGGAGCCAAGGAGCCAGAGAGCCAGGGGGCCAGGGAGCCAAGGAGCCAGAGAGCCAGGAGGTCAGAGAGCCAGGGAGCCAGGGAACCAGAGAGCCAGGGAGCCAGAGAGCCAGGGAGCCAGGGAACCAGAGAGCCAGGGAGCCAGAGAGCCAGGGCGCCAGGGAGACAGGGAGTCAGGTAGCCAGGGAGTCAGGGAGCCAGGGAGCCAGGGAGCCAGGGAGCCAGGGAGCCAGAGAGCCAGGGAGCCAAGGAACCAGAGAGCCAGGGAGCCAGGGAGCCAGGGAGCCAGGGAGCCAGGGAGCCAGGGAGCCAGGGAGCCAGGGAGCCAGGGAGCCAGGGAGCCAGGGAGCCAGGGAGCCAGGGAGACAGGGAGTCAGGGAGCCCGAGAGCCAGGGAGCCAGGGAACCAGAGAGCCAGGGAGCCAAGGAGCCAGAGAGCCAGGGAGCCAGGGAGCCAGGGAGACAGAGAGTGAGGGAGCCAGGGAGCCAGGGAGCCAGAGAGCCAGGGAGCCACGGAGCCAGAGAGCCAGGGAGCCAGGGAGCCAGGGAGCCAGGGAGACAGAGAGTCAGGGAGCCAGGGAGCCAGGGAGCCAGGGAGCCAGGGAGCCAGCGAGCCAGGGAGCCAGGGAGCCAGAGAGGCAGGGAGCCAGGGAGCCAGAGAGCCAGGGAGCCAGGGAACCAGAGAACCAGGGAGCCAGAGAGCCAGGGAGCCAGGGAACCAGAGAGACAGGGAGCCAGAGAGCCAGAGAGCCAGGGAGCCAGGGAACCAGACAGCCAGGGAGCCAGGTAGCCAGGGAGCCAGGGAGCCAGAGAGCCAGGGAGCCAGAGACCCAGGGAGCCAGGGAACCAGAGAGCCAGGGAGCCAGAGAGCCAGGGAGCCAGGGAACCAGAGAGACAGGGAGCCAGAGAGCCAGAGAGCCAGGGAGCCAGGGAACCAGGGAGCCAGGGAGCCAGGTAGCCAGGGAGCCAGGGAGCCAGGGAGACAGGGAGCCAGGGAGTCAGGGAACCAGGGAGCCAGGGAGCCAGGGAGCCAGGGAGCCAAGAAGCCAGGGAGCTCCTCAGCTCCCACGACAAGTCGGCCGGGGAGTCAGGGAGCTAAAGAACAAACGATTGATATAATTTTTTCCACTTCTTAAATAATTGAAGAATAGACAAATAAATTCATAAAATCCACAAAATATTACTTATAACTTGTTCTGCAAAATAAATAATCAAATAAATGTGAATGTTGTTGCGTTTTAAGGTAAACGGATTCCGAGAAAATCGATACAGGAACTTACGATGGATTGGAAATCGGTAAATCTTGAAAGTACATGGAGCCGACAAAATCGTTACAGAAATTTACGATGGATTGGAAATCGGTAAATCTTAAAAGCACAAGGAGTCTGGGAGACAGCGAGGTAGGGAATTGAAGGGCCACGGTGACAGGGAGCCAGGGAACCAGAGAGCCAGGGAGCCAGGGAGCCAGGGAGCCAGGGAGACAGGGAGTCAGGGAGCCAGGGAGCCAGAGAGCCAGGGAGACAGAGAGTCAGGGAGCCAGGGAGCCAGGGAGCCAGAGAGCCAGGGAGCCAAGGAGCCAGAGAGCCAGGGAGCCAGGGAGCCAGGGAGCCAGGGAGACAGAGAGTCAGGGAGCCAGGGAGACAGGGAGCCAGGGAGCCAGGGAGCCAGGGAGCCAGGGAGCCAGGGAGACAGGAAGTCAGGGAGCCAGGGAGCCAGGGAGCCAGGGAGCCAGGGAGCTCCTCAGCTCCCACGACAAGTCGGCCGGGGAGTCAGAGAGCTAAAGAACAAACGATTGATATAATTTTTTCCACTTCTTAAATAATTGAAGAATAGACAAAAAAATTCTCAAAATCCACAAAATATTACTTATAACTTGGTTTCCAAAACGAATAATTAAATAAGTGTGAATGTTGTTGCGGTTTAAGGGAAACGGATTCTGACAATATCGTTACAGAAATTTACGTTGGATTGGAAATCGATGAATCCTAAAAGTACAAGGAGTCTGGGAGCCAGCGAGGTAGGGAACTGAAGGGCCACCGTGACAGGGAGCCAGGGAGCCAAAGAGCCAGGGAGCCAGGGAGCCAAGGAGCCAGAGAGCCAGGGGGCCAGGGAGCCAAGGAGCCAGAGAGCCAGGAGGTCAGAGAGCCAGGGAGCCAGGGAACCAGAGAGCCAGGGAGCCAGAGAGCCAGGGAGCCAGGGAGCCAGAGAGCCAGGGAGCCAGAGAGCCAGGGCGCCAGGGAGACAGGGAGTCAGGTAGCCAGGGAGTCAGGGAGCCAGGGAGCCAGGGAGCCAGGGAGCCAGGGAGCCAGGGAGCCAGAGAGCCAGGGAGCCAAGGAACCAGAGAGCCAGGGAGCCAGGGAGCCAGGGAGCCAGGGAGCCAGGGAGCCAGGGAGCCAGGGAGCCAGGGAGCCAGGGAGCCAGGGAGCCAGGGAGCCAGGGAGACAGGGAGTCAGGGAGCCCGAGAGCCAGGGAGCCAGGGAACCAGAGAGCCAGGGAGCCAAGGAGCCAGAGAGCCAGGGAGCCAGGGAGCCAGGGAGACAGAGAGTCAGGGAGCCAGGGAGCCAGGGAGCCAGAGAGCCAGGGAGCCACGGAGCCAGAGAGCCAGGGAGCCAGGGAGCCAGGGAGCCAGGGAGACAGAGAGTCAGGGAGCCAGGGAGCCAGGGAGCCAGGGAGCCAGGGAGCCAGCGAGCCAGGGAGCCAGGGAGCCAGAGAGGCAGGGAGCCAGGGAGCCAGAGAGCCAGGGAGCCAGGGAACCAGAGAACCAGGGAGCCAGAGAGCCAGGGAGCCAGGGAACCAGAGAGACAGGGAGCCAGAGAGCCAGAGAGCCAGGGAGCCAGGGAACCAGACAGCCAGGGAGCCAGGTAGCCAGGGAGCCAGAGAGGCAGGGAGCCAGGGAGCCAGAGAGCTAGGGAGCCAGGGAACCAGAGAACCAGGGAGCCAGAGAGCCAGGGAGCCAGGGAACCAGAGAGACAGGGAGCCAGAGAGCCAGAGAGCCAGGGAGCCAGGGAACCAGACAGCCAGGGAGCCAGGTAGCCAGGGAGCCAGGGAGCCAGGGAGCCAGGGAGCCAGGGAGGCAGGGAGCCAGGGAGCCAGGGAGCCAGGGAGCCAGGGAGCCAAGAAGCCAGGGAGCTCCTCAGTTCCCACGACAATTCGGCCGGGGAGTCAGGGAGCTAAAGAACAAACGATTCTTATAATTTTTTCCACTTCTTAAATAATTGAAGAATAGACAAAAAAATTCATAAAATCCACAAAATATTACATATAACTTGTTCTGCAAAATAAATAATCAAATAAATGTGAATGTTGTTGCGTTTTAAGGGAAACGGATTCCGAGAAAATCGATACAGGAACTTACGATGGATTGGAAATCGATGAATCCTAAATGTACAAGGAGTCTGGGAGCCAGCGAGGTAGGGAGCTGAGGGGCCAGTGTGACCGGGAGCCAGGTAGCCAGGGATCCAGGGAGCTCCTCAGCTTCCACGGCAAGTCGGCCGGGGAGTCAGAGAGCTAGAGAACAAACGATTGTTATAATTTTTTCCACTTCTTAAGAAATTGAAGAATAGACAAATAAATTCTCAAAATCCACAAAATATTACTTATAACTTGTTCTGCAAAACAAATAATCAAAGAAATGTGAATGTTGTTGCGTTTTAAGGGAAACGGATTCCGACAAAATCGTTACAGAAATTTACGATGGATTGGAAATCGGTAAATCTTAAAAGTACAAGGAGTCTGGGAGCCAGCGAGGTAGGGAACTGAAGGGCCACGGTGACAGGGAGCCAGGGAACCAGAGAGCCAGGGAGCCAGGGAGCCAGAGAGCCAGGGAGCCAGGGAACCAGAGAGCCAGGGAGCCAGGGAGCCAGGGAGACAGGGAGTCAGGGAGCCAGGGAGCCAGGGAGATAGGGAGCCAGGGAGACAGGGAGCCAGGGAGCCAGGGAACCAGAGAGCCAGGGAGCCAAGAAGCCAGGGAGCTCCTCAGCTCCCACGACAAGTCGGCCGGGGAGTCAGAGAGCTAAAGAACAAACGATTGATATAATTTTTTCCACTTCTTAAATAATTGAAGAATAGACAAATAAATTCATAAAATCCACAAAATATTACTTATAACTTGTTCTGCAAAATAAATAATCAAATAAATGTGAATGTTGTTGCGTTTTAAGGGAAACGGATTCCGAGAAAATCGATACAGGAACTTACGATGGATTGGAAATCGATGAATCCTAAATGTACAAGGAGTCTGGGAGCCAGCGAGGTAGGGAGCTGAGGGGCCAGTGTGACCGGGAGCCAGGTAGCCAGGGATCCAGGGAGCTCCTCAGCTTCCACGGCAAGTCGACCGGGGAGTCAGAGAGCTAGAGAACAAACGATTGTTATAATTTTTTCCACTTCTTAAGAAATTGAAGAATAGACAAATAAATTCTCAAAATCCACAAAATATTAGTTATAACTTGTTCTGCAAAACAAATAATCAAAGAAATGTGAATGTTGTTGCGTTTTAAGGGAAACGGATTCCGACAAAATCGTTACAGAAATTTACGATGGATTGGAAATCGGTAAATCTTAAAAGTACAAGGAGTCTGGGAGCCAGCGAGGTAGGGAACTGAAGGGCCACGGTGACAGGGAGCCAGGGAGCCAGGGAGCCAGGGAGCCAGGGAGCCAGGGAGCCAGGGAGCCAGGGAGCCAGGGAGCCAGGGAGCCAGGGAGCCAAGAAGCCAGGGAGCTCCTCAGTTCCCACGACAATTCGGCCGGGGAGTCAGGGAGCTAAAGAACAAACGATTCTTATAATTTTTTCCACTTCTTAAATAATTGAAGAATAGACAAAAAAATTCATAAAATCCACAAAATATTACATATAACTTGTTCTGCAAAATAAATAATCAAATAAATGTGAATGTTGTTGCGTTTTAAGGGAAACGGATTCCGAGAAAATCGATACAGGAACTTACGATGGATTGGAAATCGATGAATCCTAAATGTACAAGGAGTCTGGGAGCCAGCGAGGTAGGGAGCTGAGGGGCCAGTGTGACCGGGAGCCAGGTAGCCAGGGATCCAGGGAGCTCCTCAGCTTCCACGGCAAGTCGGCCGGGGAGTCAGAGAGCTAGAGAACAAACGATTGTTATAATTTTTTCCACTTCTTAAGAAATTGAAGAATAGACAAATAAATTCTCAAAATCCACAAAATATTACTTATAACTTGTTCTGCAAAACAAATAATCAAAGAAATGTGAATGTTGTTGCGTTTTAAGGGCAACGGATTCCGACAAAATCGTTACAGAAATTTACGATGGATTGGAAATCGGTAAATCTTAAAAGTACAAGGAGTCTGGGAGCCAGCGAGGTAGGGAACTGAAGGGCCACGGTGACAGGGAGCCAGGGAACCAGAGAGCCAGGGAGCCAGCGAGCCAGAGAGCCAGGGAGCCAGGGAACCAGAGCGCCAGGGAACCAGAGAGCCAGGGAGCCAGGGAGCCAGGGAGACAGGGAGTCAGGGAGCCAGGGAGCCAGGGAGATAGGGAGCCAGGGAGACAGGGAGCCAGGGAGTCAGGGAACCAGAGAGCCAGGGAGCCAAGAAGCCAGGGAGCTCCTCAGCTCCCACGACAAGTCGGCCGGGGAGTCAGAGAGCTAAAGAACAAACGATTGATATAATTTTTTCCACTTCTTAAATAATTGAAGAATAGACAAATAAATTCATAAAATCCACAAAATATTACTTATAACTTGTTCTGCAAAATAAATAATCAAATAAATGTGAATGTTGTTGCGTTTTAAGGGAAACGGATTCCGAGAAAATCGATACAGGAACTTACGATGGATTGGAAATCGATGAATCCTAAATGTACAAGGAGTCTGGGAGCCAGCGAGGTAGGGAGCTGAGGGGCCAGTGTGACCGGGAGCCAGGTAGCCAGGGATCCAGGGAGCTCCTCAGCTTCCACGGCAAGTCGACCGGGGAGTCAGAGAGCTAGAGAACAAACGATTGTTATAATTTTTTCCACTTCTTAAGAAATTGAAGAATAGACAAATAAATTCTCAAAATCCACAAAATATTAGTTATAACTTGTTCTGCAAAACAAATAATCAAAGAAATGTGAATGTTGTTGCGTTTTAAGGGAAACGGATTCCGACAAAATCGTTACAGAAATTTACGATGGATTGGAAATCGGTAAATCTTAAAAGTACAAGGAGTCTGGGAGCCAGCGAGGTAGGGAACTGAAGGGCCACGGTGACAGGGAGCCAGGGACCCAGAGAGCCAGGGAGCCAGGGAGCCAGGGAGCCAGGGAGCCAGAGAGCCAGGGAGCCAGGGAACCAGAGCGCCAGGGAACCAGAGAGCCAGGGAGCCAGAGAGCCAGGGAGGCAGGGAGCCAGGGAGACAGGGAGTCAGGGAGCCAGGGAGCCAGGGAGATAGGGAGCCAGGGAGACAGGGAGCCAGGGAGTCAGGGAACCAGGGAGCCAGGGAGCCAGGGAGCCAGGGAGCCAGGGAGCCAAGAAGCCAGGGAGCTCCTCAGCTCCCACGACAAGTCGGCCGGGGAGTCAGGGAGTTAAAGAACAAACGATTGATATAATTTTTTCCACTTCTTAAATAATTAAAGAATAGACAAATAAATTCATAAAATCCACAAAATATTACTTATAACTTGTTCTGCAAAATAAATAATCAAATAAATGTGAATGTTGTTGCGTTTTAAGGGAAACGGATTCCGAGAAAATCGATACAGGAACTTACGATGGATTGGAAATCGGTAAATCTTAAAAGTACATGGAGCCGACAAAATCGTTACTGAAATTTACGATGGATTGGAAATCGGTAAATCTTAAAAGCACAAGGAGTCTGGGAGACAGCGAGGTAGGGAAATGAAGGGCCACGGTGACAGGGAGCCAGGGAGCCAGAGAGCCAGGGAGCCAGGGAGCCAGAGAGCCAGGGAGCCAGGGAACCAGAGAGCCAGGGAGCCAGAGAGCCAGGGAGCCAGGGAACCAGAGAGACAGGGAGCCAGAGAGCCAGAGAGCCAGGGAGCCAGGGAACCAGGGAGCCAGGGAGCCAGGTAGCCAGGGAGCCAGGGAGCCAGGGAGACAGGGAGCCAGGGAGTCAGGGAACCAGGGAGCCAGGGAGCCAGGGAGCCAGGGAGCCAAGAAGCCAGGGAGCTCCTCAGCTCCCACGACAAGTCGGCCGGGGAGTCAGGGAGCTAAAGAACAAACGATTGATATAATTTTTTCCACTTCTTAAATAATTGAAGAATAGACAAATAAATTCATAAAATCCACAAAATATTACTTATAACTTGTTCTGCAAAATAAATAATCAAATAAATGTGAATGTTGTTGCGTTTTAAGGGAAACGGATTCCGAGAAAATCGATACAGGAACTTACGATGGATTGGAAATCGGTAAATCTTAAAAGTACATGGAGCCGACAAAATCGTTACAGAAATTTACGATGGATTGGAAATCGGTAAATCTTAAAAGCACAAGGAGTCTGGGAGACAGCGAGGTAGGGAAATGAAGGGCCACGGTGACAGGGAGCCAGGGAGCCAGAGAGCCAGGGAGCCAGGGAGCCAGGGAGCCAGGGAGACAGGGAGTCAGGGAGCCAGGGAGCCAGAGAGCCAGGGAGACAGAGAGTCAGGGAGCCAGGGAGCCAGGGAGCCAGAGAGCCAGGGAGCCAAGGAGCCAGAGAGCCAGGGAGCCAGGGAGCCAGGGAGCCAGGGAGACAGAGAGTCAGGGAGTCAGGGAACCAGGGAGCCAGGGAGCCAGGGAGCCAGGGAGCCAAGAAGCCAGGGAGCTCCTCAGCTCCCACGACAAGTCGGCCGGGGAGTCAGGGAGCTAAAGAACAAACGATTGATATAATTTTTTCCACTTCTTAAATAATTGAAGAATAGACAAATAAATTCATAAAATCCACAAAATATTACTTATAACTTGTTCTGCAAAATAAATAATCAAATAAATGTGAATGTTGTTGCGTTTTAAGGTAAACGGATTCCGAGAAAATCGATACAGGAACTTACGATGGATTGGAAATCGGTAAATCTTAAAAGTACATGGAGCCGACAAAATCGTTACAGAAATTTACGATGGATTGGAAATCGGTAAATCTTAAAAGCACAAGGAGTCTGGGAGACAGCGAGGTAGGGAATTGAAGGGCCACGGTGACAGGGAGCCAGGGAACCAGAGAGCCAGGGAGCCAGGGAGCCAGGGAGCCAGGGAGACAGGGAGTCAGGGAGCCAGGGAGCCAGAGAGCCAGGGAGACAGAGAGTCAGGGAGCCAGGGAGCCAGGGAGCCAGAGAGCCAGGGAGCCAAGGAGCCAGAGAGCCAGGGAGCCAGGGAGCCAGGGAGCCAGGGAGACAGAGAGTCAGGGAGCCAGGGAGACAGGGAGCCAGGGAGCCAGGGAGCCAGGGAGCCAGGGAGCCAGGGAGACAGGAAGTCAGGGAGCCAGGGAGCCAGGGAGCCAGGGAGCCAGGGAGCTCCTCAGCTCCCACGACAAGTCGGCCGGGGAGTCAGAGAGCTAAAGAACAAACGATTGATATAATTTTTTCCACTTCTTAAATAATTGAAGAATAGACAAAAAAATTCTCAAAATCCACAAAATATTACTTATATCTTATTCAGCAAAACAAATAATCAAATAAATGTGAATGTTGTTGCGTTTTAAGGGAAACGGATTCCGACAAAATCGTTACCGAAATTTACGATGGATTGGAAATCGGTAAATCTTAAAAGTACAAGGAGTCTGGGAGCCAGCGAGGTAGGGAGCTGAGGGGCCAGTGTGACCGGGAGAGAGGTAGCCAGGGATCCAGGGAGCTCCTCAGCTTCCACGGTAAGTCGACCGGGGAGTCAGAGAGCTAGAGAACAAACGATTGTTATAATTTTTTCCACTTCTTAAGAAATTGAAGAATAGACAAATAAATTCTCAAAATCCACAAAATATTACTTATAACTTGTTCTGCAAAACAAATAATCAAAGAAATGTGAATGTTGTTGCGTTTTAAGGGAAACGGATTCCGACAAAATCGTTACAGAAATTTACGATGGATTGGAAATTGGTAAATCTTAAAAGTACAAGGAGTCTGGGAGCCAGCGAGGTAGGGAACTGAAGGGCCACGGTGACAGGGAGCCAGGGAACCAGAGAGCCAGGGAGCCAGGGAGCCAGAGAGCCAGGGAGCCAGGGAACCAGAGCGCCAGGGAACCAGAGAGCCAGGGAGCCAGAGAGCCAGGGAGCCAGGGAGCCAGGGAGACAGGGAGTCAGGGAGCCAGGGAGCCAGGGAGATAGGGAGCCAGGGAGACAGGGAGCCAGGGAGCCAGGGAGCCAGGGAGCCAGGGAGCCAGAGAGCCAGGGAGCCAGGGAGCCAGGGAGCCAGCGAGCTCCTCAGTTCCCACGACAATTCGGCTAGGGAATTAGGGGGCTAAAGAAAACACGATTCTTATAATTTTTTCCACTTCTTAAATAATTGAAGAATAGACAAAAAAAATCTCAAAATCCACAAAATATTACTTATAACTTCGTCAGCAAAACAAATAATCAAATAAATGTGAATGTTGTTGCGGTTTAAGCGAAACGGATTCCGACAAAATCGTTAGAGAAATTTACGTTGGATTGAAAATCGGTAAATCTTAAAAGTACATGGAGTCAGGGAGCCAGGGAGCCAGGGAGCCAGGGAGCCAGGGAGCCAGGGAGCCAGGGAGCCAGGGAGCCAGGGAGCCAGGGAGCCAGAGAGCCAGGGAGACAGGGAGTCAGGTAGCCAGGGAGTCAGGGAGCCAGGGAGCCAGGGAGCCAGGGAGCCAGGGAGCCAGGGAGCCAGGGAGCCAGGGAGCCAGAGAGCCAGGGAGCCAAGGAACCAGAGAGCCAGGGAGCCAGGGAGCCAGGGAGCCAGGGAGACAGGGAGTCAGGGAGCCAGGGAGCCAGGGAGCCAGCGAGCTCCTCAGTTCCCACGACAATTCGGCTAGGGAATTAGGGGGCTAAAGAACAAACGATTCTTATAATTTTTTCCACTTCTTAAATAATTGAAGAATAGACAAAAAAATTCTCAAAATCCACAAAATAGTACTTATAACTTGGTTTCCAAAACGAATCATTAAATAAGTGTGAATGTTGTTGCGGTTTAAGGGAAACGGATTCTGACAATATCGTTACAGAAATTTACGTTGGATTGGAAATCGATGAATCCTAAAAGTACAAGGAGTCTGGGAGCCAGCGAGGTAGGGAACTGAAGGGCCACCGTGACAGGGAGCCAGGGAGCCAAAGAGCCAGGGAGCCAGGGACCCAAGGAGCCAGAGAGCCAGGGGGCCAGGGAGCCAAGGAGCCAGAGAGCCAGGAGGCCAGAGAGCCAGGGAGCCAGGGAACCAGAGAGCCAGGGAGCCAGAGAGCCAGGGAGCCAGGGAACCAGAGAGCCAGAGAGCCAGGGCGCCAGGGAGACAGGGAGTCAGGTAGCCAGGGAGACAGGGAGCCAGGGAGCCAGGGACCCAGGGAGCCAGGGAGCCAGGGAGCCAGGGAGCCAGGGAGCCAGAGAGCCAGGGAGCCAAGGAGCCAGAGAGCCAGGGAGCCAGGGAGCCAGGGAGCCAGGGAGCCAGGGAGCCAGGGAGCCAGGGAGCCAGGGAGCCAGGGAGCCAGGGAGCCAGGGAGCCAGGGAGCCAGTGAGCCAGTGAGCCAGGGAGCCAAGAATCCAGGGAGCCAGGGAGCCAGGGAGCCAGGGAGACAGGGAGCCAGGGAGCCAGGGAGACAGGGAGTCAGGGAGCCAGTGAGCCAGGGAGCCAGGGAGCCAGGGAGCCAGAGAGCCAGGGAGCCAAGGAGCCAGAGAGCCAGGGAGCCAGGGAGCCAGGGAGACAGAGAGTCAGGGAGCCAGGGAGCCAGGGAGCCAGAGAGACAGGGAGCCAAGGAGCCAGTGAGCCAGTGAGCCAGGGAGCCAGGGAGCCAGGGAGCCAGGGAGACAGAGAGTCAGGGAGCCAGGGAGCCAGGGAGCCAGGGAGCCAGGGAGCCAGCGAGCCAGGGAGACAGAGAGTCAGGGAGCCAGGGAGCCAGAGAGCCAGGGAGCCAAGAATCCAGGGAGCTCCTCAGCTCCCACGACAAGTCGGCCGGGGAGTCAGGGAGCTAAAGAACAAACGATTGATATAATTTTTTCCACTTCTTAAATAATTGAAGAATAGACAAATAAATTCATAAAATCCACAAAATGTTACTTATAACTTGTTCTGCAAAATAAATAATCAAATAAATGTGAATGTTGTTGCATTTTAAGGGAAACGGATTCCGCGAAAATCGATACAGGAACTTACGATGGATTGGAAATCGGTAAATCTTAAAAGTACATGGAGCCGACAAAATCGTTACAGAAATTTACGATGGATTGGAAATCGGTAAATCTTAAAAGTACAAGGAGTCTGGGAGCCAGCGAGGTAGGGAAATGAAGGGCCACGGTGTCAGGGAGCCAGGGAGCCAGAGAGCCAGGGAGCCAGGGAGCCAGAGAGCCAGGGAGCCAGGGAACCAGAGAACCAGGGAGCCAGAGAGCCAGGGAGCCAGGGAACCAGAGAGACAGGGAGCCAGAGAGCCAGAGAGCCAGGGAGCCAGGGAACCAGACAGCCAGGGAGCCAGGTAGCCAGGGAGCCAGGGAGCCAGGGAGCCAGGGAGGCAGGGAGCCAGGGAGCCAGGGAGCCAGGGAGCCAAGAAGCCAGGGAGCTCCTCAGTTCCCACGACAATTCGGCCGGGGAGTCAGGGAGGTAAAGAACAAACGATTCTTATAATTTTTCCACTTCTTAAATAATTGAAGAATAGACAAAAAAATTCATAAAATCCACAAAATATTACATATAACTTGTTCTGCAAAATAAATAATCAAATAAATGTGAATGTTGTTGCGTTTTAAGGGAAACGGATTCCGAGAAAATCGATACAGGAACTTACGATGGATTGGAAATCGATGAATCCTAAATGTACAAGGAGTCTGGGAGCCAGCGAGGTAGGGAGCTGAGGGGCCAGTGTGACCGGGAGCCAGGTAGCCAGGGATCCAGGGAGCTCCTCAGCTTCCACGGCAAGTCGGCCGGGGAGTCAGAGAGCTAGAGAACAAACGATTGTTATAATTTTTTCCACTTCTTAAGAAATTGAAGAATAGACAAATAAATTCTCAAAATCCACAAAATATTACTTATAACTTGTTCTGCAAAACAAATAATCAAAGAAATGTGAATGTTGTTGCGTTTTAAGGGAAACGGATTCCGACAAAATCGTTACAGAAATTTACGATGGATTGGAAATCGGTAAATCTTAAAAGTACAAGGAGTCTGGGAGCCAGCGAGGTAGGGAACTGAAGGGCCACGGTGACAGGGAGCCAGGGAACCAGAGAGCCAGGGAGCCAGGGAGCCAGAGAGCCAGGGAGCCAGGGAACCAGAGCGCCAGGGAACCAGGGAGCCAGGGAGCCAGAGAGCCAGGGAGCCAGGGAACCAGAGAGCCAGGGAGACAGGGAGTCAGGGAGCCAGGGAGCCAGGGAGATAGGGAGCCAGGGAGCCAGGGAGCCAGGGAGACAGAGAGTCAGGGAGCCAGGGAGCCAGGGAGCCAGAGAGACAGGGAGCCAAGGAGCCAGAGAGCCAGAGAGCCAGGGAGCCAGGGAGCCAGGGAGCCAGGGAGACAGAGAGTCAGGGAGCCAGGGAGCCAGGGAGCCAGGGAGCCAGGGAGCCAGCGAGCCAGGGAGCCAGGGAGACAGAGAGTCAGGGAGCCAGGGAGCCAGAGAGCCAGGGAGCCAAGAATCCAGGGAGCTCCTCAGCTCCCACGACAAGTCGGCCGGGGAGTCAGGGAGCTAAAGAACAAACGATTGATATAATTTTTTCCACTTCTTAAATAATTGAAGAATAGACAAATAAATTCATAAAATCCACAAAATGTTACTTATAACTTGTTCTGCAAAATAAATAATCAAATAAATGTGAATGTTGTTGCATTTTAAGGGAAACGGATTCCGCGAAAATCGATACAGGAACTTACGATGGATTGGAAATCGGTAAATCTTAAAAGTACATGGAGCCGACAAAATCGTTACAGAAATTTACGATGGATTGGAAATCGGTAAATCTTAAAAGTACAAGGAGTCTGGGAGCCAGCGAGGTAGGGAAATGAAGGGCCACGGTGTCAGGGAGCCAGGGAGCCAGAGAGCCAGGGAGCCAGGGAGCCAGAGAGCCAGGGAGCCAGGGAACCAGAGAACCAGGGAGCCAGAGAGCCAGGGAGCCAGGGAACCAGAGAGACAGGGAGCCAGAGAGCCAGAGAGCCAGGGAGCCAGGGAACCAGACAGCCAGGGAGCCAGGGAGCCAGGGAGCCAGCGAGCCAGGGAGCCAGGGAGACAGAGAGTCAGGGAGCCAGGGAGCCAGAGAGCCAGGGAGCCAAGAATCCAGGGAGCTCCTCAGCTCCCACGACAAGTCGGCCGGGGAGTCAGGGAGCTAAAGAACAAACGATTGATATAATTTTTTCCACTTCTTAAATAATTGAAGAATAGACAAATAAATTCATAAAATCCACAAAATGTTACTTATAACTTGTTCTGCAAAATAAATAATCAAATAAATGTGAATGTTGTTGCGTTTTAAGGGAAACGGATTCCGAGAAAATCGATACAGGAACTTACGATGGATTGGAAATCGATGAATCCTAAATGTACAAGGAGTCTGGGAGCCAGCGAGGTAGGGAGCTGAGGGGCCAGTGTGACCGGGAGCCAGGTAGCCAGGGATCCAGGGAGCTCCTCAGCTTCCACGGCAAGTCGGCCGGGGAGTCAGAGAGCTAGAGAACAAACGATTGTTATAATTTTTTCCACTTCTTAAGAAATTGAAGAATAGACAAATAAATTCTCAAAATCCACAAAATATTACTTATAACTTGTTCTGCAAAACAAATAATCAAAGAAATGTGAATGTTGTTGCGTTTTAAGGGAAACGGATTCCGAGAAAATCGATACAGGAACTTACGATGGATTGGAAATCGGTAAATCTTAAAAGTACATGGAGCCGACAAAATCGTTACAGAAATTTACGATGGATTGGAAATCGGTAAATCTTAAAAGCACAAGGAGTCTGGGAGACAGCGAGGTAGGGAAATGAAGGGCCACGGTGACAGGGTGCCAGGGAACCAGAGAGCCAGGGAGCCAGGGAGCCAGGGAGCCAGGGAGTCAGGGAACCAGAGAGCCAGGGAGCCAAGAAGCCAGGGAGCTCCTCAGCTCCCACGACAAGTCGGCCGGGGAGTCAGGGAGCTAAAGAACAAACGATTGATATAATTTTTTCCACTTCTTAAATAATTGAAGAATAGACAAAAATATTCTCAAAATCCACAAAATATTACTTATAACTTAGTCTGCAAAACGAATAATTAAATAAATGTGAATGTTGTTGCGGTTTAAGGGAAACGGATTTCGACAAAATCGTTACAGAAATTTACGTTGGATTGGAAATCGATGAATCCTAAATGTACAAGGAGTCTGGGAGCCAGCGAGGTAGGGAACTGAAGGGCCACCGTGACAGGGAGCCAGGGCGCCAGGGAGACAGGGAGTCAGGGAGCCAGGGAGCCAGGGAGCCAGAGAGCCAGGGAGCCACGGAACCAGAGAGCCAGGGAGCCAGGGAGCCAGAGAGCCAGGGAGCCAGGGAACCAGAGAGCCATGGAGCCAGAGAGCCAGGGAGCCAGGGAGCCAAGAAGCCAGGGAGCTCCTCAGCTCCCACGACAATTCGGCCGGGGAGTCAGGGAGCTAAAGAACAAACGATTGATATAATTTTTTCCACTTCTTAAATAATTGAAGAATAGACAAAAAAAATCTCAAAATCCACAAAATATTACTTATAACTTGGTCAGCAAAACAAATAATCAAATAAATGTGAATGTTGTTGCGGTTTAAGCGAAACGGATTCCGACAAAATCGTTAGAGAAATTTACGTTGGATTGAAAATCGGTAAATCTTAAAAGTACATGGAGTCAGGGAGCCAGGGAGCCAGGGCGCCAGGGAGCCAGGGAGCCAGGGAGCCAGGGAGCCAAGAAGCCAGGGAGCTCCTCAGTTCCCACGACAATTCGGCTAGGGAATTAGGGGGCTAAAGAACAAACGATTCTTATAATTTTTTCCACTTCTTAAATAATTGAAGAATAGACAAAAAAATTCTCAAAATCCACAAAATATTACTTATAACTTGGTTTCCAAAACGAATAATTAAATAAGTGTGAATGTTGTTGCGGTTTAAGGGAAACGGATTCTGACAATATCGTTACAGAAATTTACGTTGGATTGGAAATCGATGAATCCTAAAAGTACAAGGAGTCTGGGAGCCAGCGAGGTAGGGAACTGAAGGGCCACCGTGACAGGGAGCCAGGGAGCCAAAGAGCCAGGGAGCCAGGGAGCCAAGGAGCCAGAGGGCCAGGGGGCCAGGGAGCCAAGGAGCCAGAGAGCCAGGAGGCCAGGGAGCCAGAGAGCCAGGGAGCCAAGAAGCCAGGGAGCCAGGGAGCCAGGGCGCCAGGGCGACAGGGGGTCAGGGAGCCAGGGAGCCAGGGAGCCAGAGAGCCAGGGAGCCGGGGAACCAGAGAGCCAGGGAGCCAGGGAGCCAGAGAGCCAGGGAGCCAGGGAACAAGAGAGCCAGGGAGCCAGAGAGCCAGAGAGCCAGGGAGCCAAGGAACCAGAGAGCCAGGGAGCCAAGAAGCCAGGGAGCTCCTCAGCTCCCACGACAAGTCGGCCGGGGAGTCAGAGAGCTAAAGAACAAACGATTGATATAATTTTTTCCACTTCTTAAATAATTGAAGAATAGACAAATAAATTCATAAAATCCACAAAATATTACTTATAACTTGTTCTGCAAAATAAATAATCAAATAAATGTGAATGTTGTTGCGTTTTAAGGGAAACGGATTCCGAGAAAATCGATACAGGAACTTACGATGGATTGGAAATCGATGAATCCTAAATGTACAAGGAGTCTGGGAGCCAGCGAGGTAGGGAGCTGAGGGGCCAGTGTGACCGGGAGCCAGGTAGCCAGGGATCCAGGGAGCTCCTCAGCTTCCACGGCAAGTCGACCGGGGAGTCAGAGAGCTAGAGAACAAACGATTGTTATAATTTTTTCCACTTCTTAAGAAATTGAAGAATAGACAAATAAATTCTCAAAATCCACAAAATATTAGTTATAACTTGTTCTGCAAAACAAATAATCAAAGAAATGTGAATGTTGTTGCGTTTTAAGGGAAACGGATTCCGACAAAATCGTTACAGAAATTTACGATGGATTGGAAATCGGTAAATCTTAAAAGTACAAGGAGTCTGGGAGCCAGCGAGGTAGGGAACTGAAGGGCCACGGTGACAGGGAGCCAGGGAACCAGAGAGCCAGGGAGCCAGGGAGCCAGGGAGCCAGAGAGCCAGGGAGCCAGGGAACCAGAGCGCCAGGGAACCAGAGAGCCAGGGAGCCAGAGAGCCAGGGAGGCAGGGAGCCAGGGAGACAGGGAGTCAGGGAGCCAGGGAGCCAGGGAGATAGGGAGCCAGGGAGACAGGGAGCCAGGGAGTCAGGGAACCAGGGAGCCAGGGAGCCAGGGAGCCAGGGAGCCAAGAAGCCAGGGAGCTCCTCAGCTCCCACGACAAGTCGGCCGGGGAGTCAGGGAGTTAAAGAACAAACGATTGATATAATTTTTTCCACTTCTTAAATAATTGAAGAATAGACAAATAAATTCATAAAATCCACAAAATATTACTTATAACTTGTTCTGCAAAATAAATAATCAAATAAATGTGAATGTTGTTGCGTTTTAAGGGAAACGGATTCCGAGAAAATCGATACAGGAACTTACGATGGATTGGAAATCGGTAAATCTTAAAAGTACATGGAGCCGACAAAATCGTTACAGAAATTTACGATGGATTGGAAATCGGTAAATCTTAAAAGCACAAGGAGTCTGGGAGACAGCGAGGTAGGGAAATGAAGGGCCACGGTGACAGGGAGCCAGGGAGCCAGAGAGCCAGGGAGCCAGAGACCCAGGGAGCCAGGGAACCAGAGAGCCAGGGAGCCAGAGAGCCAGGGAGCCAGGGAACCAGAGAGACAGGGAGCCAGAGAGCCAGAGAGCCAGGGAGCCAGGGAACCAGGGAGCCAGGGAGCCAGGTAGCCAGGGAGCCAGGGAGCCAGGGAGACAGGGAGCCAGGGAGTCAGGGAACCAGGGAGCCAGGGAGCCAGGGAGCCAGGGAGCCAAGAAGCCAGGGAGCTCCTCAGCTCCCACGACAAGTCGGCCGGGGAGTCAGGGAGCTAAAGAACAAACGATTGATATAATTTTTTCCACTTCTTAAATAATTGAAGAATAGACAAATAAATTCATAAAATCCACAAAATATTACTTATAACTTGTTCTGCAAAATAAATAATCAAATAAATGTGAATGTTGTTGCGTTTTAAGGTAAACGGATTCCGAGAAAATCGATACAGGAACTTACGATGGATTGGAAATCGGTAAATCTTAAAAGTACATGGAGCCGACAAAATCGTTACAGAAATTTACGATGGATTGGAAATCGGTAAATCTTAAAAGCACAAGGAGTCTGGGAGACAGCGAGGTAGGGAATTGAAGGGCCACGGTGACAGGGAGCCAGGGAACCAGAGAGCCAGGGAGCCAGGGAGCCAGGGAGCCAGGGAGCCAGGGAGACAGGGAGCCAGGGAGCCAGAGAGCCAGGGAGACAGAGAGTCAGGGAGCCAGGGAGCCAGGGAGCCAGAGAGCCAGGGAGCCAAGGAGCCAGAGAGCCAGGGAGCCAGGGAGCCAGGGAGCCAGGGAGACAGAGAGTCAGGGAGCCAGGGAGACAGGGAGCCAGGGAGCCAGGGAGCCAGGGAGCCAGGGAGCCAGGGAGACAGGAAGTCAGGGAGCCAGGGAGCCAGGGAGCCAGGGAGCCAGGGAGCTCCTCAGCTCCCACGACAAGTCGGCCGGGGAGTCAGAGAGCTAAAGAACAAACGATTGATATAATTTTTTCCACTTCTTAAATAATTGAAGAATAGACAAAAAAATTCTCAAAATCCACAAAATATTACTTATAACTTGGTTTCCAAAACGAATAATTAAATAAGTGTGAATGTTGTTGCGGTTTAAGGGAAACGGATTCTGACAATATCGTTACAGAAATTTACGTTGGATTGGAAATCGATGAATCCTAAAAGTACAAGGAGTCTGGGAGCCAGCGAGGTAGGGAACTGAAGGGCCACCGTGACAGGGAGCCAGGGAGCCAAAGAGCCAGGGAGCCAGGGAGCCAAGGAGCCAGAGAGCCAGGGGGCCAGGGAGCCAAGGAGCCAGAGAGCCAGGAGGTCAGAGAGCCAGGGAGCCAGGGAACCAGAGAGCCAGGGAGCCAGAGAGCCAGGGAGCCAGGGAACCAGAGAGCCAGGGAGCCAGAGAGCCAGGGCGCCAGGGAGACAGGGAGCCAGGGAGCCAGAGAGCCAGGGAGCCAAGGAACCAGAGAGCCAGGGAGCCAGGGAGCCAGGGAGCCAGGGAGCCAGGGAGCCAGGGAGCCAGGGAGCCAGGGAGCCAGGGAGCCAGGGAGACAGGGAGTCAGGGAGCCCGAGAGCCAGGGAGCCAGGGAACCAGAGAGCCAGGGAGCCAAGGAGCCAGAGAGCCAGGGAGCCAGGGAGCCAGGGAGACAGAGAGTCAGGGAGCCAGGGAGCCAGGGAGCCAGAGAGCCAGGGAGCCACGGAGCCAGAGAGCCAGGGAGCCAGGGAGCCAGGGAGCCAGGGAGACAGAGAGTCAGGGAGCCAGGGAGCCAGGGAGCCAGGGAGCCAGGGAGCCAGCGAGCCAGGGAGCCAGGGAGCCAGAGAGGCAGGGAGCCAGGGAGCCAGAGAGCCAGGGAGCCAGGGAACCAGAGAACCAGGGAGCCAGAGAGCCAGGGAGCCAGGGAACCAGAGAGACAGGGAGCCAGAGAGCCAGAGAGCCAGGGAGCCAGGGAACCAGACAGCCAGGGAGCCAGGTAGCCAGGGAGCCAGGTAGCCAGGGAGCCAGAGAGGCAGGGAGCCAGGGAGCCAGAGAGCTAGGGAGCCAGGGAACCAGAGAACCAGGGAGCCAGAGAGCCAGGGAGCCAGGGAACCAGAGAGACAGGGAGCCAGAGAGCCAGAGAGCCAGGGAGCCAGGGAACCAGACAGCCAGGGAGCCAGGTAGCCAGGGAGCCAGGGAGCCAGGGAGCCAGGGAGCCAGGGAGGCAGGGAGCCAGGGAGCCAGGGAGCCAGGGAGCCAGGGAGCCAAGAAGCCAGGGAGCTCCTCAGTTCCCACGACAATTCGGCCGGGGAGTCAGGGAGCTAAAGAACAAACGATTCTTATAATTTTTTCCACTTCTTAAATAATTGAAGAATAGACAAAAAAATTCATAAAATCCACAAAATATTACATATAACTTGTTCTGCAAAATAAATAATCAAATAAATGTGAATGTTGTTGCGTTTTAAGGGAAACGGATTCCGAGAAAATCGATACAGGAACTTACGATGGATTGGAAATCGATGAATCCTAAATGTACAAGGAGTCTGGGAGCCAGCGAGGTAGGGAGCTGAGGGGCCAGTGTGACCGGGAGCCAGGTAGCCAGGGATCCAGGGAGCTCCTCAGCTTCCACGGCAAGTCGGCCGGGGAGTCAGAGAGCTAGAGAACAAACGATTGTTATAATTTTTTCCACTTCTTAAGAAATTGAAGAATAGACAAATAAATTCTCAAAATCCACAAAATATTACTTATAACTTGTTCTGCAAAACAAATAATCAAAGAAATGTGAATGTTGTTGCGTTTTAAGGGAAACGGATTCCGACAAAATCGTTACAGAAATTTACGATGGATTGGAAATCGGTAAATCTTAAAAGTACAAGGAGTCTGGGAGCCAGCGAGGTAGGGAACTGAAGGGCCACGGTGACAGGGAGCCAGGGAACCAGAGAGCCAGGGAGCCAGGGAGCCAGAGAGCCAGGGAGCCAGGGAACCAGAGAGCCAGGGAGCCAGGGAGCCAGGGAGACAGGGAGTCAGGGAGCCAGGGAGCCAGGGAGATAGGGAGCCAGGGAGACAGGGAGCCAGGGAGTCAGGGAACCAGAGAGCCAGGGAGCCAAGAAGCCAGGGAGCTCCTCAGCTCCCACGACAAGTCGGCCGGGGAGTCAGAGAGCTAAAGAACAAACGATTGATATAATTTTTTCCACTTCTTAAATAATTGAAGAATAGACAAATAAATTCATAAAATCCACAAAATATTACTTATAACTTGTTCTGCAAAATAAATAATCAAATAAATGTGAATGTTGTTGCGTTTTAAGGGAAACGGATTCCGAGAAAATCGATACAGGAACTTACGATGGATTGGAAATCGATGAATCCTAAATGTACAAGGAGTCTGGGAGCCAGCGAGGTAGGGAGCTGAGGGGCCAGTGTGACCGGGAGCCAGGTAGCCAGGGATCCAGGGAGCTCCTCAGCTTCCACGGCAAGTCGACCGGGGAGTCAGAGAGCTAGAGAACAAACGATTGTTATAATTTTTTCCACTTCTTAAGAAATTGAAGAATAGACAAATAAATTCTCAAAATCCACAAAATATTAGTTATAACTTGTTCTGCAAAACAAATAATCAAAGAAATGTGAATGTTGTTGCGTTTTAAGGGAAACGGATTCCGACAAAATCGTTACAGAAATTTACGATGGATTGGAAATCGGTAAATCTTAAAAGTACAAGGAGTCTGGGAGCCAGCGAGGTAGGGAACTGAAGGGCCACGGTGACAGGTAGCCAGGGAGCCAGGGAGCCAGGGAGCCAGGGAGCCAGGGAGGCAGGGAGCCAGGGAGCCAGGGAGCCAGGGAGCCAGGGAGCCAAGAAGCCAGGGAGCTCCTCAGTTCCCACGACAATTCGGCCGGGGAGTCAGGGAGCTAAAGAACAAACGATTCTTATAATTTTTTCCACTTCTTAAATAATTGAAGAATAGACAAAAAAATTCATAAAATCCACAAAATATTACATATAACTTGTTCTGCAAAATAAATAATCAAATAAATGTGAATGTTGTTGCGTTTTAAGGGAAACGGATTCCGAGAAAATCGATACAGGAACTTACGATGGATTGGAAATCGATGAATCCTAAATGTACAAGGAGTCTGGGAGCCAGCGAGGTAGGGAGCTGAGGGGCCAGTGTGACCGGGAGCCAGGTAGCCAGGGATCCAGGGAGCTCCTCAGCTTCCACGGCAAGTCGGCCGGGGAGTCAGAGAGCTAGAGAACAAACGATTGTTATAATTTTTTCCACTTCTTAAGAAATTGAAGAATAGACAAATAAATTCTCAAAATCCACAAAATATTACTTATAACTTGTTCTGCAAAACAAATAATCAAAGAAATGTGAATGTTGTTGCGTTTTAAGGGCAACGGATTCCGACAAAATCGTTACAGAAATTTACGATGGATTGGAAATCGGTAAATCTTAAAAGTACAAGGAGTCTGGGAGCCAGCGAGGTAGGGAACTGAAGGGCCACGGTGACAGGGAGCCAGGGAACCAGAGAGCCAGGGAGCCAGCGAGCCAGAGAGCCAGGGAGCCAGGGAACCAGAGCGCCAGGGAACCAGAGAGCCAGGGAGCCAGGGAGCCAGGGAGACAGGGAGTCAGGGAGCCAGGGAGCCAGGGAGATAGGGAGCCAGGGAGACAGGGAGCCAGGGAGTCAGGGAACCAGAGAGCCAGGGAGCCAAGAAGCCAGGGAGCTCCTCAGCTCCCACGACAAGTCGGCCGGGGAGTCAGAGAGCTAAAGAACAAACGATTGATATAATTTTTTCCACTTCTTAAATAATTGAAGAATAGACAAATAAATTCATAAAATCCACAAAATATTACTTATAACTTGTTCTGCAAAATAAATAATCAAATAAATGTGAATGTTGTTGCGTTTTAAGGGAAACGGATTCCGAGAAAATCGATACAGGAACTTACGATGGATTGGAAATCGATGAATCCTAAATGTACAAGGAGTCTGGGAGCCAGCGAGGTAGGGAGCTGAGGGGCCAGTGTGACCGGGAGCCAGGTAGCCAGGGATCCAGGGAGCTCCTCAGCTTCCACGGCAAGTCGACCGGGGAGTCAGAGAGCTAGAGAACAAACGATTGTTATAATTTTTTCCACTTCTTAAGAAATTGAAGAATAGACAAATAAATTCTCAAAATCCACAAAATATTAGTTATAACTTGTTCTGCAAAACAAATAATCAAAGAAATGTGAATGTTGTTGCGTTTTAAGGGAAACGGATTCCGACAAAATCGTTACAGAAATTTACGATGGATTGGAAATCGGTAAATCTTAAAAGTACAAGGAGTCTGGGAGCCAGCGAGGTAGGGAACTGAAGGGCCACGGTGACAGGGAGCCAGGGACCCAGAGAGCCAGGGAGCCAGGGAGCCAGGGAGCCAGAGAGCCAGGGAGCCAGGGAACCAGAGCGCCAGGGAACCAGAGAGCCAGGGAGCCAGAGAGCCAGGGAGGCAGGGAGCCAGGGAGACAGGGAGTCAGGGAGCCAGGGAGCCAGGGAGATAGGGAGCCAGGGAGACAGGGAGCCAGGGAGTCAGGGAACCAGGGAGCCAGGGAGCCAGGGAGCCAGGGAGCCAGGGAGCCAAGAAGCCAGGGAGCTCCTCAGCTCCCACGACAAGTCGGCCGGGGAGTCAGGGAGTTAAAGAACAAACGATTGATATAATTTTTTCCACTTCTTAAATAATTAAAGAATAGACAAATAAATTCATAAAATCCACAAAATATTACTTATAACTTGTTCTGCAAAATAAATAATCAAATAAATGTGAATGTTGTTGCGTTTTAAGGGAAACGGATTCCGAGAAAATCGATACAGGAACTTACGATGGATTGGAAATCGGTAAATCTTAAAAGTACATGGAGCCGACAAAATCGTTACTGAAATTTACGATGGATTGGAAATCGGTAAATCTTAAAAGCACAAGGAGTCTGGGAGACAGCGAGGTAGGGAAATGAAGGGCCACGGTGACAGGGAGCCAGGGAGCCAGAGAGCCAGGGAGCCAGGGAGCCAGAGAGCCAGGGAGCCAGGGAACCAGAGAGCCAGGGAGCCAGGGAGCCAGGGAGCCAGGGAACCAGAGAGACAGGGAGCCAGAGAGCCAGAGAGCCAGGGAGCCAGGGAACCAGGGAGCCAGGGAGCCAGGGAGCCAGGGAGCCAGGGAGCCAGGGAGACAGGGAGCCAGGGAGTCAGGGAACCAGGGAGCCAGGGAGCCAGGGAGCCAGGGAGCCAAGAAGCCAGGGAGCTCCTCAGCTCCCACGACAAGTCGGCCGGGGAGTCAGGGAGCTAAAGAACAAACGATTGATATAATTTTTTCCACTTCTTAAATAATTGAAGAATAGACAAATAAATTCATAAAATCCACAAAATATTACTTATAACTTGTTCTGCAAAATAAATAATCAAATAAATGTGAATGTTGTTGCGTTTTAAGGGAAACGGATTCCGAGAAAATCGATACAGGAACTTACGATGGATTGGAAATCGGTAAATCTTAAAAGTACATGGAGCCGACAAAATCGTTACAGAAATTTACGATGGATTGGAAATCGGTAAATCTTAAAAGCACAAGGAGTCTGGGAGACAGCGAGGTAGGGAAATGAAGGGCCACGGTGACAGGGAGCCAGGGAGCCAGAGAGCCAGGGAGCCAGGGAGCCAGGGAGCCAGGGAGACAGGGAGACAGGGAGTCAGGGAGCCAGGGAGCCAGAGAGCCAGGGAGACAGAGAGTCAGGGAGCCAGGGAGCCAGGGAGCCAGAGAGCCAGGGAGCCAAGGAGCCAGAGAGCCAGGGAGCCAGGGAGCCAGGGAGCCAGGGAGACAGAGAGTCAGGGAGTCAGGGAACCAGGGAGCCAGGGAGCCAGGGAGCCAGGGAGCCAAGAAGCCAGGGAGCTCCTCAGCTCCCACGACAAGTCGGCCGGGGAGTCAGGGAGCTAAAGAACAAACGATTGATATAATTTTTTCCACTTCTTAAATAATTGAAGAATAGACAAATAAATTCATAAAATCCACAAAATATTACTTATAACTTGTTCTGCAAAATAAATAATCAAATAAATGTGAATGTTGTTGCGTTTTAAGGTAAACGGATTCCGAGAAAATCGATACAGGAACTTACGATGGATTGGAAATCGGTAAATCTTAAAAGTACATGGAGCCGACAAAATCGTTACAGAAATTTACGATGGATTGGAAATCGGTAAATCTTAAAAGCACAAGGAGTCTGGGAGACAGCGAGGTAGGGAATTGAAGGGCCACGGTGACAGGGAGCCAGGGAACCAGAGAGCCAGGGAGCCAGGGAGCCAGGGAGCCAGGGAGACAGGGAGTCAGGGAGCCAGGGAGCCAGAGAGCCAGGGAGACAGAGAGTCCGGGAGCCAGGGAGCCAGGGAGCCAGAGAGCCAGGGAGCCAAGGAGCCAGAGAGCCAGGGAGCCAGGGAGCCAGGGAGCCAGGGAGACAGAGAGTCAGGGAGCCAGGGAGACAGGGAGCCAGGGAGCCAGGGAGCCAGGGAGCCAGGGAGCCAGGGAGACAGGAAGTCAGGGAGCCAGGGAGCCAGGGAGCCAGGGAGCCAGGGAGCTCCTCAGCTCCCACGACAAGTCGGCCGGGGAGTCAGAGAGCTAAAGAACAAACGATTGATATAATTTTTTCCACTTCTTAAATAATTGAAGAATAGACAAAAAAATTCTCAAAATCCACAAAATATTACTTATATCTTATTCAGCAAAACAAATAATCAAATAAATGTGAATGTTGTTGCGTTTTAAGGGAAACGGATTCCGACAAAATCGTTACCGAAATTTACGATGGATTGGAAATCGGTAAATCTTAAAAGTACAAGGAGTCTGGGAGCCAGCGAGGTAGGGAGCTGAGGGGCCAGTGTGACCGGGAGAGAGGTAGCCAGGGATCCAGGGAGCTCCTCAGCTTCCACGGTAAGTCGACCGGGGAGTCAGAGAGCTAGAGAACAAACGATTGTTATAATTTTTTCCACTTCTTAAGAAATTGAAGAATAGACAAATAAATTCTCAAAATCCACAAAATATTACTTATAACTTGTTCTGCAAAACAAATAATCAAAGAAATGTGAATGTTGTTGCGTTTTAAGGGAAACGGATTCCGACAAAATCGTTACAGAAATTTACGATGGATTGGAAATTGGTAAATCTTAAAAGTACAAGGAGTCTGGGAGCCAGCGAGGTAGGGAACTGAAGGGCCACGGTGACAGGGAGCCAGGGAACCAGAGAGCCAGGGAGCCAGGGAGCCAGAGAGCCAGGGAGCCAGGGAACCAGAGCGCCAGGGAACCAGAGAGCCAGGGAGCCAGAGAGCCAGGGAGCCAGGGAGCCAGGGAGACAGGGAGTCAGGGAGCCAGGGAGCCAGGGAGATAGGGAGACAGGGAGACAGGGAGCCAGGGAGCCAGGGAGCCAGGGAGCCAGGGAGACAGGGAGTCAGGGAGCCAGGGAGCCAGGGAGCCAGCGAGCTCCTCAGTTCCCACGACAATTCGGCTAGGGAATTAGGGGGCTAAAGAAAACACGATTCTTATAATTTTTTCCACTTCTTAAATAATTGAAGAATAGACAAAAAAAATCTCAAAATCCACAAAATATTACTTATAACTTCGTCAGCAAAACAAATAATCAAATAAATGTGAATGTTGTTGCGGTTTAAGCGAAACGGATTCCGACAAAATCGTTAGAGAAATTTACGTTGGATTGAAAATCGGTAAATCTTAAAAGTACATGGAGTCAGGGAGCCAGGGAGCCAGGGAGCCAGGGAGCCAGGGAGCCAGGGAGCCAGGGAGCCAGGGAGCCAGGGAGCCAGAGAGCCAGGGAGACAGGGAGTCAGGTAGCCAGGGAGTCAGGGAGCCAGGGAGCCAGGGAGCCAGGGAGCCAGGGAGCCAGGGAGCCAGGGAGCCAGGGAGCCAGAGAGCCAGGGAGCCAAGGAACCAGAGAGCCAGGGAGTCAGGGAGCCAGGGAGCCAGGGAGCCAGCGAGCTCCTCAGTTCCCACGACAATTCGGCTAGGGAATTAGGGGGCTAAAGAACAAACGATTCTTATAATTTTTTCCACTTCTTAAATAATTGAAGAATAGACAAAAAAATTCTCAAAATCCACAAAATATTACTTATAACTTGGTTTCCAAAACGAATCATTAAATAAGTGTGAATGTTGTTGCGGTTTAAGGGAAACGGATTCTGACAATATCGTTACAGAAATTTACGTTGGATTGGAAATCGATGAATCCTAAAAGTACAAGGAGTCTGGGAGCCAGCGAGGTAGGGAACTGAAGGGCCACCGTGACAGGGAGCCAGGGAGCCAAAGAGCCAGGGAGCCAGGGACCCAAGGAGCCAGAGAGCCAGGGGGCCAGGGAGCCAAGGAGCCAGAGAGCCAGGAGGCCAGAGAGCCAGGGAGCCAGGGAACCAGAGAGCCAGGGAGCCAGAGAGCCAGGGAGCCAGGGAACCAGAGAGCCAGAGAGCCAGGGCGCCAGGGAGACAGGGAGTCAGGTAGCCAGGGAGTCAGGGAGCCAGGGAGCCAGGGACCCAGGGAGCCAGGGAGCCAGGGAGCCAGGGAGCCAGGGAGCCAGAGAGCCAGGGAGCCAAGGAACCAGAGAGCCAGGGAGCCAGGGAGCCAGGGAGCCAGGGAGCCAGGGAGCCAGGGAGCCAGGGAGCCAGGGAGCCAGGGAGCCAGGGAGCCAGGGAGCCAGTGAGCCAGAGAGCCAGGGAGCCAAGAATCCAGGGAGCCAGGGAGCCAGGGAGCCAGGGAGACAGGGAGCGAGGGAGCCAGGGAGACAGGGAGTCAGGGAGCCCGAGAGCCAGGGAGCCAGGGAGCCAGGGAACCAGAGAGCCAGGGAGCCAAGGAGCCAGAGAGCCAGGGAGCCAGGGAGCCAGGGAGACAGAGAGTCAGGGAGCCAGGGAGCCAGGGAGCCAGAGAGACAGGGAGCCAAGGAGCCAGAGAGCCAGAGAGCCAGGGAGCCAGTGAGCCAGGGAGCCAGTGAGACAGAGAGTCAGGGAGCCAGGGAGCCAGGGAGCCAGGGAGCCAGGGAGCCAGGGAGCCAGGGAGACAGAGAGTCAGGGAGCCAGGGAGCCAGAGAGCCAGGGAGCCAAGAATCCAGGGAGCTCCTCAGCTCCCACGACAAGTCGGCCGGGGAGTCAGGGAGCTAAAGAACAAACGATTGATATAATTTTTTCCACTTCTTAAATAATTGAAGAATAGACAAATAAATTCATAAAATCCACAAAATGTTACTTATAACTTGTTCTGCAAAATAAATAATCAAATAAATGTGAATGTTGTTGCATTTTAAGGGAAACGGATTCCGCGAAAATCGATACAGGAACTTACGATGGATTGGAAATCGGTAAATCTTAAAAGTACATGGAGCCGACAAAATCGTTACAGAAATTTACGATGGATTGGAAATCGGTAAATCTTAAAAGTACAAGGAGTCTGGGAGCCAGCGAGGTAGGGAAATGAAGGGCCACGGTGTCAGGGAGCCAGGGAGCCAGAGAGCCAGGGAGCCAGGGAGCCAGAGAGCCAGGGAGCCAGGGAACCAGAGAACCAGGGAGCCAGAGAGCCAGGGAGCCAGGGAACCAGAGAGACAGGGAGCCAGAGAGCCAGAGAGCCAGGGAGCCAGGGAACCAGACAGCCAGGGAGCCAGGTAGCCAGGGAGCCAGGGAGCCAGGGAGCCAGGGAGCCAGGGAGGCAGGGAGCCAGGGAGCCAGGGAGCCAGGGAGCCAAGAAGCCAGGGAGCTCCTCAGTTCCCACGACAATTCGGCCGGGGAGTCAGGGAGCTAAAGAACAAACGATTCTTATAATTTTTCCACTTCTTAAATAATTGAAGAATAGACAAAAAAATTCATAAAATCCACAAAATATTACATATAACTTGTTCTGCAAAATAAATAATCAAATAAATGTGAATGTTGTTGCGTTTTAAGGGAAACGGATTCCGAGAAAATCGATACAGGAACTTACGATGGATTGGAAATCGATGAATCCTAAATGTACAAGGAGTCTGGGAGCCAGCGAGGTAGGGAGCTGAGGGGCCAGTGTGACCGGGAGCCAGGTAGCCAGGGATCCAGGGAGCTCCTCAGCTTCCACGGCAAGTCGGCCGGGGAGTCAGAGAGCTAGAGAACAAACGATTGTTATAATTTTTTCCACTTCTTAAGAAATTGAAGAATAGACAAATAAATTCTCAAAATCCACAAAATATTACTTATAACTTGTTCTGCAAAACAAATAATCAAAGAAATGTGAATGTTGTTGCGTTTTAAGGGAAACGGATTCCGACAAAATCGTTACAGAAATTTACGATGGATTGGAAATCGGTAAATCTTAAAAGTACAAGGAGTCTGGGAGCCAGCGAGGTAGGGAACTGAAGGGCCACGGTGACAGGGAGCCAGGGAACCAGAGAGCCAGGGAGCCAGGGAGCCAGAGAGCCAGGGAGCCAGGGAACCAGAGCGCCAGGGAACCAGGGAGCCAGGGAGCCAGAGAGCCAGGGAGCCAGGGAACCAGAGAGCCAGGGAGACAGGGAGTCAGGGAGCCAGGGAGCCAGGGAGATAGGGAGCCAGGGAGCCAGGGAGCCAGGGAGACAGAGAGTCAGGGAGCCAGGGAGCCAGGGAGCCAGAGAGACAGGGAGCCAAGGAGCCAGAGAGCCAGAGAGCCAGGGAGCCAGGGAGCCAGGGAGCCAGGGAGACAGAGAGTCAGGGAGCCAGGGAGCCAGGGAGCCAGGGAGCCAGGGAGCCAGCGAGCCAGGGAGCCAGGGAGACAGAGAGTCAGGGAGCCAGGGAGCCAGAGAGCCAGGGAGCCAAGAATCCAGGGAGCTCCTCAGCTCCCACGACAAGTCGGCCGGGGAGTCAGGGAGCTAAAGAACAAACGATTGATATAATTTTTTCCACTTCTTAAATAATTGAAGAATAGACAAATAAATTCATAAAATCCACAAAATGTTACTTATAACTTGTTCTGCAAAATAAATAATCAAATAAATGTGAATGTTGTTGCATTTTAAGGGAAACGGATTCCGCGAAAATCGATACAGGAACTTACGATGGATTGGAAATCGGTAAATCTTAAAAGTACATGGAGCCGACAAAATCGTTACAGAAATTTACGATGGATTGGAAATCGGTAAATCTTAAAAGTACAAGGAGTCTGGGAGCCAGCGAGGTAGGGAAATGAAGGGCCACGGTGTCAGGGAGCCAGGGAGCCAGAGAGCCAGGGAGCCAGGGAGCCAGAGAGCCAGGGAGCCAGGGAACCAGAGAACCAGGGAGCCAGAGAGCCAGGGAGCCAGGGAACCAGAGAGACAGGGAGCCAGAGAGCCAGAGAGCCAGGGAGCCAGGGAACCAGACAGCCAGGGAGCCAGGGAGCCAGGGAGCCAGGGAGCCAGGGAGCCAGGGAGACAGAGAGTCAGGGAGCCAGGGAGCCAGAGAGCCAGGGAGCCAGGAATCCAGGGAGCTCCTCAGCTCCCACGACAAGTCGGCCGGGGAGTCAGGGAGCTAAAGAACAAACGATTGATATAATTTTTTCCACTTCTTAAATAATTGAAGAATAGACAAATAAATTCATAAAATCCACAAAATGTTACTTATAACTTGTTCTGCAAAATAAATAATCAAATAAATGTGAATGTTGTTGCATTTTAAGGGAAACGGATTCCGCGAAAATCGATACAGGAACTTACGATGGATTGGAAATCGGTAAATCTTAAAAGTACATGGAGCCGACAAAATCGTTACAGAAATTTACGATGGATTGGAAATCGGTAAATCTTAAAAGTACAAGGAGTCTGGGAGCCAGCGAGGTAGGGAAATGAAGGGCCACGGTGACAGGGAGCCAGGGAGCCAGAGAGCCAGGGAGCCAGGGAGCCAGAGAGCCAGGGAGCCAGGGAACCAGAGAACCAGGGAGCCAGAGAGCCAGGGAGCCAGGGAACCAGAGAGACAGGGAGCCAGAGAGCCAGAGAGCCAGGGAGCCAGGGAACCAGACAGCCAGGGAGCCAGGTAGCCAGGGAGCCAGGGAGCCAGGGAGCCAGGGAGCCAGGGAGGCAGGGAGCCAGGGAGCCAGGGAGCCAGGGAGCCAAGAAGCCAGGGAGCTCCTCAGTTCCCACGACAATTCGGCCGGGGAGTCAGGGAGCTAAAGAACAAACGATTCTTATAATTTTTCCACTTCTTAAATAATTGAAGAATAGACAAAAAAATTCATAAAATCCACAAAATATTACATATAACTTGTTCTGCAAAATAAATAATCAAATAAATGTGAATGTTGTTGCGTTTTAAGGGAAACGGATTCCGAGAAAATCGATACAGGAACTTACGATGGATTGGAAATCGATGAATCCTAAATGTACAAGGAGTCTGGGAGCCAGCGAGGTAGGGAGCTGAGGGGCCAGTGTGACCGGGAGCCAGGTAGCCAGGGATCCAGGGAGCTCCTCAGCTTCCACGGCAAGTCGGCCGGGGAGTCAGAGAGCTAGAGAACAAACGATTGTTATAATTTTTTCCACTTCTTAAGAAATTGAAGAATAGACAAATAAATTCTCAAAATCCACAAAATATTACTTATAACTTGTTCTGCAAAACAAATAATCAAAGAAATGTGAATGTTGTTGCGTTTTAAGGGAAACGGATTCCGACAAAATCGTTACAGAAATTTACGATGGATTGGAAATCGGTAAATCTTAAAAGTACAAGGAGTCTGGGAGCCAGCGAGGTAGGGAACTGAAGGGCCACGGTGACAGGGAGCCAGGGAACCAGAGAGCCAGGGAGCCAGGGAGCCAGAGAGCCAGGGAGCCAGGGAACCAGAGCGCCAGGGAACCAGAGAGCCAGGGAGCCAGAGAGCCAGGGAGCCAGGGAACCAGAGAGCCAGGGAGACAGGGAGTCAGGGAGCCAGGGAGCCAGGGAGATAGGGAGCCAGGGAGCCAGGGAGCCAGGGAGACAGAGAGTCAGGGAGCCAGGGAGCCAGGGAGCCAGAGAGCCAGGGAGCCAAGGAGCCAGAGAGCCAGAGAGCCAGGGAGCCAGGGAGCCAGGGAGCCAGGGAGACAGAGAGTCAGGGAGCCAGGGAGCCAGGGAGCCAGGGAGCCAGGGAGCCAGCGAGCCAGGGAGCCAGGGAGACAGAGAGTCAGGGAGCCAGGGAGCCAGAGAGCCAGGGAGCCAAGAATCCAGGGAGCTCCTCAGCTCCCACGACAAGTCGGCCGGGGAGTCAGGGAGCTAAAGAACAAACGATTGATATAATTTTTTCCACTTCTTAAATAATTGAAGAATAGACAAATAAATTCATAAAATCCACAAAATGTTACTTATAACTTGTTCTGCAAAATAAATAATCAAATAAATGTGAATGTTGTTGCATTTTAAGGGAAACGGATTCCGCGAAAATCGATACAGGAACTTACGATGGATTGGAAATCGGTAAATCTTAAAAGTACATGGAGCCGACAAAATCGTTACAGAAATTTACGATGGATTGGAAATCGGTAAATCTTAAAAGTACAAGGAGTCTGGGAGCCAGCGAGGTAGGGAAATGAAGGGCCACGGTGTCAGGGAGCCAGGGAGCCAGAGAGCCAGGGAGCCAGGGAGCCAGAGAGCCAGGGAGCCAGGGAACCAGAGAACCAGGGAGCCAGAGAGCCAGGGAGCCAGGGAACCAGAGAGACAGGGAGCCAGAGAGCCAGAGAGCCAGGGAGCCAGGGAACCAGACAGCCAGGGAGCCAGGTAGCCAGGGAGCCAGGGAGCCAGGGAGCCAGTGAGCCAGGGAGCCAGGGAGCCAGGGAGCCAGGGAGCCAGGGAGCCAAGAAGCCAGGGAGCTCCTCAGTTCCCACGACAATTCGGCCGGGGAGTCAGGGAGCTAAAGAACAAACGATTCTTATAATTTTTCCACTTCTTAAATAATTGAAGAATAGACAAAAAAATTCATAAAATCCACAAAATATTACATATAACTTGTTCTGCAAAATAAATAATCAAATAAATGTGAATGTTGTTGCGTTTTAAGGGAAACGGATTCCGAGAAAATCGATACAGGAACTTACGATGGATTGGAAATCGATGAATCCTAAATGTACAAGGAGTCTGGGAGCCAGCGAGGTAGGGAGCTGAGGGGCCAGTGTGACCGGGAGCCAGGTAGCCAGGGATCCAGGGAGCTCCTCAGCTTCCACGGCAAGTCGGCCGGGGAGTCAGAGAGCTAGAGAACAAACGATTGTTATAATTTTTTCCACTTCTTAAGAAATTGAAGAATAGACAAATAAATTCTCAAAATCCACAAAATATTACTTATAACTTGTTCTGCAAAACAAATAATCAAAGAAATGTGAATGTTGTTGCGTTTTAAGGGAAACGGATTCCGACAAAATCGTTACAGAAATTTACGATGGATTGGAAATCGGTAAATCTTAAAAGTACAAGGAGTCTGGGAGCCAGCGAGGTAGGGAACTGAAGGGCCACGGTGACAGGGAGCCAGGGAACCAGTGAGCCAGGGAGCCAGGGAGCCAGAGAGCCAGGGAGCCAGGGAACCAGAGCGCCAGGGAACCAGAGAGCCAGGGAGCCAGAGAGCCAGGGAGCCAGGGAACCAGAGAGCCAGGGAGACAGGGAGTCAGGGAGCCAGGGAGCCAGGGAGATAGGGAGCCAGGGAGACAGGGAGCCAGGGAGATAGGGAGCCAGGGAGACAGGGAGCCAGGGAGTCAGGGAACCAGGGAGCCAGGGAGCCAGGGAGCCAAGAAGCCAGGGAGCTCCTCAGCTCCCAAGACAAGTCGGCCGGGGAGTCAGGGAGCTAAAGAACAAACGATTGATCTAATTTTTTCCACTTCTTAAATAATTGAAGAATAGACAAATAAATTCATAAAATCCACAAAATATTACTTATAACTTGTTCTGCAAAATAAATAATCAAATAAATGTGAATGTTGTTGCGTTTTAAGGGAAACGGATTCCGAGAAAATCGATACAGGAACTTACGATGGATTGGAAATCGGTAAATCTTAAAAGTACATGGAGCCGACAAAATCGTTACAGAAATTTACGATGGATTGGAAATCGGTAAATCTTAAAAGCACAAGGAGTCTGGGAGACAGCGAGGTAGGGAAATGAAGGGCCACGGTGACAGGGTGCCAGGGAACCAGAGAGCCAGGGAGCCAGGGAGCCAGGGAGCCAGGGAGTCAGGGAACCAGAGAGCCAGGGAGCCAAGAAGCCAGGGAGCTCCTCAGCTCCCACGACAAGTCGGCCGGGGAGTCAGGGAGCTAAAGAACAAACGATTGATATAATTTTTTCCACTTCTTAAATAATTGAAGAATAGACAAAAATATTCTCAAAATCCACAAAATATTACTTATAACTTAGTCTGCAAAACGAATAATTAAATAAATGTGAATGTTGTTGCGGTTTAAGGGAAACGGATTCCGACAAAATCGTTACAGAAATTTACGTTGGATTGGAAATCGATGAATCCTAAATGTACAAGGAGTCTGGGAGCCAGCGAGGTAGGGAACTGAAGGGCCACCGTGACAGGGAGCCAGGGCGCCAGGGAGACAGGGAGTCAGGGAGCCAGGGAGCCAGGGAGCCAGAGAGCCAGGGAGCCACGGAACCAGAGAGCCAGGGAGCCAGGGAGCCAGAGAGCCAGGGAGCCAGGGAACCAGAGAGCCATGGAGCCAGAGAGCCAGGGAGCCAGGGAGCCAAGAAGCCAGGGAGCTCCTCAGCTCCCACGACAATTCGGCCGGGGAGTCAGGGAGCTAAAGAACAAACGATTGATATAATTTTTTCCACTTCTTAAATAATTGAAGAATAGACAAAAAAAATCTCAAAATCCACAAAATATTACTTATAACTTGGTCAGCAAAACAAATAATCAAATAAATGTGAATGTTGTTGCGGTTTAAGCGAAACGGATTCCGACAAAATCGTTAGAGAAATTTACGTTGGATTGAAAATCGGTAAATCTTAAAAGTACATGGAGTCAGGGAGCCAGGGAGCCAGGGGGCCAGGGAGCCAGGGAGCCAGAGAGCCAGGGAGCCAAGAATCCAGGGAGCTCCTCAGCTCCCACGACAAGTCGGCCGGGGAGTCAGGGAGCTAAAGAACAAACGATTGATATAATTTTTTCCACTTCTTAAATAATTGAAGAATAGACAAATAAATTCATAAAATCCACAAAATGTTACTTATAACTTGTTCTGCAAAATAAATAATCAAATAAATGTGAATGTTGTTGCATTTTAAGGGAAACGGATTCCGCGAAAATCGATACAGGAACTTACGATGGATTGGAAATCGGTAAATCTTAAAAGTACATGGAGCCGACAAAATCGTTACAGAAATTTACGATGGATTGGAAATCGGTAAATCTTAAAAGTACAAGGAGTCTGGGAGCCAGCGAGGTAGGGAAATGAAGGGCCACGGTGTCAGGGAGCCAGGGAGCCAGAGAGCCAGGGAGCCAGGGAGCCAGAGAGCCAGGGAGCCAGGGAACCAGAGAACCAGGGAGCCAGAGAGCCAGGGAGCCAGGGAACCAGAGAGACAGGGAGCCAGAGAGCCAGAGAGCCAGGGAGCCAGGGAACCAGACAGCCAGGGAGCCAGGTAGCCAGGGAGCCAGGGAGCCAGGGAGCCAGGGAGGCAGGGAGCCAGGGAGCCAGGGAGCCAGGGAGCCAAGAAGCCAGGGAGCTCCTCAGTTCCCACGACAATTCGGCCGGGGAGTCAGGGAGCTAAAGAACAAACGATTCTTATAATTTTTCCACTTCTTAAATAATTGAAGAATAGACAAAAAAATTCATAAAATCCACAAAATATTACATATAACTTGTTCTGCAAAATAAAAAATCAAATAAATGTGAATGTTGTTGCGTTTTAAGGGAAACGGATTCCGAGAAAATCGATACAGGAACTTACGATGGATTGGAAATCGATGAATCCTAAATGTACAAGGAGTCTGGGAGCCAGCGAGGTAGGGAGCTGAGGGGCCAGTGTGACCGGGAGCCAGGTAGCCAGGGATCCAGGGAGCTCCTCAGCTTCCACGGCAAGTCGGCCGGGGAGTCAGAGAGCTAGAGAACAAACGATTGTTATAATTTTTTCCACTTCTTAAGAAATTGAAGAATAGACAAATAAATTCTCAAAATCCACAAAATATTACTTATAACTTGTTCTGCAAAACAAATAATCAAAGAAATGTGAATGTTGTTGCGTTTTAAGGGAAACGGATTCCGACAAAATCGTTACAGAAATTTACGATGGATTGGAAATCGGTAAATCTTAAAAGTACAAGGAGTCTGGGAGCCAGCGAGGTAGGGAACTGAAGGGCCACGGTGACAGGGAGCCAGGGAACCAGAGAGCCAGGGAGCCAGGGAGCCAGAGAGCCAGGGAGCCAGGGAACCAGAGCGCCAGGGAACCAGAGAGCCAGGGAGCCAGAGAGCCAGGGAGCCAGGGAACCAGAGAGCCAGGGAGACAGGGAGTCAGGGAGCCAGGGAGCCAGGGAGCAAGGGAGCCAGGGAGCCAGGGAGCCAGGGAGACAGAGAGTCAGGGAGCCAGGGAGCCAGGGAGCCAGAGAGCCAGGGAGCCATGGAGCCAGAGAGCCAGAGAGCCAGGGAGCCAGGGAGCCAGGGAGCCAGGGAGACAGAGAGTCAGGGAGCCAGGGAGCCAGGGAGCCAGGGAGCCAGGGAGCCAGCGAGCCAGGGAGCCAGGGAGACAGAGAGTCAGGGAGCCAGGGAGCCAGAGAGCCAGGGAGCCAAGAATCCAGGGAGCTCCTCAGCTCCCACGACAAGTCGGCCGGGGAGTCAGGGAGCTAAAGAACAAACGATTGATATAATTTTTTCCACTTCTTAAATAATTGAAGAATAGACAAATAAATTCATAAAATCCACAAAATGTTACTTATAACTTGTTCTGCAAAATAAATAATCAAATAAATGTGAATGTTGTTGCATTTTAAGGGAAACGGATTCCGCGAAAATCGATACAGGAACTTACGATGGATTGGAAATCGGTAAATCTTAAAAGTACATGGAGCCGACAAAATCGTTACAGAAATTTACGATGGATTGGAAATCGGTAAATCTTAAAAGTACAAGGAGTCTGGGAGCCAGCGAGGTAGGGAAATGAAGGGCCACGGTGTCAGGGAGCCAGGGAGCCAGAGAGCCAGGGAGCCAGGGAACCAGAGAACCAGGGAGCCAGAGAGCCAGGGAGCCAGGGAACCAGAGAGACAGGGAGCCAGAGAGCCAGAGAGCCAGGGAGCCAGGGAACCAGACAGCCAGGGAGCCAGGTAGCCAGGGAGCCAGGGAGCCAGGGAGCCAGGGAGCCAGGGAGGCAGGGAGCCAGGGAGCCAGGGAGCCAGGGAGCCAAGAAGCCAGGGAGCTCCTCAGTTCCCACGACAATTCGGCCGGGGAGTCAGGGAGCTAAAGAACAAACGATTCTTATAATTTTTCCACTTCTTAAATAATTGAAGAATAGACAAAAAAATTCATAAAATCCACAAAATATTACATATAACTTGTTCTGCAAAATAAATAATCAAATAAATGTGAATGTTGTTGCGTTTTAAGGGAAACGGATTCCGAGAAAATCGATACAGGAACTTACGATGGATTGGAAATCGATGAATCCTAAATGTACAAGGAGTCTGGGAGCCAGCGAGGTAGGGAGCTGAGGGGCCAGTGTGACCGGGAGCCAGGTAGCCAGGGATCCAGGGAGCTCCTCAGCTTCCACGGCAAGTCGGCCGGGGAGTCAGAGAGCTAGAGAACAAACGATTGTTATAATTTTTTCCACTTCTTAAGAAATTGAAGAATAGACAAATAAATTCTCAAAATCCACAAAATATTACTTATAACTTGTTCTGCAAAACAAATAATCAAAGAAATGTGAATGTTGTTGCGTTTTAAGGGAAACGGATTCCGACAAAATCGTTACAGAAATTTACGATGGATTGGAAATCGGTAAATCTTAAAAGTACAAGGAGTCTGGGAGCCAGCGAGGTAGGGAACTGAAGGGCCACGGTGACAGGGAGCCAGGGAGCCAGGGAGCCAGGGAGCCAGGGAGCCAGGGAGGCAGGGAGGCAGGGAGCCAGGGAGCCAGGGAGCCAGGGAGCCAAGAAGCCAGGGAGCTCCTCAGTTCCCACGACAATTCGGCCGGGGAGTCAGGGAGCTAAAGAACAAACGATTCTTATAATTTTTTCCACTTCTTAAATAATTGAAGAATAGACAAAAAAATTCATAAAATCCACAAAATATTACATATAACTTGTTCTGCAAAATAAATAATCAAATAAATGTGAATGTTGTTGCGTTTTAAGGGAAACGGATTCCGAGAAAATCGATACAGGAACTTACGATGGATTGGAAATCGATGAATCCTAAATGTACAAGGAGTCTGGGAGCCAGCGAGGTAGGGAGCTGAGGGGCCAGTGTGACCGGGAGCCAGGTAGCCAGGGATCCAGGGAACTCCTCAGCTTCCACGGCAAGTCGGCCGGGGAGTCAGAGAGCTAGAGAACAAACGATTGTTATAATTTTTTCCACTTCTTAAGAAATTGAAGAATAGACAAATAAATTCTCAAAATCCACAAAATATTACTTATAACTTGTTCTGCAAAACAAATAATCAAAGAAATGTGAATGTTGTTGCGTTTTAAGGGCAACGGATTCCGACAAAATCGTTACAGAAATTTACGATGGATTGGAAATCGGTAAATCTTAAAAGTACAAGGAGTCTGGGAGCCAGCGAGGTAGGGAACTGAAGGGCCACGGTGACAGGGAGCCAGGGAACCAGAGAGCCAGGGAGCCAGGGAGCTAGAGAGCCAGGGAGCCAGGGAACCAGAGCGCCAGGGAACCAGAGAGCCAGGGAGCCAGAGAGCCAGGGAGCCAGGGAACCAGAGAGCCAGGGAGACAGGGAGATAGGGAGCCAGGGAGACAGGGAGCCAGGGAATCAGGGAACCAGAGAGCCAGGGAGCCAAGAAGCCAGGGAGCTCCTCAGCTCCCACGACAAGTCGGCCGGGGAGTCAGAGAGCTAAAGAACAAACGATTGATATAATTTTTTCCACTTCTTAAATAATTGAAGAATAGACAAATAAATTCATAAAATCCACAAAATATTACTTATAACTTGTTCTGCAAAATAAATAATCAAATAAATGTGAATGTTGTTGCGTTTTAAGGGAAACGGATTCCGAGAAAATCGATACAGGAACTTACGATGGATTGGAAATCGGTAAATCTTAAAAGTACATGGAGCCGACAAAATCGTTACAGAAATTTACGATGGATTGGAAATCGGTAAATCTTAAAAGCACAAGGAGTCTGGGAGACAGCGAGGTAGGGAAATGAAGGGCCACGGTGACAGGGAGCCAGGGAGCCAGAGAGCCAGGGAGCCAGGGAGCCAGAGAGCCAGGGAGCCAGGGAACCAGAGAGCCAGGGAGCCAGAGAGCCAGGGAGCCAGGGAACCAGAGAGACAGGGAGCCAGAGAGCCAGAGAGCCAGGGAGCCAGGGAACCAGGGAGCCAGGGAGCCAGGTAGCCAGGGAGCCAGGGAGCCAGGGAGACAGGGAGCCAGGGAGTCAGGGAACCAGGGAGCCAGGGAGCCAGGGAGCCAGGGAGCCAAGAAGCCAGGGAGCTCCTCAGCTCCCACGACAAGTCGGCCGGGGAGTCAGGGAGCTAAAGAACAAACGATTGATATAATTTTTTCCACTTCTTAAATAATTGAAGAATAGACAAATAAATTCATAAAATCCACAAAATATTACTTATAACTTGTTCTGCAAAATAAATAATCAAATAAATGTGAATGTTGTTGCGTTTTAAGGTAAACGGATTCCGAGAAAATCAATACAGGAACTTACGATGGATTGGAAATCGGTAAATCTTAAAAGTACATGGAGCCGACAAAATCGTTACAGAAATTTACGATGGATTGGAAATCGGTAAATCTTAAAAGCACAAGGAGTCTGGGAGACAGCGAGGTAGGGAATTGAAGGGCCACGGTGACAGGGAGCCAGGGAACCAGAGAGCCAGGGAGCCAGGGAGCCAGGGAGCCAGGGAGACAGGGAGTCAGGGAGCCAGGGAGCCAGAGAGCCAGGGAGACAGAGAGTCAGGGAGCCAGGGAGCCAGGGAGCCAGAGAGCCAGGGAGCCAAGGAGCCAGAGAGCCAGGGAGCGAGGGAGCCAGGGAGCCAGGGAGATAGAGAGTCAGGGAGCCAGGGAGACAGGGAGCCAGGGAGCCAGGGAGCCAGGGAGCCAGGGAGCCAGGGAGACAGGAAGTCAGGGAGCCAGGGAGCCAGGGAGCCAGGGAGCCAGGGAGCTCCTCAGCTCCCACGACAAGTCGGCCGGGGAGTCAGAGAGCTAAAGAACAAACGATTGATATAATTTTTTCCACTTCTTAAATAATTGAAGAATAGACAAAAAAATTCTCAAAATCCACAAAATATTACTTATATCTTATTCAGCAAAACAAATAATCAAATAAATGTGAATGTTGTTGCGTTTTAAGGGAAACGGATTCCGACAAAATCGTTACCGAAATTTACGATGGATTGGAAATCGGTAAATCTTAAAAGTACAAGGAGTCTGGGAGCCAGCGAGGTAGGGAGCTGAGGGGCCAGTGTGACCGGGAGAGAGGTAGCCAGGGATCCAGGGAGCTCCTCAGCTTCCACGGTAAGTCGACCGGGGAGTCAGAGAGCTAGAGAACAAACGATTGTTATAATTTTTTCCACTTCTTAAGAAATTGAAGAATAGACAAATAAATTCTCAAAATCCACAAAATATTACTTATAACTTGTTCTGCAAAACAAATAATCAAAGAAATGTGAATGTTGTTGCGTTTTAAGGGAAACGGATTCCGACAAAATCGTTACAGAAATTTACGATGGATTGGAAATTGGTAAATCTTAAAAGTACAAGGAGTCTGGGAGCCAGCGAGGTAGGGAACTGAAGGGCCACGGTGACAGGGAGCCAGGGAACCAGAGAGCCAGGGAGCCAGGGAGCCAGAGAGCCAGGGAGCCAGGGAACCAGAGCGCCAGGGAACCAGAGAGCCAGGGAGCCAGAGAGCCAGGGAGCCAGGGAGCCAGGGAGACAGGGAGTCAGGGAGCCAGGGAGCCAGGGAGATAGGGAGCCAGGGAGACAGGGACCCAGGGAGCCAGGGAGCCAGGGAGCCAGGGAGACAGGGAGTCAGGGAGCCAGGGAGCCAGGGAGCCAGCGAGCTCCTCCGTTCCCACGACAATTCGGCTAGGGAATTAGGGGGCTAAAGAAAAAACGATTCTTATAATTTTTTCCACTTCTTAAATAATTGAAGAATAGACAAAAAAATTCTCAAAATCCACAAAATATTACTTATAACTTGGTTTCCAAAACGAATCATTAAATAAGTGTGAATGTTGTTGCGGTTTAAGGGAAACGGATTCTGACAATATCGTTACAGAAATTTACGTTGGATTGGAAATCGATGAATCCTAAAAGTACAAGGAGTCTGGGAGCCAGCGAGGTAGGGAACTGAAGGGCCACCGTGACAGGGAGCCAGGGAGCCAAAGAGCCAGGGAGCCAGGGAGCCAAGGAGCCAGAGAGCCAGGGGGCCAGGGAGCCAAGGAGCCAGAGAGCCAGGAGGCCAGAGAGCCAGGGAGCCAGGGAACCAGAGAGCCAGGGAGCCAGAGAGCCAGGGAGCCAGGGAACCAGAGAGCCAGAGAGCCAGGGCGCCAGGGAGACAGGGAGTCAGGTAGCCAGGGAGTCAGGGAGCCAGGGAGCCAGGGAGCCAGGGAGCCAGGGAGCCAGGGAGCCAGGGAGCCAGGGAGCCAGAGAGCCAGGGAGCCAAGGAACCAGAGAGCCAGGGAGCCAGAGAGCCAGGGCGCCAGGGAGACAGGGAGTCAGGTAGCCAGGGAGTCAGGGAGCCAGGGAGTCAGGGAGCCAGGGAGCCAGGGAGCCAGGGAGCCAGGGAGCCAGGGAGCCAGGGAGCCAGGGAGCCAGGGAGCCAGGGAGCCAGGGAGCCAGGGAGCCAGAGAGCCAGGGAGCCAAGGAACCAGAGAGCCAGGGAGCCAGGGAGCCAGGGAGCCAGGGAGCCAGGGAGCCAGGGAGCCAGGGAGCCAGGGAGCCAGGGAGCCAGTGAGCAAGAGAGCCAGGGAGCCAAGAATCCAGGGAGCCAGGGAGCCAGGGAGACAGGGAGCCAGGGAGACAGGGAGTCAGGGAGCCCGAGAGCCAGGGAGCCAGGGAGCCAGGGAACCAGAGAGCCAGGGAGCCAAGGAGCCAGAGAGCCAGGGAGCCAGGGAGCCAGGGAGACAGAGAGTCAGGGAGCCAGGGAGCCAGGGAGACAGGGAGCCAGGGAGCCAGGGAGACAGGGAGTCAGGGAGCCCGAGAGCCAGGGAGCCAAGAATCCAGGGAGCCAGGGAGCCAGGGAGACAGAGAGTCAGGGAGCCAGGGAGCCAGAGACCCAGGGAGCCAAGAATCCAGGGAGCTCCTCAGCTCCCACGACAAGTCGGCCGGGGAGTCAGGGAGCTAAAGAACAAACGATTGATATAATTTTTTCCACTTCTTAAATAATTGAAGAATAGACAAATAAATTCATAAAATCCACAAAATATTACTTATAACTTGTTCTGCAAAATAAATAATCAAATAAATGTGAATGTTGTTGCGTTTTAAGGGAAACGGATTCCGCGAAAATCGATACAGGAACTTACGATGGATTGGAAATCGGTAAATCTTAAAAGTACATGGAGCCGACAAAATCGTTACAGAAATTTACGATGGATTGGAAATCGGTAAATCTTAAAAGTACAAGGAGTCTGGGAGCCAGCGAGGTAGGGAAATGAAGGGCCACGGTGACAGGGAGCCAGGGAGCCAGAGAGCCAGGGAGCCAGGGAGCCAGAGAGCCAGGGAGCCAGGGAACCAGAGAACCAGGGAGCCAGAGAGCCAGGGAGCCAGGGAACCAGAGAGACAGGGAGCCAGAGAGCCAGAGAGCCAGGGAGCCAGGGAACCAGACAGCCAGGGAGCCAGGTAGCCAGGGAGCCAGGGAGCCAGGGAGCCAGGGAGCCAGGGAGGCAGGGAGGCAGGGAGCCAGGGAGCCAGGGAGCCAGGGAGCCAGGGAGCCAAGAAGCCAGGGAGCTCCTCAGTTCCCACGACAATTCGGCCGGGGAGTCAGGGAGCTAAAGAACAAACGATTCTTATAATTTTTTCCACTTCTTAAATAATTGAAGAATAGACAAAAAAAATTCATAAAATCCACAAAATATTACATATAACTTGTTCTGCAAAATAAATAATCAAATAAATGTGAATGTTGTTGCGTTTTAAGGGAAACGGATTCCGACAAAATCGTTACAGAAATTTACGATGGATTGGAAATTGGTAAATCTTAAAAGTACAAGGAGTCTGGGAGCCAGCGAGGTAGGGAACTGAAGGGCCACGGTGACAGGGAGCCAGGGAACCAGAGAGCCAGGGAGCCAGGGAGCCAGAGAGCCAGGGAGCCAGGGAACCAGAGCGCCAGGGAACCAGAGAGCCAGGGAGCCAGAGAGCCAGGGAGCCAGGGAGCCAGGGAGACAGGGAGTCAGGGAGCCAGGGAGCCAGGGAGATAGGGAGCCAGGGAGACAGGGAGCCAGGGAGCCAGGGAGCCAGGGAGCCAGGGAGACAGGGAGTCAGGGAGCCAGGGAGCCAGGGAGCCAGGGAGCTCCTCAGTTCCCACGACAATTCGGCTAGGGAATTAGGGGGCTAAAGAAAAAACGATTCTTATAATTTTTTCCACTTCTTAAATAATTGAAGAATAGACAAAAAAATTCTCAAAATCCACAAAATATTACTTATAACTTGGTCTGCAAAACGAATAATCAAATAAATGTGAATGTTGTTGCGTTTTAAGGGAAACGGATTCCGAGAAAATCGATACAGGAACTTACGATGGATTGGAAATCGATGAATCCTAAATGTACAAGGAGTCTGGGAGCCAGCGAGGTAGGGAGCTGAGGGGCCAGTGTGACCGGGAGCCAGGTAGCCAGGGATCCAGGGAGCTCCTCAGCTTCCACGGCAAGTCGGCCGGGGAGTCAGAGAGCTAGAGAACAAACGATTGTTATAATTTTTTCCACTTCTTAAGAAATTGAAGAATAGACAAATAAATTCTCAAAATCCACAAAATATTACTTATAACTTGTTCTGCAAAACAAATAATCAAAGAAATGTGAATGTTGTTGCGTTTTAAGGGAAACGGATTCCGACAAAATCGTTACAGAAATTTACGATGGATTGGAAATCGGTAAATCTTAAAAGTACAAGGAGTCTGGGAGCCAGCGAGGTAGGGAACTGAAGGGCCACGGTGACAGGGAGCCAGGGAACCAGAGACCCAGGGAGCCAGGGAGCCAGAGAGCCAGGGAGCCAGGGAGCCAGGTAGCCAGGGAGCCAGGGAGCCAGGGAGCCAGAGAGCCAGGGAGCCAGGGAACCAGAGAGCCAGGGAGCCAGGGAGCCAGGGAGCCAGGGAGCCAGGGAGCCAGGGAGCCAGGGAGCCAGGGAGCCAGGGAGCCAGGGAGCCAGGGAGCCAGGGAGCCAGGGAGCCAGTGAGCCAGAGAGCCAGGGAGCCAAGAATCCAGGGAGCCAGGGAGCCAGGGAGACAGGGAGCCAGGGAGCCAGGGAGACAGGGAGTCAGGGAGCCCGAGAGCCAGGGAGCCAGGGAGCCAGGGAACCAGAGAGCCAGGGATCCAAGGAGCCAGAGAGCCAGGGAGCCAGGGAGCCAGGGAGACAGAGAGTCAGGGAGCCAGGGAGCCAGGGAGCCAGAGAGACAGGGAGCCAAGGAGCCAGAGAGCCAGGGAGCCAGGGAGCCAGGGAGCCAGGGAGACAGAGAGTCAGGGAGCCAGGGAGCCAGGGAGCCAGGGAGCCAGGGAGCCAGCGAGCCAGGGAGCCAGGGAGACAGAGTGTCAGGGAGCCAGGGAGCCAGAGAGCCAGGGAGCCAAGAATCCAGGGAGCTCCTCAGCTCCCACGACAAGTCGGCCGGGGAGTCAGGGAGCTAAAGAACAAACGATAGATATAATTTTTTCCACTTCTTAAATAATTGAAGAATAGACAAATAAATTCATAAAATCCACAAAATGTTACTTATAACTTGTTCTGCAAAATAAATAATCAAATAAATGTGAATGTTGTTGCATTTTAAGGGAAACGGATTCCGCGAAAATCGATACAGGAACTTACGATGGATTGGAAATCGGTAAATCTTAAAAGTACATGGAGCCGACAAAATCGTTACAGAAATTTACGATGGATTGGAAATCGGTAAATCTTAAAAGTACAAGGAGTCTGGGAGCCAGCGAGGTAGGGAAATGAAGGGCCACGGTGACAGGGAGCCAGGGAGCCAGAGAGCCAGGGAGCCAGGGAGCCAGAGAGCCAGGGAGCCAGGGAACCAGAGAACCAGGGAGCCAGAGAGCCAGGGAGCCAGGGAACCAGAGAGACAGGGAGCCAGAGAGCCAGAGAGCCAGGGAGCCAGGGAACCAGACAGCCAGGGAGCCAGGTAGCCAGGGAGCCAGGGAGCCAGGGAGCCAGGGAGCCAGGGAGGCAGGGAGCCAGGGAGCCAGGGAGCCAGGGAGCCAGGGAGCCAAGAAGCCAGGGAGCTCCTCAGTTCCCACGACAATTCGGCCGGGGAGTCAGGGAGCTAAAGAACAAACGATTCTTATAATTTTTTCCACTTCTTAAATAATTGAAGAATAGACAAAAAAATTCATAAAATCCACAAAATATTACATATAACTTGTTCTGCAAAATAAATAATCAAATAAATGTGAATGTTGTTGCGTTTTAAGGGAAACGGATTCCGACAAAATCGTTACAGAAATTTACGATGGATTGGAAATTGGTAAATCTTAAAAGTACAAGGAGTCTGGGAGCCAGCGAGGTAGGGAACTGAAGGGCCACGGTGACAGGGAGCCAGGGAACCAGAGAGCCAGGGAGCCAGGGAGCCAGAGAGCCAGGGAGCCAGGGAACCAGAGCGCCAGGGAACCAGAGAGCCAGGGAGCCAGAGAGCCAGGGAGCCAGGGAGCCAGGGAGACAGGGAGTCAGGGAGCCAGGGAGCCAGGGAGATAGGGAGCCAGGGAGACAGGGAGCCAGGGAGCCAGGGAGCCAGGGAGCCAGGGAGACAGGGAGTCAGGGAGCCAGGGAGCCAGGGAGCCAGGGAGCTCCTCAGTTCCCACGACAATTCGGCTAGGGAATTAGGGGGCTAATGAAAAAACGATTCTTATAATTTTTTCCACTTCTTAAATAATTGAAGAATAGACAAAAAAATTCTCAAAATCCACAAAATATTACTTATAACTTGGTCTGCAAAACGAATAATCAAATAAATGTGAATGTTGTTGCGTTTTAAGGGAAACGGATTCCGAGAAAATCGATACAGGAACTTACGATGGATTGGAAATCGGTAAATCTTAAAAGTACATGGAGCCGACAAAATCGTTACAGAAATTTACGATGGATTGGAAATCGGTAAATCTTAAAAGCACAAGGAGTCTGGGAGACAGCGAGGTAGGGAATTGAAGGGCGACGGTGACAGGGAGCCAGGGAACCAGAGAGCCAGGGAGCCAGGGAGCCAGGGAGCCAGGGAGACAGGGAGTCAGGGAGCCAGGGAGCCAGAGAGCCAGGGAGAAAGAGAGTCAGGGAGCCAGGGAGCCAGGGAGCCAGGGAGCCAGGGAGCCAGGGAGCCAGGGAGCCAGGGAGACAGGGAGTCAGGGAGCCAGGGAGCCAGAGAGCCAGGGAGACAGAGAGTCAGGGAGCCAGGGAGCCAGGGAGCCAGAGAGCCAGGGAGCCAAGGAGCCAGAGAGCCAGGGAGCCAGGGAGCCAGGGAGCCAGGGAACCAGAGAGCCAGGGAGCCAGAGAGCCAGGGAGCCAGGGAACCAGAGAGCCAGGGAGCCAGAGAGCCAGGGCGCCAGGGAGACAGGGAGTCAGGTAGCCAGGGAGTCAGGGAGCCAGGGAGCCAGGGAGCCAGGGAGCCAGGGAGCCAGGGAGCCAGGGAGCCAGGGAGCCAGGGAGCCAGGGAGCCAGGGAGCCAGGGAGCCAGGGAGCCAGGGAGCCAGGGAGCCAGTGAGCCAGAGAGCCAGGGAGCCAAGAATCCAGAGAGCCAGGGAGCCAGGGAGACAGGGAGCCAGGGAGCCAGGGAGACAGGGAGTCAGGGAGCCCGAGAGCCAGGGAGCCAGGGAGCCAGGGAACCAGAGAGCCAGGGATCCAAGGAGCCAGAGAGCCAGGGAGCCAGGGAGCCAGGGAGACAGAGAGTCAGGGAGCCAGGGAGCCAGGGAGCCAGAGAGACAGGGAGCCAAGGAGCCAGAGAGCCAGGGAGCCAGGGAGCCAGGGAGCCAGGGAGACAGAGAGTCAGGGAGCCAGGGAGCCAGGGAGCCAGGGAGCCAGGGAGCCAGCGAGCCAGGGAGCCAGGGAGACAGAGAGTCAGGGAGCCAGGGAGCCAGAGAGCCAGGGAGCCAAGAATCCAGGGAGCTCCTCAGCTCCCACGACAAGTCGGCCGGGGAGTCAGAGAGCTAAAGAACAAACGATTGATATAATTTTTTCCACTTCTTAAATAATTGAAGAATAGACAAATAAATTCATAAAATCCACAAAATATTACTTATAACTTGTTCTGCAAAATAAATAATCAAATAAATGTGAATGTTGTTGCGTTTTAAGGGAAACGGATTCCGAGAAAATCGATACAGGAACTTACGATGGATTGGAAATCGGTAAATCTTAAAAGTACATGGAGCCGACAAAATCGTTACAGAAATTTACGATGGATTGGAAATCGGTAAATCTTAAAAGCACAAGGAGTCTGGGAGACAGCGAGGTAGGGAAATGAAGGGCCACGGTGACAGGGAGCCAGGGAGCCAGAGAGCCAGGGAGCCAGGGAGCCAGAGAGCCAGGGAGCCAGGGAACCAGAGAGCCAGGGAGCCAGAGAGCCAGGGAGCCAGGGAACCAGAGAGACAGGGAGCCAGAGAGCCAGAGAGCCAGGGAGCCAGGGAACCAGGGAGCCAGGGAGCCAGGTAGCCAGGGAGCCAGGGAGCCAGGGAGACAGGGAGCCAGGGAGTCAGGGAACCAGGGAGCCAGGGAGCCAGGGAGCCAGGGAGCCAAGAAGCCAGGGAGCTCCTCAGCTCCCACGACAAGTCGGCCGGGGAGTCAGGGAGCTAAAGAACAAACGATTGATATAATTTTTTCCACTTCTTAAATAATTGAAGAATAGACAAATAAATTCATAAAATCCACAAAATATTACTTATAACTTGTTCTGCAAAATAAATAATCAAATAAATGTGAATGTTGTTGCGTTTTAAGGTAAACGGATTCCGAGAAAATCAATACAGGAACTTACGATGGATTGGAAATCGGTAAATCTTAAAAGTACATGGAGCCGACAAAATCGTTACAGAAATTTACGATGGATTGGAAATCGGTAAATCTTAAAAGCACAAGGAGTCTGGGAGACAGCGAGGTAGGGAATTGAAGGGCCACGGTGACAGGGAGCCAGGGAACCAGAGAGCCAGGGAGCCAGGGAGCCAGGGAGCCAGGGAGACAGGGAGTCAGGGAGCCAGGGAGCCAGAGAGCCAGGGAGACAGAGAGTCAGGGAGCCAGGGAGCCAGGGAGCCAGAGAGCCAGGGAGCCAAGGAGCCAGAGAGCCAGGGAGCGAGGGAGCCAGGGAGCCAGGGAGATAGAGAGTCAGGGAGCCAGGGAGACAGGGAGCCAGGGAGCCAGGGAGCCAGGGAGCCAGGGAGCCAGGGAGACAGGAAGTCAGGGAGCCAGGGAGACAGAGAGTCAGGGAGCCAGGGAGACAGGGAGCCAGGGAGCCAGGGAGCCAGGGAGCCAGGGAGCCAGGCAGCCAGGTAACCAGGGAGCCAGGGAGCCAGAAAAACAGGGAGCCAGGGAGCTCCTCAGCTCCCACGACAAGTCGGCCGGAGAGTCAGGGAGTTAGAGAACAAACGATTGTTATAATTTTTTCCACTTCTTAAGAAATTGAAGAATAGACAAATAAATTCTCAAAATCCACAAAATATTACTTATAACTTGGTTTGCAAAACAAATAATCAAAGAAATGCTGTTGCGTTTTAAGGGAAACGAATTCCGACAAAATCGTTACAGAAATTTACGATGGATTGAAAATCGATAAATCCTAAAAGGACAAGGAATCTGGGAGCTAGCGAGGTAGAGAGCTGAGAAGCCAGGGAGCCAGGGAGCCAGGGAGCCAGAGAGCCAGGGAGCCCAGGAGCCTGGGAGCCTGGGAGCCAGGGAGACAAGGAGACAGTAAACCAGGGAGCCAAGGAGCCAGGGAGCTCCTCAGCTCCCACGACAAGTCGGCCGGAGAGACAGGGAGCTAGAGAACAAACGATTGTTATAATTTTTTCCACTTCTTAAATAATTGAAGAAGAGACAAATAAATTCTCAAAATCGACAAAATATTAATTATAACTTAGTCTGCAAAACAAATAATCAAAGAATTGAGAATGTCGTTGCGTTTTAAGCGAAACGAAATCCGACAAAATCGTTACAGAAATTTACGATGGATTGGAAATCGATAAATCCTAAAAGTACGAGGAGTCTGGGAGCCAGCGAGGTAGGGAGCTGAGGGACCAGGGTGACAGGGGCCAGAAAAACAGGGAGCCAGGCAGCCAGTAAACCAGGGAGCCAAGAAGCCAGGGAGCTCCTCAGCTCCCACGACCAGTCGACCGGGGAGTCAGGGAGCTAGAGATGAACCGATTCTTATAATTTTTTCGACTTCTTAAATAATTTAAGAATAGAAGAATAAATTCTCAAAATCCACAAAATATTACGTATAACTTAGTCTGCAAAACAAATAATCAAAGAAATGGTGTTGCGTTTTAAGGGAAACGAATTCCGACAAAATCGTTACCGAAATTTACGATGGATTGGAAATCGATAAATCTTAAAAGTACAAGAAGTCTGGGAGCCAGCGAGGTAGGGAGCTGAGGGGCCAGGGTGACAGGGTGCCAGGCAGCCAGAGAGCCAGGGAGCCCGGGAGTGTGGGTGCCAGGGAGCCAAGGAGCCAGGGAGCTCCTCAGCTCCCACGACCAGTCGACCGGGGAGTCAGGGAGCTAGAGATGAACCGATTCTTATAATTTTTTCGACTTCTTAAATAATTTAAGAATTGACAAATAAATTCTCAAAATCCACAAAATATTACGTATAACTTAGTCTGCAAAACAAATAATCAAAGAAATGGTGTTGCGTTTTAAGGGAAACGAATTCCGACAAAATCGTTACAGAAATTTACGATGGATTGAAAATCGATAAATCCTAAAAGGACAAGGAATCTGGGAGCTAGCGAGGTAGAGAGCTGAGGAGCCAGGGAGCCAGGCAGCCAGGTAACCAGGGAGCCAGGGAGCCAGAAAAACAGGGAGCCAGGGAGCTCCTCAGCTCCCACGACAAGTCGGCCGGAGAGTCAGGGAGCTAGAGAACAAACGATTGTTATAATTTTTTCCACTTCTTAAGAAATTGAAGAATAGACAAATAAATTCTCAAAATCCACAAAATATTACTTATAACTTGGTTTGCAAAACAAATAATCAAAGAAATGCTGTTGCGTTTTAAGGGAAACGAATTCCGACAAAATCGTTACAGAAATTTACGATGGATTGAAAATCGATAAATCCTAAAAGGACAAGGCATCTGGGAGCTAGCGAGGTAGAGAGCTGAGAAGCCAGGGAGCCAGGGAGCCAGGGAGCCAGAGAGCCAGGGAGCCCGGGAGCCTGGGAGCCTGGGAGCCAGGGAGACAAGGAGACAGTAAACCAGGGAGCCAAGGAGCCAGGGAGCTCCTCAGCTCCCACGACAAATCGGCCGGAGAGACAGGGAGCTAGAGAACAAACGATTGTTATAATTTTTTCCACTTCTTAAATAATTGAAGAAGAGACAAATAAATTCTCAAAATCGACAAAATATTAATTATAACTTAGTCTGCAAAACAAATAATCAAAGAAATGAGAATGTCGTTGCGTTTTAAGGAAAACTGAATCCGACAAAATCGTTACAGAAATTAACGATGGATTGGAAATCGATAAATCCTAAAAGTACAAGGAATCTGGGAGCCAGCGATGTAGGGAGGTGAGGGACCAGGGTGACAGGGAGCCAAGGAGCCAGGGAGCCAGGGAGCCAGGGAGCCAAGGAGCCAAGGAGCCAGGGAGCTCCTCAGCTTCCACGACAAATCGGCCGGGGAGTCAGGGAGCTAGAGATCAACCGATTCTTATAATTTTTTCCACTTCATAAATAATTGAAGAATAGACAAATAAATTCTCAAAATCCACAAAATATTACTTACAACTTAGTCTGGAAAACAAACAATCAAAGAATTGAGAATGTCGTTGCGTTTTAAGGGAAACGAATTCCGACAAAATCGTTACAGAAATTTACGATGGATTGAAAATCAATAAATCCTAAAAGTACAAGGAATCTGGGAGCTAGCGAGGTAGAGAGCTGAGGAGCCAGGGAGCCAGGGAGTCAGGGAGCCAGGGAGCCAGGCAGCCAGGTAACCAGGGAGCCAGGGAGCCAGAAAAACAGGGAGCCAGGGAGCTCCTCAGCTCCCACGACAAGTCGGCCGGAGAGTCAGGGAGCTTGAGAACAAACGATTGTTATAATTTTTTCCACTTCTTAAGAAATTGAAGAATAGACAAATAAATTCTCAAAATCCACAAAATATTACTTATAACTTGCTTTGCAAAACAAATAATCAAAGAAATGGTGTTGCGTTTTAAGGGAAACGAATTCCGACAAAATCGTTACAGAAATTTACGATGGATTGGAAATCGATAAATCTTAAAAGTACAAGGAGTCTGGGAGCCAGCGAGGTAGGGAGCTGAGGGGCCAGGGTGACAGGGTGCCAGGGAGCCAGAGAGCCAGGGAGCCAGTGAGCCAGGGATCCAGAAAAACAGGGAGCCAGGGAGCTCCTCAGCTCCCACGACAAGTCGGCCGGAGAGTCAGGGAGCTAGAGAACAAAAGATTGTTATAATTTTTTCCACTTCTTAAGAAATTGAAGAATAGTGAAATAAATTCTCAAAATCCACAAAATATTACTTATAACTTGGTCTGCAAAACAAATAATCAAAGAAATGGTGTTGCGTTTTAAGGGAAACGAATTCCGACAAAATCGTTACAGAAATTTACGATGGATTGAAAATCGATAAATCCTAAAAGGACAAGGAATCTGGGAGCTAGCGAGGTAGAGAGCTGAGGAGCCAGGGAGCCAAGGAGCCAGGGAGTCAGGGAGCCAGGGAGCGTGGGTGCCAGGGAGCCAAGGAGCCAGGGAGCCCGGGAGCCTGGGAGCCACGGAGCCAAGGAGCCAGGGAGCTCCTCAGCTTCCACGAAAAGTCGGCCGGGGATTCAGGGATCTAGAGAACAAAAGATTGTTATAATTTTTTCCACTTCTTAAGAAATTGAAGAATAGACAAATAAATTCTCAAAATCCCCAAAATATTACTTATAACTTAGTCTGCAAAACAAATAATCAAACAATTGAGAATGTCGTTGCGTTTTAAGGGAAACGAATTCCGACAAAATCGTTACAGAAATTTACGATGGATTGAAAAGCGATAAATCCTAAAAGTACGAGGACTTTGGGAGCCTGCGAGATAGGGAGCTGAGGGGCCAGGGTGACAGGGAGCCAGGGAGCCAGAGAGCCAGGGAGCCCGGGAGCCTGGGAGCCAGGGAGCCAAGGAGCCAGTAAAACATGGAGCCAAGCAGCCAGGGAGCTCCTCAGCTGCCACGACAAGTCGGCCGGGGAGTCAGGGAGCTAGAGAACAAACGATTGGTATAATTCTTTCCACTTCTTAAGAAATTGAAGAATAGACAAATAAATTCTCAAAATCCACAAAATATTACTTATAACTTAGTCTGCAAAACAAATAATCAAAGAATTGAGAATGTCGTTGCGTTTTAAGGGAAACGAAATCCGACAAAATCGTTACAGAAATTTACGATGGATTGGAAATCGATAAACCCTAAAAGTACAAGGAATCTGGGAGCCAGCGAGGTAGGGAGCTGAGGGGCCAGCGTGACATGGAGCCAAGAAGCCAGAGAGCCAGGGAGATAAGGAGCCAGGGAGCTCCTCAGCTTCCACGACAAGTCGGCCGGGGAGTCAGGGAGCTAGAGAACAAAAGATTGTTATAATTTTTTCCACTTCTTATGAAATTGAAGAATAGACAAATAAATTCTCAAAATCCACAAAATATTACTTATAATTTGGTCTGCAAAACAAATAATCAAAGAAATGGTGTTGCGTTTTAAGGGAAACGAATTCCGACAAAATCGTTACAGAAATTTACGATGGATTGAAAATCGATAAATCCTAAAAGGACAAGGAATCTGGGAGCTAGCGAGGTAGAGAGCTGAGGAGCCAGGGAGCCAGGCAGCCAGGTAACCAGGGAGCCAGGGAGCCAGAAAAACAGGGAGCCAGGGAGCTCCTCAGCTCCCACGACAAGTCGGCCGGAGAGTCAGGGAGCTAGAGAACAAACGATTGTTATAATTTTTTCCACTTCTTAAGAAATTGAAGAATAGACAAATAAATTCTCAAAATCCACAAAATATTACTTATAACTTGGTTTGCAAAACAAATAATCAAAGAAATGGTGTTGCGTTTTAAGGGAAACGAATTCCGACAAAATCGTTACAGAAATTTACGATGGATTGAAAATCGATAAATCCTAAAAGGACAAGGAATCTGGGAGCTAGCGAGGTAGAAAGCTGAGAAGCCAGGGAGCCAGGGAGCCAGGGAGCCAGAGAGCCAGGGAGCCCGGGAGCCTGGGAGCCTGGGAGCCAGGGAGACAAGGAGACAGTAAACCAGGGAGCCAAGGAGCCAGGGAGCTCCTCAGCTCCCACGACAAGTCGGCCGGAGAGACAGGGAGCTAGAGAACAAACGATTGTTATAATTTTTTCCACTTCTTAAATAATTGAAGAAGAGACAAATAAATTCTCAAAATCGACAAAATATTAATTATAACTTAGTCTGCAAAACAAATAATCAAAGAATTGAGAATGTCGTTGCGTTTTAAGGGAAACGAAATCCGACAAAATCGTTACAGAAATTTACGATGGATTGGAAATCGATAAATCCTAAAAGTACGAGGAGTCTGGGAGCCAGGTAACCAGGGAGCCAGGGAGCCAGAAAAACAGGGAGCCAGGGAGCCAGAAAAACAGGGAGCCAGGGAGCTCCTCAGCTCCCACGACAAGTCGGCCGGAGAGTCAGGGAGCTTGAGAACAAACGATTGTTATAATTTTTTCCACTTCTTAAGAAATTGAAGAATAGACAAATAAATTCTCAAAATCCACAAAATATTACTTATAACTTGGTTTGCAAAACAAATAATCAAAGAAATGGTGTTGCGTTTTAAGGGAAACGAATTCCGACAAAATCGTTACAGAAATTTACGATGGATTGGAAATCGATAAATCCTAAAAGGACAAGGAATCTGGGAGCTAGCGAGGTAGAGAGCTGAGGAGCCAGGGAGCCAGGGAGCCAGGGAGCCAGGGAGCCAGGGAGCCAGGGAGCCAGAGAGCCAGGGAGCCCGGGAGCCTGGGAGCCAGGGAGACAAGGAGACAGTAAATCAGGGAGCCAAGGAGCCAGGGAGATCCTCAGCTTCCACGACAAGTCGGCCAGGGAGCCAGGGAGCCAGTGAGCCAGGGAGCCAGAAAAACAGGGAGCCAGGGAGCTCCTCAGCTCCCACGACAAGTCGGCCGGAGAGACAGGGAGCTAGAGAACAAACGATTGTTATAATTTTTTCCACTTCTTAAATAATTGAAGAAGAGACAAATAAATTCTCAAAATCGACAAAATATTAATTATAACTTAGTCTGCAAAACAAATAATCAAAGAATTGAGAATGTCGTTGCGTTTTAAGGGAAACGAAATCCGACAAAATCGTTACAGAAATTTACGATGGATTGGAAATCGATAAATCCTAAAAGTACGAGGAGTCTGGGAGCCAGCGAGGTAGGGAGCTGAGGGACCAGGGTGACAGGGAGCCAGGGAGCCAGAAAAACAGGGAGCCAGGGAGCCAGTAAACCAGGGAGCCAAGAAGCCAGGGAGCTCCTCATCTCCCACGACCAGTCGACCGGGGAGTCAGGGAGCTAGAGATGAACCGATTCTTATAATTTTTTCGACTTCTTAAATAATTTAAGAATAGACAAATAAATTCTCAAAATCCACAAAATATTACGTATAACTTAGTCTGCAAAACAAATAATCAAAGAAATGGTGTTGCGTTTTAAGGGAAACGAATTCCGACAAAATCGTTACAGAAATTTACGATGGATTGGAAATCGATAAATCTTAAAAGTACAAGGAGTCTGGGAGCCAGCGAGGTAGGGAGCTGAGGGGCCAGGGTGACAGGGTGCCAGGGAGCCAGAGAGCCAGGGAGCCCGGGAGCGTGGGTGCCAGGGAGCCAAGGAGCCAGGGAGCTCCTCAGCTTCCACGACAAGTCGGCCGGAGAGTCAGGGAGCTTGAGAACAAACGATTGTTATAATTTTTTCCACTTCTTAAGAAATTGAAGAATAGACAAATAAATTCTCAAAATCCACAAAATATTACTTATAACTTGGTTTGCAAAACAAATAATCAAAGAAATGGTGTTGCGTTTTAAGGGAAACGAATTCCGACAAAATCGTTACAGAAATTTACGATGGATTGGAAATCGATAAATCCTAAAAGGACAAGGAATCTGGGAGCTAGCGAGGTAGAGAGCTGAGGAGCCAGGGAGCCCGGGAGCCAGGGAGCCAGGGAGCCAGGGAGCCAGGGAGCCAGAGAGCCAGGGAGCCCGGGAGCCTGGGAGCCAGGGAGACAAGGAGACAGTAAATCAGGGAGCCAAGGAGCCAGGGAGATCCTCAGCTTCCACGACAAGTCGGCCAGGGAGCCAGGGAGCCAGTGAGCCAGGGAGCCAGAAAAACAGGGAGCCAGGGAGCTCCTCAGCTCCCACGACAAGTCGGCCGGAGAGACAGGGAGCTAGAGAACAAACGATTGTTATAATTTTTTCCACTTCTTAAATAATTGAAGAAGAGACAAATAAATTCTCAAAATCGACAAAATATTAATTATAACTTAATCTGCAAAACAAATAATCAAAGAATTGAGAATGTCGTTGCGTTTTAAGGGAAACGAAATCCGACAAAATCGTTACAGAAATTTACGATGGATTGGAAATCGATAAATCCTAAAAGTACGAGGAGTCTGGGAGCCAGCGAGGTAGGGAGCTGAGGGACCAGGGTGACAGGGAGCCAGGGAGCCAGAAAAACAGGGAGCCAGGGAGCCAGTAAACCAGGGAGCCAAGAAGCCAGGGAGCTCCTCAGCTCCCACGACCAGTCGACCGGGGAGTCAGGGAGCTAGAGATGAACCGATTCTTATAATTTTTTCGACTTCTTAAATAATTTAAGAATAGACAAATAAATTCTCAAAATCCACAAAATATTACGTATAACTTAGTCTGCAAAACAAATAATCAAAGAAATGGTGTTGCGTTTTAAGGGAAACGAATTCCGACAAAATCGTTACAGAAATTTACGATGGATTGGAAATCGATAAATCTTAAAAGTACAAGGAGTCTGGGAGCCAGCGAGGTAGGGAGCTGAGGGGCCAGGGTGACAGGGTGCCAGGGAGCCAGAGAGCCAGGGAGCCCGGGAGCGTGGGTGCCAGGGAGCCAAGGAGCCAGGGAGCTCCTCAGCTTCCACGACAAATCAGCCGGGGAGTCAGGGAGCTAGAGATCAACCGATTCTTATAATTTTTTCCACTTCTTAAATAAATGAAGAATAGACAAATAAATTCTCAAAATCCACAAATTATTACTTACAACTTAGTCTGCAAAACAAATAATCAAAGAATTGAGAATGTCGTTGCGTTTTAAGGGAAACGAAATCCGACAAAATCGTTACAGAAATTTACTATGGATTGGAAATCGATAAATCCTAAATGTACAAGTAATCTGGGAGCCAGCGAGGTAGGGAACTGAGGGGCCAGGGTGACAGGGAGCCAAGGAGCCAGGGAGCCCGGGAGCCTGCGAGCCAGGGAGCCAAGGAGCCAAGGAGCCAGGGAGCTCCTCAGCTTCCACGACAAATCGGCCGGGGAGTCAGGGAGCTGGAGATCAACCGATTCTTATAATGTTTTCCACTTCTTAAATAATTGAAGAATAGACAAATAAATTCTCAAAATCCACAAAATATTACTTACAACTTAGTCTGGAAAACAAACAATCAAAGAATTGAGAATGTCGTTGCGTTTTAAGGGAAACGAAATCCGACAAAATCGTTACAGAAATTTACGATGGATTGGAAATCGATAAATCCTAAAAGTACAAGGAATCTGGGAGCCAGCGAGGTAGGGAGCTGAGGGCCCAGGGTGACAGGGAGCCCGGGAGCCTGGGAGCCACGAAGCCAAGGAGCCAGGGAGCTCCTCAGCTTCCACGACAAGTCGGCCGGGGAGTCAGGGAGCTAGTGAACAATCGATTGTTATAATTTTTTCCACTTCTTAAATAATTGAAGAAGAGACAAATAAATTCTCAAAATCCACAAAATATTACTTATAACTTGGTCTGCAAAACAAATATTCAAAGAAAAGTGAATGTTGTTGCGTTTTAAGGGAAACTAATTCCGACAAAATCGTTACAGAAATTTACGATGGATTGAAAATCGATAAATCCTAAAAGTACAAGGAGTCTGGGAGCCAGCGAGGTAGGGAGCTGAGGAGACAGGCAGCCAGGGAGCCCGGGAGCCTGCGAGCCAGGGAGCCAAGGAGCCAAGGAGCCAGGGAGCTCCTCAGCTTCCACGACAAATCGGCCGGGGAGTCAGGGAGCTAGAGATCAACCGATTCTTATAATTTTTTCCACTTCATAAATAATTGAAGAATAGACAAATAAATTCTCAAAATCCACAAAATATTACTTACAACTTAGTCTGGAAAACAAACAATCAAAGAATTGAGAATGTCGTTGCGTTTTAAGGGAAACGAATTCCGACAAAATCGTTACAGAAATTTACGATGGATTGAAAATCAATAAATCCTAAAAGTACAAGGAATCTGGGAGCTAGCGAGGTAGAGAGCTGAGGAGCCAGGGAGCCAGGGAGTCAGGGAGCCAGGGAGCCAGGCAGCCAGGTAACCAGGGAGCCAGGGAGCCAGAAAAACAGGGAGCCAGGGAGCTCCTCAGCTCCCACGACAAGTCGGCCGGAGAGTCAGGGAGCTTGAGAACAAACGATTGTTATAATTTTTTCCACTTCTTAAGAAATTGAAGAATAGACAAATAAATTCTCAAAATCCACAAAATATTACTTATAACTTGCTTTGCAAAACAAATAATCAAAGAAATGGTGTTGCGTTTTAAGGGAAACGAATTCCGACAAAATCGTTACAGAAATTTACGATGGATTGGAAATCGATAAATCTTAAAAGTACAAGGAGTCTGGGAGCCAGCGAGGTAGGGAGCTGAGGGGCCAGGGTGACAGGGTGCCAGGGAGCCAGAGAGCCAGGGAGCCAGTGAGCCAGGGATCCAGAAAAACAGGGAGCCAGGGAGCTCCTCAGCTCCCACGACAAGTCGGCCGGAGAGTCAGGGAGCTAGAGAACAAAAGATTGTTATAATTTTTTCCACTTCTTAAGAAATTGAAGAATAGTGAAATAAATTCTCAAAATCCACAAAATATTACTTATAACTTGGTCTGCAAAACAAATAATCAAAGAAATGGTGTTGCGTTTTAAGGGAAACGAATTCCGACAAAATCGTTACAGAAATTTACGATGGATTGAAAATCGATAAATCCTAAAAGGACAAGGAATCTGGGAGCTAGCGAGGTAGAGAGCTGAGGAGCCAGGGAGCCAAGGAGCCAGGGAGTCAGGGAGCCAGGGAGCGTGGGTGCCAGGGAGCCAAGGAGCCAGGGAGCCCGGGAGCCTGGGAGCCACGGAGCCAAGGAGCCAGGGAGCTCCTCAGCTTCCACGAAAAGTCGGCCGGGGATTCAGGGATCTAGAGAACAAAAGATTGTTATAATTTTTTCCACTTCTTAAGAAATTGAAGAATAGACAAATAAATTCTCAAAATCCCCAAAATATTACTTATAACTTAGTCTGCAAAACAAATAATCAAACAATTGAGAATGTCGTTGCGTTTTAAGGGAAACGAATTCCGACAAAATCGTTACAGAAATTTACGATGGATTGAAAAGCGATAAATCCTAAAAGTACGAGGACTTTGGGAGCCTGCGAGATAGGGAGCTGAGGGGCCAGGGTGACAGGGAGCCAGGGAGCCAGAGAGCCAGGGAGCCCGGGAGCCTGGGAGCCAGGGAGCCAAGGAGCCAGTAAAACATGGAGCCAAGCAGCCAGGGAGCTCCTCAGCTGCCACGACAAGTCGGCCGGGGAGTCAGGGAGCTAGAGAACAAACGATTGGTATAATTCTTTCCACTTCTTAAGAAATTGAAGAATAGACAAATAAATTCTCAAAATCCACAAAATATTACTTATAACTTAGTCTGCAAAACAAATAATCAAAGAATTGAGAATGTCGTTGCGTTTTAAGGGAAACGAAATCCGACAAAATCGTTACAGAAATTTACGATGGATTGGAAATCGATAAACCCTAAAAGTACAAGGAATCTGGGAGCCAGCGAGGTAGGGAGCTGAGGGGCCAGCGTGACATGGAGCCAAGAAGCCAGAGAGCCAGGGAGCCCGGGAGCCTGGGAGCCAGGGAGATAAGGAGCCAGGGAGCTCCTCAGCTTCCACGACAAGTCGGCCGGGGAGTCAGGGAGCTAGAGAACAAAAGATTGTTATAATTTTTTCCACTTCTTATGAAATTGAAGAATAGACAAATAAATTCTCAAAATCCACAAAATATTACTTATAATTTGGTCTGCAAAACAAATAATCAAAGAAATGGTGTTGCGTTTTAAGGGAAACGAATTCCGACAAAATCGTTACAGAAATTTACGATGGATTGAAAATCGATAAATCCTAAAAGGACAAGGAATCTGGGAGCTAGCGAGGTAGAGAGCTGAGGAGCCAGGAAGCCAGGCAGCCAGGTAACCAGGGAGCCAGGGAGCCAGAAAAACAGGGAGCCAGGGAGCTCCTCAGCTCCCACGACAAGTCGGCCGGAGAGTCAGGGAGCTAGAGAACAAACGATTGTTATAATTTTTTCCACTTCTTAAGAAATTGAAGAATAGACAAATAAATTCTCAAAATCCACAAAATATTACTTATAACTTGGTTTGCAAAACAAATAATCAAAGAAATGGTGTTGCGTTTTAAGGGAAACGAATTCCGACAAAATCGTTACAGAAATTTACGATGGATTGAAAATCGATAAATCCTAAAAGGACAAGGAATCTGGGAGCTAGCGAGGTAGAAAGCTGAGAAGCCAGGGAGCCAGGGAGCCAGGGAGCCAGAGAGCCAGGGAGCCCGGGAGCCTGGGAGCCTGGGAGCCAGGGAGACAAGGAGACAGTAAACCAGGGAGCCAAGGAGCCAGGGAGCTCCTCAGCTCCCACGACAAGTCGGCCGGAGAGACAGGGAGCTAGAGAACAAACGATTGTTATAATTTTTTCCACTTCTTAAATAATTGAAGAAGAGACAAATAAATTCTCAAAATCGACAAAATATTAATTATAACTTAGTCTGCAAAACAAATAATCAAAGAATTGAGAATGTCGTTGCGTTTTAAGGGAAACGAAATCCGACAAAATCGTTACAGAAATTTACGATGGATTGGAAATCGATAAATCCTAAAAGTACGAGGAGTCTGGGAGCCAGCGAGGTAGGGAGCTGAGGGACCAGGGAGCCAGGCAGCCAGGTAACCAGGGAGCCAGGGAGCCAGAAAAACAGGGAGCCAGGGAGCCAGAAAAACAGGGAGCCAGGGAGCTCCTCAGCTCCCACGACAAGTCGGCCGGAGAGTCAGGGAGCTTGAGAACAAACGATTGTTATAATTTTTTCCACTTCTTAAGAAATTGAAGAATAGACAAATAAATTCTCAAAATCCACAAAATATTACTTATAACTTGGTTTGCAAAACAAATAATCAAAGAAATGGTGTTGCGTTTTAAGGGAAACGAATTCCGACAAAATCGTTACAGAAATTTACCATGGATTGGAAATCGATAAATCCTAAAAGGACAAGGAATCTGGGAGCTAGCGAGGTAGAGAGCTGAGGAGCCAGGGAGCCAGGGAGCCAGGGAGCCAGGGAGCCAGGGAGCCAGAGAGCCAGGGAGCCCGGGAGCCTGGGAGCCAGGGAGACAAGGAGACAGTAAATCAGGGAGCCAAGGAGCCAGGGAGATCCTCAGCTTCCACGACAAGTCGGCCAGGGAGCCAGGGAGCCAGTGAGCCAGGGAGCCAGAAAAACAGGGAGCCAGGGAGCTCCTCAGCTCCCACGACAAGTCGGCCGGAGAGACAGGGAGCTAGAGAACAAACGATTGTTATAATTTTTTCCACTTCTTAAATAATTGAAGAAGAGACAAATAAATTCTCAAAATCGACAAAATATTAATTATAACTTAGTCTGCAAAACAAATAATCAAAGAATTGAGAATGTCGTTGCGTTTTAAGGGAAACGAAATCCGACAAAATCGTTACAGAAATTTACGATGGATTGGAAATCGATAAATCCTAAAAGTACGAGGAGTCTGGGAGCCAGCGAGGTAGGGAGCTGAGGGACCAGGGTGACAGGGAGCCAGGGAGCCAGAAAAACAGGGAGCCAGGGAGCCAGTAAACCAGGGAGCCAAGAAGCCAGGGAGCTCCTCATCTCCCACGACCAGTCGACCGGGGAGTCAGGGAGCTAGAGATGAACCGATTCTTATAATTTTTTCGACTTCTTAAATAATTTAAGAATAGACAAATAAATTCTCAAAATCCACAAAATATTACGTATAACTTAGTCTGCAAAACAAATAATCAAAGAAATGGTGTTGCGTTTTAAGGGAAACGAATTCCGACAAAATCGTTACAGAAATTTACGATGGATTGGAAATCGATAAATCTTAAAAGTACAAGGAGTCTGGGAGCCAGCGAGGTAGGGAGCTGAGGGGCCAGGGTGACAGGGTGCCAGGGAGCCAGAGAGCCAGGGAGCCCGGGAGCGTGGGTGCCAGGGAGCCAAGGAGCCAGGGAGCTCCTCAGCTTCCACGACAAGTCGGCCGGAGAGTCAGGGAGCTTGAGAACAAACGATTGTTATAATTTTTTCCACTTCTTAAGAAATTGAAGAATAGACAAATAAATTCTCAAAATCCACAAAATATTACTTATAACTTGGTTTGCAAAACAAATAATGAAAGAAATGGTGTTGCGTTTTAAGGGAAACGAATTCCGACAAAATCGTTACAGAAATTTACGATGGATTGAAAATCGATAAATCCTAAAAGGACAAGGAATCTGGGAGCTAGCGAGGTAGAGAGCTGAGGAGCCAGGGAGCCAGGGACCCAGGGAGCCAGAGAGCCAGGGAGCCCGGGAGCCTGGGAGCCAGGGAGACAAGGAGACAGTAAACCAGGGAGCCAATGAGCCAGGGAGATCCTCAGCTTCCACGACAAGTCGGCCAGGGAGCCAGGGAGCCAGTGCGCCAGGGAGCCAGAAAAACAGGGAGCCAGGGAGCTCCTCAGCTCCCACGACAAGTCGGCCGGAGAGACAGGGAGCTAGAGAACAAACGATTGTTATAATTTTTTCCACTTCTTAAATAATTGAAGAAGAGACAAATAAATTCTCAAAATCGACAAAATATTAATTATAACTTAGTCTGCAAAACAAATAATCAAAGAATTGAGAATGTCGTTGCGTTTTAAGGGAAACGAATTCCGACAAAATCGTTACAGAAATTTACGATGGATTGAAAATCGATAAATCCTAAAAGGACAAGGAATCTGGGAGCTAGCGAGGTAGAGAGCTGAGGAGCCAGGGAGCCAAGGAGCCAGGGAGTCAGGGAGCCAGGGAGCGTGGGTGCCAGGGAGCCAAGGAGCCAGGGAGCCCGGGAGCCTGGGAGCCACGGAGCCAAGGAGCCAGGGAGCTCCTCAGCTTCCACGAAAAGTCGGCCGGGGATTCAGGGATCTAGAGAACAAAAGATTGTTATAATTTTTTCCACTTCTTAAGAAATTGAAGAATAGACAAATAAATTCTCAAAATCCCCAAAATATTACTTATAACTCAGTCTGCAAAACAAATAATCAAACAATTGAGAATGTCGTTGCGTTTTAAGGGAAACGAATTCCGACAAAATCGTTACAGAAATTTACGATGGATTGAAAAGCGATAAATCCTAAAAGTACGAGGACTTTGGGAGCCTGCGAGATAGGGAGCTGAGGGGCCAGGGTGACAGGGAGCCAGGGAGCCAGAGAGCCAGGGAGCCCGGGAGCCTGGGAGCCAGGGAGCCAAGGAGCCAGTAAAACATGGAGCCAAGCAGCCAGGGAGCTCCTCAGCTGCCACGACAAGTCGGCCGGGGAGTCAGGGAGCTAGAGAACAAACGATTGGTATAATTCTTTCCACTTCTTAAGAAATTGAAGAATAGACAAATAAATTCTCAAAATCCACAAAATATTACTTATAACTTAGTCTGCAAAACAAATAATCAAAGAATTGAGAATGTCGTTGCGTTTTAAGGGAAACGAAATCCGACAAAATCGTTACAGAAATTTACGATGGATTGAAAATCGATAAATCCTAAAAGGACAAGGAATCTGGGAGCTAGCGAGGTAGAGAGCTGAGGGGCCAGGGAGCCAGGCAGCCAGGTAACCAGGGAGCCAGGGAGCCAGAAAAACAGGGAGCCAGGGAGCTCCTCAGCTCCCACGACAAGTCGGCCGGAGAGTCAGGGAGCTAGAGAACAAACGATTGTTATAATTTTTTCCACTTCTTAAGAAATTGAAGAATAGACAAATAAATTCTCAAAATCCACAAAATATTACTTATAACTTGGTTTGCAAAACAAATAATCAAAGAAATGGTGTTGCGTTTTAAGGGAAACGAATTCCGACAAAATCGTTACAGAAATTTACGATGGATTGAAAATCGATAAATCCTAAAAGGACAAGGAATCTGGGAGCTAGCGAGGTAGAAAGCTGAGAAGCCAGGGAGCCAGGGAGCCAGGGAGCCAGAGAGCCAGGGAGCCCGGGAGCCTGGGAGCCTGGGAGCCAGGGAGACAAGGAGACAGTAAACCAGGGAGCCAAGGAGCCAGGGAGCTCCTCAGCTCCCACGACAAGTCGGCCGGAGAGACAGGGAGCTAGAGAACAAACGATTGTTATAATTTTTTCCACTTCTTAAATAATTGAAGAAGAGACAAATAAATTCTCAAAATCGACAAAATATTAATTATAACTTAGTCTGCAAAACAAATAATCAAAGAATTGAGAATGTCGTTGCGTTTTAAGGGAAACGAAATCCGACAAAATCGTTACAGAAATTTACGATGGATTGGAAATCGATAAATCCTAAAAGTACGAGGAGTCTGGGAGCCAGCGAGGTAGGGAGCTGAGGGACCAGGGTGACAGGGGCCAGAAAAACAGGGAGCCAGGGAGCCAGTAAACCAGGGAGCCAAGAAGCCAGGGAGCTCCTCAGCTCCCACGCCCAGTCGACCGGGGAGTCAGGGAGCTAGAGATGAACCGATTCTTATAATTTTTTCGACTTCTTAAATAATTTAAGAATAGACGAATAAATTCTCAAAATCCACAAAATATTACGTATAACTTAGTCTGCAAAACAAATAATCAAAGAAATGAGAATGTCGTTGCGTTTTAAGGAAAACTGAATCCGACAAAATCGTTACAGAAATTAACGATGGATTGGAAATCGATAAATCCTAAAAGTACAAGGAATCTGGGAGTCAGCGATGTAGGGAGGTGAGGGACCAGGGTGACAGGGAGCCAAGGAGCCAGGGAGCCAGGGAGCCAGGGAGCCAAGGAGCCAAGGAGCCAGGGAGCTCCTCAGCTTCCACGACAAATCGGCCGGGGAGTCAGGGAGCTAGAGATCAACCGATTCTTATAATTTTTTCCACTTCATAAATAATTGAAGAATAGACAAATAAATTCTCAAAATCCACAAAATATTACTTACAACTTGGTTTGCAAAACAAATAATCAAAGAAATGGTGTTGCGTTTTAAGGGAAACGAATTCCGACAAAATCGTTACCGAAATTTACGATGGATTGGAAATCGATAAATCTTAAAAGTACAAGAAGTCTGGGAGCCAGCGAGGTAGGGAGCTGAGGGGCCAGGGTGACAGGGTGCCAGGCAGCCAGAGAGCCAGGGAGCCCGGGAGTGTGGGTGCCAGGGAGCCAAGGAGCCAGGGAGCTCCTCAGCTCCCACGACCAGTCGACCGGGGAGTCAGGGAGCTAGAGATGAACCGATTCTTATAATTTTTTCGACTTCTTAAATAATTTAAGAATTGACAAATAAATTCTCAAAATCCACAAAATATTACGTATAACTTAGTCTGCAAAACAAATAATCAAAGAAATGGTGTTGCGTTTTAAGGGAAACGAATTCCGACAAAATCGTTACAGAAATTTACGATGGATTGAAAATCGATAAATCCTAAAAGGACAAGGAATCTGGGAGCTAGCGAGGTAGAGAGCTGAGGAGCCAGGGAGCCAGGCAGCCAGGTAACCAGGGAGCCAGGGAGCCAGAAAAACAGGGAGCCAGGGAGCCAGAAAAACAGGGAGCCAGGGAGCTCCTCAGCTCCCACGACAAGTCGGCCGGAGAGTCAGGGAGCTAGAGAACAAACGATTGTTATAATTTTTTCCACTTCTTAAGAAATTGAAGAATAGACAAATAAATTCTCAAAATCCACAAAATATTACTTATAACTTGGTTTGCAAAACAAATAATCAAAGAAATGGTGTTGCGTTTTAAGGGAAACGAATTCCGACAAAATCGTTACAGAAATTTACGATGGATTGAAAATCGATAAATCCTAAAAGGACAAGGAATCTGGGAGCTAGCGAGGTAGAGAGCTGAGAAGCCAGGGAGCCAGGGAGCCAGGGAGCCAGAGAGCCAGGGAGCCCGGGAGCCTGGGAGCCTGGGAGCCAGGGAGACAAGGAGACAGTAAACCAGGGAGCCAAGGAGCCAGGGAGCTCCTCAGCTCCCACGACAAATCGGCCGGAGAGACAGGGAGCTAGAGAACAAACGATTGTTATAATTTTTTCCACTTCTTAAATAATTGAAGAAGAGACAAATAAATTCTCAAAATCGACAAAATATTAATTATAACTTAGTCTGCAAAACAAATAATCAAAGAATTGAGAATGTCGTTGCGTTTTAAGGGAAACGAAATCCGACAAAATCGTTACAGAAATTTACGATGGATTGGAAATCGATAAATCCTAAAAGTACGAGGAGTCTGGGAGCCAGCGAGGTAGGGAGCTGAGGGACCAGGGTGACAGGGGCCAGAAAAACAGGGAGCCAGGGAGCCAGTAAACCAGGGAGCCAAGAAGCCAGGGAGCTCCTCAGCTCCCACGACCAGTCGACCGGGGAGTCAGGGAGCTAGAGATGAACCGATTCTTATAATTTTTTCGACTTCTTAAATAATTTAAGAATAGACGAATAAATTCTCAAAATCCACAAAATATTACGTATAACTTAGTCTGCAAAACAAATAATCAAAGAAATGAGAATGTCGTTGCGTTTTAAGGAAAACTGAATCCGACAAAATCGTTACAGAAATTAACGATGGATTGGAAATCGATAAATCCTAAAAGTACAAGGAATCTGGGAGCCAGCGATGTAGGGAGGTGAGGGACCAGGGTGACAGGGAGCCAAGGAGCCAGGGAGCCAGGGAGCCAGGGAGCCAAGGAGCCAAGGAGCCAGGGAGCTCCTCAGCTTCCACGACAAATCGGCCGGGGAGTCAGGGAGCTAGAGATCAACCGATTCTTATAATTTTTTCCACTTCATAAATAATTGAAGAATAGACAAATAAATTCTCAAAATCCACAAAATATTACTTACAACTTAGTCTGGAAAACAAACAATCAAAGAATTGAGAATGTCGTTGCGTTTTAAGGGAAACGAATTCCGACAAAATCGTTACAGAAATTTACGATGGATTGAAAATCAATAAATCCTAAAAGTACAAGGAATCTGGGAGCTAGCGAGGTAGAGAGCTGAGGAGCCAGGGAGCCAGGGAGTCAGGGAGCCAGGGAGCCAGGCAGCCAGGTAACCAGGGAGCCAGGGAGCCAGAAAAACAGGGAGCCAGGGAGCTCCTCAGCTCCCACGACAAGTCGGCCGGAGAGTCAGGGAGCTTGAGAACAAACGATTGTTATAATTTTTTCCACTTCTTAAGAAATTGAAGAATAGACAAATAAATTCTCAAAATCCACAAAATATTACTTATAACTTGGTTTGCAAAACAAATAATCAAAGAAATGGTGTTGCGTTTTAAGGGAAACGAATTCCGACAAAATCGTTACAGAAATTTACGATGGATTGGAAATCGATAAATCCTAAAAGGACAAGGAATCTGGGAGCTAGCGAGGTAGAGAGCTGAGGAGCCAGGGAGCCAGGGAGCCAGGGAGCCAGGGAGCCAGGGAGCCAGGAAGCCAGAGAGCCAGGGAGCCCGGGAGCCTGGGAGCCAGGGAGACAAGGAGACAGTAAATCAGGGAGCCAAGGAGCCAGGGAGATCCTCAGCTTCCACGACAAGTCGGCCAGGGAGCCAGGGAGCCAGTGAGCCAGGGAGCCAGAAAAACAGGGAGCCAGGGAGCTCCTCAGCTCCCACGACAAGTCGGCCGGAGAGACAGGGAGCTAGAGAACAAACGATTGTTATAATTTTTTCCACTTCTTAAATAATTGAAGAAGAGACAAATAAATTCTCAAAATCGACAAAATATTAATTATAACTTAGTCTGCAAAACAAATAATCAAAGAATTGAGAATGTCGTTGCGTTTTAAGGGAAACGAAATCCGACAAAATCGTTACAGAAATTTACGATGGATTGGAAATCGATAAATCCTAAAAGTACGAGGAGTCTGGGAGCCAGCGAGGTAGGGAGCTGAGGGACCAGGGTGACAGGGAGCCAGGGAGCCAGAAAAACAGGGAGCCAGGCAGCCAGTAAACCAGGGAGCCAAGAAGCCAGGGAGCTCCTCAGCTCCCACGACCAGTCGACCGGGGAGTCAGGGAGCTAGAGATGAACCGATTCTTATAATTTTTTCGACTTCTTAAATAATTTAAGAATAGACAAATAAATTCTCAAAATCCACAAAATATTACGTATAACTTAGTCTGCAAAACAAATAATCAAAGAAATGGTGTTGCGTTTTAAGGGAAACGAATTCCGACAAAATCGTTACAGAAATTTACGATGGATTGGAAATCGATAAATCTTAAAAGTACAAGGAGTCTGGGAGCCAGCGAGGTAGGGAGCTGAGGGGCCAGGGTGACAGGGTGCCAGGGAGCCAGAGAGCCAGGGAGCCCGGGAGCGTGGGTGCCAGGGAGCCAAGGAGCCAGGGAGCTCCTCAGCTTCCACGACAAATCAGCCGGGGAGTCAGGGAGCTAGAGATCAACCGATTCTTATAATTTTTTCCACTTCTTAAATAAATGAAGAATAGACAAATAAATTCTCAAAATCCACAAATTATTACTTACAACTTAGTCTGCAAAACAAATAATCAAAGAATTGAGAATGTCGTTGCGTTTTAAGGGAAACGAAATCCGACAAAATCGTTACAGAAATTTACTATGGATTGGAAATCGATAAATCCTAAATGTACAAGTAATCTGGGAGCCAGCGAGGTAGGGAACTGAGGGGCCAGGGTGACAGGGAGCCAAGGAGCCAGGGAGCCCGGGAGCCTGCGAGCCAGGGAGCCAAGGAGCCAAGGAGCCAGGGAGCTCCTCAGCTTCCACGACAAATCGGCCGGGGAGTCAGGGAGCTGGAGATCAACCGATTCTTATAATTTTTTCCACTTCTTAAATAATTGAAGAATAGACAAATAAATTCTCAAAATCCACAAAATATTACGTATAACTTAGTCTGCAAAACAAATAATCAAAGAAATGGTGTTGCGTTTTAAGGGAAACGAATTCCGACAAAATCGTTACAGAAATTTACGATGGATTGGAAATCGATAAATCTTAAAAGTACAAGGAGTCTGGGAGCCAGCGAGGTAGGGAGCTGAGGGGCCAGGGTGACAGGGTGCCAGGGAGCCAGAGAGCCAGGGAGCCCGGGAGCGTGGGTGCCAGGGAGCCAAGGAGCCAGGGAGCTCCTCAGCTTCCACGACAAATCAGCCGGGGAGTCAGGGAGCTAGAGATCAACCGATTCTTATAATTTTTTCCACTTCTTAAATAATTGAAGAATAGACAAATAAATTCTCAAAATCCACAAAATATTACTTACAACTTAGTCTGGAAAACAAACAATCAAAGAATTGAGAATGTCGTTGCGTTTTAAGGGAAACGAAATCCGACAAAATCGTTACAGAAATTTACGATGGATTGGAAATCGATAAATCTTAAAAGTACAAGGAGTCTGGGAGCCAGCGAGGTAGGGAGCTGAGGAGACAGGGAGACAAGGAGCCAGGGAGCCAGGGAGCCAGGGAGCCAGGGAGCCAGGGAGCCCGGGAGCCTGCGAGCCAGGGAGCCAAGGAGCCAAGGAGCCAGGGAGCTCCTCAGCTTCCACGACAAATCGGCCGGGGAGTCAGGGAGCTGGAGATCAACCGATTCTTATAATTTTTTCCACTTCTTAAATAATTGAAGAATAGACAAATAAATTCTCAAAATTCACAAAATGTTACTTACAACTTAGTCTGGAAAACAAACAATCAAAGAAATGGTGTTGCGTTTTAAGGGAAACGAATTCCGACAAAATCGTTACAGAAATTTACGATGGATTCGAAATCGATAAATCTTAAAAGTACAAGGAGTCTGGGAGCCAGCGAGGTAGGGAGCTGAGGGGCCAGGGTGACAGGGTGCCAGGGAGCCAGAGAGCCAGGGAGCCAGTGAGCCAGGGAGCCAGAAAAACAGGGAGCCAGGGAGCTCCTCAGCTCCCACGACAAGTCGGCCGGAGAGTCAGGGAGCTAGAGAACAAAAGATTGTTATAATTTTTTCCACTTCTTAAGAAATTGAAGAATAGTCAAATAAATTCTCAAAATCCACAAAATATTACTTATAACTTGGTCTGCAAAACAAATAATCAAAGAAATGGTGTTGCGTTTTAAGGGAAACGAATTCCGACAAAATCGTTACAGAAATTTACGATGGATTGAAAATCGATAAATCCTAAAAGGACAAGGAATCTGGGAGCTAGCGAGGTAGAGAGCTGAGGAGCCAGGGAGCCAGGCAGCCAGGTAACCAGGGAGCCAGGGAGCCAGAAAAACAGGGAGCCAGGGAGCTCCTCAGCTCCCACGACAAGTCGGCCGGAGAGTCACGGAGCTAGAGAACAAACGATTGTTATAATTTTTTCCACTTCTTAAGAAATTGAAGAATAGACAAATAAATTCTCAAAATCCACAAAATATTACTTATAACTTGGTTTGCAAAACAAATAATGAAAGAAATGGTGTTGCGTTTTAAGGGAAACGAATTCCGACAAAATCGTTACAGAAATTTACGATGGATTGAAAATCGATAAATCCTAAAAGGACAAGGAATCTGGGAGCTAGCGAGGTAGAGAGCTGAGGAGCCAGGGAGCCAGGGAGCCAGGGAGCCAGAGAGCCAGGGAGCCCGGGAGCCTGGGAGCCAGGGAGACAAGGAGACAGTAAACCAGGGAGCCAATGAGCCAGGGAGATCCTCAGCTTCCACGACAAGTCGGCCAGGGAGCCAGGGAGCCAGTGAGCCAGGGAGCCAGAAAAACAGGGAGCCAGGGAGCTCCTCAGCTCCCACGACAAGTCGGCCGGAGAGACAGGGAGCTAGAGAACAAACGATTGTTATAATTTTTTCCACTTCTTAAATAATTGAAGAAGAGACAAATAAATTCTCAAAATCGACAAAATATTAATTATAACTTAGTCTGCAAAACAAATAATCAAAGAATTGAGAATGTCGTTGCGTTTTAAGGGAAACGAAATCCGACAAAATCGTTACAGAAATTTACGATGGATTGGAAATCGATAAATCCTAAAAGTACGAGGAGTCTGGGAGCCAGCGAGGTAGGGAGCTGAGGGACCAGGGTGACAGGGAGCCAGGGAGCCAGAAAAACAGGGAGCCAGGGAGCCAGTAAACCAGGGAGCCAAGAAGCCAGGGAGCTCCTCAGCTCCCACGACCAGTCGACCGGGGAGTCAGGGAGCTAGAGATGAACCGATTCTTATAATTTTTTCGACTTCTTAAATAATTTAAGAATAGACAAATAAATTCTCAAAATCCACAAAATATTACGTATAACTTAGTCTGCAAAACAAATAATCAAAGAAATGGTGTTGCGTTTTAAGGGAAACGAATTCCGACAAAATCGTTACAGAAATTTACGATGGATTGGAAATCGATAAATCTTAAAAGTACAAGGAGTCTGGGAGCCAGCGAGGTAGGGAGCTGAGGGGCCAGGGTGACAGGGTGCCAGGGAGCCAGAGAGCCAGGGAGCCCGGGAGCGTGGGTGCCAGGGAGCCAAGGAGCCAGGGAGCTCCTCAGCTTCCACGACAAATCAGCCGGGGAGTCAGGGAGCTAGAGATCAACCGATTCTTATAATTTTTTCCACTTCTTAAATAATTGAAGAATAGACAAATAAATTCTCAAAATCCACAAATTATTACTTACAACTTAGTCTGCAAAACAAATAATCAAAGAATTGAGAATGTCGTTGCGTTTTAAGGGAAACGAAATCCGACAAAATCGTTACAGAAATTTACTATGGATTGGAAATCGATAAATCCTAAATGTACAAGTAATCTGGGAGCCAGCGAGGTAGGGAGCTGAGGGGCCAGGGTGACAGGGAGCCAAGGAGCCAGGGAGCCCGGGAGCCTGCGAGCCAGGGAGCCAAGGAGCCAAGGAGCCAGGGAGCTCCTCAGCTTCCACGACAAATCGGCCGGGGAGTCAGGGAGCTGGAGATCAACCGATTCTTATAATTTTTTCCACTTCTTAAATAATTGAAGAATAGACAAATAAATTCTCAAAATCCACAAAATATTACTTACAACTTAGTCTGGAAAACATACAATCAAAGAATTGAGAATGTCGTTGCGTTTTAAGGGAAACGAAATCCGACAAAATCGTTACAGAAATTTACGATGGATTGGAAATCGATAAATCCTAAAAGTACAAGGAATCTGGGAGCCAGCGAGGTAGGGAGCTGAGGGCCCAGGGTGACAGGGAGCCCGGGAGCCTGGGAGCCACGAAGCCAAGGAGCCAGGGAGCTCCTCAGCTTCCACGACAAGTCGGCCGGGGAGTCAGGGAGCTAGTGAACAATCGATTGTTATAATTTTTTCCACTTCTTAAATAATTGAAGAAGAGACAAATAAATTCTCAAAATCCACAAAATATTACTTATAACTTGGTCTGCAAAACAAATATTCAAAGAAAAGTGAATGTTGTTGCGTTTTAAGGGAAACTAATTCCGACAAAATCGTTACAGAAATTTACGATGGATTGAAAATCGATAAATCCTAAAAGTACAAGGAGTCTGGGAGCCAGCGAGGTAGGGAGCTGAGGAGACAGGGAGCCAGGGAGCCCGGGAGCCTGCGAGCCAGGGAGCCAAGGAGCCAAGGAGCCAGGGAGCTCCTCAGCTTCCACGACAAATCGGCCGGGGAGTCAGGGAGCTGGAGATCAACCGATTCTTATAATTTTTTCCACTTCTTAAATAATTGAAGAATAGACAAATAAATTCTCAAAATCCACAAAATATTACTTACAACTTAGTCTGGAAAACAAACAATCAAAGAATTGAGAATGTCGTTGCGTTTTAAGGGAAACGAATTCCGACAAAATCGTTACAGAAATTTACGATGGATTGAAAATCAATAAATCCTAAAAGTACAAGGAATCTGGGAGCTAGCGAGGTAGAGAGCTGAGGAGCCAGGGAGCCAGGGAGTCAGGGAGCCAGGGAGCCAGGCAGCCAGGTAACCAGGGAGCCAGGGAGCCAGAAAAACAGGGAGCCAGGGAGCTCCTCAGCTCCCACGACAATTCGGCCGGAGAGTCAGGGAGCTTGAGAACAAACGATTGTTATAATTTTTTCCACTTCTTAAGAAATTGAAGAATAGACAAATAAATTCTCAAAATCCACAAAATATTACTTATAACTTGGTTTGCAAAACAAATAATCAAAGAAATGGTGTTGCGTTTTAAGGGAAACGAATTCCGACAAAATCGTTACAGAAATTTACGATGGATTGGAAATCGATAAATCTTAAAAGTACAAGGAGTCTGGGAGCCAGCGAGGTAGGGAGCTGAGGAGACAGGGAGACAAGGAGCCAGGGAGCCAGGGAGCCAGGGAGCCAGGGAGCCAGGGAGCCCGGGAGCCTGCGAGCCAGGGAGCCAAGGAGCCAAGGAGCCAGGGAGCTCCTCAGCTTCCACGACAAATCGGCCGGGGAGTCAGGGAGCTGGAGATCAACCGATTCTTATAATTTTTTCCACTTCTTAAATAATTGAAGAATAGACAAATAAATTCTCAAAATTCACAAAATATTACTTACAACTTAGTCTGGAAAACAAACAATCAAAGAAATGGTGTTGCGTTTTAAGGGAAACGAATTCCGACAAAATCGTTACAGAAATTTACGATGGATTCGAAATCGATAAATCTTAAAAGTACAAGGAGTCTGGGAGCCAGCGAGGTAGGGAGCTGAGGGGCCAGGGTGACAGGGTGCCAGGGAGCCAGAGAGCCAGGGAGCCAGTGAGCCAGGGAGCCAGAAAAACAGGGAGCCAGGGAGCTCCTCAGCTCCCACGACAAGTCGGCCGGAGAGTCAGGGAGCTAGAGAACAAAAGATTGTTATAATTTTTTCCACTTCTTAAGAAATTGAAGAATAGTCAAATAAATTCTCAAAATCCACAAAATATTACTTATAACTTGGTCTGCAAAACAAATAATCAAAGAAATGGTGTTGCGTTTTAAGGGAAACGAATTCCGACAAAATCGTTACAGAAATTTACGATGGATTGAAAATCGATAAATCCTAAAAGGACAAGGAATCTGGGAGCTAGCGAGGTAGAGAGCTGAGGAGCCAGGGAGCCAGGCAGCCAGGTAACCAGGGAGCCAGGGAGCCAGAAAAACAGGGAGCCAGGGAGCTCCTCAGCTCCCACGACAAGTCGGCCGGAGAGTCACGGAGCTAGAGAACAAACGATTGTTATAATTTTTTCCACTTCTTATGAAATTGAAGAATAGACAAATAAATTCTCAAAATCCACAAAATATTACTTATAACTTGGTTTGCAAAACAAATAATGAAAGAAATGGTGTTGCGTTTTAAGGGAAACGAATTCCGACAAAATCGTTACAGAAATTTACGATGGATTGAAAATCGATAAATCCTAAAAGGACAAGGAATCTGGGAGCTAGCGAGGTAGAGAGCTGAGGAGCCAGGGAGCCAGGGAGCCAGGGAGCCAGAGAGCCAGGGAGCCCGGGAGCCTGGGAGCCAGGGAGACAAGGAGACAGTAAACCAGGGAGCCAAGGAGCCAGGGAGCTCCTCAGCTTCCACGACAAGTCGGCCAGGGAGCCAGGGAGCCAGAGAGCCAGGGAGCCAGAAAAACAGGGAGCCAGGGAGCTCCTCAGCTCCCACGACAAGTCGGCCGGAGAGACAGGGAGCTAGAGAACAAACGATTGTTATAATTTTTTCCACTTCTTAAATAATTGAAGAAGAGACAAATAAATTCTCAAAATCGACAAAATATTAATTATAACTTAGTCTGCAAAACAAATAATCAAAGAATTGAGAATGTCGTTGCGTTTTAAGGGAAACGAAATCCGACAAAATCGTTACAGAAATTTACGATGGATTGGAAATCGATAAATCCTAAAAGTACGAGGAGTCTGGGAGCCAGCGAGGTAGGGAGCTGAGGGACCAGGGTGACAGGGAGCCAGGGAGCCAGAAAAACAGGGAGCCAGGGAGCCAGTAAACCAGGGAGCCAAGAAGCCAGGGAGCTCCTCAGCTCCCACGACCAGTCGACCGGGGAGTCAGGGAGCTAGAGATGAACCGATTCTTATAATTTTTTCGACTTCTTAAATAATTTAAGAATAGACAAATAAATTCTCAAAATCCACAAAATATTACGTATAACTTAGTCTGCAAAGCAAATAATCAAAGAAATGGTGTTGCGTTTTAAGGGAAACGAATTCCGACAAAATCGTTACAGAAATTTACGATGGATTGGAAATCGATAAATCTTAAAAGTACAAGGAGTCTGGGAGCCAGCGAGGTAGGGAGCTGAGGGGCCAGGGTGACAGGGTGCCAGGGAGCCAGAGAGCCAGGGAGCCCGGGAGCGTGGGTGCCAGGGAGCCAAGGAGCCAGGGAGCTCCTCAGCTTCCACGACAAATCAGCCGGGGAGTCAGGGAGCTAGAGATCAACCGATTCTTATAATTTTTTCCACTTCTTAAATAATTGAAGAATAGACAAATAAATTCTCAAAATCCACAAATTATTACTTACAACTTAGTCTGCAAAACAAATAATCAAAGAATTGAGAATGTCGTTGCGTTTTAAGGGAAACGAAATCCGACAAAATCGTTACAGAAATTTACTATGGATTGGAAATCGATAAATCCTAAATGTACAAGTAATCTGGGAGCCAGCGAGGTAGGGAGCTGAGGGGCCAGGGTGACAGGGAGCCAAGGAGCCAGGGAGCCCGGGAGCCTGCGAGCCAGGGAGCCAAGGAGCCAAGGAGCCAGGGAGCTCCTCAGCTTCCACGACAAATCGGCCGGGGAGTCAGGGAGCTGGAGATCAACCGATTCTTATAATTTTTTCCACTTCTTAAATAATTGAAGAATAGACAAATAAATTCTCAAAATCCACAAAATATTACTTACAACTTAGTCTGGAAAACAAACAATCAAAGAATTGAGAATGTCGTTGCGTTTTAAGGGAAACGAAATCCGACAAAATCGTTACAGAAATTTACGATGGATTGGAAATCGATAAATCCTAAAAGTACAAGGAATCTGGGAGCCAGCGAGGTAGGGAGCTGAGGGCCCAGGGTGACAGGGAGCCCGCGAGCCTGGGAGCCACGAAGCCAAGGAGCCAGGGAGCTCCTCAGCTTCCACGACAAGTCGGCCGGGGAGTCAGGGAGCTAGTGAACAATCGATTGTTATAATTTTTTCCACTTCTTAAATAATTGAAGAAGAGACAAATAAATTCTCAAAATCCACAAAATATTACTTATAACTTGGTCTGCAAAACAAATATTCAAAGAAAAGTGAATGTTGTTGCGTTTTAAGGGAAACTAATTCCGACAAAATCGTTACAGAAATTTACGATGGATTGAAAATCGATAAATCCTAAAAGTACAAGGAGTCTGGGAGCCAGCGAGGTAGGGAGCTGAGGAGACAGGGAGCCAGGGAGCCCGGGAGCCTGCGAGCCAGGGAGCCAAGGAGCCAAGGAGCCAGGGAGCTCCTCAGCTTCCACGACAAATCGGCCGGGGAGTCAGGGAGCTGGAGATCAACCGATTCTTATAATTTTTTCCACTTCTTAAATAATTGAAGAATAGACAAATAAATTCTCAAAATCCACAAAATATTACTTACAACTTAGTCTGGAAAACAAACAATCAAAGAATTGAGAATGTCGTTGCGTTTTAAGGGAAACGAATTCCGACAAAATCGTTACAGAAATTTACGATGGATTGAAAATCAATAAATCCTAAAAGTACAAGGAATCTGGGAGCTAGCGAGGTAGAGAGCTGAGGAGCCAGGGAGCCAGGGAGTCAGGGAGCCAGGGAGCCAGGCAGCCAGGTAACCAGGGAGCCAGGGAGCCAGAAAAACAGGGAGCCAGGGAGCTCCTCAGCTCCCACGACAATTCGGCCGGAGAGTCAGGGAGCTTGAGAACAAACGATTGTTATAATTTTTTCCACTTCTTAAGAAATTGAAGAATAGACAAATAAATTCTCAAAATCCACAAAATATTACTTATAACTTGGTTTGCAAAACAAATAATCAAAGAAATGGTGTTGCGTTTTAAGGGAAACGAATTCCGACAAAATCGTTACAGAAATTTACGATGGATTGGAAATCGATAAATCTTAAAAGTACAAGGAGTCTGGGAGCCAGCGAGGTAGGGAGCTGAGGAGACAGGGAGACAAGGAGCCAGGGAGCCAGGGAGCCAGGGAGCCAGGGAGCCAGGGAGCCCGGGAGCCTGCGAGCCAGGGAGCCAAGGAGCCAAGGAGCCAGGGAGCTCCTCAGCTTCCACGACAAATCGGCCGGGGAGTCAGGGAGCTGGAGATCAACCGATTCTTATAATTTTTTCCACTTCTTAAATAATTGAAGAATAGACAAATAAATTCTCAAAATTCACAAAATATTACTTACAACTTAGTCTGGAAAACAAACAATCAAAGAAATGGTGTTGCGTTTTAAGGGAAACGAATTCCGACAAAATCGTTACAGAAATTTACGATGGATTCGAAATCGATAAATCTTAAAAGTACAAGGAGTCTGGGAGCCAGCGAGGTAGGGAGCTGAGGGGCCAGGGTGACAGGGTGCCAGGGAGGCAGAGAGCCAGGGAGCCAGTGAGCCAGGGAGCCAGAAAAACAGGGAGCCAGGGAGCTCCTCAGCTCCCACGACAAGTCGGCCGGAGAGTCAGGGAGCTAGAGAACAAAAGATTGTTATAATTTTTTCCACTTCTTAAGAAATTGAAGAATAGTCAAATAAATTCTCAAAATCCACAAAATATTACTTATAACTTGGTCTGCAAAACAAATAATCAAAGAAATGGTGTTGCGTTTTAAGGGAAACGAATTCCGACAAAATCGTTACAGAAATTTACGATGGATTGAAAATCGATAAATCCTAAAAGGACAAGGAATCTGGGAGCTAGCGAGGTAGAGAGCTGAGGAGCCAGGGAGCCAGGCAGCCAGGTAACCAGGGAGCCAGGGAGCCAGAAAAACAGGGAGCCAGGGAGCTCCTCAGCTCCCACGACAAGTCGGCCGGAGAGTCACGGAGCTAGAGAACAAACGATTGTTATAATTTTTTCCACTTCTTAAGAAATTGAAGAATAGACAAATAAATTCTCAAAATCCACAAAATATTACTTATAACTTGGTTTGCAAAACAAATAATGAAAGAAATGGTGTTGCGTTTTAAGGGAAACGAATTCCGACAAAATCGTTACAGAAATTTACGATGGATTGAAAATCGATAAATCCTAAAAGGACAAGGAATCTGGGAGCTAGCGAGGTAGAGAGCTGAGGAGCCAGGGAGCCAGGGAGCCAGGGAGCCAGAGAGCCAGGGAGCCCGGGAGCCTGGGAGCCAGGGAGACAAGGAGACAGTAAACCAGGGAGCCAAGGAGCCAGGGAGATCCTCAGCTTCCACGACAAGTCGGCCAGGGAGCCAGGGAGCCAGGGAGCCAGGGAGCCAGAAAAACAGGGAGCCAGGGAGCTCCTCAGCTCCCACGACAAGTCGGCCGGAGAGACAGGGAGCTAGAGAACAAACGATTGTTATAATTTTTTCCACTTCTTAAATAATTGAAGAAGAGACAAATAAATTCTCAAAATCGACAAAATATTAATTATAACTTAGTCTGCAAAACAAATAATCAAAGAATTGAGAATGTCGTTGCGTTTTAAGGGAAACGAAATCCGACAAAATCGTTACAGAAATTTACGATGGATTGGAAATCGATAAATCCTAAAAGTACGAGGAGTCTGGGAGCCAGCGAGGTAGGGAGCTGAGGGACCAGGGTGACAGGGAGCCAGGGAGCCAGAAAAACAGGGAGCCAGGGAGCCAGTAAACCAGGGAGCCAAGAAGCCAGGGAGCTCCTCAGCTCCCACGACCAGTCGACCGGGGAGTCAGGGAGCTAGAGATGAACCGATTCTTATAATTTTTTCGACTTCTTAAATAATTTAAGAATAGACAAATAAATTCTCAAAATCCACAAAATATTACGTATAACTTAGTCTGCAAAACAAATAATCAAAGAAATGGTGTTGCGTTTTAAGGGAAACGAATTCCGACAAAATCGTTACAGAAATTTACGATGGATTGGAAATCGATAAATCTTAAAAGTACAAGGAGTCTGGGAGCCAGCGAGGTAGGGAGCTGAGGGGCCAGGGTGACAGGGTGCCAGGGAGCCAGAGAGCCAGGGAGCCCGGGAGTGTGGGTGCCAGCGAGCCAAGGAGCCAGGGAGCTCCTCAGCTCCCACGACCAGTCGACCGGGGAGTCAGGGAGCTGGAGATCAACCGATTCTTATAATTTTTTCCACTTTTTAAATAATTGAAGAATAGACAAATAAATTCTCAAAATCCACAAAATATTACTTACAACTTAGTCTGGAAAACAAACAATCAAAGAATTGAGAATGTCGTTGCGTTTTAAGGGAAACGAAATCCGACAAAATCGTTACAGAAATTTACGATGGATTGGAAATCGATAAATCCTAAAAGTACAAGGAATCTGGGAGCCAGCGAGGTAGGGAGCTGAGGGCCCAGGGTGACAGGGAGCCCGGGAGCCTGGGAGCCACGAAGCCAAGGAGCCAGGGAGCTCCTCAGCTTCCACGACAAGTCGGCCGGGGAGTCAGGGAGCTAGTGAACAATCGATTGTTATAATTTTTTCCACTTCTTAAATAATTGAAGAAGAGACAAATAAATTCTCAAAATCCACAAAATATTACTTATAACTTGGTCTGCAAAACAAATATTCAAAGAAAAGTGAATGTTGTTGCGTTTTAAGGGAAACTAATTCCGACAAAATCGTTACAGAAATTTACGATGGATTGAAAATCGATAAATCCTAAAAGTACAAGGAGTCTGGGAGCCAGCGAGGTAGGGAGCTGAGGAGACAGGGAGCCAGGGAGCCAGGGAGCCAGGGAGTCCGGGAGCCTGCGAGCCAGGGAGCCAAGGAGCCAGGGAGCTCCTCAGCTTCCACGACAAATCGGCCGGGGAGTCAGGGAGCTGGAGATCAACCGATTCTTATAATTTTTTCCACTTCTTAAATAATTGAAGAATAGACAAATAAATTCTCAAAATCCACAAAATATTACTTACAACTTAGTCTGGAAAACAAACAATCAAAGAATTGAGAATGTCGTTGCGTTTTAAGGGAAACGAATTCCGACAAAATCGTTACAGAAATTTACGATGGATTGAAAATCAATAAATCCTAAAAGTACAAGGAATCTGGGAGCTAGCGAGGTAGAGAGCTGAGGAGCCAGGGAGCCAGGGAGTCAGGGAGCCAGGGAGCCACGAAGCCAAGGAGCCAGGGAGCTCCTCAGCTTCCACGACAAGTCGGCCGGGGAGTCAGGGAGCTAGTGAACAATCGATTGTTATAATTTTTTCCACTTCTTAAATAATTGAAGAAGAGACAAATAAATTCTCAAAATCCACAAAATATTACTTATAACTTGGTCTGCAAAACAAATATTCAAAGAAAAGTGAATGTTGTTGCGTTTTAAGGGAAACTAATTCCGACAAAATCGTTACAGAAATTTACGATGGATTGAAAATCGATAAATCCTAAAAGTACAAGGAGTCTGGGAGCCAGCGAGGTAGGGAGCTGAGGAGACAGGGAGCCAGGGAGCCAGGGAGCCAGGGAGCCCGGGAGCCTGCGAGCCAGGGAGCCAAGGAGCCAAGGAGCCAGGGAGCTCCTCAGCTTCCACGACAAATCGGCCTGGGAGTCAGGGAGCTGGAGATCAACCGATTCTTATAATTTTTTCCACTTCTTAAATAATTGAAGAATAGACAAATAAATTCTCAAAATCCACAAAATATTACTTACAACTTAGTCTGGAAAACAAACAATCAAAGAATTGAGAATGTCGTTGCGTTTTAAGGGAAACGAATTCCGACAAAATCGTTACAGAAATTTACGATGGATTGAAAATCAATAAATCCTAAAAGTACAAGGAATCTGGGAGCTAGCGAGGTAGAGAGCTGAGGAGCCAGGGAGCCAGGCAGCCAGGTAACCAGGGAGCCAGGGAGCCAGAAAAACAGGGAGCCAGGGAGCTCCTCAGCTCCCACGACAAGTCGGCCGGAGAGTCAGGGAGCTAGAGAACAAAAGATTGTTATAATTTTTTCCACTTCTTAAGAAATTGAAGAATAGTCAAATAAATTCTCAAAATCCACAAAATATTACTTATAACTTGGTCTGCAAAACAAATAATCAAAGAAATGGTGTTGCGTTTTAAGGGAAACGAATTCCGACAAAATCGTTACAGAAATTTACGATGGATTGAAAATCGATAAATCCTAAAAGGACAAGGAATCTGGGAGCTAGCGAGGTAGAGAGCTGAGGAGCCAGGGAGCCAAGGAGCCAGGGAGCCCGGGAGCCTGGGAGCCACGGAGCCAAGGAGCCAGGGAGCTCCTCAGCTTCCACGAAAAGTCGGCCGGGGATTCAGGGATCTAGAGAACAAAAGATTGTTATAATTTTTTCCACTTCTTAAGAAATTGAAGAATAGACAAATAAATTCTCAAAATCCCCAAAATATTACTTATAACTTAGTCTGCAAAACAAATAATCAAACAATTGAGAATGTCGTTGCGTTTTAAGGGAAACGAATTCCGACAAAATCGTTACAGAAATTTACGATGGATTGAAAAGCGATAAATCCTAAAAGTACGAGGACTTTGGGAGCCAGCGAGGTAGGGAGCTGAGGGGCCAGGGTGACAGGGAGCCAGGGAGCCAGAGAGCCAGGGAGCCCGGGAGCCTGGGAGCCAAGGAGCCAGTAAAACATTGAGCCAAGCAGCCAGGGAGCTCCTCAGCTTCCACGACAAGTCGGCCGGGGAGTCAGGGAGCTAGAGAACAAACGATTGGTATAATTCTTTCCACTTCTTAAGAAATTGAAGAATAGACAAATAAATTCTCAAAATCCACAAAATATTACTTATAACTTAGTCTGCAAAACAAATAATCAAAGAATTGAGAATGTCGTTGCGTTTTAAGGGAAACGAAATCCGACAAAATCGTTACAGAAATTTACGATGGATTGGAAATCGATAAACCCTAAAAGTACAAGGAATCTGGGAGCCAGCGAGGTAGGGAGCTGAGGGCCCAGAGTGACAGGGAGCCCGGGAGCCTGGGAGCCACGAAGCCAAGGAGCCAGGGAGCTCCTCAGCTTCCACGACAAGTCGGCCGGGGAGTCAGGGAGCTAGTGAACAATCGATTGTTATAATTTTTTCCACTTCTTAAATAATTGAAGAAGAGACAAATAAATTCTCAAAATCCACAAAATATTACTTATAACTTGGTCTGCAAAACAAATATTCAAAGAAATGGTGTTGCGTTTTAAGGGAAACGAATTCCGACAAAATCGTTACCGAAATTTACGATGGATTGGAAATCGATAAATCTTAAAAGTACAAGGAGTCTGGGAGCCAGCGAGGTAGGGAGCTGAGGGGCCAGGGTGACAGGGTGCCAGGCAGCCAGAGAGCCATGGAGCCCGGGAGTGTGTGTGCCAGGGAGCCAAGGAGCCAGGGAGCTCCTCAGCTCCCACGACCAGTCGACCGGGGAGTCAGGGAACTAGAGATGAACCGATTCTTATAATTTTTTCGACTTCTTAAATAATTTAAGAATTGACAAATAAATTCTCAAAATCCACAAAATATTACGTATAACTTAGTCTGCAAAACAAATAATCAAAGAATTGAGAATGTCGTTGCGTTTTAAGGGAAACGAAATCCGACAAAATCGTTACAGAAATTTACGATGGATTGGAAATCGATAAATCCTAAAAGTACAAGGAATCTGGGAGCCAGCGAGGTAGGGAACTGAGGGCCCAGGGTGACAGGGAGCCCGGGAGCCTGGGAGCCACGAAGCCAAGGGGCCAGGGAGCTCCTCAGCTTCCACGACAAGTCGGCCGGGGAGTCAGGGAGCTAGTGAACAATCGATTGTTATAATTTTTTCCACTTCTTAAATAATTGAAGAAGAGACAAATAAATTCTCAAAATCCACAAAATATTACTTATAACTTGGTCTGCAAAACAAATATTCAAAGAAATGGTGTTGCGTTTTAAGGGAAACGAATTCCGACAAAATCGTTACAGAAATTTACGATGGATTGAAAATCGATAAATCCTAAAAGGACAAGGAATCTGGGAGCTAGCGAGGTAGAGAGCTGAGGAGCCAGGGAGCCAGGCAGCCAGGTAACCAGGGAGCCAGGGAGCCAGAAAAACAGGGAGCCAGGGAGCTCCTCAGCTCCCACGACAAGTCGGCCGGAGAGTCAGGGAGCTAGAGAACAAACGATTGTTATAATTTTTTCCACTTCTTAAGAAATTGAAGAATAGACAAATAAATTCTCAAAATCCACAAAATATTACTTATAACTTGGTTTGCAAAACAAATAATGAAAGAAATGGTGTTGCGTTTTAAGGGAAACGAATTCCGACAAAATCGTTACAGAAATTTACGATGGATTGAAAATCGATAAATCCTAAAAGGACAAGGAATCTGGGAGCTAGCGAGGTAGAGAGCTGAGGAGCCAGGAAGCCAGGGAGCCAGGGAGCCAGAGAGCCAGGGAGCCCGGGAGCCTGGGAGCCAGGGAGACAAGGAGACAGTAAACCAGGGAGCCAAGGAGCCAGGGAGATCCTCAGCTTCCACGACAAGTCGGCCAGGGAGCCAGGGAGCCAGAAAAACAGGGAGCCAGGGAGCTCCTCAGCTCCCACGACAAGTCGGCCGGAGAGACAGGGAGCTAGAGAACAAACGATTGTTATAATTTTTTCCACTTCTTAAATAATTGAAGAAGAGACAAATAAATTCTCAAAATCGACAAAATATTAATTATAATTTAGTCTGCAAAACAAATAATTAAAGAATTGAGAATGTCGTTGCGTTTTAAGGGAAACGAAATCCGACAAAATCGTTACAGAAATTTACGATGGATTGGAAATCGATAAATCCTAAAAGTACGAGGAGTCTGGGAGCCAGCGAGGTAGGGAGCTGAGGGACCAGGGTGACAGGGAGCCAGGGAGCCAGAAAAACAGGGAGCCAGGGAGCCAGTAAACCAGGGAGCCAAGAAGCCAGGGAGCTCCTCAGCTCCCACGACCAGTCGACCGTGGAGTCAGGGAGCTAGAGATGAACCGATTCTTATAATTTTTCGACTTCTTAAATAATTTAAGAATAGACAAATAAATTCTCAAAATCCACAAAATATTACGTATAACTTAGTCTGCAAAACAAATAATCAAAGAAATGGTGTTGCGTTTTAAGGGAAACGAATTCCGACAAAATCGTTACAGAAATTTACGATGGATTGGAAATCGATAAATGTTAAAAGTACAAGGAGTCTGGGAGCCAGCGAGGTAGGGAGCTGAGGGGCCAGGGTGACAGGGTGCCAGGGAGCCAGAGAGCCAGGGAGCCCGGGAGCGTGGGTGCCAGGGAGCCAAGGAGCCAGGGAGCTCCTCAGCTTCCACGACAAATCAGCCGGGGAGTCAGGGAGCTAGAGATCAACCGATTCTTATAATTTTTTCCACTTCTTAAATAATTGAAGAATAGACAAATAAATTCTCAAAATCCACAAATTATTACTTACAACTTAGTCTGCAAAACAAATAATCAAAGAATTGAGAATGTCGTTGCGTTTTAAGGGAAACGAATTCCGACAAAATCGTTACAGAAATTTACGATGGATTGAAAATCAATAAATCCTAAAAGTACAAGGAATCTGGGAGCTAGCGAGGTAGAGAGCTGAGGAGCCAGGGAGCCAGGGAGTCAGGGAGCCAGGGAGCCAGGCAGCCAGGTAACCAGGGAGCCAGGGAGCCAGAAAAACAGGGAGCCAGGGAGCTCCTCAGCTCCCACGACAAGTCGGCCGGAGAGTCAGGGAGCTTGAGAACAAACGATTGTTATAATTTTTTCCACTTCTTAAGAAATTGAAGAATAGACAAATAAATTCTCAAAATCCACAAAATATTACTTATAACTTGGTCTGCAAAACAAATAATCAAAGAAATGGTGTTGCGTTTTAAGGGAAACGAATTCCGACAAAATCGTTACAGAAATTTACGATGGATTGAAAATCGACAAATCCTATAAGTACAAGGAATCTGGGAGCTGGCGAGGTAGAGAGCTGAGGGGCCAGGGTGACAGGGAGCCAAGGAACCAGAGAGCCAGGGAGCCAGGGACCCAGGGAGCCAGGGAGCCAGGGAACCAGAGAGTCAGGGAGCCAGTAAACGAGGGAGCCAAGGAGCCAGGGAGGTCCTGAGCTTCCACGACAAGTCGGCCACAAATTCGGCTGGGAGTCAGGGAGCTAGAGAACAAACGATTGTTATAATTTTTTCCACTTCTTAAGAAATTGAAGAATAGACAAATAAATTCTCAAAATCCCCAAAATATTACTTATAACTTAGTCTGCAAAACAAATAATCAAAGAATTGAGAATGTCGTTGCGTTTTAAGGGAAACGAATTCCGACAAAATCGTTACAGAAATTTACGATGGATTGAAAAGCGATAAATCCTAAAAGTACGAGGACTTTGGGAGCCAGTGAGGTAGGGAGCTGAGGGGCCAGGGTGACAGGGAGCCTGGGAGCCAGGGAGCCAAGGAGCCAGTAAAACATGGAGCCAAGCAGCCAGGGAGCTCCTCAGCTTCCACGACAAGTCGGCCGGGGAGTCAGGGAGCTAGATAACAAACGATTGGTATAATTTTTTCCACTTCTTAAGAAATTGAAGAATAGTCAAATAAATTCTCAAAATCCACAAAATATTACTTATAACTTGGCCTGCAAAACAAATAATCAAAGAAATGGTGTTGCGTTTTAAGGGAAACGAATTCCGACAAAATCGTTACAGAAATTTACGATGGATTGAAAATCGATAAATCCTAAAAGGACAAGGAATCTGGGAGCTAGCGAGGTAGAGAGCTGAGGAGCCAGGGAGCCAAGGAGCCAGGGAGTCAGGGAGCCAGGGAGCGTGGGTGCCAGGGAGCCAAGGAGCCAGGGAGCCCGGGAGCCTGGGAGCTACGGAGCCAAGGAGCCAGGGAGCTCGTCAGCTTCCACGAAAAGTCGGCCGGGGATTCAGGGATCTAGAGAACAAAAGATTGTTATAATTTTGTCCACTTCTTAAGAAATTGAAGAATAGACAAATAAATTCTCAAAATCCACAAAATATTACTTATAACTTGGTCTGCAAAACAAATAATCAAAGAAATGGTGTTGCGTTTTAAGGGAAACGAATTCCGACAAAATCGTTACAGAAATTTACGATGGATTGAAAATCGACAAATCCTATAAGTACAAGGAATCTGGGAGCTAGCGAGGTAGACAGCTGAGGGGCCAGGGTGACAGGGAGCCAAGGAGCCAGAGAGCCAGGGAGCCAGGGACCCAGGGAGCCAGGGAGCCAGGGAACCAGAGAGTCAGGGAGCCAGTAAACGAGGGAGCCAAGGAGCCAGGGAGGTCCTGCGCTTCCACGACAAGTCGGCCACAAATTCGGCTGGGAGTCAGGGAGCTAGAGAACAAACGATTGTTATAATTTTTTCCACTTCTTAAGAAATTGAAGAATAGACAAATAAATTCTCAAAATCCCCAAAATATTACTTATAACTTAGTCTGCAAAACAAATAATCAAAGAATTGAGAATGTCGTTGCGTTTTAAGGGAAACGAATTCCGACAAAATCGTTACAGAAATTTACGATGGATTGAAAAGCGATAAATCCTAAAAGTACGAGGACTTTGGGAGCCAGCGAGGTAGGGAGCTGAGGGGCCAGGGTGACAGGGAGCCTGGGAGCCAGGGAGCCAAGGAGCCAGTAAAACATGGAGCCAAGCAGCCAGGGAGCTCCTCAGCTTCCACGACAAGTCGGCCGGGGAGTCAGGGAGCTAGAGAACAAACGATTGGTATAATTCTTTCCACTTCTTAAGAAATTGAAGAATAGACAAATAAATTCTCAAAATCCACAAAATATTACTTATAACTTAGTCTGCAAAACAAATAATCAAAGAATTGAGAATGTCGTTGCGTTTTAAGGGAACCGAAATCCGACAAAATCGTTACAGAAATTTACGATGGATTGGAAATCGATAAACCCTAAAAGTACAAGGAATCTGGGAGCCAGCGCGGTAGGGAGCTGAGGGGCCAGCGTGACATGGAGCCAAGAAGCCAGAGAGCCAGGGAGCCCGGGAGCCTGGGAGCCAGGGAGATAAGGAGCCAGGGAGCTCCTCAGCTTCCACGACAAGTCGGCCGGGGAGTCAGGGAGCTAGAGAACAAAAGATTGTTATAATTTTTTCCACTTCTTATGAAATTGAAGAATAGACAAATAAATTCTCAAAATCCACAAAATATTACTTATAATTTGGTCTGCAAAACAAATAATCAAAGAAATGGTGTTGCGTTTTAAGGGAAACGAATTCCGACAAAATCGTTACAGAAATTTACGATGGATTGAAAATCGATAAATCCTAAAAGGACAAGGAATCTGGGAGCTAGCGACGTAGAGAGCTGAGGAACCAGGGAGCCAGGCAGCCAGGTAACCAGGGAGCCAGGGAGCCAAAAAAACAGGGAGCCAGGGAGCTCCTCAGCTCCCACGACAAGTCGGCCGGAGAGTCAGGGAGCTAGAGAACAAACGATTGTTATAATTTTTTCCACTTCTTAAGAAATTGAAGAATAGACAAATAAATTCTCAAAATCCACAAAATATTCCTTATAACTTGGTTTGCAAAACCAATAATCAAAGAAATGCTGTTGCGTTTTAAGGGAAACGAAATCCGACAAAATCGTTACAGAAATTTACGCTGGATTGGAAATCGATAAATCCTAAAAGTACAAGGAATCTGGGAGCCAGCGAGGTAGGGAGCTGCGGAGCCAGGGAGCCAGGGAGCCAGGGAGTCAGAGAGCCAGGGAGCCAGGCAGCCAGGGAACTAGGGAGCCAGGGAGCCAGAAAAACAGGGAGCCAGGGAGCTCCTCAGCTTCCACTACAAATCGGCCGGTGAGTCAGGGAGATAGAGATCAACCGATTCTTATAATTTTTTCCACTTCTTAAATAATTGAAGAATAGACAAATAAATTCTCAAAATCCACAAAATATTACTTACAACTTAGTCTGCAAAACAAATAATCAAAGAATTGAGAATGTCGTTGCGTTTTAAGGGAAACGAAATCCGACAAAATCGTTACAGAAATTTACGATGGATTGGAAATCGATAAATCCTAAAAGTACAAGGAATCTGGGAGCCAGCGAGGTAGGGAGCTGAGGGGCCAGGGTGACAGGGAGCCCGGGAGCCTGGGAGACACGAAGCCAAGGAGCCAGGGAGCTCCTCAGCTTCCACGACAAGTCGGCCGGGGAGTCAGCGAGCTAGTGAACAATCGATTGTTATAATTTTTTCCACTTCTTAAATAATTGAAGAAGAGACAAATGAATTCTCAAAATCCACAAAATATTACTTATAACTTGGTCTGCAAAACAAATATTCAAAGAAATGTGAATGTTGTTGCGTTTTAAGGGAAACTAATTCCGACAAAATCGTTACAGAAATTTACGATGGATTGAAAATCGATAAATCCTAAAAGTACAAGGAATCTGGGAGCTGAGGGGCCAGGGTGACTCCCTCTCGCATACGGCGAGATGCCTCGTGGGTATCGCGTTCTTCGTCTCGGGTAGTCGTCGTATTCGTTCCTCCAATCATTACCTCGAGCGGTCGATCTTCTCGGCGGCCCGTCTCGGTCGTCCTGTGGTCCCCTTCGACGGTCTTGGACTGCTTTCGGCCGGGTCTTTTCTTTCTTGACCGCCGATTCTACCTCCGGTTCTACCTCCGGTTCTACCGCTTCATCGCTGTCTCCGCTCTCAGTTGTTGTATCTCCCTCTCTCGTCGACTGCTTGGCCTTTGGTTTGTCTGACAGTTGACCACCCTTACTTTTCCTTACACAACTTGCAGCACCGTTTTGTGTCCCCTCTGGGTCGCCCCCCCGGGCTTTTCTCGAGGCCTCGCCTTGGTGTTGCTCGTCGTTCTCTCTTGGTGGTTTGTCAGCATCCAAATCTTGCCTTCCATCCCAATTCGGGTGGATACTTCGTCGAGAGTCGCGTGCCTTGTTGCGTCGAGCGTCGGTTGTCGGTTCGTCCTTCGTCCGCTTCGGTATCGCTCCGCGCGTTGTGTCCACCGGCGTGGTGGGCCTCGAGGCTCCTCGGCTCGAGCCGCGAATGGGATTACACATCCACTCCCTTAATCGGTTCCGTACCACCGCTGGTACGTCGCACGGATTTAAAAATAACGCCTGTAATGTGTCGCGTATTTTCGGGATGGACATTTCATCCACTTCGGCCACTTGCGCTGCGAGCGATTCGTCTTCGTCTGGCACGAGGTCTTCGGGACCCCACGAGATGTCCTTGTAACCGTGTTCCCGATATTTGTGTCTTCGAAGCCGATCGCGTATCTCAACCAGATCCCCTTCTACTCTCGCTCCCGCTGCGCGTAACACCTGTCGTACTTCGGCGTCGTTGATCACTTCGATCCACTGTAACGGATCGGTGGCTTTCTGTGTCGTTTGTACCGTTTTGTCGTGTGTGGTTTCTTCTGCTGCGCGTCCACGGTCGGCTGTCTTTTTATGTTTCGCGCCGGTCGCGTCGCCCACGAGGGACTTGCCGTCCATGTCGTTTCGATCCATTTTCCTTTAATCGACTTGGCTTGAAAACGCGCGTGACTGTTTTTGTCCTTCCGATTATAAATCCCTATTCCGGGAAGACCGCGTAATTATTTCCGAAAAATCCCGTATATATATATATATATATATATATTTTTTTTTTTTGAAGGAAATCGCGTTATTATTTTTTTCCGAAAAATCAGTCGCTTAAATACGCTTCGAAGAACCGCGTAATTATTTCTTCCGAAAAACCGCGTAATTAGTTTCTTCGAAAAATCGCGTTAATCTTGTTTCGGAAAATCGCGTGATTTTGTTTCGGAAAACCGCGTGATTTTTTTTTTTTTTTGAAAAACCGCGTAATTACTTTTTCCGAAAAATCAATCGCTTAATTACGTCTCGAAGAATCGCGTAATTTGTTTCGAAAACTCAATCGCGTGATCCCGTTTCGGAAAATCGCGTAATTTTTTTTTCGAAAAACCGCGTAATCATTTTTTCCGAAAAATCAATCGCTTAATTACGTCTCGAAGAATCGCGTAATTTGTTTCGAAAAATCAATCGCGTGATTCTGTTTCGGAAAATCGCGTCAATTTTTTTTCGAAATTCACTCGTTCTCGTGAACTTGCGGCACTTTTTTATACGACCATTCGCAACACAACGTCTTACGCGCACGAATTTATTTTTAATATCCTCTATCTCGCTCTCGCGTCGAGCGGTACGCCGTCACGCGTTACGTTACTCGTATTCTATCTCACTCTCGCGTCGAGCGGCTCACGGTAGAGCGTGACGATACTCGCAGTTGGGTTCACTTTATTCGGTGACACTTGCCCTCGACGATCCGGTACACGTGTACCGGCGTCTCGTACTCTACGGGTCTGTGTCACTCGAAGTGTATGCTACCCCACGCGGTTGCGAGACACGAGAATTTTCGAATATTCACATGAATATTTCGTTTCCCGTGTAAACCCGTAAACGCTCTTCGAATCGAGCTTCGCCGAGTCTCGCTGCGCGATGTTGTTGTTTTCTCTCTCTCGCGCTCACGCGAGGCTCGAGCTCGCTTCACCGACTCGATTGTCCTTTCCGACACTCTCGAAGGTCTCGAAAATTCTCGGGACAGCCAACACGCACGATATGCCCGAAAATTTCAATTATATTTCACTCTACTACTCTGAAATTTTTTTTGTTGCGCCGCCCCACGTTGGGCGCCAATTTGTAACGTGGTACTGGGACTATTAAAATTTCAAAAAAATAATTCCCAGTGCCAACGCGCCACAAAATAATGACGCCCGCACTTTCCTTCTCCTACACGGATGGGCGCCAGACACAGTATTCTCACCGCCGTGTCACGGGTTTTTCTCGTTGTGTCCTCTTAACTTACGGCTAGCAAGGGGGCAGTTCGGGGGCGTAAAAGTAAAAATGAACAAAGCTTCTGTTTATTGATTCATATAATATTGCAAAAGATTGATTAATTAGCGTCGTCTCGAGTTACGCTCGAGCGACGTCGCAACAATTTTGTTCTCTGTACCCGTCGGAGACGGCGAGCAGACGGTCGACAACCACGTGTTATTCTCGACAAAATATAATAATGAGACCGCATCTACGTGCGCCTACCTCGTAATTTCCTTCCGTGGGTTTATTCCTCGATATGAAAAATCGCTCGTTCTTCCGCTCGTACACTACCTCGTGTAATTACTCGTCGAGAGAACACCTTTTGCCAATCCACTAATTACTATCAAAACTACTGAGTCCCTTCGACTTCTCCGGCCGGCGCGAGAGTGGCACTCTCGGGCGTCGAGCCTATCTTCTCCGTTCGGGAGGGGGAAGGAGCTTCGCTGCCTCTTTCGCTCGTCGTCTCATGCGAAATTCTGCTCCCTCGTGCTGTCTCTCTCGCCCATCGACTCGAGCGAACTCCTCTGGCTCAGCTTCTCTCTCTCTAATTTTCGCCGATCGTATTGTCGGCGCGGTTGCCGCCTCGTACCGTTCGTTGTCACCTGAAACTAATTGTATTCTCTCGGCAGTACTCGGCTACTTTTTCCTATAATCTCGGTACGGCGGAGCGGCGTTGCGACGTTTACGCAGGTTCCCTACTTTGACTCTCGCGCGGGCAATAATCTTATGCGAGGAGTTCGAGCGCCTCGTCACAATATATATACTAGCGTTTCCCCGGGCTCGCGCGCTACGCGCGCTCGCTCGTCAATTGTAAACTATTTTGAGTTAAAACCCATTTGGGGAATGTTTTTGCTTCCTTCTCCGCCGCCGACCACCGCTGCTGCCTCCTTCGAAATCCCCTTAGAGGAACTTAGAATATTTTGGCCTTCCTCTCCCACGCTCCTCCGCCACCCCCACCTCCGCCCCCCGAGAGAAAAAGAGAAAAATATCCCCCTTAGAGGAACTTAGAATATTTTTCTCTCCCCCCACCCCCCCGTCGACCGAAAATATTCTAAGTCCCTCTAAGTGGATTCCCCCTTGGGCAGCCCATCGAGCAAAAATATTCTAAGTCCCTCTTAGAGGGGCAAAAATATTCTAAGTCCCTCTTAGAGGGACTTAGAATATTTTTGCTCGATGGGCTCTAAGGGGATTCCCCTTAGAGGGACTTAGAATATTTTTGCTCGATGGGGTGCCCAAGGGGGAATCCCCTTAGAGGGACTTAGAATATTTTTGCCCTCCCCTCGATTCCTGACACGGCGGCGGCGATAGCGGCGGTAACTTTATATATATAGAGAGATATATATACTAGTATATATACTAGTATATATGTTGTAACGTGCTTTTACAGTTTCGGACCTCCTGTAATCGGCTACCCGTCCAAAATATAATGACGCCCTTGTTTTTCAATTCCCTTTTTCTTGCCAAATTGTTGCTGGGCGCCAGGATATCCTTCACCCGATATCCAGGGATATTTTTTTTTTTTTTTTTTTACGATTTCCTTACTCTCTAAATTACGATACATTACTCGACTAGCGGGATAGGGAGTGCAGTTCGGGCGCGAAGTAAATTTTCACCTTCAATAAATTTCACACAATACCATGAGACGGTGTCTCAGCTTTCGAGGACACCGCTCGTTCTCGCAACTACCGCGAGAGTTTCGCATTTCGATTATTTTCTCGTGAACGAAGTATCTGCGAGTAATTCGCGAGGTGGCCGCTAGATCCCGCATTTTCTCGCGAACGGATAAGCACCAGCGCGCCCGTAAAAGGGCGAGCGCGAACCGAATCGGTACCGCAGTTCCACCGGCGACGGGGAACATGTAGTTTTTCTCTCAATACCTCCGGGTCCGAGGAGCCTTCTGTGACGTTGGCTCCACGTGTACTCAATCTCCCGAACCAGGGTGCACATATCTTTGGTGACGAAGTAGTGGGCATTCCTGTTACCAGTCAACGCTATTAGGGAACCGCGATAGGGGAGGTAACCCGGACGAAGACCCGGTGAGCCGGAAGCGAGTCGCGGATCGACCAAGTGGGGACACGGTTGGTTCACGATCTCGTGGAAGCCGAACTCTCTGAAGAGGGCCCTGCACCACCATGTGGGCACGGCAGAGTAGTTTCGTTATTGAAATCACGTTTAAAAGTAATTTCTTTGGCAATTAATAACCTCAAAATTGAACTAACGCGTTATATTATAAAGTAATGTGGAGAAGTGAAGCTCTGTCGGTAATTCAGTCTAAAAATCTATAAAATCATAAAATTATATTTTTTTTTCATCGATGGACCGGAAATCTTTGTCTATAAATATTCTTTTGGTGATATTCGAAAGTTAAGAGAAAAAACTTTCTAATTCACAAATGACCGACAAACGGTCGGTAAAATTTGGTTCTTTCGCTCTTTCAGCATAGGATTCAAACTTTGATTCCATTTCAACGGAAATTTGTGGTCACGATAAAAAAACCACGATAATTTAAGTTAAACGTCGATAATATAGGAATTCAAACAATGTATTGCATTTTTCTTGTCATTTTAATAAAAACTATTATTTTCACCAAAATGACAATGTCTTACGACTTTTTGCTCGCCCCGAAGCCCTAACGCGATCTCTCTGACCGAGTGCGTTGCATCGGCCAGAGGGTGAACGTTACAACCATGAAATAAAAGCAATAAAACAAACGATAATTTATTCAATTATTTCTTAATTCAACACAAAATCATTTAATTAGCCTTTCCCGTTCGGCTTATTCTGAACGACGATTCGTTCTTTACTAAACAATATTTTTGACTCGCGGAACTCGACGTGAATTATTCTTTTTCTTTATCTCGGCTCGCGTCGAGAATATTACGAGACATTTACCGGTAAATCACCGAGTACGGGCGAGAAAGCACTCTGTGGACCGCGTATCGCTCTCGGCATAAAAAACCAAAGATGGTGTGCACCACGTGCACCTACCTTATTTAATTATCCAAACGATGCGATCGACCCTTTGACTTCCTTCCAGCTATCCTCGACTAACAACGGGTTTCCTCGGCCGTCGACACGGCGTATTTTCTCCTCGGCGGACTTCGAGATTCGGAATAAGTTCCCCCTCACGGAGATCTTGATTTACGGAATTCCTAATCGCTTTTTTCGACTGCTCACAAATTATTATCTTTTCTAAACCCTTTGTTCTACTGGTCGATCGTGAAATATAACGCTACGTCTAACTATTTTCACGTCTCAAGCGAGAGTGACGCTCGCTCGCCCGTACTTCGATACGCGGGCCGATAATGAGGGGAAGGGGGTCGCGACGGATCCCTTGCTAAACTTCGGCAATTATCATTGGCTCCTCGTGGCTCCTCTCCTATCGCCTTCTCCTCACGCGGTGACCGGCGTCGTTACGGCTTTTCACGAACCTGTAAAATATAATATAGATCCCCGACAGACTTCTGTTGTCTATATTTTCGTTTCCTCGGGTTCCGCGGGGATCGACTCAGTGCGCGCGCTAACAAAGACTCTCGCGCGTACCTTTCCTATAGCGTGAATGCGAGAGCGTATATTACGCTTCGTCACAATGTATACTAGTACGACGTCTACGGTCGACGTTCTGGCTCTCGGTGGAGTCCCTCTCGGCAATTCAACAGGGCATTAGGTAGCTTTTCGAATTTTATTTTGATTATTTAGATTTTTCTTTCCGGTAAACGAGCGGTAGCCTTATCGCTTATTCATCGAGAACGTCGTCATTGCCGGAATCTACGCTACCGACGAGAACGAGAGCGTCATCGCCGCCTCGACGGAAAAATAACACGGGGGATCGCTGCTCCGAATATCGATCTCGCGATAGCGGGCGGAGGATCGACTCGAAGCCTCACCCCTTGCTGTACTTCAACAGCCTCATTCCCGGAGAAGACTCGCCTCTTCAGCATCGTTCTCCGGAGAAGGAACTATTGTCTGTCTCATCTGGACCCCAGCAGCCACAGCATCGCTCTCATCGTGAATCGTCAACCAACGATTACGGCAGATTTATCGATATCGCGCGCTCCCGATATTTAATTTGCGCGCGATGCGCTACCGGAGCGTCTCAAAATTCGGCTAGGGGGCCAAGCGTTAGAGTAGGCAGGGGTGGGGATCGTAGTCCGTTTCCGCGAAACCGCGAATCGTCTCGAGGACTCAAGCGTTGTTCACCGAAGAAGCAGGGCGTTGTTACCGTTGCCAAAGGTGCTGTCCAGCGAGAACCGACGCCTACCACCCGCGATCTCGAAGACTCGACGAGGAATTTCCCGAGGGGCTTCGTTTACGGCATAAATTAACCGGTAAGGCCGTCGTTCGTTTCCGGACAGGCTTTTCTTTAAAGTTCCGTCACATCATAGTTTTCGGCCAAAAAGATCCCGAGCGATATTGCCGGGCGGTACGTTATCGTGCATGGCAATCAGTGTTTTGTGTTCAATTCGCGAATCGAAAAGCTATCGCCAGTGTTTATCGTGATTTTATTTATTTTATTGGTTGGAGAAGTAAAAGAATCGCCAAGAGGGATTCAATTAGCTGTTATTTATTCTATTTTCATAAAATTGCGTTACGTGCGAGAAGTAGATAGGTAAGGGGGATTCTAATCCAACCGGGGCGTTTTGAACCAGGCGCTCGGTCGGCGCTCGGTCAGCGGCGGTTCGAGGCGAGGTGGGTGGTGGGTGGATGATTGATATCTTATTGTATTTCGCGAATTGTTGAGTGATGGGTGGGTGTGGGTCGCAGGTGTTCGGCAGGTGGGCGGTGGGTGGGTGAGTGGGTGGGGGGGGGGGGGGGTATTGAACTGCTCAGCCTTGGAAGATATCGCTGGGCCTGTGCTCTAAGACACATCTGTCACTTATCACCTATGATAAACAAATACTTAATAGAACATTCACACCTAATGAATGTCCGATGAGTCAAACCCTTGTGCTCCAGACCTCTTGTAACCCTTTGAAATTTATGACTATGATAAACATCGATAAACAAAGAATGAATAGAACAGTTATATCCAAAGAATGCGCCATGATTCAGACCCTTGTTCTCGGAATTTTGTATAGGAGGGGTGGGGAGGGGTATTTTAAAATAAACAAACATCGTCGCGTGGAATATTGAATTCGTATTGCTCAGTCCATAATTTACCGGCAAGATGAATGCAGCCAATGCAACACCCGTCATTCGTTATGTTAAAAATCCATGGGAGTTATCAAAGGCTGAGCTGAAGACTATTTCGAAGTCTAAACTTCTCAAGTATTGGGGAACACAAATTCATCTCCTGTGGGATCGATTACCCGCACATCTCCGTGCTGATCCCGAAGTAGCATTATACCTACCATGCATGGAGCATTGGAATACTCCAGATATGAGAACTCACGTTGATGGACCAGCGCCTCGCCGATTGCATTGTGAAAAGTGTCGTTCTAAAGCGGTGATTCATACGTCCAGTGAGTCATGAAGAAACAATAACAAAACTTGTGATTCGTTAGTATCGAATTTTCGTTGCTGATAGGGTTAGAGAAGCAGAAGGCGGAGTTGATAGATGATATTTCTTGGTGGGGCTGATGCAGTGCGACGATACAAAATCTGATGCTGCAGCTTAAATTGTACCATTCAAAGACGTGATGCAGAGCAAAGACTGTATGCAAAGCAATCGTCATGAGCTAAAACTACGCATCGAACTACTCTTGAAGAATATCAAAGAAGTACAAAATCTGATTCGTACGAGATCAGACTTGCGCTTTATATTGAAGACATTCGACAACATTCAAATCCTCGAAAATGGATCTATCAGCTGTCAACAAGGTGGGCAAGATGCCGGAATTCCTTCCAACGAAGAAGCTGATCGAGCTGGAAATTCAGCAAGAACATCCGGTCAGCAATCTAAAATTCGTGGCGACGAAATACGGGAAAAGAGTCGTCGCTGAGCTCAACGGAGAATTCGCTGTCTTCCTACCGGCGCGACTTGCAAGAGTTTTCGAGGACGACCCGGCGCTGTTCACGCAGATGGTTGAATCATCGCAGAAGAATCATCTCCGCATGACGTATCACGGCGGAAAATACAACAGTGTCACATTCCAAGTCGTGTGAAAATTCCAGTCGTGTTTGTGTGACAGCCAAATCGAACTTTATGTAGAATAAGAGTTTTCATATATCATTGTATAATACAGTATTAATAACATAAGTTTTGATTTGGATTGTAAAAGGTTTTCTACGTAAAAAATATAAACTCATATATGTACATCTGTTTTATTTCTTTACAAAACACCTTCATTCGTCTATATTGCGCCTTATATGCATTATCCAAGTCTTCAAGGATTTCACATTCCCATCGGAACAGTTATATTTCAGTAAGAGATTAGGATGATGCGGACATCTTATGGCGGGTATTGCGGTTGATAGTTTACGCAACGATGGGCACTTCAGCGTTTCCAAATCGACAACGGACACCGATGTACCAATCATTATGCGATCCAGCCATCTTTTTTTCTCCAAGCCCTTCACGAAAACGGTTGTTCCAAGCGTCAAGATAGCGCGAATGAAACTTATAGCCCCCTCGTAAGACATTTCTCCAGACTCCCAGGACATTCCATGGAAATTGCGTTGTAGCCACGAATCTATACACTTGTATATATATCGAAATTACTAACATTTTTGTTAGTACTATTTTTTCTCTTTGTTTGAAAGCCTAGAATTACATATCGCGGCTTTTCCAACTGAGAAGATGTCTTAACGGTCCATACATGCTTCGTAGTGGTGGGGAGTAGGGGATACTCGTATAATTCCCATGTACGAAAACTCATGGGGATCGGGGCATCTTTAGCTATAAAATTTAGTAGTCGTATTTTCCGCTGGTCGGAAATTGAGACATATGGTATAAGCCATTCGACTTTATGAAGAGCAATTTTAAATTCTTCCGCTGCTATTTGAATAACTGCATTGAGATCATCTTTTGATCGCGCGAGAATCAACTCGTGTTTGGCATTGACGACAATCTTATGGTAATCTTCAGCGAAGCCAAATATAAAGCTGAGCGGTATGCAGACATCGAAGTATCCCGAATTAGTTAGTGATTTCCTTTCTTCAACATCAAGCCAACCAGTATTTTCCATTACTGAAGTTTGACTGCGACGTAGAGATGCAAATCCTTTCATCAGACTCGTAAGTCCGACATTTTTGTTTCGATCGATTTCGATACCATTCAGTTCATATCGAGCTTCCTCAAACAAATGACAAATTGCATTGTTCACGAGAGTTGTAGAAGCGGCAGCTGCGGATCCATCAGCTTTGATGAGCTTTCCACATATGTGAAGCGAACTCTTGCTGGGGAGCAAGCTGAGATTTTGATGTTGAACTGCAATACGTATCTCATCACTGTTGTTGAAAGATGATGACGTGTAAGGCTGATGAGCATGAATCTCACAGTGTGTTATGGATTCATCAAAGACGATGGGTGTCTGAATATTGACTATTTCCTCATCCATCGCATTCGCCAGCAGCAGATACAAAATATGCGGAGTAAATATCGCTTTACAATTTTCTTTCGCGTTGTTTGACCTTGAGGCCGAGATTTTTCAGAAGTTGCACTTTCTGATGTGTTAGCGCCTTCGGAGCTAGTCGATGACTGATCTGCTTCGCACATTACAGCTTATTATAATTGCTAGGTTTCCGGTTAAAAACTATAGCCATTATTATTGAGATTTAATATGCAATCGAATTGGTATCACTTCCCCGCGGAAATTAACTAAATTCCCATCCTGATCTACTATTCGCAGTTGAATATGATCAATTATCTTGTGGAGAACAGGGAGATAAATGACGCGTGATGGAACTTCGATAATTTTATATCCAGGCGGCACAAATGGGAAGAATTCGTGAATAGTATGTACTTTTCGCTCGTTAATATAAGCGCTAGTTGTAAGACTACATTCAACTCTTAAAGCGTTCACTTTGAGAATAGCTACCGGAAGATCAGACTCGTGGTTTTTATTAGCAGTCAAGATGCGTTGTGTGAATCCTAGTAACCGACCAATAGAAACTTTAGGTGTGAAATCTATATCATGATCACACCTAATTTCACTGCGTAGAGTATTATTATTTGGTTTAATATCGATAGTAATATTCTTACCGATCAGAATAGGCTTCACATAATTCTCAATATCCTCAATTTCATAGCTACCAGTCGGAATACTTATTACTTCTCCGCCAATGTGAAGTTTATTATTATCGACGTCTATATTGGGAATTGAGTTGAAGGTTAGCAATTTAACCAGCCCTAGAGCATAGTTTTTATCCGGGGAAAGTTCAATAGGAGGAAAATATTGAGCTTCGAGAATGGAAGAAGTTCCAGATATGGTCAATGTAAGAGTATCATTCATGATGCGGACTGATATAGAACTGAGTGTGAAGCATCATGGTTAGTGTTTATATAGACAATATTTTTCCTTACGATTCAGTTGATTACAAAGAAATTTAAGGCAGACCGCATTCTACTGTATCATATGCCTGATATTGTTTATAGTTATATTTCACGCTACCGACACCGACATAACTGACAAATTCTATCGGTGGTTGAAGGTCACCGAAACTATCAAAGTATATAACGTTGTTATCCAACTTTTTGTATGCGACCCAGTGTGTACCAGCTCCATTCTTATCGTCCAGATTGATAATTGCAGACTCCCGTTTGAATGGACCACTCGCCGGTAAACCATTTCGTATAAAAACTCCACGAAAGTGCGGAATTTCCATAATTTTTGCATACTTTAATAGGTCGGTGTCAGTTAGTGCTCGGTGTGGTAGCGTCACTTTCCGTTTTTTGATGTAATATGAAGTCCGAAACCTTTTTTGTAGGGCTTTAAATGCAACGCGATAGCCTCCATCGTCCCTTTACCCAACGCGATAGCCTCCATCGTTTGATTATGTCGCTTATTCTCCTCCAATTCTCGTTTTGCCGCTTGAGTAGCGGTAACAGCTTTAGCTATACTAGCCGCACCACCGGTCAATGCCCCAGCGGCACTAAGTCCCGCGAAAATGGGCACGAGAAATGGTAGAAAACCACCTATTTTATTTGGCACAGATAGTACTCGAGGTATGAGCACTTTACATTTACTGCCTGCTTTTTTTCAGAGCTTTGCGAGCACCCTTAAGAGCTGTTTTAATGACAACGCGTGAATCATTACTATGAATCATCGCTTTCTTAGCAGCTCCAATTATCTTTCTAAGTCCAACGTTGTTAATTTTCTTCGAGCCCATACCAAATTTTCTTTTAGTTTTCATTATGTTTGTTACAGCCCACGCGGCTGCTTTCTCGCCTACACTAGCGTCAGCGGCGCGCACACGTTTCCAAGCGCGCTCAGCCAATACCGCGTCGGCAGCGCTTCGAGCCGTGAGATTTTCACGATTTTTCGAATAAGCGATATCGTGCTCCTTGCAGGCTGCGTCGAGCGGATTAATTCCCGGATCGCCCCGTGCAAGACGTTTCGCTAGCTTTGTTCCTGGTCCGCAGTACTGATAACCGGGCAGATGTAATTCAACAGGGAGTTTATTAATGAGACTGTTAACCAAGCCTTTACCACGCTTTTTAGCACGTTTCTTCACGATCTTTTCCATCGGAAGACTCATGAGCCACTGAGGAAATTTGTATATATAAACGATTATTTATAAGGTTCCTCGTTAGTCTGCATCGGGATGAAGTTCAAGACACAATCCACCAATTTACCTGTGATCAATTTCGATCAGTTTGCGCAGAATGAAAAGATCGCAAAATGTCATGGTAATTTATTACCAAATACCGTTCGTGCAGTGTTCTGCGGGCCCTCAAACTGTGGTAAAACTAATGCGTTGCTTACACTCATCACTCATCCCAATGGATTGCGATTTGAAAATATTTATATTGTGACGTGGATTTTTCGCTCCCGTCACAAAGCCCGAGAATTATACGGGCCTAAGTGACAGCACGGCACAACGGCCAGCGTCCTGGCTCTCGGTAGAGTCCCTCTCGGCAATTCAACAGGGCATTAGGTAGCTTTTCGAATTTTATTTTGATTATTTTGATTTTTCTTTCCGGTAAACGAGCGATAGTCTTATCGCGTATTCATCGAGAACATCGTCAACGCCGGAATCTTCGTTACCGACGCGCGAGAGAGCGTCATCGCCGCCTCGACATTGGCAAAGGCAACGGCAAGTCCACGCCAGCTACGGTCTCGCGGACAGCATTGGTCGTCGGCGAGAGAGTCGAGAGCCGTATCAGCGCTACGGCTTCGCAGCAGCAACGAAGAGCGCGTCGCCGAGCTACCGCGCGCTCCAAAAGCAACTCGGAGGCTCGTTGCTCGGACCATCGATCTCGCGATAGCGGGCGGAGGATCGACTCGAAGCCTCACCCCTCGCTGTACTTCAACAGCATCGTTCCCGGCGAAGAATCGCACCGCTCAGCATCATTCTCCGGAGAAAGAATTATTGTCGACCTCATCTGGACCCCAGCATCAACAGCATCGCTCTGGTCGTGTCTCGCCTATCAGCGAGTACGTCGAATTCATCGATATCGGACGCTCTCGATATTTAATTTGCGCGCGATGCGCTACCGGAGCGTCTCAAAATTCGGCTAGGGGGCCAGACGTTAGAGTAGGCAGGGGTGGGGGTCGTAGTCCGTTTCCGCGAAATCGCGAATCGTCTCGGGGACTCGAGCGTTGTTTACCGAAGAAGCAGGACGTTGTTACCGTTGCCGACCGTGCTGTCCAGCGAGAACCGACGCCTACCACCCGCGATCTCGAAGACTCGACGAGGAATTTCCCGAGGGGCTTCGTTTACAGCATAAATACACCGGTAAGGCCGTCGTTCGTTTCCGGACAGGCTTTTCTTTAAAGTTCCGTAACATCTTAGTTTTCGGCCAAAAAGATCCCGAGCGATATTGCCGGGCGGTGCGTTATCGTGCGTGGCAGTCAGTGTTCTGTAGGAAATCCGCGAATCGAAAAGCTATCGCCGGTGTTCTCGTAGTTTTATTGTATTTTATTTATTGAATTGAAGAATCGCCGAGAGGGATTCAATTAGCTGTCATTTATTCTGTTTTCCATAAAATTGCGTTACGCGCGAGAGTCCGTAGTTTAAGTTATTTAGTAATTCGGGAAAAATCGCCAACGCTCTCGAGAACCGTGGTACAACTTGTATCCGCCATTTGGGCGTAATCGCGAAGCACGCGCCTCTTATATTTTTCTTTTAACTCTTTCCTGACTTTTCCTCGTATTCTTGCGTGACTTTAGGTATCCGATTCTTTTTTTTTTAATTCTGTGACTTGTATAATTTTATTCTTTCGGCTGACCATCTTTCTTTGTCATTCTGTGGACGCGAGGCGCGCGTCTTTCCTTCGATTATAACGAACTTCGATATTTTCGCTCTCGAGAGCTCGCGGATTGGAAAGGTCGAATCGACCTCTACTTATTTGCTGCGCGAACGCGCTCCGTGAAACGACAACCGCTACCGAGAACAAAGATTTATTTATTTTAACACGTCAAAGAATTATTGTATTGCTTGTTTTTGCTACCGAGAGTTGCGTTAAACAATAAAAATTGTTAAATTCGGTTCCCGAATTTTGAGTGTTGGTCATTCCGTCGCGTTTGCCACCTGAACCACCCCCTCTACCATTTCCCCATGGCTGCTTGCTAGCCGAGCGAATATCTCGCTCTCGGGTTTCCTCGATAAAAATTTGTATCAAGAGTTTAGCTCTCGAGACTGGCGCCCAGAGGAACCCTTTCGGTCTTGTGGGATACCGGTTTGTTCGCGGGAATTAGCGTGACAAATTTTGGCGCCCAACGTGGGGCTCCATTAAAAGAAAATTAATTAAATTAATTATTGCGAATTTTTCTATCCGAGAGCCAACACTCATCGCAATTTAATTCTTTGTTTTCGGTTTTGCGGGCGCGTCAAGGCTCTCGCGTAGCCTATAGTTCGACAGCTGATCTGTCAACCGTCGATCGGTGTTTACGCCGATCGCACTGTGTGAGTGTCTCGTTGTATGGTGGTGGTAGTAGCTAACGAGTGTAACGGGCTGCTGAGAGCGCGCGTTACACGAGATAAATTTCGCTTTGTGTTAAGCTACCGTTCCTATCCAGCAAAGGATTTATTCTATTGTACAACGGGCGAGATTTAAAGAGCTCGCATTATCATCAGCAGCCAGCTATTTAAATCAAGGTAACGATTCCTGTCCTTTCCCAATATTTTTCCCGGAATTTTATTGGATTTAATTTAGTTAAGTTATCGAAATTTTATTTTTGTGTGGGCATTTATTTAACGAAAGGGGGTATTACCGAATTTTTATATGATTTAACGGAATTAATTATTACAACAGACAACACGAAAATCACAACTAAATTTTATTATAATTAATTTCAATCATTTAACGTAATAATTTTAAAATTGTTTAACAAGGAAAAAAAATAAATAAATAATAATCAGAATTGTTGCGACCAAATTTATCGATCTCGGGAACAATAAACGAACAGCAATAATAAATAAAACGGAAGAATAATCGGAATAAAATAATTCTCGTTCTCGAATACAACTTTTAACGTTCGAATTTCGAGATCGGCTATTGTCGCGAGCTCGGGAGTTCGCGTCGTCAAGCGAGAGCGTGCGAGCCGTTGGCGAGTCGAGTCACCTTGCGCGCTGAGTTCGCGCTGTGTTTACGTTCTCGAGCGACGAGAGCCGGACAGTCGAAATACTGTATACTGTTGCGAAGTTGGTAAATCGAATATTCGGATTTTCGTGAAATATTATTTCGATCTTCGTTCCCGGAATTTTAAAGGTATAGCGTTGCGGTAGTATTGAATATCGGTGAATCGTGTATCGCGCTGGTGTGGGTGCGCGTGCACAACCGCCTTTCGAGATCTCGCACGTCGAATCGATAGGAGAGCGTCGCGTCGTGTCGCACGTGGTTTCTCCCAGTGCTATCGAACTATATCGAGAGCCATGTCAACGCACGACGAAGAGGTTGTAGCACCGTTCGCTACCGAATTGCTTCGCGAAGAATTACGTGCGCGGGGTCTATCGGACGAAGGGACTCCGTTGCAATTACGCGATCGACTTTTAGCTTCGTTTCTTTTGGCTAATCCGACGCCAGCTGCTACCACCGGTAACCCTTTTAACACTCACGGACCGGGAATGGCTCCCGCCGCGAATAACGCCGATCGAGGCGAAGATGATTATGCTCCCCCAGCCGCGAATGTATCCGCTCCCGCGGGAGCAAACAATCAAGAGGTGAGAAATCATCGGTTGATACCACAAGGCCCACCGCCGCCGCTCCCGCCTCGGAATAGGCATCGCGTTACTGACTTCGCGATAGGTCATCCGACGATACCTCAGGCTCCTCCGGCATTTCATTCGTCGCCTCTTAATACTCCGAGAGATACGTCGCATAATAACGTATCGGCGATGGCAGCGTACGAAATAATGCGAAAATGGAATTTAAAATTCTCAGGAGCGCGGGGGGAGGATGCCGAAGCCTTTCTCGTTCGAATTCAGGAGGGCCGCGCTCTCGTACCGATAAACGACGAAGCATTTTTCGCTTGCTTACCGTTCTTCCTCTCCGGTATCGCGTTATATTGGTTTCGTAACGAGCGCGTACGGTTTTACACGTTCTCGGAGTTCGAAGGCGCGTGGCGTCGACGATTCGGAGATCCCGATTTTCAGTTCGCGTTGCGCGAAGAGATTTTACGTCGGACACAGGGCGAGGACGAACAGTTCTCGGATTATCTGACGTGTCTCCGTGCTCTTTTTGATCGTGTCGTTCCGCCATTTACTTCCGAAGAGCAGCTCAGCTACGCGTATCGGAATATGCTCCCGCGGATTCAAATCGCCGTTCAACGTCAGACGATCTCGACGTTCGAACAACTCGAAGTTCTTGCGGTGCGGATAGAGCGCAGTTATTTATCGGAGCGCTACTCTCGACCTCCTCCACCGCCGGAACGATCTCTGTTTCCCGATTTGGCGTATAGGGCCTCCAAAAGTTCTGCGAGGCCAGCGGGAAGCAATTTCGCGTCGCTCTCGACTCCGTGGCATCCGGCGTCGCCCGTGAGCTCTCGCACGCGAGACGAGGGGAAATCTCCTCGCGAAAAAGATTCTCCGCGTAGAACGAACGCCAATCGAGGTACGCCGACACGAAATCGCGTATCGTTTGTCGATACGAAGAGCCGGCGTCGCACTACGCCCACAAAACCTTCGGGATCACCTCATCCTTCGCGAGCATCGCTCTCGACGTCTCGTTCGCCCGCGAAAGGACCCGTAGAAACATCTTGTTGGAATTGTGGCCAAGAGGGGCACCGCGCTATCGGTTGCAATGCTCCAAAGATGATTTATTGCTATCGATGCGGTAAGAAAGAGGTTACGGTCTCGATGCCTCACGATTGTACGGGAAACGCCGCTGGGAGTCACCAAGAAGGGGCAAAGTGACCCCCGCGAGTGCGTTAACGGCCCCTAAAAAGACAAATAATAACCGTTCTCTCGATCTTTCCGAATATTTCTGCAGTCCGCTCAACAGTACTCGCTCTCGTACGGTTTTGGTCGTCAAAGTCTCGATACTTGGTAAAGTTTTGCCCGCTATCGTGGACAGCGGCGCAACGCATACTTTTCTCGGCGACGACGGTTTATTATTGGCTTCCCGATTGGGGCTATCGCGTCGTCGTACAGCTCAAAGACCGAGTGTAATCGCGAACGGCGAGAAAATAATCTGCGACGAAGAAATCGAGTTCCCGTTGAGCTTAGAAGATCGCGAGAAAACCGTAATCGGTCGCGTGTTTCCGTCGCTACCGGTACCGTTACTTCTCGGGTTAGATTCGCTAGAGGCGTTAGGCGTAGTCGTCGATCATCAACGACGCGTTTGGAGTTTTAGTGGAGAGCCCACGCGCGAATGGGAATTTGTAACGTGCGATACACCGGAACACGCGAATATTCTATTGGGAATTTCGGATCTCGGGAGGAGTGAAGCGGAAAGGCTCAAAGAATTTTTAGATATCGAGATACCGAAGTTACGAAAAGCACCGGGATTGACAACATTAATCGAACATCACATCGACGTCGGGGATAGTAGACCGATAAAACAACGGTATTATCCCGTAACGCCAGTTATTCGCGAATTTATCGACGCCGAAGTGGATCGAATGCTTGAAGCGGGTATCATCGAGCCTTCCAAAAGTCAGTGGTCTACGCCTATCGTTATCGTGAAGAGACCGGGAAAAGCGCATCGCTTTTGTCTCGACTTTCGTCGCGTTAACGAAGTTTCGAAAAAAGACGCGTACCCGCTCCCGTTTATGTCGCATATTCTTGATCGCTTGCGCTCGGCAAAATACATTTCGACGCTCGATTTGAGCCAAGCGTATCATCAGATCCCGATGGATCTCGAGTCGCGTGAAATAACAGCTTTTACTGCGCCGCACCGAGGGTTATTTCAATTTAAACGAATGCCGTTCGGTTTAACCGGAGCTCCCGCGACATTTCAGCGTTTGCTCGATCGGTTAATCGGCCCGGAGATGGAACCGCACGCGTTCGCGTATTTGGATGATATTATCATCGTTACCGAGACGTTCGAGGAGCATCTCGTGTGGCTAAAACGCGTTTTCGATCGAGTCACGGGAGCAGGATTATTGATAAATCCGGAAAAATGCGAATTTTGTTGTCCCGAAGTGAGATATCTCGGTTTTCTGGTGAATCGTGAGGGTTTGCAAGTTGATCCCGCGAAAACAGCTCCAATTCGAGAGTATCCGGCTCCGACGAATATCAAAGGAGTTCGGAGATTTTTAGGGATGACTTCTTGGTATCGGCGATTCATTCCGCACTTCGCAGAGATCGCCGAACCGCTCACGAGACTCACGAAAAGTCGCAGCGTTGGGAGTGGGGAAAAGAACAACGCGCCGCGATGGCATTATTGAAAGAAGCTCTCGCTAGTCCGCCCACGCTTGCATGTCCTAATTTTGACTTGCAATTTACGCTCCAGACAGATGCGAGTACGACAGGGTTAGGAACGGTACTCACGCAGAATATCGACGGTACCGAACACCCCATCGCTTACGCGAGTCGTACGCTCTCGTCCGCGGAAAAGAAGTACACGACAACCGAACAAGAGTGTCTCGCTATCGTCTGGTCTATTAAAAAATTCAGAGCGTATCTCGAGGGCTATCACTTCAAAGTTATTACCGATCATCACAGCTTGCGTTGGCTTCAAAAGCTTAAAGATCCGGCAGGTCGGTTAGGTCGATGGGCGCTACAGCTCTCGCAGTACGATTTCGAGATAGGCTATCGAAAAGGTGCGCTTAATTACGTTCCCGATGCACTATCTCGGATGTACGAAGACATGCCGCCGAGTGAGGTGGAATCGCCTCCCGAATCGCCGGAGGACGATTTTCTTTGCGCAATGTTAGGTAATACCACTGGTCAAGTACCTCGAGAACCCGTCGCGATAACAAAAGATCGATGGTATGCGAAAAAGATGCGCGACGTCGCCGAATTTCCTCACCGGTTCCCGTCGTGGAAAATAATCGAGAACCGACTCTATCTTCACCGTCGTACGACGAGACGAGCGCTACCGGAAGGCGAATGTTCGGAGTGGAAACTCGTCGTACCGCGACCGTATCGTCTCGAAGTATTACGCGAAAATCACGACGATCCTCAAGCTGGTCATTTCGGTATCGACAAGACATACAAGCGTATTTTTAGCTCCTATTTTTGGCCCGGCCTACTGAAAGAAGTTGTGCGATATGTTCGTCATTGCGACGTTTGCCAACGCGCAAAAGTCGAACAGCTACCGCCTCTGGGACTCATGGGTCGCCGAATAATCGAGGAGCCATGGTCCGTCGTCGCAGCCGATATTATGGGACCGCTACCGCCTAGTAGATCGGGTTTCGCGTATGTTCTCGTAATACAGGATCTTTTCACGAAGTGGGTAGAGTGTTGTCCGCTACGCAAAGCTACAGGAAAGAAAATCGGCGAAGCATTAGAGGAACTTGTGTTCTCTCGATGGGGAACTCCTCAGGTATTGCTCACGGACAACGGTACGGAATTCGTGAACCAGAGTCTTCGCGTATTAGCTACCGAACGAGGGATACATCACGCGACGACGCCGCCGTATCATCCGCAGGCGAATCCCGTCGAGCGCGTGAATCGTGTCTTAAAAACGATGATAATTTCGTATCTCGTCGACAATCATCGAGATTGGGACGAACATCTGGCGGAGTTTCGATTCGCGTTCAACACCGCGTGTCACTCTTCGATTCAGAGTTCTCCCGCGTTTTTAAACTTCGGTAGAGAACCAAAGCCTCATAATTTCTATCGTCGACGTGTCGAAGGGGCTATCGAGATCGAGCCGTTACCGCGGGAAGATTGGTCGGAGCGAATGAAAAAGCTAGACGTGATTCGAGAACGCGTGACGCACGACTTAGAAGAAGCGTTCCAGCGACAATCGGCTCAATACAACAAACATCGGCGAGAGCAAGAATTCCGCGAAGGGGATCTCGTGTTGCGAAGACAGAGAATTTTATCGTCAGCTACCGATCATATCGCGGCAAAATTAGCGAAGAAATTTCACGGTCCTTTCCGTATCAATCGCGTGATATCTCCCGTAGTATACGAGTTAGAAGATCCGAGTACTCGTAAACTATTCAAAGTATCGGTCAAAGATTTACGAATCTATCTTCCTCCGTTGCCACAGGACGCTCCCGACGACGACTATTCCAACGAGAGCGACACCAACGAAGATCCGGAAGAGCACGAGCAGTCGGACGTTACCGAGAACGCTCACGAGCTCTCAGAGGAAGAAGATCGGGACGATGCACCGCCACCGCCAAGGAGAGGACGTTCTCGAGCAGTCAAGCAACGCGAATGACGCAGAGATGAGCCCGAGTAGTCAAACTCGAGCTCCCGAAGTGCCGTCATCTTCGGAAGGGATAGCGAGCACACCGAGAACGACTCGAGTTCGAGTTTATCTCCGCTCAGGATGCTCGTATACCGTCAACGTCCCAGAAGACTATCGTCAAGGCGGAAATCCAAATCGCGAGCGCGCGGACTCATCGGACGCTCTCGCGGCGTGGAGAGAAGCAGCTCGCGCTACCGCTCATCGCGCGGCAGAGGTCGTTTACCGCTATCGAGAACCGAGAAGAAATTAGTCGCTTCGTATCGCTCTCGCTTCTCGACGAATTTTTATAAAACGATCTTCGGGAAATTATCTTGGCTATGATGTTACGTACAACGTTATTTTTCACGCTCTCGAATAAATTATACTTTCGGTAAAAGCAAACGGTTTCCTTTACCCTTGAACCTCCTATCCTGCTCCCGAATCGTTATCACCGGTAGCAGAAATCGTAAAGTTGAAAGTTTGGTGGTCGTGGGTGTAATTTGTATTGTCCTTGTATTGTCCGGTAATTATTTGTTATTTATTGAATCTCTCTCTGTTAACGATGAAGTGAACTGTTGAATTGCCATGTCAGGAGGCGTACCGTCAGGGAAATTTCTATTTTTCAAACTCTGAAACGAAACGACGGTCTTATTCGGTCGAGGGCGACCTGAATCTAAGGGGGGAGGAGTTGTGACGTGGATTTTTCGCTCCCGTCACAAAGCCCGAGAATTATACGGGCCTAAGTGACAGCACGGCACAACGGCCAGCGTTCTGGCTCTCGGTAGAGTCCCTCTCGGCAATTCAACAGGGCATTAGGTAGCTTTTCGAATTTTATTTTGATTATTTTGATTTTTCTTTCCGGTAAACGAGCGATAGCCTTATCGCGTATTCATCGAGAACATCGTCAACGCCGGAATCTTCGTTACCGACGCGCGAGAGAGCGTCATCGCCGCCTCGACATTGGCAAAGGCAACGGCAAGTCCACGCCAGCTACGCTCTCGCGGACAGCATTGGTCGTCGGCGAGAGAGTCGAGAGCCGTATCAGCGCTACGGCTTCGCAGCAGCAACGAAGAGCGCGTCGCCGAGCTACCGCGCGCTCCAAAAGCAACTCGGAGGCTCGTTGCTCGGAACATCGATCTCGCGATAGCGGGCGGAGGATCGACTCGAAGCCTCACCCCTCGCTGTACTTCAACAGCATCGTTCCCGGAGAAGAATCGCACCGCTCAGCATCATTCTCCGGAGAAAGAATTATTGTCGACCTCATCTGGACCCCAGCATCAACAGCATCGCTCTCGTCGTGTCTCGCCTATCAGCGAGTACGTCGAATTCATCGATATCGGACGCTCTCGATTTTTAATTTGCGCGCGATGCGCTACCGGAGCGTCTCAAAATTCGGCTAGGGGGCCAGACGTTAGAGTAGGCAGGGGTGGGGGTCGTAGTCCGTTTCCGCGAAATCGCGAATCGTCTCGGGGACTCGAGCGTTGTTTACCGAAGAAGCAGGACGTTGTTACCGTTGCCGACCGTGCTGTCCAGCGAGAACCGACGCCTACCACCCGCGATCTCGAAGACTCGACGAGGAATTTCCCGAGGGGCTTCGTTTACAGCATAAATACACCGGTAAGGCCGTCGTTCGTTTCCGGACAGGCTTTTCTTTAAAGTTCCGTAACATCTTAGTTTTCGGCCAAAAAGATCCCGAGCGATATTGCCGGGCGGTGCGTTATCGTGCGTGGCAGTCAGTGTTCTGTAGGAAATCCGCGAATCGAAAAGCTATCGCCGGTGTTCTCGTAGTTTTATTGTATTTTATTTATTGAATTGAAGAATCGCCGAGAGGGATTCAGTTAGCTGTCATTTATTCTGTTTTCCATAAAATTGCGTTACGCGCGAGAGTCCGTAGTTTAAGTTATTTAGTAATTCGGGAAAAATCGCCAACGCTCTCGAGAACCGTGGTACAACTTGTATCCGCCATTTGGGCGTAATCGCGAAGCACGCGCCTCTTATATTTTTCTTTTAACTCTTTCCTGACTTTTCCTCGTATTCTTGCGTGACTTTAGGTATCCGATTCTTTTTTTTTTAATTCTGTGACTTGTATAATTTTATTCTTTCGGCTGACCATCTTTCTTTGTCATTCTGTGGACGCGAGGCGCGCGTCTTTCCTTCGATTATAACGAACTTCGATATTTTCGCTCTCGAGAGCTCGCGGATTGGAAAGGTCGAATCGACCTCTACTTATTTGCTGCGCGAACGCGCTCCGTGAAACGACAACCGCTACCGAGAACAAAGATTTATTTATTTTAACACGTCAAAGAATTATTGTATTGCTTGTTTTTGCTACCGAGAGTTGCGTTAAACAATAAAAATTGTTAAATTCGGTTCCCGAATTTTGAGTGTTGGTCATTCCGTCGCGTTTGCCACCTGAACCACCCCCTCTACCATTTCCCCATGGCTGCTTGCTAGCCGAGCGAATATCTCGCTCTCGGGTTTCCTCGATAAAAATTTGTATCGAGGGTTTAGCTCTCGAGACTGGCGCCCAGAGGAACCCTTTCGGTCTTGCGGGATACCGGTTTGTTCGCGGGAATTAGCGTGACAATATATACTCGAAATCTCTTAAGCAGCCAAAGTATAAGTTATTAGAAAAACTGCTTGAGTCTGTAGACGGTGTTGAATATTTTCCCTTCAACGAGAATGAACAAGTGGTGCCACCAAGCGAGGCTCGACCGAACTCAATTTTTATTTTCGATGATGTAGCATGTGAGAAACAGGATAATATTCGAGCATATTTTTCAATGGGTAGACACGAGCACGTTGATTCATTCTATCTCTGTCAAACATATGCACGAATTCCGAAGCATCTCGTGCGCGATAATGCTAATCTCCTAGTACTATTTAAGCAAGATGAAATGAATATCAAGCATATATACAATGATCACGTAAACACTGATATGCCTTACGTTGAGTTCAAACATTTATGCTCGGCATGCTGGGTCGATAAGTATGGATTTATTATGATTGACAAGGATAGTGATGTTGATCGAGGTAGATATAGGAAAGGGTTTGACTGTTTCGCGTGCATCGATAAGTAATAAATATTCTATTACTAGCCAATCTTGAAACAGTAGTATCCGCGACTCAGCTGCGGCAACATGAAGAGTGAAAATATTTCTAGAGAACAAGACGTTTTGCGTAAAATCGTCAAAGCCAGCGATGCAATTCGACGAAAACATAAAATGTTGAAAACTAGCCGCAAGGCCAATGAACAGGCGATGCAAGAAGTCTTCAAACCACTCGTGAATCCATTGGAAAAATTAGTGAATGCGTCCCACACAAGTAAAAATCACGATACGGCACTAGTGAAGAAAGAAATTAAGGAGGAGGAAATTAAGAATGAAATTAAGGATGAAAGTAAAGATAAAATTAAGGATGAAATAAATTATGACAACATTGTTGAAAGAGCTGGGACGAGTGGAATAGTGAAACGTGAATATAGCAACGACGACGATGACAGTGAGCAGGATATTTCTTTTAAGTCGGCATATGGCAGCGATACTGAACCCATTAATAGCGACGATGATGATGATGATGATGATGATACTGGAATCGTACAGACAAACGCTGAAGTAGATGAATTAATAAATGAATATCTCGCATTGTTACGATCAAATAGAACGACCGATTTAGGCATTTCGTATGGGGTGAGAAATCTTGCTAATGATAGGATAATGATTGGAGACTCACCGATAAATTTTAACGCTACTTCTATTCAAATAGGAGATGTAAGCTATGGAAAAACTATCGGATTTATCGAACTGTTGTTTAAAAAAAAGACCAATGTTGCTCATATTAGCGTCGATGATATGAAAAATTATAAGGATATAATTATCAGAACAAATGCGCATAAGAAGTATTACAAGAATAGAGAAGCGATCCATGTGAATAAAACTTTCAAATTCATCAATTATATTGCAAAAATTTTAAACGATGTTGAATACACCGGAAAAGGTATATCTCAATATAAACTTACGCAAAAAGATGTTAAGGTGGATTATGTTTATTGGGATGATCCAAACGAGCTAGTGAATCGGCTTCGTCTACTCTTCTCATCACAAACAGCTGGCAACTCCTCTCATAGAAACGAAATTATGTCAATTATAGAGGAACTACGGGAGGCTCAGATAATATATTAACTCGTCACCTATCGAGATTCTAAACTTTTGCAAGATGAGTGTCGATGTGTTTGGACGACAGCTCGATAAGAGCGCAGGTGTAAAAAATCGCCGCCTTCCCGGCCGCCCCGGTGTTCCCGGTAATCCGGGTATTGGATTTAAATTAACCGAAGACGGTCATTATGATTTGGCGAACAAAAGACACCGCAACGTTGCCGCTCCTGAACAACAAGACGATGCTGCAACCTTAAACGTCTTACATCGCAAAGTACATACTACCGTGAAGATTTTACGAAAAGAAATGAATGACAGTAATCTACTGTTGGTTCAGGGGCTTGAGACGACAATGCAAGATATCATAAGAACCGTAAATATCAACCTCGAAACAGTACAAGACTTAGCAACTCGAAACTCAAAGGCCATTGCCAACGTGGACGTTAGACTAAACGTTATTGAAAATGAGCGCGCACAAAGAAGCGCTAGTGGAGGAGCTACATAAATCAGCTAGACGGAACTATCCTCGTCGCCATGTGGATATTCGAGGCCTCGATCAGACTTGGCAAGCTGATCTCGTCGATATGTCAGCTTACGCCAGTCAAAACAATCGATACAAGTATCTACTTACCGTCATTGATATATTCTCGAAATTCGCTTGGGCTGTACCGATGAAGAGCAAGACGGGAAAAGATACAACAGCTGCAATGAAGTCTGTACTTATTCAGGGGCGAACACCATCAAAATTGCAGGTGGATAATGGTGGAGAGTTTTACAATTCAAATTTTCAATCTCTCATGGAACAATATAAAATTCATTTGTATTCGACATTTAGCAACTTGAAAGCATCGATTTGCGAACGTTTCAATCGAACAATAAAAAATCAAATGTGGAAACAGTTTAGTCTTCGCGGAAGTTATAAGTGGATTGATATTATAGAGAAGTTGCTTTTCGAATACAACGCCACAATACATCGTTCTATTAGAATGAAGCCAAAAGACGTACGCGCTAAACATGAGAAAAATCTTTTGCATACCGTGTACGATCAACCACAAATTAAATATACCAGAAAGCCAAAGTTTCAAGTTGGCGAAAAAGTTCGAATTAGTAAATATAAAAATATTTTTGCGAAAGGCTGTACACCCAACTGGACGACGGAAATATTTACGATATCTCGAATAATGAATACTTTGCCTGTGACGTACAGACTAAGAGACTATGAGAATAAACCGATTGCCGGTGGTTTCTATGAGCAAGAGCTACTTGCGGTCAAACACCCCGATATTTATCTAGTTGAAAAAGTGTTGAAAAAACGACTCGACAAACTTTATGTAAAATGGCTCGGATTTGATAACTCACACAATAGTTGGATTGATAAGTCAGACTTGTGAAAACAATTGTGTATAATAATTATATTGTGGCACATATTTTGCCTCTCTGCGTGTCCTCCAATAAGTCAACATGATGAATAGAATAGAATGAAAGAAAGAAAGAAGAAAAAAGAAAGAGTGAAAGTGGAGGAGCGAGAATTATCTTCTTTTTCGAGCTCCTTTCTTTTCGAGCACATGGCCTATGCACCGTTTCTGGAAGCACTTGTTTTCCTCTACGCCGGCGAAGGTTTGTATGACCCCCCGCATATTTCGCTATTTCTCTCTCTCTCTCTTCTGCCTTCGAACATGTGGTACCCTGACAGAGTGCAAATTGTACTTCATAAAAAAAGTCCATAGTTTCACTCTCTTCTCCCCCTTCCCACTCTTTGAAACGTTTTTGGTGGATGGCATTAGTTTTTCAAGACGCGACAGAGCTTAGTTCTTTTTCACCCGTGTTAGAGAAAACAATTCGTTCATGATGACCATTGGATCGTTTACGTATTCGAGTGTGTACGTGCTTTTGGTGTTTCTCCTCGCGAGAAATCCTTCCCTTAAGCGCCGATGGCCGCGCGAGAAATTGAGTATGTTGCGATTTATGTCGCGAGATGTGGTTTTGCGAAAACTTCGGAGCGTCTTATTCGCCGCGACGAAAAGTGATATTCTCGGTGCATATTACAGCGGTTATTTTTCTAATCGGGATCTCTGTAACGCAATGGTGCGTGTGCTTAAAGCACGCCAGTTGACAACATCGGGAGGATCAAATACTCATGGCGATGATGAGGATGACAGCGAGACCGATAAATATCAAATCTGGAACAATGGAGTATTTCTGGAGGAGGAAACAATGACTCGACGGGACAGCCGCAACAATATCGTTGTCGATGATGAATTTACTCAAATTGACGGTGCTGTCCCGGGTCCATCGGGTACACAATCATCATCAGCATCATCATCATCATCATCATCATCATCTTCTGCTGCTGCCGCTGTCGATACCGATTCTGATACGACAGGGTGGATTTATCCATCTACAGGCGAACCTCAGGTAAAACGACCGCGGGTAAATTGTGAAAATGACGGTACAATGCGCCAAGAGGAAAGGTCGCCTCCTACCGATACCCTTGCCTCTACCGCTGTTGCCGCTACCGCTGTTGCCGCCACCGCTGCTTCTGCCGCTGCTACGGATAATCAGCATGATGATGATGACAATGAAAACGAATCCCCATGGATTAATTGGTATAGGGAGCGGTTGGCAGCGCGGTTGGCAGCGCTACGGCCCCAACCGCGAACTCCATCTCCATCCGATGCCGATGACATCGATTCGGATGCAACTGTTACGTCCAGCGTAACGCTCTATTTTTTTCCCTTGCCACCACTAATAAAAATCGCCACTCAAACTTTAAGAAAATGGGAAAGGAAGAAAATCGGGTGAAAACCCCGCTCTACCGATATTTATTTTACCTACTGCTAGATCAAAATCAAATTAGCCTAAATTCTAACAAACAGTGGGTCCTACCTTAACGAGTCGACACCGACCGATCTAGATAAAGCAGATCCGGGCCCCACAAGCGGAGGCCGAGAAAGGCGGTCTCTGACCCCTCCTCCGAGCACTCTCCTATAGTCCCAAAAAGAAACTAAAAGAAAGTGGGCCCACTAATGGTTACCGTAGGGATCTGCTATTATCCATATCGACTACTGTCGCGTGGATCCTCAACTCAATGAACCTACTTTACCGTAGCTAAAATATTTTGAGAGGGATCTACGGTCAGCCGGTCAGAACTTTCGGTTCCTAGAGATACAGGCGGGTCGACAAATTATCTTCGTTAAAGGTAACAATTTAAAGACGATGTTCTAGTTGAGCCAAAACTCCACCAGTTAAAATAAAAGAGAGGGGGGGGCTTTCGATTGTGATCTCAGCAAAGGGAAAAATGATTATTCTTTAATAAAAGCACAAAACCCGACTATTAGTAACAACCATTTAAAGGAATAATAGTTGCTGTTTTTCTACAATCAAAATAAATAACGGCAAATAGAGAAGTGAGGCTGAGAATGGATTTCGTTAAGAACGATAATAAAAGATACAATAAATATACAGGATTTGCTCTCTTGAACGCCTGTGTTTATTCTTACAGTGTTCATGAAACACGCATCGTTAATTAATAATAAGGAGAGCAATGCCACCGTAAAAGCAAAAAGGGCCTTGCTCATTGAAACTGTACGAAATAATCTCCGCTCGACAGCCTCTGGTGCAGAGAACCCGGGTAACGAAAAGGGGCCCTCTTTGTTTCAGGCAGAAGAACGGGCCATGCGCTCTCCAACCATAATTGTCATATTTCACATTCGATATTAGACCAGTATAGTTTAACCCTTGAGAAATTCTTGGCAGTAATTAATTTAGATGCCATTTGTCTAAACAAAATAATTACAGGCATAAACTGTAAGGAATTTGCCGAGGAAGTTCTTTCCCGCGACACACCACTAGGTGAATTTAAACGCGGAAAAGAAATTAAATTAAGAGTAAAATTAAATGTTTTTATTTTCACATTTATACTCGCATAAACCAGAGCAAACGAGTGCAGCTAGTCAAAAGGTCGAATAATGAGTTCACGTTAAAACACGACTCATGGCAAAATTCATTTTTTTCAAAGGTTAAATGAGACTCGGGTAGGAAATCACTTTAAGAAGACACCATTTTTTTCCTTACATAACACCTAAAACTCAGTAGACATAGGAGAGCGTATTTCCATTCGACGATACCGGTTTTCTTTGTCTAGACACCGATGAGATTCGTTTAATAGTCGGATTGGAACACCACTCTTGTGATTTCTTGCATATAAAGTATTTACCTATAAAGCGGCAATGAGACACCAAAAGGCTCTCTGGTAATGACTTCCAGGAAACCGGAAACAAGAAGAGAGGGGACCGATGCCTACGTGATCTCGTCGCGCCCTTTTTCTTTTCGATACCCCACCCCGTCACCTACGGCGCGGGCCTGATAAACGAAATTATGCCTGAAAGAAGGACTTAAGACCACGGGCCAATCACGGAAGAGTCCGAAGCATCACCTCATCTTCTCGTTACTGTACCAAAATTCTATACGGAATAGATATAAAAAGACACTCCTATGACAAAATCCCTCTATTTTGTCACCAAGAAAATGGTATAAAAACCCCGGAAATTGTGCGCTCGGGACCATATACCCTATAACCAGATACCAGTTACTTAGATTCTCTCCGTAATACCATTTAAAATCACCGACGGTAGAAATATTCATTTCAAAGTATCATTTTAAAGAAACCGATTCAGACTATATAAAACGACGAGTAAAAAACCACCGAGGTTAATTTTGAAGTTCGATAAAAATCAGGAACTTCGTACAGTACAATTTCATTGAACTTTTTATCAATTGTATCACCCAAATAATTTTTTTTTCGGCATTAAAGACCAGTGTTAATTTTCTCGTATTCTCGTGAAACATTTTATTCACCTTTTCTACTCATTTACGTACTCAAACCACGAGAACAAAGTCAACAAACACCTGCAACTCATCGTTTACAACCGTACGTACATTTCTACCAAATTATTAATCACGCATGATTTTTATTTCCGTTCTCGTGACTCAGTAATTTATAAAGTCTCTTCGAGATTTTCCTTTTACTGTACCCCGCGTTCCGACACCTGGCAGAAGCCGGCAGGTAGCCGCCGTCCCACTGAAGATTTCCGCTCTATCTCTCTCTTTGTCACGAAGACGCCGAAACCACTACTAATTAGTTGACACCCTAAGGACACAGATACGACAAGCATTCTTAAGGGCTCCATCCCAAGCAATTTTCCGCAAGGTTAGGCTTTAAAAAGGAGCAACGTTGTTCTCTTTATCGACACCGGGAGTGGTAAAGGTCGGTTCAAACACTCTCCTGACCAGCGCGTGCGATAGTAACAAGAGGCAACTGTTACAACGCAAACTAGGATAATTAAAAGAACGCTAGTATTGGACGTAACACAACGTATTGGAGCGCGGAGGAAATGCGACGGAAAACGAGCGAGCGCGTTTGGCGATGCTCGATGATTCGAGCTCGATATCGAGTTTCGCATGAACGACGGTCGATGAGCTCGAGAGACGTGGAGGCGAGTGCTCGCAGAGCGCTTCAAGAGGAAGAGGAAGAAGAAGAAGAAGAAGAAGAAGAAGAAGAAGAAGAAGAAGAAGAAGAAGAAGAAGAAGAAGAAGAAGAAGAAGAAGAAGAAGAAGAAAGAAGAAGAAGAAGAAGAAGAAGAGAAGAAGAAGAAGAAGAAGAAGAAGAAGAAGATGAAGAAGAAGAAGAAGAAGAAGAAGAAGAAGAAGAAGAAGAAGAAGAAGAAGAAGAAGAAGAAGAAGAAGAAGAAGAGAAGAAGAAGAAGAAGAAGGAAGAAGAAGAAGAAGAAGAAGAAGAAGAAGAAGAAGAAGAAGAAGAAGAAGGAGAAGAAGAAGAAGAAGAAGAAGAAGAAGAAGAAGAAGAAGAAGAAGAAGAAGAAGAAGAGAAGAAGAAGAAGAAGAAGAAGGAAGAAGAGAAGAAAGAAGAAGAAGAAGAAGAGAAGAAGAAGAAGAAGAGAAGAAGAAGAAGAAGAAGAAGAAGAAGAAGAAGAAGAAGAAGAAGAAGAGAAGAAGAAGAAGAAGAAGAAAAGAAGAAGAAGAAGAAGAAGAAGAAGAAGAAGAAGAAGAAGAAGAAGAAGAAGAAGGAAGAAGAAGAAGAAGAAGAAGAAGAAAAGAAGAAGAAAGAGAAGAAGAAGAAGAAGAAGAGAGAAGAAGAAGAAGAAGAAGAAGAAAAGAAGAGAAGAAGAAGAAAGAAGAAGAAAGAAGAAGAAGAAGAAGAAGAAGAAGAAGAAGAAGAAGAAATCGATCGATAGATAATTTTTACCCATTTTTTTTTATTATAATTTTCATAAATTTTTTAAGTTGCAAATACATTACAATATATTACAATACACACGCACACATAATACACTATACACTATAATACACTATAATACACAATATACAATTTCACAATATCTCTCTATATATATAAAGTTACCGCCGCTGTCGCCCGCCGCCGCCGTGTCAGGAATCGAGACCCCCCGCCTCCTCGATCCCGCTCGCTCGACCCCTCCCCCGCCACTCCGCCCCCGCTCGCTCAAAAGGAGCCTCAGCCCGAAATATTCTAAGTCCCTCTAAGGGGAACCCCCGCCATAGCAACGGTTGCCATAGCAACCGTCTCCATAGCAACGGTTGCCACAGCAACGGTTGCCATAGCAACGGTCGCCATACCAACAGTCGCCATAGCAACGGTCTCCATAGCAACCGTCTTCATAGCAGCCGTTCCTATTCTAAGGCCCTCTAAGGGCGGCGGGAGAGGAGGGGAGGGAGGGGAGCCGAATAGCAAAAAAATAAGTCCCTCTAATGGTGAGGGGAGAGGAGGGGAGGGGAGGTGAGGAGCAAAAAATAAGTTCCTCTGAGGGAGGTGGGAGAGGATGGAGGTAAGTCACGGAGTGGTTTAAAGTCACGAAGAGACTAATGTTACGGAGTGGTTAAATTTACGGCGGGACTAAATTCTCGGAGTGGTTACAGTACTGGAGGTCCCCCTTAGGGGGACTTAGAATATTTTCGGTCGAAGGGCGGGGGGGGGAAATATTGTCCCCCTTAGAGGGACTTCGAATATTTTTCGGGGGAAAGGAAGGAGCGTGGGTGGGAAGGCCAAAAATATTCTAAGTTCCTCTAAGGAGATTTCGAAGGAGGCAGCAGCGGTGGTCGGCGGCGGAGAAAGAAGCAAAAATATTTCCCCAAATGGGTCTTAAACTCAAAATAGTTTACAATTGACGAGCGAGCGCGCGTAGCGCGCGAGCCCGGGGAAACGCTAGTATACATATTTATAAAAATATTTTTTTCAAAAAAAAATATTTGGAACGCCAAGTACTGAAAAATCCGATTTGCAAATATTATTAAAAAAAAAATGAACCAAATTTTATAAGCCAAGCATAACAGAAAAAAAGGATTCTATAAAAAACAAAACAAGGATTCTAAAAAAAACAATATTTTTTGTTATATAGAATCCTTTTTTTCTGTTATGCTTACCTTATAAAATTTGTTTCATTTTTTTTTTTTAATAATATTTGCAAATCGGATTTTTCAGTACTTGGAGTACCTTTTTTTTTTTTTTTTTTTTGAAAAAAATATTTTTATAAATTTTCACTCCTTTTTGAAAAGCTAACATTTGTAATTTTACCTTTAAAATTAATTTCGAAGGATCGGATAATTTAGATCGATCAAAATTAATTCTATATGCAAAACCGCGCGAACGGCATGTCACATATTCCACTTCATGATTGCCGGTTATGTTGTTCGAGATCGCAAAGAAAAGTTATAATCGATATAAAATCACACGTATATAACACGTAATTTTTCTTTTTTACTTCGCGTCGAGACACTAAACCACGATACGCCATACATAATTATTATTTTCGGAAACACTCAAAAAAATTTTCACGCCGTGAAAATACATGCCGACGATAACAACTGTCAGCTGAGCCGACTGTGGCGACGAGCGCGCCACCGCGCGAATTTTTCTATGAACTGATGCAAACGTAGACGGCGTATAACATTGCCACCGACAACAGCTGACAGCTACGCCGGCTGTGGCGACGAGCGCGCCACCACGCACATTTTTCGATGAACTGATGTAGACGCAGACATATATATAGGGGACACTTTATAATCGTTTGGACCCTGTGAAATTCCCGACCTCGAGATCTCAAAATAGGCTAAACCAATTGAATGGTAACTAGGCTCTTTCGAAAGATTGACCCAAAATTACATTATAAAAGTGTCCATGAAAATTCGATTCGTTGTATTATTGCGAAGATATATCGATCGAAAGTTGAACGCACTATACACTTCCGGTATATTGGCGTAGGTTACTCAGTAGCGGCACGCCTTGTACTGTTTTTTTCGGTACTTGGCGTCGAGGCGCTACCGCGCCTCTTGATATATGTACAATTATTTCTACCCTTATCCCATATAACCCCACGGTAGAGTATCCGTAGAGCCGCGCTGTAGCATCCTTTTATTATCATTCCAACTTAGAGCTAACTTATTCCGCGTAATTGTTTCCACCACGTGCTTTCGACTACGTATTAAACATTGAGACTTCACAAGATTCTCATGCTGGAGCAAATACTTCTTGTAGTCGGAAAATATTATTCTTCTCAAGGTGGATCCTTTGACGCCTTTTGCACGCTTTTTATCGTTCGGATCGTCCCTAACCTTATAAGCATATAATTTTGCTCTTAGACCCACGAACTCGGTCATAATTTTACCACTGTTCTCGTCTTTCATTAATCCGAGAACTTTTTTATTCGCTTGTGGTATCCCATACACATTATTTAAAGGGTAATCCGACGTGTCAAATTTGTGCAAATCCTGCTTTATCGTCTCATATACATCCGCGGTTTTGATATGATAGATCAAACTATCCGTATCGGTATACATAACTTTCGCACTCTCACCGAATTTGCTCTTCATATAGTTATAATGAAAATCGTATATGTAGATCTTTGAAATGTCTAAAATGGCGAATCCCGTGTAAATTGGTTTATTGAACTTGACTGAATTTTTATTTAGCTCTATTATCAGTATATCGTCATCAAATACGGTACAGCTATGAAAAGTCGCTCTTGCTATAAGAGCACGCGCCCCCCACCGCCCGGCTCATTTGGTGACAAGTTTTACATCTCGCTGTTTTCTCACGTTCTCCATCGTTTTGCCGAAAACTGCATTGTTCATGAGTTTATAAAAATTTTTCTCGAAATCGTTAGTGGATTTTTTGCGGCATTCTGTATTTAAATCGATATCTTTTTTCATGCATGGACTTTGCTCGAATTTCAATACTCTATGAACTTTGATTAACTGTAGACCCAAACTGAGGCACTGTTTCAAATTGCGATAATGAATCACGTATTTCTTTTTCGGTAATAACGTTGTCATTCATTTCGACTGTGTACATCCGGGAATGGGGGGCATGAAGTGTTCGGCGCACAACGGCAAGTCTTTATGCTCGGCATGGAGTTTTCGCGGGTATTCTAATTCGACCTCAAATATATATCCAGTTGGAGCATCATCTTCAATGCTTTCGATATCGATATTTTCCACATTTTCCACCCATTCAAAAGAACTGCAAGGCAAGTATTGACTCATAGCTGCACCGTATAGATTGTTAACATCATAATACATAAGGTACGATTCATCTTTGCTCGGATCAAAATCATCGGCCATGTATCGATTATTTGCTTTCGCATATCTATTGGTGCACTGAGCGATACCTCCGCGAATGCTCTTCTCGATGAATAATAGCTTATCAACGTCGGTAAACAGTTCAAGTTCAACGCCCGTAAACTTGAGCATTGCATCGAATGCAAGGCCCGGTGCCGTATAATAATATAACGGGTCCAAATTATACGTTTTGAAGCACGTCCGCCAGAAATTCTCAAAAATATCAACCAACAGAAGCACGTCTGTTTTTAAATAAAGATCGGAATATTCGCCTAAATTCTTTATATTGAACTCGCGCCAGACATTCGCTGCGTGCGTATAATCTTCATCGCTTATCGGCTCGTTAGTAAGTTTCGAGAAAAAATCATGTTTACACGGCAAAGCAGTTTCATCAAGTTTATCCCAATTGTCGAGATAGTCATATGGAAAAACTCTTTTTCTCGTTAGCAATGTAAATTCCCTGTCGGTATCACACTCACCCCGCGTTATAATTTTTTTATCCGCACCAAGATACGATGCTAATTTTTCAATACTGCTCGGCATGAATCGATACGAATCGATGAATCTATATCGCACGGGTGTACCCTTCACATCTTTTGAAAAGGATATATATTTTTCCTTGTTCACTGGTAACAATTGAATCGAGCCTTCGAATTCTGTCGCCAAGGCTTTAATCAAAAAATGTGAATCGTAGCCTGATAAATTGTGAAAAATAACAGGTATGACGTGCGAATTTGTATACCGTAAATTACATCCGTTATGCGCGGCGCCTCGATAGTCGCCCGTAAAGTGGCAGTGATCTCTAACTTTAATCTCATTTTCAGTAAACGATTTTTCGCAAATATGACACGTTGTAGCTACTTGAAATTCGCGAATCTGATCAACCGTTCATTTTTTCATCGGAATAACAGTCAGCACGCGCGGTGTAATGAAGTTAGCTCACTCGCGCAATTGTCGCATAAACCATAAACCAAGTAAAAAGCAATACTATGCGGAACGTGTTTTTGATCACCCGGTGTCCATTGGCTCAGCTCTAAAAGGCATTCGAGATCCGCATAAATTGCGAACGGAACATCGACTTTATATTTACAGTTTTTAGATTTTTTTATTTTATCATCCTCCGCGGGAAGCTCCACTTTGCAACCGTTAATGTTGAAACAATCAACTTTATGCTTCGTTAAGCCGGCCTCTGTCTGAAAATGACACAAGCATCTATCGCAAAGCCAAGTCGCTGCCTTATGGTTAGATATTTGCGAACGAACGAGTCGTGATAGATTCTTAATCCACGCGAAATGATGGACGGGATTACTGTCGCCGAGATTAATACTAGTTTCAAGCATCAGCAAATGTATCGTGGGTCGATCACTCTTTGCTTTGCTCAAATATATCGGTACAATGTCCGATATAATTTTCGATTTGCGGGTGGAGTCCGACTCTACACCTCCCAAGTCGACACGAAGTCAACTCTACACCAAATGTGTACACCGACTGACTGTACACGCGTAGAACTCTACACCAAATAACTCCACACTGCAATTTTTACACTGCATATCTGTATACGCCGGCGGTCTGCTCAAAAAGTATTCACCGATCGACTCTACACGAGAGCAAGTCTTCACCGAATAACTCCACACTGAAATTCTAACACTGCATAACTGTACACGCCGACGATCTGCATAAAAAGTATGCACCGATCAACTCTACACGCGAGCAAGTCTGCACCGAATAACTCCACACTGAAAATCGTACACAACGTTACTGTGCACGTCGACGGGTTAACACATTTAGTCTGCACTGAATGACGGTACACGCGGATAGGTCTACACCAAAGAACTCTGCGCTGAAAACTCTACACATCCTACCGTTAAAAACTCTACACAAACATCTGTACACAATTATAAAAAACACGACACGGTGAAATGTCGACACCGAAAACTCGACACGCCGAAAAGTCAACACCAAAAACTCGACACGCCGAAAGGTCTACACCGGAAACTCAACACCCCCCATTGAGAATAATAATTCCGCGATTTCTGAACCGTATTCAGAATGTTCCAAAAGAATTCACCAATTTCTCACTGCGATAGGTCTTTGATGACTCGACTCGATTCAAAGTGCCGCACGGATTTTAAGGGACAAGTTTCCAATATAAAAATTTTCATCGCTGCACATTCGATTTTTCTACCTTCGCTGGCGTTTCGAAAAATCCACCAATTTCTCACTGCGATAGGTCTTCGATGGTGAAAACTCTATCGGTGAATGGATTTTCAAGTCAATTACGATTTCTCCACTGCGAATGACTAGTTGAGCAAGAAAATCATGTTTGGAAGAGCGGCGCAATGAAATTTGAACAAATAAATGCAAATATTCAATCCATTTTTGCGATTTTATTCGATTTTTCCCGATAAATTAACCGCGCATGAAAAAATTCATATCTTTGTTGTTAAACGACGTATCGACTCGATTCAAAGTGCCGCACCGATTTTAAGGGACAAGTTTCCAATATAAAAATTTTCATCGCTGCACATTCGATTTTTCTACCTTCGCTGGCGTTTCGAAAAATCCACCAATTTCTCACTGCGATAGGTCTTCGATGGTGAAAACTCTATCGGTGAATGGATTTTCAAGTCAATTACGATTTCTCCACTGCGAATGACTAGTTGAGCAAGAAAATCATGTTTGGAAGAGCGGCGCAATGAAATTTGAACAAATAAATGCAAATATTCAATCCATTTTTGCGATTTTATTCGATTTTTCCCGATAAATTAACCGCGCATGAAAAAATTCATATCTTTGTTGTTAAACGACGTATCGACTCGATTCAAAGTGCCGCACGGATTTTAAGGGACAAGTTTCCAATATAAAAATTTTCATCGCTGCACATTCGATTTTTCTACCTTCACTGGCGTTTCGAAAAATCCACCAATTTCTCACTGCGATAGGTCTTCGATGGTGAAAACTCTATCGGTGAATGGATTTTCAAGTCAATTACGATTTCTCCACTGCGAATGACTAGTTGAGCAAGAAAATCATGTTTGGAAGAGCGGCGCAATGAAATTTGAACAAATAAATGCAAATATTCAATCCATTTTTGCGATTTTATTCGATTTTTCCCGATAAATTAACCGCGCATGAAAAAATTCATATCTTTGTTGTTAAACGACGTATCGACTCGATTCAAAGTGCCGCACGGATTTTAAGGGACATGTTTCCAATATAAAAATTTTCATCGCTGCACATTCGATTTTTCTACCTTCGCTGGCGTTTCGAAAAATCCACCAATTTCTCACTGCGATAGGTCTTCGATGGTGAAAACTCTATCGGTGAATGGATTTTCAAGTCAATTACGATTTCTCCACTGCGAATGACTAGTTGAGCAAGAACATCTTGTTTGGAAGAGCGGCGCAATGAAATTTGAACAAATAAATGCAAATATTCAATCCATTTTTGCGATTTTATTCGATTTTCCCCGATAGATTAATCGCACATGAAAAAATTCATATTTTTGTTGTTAAACGACGTATCGACTCGATTCAAAGTGCCGCACGGATTTTAAGGACCAAGTTTCGAATATAAAAATTTTCGTCGTTGCACATTCGATTTTACTACCCAATTTTGTCGGGTTTGAAAGTACCGCCGCGATCGCGTCCCGCCGATGATCTGCTGATACCTGAAAAATGGAAAAACATATATTAGTATTCGGTTATTATTTTCTGAATTTTCTGAAACCCGAGTTATCCAGCGTTTTTAAGTTATTAAAAAAAGAAATTCAAAAATTGTGATTTCTTTATTACCTTTTTTTTTGAATGTGTACACTCTGTATAAGAAAATATCGTCTTTAACTGCGCTCCTTCTCGTGGTTGCGAACATCAGACAATCGACATGATTTTCATTACGTGACATATCGTGGCAAGAGAAGGATCTCCATTCACGAATATAACGCGTCGAGAGAAGAATTATTATTCAGAATAATCGTTATTTACCGAAGAACGTTTGTGAAGTGTGTGTGAAGAGTGTGTGAAGAGTTTTCCGGATAATCCCGCATCTTCGAGTTCACGAACGGCGCCAAAAAGAAAAAAAAACATCGGGTCTCGGTGTCCTCGAAGCAGCCTTCCTGGTATGTAGCGATCTCTCTATTATTATTCTTTTTATTTGATTTTCATAATTTAATTTTTTTCAATTTTTTATCGTATGTCGCGAGTGATTTTCCGTTCCGGTTGTGTTTCCGGTTCCGTTTCTCGTCAGGCGATAGTGCGTGGGTGTGTTTTTTCTCTGGCGTCATCGCGAAAAAAGCGTCGCGCGTATTCAATCGTGTTCTCGTTTCGCGGAAACTCTTGGAAGAGTTTCTGGGGAATAGGAACACGGTGAACCCTGTTCGACGATGAAAGAGAAGGGTCAAGAAAAACATCGAGAACGCGACGAACGATAACGAAAAAAACCGAAGTATCGTCGCATTATTTGAAGTGTCGCGAGCGCGAAGGGTTAAGTGGCCGAGATGCGCGAAGTGTTAAATTAAAAAATTTAATTAAAAATTGTGTGTTCGTGCGCAACGTGCGTCGGTAAAGTGACGACGGGCAAAAAAAAAAATAATGCGAATGAAGTGAGTGAAGTTAATGAGTGAGTGAGGTTAATGAGTGAGTGAAGGGAAGTGAAAGTGAAGTTTTTAAATCGTTTAACGAAAAACGAGTCGCGGGGCGCGGTTCACGGGTGGTTGCGTCGGTGATTTGAATATTACTTTTTTTTTCCCCGAAAAAATTCGTCGCTTCCGGTCAACTCAATATTTTTCTCGAATAAAAAGTAATATTCGCGATTGACACGTGAATCGCATCGACGCAATGTAAAATTATTCTTTTTTTTTTCCGAAAATTGTTAATAAAACACTAAAAAAACATAAATTTACTGTTATCGGTAATTCTCTTTATTTTCATTGCATGATATCGTGACTCGTGGCATTTCGCTGAATCTGTTTGGAAGTCTTCATCCGCATGTCGTGGTCTGCGCCAACGGATCCATCGATACCTGAAAACAAGAAAAACACATATTACCATTCGATTACATAATTGTGTGAATTGAAATCTTCCTTACCTGTCGATTTGTTTGGCTGATTCATTGCGCCGCAGGATTGAATCCCTCGTCGTGCCGCAGCGATTGTGTTCCATTGATGATTCACCGATATCTGAAAAAGAGAAAAACACATATTCAGTTATATGCAGAGATAAAAGATTTGTTGCGATAACTAGAATTGAGTTACAGTAACCAAAAATTTAGTTATGGTAACGAAATTTTTGTTATCGCAAAAAATCTTTTTTCTGGGTATATAATTAATGAATTTTGGAATCTTTCTTACCTGTTGAGTTCTTTCGTAGATCGATTGTATCGCAGGATCGTATCCATCGTTGTGCCGCAGCAATCGCGTTCCATCAATTATCCGCCGATTACTGAAAAAAAAAAAGAAAAACACATATCGCCTGATAGACAAACGGCACAAAATGCAGCAGATACCGCAATAATTACGACACGTGCCGCACGTGCCGCAAGTATTGCGGTATCTGCTACGCTTCGCGGCGCTCTGTCTATTAGGGATAATTCCATTCGATTATATAATTAAATGAATTTTTGAATCATTCTTACTTGACGAGTTGTTTCGCTGATCGATTGCATCGCAGAATCGTATTTCTCATCGAGTCACAGCGATCGCGTTCCGTCGATGATTTGCCGATACCTGAAAAGTGGAACAACACATATTAGTATTCGGTTATTATATCCGTTTATGCATCCAATTATATTTTATCGTTGTTGTCGCCTTAACACCTTTGTCGAAACACGATTATTGATTAACTATAGCTAAATCTTGACCGACAATGACGCGATTCCGTATCGACAGATCTCCGTCACGACTTGCAATTTATTTTGCGCCCATAGTATCTCCGCCTCTTTCTCCGCTAATCGCGTGATCTTTTCGTCGCGTTGGGCGGTTATTCGCTGAAGGGAAACTGACTGTTCGCTCGAAAGCTGCGCAAGTCTCTGAATCTCAGCGTAATCCTGCAAACTCGTTTTATGCTTTTCTTGAACCAATCTCACGAGTTCCTCGCGTTCGGCTTTCAACGTCGCGATCGCACTTTCGTCATCAAACTGTTTTTTTCCGCTCCAGCGGGAGCCGCGTTTTTGTAATTCGCGATTTCTTGATCCTTCTCTTTTACCAGTCGCGACAAACTTTCTATGGGTTCTCGCGCCATTGACGCATTTTCTTTCGCACTTTCCAGCGATCTTTCGTGTTCCGCTCGACTCTCCGTCAGCTCGGCGATGAAGTTGGGGTTTTCGTTTTTTGAAGCTTTTTCGGTGCTCAGCTCTGACCGTTTCGTTCAGCTTATCGCGCATAATCTGCGCTTCTCGTAATTGGTCCTCGAGCGCGCGGCACTTCGACTCCGTTTCCTCCATCTTAACTTTCGCGCTCTGCGACTCTCGCAAGTCTAGTTCGAGCGAATTACATTTTTTCCGAAGTAACTTCGATTCTTCTTCGACTTCGCGTAAATTCATCAATTCGATTACGAATTTTTCGCATTTTTCGTTCGGGAGTTGCAACTGATTTTGAAGGATTTTCAACTGATTATCAAATTCGACTATTGTCGCCTCGCGTGACTGTAGCTTTTCGCGATCGCCGCTCAGCGTCTCGAGCTCCGCGCGAACTCTTGAGAGTTCCGTTCTTTCAGTCCCCGACTCTTGTTTGAGGACGGAATATTCTTGTGCCAAAACAAACACTTCGGTCTGAAAAAGTTCGATTCTGTCGCCGACTCGTCCTGAGCACTGGCCAATTGATCGAGTCATTCGTTGTTTTCCTTTGCTGATCTTTCGTTTTCGACGGTGAGTTTTTCCGACCGATTTTCCACCGTGTCAAGCTACTCCAGCGCCTCATTCTTTCTTATTTTTTTCCCTTTATCCTCCGAATTAAAATCGAGTCAATGCAACTACTATCAGATTCTACGGACAAGAAAAAGTCTGAATATCGGACGCGCGATTTCTGGCTTTCGCCTAATCGTCTCGTTTTCACGACGAACACATTTATTTACGTGCGATCGTTGATTTAAAAAAAAGTGTTAATTTCACATGTATTCTCTGTATCATTCGAATGTATTGCCGATGATTCTTCATGTGCGCCAGTTGACGTAACGTTTATACTTTGATTCCAACTACATCTTGACTTCTTCTGCGAGATCGACGATCTCCTTGTATTTGTTGTGGCGCGGATGGTCCTTATTCGCCTTTTTATTTTCTTCCTCGTCGTCGTTCTTCTCGCTGGTATCTTCATTATCCTCGTCGTCATCCTCGGCCTCATCGTCATTCGGGACCCGTGGAACGGACTACGCCGTTGGTACGATCGTCAGTCGTCCCGACGCTTCTTCCCTTCCCGATAACTTCCATCATGTCGGCGAAGCTTTTCTCATCTTCAATAACGTTTTTGAACGCCGTTTCGTTGATGATTCGCGATGTTTCCTCGACTGTGAAAATTTCTTTGTTGGTTTTGCTCGCCGAGTAACTCCCAATCTCGTCGTCGATAGTTAAATAGGCGTTTGTCGCTTTTCTCGGATCTCTGGCGCGTTCCTTTTGGACATCGGCTCCAACGTTGTCTATTTTATACCGGAGTCTTGACTGTTCGTGTGAACCTTGCGCGATTTCAACGATTGTCCGAGTTCAAAAAAAGCGTCCACCAAACTTGCAGAATTTCCGCATTCCTCGATCGTTGCCACGATGCCGCTCGTCATGATTTCGCCGACATTCGGCAAAACATCTGTATTGATATCGGTAATTTTGAACAACAAATCGTCCGCCGCTTCGCTATTTTTAATCTCCGAATTTGCGGCTCTTGTCGCTTCGGTTATGCGAAGTATCGAAGTTAAAACTGTCTCAACAGCAACGCGAACGAAACAACGACGCTCCGTGGTCTCCGATTCTATCGTTTTCCGGCGAAATCGCCGTCAAATCGCCGATTCTTACGTCGTCGATCGATAGTTCGATCGAATAATCGGAATCTTCGAAAAGCGAGATAGAAATTTGTTCGATCGGAGTCGTGAGAAGAATTTTATCCTTGTACGACGAAAAATCATTGCTCGGAGAATTTGCGATTGGTAGCGCAATGCGATCGGTGATCGTTACTATTTCCTTGATGAGGCTTCGATCGGCAATGGAAATATTCCCTGTTAAAAACTTTCGCCCCTTGTTGCACAATATACTATTAAAAGCATTTTTTTATGATACATGAATGTTTTTTTACTGAAATCAGTGTGTCTTCTTAATCCTCAATTTTTATTGATACTTTCAAATAGGTCGTTCCGTCAAATCCGCCAGCTACCCAGCTTTGGATTGTCTTTATTCGAGAGGGTGATAAGGTTAGCATTTATTTTCTAATTCATTAATCATTATACTTTTTCCCGCGACAGTCTAAATATCTCTGTTAGTCCATATCGTGTTGAATGCTCCTTTGAAAGTCATGTACCCGACTTTTCGTCCAGAAAATTAAATCTCGGGCAAAAATATCCCAGTCCCATAATCCCGCAACTGTAAAAACAAGACATATCTCATGCTAATATCTCCCCTCATACTAAAAAATTATCGACCCCTAATGGGGGCTGCGCCCCCTCCACCACCGCCCCGAGCATGAAGGAGTGTGCATTGGATGTGCTTCCTTTTTGCAAAGCGGAAAAGCTCATCCACTCCGACATCCTCTAAGTCAACTTACTGGACTCGAATTGACTCGGAGGCAGGGGCTCCACTGTAAGTGATGACCCACTCTGCCTGATTCATCCGCGGCCAATCACACTGGTCCCCAAGCCTGCTTCTTAGCCCTTCCTGAAAGGCCGCCAGTTTTCTGTCACTTGACCCACCTTGGGGGAAACCAGCGTCATGTCTATTACCTTTTGTCTGCGGGGGAAATATGCGTTAGCTTCGACCCTTTGTTCAGGATCCCTAGATCGGTTGTAGATAGATACTCTAAAAGAGTATCTGTCTCGTTTATATTCAATCTACCCCATACGGTGTAGAGCAAGTTAGCGCCGCACTCCACTACTATGATTAGCTATTTGTTCTTGCAGTAGTCGATCAGCTTCATGAGTTTTCTTGTAGGGGGCGGGTCCTCGGAGTCGTATGGGAAGTATGCCGATGGTATTACTAGCTGCGTTAACAATGTAAAAATAGCGTCTAAAGTTCCGAGTAACGCTTGCGCAACCAGTTTGATCTCCTTCTGGCTGAGGGTCGTACCGCGGCAGACAGATAGTACTATAGCTATCCTCTTATCCGCCGTTACCGTATCCCCGCAATCTGTCGGTTGTGGTGGCACCCGGGCTTTCTTGGAGTCCTTGTCAACCTCGGGTGAGTGGAATCGGATGGCTGGCCTTCTTTGGGCCTCGGACTGACCTTTACTCAATGAGTCCCTTCCGACGATGGCAGGTTTGCCATTGGCCGCTTTCCCTGTTCCAATGTCAAGCATAACAATCTCGGAGATACCAATGCTGGGCAATTGCAAAGGTGAACGTTGCGCTGCCAGTCTAGCTTTGTGCTCTCCTCCTTGGCGCCCGCAGCATCTCTTCTTCGGCTTAGTTGCCGGAGGGGGGGGTGATTGGCTTCCGATGATCCCTCATAATCTCTAGGGTCTACATGCAATCCACTGTTCTTCCTCAGCATAAGCGTGTTACTTTTCTTTTTCTTGCCAGAACCGTAACGAAGCAACAAAAGGCTGAATAGAATTTCTGTCTCTGAACCGAGGGCCCCTTATCTGCATTTATTTCAATAGTTTATTTATAAGAGCATCTTGGAACTGACCGTTTAGGTTAACATATCCTGTGTAACGCGATTTTTCCCGTCGTCTCTAAAAATTATCAGAATGCTGCTTATTTAAGTCTTTGATTGCGAAGCTCAATATTTTAAAAGAACGTTTTCCTCTCGGGAATTTTATGCTGTAAGGGCTGCCCGTGAGGTGTTGAACCCATTGGCGGAGATTCGAAGCACTAAAATCGGCGGGCCGAATGCATAGTGGTTGAGGAGGAAACCATCGGTATTGATGCTCGAGATGCGGCTCTTTTAGCTCTGAAGTTACCGCGCGCTCGTATATGTGAGTCCGATGCTTTGAGGTATGGGTGGGTCTCGCTAAGGCTATAGCAATCAAATGCCCTTGGAAATTGGCTCGCTTCAAGTACGTGAGACGGCATTCTTCTGTCGTAGTGATGCATAGCATAATATTAGTGCTACACGTTCATTCTGCATGATCCAGATAACGTTCTCAAATCGATCACAAATAACGTTCTTTGGAATGCTCAAGTAACTGAAGCCCTTTGGAAATATTGATTTTATCGAACTATCGGTTAATGACAGCTTACTTTATAGATCCCCCTTGGCGAAGTCGCTGTCGAGATTTGTTAAACAGTTCTCGCCCACCAATTCATCGATTAACTAGCAGGCTATTGTTGCTCGCGCGCTTCGCGCACTCGCATTGCGTTTTCAACTATTTTAATGAATGGTTAACGGTTAATCATGACAAATATTCCTGGGCAGCTCTTATTTTCGGGATCCAGAGGCACTAATCTGAGTAATCTGAGTCTGTCGAATGGAGTGTTTCTGTCTGTCGAGTGTTTGAGTCTGTCGAATGGAGTGTTAGTCTAAGGGACTTAGATTAAATGAGTGAGTGTCCGTGAGCGTCTGTGTGTGTCTGGGAGTGTCCGTGAGTGTCTATGAGAGCGTCTGTGAGTGTATATGAGTATCTGTTAGTGTCTATGTGAGTGTGTGTGAGTGTCTATGAGTCACTGTGAGTGCTATGAGCGTCGGTGAGAGTGTCTGTGAGTGCGAAGACAGACATATTTTTTCAGGGACTCTTGTTTATATGTATAGAGATATTCCCTCACAGCTTGACTTTCTCCGTCTCCCGCCCCGCGTGCATACACATGCAGCTATACTCCTCTCTCGGTTCAGTCGAGGAGCAGCGCAAGATCGCGAAAAGAAGTATGTACCGATAGTCACGGGAGGTAACATTAGTGATTTTGGATCAGAAGGTTGGAGATATTTTCACGGAAAATGTTTGCATGTGGGATATTTTTGCATATGGGATATTTTTCCAAATAGCATATTTTGGCATATGAAATATTTTAGTATCCAATATTTTGTAAACGGGAGTTTTTTGGGTGGGAGTATTTCATCGAGGGATCAGAAACACATAGAATATTTTCATGAAATATTATGTCATGTGGTCAAAAGTCGGGTCACCCGTAACAGTACATTCTTAATCATTACAATTCTAAAATATTGTTGTAGGGATACGCGGCAGTATTCGTACTGTGCCAGAGGCGAACGAAAATGCTATATGATGCCATATGGCATCATATACTCGAGCTGTGTCCACAGCTTCGGGAAAATTTGCGCACCGTATGGACCGATTTCGAACGGGCCGCGGTTGCGAGTCTTCGGACTAATTTCCCGCGGATCCGGATCCGGGGCTGTTGGTTCCATTTTTGTCGTGTGAGTTTTAAGTCTCTATATAATCTGTGGTAAAATATGTCACTCTCTCTATAGCCATGCTACATGTTGTCTATCAATTGATATTGAAAGCAAAAGTTTTTGTGGGTTTCAAATCATGTACCTGCACACAAAATCCATCGCCATAAAGAAACAAGCGAAGACAATGAAACTCTGTCGCTTTCTTCTTTATGGCAATTCATTAGAAAATTTTATCCGTATCATATTGTCACCTGTATACAGGTTACGATATGATGGGTCTAAATCTTTGTGAGAATGATTCAAATTTTGTTCTGTGTAGCAAAATGTAACCATTTTTGTTGGAGCAATTTGATGCGCGTTCGCCTACATGCCGCGTTGCTCCGAAAACTCGGGAATTGTCATTAGCGTTCGGCCGACGCTCGAGCGCTAGACCAATCGAAATGTCCGAAGTGTGCGAGGGTGAGCGGTATGTGTGTGTGAGAAAATAAGCGCGATCGGTCAGTGGTTCGATATCGTTGCTGTCGCGAGGCAAACGCCTATTCTATCGTCATTAAAAATAAAGATTATTACTAGCTGTGTACGAACCGAAGGTGCTTTATTTTTCTTCTCCTGTTCCTATCCTCACAATCGTCTGATACAATAATTTTGCTACACAGAGAGCTATAGGTATACCAGAAATTGCAATTAATCGATTATTTCTTTTTGGTAACCAAGAAATGAATACGTCATTGCAGCCAAACTCCCTCCTCAAATGTTTTATATGGTGATTGCCATTCGACGGTTAGTGAAACTTAATGTTTAGTAATAGACTTCATTTGACATAGGCCGTTTACCGAAAATGGAAGTCGCTGCGAATGATCGACCCACCGACAGAAATTTTATATCTGTCGTGGGGTCTTCCTCTGCTGCCTGCGGATCAGTTTGCCGAGGGTTGTCGCGTGATAACCGCGCTTGCCGATCCGCACGCTGTGGAACCCCACGAATCGCTCAATGCGTTTACGCATTATCTCCGACAGCAATGGGCACCCCTCGCGAATGTTACGTCCGTTCACGGAACGCCGATACGGACAAATAACGTTGCGGAGGCTTTTAATCGCCACTCGACGAAAAAAATGGGAGGAGTCCATCCGAGACTTTGGGTTTTTTTGGGTATGCCCTTATGGTCAACATAGAATTCCGTTTCTATACATACGATATGAAGCATAGTGCATCAACATTAGTATGATCTGCAGAAAAATTGAAGGAAACTATCGGCGACGAGTTGATGAAATTCAACCGATGGCGAACGACGGGACAAACCGGACAAAAGCGCCAACATAAAGCGTGGGTGAGGGCCGACGAAAGGCTGGCGGAAAACCAGCGTTTACTGAGGACGGGAAGGTGATTTTGAGTCGTACTGCATAATTACGTAGTGTCGTAAATTGTGCATAAAAGTACAAAATACAGGGTGTCCCCGGATACCCGTATGATTTGGGATTTTCGGATGTGGAATTTTCGTCGGAGTAGATCACTGTTTGCAGAAGTAAAAAATTCGCAATACAGTTTAATTGCGAGGCGATTGAAATTCCGCCAATCAGGGAACTCCGATAGACCACGTAATTCACGCCCGAAAATATGTTCTATAGATATAGTCTCTGCGTGACAAACGAAAGCGATCGGCAAAAATAATCGACTCGCGGCATGTTTTGAACGACTCGCGGCTTCACGGCGAACGGTCGAACATAATGTGGGTTATGTCGTGAAATAAATTCATGCGGATGGCCTAAACCTGTTTTCGATGAATTTATTTATTGATAATATGATTTCATGTATGCTTGCTATTTTATCGCCTCTCTTAGCAATAAGAAGAATCGGACAAGTCGCACGTGTCCAACAACGAATCAGGTAAGTACTTGATGTGCGGGTAAGATGTTCGTCATCTCTCGAAGCGGTTTGGTAATGCATTATCAATATGATCGATGTTTTTATCGGTGCCGCTTCTTGAGATTGATTCGCACGTTAGTTTGAATCATCGATCGTACCGGAAGCAAAATGTTGGAAAGGTTGAGCGATAGAGACGACTCGACGTGTCTAATATTTCTACTCGCTATCCGGTATCGTATTATCATTCTGATTGTATCGTAATAATAATACGATACCGAACAGCGAGTAAAAACGTTACACACACCGTCGAGCCATCTCTATCGCTCGCCCTTTCCAAGATTGTACTTCCGGTACGATCGATGATTTAAACTGAGGCTCGAATCAATCTCGAGACGCGATACCGAATACATAATTGATCGTGTTGATGATAGGATACCAAATCTCGAACAAAGGGACGATACGCACTGACGGTTTCATCTCTATCGGATCATCGTTTTCAAAGTCGATATTCCGCTGCGTTCGATAAGAAAAATTGCAATCGATTCAATCGAACGAAGCGTAACCGAATACGCCACCGATACTATTGATAAGATGATGATACACAAGTCGTGAAAACGACAATACCTCTGGCGGTTTTACCTCTATTCGCTCGCACCGGAAGTAAGACTTCTGTAATAGCGAGCGAATAGCGGTAAAACCGCCTGAGCTTTTGCTCTTTTCATGACTTCCGGTACGATTGATGACTCAAATTGACGTTCGAACCAATCTCAAGAAGCGAGACCGAACAAAACATCGATCGTGATGGTAATGAATTACCAAACCGCTTCGAGCGATCACAAAAACCGTAAAATTATCGTTCCAATGAGGCATCTCATTGGATCTTACCTGCGCATCAAGTACTTACCTACCTACCTAGTTCCTAGTACCTAGTACTTGGTTGTCGGACCCGTGCGACTTGTGCATCAATGAAATCATAATTATCAATAAATGAATTCATTGAAAAGAGCTTTGTGCTATTCGCATGAATTTGTTTCGCGACATAACCAACGTTGTGTTCGACCGTTCGGCGTGAAGCCGCGAGTCGTTCAAAGTATGCCGCGAGTCGAGTATTTTTGTCGATCGCTTTCGTTTGTCATGCACAGACTATATCTATAGAACATATTTCCGGGCGTGAATTACATGGTCTATCGGAGTTCCCTGATTGGCGGAATTTCAATCGCCTCGCAATTAAACTGTATTGCGAATTTTTTAGTTCTGCAAACGGCGATCAACTCCGACGAAAATCCCACATCATACGGATATTCTGTGACACCCTGTATGGTGGAAACGAAATTTAGTATGCATTTATCATTTTTAACAGATACGACATTGAAGCGTTTTTGCGAGCGGCAACCACGCCTTACCAGCGGTTGGATTTACACCATGCGGCGCGAACGCTTCGAGCTGGTAAGTTTTAACATATATAACATTGAAAATGTTCACGATGCAGTATTGTACATTCGTCCATTCGCCCATTCGTTAACCATTCGTTAAAATGGTTGAAAACGCAATGCAAGCACGTGAAGCGCGCGAGCCACAATAACCTGCTCGTTTTTAATAAGAACTAATCTTTTTTTCAGATGGGGAAGTGCAACACGAGCTACCCGTTCCTCAGCATATGCTTAATCCACAAGATGTGTTCCCAGGTAAATATGGATCAAATTAGCAATCCGTATCAAACAATTCATAAAAAAAGACCGCATCTGTAGAAGTCGGTTGTTAATTGAATGTCTTTAACGGTTTTATAGTTAAATATTCATACAGTACTCTCGACAGTAACGTAATGTCTTTATAGACGATCCTGCCCAAGAGGAGCAAGTCGTCCGTCGCCGAAGGGGACCGAGACCTCGCCTTAATGCGAGGAGAGGTCGGGCTGATGGTACGTGTATTTTCTCCAACAAAATAACTGTCAATAATGAGCGATGAAACGATATAAATGGATTTTTTTTTTAATTTCATATGCTGATGTTGGCTGCTGTAAACATAAATCATCAAATAGACGAATCAGACAGTGCTGGTAATTTAATATTATCGATCGATTTAATAAGTGCCATATTTATAATAAGACATGTGAGAAGGCCATTTTTTAAATTTAAGCCGATTTGGTGGACCTTCAAATAGATCCCCCACCTTCGCGAGGGAACAGCACCGAACGCGACGACGGTCAATCAGACAGTGGCGGTAAACTTTCAAAATTTAAATTGTACATATAAACAAACGATCTAATAACTGAAAACGATTTTTTGTTTTTCAAAATAAAGAAAATGACGAGAATCCGCAATCGTCGGCGGATGAGAACCGGGCTCAAGAAACCGACGAGTCTGAAACTGACGGTAAAATATCAGTGAGAAGTCAATACGAACTGCTTTTAAAATTTCACGGGCACTTTCGACTGAGATTATTGCGCATTACCGTCTTCTGTGAATTAGAAAAAGACAAATGCATATAATGTTTATGGTAGCAAAGTATCACCGATTTTAAAATGTCACGGCGATTATATCCTAAATCGGATTAAATATTAAGATTTTTCTCACGGGGTAAAGAGGTCCGTAGACCTCGCGCGCTACCCGCGCATGCGGCCGTTCGATAAACCCAATCAACTCCACTAAACCGTAGTCGTGGAATTCGTTGCTGTAGCAATGTGAAATGAACAGCTATATAACGTTAGCAACGGCCTGAAGTTAGTTACGGTTTGAAGTTAGCCAGTTCGCGATTATCCTACATTTTTTCTCCATATTATAAAAATAACTCGCCGCGGCATCCGTCGTTGTGCAGGAACTGGCAGACAATATACTAAAGTCATCAAGTAAAGTACCAAAGTGGCTAACATCGCTGTCAAAATCACGGAGTAGCTAATGTCACAGCTGTTGCAATTAAAAAGCTTGCCATAGCAACGGTTTCTATTGTAGCGGATTTTTTCGTTCAACTGGTTTTGCCAGGCGGTGGCGGGCGCGCGGAGCGTGCGAGCCGTACAAAACCCTATTTATAGTATAAAGAAATTAAATTACTAGATGAATAGTGTAAAATTTGAGATTGCCGAAGTGCCGGTCTTTGTCGAACGTTGCGTTGTACATGAAAGATTAAAAGTGGGTACGAAAAATCGAATGCATAATTACACTCGGAACTATGTTGAAATAGCTGAATCTGAAGACAATCGTCCGCGTCGGGGGCGTGCTGTCCAACGCGGTAGGGTTGGCAGGCCCGTATGCGCAGGAAATAATAATGGTGAGTAGCTAAATAACAACAAATTGTTGATGGGACGGAAGACTTTCTAATTCAATATTTCTCTAAGAATATTGTCATTCCGCACCCACACGGATTCTTTTATATACAATTAAAACATAAAAATAATTTATGCATGAGGGTACCTGTAGATTTTGTTAACAATCTAAACGTATATTCCATCCCGTCAACCTGTTGCCTATTTATCCAATTGCTATTCTTCGCTCTTTAGAATTACATAATACTGAGTAATAATGTCAAACCTTTTCGAAATAGCTGAACGTCAGCGAAGCCCGATGCGTCGAGGCCAGAGGGGTCGAGGCGGGAGAGCCGGAAGATTCGATGGACGACACGGGGTTAGCGACGATAGTGAGTTAAACTTTAAATTCAATTCTGTTGAAATGTATGAAATTCTAATAAAAATAAAAATTATCCAATATACTGGCGCAGTGTGTCAGTTTATAAGGAACAATTTTTTTTCCCTTAAACCTTCTCATAAACGAGTTTTAATATTATTTTTTGTAATTCGTGCATGGAAAGCGGTGTATTTCATGGCAGTTTTGCGGGACGAAAGTCAATTTCGTGACAGTAGTGAAAAGATCGGTACCCGCATGTGCAGTTCGCGATTGTGTCACTTTCGTCCCTTGGCAGCTTACTGTCGTCGCTTGGGGTGAAAAATGATAACCTCACATTTCACTGTCCGTCCCGCAAAACTGCAATGAAATGCGCTGGATTCCCTGCGCTCATTCCAAAAAGCATAGCTCGCAACTCGGGCCGAATTGACGATTGCAACTCGTGGGATCGCAGCCCTCGCTTCGCTGGGGCCGCAAACCTTACACTCGCGGCAATCACCAACTTTCGGCCCTTGTTACACAATATACTATTGTATCCTGCACATACCACCTTTGCATTCTTTTGTCAATTTACATGACATTCCCAGATAAAAACTTCCTGATAAAACATTAACTCCCTCATAACATACTCCCTCGATAAAATAGATGAACCGGCCCAGAATCGAGGTGGTCCCGGTCGCGGTCGCGGTCGCGGACGTGGACGCGGACGCGGACGTGGACGTGGTCGCGGCGCGAGAGGCGCTATCCGTGGAAGACCGGCAGGCCAACGCGTAATTGTAGACGATTGTGAGTTATACTTCAAATATTATCACTTGAGGCTTTTACGAAAACGGTAGAACCTCGATCATCCGAACCATTTCTCTGTTAACCGAACGCTCGGTTATCCGAATGTTACCGCGAATATATATTGTTGACCACCGTGGCAAAGGGTACGCGTACCTTCAAGCGTGTTGAAGCGCACTTTTCCTTTCTCAACATTAGTCCGCACATTGTCTTTCCAGAGCAGTTTCACGAGCAAAATCGGACACCACGCAGCGACTATTTTCTTCACTTTGAATCGAATTACGCAAATCACATGTACCATGGCGTGAACTCCGAGTCCGATAATACTATTATTTTAGTGATGTATGTTTTATTGATATACGTGTTATGATCTCGTATCGACGTGTCTTATAAAAACGGAATCGCGTTTTGATTATTCAAACTAGACCCGGTCCCGACGGGTTCGGATAATCAAGGTTTCACTGTAGAGGTCCACAACGTAACGATAGTCTACCGTTAATGCTACATGGTATTGCCGAAACTATTACAATGGTTGAGAATTTGATTATAACGTCAATCTTTTTAAGACATTACAAATCTTTTACCATTAAAATTATTGCATGAAGCTGAGAGTAGCGACGGTGAAAATGTCCCCCGAACGCCCCCCCAACGGGTTATTATATCGGAGAGTTCCGACGAAGATGAACCGGTCAACATTGTCGTGGAACGTCGCCGAAACGTCGTTCCGATAATCGAATCCGATTTGGATAGCGGCGAAAATAGCGCCAGCGTCGAAATGGCCGAGGTTTTTGACAATCCTGCGAGGGTGTATTACGTCGATCCCGAGATTCCGGAACTCGAAGGCGACATTAACAACGGTACGAAGTTTATTTATGGAATCTCGACCGATTAAGGAGGTTCGATTATCAGACGAAATAGTCTGATGATGAAATAGAAATAGTAGAACAGTCGTTCTAGATGGTATAAGAGTTTCCATGTTTGCGCGATACAGTAAATATTTCAAAGAATTTTTGATTTTTCTATTGTATGAAATAGCAAAAATTTTAATTTACTTTTTCAACAAAATTTACACGGACATGTTCTTATAATGTTTGTATGAAGGATAACTTTATTAATGAATTTCATTTGATCGTAATATTTTGTTGAACTGAAGACGATGTCCCTATGAACGCGGAGCGGGATGTACCGGAGGAAGAACCGGTTGCGCCGATAGCGCCGATTCCGCCGGTTGCCCCGATTCCGTTCGTTGCCCCGATTCCGTTCGTTGCCCCGATTCCGCTCGTTGCCCCGATTCCGCTCGTTGCCCCGATTCCGCCGGTTGCCCCGATTCCGCCGGTTGCGCCGGTTGAGCCGGTTGTCATAGTGGACAGTACCGATGAGACCACCGACAGTGGTTAGTAGCCTCCTCTATCACTGATTATATCCCATCATAATAAGAGTGTATGAACAGATTTTGTCAGTAGATAAATTGAATTCCGTATTATCCTAAAGAGAAATCCTTCTTCAGGATAAGCGTGAGGCAAAAAATCAATAATTTAACCATATTCATCAATCTCTCTAGACGAGATTCAAGAAATTGATGTGGACCGACGGCCCGGGGATATTGCGAATGTAAATAACGGTAAAGTTAACCTTATTTATAAATAGTGAAACCTCTCTATTTTTACCATGGTTTAACTCAACCGCTCGCTCATTTGAACTCGTTACCATGGCAATGATTTCGGGCAATGAATCTCGGAATGTACACTGCGCACGCGCCGAGTCACGCAGTTGCTGGCTCTGCGGTGGAGGGGCGCGTATACCCCTTGTGGCAGTAACTGACCGAGAGTGCGGACTGTAGGTAAAATACAGAATAGCGAAAGGGTCCGGTCCCGTCAAGTTAAGAAAAGAGGGGTTGTACTGTAATATAAAATTCCGTGAAATAAAGCGGTTTTTTAACCAGACGGTTACGGGAGCCGCAGTTATCAGACGGTTTTAATCTTTCTACAGACGTGGTTGCCGTGGCAGCTGGGGCAGGTCCGGGACCAAATGCGAACGGTAATGCGATCGGTTTTTTTGTTGTTCACATATTTTTGTAAGAATTAATCGAGCGCTCTAAGTTACGAACACATAACGTTCATTTACAGCGTCTCGATCCAGAAAAAAAAATCAGCGAAAAAAGAGGCGGAAGCAGCAGCGGCGACAAGCCCAAAGCGGCGGCGAGGAGCGTCGACCGCATGGCCATAAGCGCCGACGAAAGAAAACTCAAAAAGGTAACATTACACATGTCCTATGGATGGAAAGTAGATTTACTATATCTCTTCGCGTGATTTAATTAGATCATTACATTACAACTGCGGATAGTACAGCTGTATCCTTCAATAATGTCAATCCTACATCATTGTGGTGTTGGAATAACTTTATACTTTTTCATCCCATACGAAGTTTGGAATAAGAGAAAGTACTGTAATTGCTAGAAAAAATAACGTCAAATTTATAGACTAAATAACTCTTTTCAACATGACAAAATGAAAAAAAAAATCTTTTCTCACTTTTGTCCTCATAATTGTAACCCAATCTATTATATTTCATGACCCGAATAGTTTTTTTTTGCTTAAAAGTAGTCAAAAAAGGGATTTTCCTCAGATGTTTGTCCGTCTGTACGTACGTATCAAATTTTCTGACGTGAACACAATAACTTTACGCAGACATTAGTAAAAACTATGAAACTTGATACGCATATTCTACATATAAAAACTGAGTTTGGAAGTGAAAACCAGATCAAAAGTTCGACTTGCCACCTATTGTTTGTAACGTGATGTTCAAACTTTTCAGTGGTAAACGCAGATTGCAAGCGATCAACAAAATTTTAACAAAATTTGAGTTACAATTATGAGGACAAAAATCGGTGTGTTCGAAAACTAAACTCCTCCACTAAAAACATACATATCAACACAATCACTAACTAACTTCACGCAAGCAACAATTGGGATGAGAAAGTCACGAGTTGCAACACGCCAGTAGCATCTGCCACGTGACCATATTTTTTGTTTTAAATATGGTAAATCTACTTTGCATCTTCTGTAATGTTACCAGTGTATGTTAAAACAGGAATAGGTTTAGTATAATGTGTAGAAATTATGCAATGTCAATTTGCACATTGCTTCCTTATTTATTGAAATTCGCTCTATGAGAAAGCTCTACGAATTTTTTTTACCAAATTTGGCTTCCACATAGAAAATGCAATGTTTTCGAAAAAGAAAAAATCACGTTTTCATTAGCAACGTTCTTAAAATCCACCTCTAAAAAGTTGGTTCGTCACGATATATCGCATGCGAGTTTCGATTTATCGAAAGTTCGATATATGTATTGTTGTCGGTTTATCCGTGCCGTGATTGGTCGAAAATTGACAGCAGATTTCGGGCCGCGCTCAGAACGCAAGCGTAACCTCCTAGTCCCTTTTCAAAAAATCCGTGGCTAAAATAACTCGCATTGTCAATATATGTATTGTTGTCTTTTTATTCGTTTTCTTATTGGCTGTCGCACGAGCCTGAAATTGGAATCGTTCGATGGAGTCGTTCATGCTGCATTTTGACAGTTCTTTGACAAACTTTGACAGTTCCATATATAACATTTAATCTACTAAAGTCGAAAAAAAAACTTAATTAAGTTAAGTTAAGGAAGGCAACGGTACGCCTGCGAAGCGGCATACAAACGAAAAATGACTCGAACTTTTTGTTCACTGGGAAAGTTGCAACAAATGAATAAATAATCGACAATTTTCCTCGCATATGTACAGCAATTTGTCTGATAAAAACGAGAAATTGTATCAAAATTTTTCATAATAGACTAGTCACGGAAGATATGGAAGTATAGTAATGGGATAGTAATGGAAGAGATATTAAGGGAAGACAACGATCGCGGGTGATTTTAGACACTGCTCCATTGTTTACGCAATATCGAGTAAAGGAATTGTCCGGATCCGGACCATCACATTACAGCAATAATTATTGATCGAAGTACAGACATGAATATATCGCCACTTAGAGTACATAAATTAATTGGCCATATGAAACGTGACTTTTCCAAATTACCACAATGCGATAGAAGAAAACTTCGGATTATTTTCTTTTGGTCCGTTAATCGTTTTTGGATGTGTCGTACGCATGCAGTAATGCAGCCGAGAGCACGCGTCTGCTATGCTTTGAGTGTAGTAGAATTGTATGCTCTTGCCCGCGTTCTTCGGAACGTGGATGTGGACGATTGTGTTCAAGATACGATTATATTGATCAAAGGATTATTTCCGAAGTATAATTTAGCGTTCTTATAACAAAAATATACCAAATTCCATGTCAATTCGGTGAGAAATGTTATATTGCTGCTCCAAGGATGCGATTTTCTCTGTGTGTCGAAACTGATCACAAGTAATTAGGAAAATTATTGTTCCTAGTATGTTTTTTGCAAATGAAGAATTTGTTTGACTTTTGTTGAAAGAGATTTTATGTCAGGGTAACAGTACGGAGAGTTTAATATAAAAAAATCATACAATTATTAACCACATGGGATAAAAAACCGGCTATACATGGTTAGTGTAATAAAAACATGACTCGAATATTTTTCTTAAGTGGGAAAGTGGTAATAAACGAATAAATAATCGAATATTTTCCTCACATACGTAGTCTGCTTTTGACTGATTAAAGCAAGAACCTGTATCAAAGTTATTCATAATAGAGTAGACATAATCATGGAAGAGATATTAAGGGAAGACAACGATCGCGGGTGATTTTAGACACTGCTCCATTGTTTACGCAATATCGAGTAAAGGAATTGTCCGGATCCGGACCATCACATTACAGCAATAATTATTGATCGAAGTACAGACATGAATATATCGCCACTTAGAGTACATAAATTAATTGGCCATATGAAACGTGACTTTTCCAAATTACCACAATGCGATAGAAGAAAACTTCGGATTATTTTCTTTTGGTCCGTTAATCGTTTTTGGATATGTCGTACGCATGCAGTAATGCAGCCGAGAGCACGCGTCTGCTATGCTTTGAGTGTAGTAGAATTGTATGCTCTTGCCCGCGTTCTTCGGAACGTGGATGTGGACGATTGTGTTCAAGATACGATTATATTGATCAAAGGATTATTTCCGAAGTATAATTTAGCGTTCTTATAACAAAAATATACCAAATTCCATGTCAATTCTATGAGAAATGTTATATTGCTGCTCCAAGGATGCGATTTTCTCTGTGTGTCGAAACTGATCACAAGTAATCAGGAAAATTATTGTTCCTAATATGTTTTTTGCAAATGAAGAATTTGTTTGACTTTTGATGAAAGAGATTCTATGTCAGGGTAACAGTACGGAGAATTTAATTTTAAAAAATCATGAAATTATTAACCACGCGAGATAACAAACCGGCTATACATGGTTAGTGTAATAAAAACATGACTCGAATATTTTTCTTAAGTGGGAAAGTGGTAATAAACGAATAAATAATCGAATATTTTCCTCACATACGTAGTCTGCTTTTGACTGATTAAAGCAAGAACTTGTATCAAAGTCATTCATAATAGACTAGACATAATAATGGAAGAGATATTAAGGAGAGACAATGATCGCTGCCGATTTTAAGCCTTGCTGCATTGTTCACTTTACATTGTTGCCTTTTCTAAAGTAAGGAAGCGATGTGAATATTGAATTTGCATTATTTAAAAATTTGAAACTGATTAAATACTCATGATAAAAATGATAAATTTCAATTAATGTAACAATTCTCGACGAAAAAGAAGTACAGTAAGCGTATTGTAGTAACAATCAAGATTGGACTTATCAATCACTATTCGTATTTATGTATTATATTCAGGAGATTCATTCGTCATTGAGTGTGGACTTCTCCCGACTATAATTGACGTATTCATTTTCAATTCAAGTGTTTTTGATGGTACAATTCGTTTACTGTAGTATACCTCTTTCAGTCGGGAATGTTTACATTTCGCGAATACATTTATATAACATCATTTTTTATCATGCTCTGACGATGTTTTAAACTTTTTCAGTTCCGAATACATGTCGGGTGTGTTTGACGGCGCCGATCACCCACATTATCAATCCGTGTGGCCATTATTGTATTTGCGAGGTGTGTGTGCGGACTATCTTCGACAGTCAAAACAAACGATGTCCGCTATGTCGGCTACCGATCGAAACATTCAACCGAGTTTACGCGGTCAATGATTGATGCCGCGCTACCGAAAAGAAATGTTTTATATTTTTTTTATATTGTATTGTCGTTGACATTGTTGTTATTTTATTGCATTGTTGTATGCCACACTTTGCAGCGTGATTCGTCTCGATTGTCGGCTTTTCTCTTATGAATAAAAAAATTAATACAAGGAAAAGAGAAAGAAGTAGTCATGTTGTCCGCCCATTCGATCGCGAACATCGGAAAAATAAAGAAAAAGCAAATTAATGAAAATAGAAGTATAATTTATATATAGGGTAATTGCGATACATACTTACCTTGTCAATCCTTCGGCGTCGTCCCACGATGTCGATCCTCCGGCGATGTCAGGCTGCGGCGTCGTCCCTCGATGTCAAAGCTGCGGCGTCGTCCCTCGATGGCGATCCCTCGGTGTCGTCGCCCCTTTTCACTGACAATTTATTTTACACTCGCGATTGTTTACCGTCTGTCACTTACGATTAATTCCAGCCGGCACTCGCGATTCTCAGCACCACGCGTACCGGTGTCACTGCGCATGTGCAGTGTAGATAGTTCGATCCTCCACCGCTAGGTGGCTAAAGCGACACAATTTTCTCGTAAGCGAAAGGCTCCAAACACTTCCATAAGAAGTCGAGACCAACACAGAATCAGCACGTACCCCGTACCGTCTCCGGTGGCATCGGGGATCTCTGCCCTCAGGAGAGCGCAAGGTGCCGATCACGGATCGAACCGCGTATAATTTCGAGATTAGCTCCGCGAGCAAAATAAACTCCACCGTCTCTGGTGGAATGAAAATTCACCGTCCCTAGTGAGAAAAACACCACCGTCCCGGGTGGCAAAAACATCACTTGTGCGAAAATAAACTGTTTTACCTTACCCGTATTTTACTTGTCTTATTCTTTTCTTTAATCGGTCTATCTCGACTCGCGAATCACAAAAAATCGGAACCTGTCCGCAACAGCGGGACTCGCATTATCTAAAGATACAGACAGCAGAAGTCGACTGCAGACCGTCGATTTTAATCGACCGCCTGCAGTTCCGCGATTAAAAAACTTTAATTTTCAACTCTTTCCCCTCGGGAAAGATAAACTCGTCCGAGAAATTGGAGCCAACGTAACGGCGTTGGTAACAGTCAATATTCGTAATATATATTATATAAATTATAATATATATTGGCGTGGACTCTGGTTTCAAGCTCTCGTCGTCCCTCAATGTGCATCCTCGTCGTCGATCCTGCGGCAAACGTCCATCGTCATCGATCCGCATTCATATGGAAGCGATCCGAAAATTGTTCTCACTTTACCAGATCAAAAAATTGAGATGACTTACCTCCTCCTCCTGTGCTCCTTAATCGATAAAATGTTATTTACTACGCTTCACTACGATTTTGTTCAGTACTACTGTTTGATACCGTAATACATCAACCGTAAACACATGCGTACTCTACACACTATCCTACGCAGTACTAACGCTAGGCTCAAAAAAATATCATTATTTATTTATGCGATTTATGTTTCGAAGGTTCTGTATAATATCTATAAGTCCCCTATAAACGTCGCAACGAAGACATGAATACAGTAAAAACTCTTGTATTTGACGCAATTCGGACACATCGTCAAATGCGGGAGTGACCAATCAGGTGCACGTAACAACGGCGGCCAGCGTATCGTTCTAGTCGAGAAAACAATACTTCGTACTGAATGTGCAGCGATGGAAATTTTTATATTGGAAACTTGTCCCTTAAAATCCGTGCGGCACTTTGAATCGAGTCGATACGTCGTTTAACAACAAAGATATGAATTTTTTCATGCGCGGTTAATTTATCGGGAAAAATCGAATAAAATCGCAAAAATGGATTGAATATTTGCATTTATTTGTTCAAATTTCATTGCGCCGCTCTTCCAAACATGATTTTCTTGCTCAATTAGTCATTCGCAGTGGAGAAATCGTAATTGACTTGAAAATCCATTCACCGATAGAGTTTTCACCATCGAAGACCTATCGCAGTGAGAAATTGGTGGATTTTTCGAAACGCCAGCGAAGGTAGACAAATCGAATGTGCAGCGATGAAAATTTTTATATTGGAAACTTGTCCCTTAAAATCCGTGCAGCACTTTGAATCGAGTCGATACGTCGTTTAACAACAAAGATATGAATTTTTTCATGCGCGGTTAATTTATCGGGAAAAATCGAATAAAATCGCAAAAATGGATTGAATATTTGCATTTATTTGTTCAAATTTCATTGCGCCGCTCTTCCAAACATGATTTTCTTGCTCAACTAGTCATTCGCAGTGGAGAAATCGTAATTGACTTGAAAATCCATTCACCGATAGAGTTTTCACCATCGAAGACCTATCGCAGTGAGAAATTGGTGGATTTTTCGAAACGCCAGCGAAGGTAGAAAAATCGAATGTGCAGCGATGGAAATTTTTATATTGGAAACTTGTCCCTTAAAATCCGTGCGGCACTTTGAATCGAGTCGATACGTCGTTTAACAACAAAGATATGAATTTTTTCATGCGCGGTTAATTTATCGGGAAAAATCGAATAAAATCGCAAAAATGGATTGAATATTTGCATTTATTTGTTCAAATTTCATTGCGCCGCTCTTCCAAACATGATTTTCTTGCTCAACTAGTCATTCGCAGTGGAGAAATCGTAATTGACTTGAAAATCCATTCACCGATAGAGTTTTCACCATCGAAGACCTATCGCAGTGAGAAATTGGTGGATTTTTCGAAACGCCAGCGAAGGTAGAAAAATCGAATGTGCAGCGATGAAAATTTTTATGTTGGAAACTTGTCCCTTAAAATCCGTGCGGCACTTTGAATCGAGTCGATACGTCGTTTAACAACAAAGATATGAATTTTTTCATGCGCGGTTAATTTATCGGGAAAAATCGAATAAAATCGCAAAAATGGATTGAATATTTGCATTTATTTGTTCAAATTTCATTGCGCCGCTCTTCCAAACATGATTTTCTTGCTCAACTAGTCATTCGCAGTGGAGAAATCGTAATTGACTTGAAAATCCATTCACCGATAGAGTTTTCACCATCGAAGACCTATCGCAGTGAGAAATTGGTGGATTTTTCGAAACGCCAGCGAAGGTAAAAAAATCGAATGTGCAGCGATGAAAATTTTTATATTGGAAACTTGTCCCTTAAAATCCGTGCAGCACTTTGAATCGAGTCGATACGTCGTTTAACAACAAAGATATGAATTTTTTCATGGGCGGTTAATTTATCGGGAAAAATCGAATAAAATCGCAAAAATGGATTGAATATTTGCATTTATTTGTTCAAATTTCATTGCGCCGCTCTTCCAAACATGATTTTCTTGCTCAACTAGTCATTCGCAGTGGAGAAATCGTAATTGACTTGAAAATCCATTCACCGATAGAGTTTTCACCATCGAAGACCTATCGCAGTGAGAAATTGGTGGATTTTTCGAAACGCCAGCGAAGGTAGAAAAATCGAATGTGCAGCGATGAAAATTTTTATGTTGGAAACTTGTCCCTTAAAATCCGTGCGGCACTTTGAATCGAGTCGATACGTCGTTTAACAACAAAGATATGAATTTTTTCATGCGCGGTTAATTTATCGGGAAAAATCGAATAAAATCGCAAAAATGGATTGAATATTTGCATTTATTTGTTCAAATTTCATTGCGCCGCTCTTCCAAACATGATTTTCTTGCTCAACTAGTCATTCGCAGTGGAGAAATCGTAATTGACTTGAAAATCCATTCACCGATAGAGTTTTCACCATCGAAGACCTATCGCAGTGAGAAATTGGTGGATTTTTCGAAACGCCAGCGAAGGTAAAAAAATCGAATGTGCAGCGATGAAAATTTTTATATTGGAAACTTGTCCCTTAAAATCCGTGCGGCACTTTGAATCGAGTCGAGTCATCAAAGACCTATCGCAGTGAGAAATTGGTGAATTCTTTTGGAACATTCTGAATACGGTTCAGAAATCGCGGAATTATTATTCTCAATGGGGGGTGTTGAGTTTCCGGTGTAGACCTTTCGGCGTGTCGAGTTTTTGGTGTCGACTTTTCGGCGTGTCGAGTTTTCGGTGTCGATATTTCACCGTGTCGTGTTTTTTATAATTGTGTACAGATGTTTGTGTAGAGTTTTTAACGGTAGGATGTGTAGAGTTTTCAGCGCAGAGTTCTTTGGTGTAGACCTATCCGCGTGTACCGTCATTCAGTGCAGACTAAATGTGTTAACCCGTCGACGTGCACAGTAACGTTGTGTACGATTTTCAGTGTGGAGTTATTCGGTGCAGACTTGCTCGCGTGTAGAGTTGATCGGTGCATACTTTTTATGCAGATCGTCGGCGTGTACAGTTATGCAGTGTTAGAATTTCAGTGTGGAGTTATTCGGTGAAGACTTGCTCTCGTGTAGAGTCGATCGGTGCATACTTTTTGAGCAGACCGCCGGCGTATACAGATATGCAGTGTAAAAATTGCAGTGTGGAGTTATTTGGTGTAGAGTTCTACGCGTGTACAGTCAGTCGGTGTACACATTTGGGGTAGAGTTGACTTCGTGTCGACTTGGGAGGTGTAGAGTCGGACTCCACCCCGATTTGCGCTTCTTACTGTCTACGGCATACACATTAATTGCTAATTTATTTATTTTTTCAAACCTGGGAATATTTTTCAGCTTCCTCGGATAGCTAAAATCCTTATATCAAGCACTTCACTAAAATGTCGATACGAATTTTTGCGATCACCATGATTATTAACCGGCGGGGAAAGCGCTGCTGTCACGGACCACAGGGCCACAGGTATTCGTCGTTGTTGGCAATGTTGACAACAGCCCGCCTCAATTGAAGATCCCTTGGAACGCTGACAAACGTGGATAATCCTCCTCGCAGTGGCACATATTTATTCATGTTGAATTGTAGATTAATTATTTCAATGAGAGTCCAGCCGGATTCCTTTAGCTGAAACTCTTCCACTTTCCGCAACAATTTTTCCTTCACGTGCTCTCTGAACCACTCATCGGTGTTCGTGGAGTGAAGAATAATGTCATTACGTGTATTGAAAAATTTATTCTCCTCTAGATTTTCGGCGTTTTTCGTAACGCTAAATTTACATCCGAGGATGACATTGACCTTCAGAGCACGTCTCCTTTTTTTCCTCGCGGTTCCATTCAGCATTCGTTTTAATCGCGTGATTATAAGGCGTTTAGCATCATCCAAGAATTCCGTCAAATCCTTGTGCTGCAGGTTTGTAACGACATCTGTACGTACGCGTCGGGCAAATGCCGTCTCGAGGTCGGACCACTGCATTTTTTTCGAAACTGCACCGGCACCAGTCGTTTTAAATCTTGCGATCATTGACTTTAAATTCACTATCGTCGCCTGAATTTGGATTTTATCATGGATCGTAAGTGAATCGCACTTGCGTAAAATCGAACTCATAAGTTTCACATTTTTTTCACCGATGTCGATCCACTTTTGCCTCTCGCCGGGTAGCGTTCTCTCGTTGAGAGTCGAATTTGCCCTCTCCATAAGATGCACAAGTTTTTTACGCTTATCACGATCCATTGTCTATCACTCACAGGCAAGAGAACGTACACTAAACACATGTGAGAAAATCTCAACAGTAAATACTTTACGCGGAAATCTCAACTATAATGTGTTCGCGATGCGCTCGAAGCTGCAGAATGATTGTAGACTGATCAACTAATTTTCAAAGTCAAAGATATTCTAACTTCACCCTCTCCACCAATTTAAAAAAGCCAATCACGACGATAATCGGGTCAGCACGCGTTTCCTTATCTTTCCGGACTATTTCTCTATTAACTTTTGACACTACCATAATTGTTTAGACTCAGTGACTCATTTTTATCGTACTTCGTTGACTTTATTTAATTTTTTTCGGTGACCCCGAGGCGCGTGTCTTTTCTTTTGCTTCTAACGGACTCCGATATTGTTCGTTCTCGAGAGCTCGCGAGATTTGGAAAGGTCGAATCGACCTCTACTCGTTTGCTGCGCCATCGCGCTCCGCACTTCGATCACCGCTACCGAGAACAAAGATTTATTGTTGGACGCGTCGAAGAATTATTGTATTCCATCTTTTGTTGTTTACTACCGAGATCTGTGTTGAACAATAAAAATTGTTAAATTCGGCTTCCCGAATTTTGAGTATTGGTCATTCCGTCGCGTTTGCCACCTGAACCACCCCCTCTACCATTTCCCCATGGCTGCTTGCTAGCCGAGCGAATATCTCGCTCTCGGGTTTCCTTGATAAAAATTTGTATCGAGAGTTTAGCTCTCGAGGCTGGCGCCCAGAGGAACCCTTTCGGTCTTGCGGGATACGGGTTTGTTCGCGGGAATTTGCGTGGCAATATATATATATATATACTAGTGTTTGCCGGGCTCGCGCGCTACGCGCTCCCGGTCATATATGCATATATACTAGTATATATCTTTCTATATATATAAAGTTACCGCCGCTGTCGCCGCCGCCGCCGCCGTGTCAGGAATCGAGGGGAGGGCAAAAATATTCTAAGTCCCTCTAAGGGGATTCCCCCTTGGGCACCCCATCGAGCAAAAATATTCTAAGTCCCTCTAAGGGGAATCCCCTTAGAGGCCATCGAGCAAAAATATTCTAAGTCCCCCTTAGAGGGACTTAGAATATTTTTGCTCGATGGGGTGCCCAAGGGGGAATACTCTAGTACTTACTCTAGTATATATATATACTAGCGTTTCCCCGGACTCGCGCGCTCGCTCGTCAATTGTAAACTATTTTGCGTTAAGACCCATTTGGGGAATATTTTTGCTTCTTTCTCCGCCGCCGACCACCGCGTAGCGCGCGAGCCCGGGGAAACTCTAGTATATATACATACTAGCGTTTCCCCGGGCTCGCGCGCTACGCGCGCTCGCTCGTCAATTGTAAACTATTTTGAGTTAAGACCCATTTGGGGAATATTTTTGCTTCTTTCTCCGCCGCCGACCACCGCGCCTGCCTCCTTCGAAATCCCCTTAGAGGAACTTAGAATATTTTGGCCTTCCTCTCCCACGCTCCTCCCTATCCCCCTCCCCTCCCCCCGAAAAATATTCTAAGTCCCCCTTAGAGGGACTTAGAATATTTTTCTCGTCCCTAAGTCCCCCTTAGAGGGACGTAGAATATTTTTCTCTCCCCCCCCCCTTCGACCGAAAATATTGTAAGTCCCTCTAAGGAGGACTTAGAATATTTCGAGTCAAGGCCCCCTTAGGGACTTAGAATATTTCGACTCAAGGCCCTCTTGGGGACTTAGAATATTTCGGCCTTGGGGGGGGGGGGGGGGGGGGGGGGGGGGGGGGGGGGTCAGCTGCACCGTACGGGGGGAGGCTCTCCATTTGGTGAAGCTGACCTTTTTCCCCTTTTAATAAAGGGAAAACGGTCAGCTTCACCGAAATGGACCTCCCCCACCGTATGGTGAAGCTGATCCCCTCGATTCCTGACACGGCGGCGGCGGCGACAGCGGCGGTAACTTTATATATATAGAGAGATATATACATATATATTGTAATGGGGATCTTGCTGGAGGGACGCGGGGGGGGGGGGGATCAGTTATTGGAAACGAAGAGGGCAAATTAGCAAAAGAAAAGTATAAGTTTATTTACAACTCAAAAGAAAACAATAAATTATACTGAGTAAAACGAAAAGAAAATACGAGATAACAAACCAAATCAAATCAAAGAAAATAGAGGTTTTAATACAAAAGAAAAAAAAGAATAATAACTCGAAGCCGATGTTCCGCTAACATATACGCGAATTAACAATACCGATTACTAAATGGATAATCTGTAATAACGGGGCAGCGATAAGGGCGGGCGAGGGGAGGGTCGAACAGAACTGTATTATGGCGGTGACCACAAGGCAATCCGCTATGCGTATGCACTCGTGGTACGGCAAAAGGGACGACGCGGACTACGACGGCTGTTCGATAACGAATCGGAGAAATTATCGGAAACTTTCCGGTAATTTACGGGGCCGCAAAGAAAATGTTTACGAGGGAAAAATTAATACGTTTCGGCGAAATAAAATAATACAAAAAAAAAGAAAGAAAAGAAGGAGCGATAAATTGGCGGTGAGAAAAGGGGGGGGGGGTCGAGCAATGCACAATAATTAATTGTTTGGGCGCCAGTTACCAGTACACGGGGTAACACCGTTTCCGACGGGGGAATAACTATGAAATTTATAAGTGCCGACTGTTCAATGGGACTACTAATCTCTTGGGAGGGTTGACTGATCTTTCGGCTCTGAATTTAATCCTTCGGCTTTCTCGGGGCGACTAATTATTATTTTCAGGGCAAAGGGGACTAACGGCGAACACTCGGGGAGATTTATGCAATAAACTTAGGCGATACGGCACCCACCACGTGCACGAGCGCGATGCCGCAAAATGGCGATGCCGGCGACTTGCACGCGAGACACGCGATGGAATCTCGCGGGATTTCTCGACTACTACGGGCCTGGGACTCGGGGAACAGTGATTACGGGGTTTGTCACGCTCGGAAAGAAAATATATTATCACTCACTCGTTTTATCAATCACGCTGGATAGCAATAATCCTTCTCGCAACACGCGAGAGAAACGAGAGTAAGAGAGAAACAGGAAAAGCCGAGGGAGAACATCGCTCGACAGCAAAGAGTTCAATTTTCGATCGAAGGGGGTCTCATATACCGGGTGTCTCATAAGTAGGTATCGATTCTTATACACGGCGGCGGCGGCGACGGCGGCGATAACTTTATATATTGTGACGGATTTTCCTTGATCTCGAGAACGCAACACTAACTTTACAAAAAAACTCAAAACTCAAAAAATGAGCGATATCAAAACTCAAAAAAAAACACGAACTCGAAAACTCACGTCACCTTCGGCCGTCCACCTTCGCGGATGCATCGGCGTCCCGGTGGGCGCCAGTTAATTTTGTTTCACCAAGTGAATTCGAGAATCTCGACCAAAACTGAACTAAAACTGGAATAAACTAAATCTTAAAGCAAAAAGGAAAAACAAAAAAAACATAGAAGGCAAACTGCAAAAATCTCGATCGATATCTTAGCGAGAGCTTGACGGTATCTTAAGTCGCTGGGAGAGGCAGTAACGCGAAACTTCAGCATTAAAAATCGGTATTTTTATGCGAGTTACGGTTGTTTTGGTTTTTGTGACGCTGATTCAAAAAAATCACGTCACAACTCCTCACCCCTAGGGAGGGTTTCGAACTAGAGTTCGAAACAGTAGTGGATGCGAAGTGTGCGAGAATGAACTCAAGCACCCTTTCCTGAATTCCATCCAAGGGGGTTACGAGAACTTTCCGAGATCTTTACCCTGCGTAGCAGGTAACGGGAACAACTAACTTCCTTCGCGGGGATCAGCGAGAACTCGCGATCACCTTCGCGGAAAAGCAGCACGAGAGGGTTGTGCCTCTCGGTACGGGAACTATTATCGGATCACGGCCCGTATTTCGGTCGCCGCGATCTTTTCTCTCACTCACTGTTACTTGTCGGGAGCTTTTTTCATTTGTGAGTGAGACGGGAACCTCGCGAGAGACTATGCCTCAACCGCGGTACGGGAAGGTATTTGCGTCAAAAAAAAAAAAAAATAAAAAAAATAAAAAAGTAAAAAGAAGTAATGATTTCAAGGACGACATGAGTAGTCAATGAAATGTTTGCGCTATCATTCCTTCCCTGCTCGTTGTTTCGGGCGCGGGGACGATAGCGCAGCGGGATCCGATTCCCTGAAACTCGGAGGTAATTCCTGCAACGAGATCCAAGGCCTTTCGATCTTTTAACGAGAACTATGGTCGATGCCATATGCGAGAACTTGGACGTTTCCGTCCATTTATCGAGAGCCGAACCCGAAGGCTCATAGCGGGAACTGCGACCGAAGTCGTGCACGAGACTTGACCTCCAACTGCTCGATCGCTAAGGCCAAGGGCCTACCAGGCGAGAACGGTGAGATCAGGACCTCCTAGGGGTCCTATACGGGAGCTACAGCCGAAATCAACCCTTCTTGGCGAGTCGGGAATCCGTCGTATCCCGACACGATCGCCTGGTTGAAGTTACTCCGATCGTAACGAAGAATTTACTTCGGGAGTCTCAGGAAAATAGGAGTGGAGAGAATTCTCTCCCACAATCCATCCGAGAACGGCCGTAAGATCGGAAAGGAAAAGGATCCCACTTCACGATCAATCCGAGAACCAACCTGAATTGAGCGGGGATGAGTCCCCTTAAAAGTCAATTCGAGTTCGGGAACCGAGCGTCGAAAATAAATTCGAGTTCGGTAGCGAGAACTGGTTCGAACGTCGAAAATAATTCGAGTTCGATAGCGAGATTTATTTCGAACGTCGAAAATAATTCGAGTTCGAAATCGGGAATAAGTTCTGAACTTCGAAATTTAATTCGAGTTCGAGAAACGAGAATAAATTCCGAACATCGAAAATTAATTCGAGTTCGAAAAACGAGAAGAAACTTCGAACGTCGAAAATTAATTCGAGTTCGAAAAACGAGAGTAAATTTCGAACGTCGAAAATTAATTCGAGTTCGAAAAGACGAGAATAAATTCCGAACTTCGAAAATTAATTCGAGTTCGGAGACGAGACTACATCCCGAACGTCGAAAATTAATTCGAGTTCGAAAACGAGAACAAATCCCGAACTGCGCAAGTTAATTCGCGTTCGGAAAACGAGAACGGGTTCGAACTGCAACATTTTCTTTGCGTTCGAAGCGCAATAAATTCCGAACTCCGAAAATTAATTCGGGTTCGAGAACCGGGAATAAATCCCGAACGGCGAATATCAATCCGCGTTCAGAGATACGGGACCCAATTGCGAACTTCGAAAATTCGTTCGAGTTCAGCAAAACGAGAGCAACCTCGAACAGCAAAACTTAATTCGCGTTCGAGAGCGATAATACGTCCCGAACATCAAATATTACTTCGAGTTCAGGGAACGAACACAAATTCGAACATCGAATGTGAATTCGAGTTTGGAAAATGCGAGGGTAAATCCAAACGGTGAAAATTACCCCGCGTTCGCAAAACGAAAATAACTTCCGAACATCGAAAATGAATTCGAGTCCAGGAAGGCGGGAGCGAAGTCGAACAGCGAAAAGTGATCCGCGTTCGAAAAGCGAGAGCGAGGGTTCGAACGACGAAATTTAATTCACGTTCGAAGGCGAGAACGAAATGTCGAGCTACGAAATTGAATCCGCATTCGACATATGAAGTAATTCTCAAACAGCGAAATTTGATCCGCGTTCGAGAAACGAGAACGAAGGTTCGAACGACAAAATTTAATTCGTGTTCGAAAGTGAGAGCGAGATTTCGAACTGCGAAATTAATCCGCGTTCGGAAATATCGTGATTCTCGAACAGCGAAATTTGATTCGCGTTCGAAAAGCGAGAGCGAGTCTGCGAACAACGAAATTTAATTCGTGTTCGGAGGCGAGAACAAAATTTCGAACTGCGAAATTTAATTCGTGTTCGAGGAACAAAATAATTCTCGAACAACGAGAATTAATTCGCGTTCAAGGAGCGAGAGCGGATATTCGAACAACAAAATTTAATTCGTGTTCGAAAGCGAGAGCAAAATTTCGAACTGCGAAAATTAATCCGCGTTCGAAAATTGAAATAATTCTCGGATAGCGAAAGTTAATTCGCGTTTGAGAAGCGAGAACGAATTCTCGAACTGCAAAAATTAATTTGCGTTCGAGAAGCGAGAGCAAATCTTCGAACGGCGGAAATTAATTCGCGTTCGAAACGAAATAAATTCGCGAACAGCGAAAATTAATTCGCGTTCGAGAAGCGAGAGCGAATTCTCGAACTGCAAAAATTAATTCGCGTTCGAGAAGCGAGAGCAAATCTTCGAACGGCGAATATTAATTCGCGTTCGAAAAGCGGGAATATTTTTTTTGTTTTTCGAACAGCGTTGTTCCATGCGCGTTCGAAAAGCGTAAATAATTCTTCGAACAGCGAAGTTTAATTCGCGTTCGAGAAGCGAGAGCAAATCTTCGAACGGCGAAAATTAATTCGCGTTCGAAAAGCGGGAATATTTTTTTTTTGTTTTTCGAACAGCGTTGTTCCATGCGCGTTCGAAAAGCGTAAATAATTCTTCGAACAGCGAAGTTTACTTCGCGTTCGAAAAGCGGGAATAATTTTTCGAACAGCGAAATTTAATTCGCGTTCGAAAACGAGAGCAAGAATTTTATCGAGATTGAAAATCGAGAACTATCCCGGGAGTGAGGATCTCATCGAAATCGAAATTTAATTCGAACTCGAGAAATATTCCGAGAATGAAAATCTCATCGAAATCGAAAATTAATTCGAAATCGAGAAGTATTCCGAGAGTGAAAATCTCATCGAAATCGAAAATTAATTCGAAATCGAGAAATATTCCGAGAGCGAAAATCTCATCGAAATCGAAAATTAATTCGAATTCGAGAAATATTGCGGGAGCGAAAATATCATCGAAATCGAAAATTAATCCGAAATCGAGAAATATTCCGAGAGCGGAAATCTCATCGAAATCGAAAATTAATCCGAATTCGAGAAATATTGCGGGAGCGAAAATCTCATCGAAATCGAAAATTAATTCGAAATCGAGAAATATTGCGGGAGCGAAAATCTCATCGAAATCGAAAATTAATTCGAAATCGAGGAATATTGTGAGAGCAAGAATTACCTCGGCATCGAAAATTAATTCGAATGCGCAAAGTAATTCGCACGAGAACGAGCTGTCACGAGCCTGTGCGAAGAGTCTTCGTAATCGAGAGCCTCTCCGGAGAACGGGAGCTCTCGACTGTTCACGGCAAGTGTCCCCGACGAAGTGATCGAGGAATCTCCGAGATCGGCGATCGAGAGCGAAGAGCGAGGAGCGGAGTCCTCGAAACTCAAAAAAATTGTTTGTCACAATTTCGAGTATCTTCCGATCGCAGCCGGGACTCGGCTAACGGTATCTCCCCCCACCCCAGCGCGTGCGACGCGCGAGCTCGGGAGTGAGAAAAATTCATCATTTTCGAAAATTCGAAAAATGACGAAAATTGCCGAAAATATGCCTTCATGGCATATCGGGAGCCTGATGTATCACCGAAAAATTTTTAACAAATTTTTCAGACATCCGAGAGCTGACAAACGACACACAAAACATTTAAGAAAAAAATGTTCAATGTGCGTAACTGTCATCGAGAACGAGTGGGTTCGTGCGAACATCCACGACGAGAAAGCGTTAAATTAATAACGCGAGAGCGAGAAAAATAGTTTACTTTATTGCCTCCAGATCGAAATCGAAGCAATAAAATCGAGAGCAAAATTGAGATTAACGGGAACGGCTATTCTATTGGCGTGGCCCCACGTTGGGCGCCATTTGTGACGGATTTTCCTTGATCTCGAGAACGCAACACTAACTTTACAAAAAAACTCAAAACTCAAAAAATGAGCGATATCAAAACTCAAAAAAAAACACGAACTCGAAAACTCACGTCACCTTCGGCCGTCCACCTTCGCGGATGCATCGGCGTCCCGGTGGGCGCCAGTTAATTTTGTTTCACCAAGTGAATTCGAGAATCTCGACCAAAACTGAACTAAAACTGGAATAAACTAAATCTTAAAGCAAAAAGGAAAAACAAAAAAAACATAGAAGGCAAACTGCAAAAATCTCGATCGATATCTTAGCGAGAGCTTGACGGTATCTTAAGTCGCTGGGAGAGGCAGTAACGCGAAACTTCAGCATTAAAAATCGGTATTTTTATGCGAGTTACGGTTGTTTTGGTTTTTGTGACGCTGATTCAAAAAAATCACGTCACAATATAGAGAGAGATATATGCCTCAAGCATGCACCTGTCGGTGTGCCGAAAACAATGACGCGAAACGTCATCGAAGGACAACGAGCGATAATATACCTACCTTATAATACCTACCTTATAATATGCTACCTACGTGATGTTTGAAACATCTTTTCGACGCTCATCCTCGCTCTTTCGATATGTCAGAACCCGCCTTGCAATACTACTCAGGACGCATGCGCTCATCGGCCCAATTTTACTTCTCGCACGCAAATGAGAATAGAGTGCGAGAAGTTAGTACTTCACGGACATTTAGGTACTTCTCGCCACAATCGGTACGGCAGTAACACTCCTCCTATACTTGTTTCAAAAAGTAGCATGCGATACTTGGACGGCACGTCGGACTTCCGACGGCGGTCGTGGAGTAGACACTCTTGCCTTATCTCTTTCTCGGACTAGTATCACAAAATACTATTATTAACGAAGTAAAAAAAATTATTTCGAGTGAATGCGGTCCCTTACTCCTCGATGCCCTTTTGGTGCTTAGTTCGTCAAAAACAAGACAACATCACCAAAAACAGCACCGGAGGCTGTGGTGGAAGGATCTTCGATCGCACCGACACAACGACCAAAGGGTCAAGATGTTGCAACATGTAAGCTTGAGTGGTCAGATCGTTAGACAAATATCCGGTCACGTTGCAAAACGCCGTGGGAAATTCGGTTACGTCTTTTCCGATGAATTCTGAGTTGCCAACGGCCGCGGTGACGCAACCGCCCCTCGGTCAGGGCATTCCAAGCATTGTATTCCTCAAAATTAGGCATTGCGAAAAAAAAACACATATTGATCAATCCCCGTAATAGTTAGTTCGAATTCAATCTGAAAACATCATAAGTACATCATCTCGTACAATACTGTTACTAATTTCACTAGTTTATTTTGAATAAATAAAATAGAAATAGAATAGAAATTAGCTTTATTTTGAATAAATGAATATATTTTAATCGTGTTAGTGGTTTTATTTTTACCGTAGTCGTTCGACATCTACAGATAGAGATCGGCGAGCTACTCTTCGGATTCTTCCTCTCGCGATTTCTGCAAACCTTCAGCTGGCGTGCTTTTCCGCAATTTGGTTTCGACGACCTTCGATTTTACGATATCCTCGGCGACTACCGCATCGTTCTCAGGTTCGGTCTTAATTTTCGCGTCGGCCATCGCCGTACTCGAAGGATTATCCGCATTTTACGCATACCAGAACTTCGTAGTAAGGCCGTCAATTACGATTGAGTACTGTATAAAACATGCAATGGAAACGTATGACTTCGTGAATAATGGCGGCATGAATAGCGGCGGTTCGACAATCCTTATACGTTACAAAATTCGACAGTGTGTCGTGATGCGCGAATGAGAAAAAAAACGCGGAAAAAAATTAGAATCAACAAATTTAAAAAATCAGAAATATACAAGAAAATTAATCTTCAATTCGAACGTCAAATTTGGTTCTTTCCCAATCCAAGATCGATAAAGTCTTTAAATTCGCCTCCTTTTTCGGCACCCACTCAAAAACAGGCAAAGAGTGCGTATTAAAATGAACATCCGTTGCTCTTCAGACCTCCGTTGATCGGGAAACTCCGCAGCGCATGAACCCAACAATCTAATTTGATAGCGTTGCCCCCCTCATCTCCGGGGGGAGGGGGCGGGGGTGTACCTCCAACATCATGCATAGGCAATTTGAAGTGACTCCGATACCTGCAGATATTTGTTCTAGCTTGCGGTTCACAAAAAATACCTTTTTCCTCTGCGGCCGCAGAGGCGCCTGTTCATCCTTCGTTCAACAAAACTTCAGTGGCGGAAAAAAAGTTTTACTAGAGAACAGTTGAGTTCAAGATATAATATGCTTCATGATCGTATAATATTCCTTTGTTAGCGAAACTATATCTATGCGTTGTTTATTAATTACATCAATTGTAAATTAGGATGACACGGGAGGATTTAATATTCTATTGACATTGATGAATTTTATTATCTATAATATTATAATACGGGTTTCCATTGAATCCATACAATTTTATAACACAACTGAGATTTCACACAAAAATTTTGGAACTCAATGTCTATTCAAGCGTTGACCATAATTCTTAATACTGAGAAGTAAGAACCGAGACCCTTGATAAAATTCTTGAAATTGTCGATATTGATACGATAAATTTTCCCTGCGGTGATACTGAAGCTTTTGTAATTACGCATCATCATAACTAAAACATCCTTAGCTAGGCTCGGAGGCAAGTCGTACCAAGGTACAAAATAAGCCGAGATTCTGAGATCATCAATCTGCGATGTCAAACAGTCTCCCGCATAACTGTATAGGAATAGTTGAAGACCCAGAACGTATATCACTACGACCGTATTGATAACCGTCAGCGTATCGCCCAGCTTCAAACTCAGGATCATCTGGATCCCTGAAAAAAATGATAAGAAATTAGATTCCATGTACATCTCGAAACGAATTTTTCATATATTGACGCGGGTTTCCAAACGCCTAGGAAGCTCTCGATCTCCTGTGTCTACACGAATCGACGAGGAATCGGGGGTATTCGAGTTGCAAAAATAAACGATAATATTCAGAGAGAAATGACAATACTATAATTAGCAGAAATGCGGAGATTCCGATACAATAAAAAGGCAAGATAAAAGTAATAGAAAAAAGTTACTGCGTTGTCTAGGACACCGGCTATTGGGTATAGAAAAATTAATATAAAAAATAACGCACCGCAGCAAAAGTATACCGGTAGATCGTTACCAAGTAGTTATACACCAATACTGGGTACCCTCATATTCCAACGATTTGTTCTCGTAAATTACTAAATGAATTGAAAAAATAATAGATCTTTTATGATATAAATCGACTACTTGCTTTTACACGAAACCTTCAGCAACCCTATTGCGAGCCTGGGCTGGCAAACGCGGATGGGGATCGTCAGTTGTTTCGCACATACTGTGACGTCACAAAGCTGCGTCTTCGTTACGTCGGTATGTCGTGAGTGTGGTCATAATAAGAACAATACTTGAATGGATGAACGCACGATTCGCGATATTAGTACATAGATGGGTGACCGTCCGAATCGCGTATCCAGTACATGTATGAGTGACCGCCCGCATCCACAATCCAGGACATGGATGAGAGACCGATCGAATCGACAATCCCGCACATGGGTGGGTGGCCGCCCGAATCGATTAAATGTGTAGAACATAATGCATGTGTAAAAGTGTTAAAAAATTTTAACATTTTTCTTGCGAAAAATTGTAAAAAAACGCGGCCAAGTACTATGAATGTGGTTTATTTAAAAAAATGTTTAAATAAAAAAAGCCAAGTAGGATTATTTTAAATTTAAATAAACAAACCGTGTCCGACACCTACCACTGGGACGCCAAGGTTTTGAACTGGAATTTAAGCATACTTTTTCATGATTTTTTAAAATAAACCTACTTGGCTTTTTTTATTTAAACATTTTTTTAAACAAACCACATTCATGGTACTTGGCGGCGTTGTTTAAATTTAATGTAAAATTTTTAAAATTTTTTATTTCATTCTTTTTTGTAATCTGCGTTAATTTCGATTTTTTTATCTAATCAGTAGAGAATTTCTATTGTTTAAATAAATTAGTCGTCAATTTCTATTATTTAAACTAATCAGTAAAGAGTTTCTATTGTTTAAACAAATTAGTAGTGAATTACTGTTGTTTACACAAATTAGCAGTGAATTTCTGAAATGAACATGTTTATACGTCCACGCTAGCGTCGTGTAACACTGTCACATATGCATAGTGTTATACACATTTCCTCAATTCGGGCGTCACCCATCCATGTACTGGATTCGAGATTCGGGCGATCACCCATCCATCGATCGGATTCGCGATTCGGACAGTCACCCATCCATATACTGGATTGTCGACTCGGGCGGTCACCCATCCATATACTGTGTTGAAGCAAACTTGCGATGACTGTGGAAAGGAAGAGTTTGGGAGTGAATTAATTAAACTTTGACCACACGAGATAGAATAACACATAGAAGGCTTGCTTTATTATATGACAATGTTCCCGGTCAGTTCTCGCGGTGAGACTCATTGCTCTCGCACGCACTACAGGTGCGCGACGAGACGGCCTGAGCGCTTCCGATGACACCCGACTCCGATTTCGGGAGTCTCGTTGCACACGAGCCCGACTCCCCGTTTCTCGCTTGTACAGCCAACTCGGAACACGAGTCGGTGTACAGTCAACGTGACAAACGAATTTTCTTAACATATTAGATTGTCGGTTCGATCGGTCAGCCATCCATGTACTGGATTGTCGACTCGGGCAGTCACCCACCCATATACCGGATTATCGATTCGAGCGGCCACCTATCTATGTACTGGATTGTCGATTCAAGTGGTCACCCATCCATGTACTGGATTTGCGAATCGAGCGTCACACGACACACCGACGTAACGAAGAGGCAGCTGGAACGTCACAGTATGACGAAACACCTGACGGTCCTCACCCGTGTTTGCCAGCTAGCGCGATCGATAATTTCGGGAATGCGCAGTATCCCACACCAGGCTCGCTGTCTGTGACCGCTTACGCACAAGCTCACCGACATAACACAGGCGTAGCGTGACGTCATGGGACATCGAGCATCTTGAAAAAGTAGTATGGGAAAGCGTCTTTACCTGAGTATCGAATTTCGATAGGATATAGTATGGGGAGTAGTATAAAAAAGGGTTTGGAAAAGGTATGGGGTTTGGGACTGAGCCATATTCGCCGCATACCCTTTTCCAGAGTCTCTCCCAGCTGTCGCGTACGAGCGGGAGAATCCTCGAGCGATCAATCCCATACGCTTTTCCAGAGTCTCTCCCAGCCGTTCCGTACAACCGGGAGAATCCTCGCGCGATCAATCTCATACATAGAATCCCATATTATGTGTAAATGAAAGAAGAAGAAAAAATAGATTTTGTCAAATGGAGGGAAAAAATGAAAAACGAAGAAATATGCCCAAAACTAATTTTTTCGACGAATATGAGTTCCCTAAGCAAAGTTAGGCGCTGTAGTACATAATCGGGTCAATTTCTATTAATATTATATTATTAACAAAAAAGGGTCCTAGCGCTCGGGTATATAAGAGCCGTTCGCGAGTACAGAACTCACTTCGGTCCCATCCGTGAAACTGACGACTTCTGTCCGAATCTCCAAATGGAGAGGAACTCATGTGCGGCTACGGCACGTTAGATCTTGAGTTTCCAACGCTGATTATCGGTAATTTTCGAAAATCAGAAACACCGGAATCTTTCATTTTTCGAGTAAAGCGTTGCTTTACTCGACAGAATCCCGTCGCTAAAAAGAAGCAAGGGACCAGTCTCTCATTGACGATCCATTCAAAGAAGGAAGAACTAAAGTCGGCCTTTCATCTTTATCAACGCACTAATTCCATTTATTTTTCAGCAAACAGAACACTACCCTTTGATTTCAAATATCCTAACCCATCGCTGCACCGACTGTACCTCTCGAAAGCTTAGAACTGTTTTCACGAGCGTTATGTTAAGATTACCTTAAGGTAATCCTTCCTTAAGATTTTGGCGCCGACTATACCTCTCGAAAGCTCGGTACCGATCTCGCCGCGAATCATCCATCCACACATTAGACGAGTAGAATCGTAATTAGTACCGACCCGTCTTAGACTTGCTGCGCCGACTATACTTCTTGAAAGCTTAGTACTGTTTACGCAAGCGTTCATTTGACGAGGATCAGGTAGAGTAGAATCATAGTTTGTTCTGACTTGTCTTACCCTCGTGGTGCCGACTATACCTCTCGATAGCTTGGTACTGTTTTCGATTGCATTTATGGGACAACGTCCAGATAGAGTAGAGTCAGATAATCCTCCCTCCCTCGAAATAAAATAACCTTTCGTTTATTATGCAAGCTCACCAAACGAAGAAACGTTCAAATGTCTTTCAAATCAATTTGATGATATCAAATCTTGTATCGCCATTACCAGAATTTAATAAATCCACTTGATTGTTAACATTTCGAATCAACTTCACAGATTTTTAGTTTATAGCATCTGCTCTCACTCTTGCGTTAGAAAAAACCTCACAGTAACGACATTGCGGAGCAAAGATCTGTAAGACTCCAAAAGTGAACCGTTATAATAGAGAGGTTTGTCGACTTCGAAGCGAAAAGTCTAACACCACGAGCGAGGGCATCGATCGACGACTTCACCAAAACTATGATGCGTCGGGCCTACCGATACAAACATTCAGGATCTCCTCCAAAGAGTGCAGCACCTCACGGGCAGCCCTCACGGCGTAACCCCGCAACTAAGAAGAGATTCCCGATGGTCCGCGAAATAGACAATTAGATTAGAATCACGCATGAATATGAACATTGGGTCAGGTCATCGATAGTGTAAGTTATCATTTTATGTTTTGTTCTTCCTATCATAATTTCTTAAGAGTAGAAGTAACATTTGCAAGTTAAGCCGATTATGATTATCAAACCTTCTGGATTTTGTCATTGTAACGGTCCCGTATTCTCAAATTGTAACATCTTCTTTTTCTCTATCAATTATCGCATCAACTTCTCCTTCAGAGAAGAGATGCTTTTATCTAAAACTACAGTAAGCAGTTTACCGTGAGAGCGACAATTCAATCGTCGTCTCACGGCAACGACGAAGTCGCCGCGCGCGCGTAGTACGCGCGACGGCTCCCTTATCAGCGCGAAGGTACACTTCATGCGCGGAACAATACCAAGTCCCAGCGTCGGGGCCCTTTGTCGCGACGCTGGTCCAGGCAGTTCATCTTTAACCACCTACATTGTCAGACGGTACACTCTCCCAGCTACGACTAATAAATCCTTATTTTAGTATAACACTCTAATTGTGACTTCTTTTATTCAATACATCTTCCCGTATACCTGGCTATCCATTACATGGTGTCAGAAGTGTTCGAACTAAAATCCGCGTCCGCGACGAGTGAAAAAAAAAAAAGGTGTTTATTTCATTTTGCTTTAGATTATCCGGCGTTCAATCGAAAATTTATAGATACATAAAAAAAAAAAAAAAGTGAAAATAGTGAAAAAAAAAAAACAGCGATAATAGCGAAAAACAGTGGAAATAGTGAAAAAAAAAAAAAAAACACGGCGATAACAAAAAAAAAACAGTGATAACAACAACAACAAAAAAACAGCGAAACGTTATAATAAAAAAAAACAACAGTGATAATCAACAAGAAAAAAGTGCTCAACAAAAGCGAAAACCGACGAAAAATCGACAAATCAAAAAACCGAAGGAAGGAAGAGCGATAAAAAATCAACAAAAAACCCGAAAAAAGGAAAATACATCAAATCCATGCAAATACGCACTCTTTACTACGTGGCAGCAATGTAAGTACTTTAAAATTCCTAATATAAGTGTGAAAAAAAAAAACACAAAAAACGAGCTTCGAAAGCGAGTAACGAGCGCCAACTCGCAAAAAGCGTGTAGCGCCGTCCTTGTCGTGCACACAGCAGAGTCGAAGGCGTACGACCGCTGCATGCGACACACGGGAATTTAGCTTAAATATATTCTTTCTCGTTTTTTCCAAATTTTACCACCTCGCATTCTTTGAAAAAAAAAAAACAATAATAATAATCAAAATAACAGACATTTGCAATGCGCGACTGCCGATTGGAGAACGCAGCTAAATACCGCTGATAAATTACCATAATTTAATTTCCCTCCTTCTATTCAAATAAATTAGTTCGCGCAATAAAAAATTATTTTTTCTACATTCTAAAGTTTATAATAAAAACACATAATATGTTCCCTTTCTCTTTAACCTTTTTCAACATTTAAAATCTTACATATTTTTTTTTTCTCTTCTGAACCGAACCACACGTAACAATAGCAGGGATAGGTCGCGTAATTCGAACAACTCACGTGGTCGACAACGTGGTCGATCCGATCGTGATTATTCCCGCAGCCGAAACGACTCCCGAGATAGTAGCGGTTCATGGAATCGAAACAATTCATGGGATTATAACAACGCTAAACAAGAAAAACATATTAGAAAAAAACCAGAATTCTACCTCACGGAACAGCGCGACGGAAGGTCAGAATTAAGTAATCAAAAACACGGAACAGACACGAATATAGGGGAAACATCCCTATGTAAAAATGTAAATAACGTAGAGTTAGCAGTAAGAAAAGCGAAAATTAGTCTAGGTTTAAAGTAAAGGCATAAGCTACCGATAGTGAAAATACTCTCGCCCGATCTACGCACGAAAGAAACACTGTTTCCCGTACACACCGGTGCCGAGACAAATCTCGTAAAAAAGTCCAGCCTTGCGCGAAACACCGAGGTTGAAATCATGATATATGTACTCACGGGCATCACCTCAGGGCAAGCACACACAATAGGCCGATGTTACATTCGTATAGAGGAATTTACTATCGAATTCCATGCAATCGAGGACAATTTCCCGATTTTGCAGGACGCTATCCTCGGTGATGTGTTCTTTAGAGACACTCCCGCGGATCTCCATTATAGCGAATCATGCATCAAATTCGCAAATCATATCATACCGTACGGAACATTCGAACGAGTAACGCTACCCCCTCGATCCAAGGTCGCCATACCAGTGTGTCTGAGGCCGTCAGATCTTGAGGAAGGGTATATTTCGAGAATAAACGCAAAAAAAAAATATATATATATGGGTCACGCAGTTGTCAAAAACAACAATGGCATAGCGTACCTTTGCGTCAGAAACGCCAATACATGCGAAATCTACTTAATTCTCCAGCCAATATATTTGCACCCGTTCGAACAAATTTCGGATCTTCCGTTCGACGACGAAACAGAGGACGCTCATAGTAGCGCAGAAATTTGCTCGGCCGCAATCGGTAATAAAAATAGGCTGGAAGAATTTAAAAACCTACTACATCTTCAACACCTTAACGAAACAGAAAGGGATCACGTACATCAATTAATCGGTGAATACCAACATCTATTCTGTCCTCCCGGAGACACTCTCGGATCCACGACAACTATCAGTCATGAGATCCACACAACAGACGAGAGACCGATAAATACTAAACAATATCGTTTTCCTCAGGCTCAAAAAATCGAGTTGCAGAGGCACGTCAAAAACTTGCTCGATAATAGAATAATTAAACCGTCTCTCTCTCCGTACAATTCTCCAATCTGGATAGTACCTAAGAGAGAAGACTTGAAAGGAAACAAACAATGGCGATTGGTAATCAATTTCAGGAAACTGAACAAAAAAACAACGCCAGACGCATACCCACTGCCGAATATCATAGATATCCTGGATCAGTTGGGCAATGCGAAATATTTCTCGACTTCTGACTGAGTCAACAACAGCCTTTTAGACACCACATGGGCACTACGAATATCAGCGTATGCCGTTTGGACTCCGTAACGCACCAGCAACGTTCCAAAGACTCATGGACATAGTGCTGTCTGGACTCCAAGGCACAGACCTATTCGTATACTTAGACGACAGAGTGAATGATACTCAATAAATCTTCTCAACCTCGGTACCGTTCATCGACGGACGAAGGCTCTGGCAATCCAGCCCCGAGGAAAAAACCGACTCGTTAAGAGAATGTTGATAACTCAGACGACAATCAAATCGCATATCAACAACCTCACAACAAAGAAGTACCAAAAACTCCGGAACAATTGGCCGATGTTCCAAGTAACCCCGATCAAACGACTTTGCAACCACTGGAAGAAACTACGTTAAAAACAAAACAAACAGAACAAATACCGACAAATACAAAAACTAGGGAGAGTGAACCAATAATAGACTCGTCCATTGACGACGATACACCACAATCAGAGCCGTCTGACAACGAAAGAGAACTCAGAAGTTCCATAAGGAAACAAGCGCCTCAGCGCCCTGCGGGCGCAGAGGCCCTTGTTGGTGGGCTCCGCCCCCCAAACTCCCCGAAAAGTGTCCCGAGGGGACATTTTTTATGGCACTCACGGGGGTACACGTCGCGCTACGCGCTCCGTACCAAGTGTGATTACACTTCGCGTTATGCGCTACGTATCGAATATGTTTATACGTCGCGCTGCGCGTTTCACCTGAACCTCCTGTGTGTTTTAAGATAGAAATATTGAAACAATTGAAAAGAAAGTAGAAGGGTGGTTGGAAAAATTCGAGATAAAATTTGAATTTTTTTTTTGTTTCGAAAAAATTTTAAAGAGATTTGAAAAAATTAAATTGCAGTTTCCCAATATTTAAAGTAATTTACATTAAAAATGAAAAAAAAGCTGAGATTTTTTTTTTTCATTTCAAATCATCCCGCCACAGAATATCAACGTCGCGGCGTGTGCGAACTTTATCACGTCTGCTATGGAATTGTCATCGGCTTCCAAAGTTTGACAGATAGAATGAACGGAAAAAAAATAAATAGTCGCGATTGTTTTCAATTTTATTTGGCAAATTGCAATAATTTTGGATATTCGATGATTCTTCTTTGTGAAATTATAACCAAGTTTTTCAGTGCACCCGTGAAATTTATGATTTTTATTACGAATGTGAATGATGTATTGTAAAATATTGTGAATGGTTTCGTTCAAAATATATTACTTTCGAAATAAAAAGGGCTAATATTTGTAAATCAATGTGTGATATTTCGTGTTTTATTTTTCGCAACCAAATTTTCTTTTCTGACATGATGAAAAATTGTTTTTTGGAAAATTAAAGTAACATAACATTTAAAATAATTCCTCACTAGAAATAATTGTAGAATAAAAATATTAAGAAATGTTAGAATGTCTTCAAATTTGCTGTGCATAGTGTTTTCGATGCAATGAAATATTGTTGAAAATTAGAAAAAAATTCGTTCGTAGGTTTCAAAATTGCAGCGCCGTACGGACCTTTGACAGGAGAAAATGGATTTTTAAATGGAAAATGCCTGGAAAAAATGTTCAGAGACGTCGGAATGTCTTCAAATTTGCTGTGCATAGTACTTTCGATAAAATAAAATAATGCTGCGAAAAAGAAAAAATTTGGTTCGTAGACTTCATAATTGGAGCACCGTACGGACATTTAGCGGAACAAAATTGAATTTTTATTTTGGAACAACTCATTAAAGGCTTCGCAGTAGTTTCAAAATATTTGTGCACAATAGTCATGATGTGATAAAACACTCCTGCGAAGGAGAACAAAATTGGTTCGCACCATCCAAAGTTACACTGTGATACGGACGTCCGAGAAGATAAATTCAGTGAAAAAGCTATTTTTATTCAACCGCAGGCTAAAAAAAATATTTCCAGTCATCGGAGTCACTTCAAATTAACTGCGCATGAAGTTGGAGGTACACCGAAGTAAATTCTGAAAAACTAATTTTTTTGGAGCATACGCTGCGGGGAATCCCCATCGAAAGCTGTGTGAAGAAGCCTCGATGGTCATTTTAATAGGCACTCTTTGCCTATTTTTATAGTGAGTGCCTAAAAACGAATGGAACAATGGACACCATCGCGAAGAGCGCGACCACACGATAGATTGTCCAGAGAACAAACCAAGGACTCAATTAAAAATGAGTGAGCCAAAAAACCATCTAGCAAAAGATCTTGGAAACATGAAGGAATAACTGATCAATATTCCTTAACAGTAAAAGAAGATAGCTCGACGGAGCTGGAGGAAGAACAAGAAAATAAAGTAAAAAAAAATATAATATAAGAAAAAACAAATAAAAAGTAATAATAATAATAACAACTTAAAAAAAACAAATAAAAAGTAATAAGAATAAAAATAAAGCGCGAGTAATAAAAAAAAATACAAAAAAAAAAAGAAACCAATACGGCACAAAAATAGCCCAGAGCGGTACAAAAATAGCCCAGAGCAACCACAATAATAGCCCAAAGCGGCATGAAAATAACCCTAAGCGGCATGAAAATAAGGATCAGGATAATTATATAAGCGACACGGAACTGACCACGGAGAACGAATTGATAATAGATATGGAAACAACCGACAAATCTCGATGGAATGGGAATCCGAACCGTTGTCAATGAGTATCCGGAACTCAACGGACGACGAAAACAGTGGCAAACTATCAACCGAACTTTAGATTAGCTTCAGTATTTGAAAATACAAATAAGGCATTTCCATAACGAAAACTCATCATTTAGGCCATAGAATCAATAATTAGCGCTATTCATAGCCTAACAAAACAAAAAAAAAGAGAAATCAAATCTAAAATAATAATAATAATAATAATTTTTTTTATCGGATCAAAAACTAACAAACTTTCACACACACACACACACACACGCAAAACATTTGTGTTACTAAGACAGAAAAACACAACATATACACATTAATACCGTGACGCGGTTTTTATGGGCGTCACAAAAGGATTGTACGAGAGGGTTGTCGGAGCGACGTGCTTCGCCGATTCGGGAGTCCCAGGCAATTTCGAGGACAATTTTTGAGAGAGACGAATTTTTTATTAATTTTTAGGATTTTTCTTTATTTTTTTTGGTCACGAGGAACGAGGGAAAGCTGAGCCGAGGGCGAGAGGAGAGTCACTGACGAACGGTTAACGGTACCGACCGCCCTGGGCGCAGGATAGTAAGTCGCAGCTTGGCGGGTTGTACCGAATTTCTTCTTCGGCATTGTTCTGGGCGCAGGATAGTAAGTCGCAGCTGGACAATTGCATCATCCGGTGCCGGTATCCATGGGCCTCTTCACGACAGCACGGCATAATTCTGGAGCGCGCAACGATTTATTTGGCATCTTTATTCGAATCCTCGCGCTTGCGAATAGTTGCGGGTAGTGTAGCGAGAGATAACGAGGCGTCAGGTACCGGACACCTTAGACGAAATTGCGAGGGGTGGGGAGAGAGAGAGAAGCCTCGCGCTCGAGTAACGAAATTTTCTCGCGGACTCTCGAAATATTAGTGGTGCCGAAAGCACGTGGGCTCCGCTCTCTCTCGTGTACTTCCGAGATAGGATAGTTCGCGGTACCGTTACCGAGGAGAATATCTCGATTTTTCAAGGAAGGAAGGGAAACGAGACTATTTTTCCAAGGATTTAATTTGTCATCTTGTAACGGTAAGGCTTGCACCTCCTACGCCCGGACACGTGTGTTATAGTTTATTTCCCGTAATTATTGTCGAGCTACACGCGGCTCGGAAGGTTGCCGGGTACCGTCCCAGGCCAATCGGAAAGACTTCTCCCTGGTGCGCGTATTAATTTTTGTGAAATTTTTGACAAGGGAGAAGTTGGCCTGAAATAGTTGGACGGCCTCGCGATCATAGATTCAATAGTCCAGTTTCATTCAATTTTTGTATTTCGGAATTGCCTGTTAGAGTCATTTTTCCTTTTTTTTTTATAATAAAATTCGAGAGATCCACTACCGATAAGTGTGGCGAGCGGTTTATGGGTCCGGACGCGTGTGAGTAATTGTAGACGTACGCGACGGTTTCGGCTGTTCGCCTATGTATCGCGAACTCGAAAAATTAAACGGATCCAGTGCCCGCTTCGCGCTGAGTAATCACGCGGCATAGAATTATCTATTTAGCATCGTTTTCCGACACGTTTTCGGGACCGGTGTGCGCGAGCCGTACGTCGAACGAAGAATATTAGTAGGGAAATTTTATCGTCGTGACTTTTATCAATTCTTATGAAGAACAATATTTTTTTTTGGAGTAGAAATTCGAACCGGTGAACTGAGTAGCCGGGGAGAATTTTAGCAGGGACTGTGTTTTTTTTCTTGTGTCGAGTCAAAGGGGTACCGACTCCCCGCTACGAGCTTTAATTGTGAGAATAGATATTGTAGCTACGACGAATAAATCATTTTTACTCTTGTGAAATTAACGAAAGTGTACCTCGAGATTTATTTTTCGCAAAGAAAGTCGGACCGCCCCTCTACCCTTACGAGCTGCCGCTAGTCGGAAGATTTCGTTCTTTTTATTGTTTTGGAAAAATCCGATCGCGTCGAGCGCAGTGCTCGGCTGGCGCCCATTAAAATAAATAAGCGATCGAGACGATTTTTGTGGCCAACGGGGTACCGATAACTTTATCGATCAATTCTTCTTAAATTTTATTTTCGGAGTGAGAGGGTGCCACTCCGAGGAAATTTCGGTCACAATACATAAAATAACGCTATTACTGTCCTAATATATTAGTTAATCATGAACAAGGAACATATATAGATACATAGATCAAACAAAGCATATCATAAAATAATTATTATTTTTTCCTTTTTTGTTGTTCACTTAAAAAAAAAATAAAAAAAAACAAAATCTCTTTCTCTCTTCTTTTTATATTCAATCTCGTTTTATTGTGTACTCTTTAATAAAAACTACGTAAATAATTTAATAAAAATACCTATACTAATCAATATATATTTAAAGCTAAACATTAAATTTTTTTTTTCTCTCTTTTTGACCATTGTTATTTTCTGTAAATTCTCTTATCTCTCTATGTATATAAAAACATTTCGCCGCTGTCGCTGCCGCCGCCATGTACAAGACGGTAGTTTAGAACATATGCTAAAGTCACGGAGAGACTAATGTCACGGAGAGACTAATGTCACGGAGTGACTAAAATCACGGAGAGACTAATGTCACGGAGAGACTAAAGTCACGGAGAGACTAATATCACGGAGTGGTTAAAGCCACGGAGTGGTTAAAGCCACGGAGTGGTTAAAGCCGCGGAGGGACTAAATTCACGGAGTGAATGCGGAGGATTGCAGTCCCGGAGGGACTACTGTCGCGGAGTGGTTACAGTACTGGAGGTCCCCCTTAGAAGGACTTAGAATAATTTTCGGGGGAAGGGAAGGAGCGTGGGAGGGGAAGGCCAAAATATTGTAAGTCCCTCTAAAGGGGTTTCGAAGGAGGCAGCTGCGGTGGTCGGCGGCGGAGAAAGAAGCAAAGATATTCCCCAAATGTGTCTTAACTCAAAATAGTTTACAATTGACGAGCGAGCGCGCGTAGCGCGCGAGCCCGTGAAACACTAGTATATTGAGACGTATCTCATAGGCGCATGCTATGGGTAAGTTCACGGATTATAGCGCGAGAGCCCGAGTGGGCCCCGATTCCCTCAATAGGTATAGTACGCGCCGGTAGTCGGCAAGGCGGCCGCTAGATACCGCATTTTTCTCGCGAACGGATAAGCGACGGCGCGCGCGTAAAAGGGCGAGCGCAAGTCGAATCGTCACCCAGTTCTACCAAGAACACAGGTACTATTTCCTTTTTTGATACCTCCGGGTCCCCAGAGCCTTCGGCGACGTTGGCTCCAGGTGTACTCAAACTCCCGAACCAGGGTGCACACATCTTTGGTGACGAAGTAGTGGGCATTCCTGTAACCAGTCACCGCTAGTAGGGTCGCGAGTAGGTAGGTAACCCGAAAGGGAGGGAGCCGGAAACGAGTCGCGGATCGATCAAGTGGTGACACGGTTGGTTCACGATCTCGTGGAAGCCGAACTCTCCGACGAGGGCCCTGCGCTACGGGTATCGGAAAATCGTTGTCGACAGGTTCGCACGATATTCCTGTGGGATACTCTGTAGGCACGGCAGAATAGAAACGCAATTAAAATTCATTTTGTAATAATAGTTTACTCCCTAATTTAAAATGAAAAATTAAATAATGCAACTTGTAAAAAGCCATGTCAACAAAGAAAGCTCCGTCGATACGACAGTATCAACTGCAAAATTTATCGTCTCTCGTATCGAGTCTTTGACTCGTTACGTGTAAAGTATTTCAACGAAAAGGAATGGTAGAATAAACGGGGAAAACTGAGTAGAATTAATTTTCACGATTGACTGACATCCGGTCGATAAATCGCTTTTCTGTCTTCCTTTCCGAGTAAAATCACGACACAAAGAATAAAATCTATAAAATTAGTATGGTTCGATTCGTAAAAGGAGAATTGCGCACGACTCGTAACATTTTTCGTTTTTTCAGCGCCATCCGCGTGTAAGGCAACGAACAAATGTTATATTATACTAAAATTGATAATTACAGCTCGCCGAGAACTCGAGTGTGTTTCGTAGAATAAGTAAAGACCGATGAAAAAGGTAAGCGTTGAGATACTACAGATTCCGATGTATCACATTTTCTATTGGAATATGTTTTAATAAAAAGAACAATATCACCGAATCGACAACGTCTAACGATTATTTGCTCGCCCCGAACCCCTAACGTGAGCGTTTGAACCGTGTGCGTGGCACCGGCCAAAAAGGTGAACGTTACAATATATATATAAAAAAAAAAAAATGTCTCTTGCATTAAAAAAAAACTAAGTAAACAATACTCGAAACTCGTTTTTTAAAAAAAAAAAACAAAAAAAATATGCACACATTCGTTTCTTTAATCAATTACCCTTTTTTCAGAATCGCTATACCGAGCGAACCAGATCCCAGAATATAACATGTCTGACCTACTAACTAACCATTAATCAGATTTTTAGAGTGTTTCAGGAACCATTCAATAACCAAATTATATAAAAAATGGGAATGAATAACAAAAGGACTTATAACACCCAGAACAAAACTTAAAAAAAAAAAAAAGGACAAATACATACACAATTTTGTAACTGATAAAATAATGGATCGAATTGAAAATTTATTACAGACGGAAAACAACAGGAAATAATAAAAAGGAGCAACATTTCTCCTTATTCGTAAATTTTACTGAATTTACCCATATATTATAATTCCTAACCTCACCTACTCATAATAACTTAACCACCCCTACTATCCCGAACAACTAAAGTTTTTTAGAACTGTTTCAGAATTCAACAACAATTATTTTCCCAAAAATGCAACGAACCACTCCAGGAACATACATAGGATCAACAAAAAGAAGTCCCAACACAGAAATACACACAAACAGACAAAATTAAAATATTTTCATTTTGCAAATTCTTTTTGGATTATATAGTCACACACAAACGAAATATTATGTAAACGCGCGATGCAGGAGCATCGCTAAATTTTTCTGGGGGGGGGAGTGTAACGGTCCCGTATTCTCAAATTGTAACATCTTCTTTTTCTCTATAAATTATCGCATCAACTTCTCCTTCAGAGAAGAGATGCTTTTATCTAAAACTACAGTAAGCAGTTTACCGTGAGAGCGACAATTCAATCGTCGTCTCACGGCAACGACGAAGTCGTCGCGCGCACGCGAAGTACGCGCGACGGCTCCCTTATCAGCGCGGAGGTACACTTCATGCGCGGAACAATACCAAGTCCCAGCGTCGGGGCCCTTTGTCGCGACGCTGATCCAGGCAGTTCATCTTTAACCACCTACATTGTCAGACGGTACACTCTCCCTGACTACGACTAATAAAATCTTATAATTAATCACTCCAATTGTTAACTTGTTCTTTTTAATAACGATCCGAATTATACATGTAACATTGGCCATCCATTACATCATACATAAATGACTTGAGTAATGATTTGGTTTATATCACGGGGAAATATAGTTGAAAAAAGGGAATACAAGAAAATGTTTCCAATATGAAAATTTTAATATATTTACACCTTAGTTTCGATTTTTATATTCTTTTCACGAAGTGTTGATCATTGGGCATTGAGTATTGAGTTTCAAGAAAACTCTGCTGCAAAAACAGAACAGGACATAATAATTCTCCCGCGACATTAAATTATGAGAATTGGCCACGGTACACGAAAAATATTAACGACCAGTTCACAAGTTTAATTAACATCCGGACCACCGAGGTTCGTTGCGAGTTAAGAAGAACAGAGAATATAGTCTGTTCCAGACCAGAACAGACAAAAAAGACAAAAAACAAGACAAGACAAAAAGTGAAAAACGTGACAGTTTAAAAAATTCAAATTCACGTGTTACGTCACGCACTTTTCGGGAACTCTTATTCGCGAACTTGCGCTGCTCTTCGATCGCACCGAGAGAAGCTGCACGCGTACACTCGCGAGGAAACGGAAAGACTGAGGAAAATAAAGGAAAAAGGGAGAGGATTGCTGTACGTAGGAATCGCAGACAGAGAACCGTTGACCAGAAACTATTTAATAAACTTTCGAAAGCGACTTCGTCGAGACGAAGTCGTAAAATATTTCTGTCAACGGAGACACGAAAATATCAATATCTTCAATGGGACTCGAGTTACTCGAGAATTCCAAAGGCATAACACCACGGTTCGATCACCCAAGATGAGCACGTGGGCCCCCGACAGCATGCTGTGAAGAAAAGTCACTAACACCAGCAAGAAACGCCGGCTCATGTACCTGGGCCAGCCGCCATCGAAGGGATTTGCCCGTTGCTAAGCCGGCAGGTCTCTGTTGCCGAAACCTACCAACACCACTAAGCATCGAGGCTCATAGACACAAGCGCTCGATGTAGCCGAACTACACCAACACCATGACGCATCGAGACTCACGGATACGAGCTCTCGGTGACTCCAAATCTCACCAACACTACGACGCAGCGAGGCTCACAGACACGAGCGCTCTATGACTCCGAAGACGACCAACACCTCGAGCGACGATACCGACAGCTTCCTTCTAACCACTATGCATAGGGCCCAGTGGGTTAGAAAAACTTCCGATTTCCTCCAACGAGTGCAGCACCTCTCGGGCATCGTTCACAGCCACTCCCGCGAACAATTAAAGATTCCCGAAGGTCGCGAATTTAATAATTAGCCGATTTCCAGTAGAATCACGCATGCATATGAATATTGGGTCAGGTCGTCATCAATATTAAAGTCTTGTAATAACATATTTTTTATGTATTTTTCCCGTATTTCCCCGGGTATACTTTATAGCTAGGGGTAGGTCAGGTATTCGCGCGTTACTCAGGTAACCATCATAAACCCTTCTGGTCTTTTCCCATCATAAAAAGTAAATCCGTAAAATAACGAGTTAAAATATTTCTGCCTTCAGCAATATTTGTCATTGCTCAGAGACTAAACATTTAAGCGAAAAATATCTTGCAAATTGATATTGCCTCAAAGATAAAGAGTTCAATTTACGATCTTTACCAGCGATGAAAGAAGAATATTGGGTTACATAGGAAATGTTTTTTTTCAACAACTACCTCCAAACAGTTTCTTCTAAACATTTGGTTGAAATAAATAAAGATAAGTGGTGCTCGTTCAAAGAAGCAATTCTATTCAGCTCGCCGATTTGTCACGGTTCCTAGAAAGAAAAAAAAGGGGAAGACTCCGTGCTGGGAGAGAACAGAGGATTGCACGTTGTTGCTATGTCGCCACGACGGAGAAAGCCTCTGTACCAGCATACTCTTTAGGTAGGATAGAAGGAGAAGCGACCACGTGAGCGTGGCTGGTACGAACAACGGAAGTCAGGAGCCACCCCGAAGGGGAGGTAGCGCTGTTGGCTAGCTCGCGGGCCAGCTACGGTACACGTGATCGTACCGAGAGAGTAGGGGAAGGGTGAGCCACCCGCGCAATGCATAGAACGTACGAGAAGGCCCACCACTCATCGATAGCCGAACTTTTCTCAACCAATAGGAAGAGAGCAATAAAAATCAAGAGACAAATGAAATTCTTAGCCAAGAGTAGGGATGAAGAAAGAGAAAATAACCAAATAATAATTATTAACAATCGTTAATAATAATTATTTTTCCATATTTCACAATAGCCAAATGTTACAATTATCGTAAAAGTTTAACCCGAAATTTGTTAATTTGACAAATGGAAAGGTTAAACAAATTAATTAATTAAGTTAATAAATTCAACATTTTATATTGAAAGCCGACGAAAAACCATTAAGAATGAATACCAGAACACCCTGGTAGTTATGAAATTTATATCAAATTTAAATTCAATTTAATTAGATCTGTCAAATCGATATCGATCGATATTTCACATATTATAGTAAAAACCGAATGAGAACGCATGTAATAGAGCGAAGAATGAGGGCGAAATATCAATAGAGTTCAATTTTTAATATTTTTGGATTTGATAATTAATTAATTCTTTATCAAGGAAATTTTCCTTTTTTTTACAAGTATTAAAATCCGTAATTTTCCACCTAAAAAGGTGATTCAAATTCGAGACACTTCCAAAATGAATAAAAAGAATAAATTGTTAATTAACAAATCCAAAATCAATCTGGAAATAGTTAATTAGAATAATTATCAATACTTGACAGCCGATAGAAAGAGAACAAGGGGGGCGTGGAAAATCACGCCTCGACCGAAAAGTTGCCCCTTCCACCACGGTCTATGTCAAGCCTATTTAAACTGTGCCCTTTACGGAGGGCCAGTGCTTATTGCTCATTACCTCTCCGAAAATCAACGTCGTTACTCTGTTCGCGACAGTTTGTATTTTTGAATCTTTGTTAAAAGACTTTGGAAATTTCCAAGTTTTTTCCTTCGTTTGTGTTTCGTGTGTGATTTGTACCAAGTTTCGTTTTATTATTAACTTCAATTGAAGTTAATAAAATAAAAAACTCAGTGCTTGAATTTTGTGTTTTGTTCGTGAAAAAATCCCTCGACCGCTCGGCATTTACTCGAAGCCGAGGGTATCGACCAGCGATCAACCACCGACAACCACCCGCAGCAACCTCTTCCTCGTTTATTCTCGCCGGATACTTTTGTTCTTCGGTAAGTCTTATTTTTTTCCTAATTTGGTGATTTTTCCCCCGTAACCCGTTCCTCTATAGTGTCGCGATCGAACAATGTACGGATCCCAGATTATTATCGCCCTTCTGGCAATTATAGTAATTGTTTTAATTTTTATTCTCTTGTGCGGAATCTCCGTGAAGATTGCCGTAAATATTCGTGACTCTAGAATCACCCGTGAAACCCCTATAGTACACTCGGGTGTACGAATATATCCGTCGTCTGCTCCTCGCCGAGTCTTTATCAATAATCCGCCAGCTTTGTAAAATTCTTTATGTTCATTTCGCGAATGTACTCTAGCCTCTCGCAATTTTCCGCGAGGTTAGGCTCAAAACGAGGCACCCGCGAATCGTAGCCGCTTCGATAACGCGTAAATTGATTTAGTTCATTGACCGAGATGAGGCCGGCTCCTCACGTAAATTCACGATTCGCGACGTAACACACGCAGATTTCAAACAAGAATCAATCAAATATCAAATATCAAATATCAAATATCAAATATCAAATATCAAATATCAAATATCAAATATCAAATATCAAATATCAAATATCAAATATCAAATATCAAATATCAAATATCAAATATCAAATATCAAATATCAAATATCAAATATCAAATATCAAATATCAAATATCAAATATCAAATATCAAATATCAAATATCAAATATCAAATATCAAATATCAAATATCAAATATCAAATATCAAATATCAAATATCAAATATCAAATATCAAATATCAAATATCAAATATCAAATATCAAATATCAAATATCAAATATCAAATATCAAATATCAAATATCAAATATCAAATATCAAATATCAAATATCAAATATCAAATATCAAATATCAAATATCAAATATCAAATATCAAATATCAAATATCAAATATCAAATATCAAATATCAAATATCAAATATCAAATATCAAATATCAAATATCAAATATCAAATATCAAATATCAAATATCAAATATCAAATATCAAATATCAAATATCAAATATCAAATATCAAATATCAAATATCAAATATCAAATATCAAATATCAAATATCAAATATCAAATATCAAATATCAAATATCAAATATCAAATATCAAATATCAAATATCAAATATCAAATATCAAATATCAAATATCAAATATCAAATATCAAATATCAAATATCAAATATCAAATATCAAATATCAAATATCAAATATCAAATATCAAATATCAAATATCAAATATCAAATATCAAATATCAAATATCAAATATCAAATATCAAATATCAAATATCAAATATCAAATATCAAATATCAAATATCAAATATCAAATATCAAATATCAAATATCAAATATCAAATATCAAATATCAAATATCAAATATCAAATATCAAATATCAAATATCAAATATCAAATATCAAATATCAAATATCAAATATCAAATATCAAATATCAAATATCAAATATCAAATATCAAATATCAAATATCAAATATCAAATATCAAATATCAAATATCAAATATCAAATATCAAATATCAAATATCACATATCAAATATCAAATATCAAATATCAAATATCAAATATCAAATATCAAATAACTTTTCTTGCAAAAATATGTAAAAAAAAACGTCGCCAAGTATCATGAATGTGGTTTGCTTAAAAATATTAAAAAATCGAAAAAGCCAAGTAGGATTATTTTGTAAATTCAAAAAAAGTATGCTCAAATTCCACCATAGCGTCTCAGTGTCAGTTGTCGGACACGGTTTTTTAGGGAATCGCGGATGCATAAACTAAATGTGCTTTGATGTGGAACTGAAACTTAAGGGGACTGAGTCACCTAAAAAATCGAAAAGTAAAAAAATTTTTTTCCAGTATATATAAGTTTAATGAAAAATTTAATTTTACCTCCATAATATATATATGTTAGACTACCGCTGTAAATTTTTTTGGAGACCCACGGTGTATTCCAGTGTTATGGGCAATGGTCAAACATTTTTCCTTTGCCGCAGCTTTCGGACTGAACGAAAGCATCAATCTTTGCTTGCGACCTCTTATTTTCTTCGTTAGAGAGTTTATTGCGGAACGAGTGCGGGGATTTTTTTTTTGAAGCTTCGCTGGCGAAGCTATGAGTTAAAAACTACCAAAAAATTCACTTTTTCCACTTTTTGTCTCGTAACCACTCACATAATGGCTTGCGATAAATCCATTCTTGATCGCATGAAAAATCTCCGCACTCGTTCCATAACACTGACTGTTACAAAGAAAATGAGCCATCGCAATCCATAATTGGTGGGGCCATTCTCTCTGAAACCTGCGGCAAGCGAAGAAAAATATAAGTGTCAAAAAATGAATTTCATAGATTAATGAAAATAACCAACTTGGGTGATTCACAATAAAAAAAAATCATTTTTATATTTTTTTTGTCACATAAAAATGTACACTTTTTTTTTCTATCACATAAAACTTAGAATTTTTTTTTTGTTTTTTTTATTTCACAAATCTCGTAAATGCAAAAAAAATGTTTAAAAAATAAAAAAAAATACTCTTACGTCAAATGTGACGTTTAAAAAGGAGGTTAATTCTGCGAGAGTTTTCGCGTTGCGACACTGTCACTGTGAAAATCATTTTTGCACTATTGCGGGCAAAAATACAGAATATATTCCGTTCATTCGGAAAAACTGTAAACACTGTTACGTCCAGCGTAACGATCTGTTTATTTTCCCTTTTACCACCAATAAAAGTTGAATCTCAAATTCTAAAAAAAAAAAGAAGAAAAAGGGAATCGGGCTAAAACTGCTGTCTAACGATATTCATTATTGCCTACTGCGAGATCAGAATCAAGTTAGCCTAAATTCTAACAACCTCAGAGTACTACCTTAACGAGTCGACGCCGACGAACCTAGATAAAGTAGATCCGGGCCCCACAGGCGGAGGCCGAGAAAGGCCGTCTCTGACCTCTCTTCCGAGCGCTCCCCGACAGATAAAAAAAAAAGAAACTAAAAGGAACAAGGCCCACTTACCGTAGGGATCTACTACTATCAATATCGACTACCGCCTCATAGATCTTTAACTCGGTATAAACTACCTTACCGTGGCCAAAAACCATTTAAAGAGGAACCTACGGTCAGTCGTTTAGAGCCTTCGGGCCCTAGATACATAGAGTCGGGTCGACAAATTATTTTCGTTAAAGGAAACGCCTTAAAACGTTGTTCAAGTTGAGCTTAATTCCACAGGCTAAACGAAAGGAGAAGGGCTTTTGATCATGATCTTAGCAGGGGGAAGAAGGGATTATTGTTGGATAAAAAGCACAGACCTCCCGAATATTCGCAATAAAGGATTTAAAGAAATAACAATGGCAGTTCTTTAACAAGGAATTAGAACACAGATAATGGCAGATAGAGAAATGAAGCTGAGAATATACTTCGTTAAGAAAAGTAACAAAGGACACAATTCATATACAGGATTTGCTCTCTGGAACGCCTGTGTTTATTCTTATAGTAGTAATTAAATATACATCGTTAAGTAAGGATAAAGAGAGTGACGCCACCATAAAGGCAAAAAGAGTTTCACCTCAATGAATCTGTACAAACGATACACATTCGACGGTTTCAGGCGTAAAGAACCAGGTAGAAGAAGTGGCCATGCACTCTCTGACTATAAGCGTAATACTACAAATACAATACTCGACTAATTTACTTCAGCCCTCGAAAAATGTTCAAAAGTAACCAACTTGAACACCAGTTTTGTTTAAACAAAATAACTAAACGAATAAACTGTAAGGAATTTGCCGAGAAATTTCTTTTCCATGGCACGCCACTAGACAAATTAATGTGGAAAAGAAATAAAAGTAAAATTTAATATTTTCTGTTTCACATTCATACACGCCACGACCAATTCACGTTAAATTACGTCTCATTTTAAGAATAATTACATTCATTTATTTTTATAGAATTAACGATGCCCGGTTCGGAAATCCTTATAAGGAGATACAATTTTATATTTTACGCAGTACGTATAAAATTCAGAGAACATAGGAGAGCGTATTTCTATTCGACGATACCGGTTTTCTTTGTCTAGACACCGATGAGATTCGTTTAATAGTCGGATTGGAACACCACTCTTGTGATTTCTTGCATATAAAGTATTTACCTATAAAGCGGCAATGAGACACCAAAAGGCTCTCTGGTAATGACTTCCAGGAAACCGGAAACAAGAAGAGAGGGGACCGATGCCTACGTGATCTCGTCCGCGCCCTTTTTCTTTTCGATACCCCACCCCGTCACTTACGGCGCGGGCCTGATAAACGAAATTATGCCTGAAAGAAGGACTTAAGATCACGGGCCAATCACGGAAGAGATCCGAAGCATCACCTCATCTTCTCGTTACTGTACGAAAATTCTGTACAGAATAGATATAAAAAGACACTCCTATAACAAAATCCCCTCTACATGTCACCAAGAAAAATGGTATAAAAACCCCGGAAATTGTGCGCTCAGGAGCCACTTTAGAAAGACCAGATAGACAGACCACTTACCACTTAGAAATATCATTTAGAAGCACCCGTTTTGGAAGTACCCACATCGAAGTATCATTCAAAGAAACTGTATAGACCATATACCCTATAACCAGATACCAGTTACTTAGATTCTCTCCGTAATACCATTTAAAATCACCGGCGTTAGAAATATTCATTTCAAAGTCTCGTTTTAAAGAAACCGCTTTAGACTATATAAAACGACGAGAAAAACCACCGAGGTTAATTTTGATGTTTCGATAAAAATCAGGAACTTCGTACAGTACAATTTTCATTGAACCTTTTTATCAATTGTATCATCCAAATAACTTTTTTTTGGGCATTAAAAACCAGTGTTAATTTTCCTCGTATTTTCGTGAAACATTTTATTCACCTTTTCTACTCATTTACGTACTCAAACCACGAGAACAAAGTCAACAAGCACCTGCAACTCATCGTTTACAATCGTAAGTACATTTCTACCAAATTGTTAATCACGCATGATTTTATTTCCGTTCTCGTGACTCAGTAATTTATAAAGTTTCTTCGAGATTTTCCTTTTACTGTACCCCGCGTTCCGACACCTGGCTAGAAGCCGGCAGGTAGCCGCCGTCCCACTGAAGATTTCCGCTCTATCTCTCTCTTTGTCACAAAGACGCCGAAACCACTACTAATTAGTTGACACCCTAAGACACAGATACGACAAGCATTCTTAAGGGCTCCATCCCAAGCAATTTTCCGCAAGGTTAGGCTTTAAAAAGGAGCAACGTTGTTCTCTTTATCGACACCAGGAGTGGTAAAGGTCGGTTCAACACCCTCCTGACCAGCGCGTGCGATAGTAACAAGAGGCAACTGTTACAACGCAAACTAGGATAATTAAAAGAACGCTAGTTTGGACGTAACAGAATTTTGGGGGCTCGTCCGGGATCATTAGAGTGCTTGTCTGAAAGAACTTATTATAAAAAAAAAAGAGGGGGAGATAATTTAAAAAAAAAAAAAAAAAAAAAAATATAACTATACACGTTCCTTGCACTTCCTCCTTTCCTACCTAAACCATCACTTGTTCAAACGCCTCTTGGAGGAGTACAAGTTGATGAAGTAACACAATCTAGAATAAGCCATCACTTGTTCAAACGCCTCTTGGAGGAGTACAAGTTGATAAAGTAACACAATCTAGAATAAGCCATCACTTGTTCAAACGCCTCTTGGAGGAGTACAAGTTGATGAAGTAACACAACCTAGTAATAAGCCATCATTTGTTCAAACGCCTCTTGGAGGAGTACAAGTTGATGAAGTAACACAACCTAGTAATAAGCCATCATTTGTTCAAACGCCTCTTGGAGGAGTACAAATTGATGAAAACACAAACACACGCAAACATTTTCACAAACATACGCAAACATTTTCACAAACATACGCAAACATTTCTCCTAAAAACATACACTAATACCTCTCTTGAAAATAACAGTACCAGAACATCCTACCTTGTGTATAAATAAAAAAAAAAAAAGGGGGAAAAGAAAAGAATCTATGCCAAAACGAGGGGGCTGGCAACAAGCCCTACGTGCATTACTACAACAGGGAATTAAAAACGAACTTCACGGTAGCCTACAGAAACCCTCGGGCGAAGAAAAACCTGACCCGACACCGCTAGGAAACAGATCGACGGAAAAATCGGTAGAAATTTTTCTTTGATAATTTAGATAAAAATTCATGCAACTTTCATTCGAAAACTATTATATTGTACTATTGTATGTGTTGTCCGCGCTGTGTTAGCACGAACTGTACCCCTTAAATAACCTTGACTGGATACTGAGATTCACGCGGCTTGCCACATAATCTCACTCAAAAAAAAAAAAAAAAAAAAACCCTCTCTCCTAAATTGCTGCGCAGTTCACTGCAAAGCTACGAACTCCTGTCTAAATCCCAGTTCGTGTAACGATAGCATTTCCTTGCAAGATGTAGTCTCAATTATTTTAATTTTTTTAATGAACCTGCAAAGATTACAAGAAAGGAATAATAGTTCTCGAAGACCAAACGAACATTACGAAATAACGAGAAAATAAACCTCGGGAAGTATAACAAAAGAAAATATTCCACCCAAAATCATTTACGTATCAAAACCAAATGAATTTATTACAATACTAATAGACACTGAAAACTGGTACGATCCACGACGAGAATTTTATGAAAATCAGAATAATTTTGGAATCGAAAGTGACTAAAGACAATAGTTATTCCCTGATTCGGATAATAACGATTTTTGAACATTAAATTTTTTTTTTCCTCCTCTTCCTTTGTCCTTCTGCAAAGTTAGACAGCAATTTTTTTTTTCCTTCCGATCCTTTCCCTTTTAATTCATTTTTATGGATAAACGAATATCTAGAGCCCGAAGGAATTATTTGCGAAAAATGAGTTATTGAATATCGCAGTAATTCATGTTAGAAGAAACAAAGCCGCTGTACCCGACACAAATTTGCAGATTAATATAGAAGATATTGCACTTTAAATCAATTATATGTTAAAGTCAATCGAGTTCTCACCAAATTGAAAAAAAAATAAACAGAAACGATCGTAAAATTTACCTTTGATTCAGGAACTAGTTAGTTATTGAGAAACTATCCATATATTAATTTTGAAACGCAATTCAGGTTATTGCACGCCGCACATTACACCATAAATACATTTTTTTTGTGTGCTAGATATAACACCCGTATTGTAAAGATAAATAGTAGGAGCACACATCATAATCGTGCGTAAGGAAAACAAAATGATCTATCTACTGTGACGACTTGTCAGAAACAAGCTTTATCCTTTCGAGCAGAAATAACACCCTTTCCACCGTCTTAACGAGCTTAAATTATTTAATAGAACGCACAGATAAAGACGCAACAAATTCAGACTCTAAAAAAAAAAATGTCTCAAGCAAACAAAAAATCAAGACGTCGAAAGAAAGTCCGCTCAAAATCCACAGGCAAAATTATCGCAGGAAAAATAGACAAATCTATTCACGAAATAGATCAAACGAAGGAAATAACGAGACGAGAAGATAGTACGCAACATGATATTAGTATTCCTTACGAGTCCAAGGATAAACACGATTCCGATAATGAAAGCATAGCAGCCATTCTAGATAACCTCTCAATAAGAATTGACAAGTTCTCAGACATTGAAAAATCCTCATCAAATTCACATCAAGGTTGGCAAACGCTCTACTCAATAGAAAAGACAGACGCAAGTAAAGACATAGGAAACTCGGGAGATTCCGATATAGATACAGAACAACAGGAAAAGGACGTCGAAGAATTGTTTACGGGAAAATGTACTCGCGAGGAAAAGCATAATTCAGACTATTCAGATGACACAGATAATTCAGTAATAAAACAAGGAAATCACAACATCCTCGGAATAGTAAAAATTTGTCAACTCTGTGGGAAACGCGGGCATATCGCTACTGTGTGCAGAAACACCACATGCACTATGTGCGGTAAACGAGGTCACATACGTACAAAGTGTTGGGGCAACAATTATTGGAGTGGTACGATGATCGGCAAAATTCAATGTAAGATATGTAAAGGTTCTGGGGTAGTAGACTTCCCGTATCACCCTTCTTTTCCAATCGCCCTTTCTCAATATCAAGGCATTCAAGCGCCACAGGAATCTCGTTCTCAACAGAAAAAGATTATTCTGTGTCAAATCTGTAAGCGAGCAGGCCATGGAGCATATACATGTCTATTCCGTCACAGTCAAGCTCAAAGATCGGAACAAATATCCGTTAACAGAACCAAAAATCGAAAGGAAAATTGTAAATATTGCAAACAACTCGGTCACTTTATAAACGAATGCCCGGAAAAACAGGCAAACGATAGAGATAAAACCTCACCGGATATTACCAACAATCTCTCAGTTGAAAAGGTAGCACGATCTGCCCAAACTCCGCATCCAATTCACACCATCTCCATAGTGAAAGAAACCAATCCCGAATAATGAAATGCAAAAACATAAATAACGACGATAAAAGAAGAAAAATATATAAGTAATAAAGGAAAAAATGTTAAGTCATTGGAAAAAAAAAGAGAAAAAATGTATATATGTAATGTAGAAACAGCCCAGGAAAACTAATCGTGGAAAAGAAAATGAAAAAAAAATGTATTCTTGAAGAAGATATAAATTATAAATTAAGAGGCAAGCCATTGAAGAATAAGAAAATGAAAAACAAAAATTTAAAAAAAAAATGCATAATAGTACAGAAAGGAGAAAACAAAAAACCCAGAAAAAAAATAGAAAAACAGTATTAAAAAAAATGGGGGAAGGAGAAAAATTCTTTGTAAGAAAAAAAAAAAGAAGAAACACACATACAAACGAAAACAGGAAACGAACTCCTATTTGAAGCATTCAGCGGCAGCAATGCAATGAATTGTTTCTCAGATAGCCAACATCGGCATCAAGAACACCTGATTGATGCGCCCTGTTCACTGACTTCAATAGTCGTAACACTTATTTTTCATATTATCATTACAACTATGGAAGTTAAGGAATTCTCTTAAACGTTAAGTATCACAAAAACTAGATTCCAGCATAAATAGAAATATATATAAAAAAATAAAATAAACCTCTCATATTTTTTTTTTAATTCAAGATTTAATATTGGGATACATTGTTCAACCGAATAAATATTAAAAAAAAAAAAAAAAAAATGCAATTCTGGATACTTGTTGATTGCTTAAAGTGTTCAGAGAAACCGATTTCTAACCGGTCAAACTCCTGGGTTCAATTCCCAGTATAGCATAGCAACCTTTACCTGGAAGGAAAAAGTTCGAATCCTCAAAGAACAATTGATTATGGAATGAATACAAGTGACATTGGCGATGGTGAATCAGAGTAAAATCTCCAGGCTCATACCCCGGGCCAATCGCGCTGTGTTTATTTCATTCTTCGAATTTTCCATGTGTAAGAAAATGCATTGTATCCGTAAAAGTATTTTCCTCATATCAATTCGATATAACTCAATATGTTGGATAACAAAGTAAGTACTTCAATAAGTTCAACTCAAAATACAAGTCGTTATTTGTTCATGGTGGTCAGAGAAACCGATTTTTAACCGGTCAAATTCCTGGGTTCAATTCCCAGCACAGTGTGATGAACTGTATTTTGGAAAAAAAAAGAGGACTCAAATAATCCTCAAAGAATAATAGTTGCAGAGTAAATTGCAGTGTCAGACTAACGATGGTGATCGCCGAATCCAAATACTGAGTTGTCTCGCTGTACTTATTTCGTGTACCGAATTTTTCAAAATTTTACAAGGCGCATTGTATCGAGTTGATAAGTTTTTTTTTAAATATAATAACAGTACAAAGTATGGACCAATCTTATTCTCGGAAACAACATGATTACAAAAAGGAGGAAAGTAGCTGTTTAATTTTTTTTTGGATTCCTGGTAGTAGAAAAAAAAATCCTAAGCGGGAATATGCAATAATAAATTTCAGTCATTGGACAAATGTTGGGAATAACCCATAGGAAATATCTAATGGAACATTCGCCCGTAATGAATTTCCTGGTTGAGTTGGAAGGTCAGGAAAAGAAAAAACCCCCCTTTTTGGAAGAGATTGGTTCAGAAAATGTAAAAATTTAAATTCTTTTTTTTTTGCCATGATTATACTTAAAATTGATAGTGTCGACGGACGGTAGCAGAAGCAAATAAACGTACAATGTCGGGATCAGGTGTTTATTCATAAAAATAATAATGAGAAATAATAATAAAAATAATAATGATAAACAATAATAAAAATAATAACCCTAAAATCCGAATTTCACTACGATAAGTGAATATCCAGATGAAATCCACATTAAAATCAACTACTTCTGAAACACACTTGGCCACATTATACAATAAAATTAAAATACTAGTATTGACGCCCTAATTCATAAAGGAACCCCTTACCCGGGAACGTAACATAATCTGAATAACCAGGCATAGTCTCAAGGATAACGATTGAAAAAGAGATAATGGAGAGTAAAGAATTTAATTCAGAGAATCCTGTTGACAATTTCCATAATCCGCGTACAAATATCGATACGGGCTTCACCGCTTGACCGGACGCCATCAATGATAACAGTTCAGAAAATTCAGTTAATGTTGTACAAGATTCGTGTCTGATTATCGACACGCGACCCATCGAATCGCTCGATGAGCGACTCTGTGTCCTGTGAGAGGTCAGGCGCTCTAGACGATTTAGTTTCTAGGTATCGTTCGATGAGCGACTCTGTGTCCTGTGAGAGGCCAGGCGCTCTAGACGATTCAGTTTCAAGGTATCGTCCGATGAGCGACTCTGTGTCCTGTGAGAGGCCAGGCGCTCTAGACGATTCAGTTTCTAGGTATCGTTCGATGAGCGACTCTGTGTCCTGAGAGAGGCCAGGCGCTCTAGACGATTCAGTTTCAAGGTATCGTCCGATGAGCGACTCTGTGTCCTGTGAGAGGCCAGGCGCTCTAGACGATTCAGTTTCTAGGTATCGTTTGATGAGCGACTCTGTGTCCTGTGAGAGGCCAGGCGCTCTAGACGATTTAGTTTCTGGGTATCGTGCGATGAGCGACTCTGTGTCCTGTGAGAGGCCAGGCGCTATAGACGATTTAGTTTCTAGGTATCGTTCGACGAGCGACTCTGTCCTGTGAGAGGCCAGGCGCTCTAGACAATTCAGTTTCGAGTTATGATTCGATGAGGGGTTCTATTGCCAGTGAATGGCCATGTATAATCGACGACCTTGTAAAAAAAAAAAAAAAAAAAAAAAAAAAAAAAAAAAAAAAAAAACAAACTAAAACAAAAACAAAAACAAAACGAAAAAAAAAAAATGGATTCTATTGACAATGTAAAACAAAAACATACAGTACAAAAACAACAAAACATTTAATACGAAATTTTATTCCTTTTAATAACTCCTTTAATCCACTCCGAGAATCAGTACCTACTAAAGAAATAAACTGCATGGCGCACTTAAAATTTCAAGCAGAGACGTTTATTGATGTGAAAACATGAATATTGACCTTCAATCATCATGTTAGTTCCCACTAAAACAGGATCGAGGTCTTATTAGATTGAGGATCATCGAGGACATCGAAGGTAGTGTACCAAACGTCGGAAAATCCGAACAACCAATGGAAAATCTCATGGATTCACGGAATCTCAGAAAAACAATTAACGATTTCTTTTTATACAAGAACATCGTGGTAAAAGAAAAAAACCATTCATCACTCAAATGAGATTACTATCACTACTGATAGAAATTCCGTTCCTTTTCCACTTTCCCGACCTAATACGAAAATAACACTACTAATAATATGAATTACTATATAGGCAACCTGATAATAATATATGGCTCTTTTCTTCATTTATAGTTAGTTCAGTACTTGCTTTAAATCAATCAGCCGCATGGTTATTGCCTGCCTTTACTGGCACGTGATATCTATAATCTTTGTACTTTCGGAATGGCAAAGGATCCTTGACGAAGTATGCGATGTAAACTCCTCGACAACGATAGTCTACCAAATTGGGTGGCACAAACTACAGATTTGTACAAGACATCTTCCTACCTGAAGGACAATACTCCATTACGACAACCAGAATTGCTGACATTGTCTACCTCGAATTAAAAGCGGCGGACAACACACAACATCACATCTGAAATGTTCAGAAGAAGAAGACACCGCGTCTACAAGGTCGAAAGCATGTCATCCCCAACATGTGGAAAAAAATCCGCTATATCACATCATGTTGACGAAACCACGAGTGAATAAGAGAGAAGAAGAAGACACCGCGTTTACAACATCAACAACATTGTCCCAACATGTGAACAAATCCACTATATCACGTCGTGTTGGCGAAATCACGAATGAATAAGAAAGAAGAAGAAGACATCACGACTACTACAACGACGAAGATTCACACATCATCACAACATCAGAAGAATTCGTGTGTATTAAAATTCACTGTTCAAAGCCAGCAAGTGCAGAAAATAATTTTACCATTTTATTAGGGATGAGATTGACAAAATAATTATTAATACTTAATTTTATAATATCATAACTATAGCACTAATTATTACATTAAATATCGCTAACTATCTATTTAAAAAAAAAAAAAGAGGAAAAAACAAAAAAATGGGGTAATGAGTATATATACATGGACTCATAAAAAGTTTACGTAGAAATAGCTTCAGTCGTTTCATTTCAGGGCCCTGATTAATTTATTTTATCTTAATTTATTATAAACAGCCGTAGTTTTGAGTCTCGAGGCAGATGTTTCCCTATCAATAAGTTGAAATCTTATTCTTAAAGTATTATTCTTAACGTAATCAAGGAAAAATTCCTTTGCCAAATACTGCGCAGGGAAACTGCACGCTAATTCGCTACAACGAATTGTTAACTACAATTGCTACAAACAAAGGTCGAAAGCACTATTCAATTTCATGCATTTATATAAACGATAACGGAAAAGACACCAATTATGTAGACACTATCATGGATTCAATTCAAGCGTTGCGGAAAACCATAACATCAATTGATAAAGACAAATAATTACAATTTGCGAAACAGATTAAGAAATGAAAGAAAATGTAGTACCAAGGATAAACATAGAGGCAAGGGAAACGAGCACTATCCTTAAGAAATATTAAGAATCTCAGCTTCACCCCGCATCGCGGAGGCGATTATTAGGGTTCCCCTAATAATCGACTTAAGGGGGGGAGGTGTTACGTCCAGCGTAACGATCTGTTTATTTTCCCTTTTACCACCAATAAAAGTTGAATCTCAAATTCTAAAAAAAAAAAGAAGAAAAAGGGAATCGGGCTAAAACTGCTGTCTAACGATATTCATTATTGCCTACTGCGAGATCAGAATCAAGTTAGCCTAAATTCTAACAACCTCAGAGTACTACCTTAACGAGTCGACGCCGACGAACCTAGATAAAGTAGATCCGGGCCCCACAGGCGGAGGCCGAGAAAGGCCGTCTCTGACCTCTCTTCCGAGCGCTCCCCGACAGATAAAAAAAAAAGAAACTAAAAGGAACAAGGCCCACTTACCGTAGGGATCTACTACTATCAATATCGACTACCGCCTCATAGATCTTTAACTCGGTATAAACTACCTTACCGTGGCCAAAAACCATTTAAAGAGGAACCTACGGTCAGTCGTTTAGAGCCTTCGGGCCCTAGATACATAGAGTCGGGTCGACAAATTATTTTCGTTAAAGGAAACGCCTTAAAACGTTGTTCAAGTTGAGCTTAATTCCACAGGCTAAACGAAAGGAGAAGGGCTTTTGATCATGATCTTAGCAGGGGGAAGAAGGGATTATTGTTGGATAAAAAGCACAGACCTCCCGAATATTCGCAATAAAGGATTTAAAGAAATAACAATGGCAGTTCTTTAACAAGGAATTAGAACACAGATAATGGCAGATAGAGAAATGAAGCTGAGAATATACTTCGTTAAGAAAAGTAACAAAGGACACAATTCATATACAGGATTTGCTCTCTGGAACGCCTGTGTTTATTCTTATAGTAGTAATTAAATATACATCGTTAAGTAAGGATAAAGAGAGTGACGCCACCATAAAGGCAAAAAGAGTTTCACCTCAATGAATCTGTACAAACGATACACATTCGACGGTTTCAGGCGTAAAGAACCAGGTAGAAGAAGTGGCCATGCACTCTCTGACTATAAGCGTAATACTACAAATACAATACTCGACTAATTTACTTCAGCCCTCGAAAAATGTTCAAAAGTAACCAACTTGAACACCAGTTTTGTTTAAACAAAATAACTAAACGAATAAACTGTAAGGAATTTGCCGAGAAATTTCTTTTCCATGGCACGCCACTAGACAAATTAATGTGGAAAAGAAATAAAAGTAAAATTTAATATTTTCTGTTTCACATTCATACACGCCACGACCAATTCACGTTAAATTACGTCTCATTTTAAGAATAATTACATTCATTTATTTTTATAGAATTAACGATGCCCGGTTCGGAAATCCTTATAAGGAGATACAATTTTATATTTTACGCAGTACGTATAAAATTCAGAGAACATAGGAGAGCGTATTTCTATTCGACGATACCGGTTTTCTTTGTCTAGACACCGATGAGATTCGTTTAATAGTCGGATTGGAACACCACTCTTGTGATTTCTTGCATATAAAGTATTTACCTATAAAGCGGCAATGAGACACCAAAAGGCTCTCTGGTAATGACTTCCAGGAAACCGGAAACAAGAAGAGAGGGGACCGATGCCTACGTGATCTCGTCCGCGCCCTTTTTCTTTTCGATACCCCACCCCGTCACTTACGGCGCGGGCCTGATAAACGAAATTATGCCTGAAAGAAGGACTTAAGATCACGGGCCAATCACGGAAGAGATCCGAAGCATCACCTCATCTTCTCGTTACTGTACGAAAATTCTGTACAGAATAGATATAAAAAGACACTCCTATAACAAAATCCCCTCTACATGTCACCAAGAAAAATGGTATAAAAACCCCGGAAATTGTGCGCTCAGGAGCCACTTTAGAAAGACCAGATAGACAGACCACTTACCACTTAGAAATATCATTTAGAAGCACCCGTTTTGGAAGTACCCACATCGAAGTATCATTCAAAGAAACTGTATAGACCATATACCCTATAACCAGATACCAGTTACTTAGATTCTCTCCGTAATACCATTTAAAATCACCGGCGTTAGAAATATTCATTTCAAAGTCTCGTTTTAAAGAAACCGCTTTAGACTATATAAAACGACGAGAAAAACCACCGAGGTTAATTTTGATGTTTCGATAAAAATCAGGAACTTCGTACAGTACAATTTTCATTGAACCTTTTTATCAATTGTATCATCCAAATAACTTTTTTTTGGGCATTAAAAACCAGTGTTAATTTTCCTCGTATTTTCGTGAAACATTTTATTCACCTTTTCTACTCATTTACGTACTCAAACCACGAGAACAAAGTCAACAAGCACCTGCAACTCATCGTTTACAATCGTAAGTACATTTCTACCAAATTGTTAATCACGCATGATTTTATTTCCGTTCTCGTGACTCAGTAATTTATAAAGTTTCTTCGAGATTTTCCTTTTACTGTACCCCGCGTTCCGACACCTGGCTAGAAGCCGGCAGGTAGCCGCCGTCCCACTGAAGATTTCCGCTCTATCTCTCTCTTTGTCACAAAGACGCCGAAACCACTACTAATTAGTTGACACCCTAAGACACAGATACGACAAGCATTCTTAAGGGCTCCATCCCAAGCAATTTTCCGCAAGGTTAGGCTTTAAAAAGGAGCAACGTTGTTCTCTTTATCGACACCAGGAGTGGTAAAGGTCGGTTCAACACCCTCCTGACCAGCGCGTGCGATAGTAACAAGAGGCAACTGTTACAACGCAAACTAGGATAATTAAAAGAACGCTAGTTTGGACGTAACAACACTGACGATTAACTAATTACACCGAGTTTACAAGCGCAGTTTTTTACCCGATTGACACAATCGAGTAAAAATCATCGCTGCTACATTACGCCGGTGTATCGCAGACTCAAAACAAAGCGCGGTAGCGGCGATAATCTGAGTCGCATCGATTAGACGTAACGACCCTTTGGTCGGTAAATCGTTACATACCAAACGCAGTTTCGACATCGATTGTTTTTTTTATGTTCCTTTCTCGATGTTCCTTGTGCTTCTTATTAGAAGAAAAAGAAACGTGCGGAGATGCGGTATTCCGGCATTGTTTGTGTTGCATTTCGGCATTTTTTATTTTTTCACGCATTATTTATTTCTAATATTACTAAAATGCTTCTAACTTCGGCAATTTTTTAAATTTCGATCTAAAATTTGGTGTGTATTGTAACGAAGTAAACTAGTATTAAGTCTCTCGATCGAGCTCCACCCACCACGGAGCCCCGAACCGACGCGAAATTACGATATTTAACCCCCGCCCCGCCCTCCCACGACCCACGCGACAGGCAAGGTACGCTCCCCGCCACGAGATCCCGAGACAACGCACGAGAGTAAGAGAGAAGTAGGAAAAGCCGAGGAAGAACATCGCTCGACAGCAAATAGCCCGTCGCCGAATTCCGCCGCTGCCGTCAACCACGGCGCGAGAGCCGACAACACCGCCGCCGTCTACCGCTAGCCATCGTCGTTCGATGGCATCGAATCAATCAATACCGTTGCCGCCACCTGCCGCCTCGCCCGTCGATCGAGCGATGTATCGACCGACGCCGAGTACTATCTTCTCTCTCCCACCGCCGACATCCGCAGCGCTGAGTTACGAGAAGACTTCCGCGAAGACGAGCGTACCTCAGCCTCGATCGAGATACCATAGCGAATAGACGTGCGTAGCGACACAGAGAATAACCGAATTGTACGAAGCGTGTTGCGAGAGAAAGTTATCGATATCCGGCGAAATTCTTATACGAGTGAGTGAGAATACAATTTTCCGAGTGTGATTAAACCCCGTAGTCATTAGTCCCCCGAATCCCAGCCCCTTAATTATTGCGAAATCCCGTGAGACTCGACCGCGTGTCTCTCGTGCCAGTCGCCGGCATCGCCATTTTCCGGCATCGCGCTCGTGCACGTGGTGGGTGCCGTTATCGCGTAGTTTATCGACTAAATCTCCCGAGTGTTCACTCCGTGAGTCCCATTGCCCCGTGAATTTTTCTCAGTTGCCCCGAACGAAGCCGAAGGATTAAATTCCGAGCCGATAGATCAGTTAACCCTCCCGCGAGATAAGCAGTCCCATCGAGTAGTCGGCAGTTAGAAAATTTTCGAGTCAATTCCCCAGTCGTAAACGGTGTTACCCCGTGTGCTGGTAACTGGTGCCCAAATAATATTCTCTTTTTTTTTATCGTGATTGCTCGAGCCCCCCCCCTATCAAATTACCGTGATCGTCCCTTTTTCTCTTTTTCTTGTTTTCTTTTTCCGTTTTGCCTTTGCCGAATAACATTATCCCCCCCCCCCCTTTTTGTGAATTTTAGTGGCCCCGTAAATTACCGGAAACTTTCCGGTAATTTATCCAACTCCGAGTCGAATACCCTCCGTAGTCCCCGTCGCAATACCACGAGTGCATACGCGTGGCGGATTGCCTCGTGGTCACCCCCGTGGTAACTATCGTCCGACCCTCCCCTTCGCCACCCCCTCTTGCTGCCCCAAAATTGTACTTCCTCGATTTGATTAGCGGATTATTATTATTTTGTGGAATTATTAGTTGACTATTATTTTCGAGTTATCCCTTTCATTATTAGTTATCCGATCTCAGTTATTTTTAGTGGTTATTTTACGATCGTTTATTACTTCTTATTTTCTCGCAGATTCTTTTGTATTTTCTTCCTTAATTTATAATAAACTTAATTTCTGTTGTTATTTATCCCCTCATTGCCTACGATCATTTACTTCTCCCGTCGTCCCTTCAGAAACTCAGTTCCGACGAAATCCCCGTTACAGTATGTAGTACACCGTATATACATTCAGAAAAAAAATTAAAAAAAAATAAATAAAAAAATAATTTTTAGGTGACTCAGTCCCCTTAATCGGTTGATAATTTTGATACGTGTTCTAATTTCTGCGGTAAGTTAAAATAAAACATTAATATATGCGGATAATTTCCTGTCGCAATCGACGCATTGGGTCACTTTATAACCTGCAATTCCCTGATTTAAAAACTGTCCCCACTTAGTTACCCCGCGAGTATTGGTACCCCCTTCTTCCGAGAGTACCGTATCCACTGCCTACCGCACTCACCAGCACCACTACCTTCACTTCTAACTACAAAAGTACACTCCCCCACCCTCCTCTCTCTCACCTCCCAAAACCTATTTTTCGCATACGATTCGGATTACTGACGGTTTCTTTTTTCCCAATTCTCCTAACGAGCCGTGTCTGAGAGCTAACACAGGAACGCCAACGTTTTGGACTGGAATTTAAACATACTTTTTCTCGAATTTTTCAAATACTCTTACTTGACTTTTAAAATTTTTTGAACAAATTACATCATTTATTACCGGGCTCTATTATTACAAACAGGTCAAATAACCAGAGACAGCGTGCACCTTGTCGATCCGGTAATTCCCGTGAATATGATGTCCACCGCGTGGTATTTCTCAAGCTGCGAGATTATAAACTCTCTTATTTTCTCGGCGGGACTCGAATTCTACAGAGTCTTTGTTCGTGTTTTCGCTGACTGCAATACATCCGTCCGACTCGGTGCGATGCACGAGAGTCTCATGCTCCTGCCTCGTTACGTGTGCCGGTGATTCGGGGTTCGGGGAACCGAGCCCTCGTTGATTATTTTCGGGAATCGTCGTTCACTCTTTCGCATTTTTCCCGTCTTGCGCTCTCCTCACGCGTCTACGATTGATTCGTCGCGTAGCCAAATCTCTGAAAAATGTAGCAAACGCTTTCGGCAGTCCCTCGCTTTATATTTTGTGTTATTTCCCCGGGTATTGCGGCGATACGACCCTGTAGCATGGTCGACCTATAGACTCTCGTGTGTGCTACTCTAGCGTGGATGCGAGCGCATCGTCACAATATATATATTGAAATGTTTCGCGATTTCTGTGGTCTTATGGATTCGTGCACAGGACCCGAGGTGATATTGGGGATTATTGGGATTTTGAGATGGCCTCAGATAGTCTGCTGTTTCTCATCCAGTTGGTTTCACGTGACCGTTACTTCTATAGATGCTTTGATCCCTGATCACTGGCCACTAAATCTTGGATCGTTTTCCTCGTGTATCGGCTTATGTTGAGAGGGAGAGGGTTTGGATATTTAGTTTTATTAATTCGCTGCTTAGTTGTCGGAGGATAATTATTTAATAGAACTTTCTCAATCGCTTCCGACGGTTGGGTTCGGTTAGTGTGGTTTGTTGTGTGGGGACTCGTAAAGAGCTCTACACTCAATTCTTTTGTTCTTTTAAGTTAAATTTGGCGACGCAGTGCCCTGCATATACTGAGACGGTATAAAACCCTGACTTCTCCTACCTACAAAATAAAATAGATAATTAGATCAGAAAAGACCCTGTAAATTTCATTCGGTAAATGACGAACCAATTATCGGTCATTTACCAGACTTTGCGAAGTAGTTAGTATACGAATTACCAACCGTGCAGTCAATCAATAACATCGGTCGATAGTGTAAGCTGCCCGGCAGTATTACATCACCCGTACACACAAATTTTATAAGCCGATTCGGCATACCCCGCCCTTCACTTCAATCCGAAACTTTGAACGGAGACGAACTCATGCGTGGCTACAGCTCGTTTGATCTTGAGTGCTCAACTTTGCTTATCGATAATTCTCGATAACAAAGATTCAACACCTTTTCATTTTTCGAGTAAAGCGTTGCTTTACTCGACACAGTCCCGACGCTAAGAAGAAGCAAGGGAAAAATTTCCATTACCAACGATCCGATCCGAGAAGGAAGAAGCAACGTCGGCCATTCATCGTTAATCACCAATTAATCAACGAATTAATTACATTTATTTTCAGCGAACAGATCTTCTTTAAATTTAAGATTCCTTTCCAAACACAGCGCCGACAACCGCCTTGGGAGACCTCGGCAACCGCTTTCGTCTAGTTGGTGGCTAATAGCGATCATCTACAGTAGAATCATTTTTTGGTACGAGTTATTACTCTGTGATGGCGCCTGCGACTGCCTTGGGAGACCTCAGCGACTGCTTTCGTCTGGTCATTGTCTAATAATAATCGTGTAGAGTAGAATCGCAATCCTCCTACCCGCAATAAAATAACCTTTCGATCTGTTTTGCACACTAATAATAAAATAGTTAAACGAAGCAGCAAACCAATAATTAACTTCAAATCATTCTATTCTTTGTATCAACAACATCGGATTAATAAAAACTCAATTTACGTTGACACTTCGAATCAACTGACAGATTCTTCATTTACAGCACCTGCCCATCTTCGTGAGTCAAAAACTCACAATAACGCCGCTTATAGAGCAAAGATCTGTAAGCCTCTACAAGCGTACCGTTACAATAGGCGCCTCGCTCTTACCCGTATCACTAACTCGCCAGATCGTTTCGAGATCCTCGTCGTCGCCTACTGTACTCCGCGTGGGATGTTAGTCGCGTATTCGGTTTTTTACGTAGCTAGTCCAGATGCAACTGACTCTTACTTCTCTCCCGGTATTCCTGAGCAGGACGGGGACGGAGTCGAGACTTATTCTCATATAAGAATTTAGCACGCCTTAGGTTACGTCTTGCACTCCAGGGTAGTACCCACAGCCGTGCATCCGTACGTAATGCGTTACTATATTCGACTTGGGATCGGTCTGTCTCCGTAGAAGTTGATTACCGTTCTTCCAATTCGCTATGATTGGTGACGGTGCTCAAAGGGTACGTCTCCTTATACAGGTCCTGCCCCGTAGCGCAATTACTACAAGGCCGAGAATGCTGCCAGAGGTCCCTAATTAATGTTTAAGTGACTCGAATGAATCTACAAAAAAAATATATAAAAAATTTGGCAAAGGCCAAGCACGGCACAACGAAGTAGAAAATGCTTCTAAAGTGTAGAAAGTATGAATGAATCTCGATGGCGTGGTCTAGTTGCTTTTATACTCTCTTGGCGATTATGTAATCCGTTAGTTGGTGGCAGAATAATCACGCGTTGTCACGTGGTTGGGTCCCGAGCTAATGCATGGGTGTCGTCACTTCAACTCTCACAGTGCCGTAAGACCGTAAGCTTTGAAGCCCTTGCTCACTATATTCTGGTGGAGAGGGAAATGTGGCGCGACTGCACGTGGTACGTTACGTAACGAGAGCGCCGAGTGGTGGACGAGTGGTCCGAGTGCTCGCTCCGCCTCCCACGCTTTAGCCCATGTTACGTGGCTTTTAGTTCTTCAGGCCCGTATCTCGCCGGACTCGCGATAGGCTTCGGGAGCATTCGTGGCGCGTCAAAAATTCATTAGCGTTTGTTTTCTTTTTTTCATTAATTAAACACTTAGTGCTTTTTGAGGCGGCACTGCGCGTGGGGTATCCTTCTGCTCTCGATAGGATTGCTATTTGAGGCGGCACTGCGCGTGGGGTATCCTTCTGCTCTCGATAGGATTGTTTTCCCATCGATAGTTATTTTTTGTTCTTAATTTGTTTGTCATCGCGCGGTCCTACTTAATTTATTTGTTCCTTGTTCGTCAAGGATGTGATTTTTCTTTATCGATGTATATTTTCCACGTTGTTTCGTTTCAATAATTGAATTTTCTATTTTTCCCCTTCTTTCTTTAGTTCAAATTGCTGCTGACTTTGTAAAACCCTTTGTTTATCAAAGTAGTCCGCTGCTGTAATCGTTTTCTTTTTCTACGTTGTTTATTACTATGTTATTTTGTGAATTTTAACAACATTATCTCAATTTTATCTTTTCCCAGATTATTGTTTTAGGAGAGAAATTCCATCGGTCGATAATTCCGTTTTGAACCCTATCGATCCCCATGGCGTGGTATTGCCGTTGTCCTATCTTATCGGTGTTGAGCGGCGGCGCAACACGTGTCTCGTTACAATATGTGTGGTATGGAATAATAAAAAAGGTGGTGCACTATGGCTATCTCCACCACTATCTAACCCCACTCTTCCCCCACCACTTCAAACCGAACTCAAAACGGGCCCGAAGTGGAGGAGGATAGAAATAGAGGGTCACTTACCCCCACCACTTCAAACCGTGCTCAAAGCGGGGGAGAAGTGGACGCGATAGGAGTAGAGGTCGCCATAGTGCACCACCTACTGCAGTCGATAACTCGAGCGATCGACGGGTGTTGCGTAAGAGGGCGGCAGTTGGACGATTGAATTGCAACTCGATACCATTAAGCGTCGCTTGACGTCTTTTTGTATCCTCTCTTTCACGTTTCTATTGGTCTAAATCCCCCTCAAAGGTCTGATCTCAAATCATGAACATTCTAAGTACCTACCCCCACGCCCCTCTTCTGAGCGAGTTCTCTGCCGATAGAAGCTCATTTTAAACCTTGTGACGGGATTTTTTGGAATCATCGTCACAAAAACCAAAACAACCGTAACTCGCATAAAAATACCGATTTTTAATGCTGAAGTTTCGCGTTACTGCCTCTCCCAGCGACTTAAGATACCGTCAAGCTCTCGCTAAGATATCGATCGAGATTTTTGCAGTTTACCTTTTATGCTTTTTTGTAATTATTGCGAATTGTTTCGATACCGTTCGTTACTTCAGTTTAAATTCAAGTTTTAAGATTTAGTTTCGTTCAGTTTTGCTTTCAGATTTGGTTTCGTTCCGTTTGCTTTGAGATTTGCGATTCAGTTTCAGTTTAGTTTTAGTTCAGTTTTGGTCGGGATTCTCGATTTCGCTTGGTGGGATAAAGTTAGCAAATAAAAGGCCCAAGTGAAGGAGAGACTCGACGAAGTGTGTTGCAACTACGTTAAAGTCCGGTGCAAACCCGGCACCCTATAGAAAAGTGCAATGCGTTGAGATCAGGCGGAGGTATCGTTTGGTCCAGACAAGGGTGGTGGAACCCCTTACGCTGCGTTATAGTTCAGTAGAGCCTTGTATCTCACGCATTGAATAAGGGAAGCGATTGCGAAGATCCATTCAAGTTACCGCGTTATAATATCGGCTCTCGATTCGACAAAGTTATGAGATGGCTGAGAGGGCAGTAGTTATCGATCAAGATCCCGCAAATAATAATGATAAATCATTACGAATTTTCGTAGGCAAAGACAGTCGACGGAGAGCTGCCCTCGAGGTAACTCGGGTCTCTCTCGCGCTCCCGCTATCATAGGCTTCGGCCTATTGTTCTCGCGCTCGAGCCATCGAGGTATCGTGTGATCCCTGTGTCTCGCTAGCGTACCGTGGATCCCGATATCGCTCTCGCTCTCGTGTTCGTGCGTCTCATCTCGTACGAGTATCGTCGATTCGTGTGTTTCGCGTGTGCTATCCACGGTAGGATTCCGAAAGGAATTCTTCCCGAGTCGATAATTCAATTGATGCGTTACGATTAACGCTCTCGAGTTGGAGTGCATGTGTGTGAGTTCTCGTGGCATCGTCAGATGCAGTTCCCGGTCCTTTTTGGTCCTTTTCGGTGAGTTTTTTTTATTTATCGAAGTTATCGTTCTCGTGTCGCGCTCGTGGTCGCTTGTTTCGCTTCGATCTTTCGATCAGCTGAGTACTCGCGACTCATGTGCGTGCGATCCCGTGGCTTCTCAGCCAAAATTATTAATTTTTGTTCCCGATTACGATAACGTTGAAATTCTGATCTCCGTTTCTAGTGAGCTATTCTCGGATCGCGACCCTTGCACCACAACCCGCATCCTGAGTAACCGTGCATTTCCGCAACCGTTCGCTCTCGCGGGTACATCGACGTTAGTTCTCGTTCCGTTTTAGTTTCCGTTTTGTTGTGTCATTCGTTTCGTCCTTGCGGAGGTCGCCATTCCACCGACCTCCAGGTTAGCCCGGTTTGGTAATTCCGGCGAAACAAAAATTAACCCTGCGGAGGTCGCCGTTCCACCGGCCTCCAGTTTAGTCCTGTTGTTAATACCGGCGAAACAAAAATTAACTGGCGCCCACCGGGACGCCGATGCATTCGCGCGAGTGAGCGGCCGAAGGTGACGTGAGTTTTCGAGTTCGCGTTTTGTTGAATTTCGATATGGTTTTTTTTGAGTTTTGGATTTATTTCTGTAAAGTTAGCGTTGCGCTCGAGATACCGGAAAACTCGTCACAACCTTCATCATTTTTAATCCCCCTATAAACCATCTTTCCCGAATCTAAATACTCCACGTTCTGCAGTATCCGATCATTTCTTCCGGTCCGGCAATATCGCGTAAGGTGGAACAACAAAATATCTCGGTAATGTTACCCTGCAACAACATACCTCGGTCAAAATGTCTGTCATAGAAATAACTTCACGACAAAAATTAAAGCCAAAAAGTCAAGAAATAAAGCCAGGTAGTTCGGAGGAAGGAGGGCCGTCGCCCCCGCCGGTCCGAATAATACTGTATCAAGATTAACATTTCGATTTCAGAAAGTCTATCGCGAGACCAATAGTCATGGAAGTCCCGGTAGGCGGCTACGCCGGACCGTGATTACTAAATAGATACTTTAGGAGCTTTGCGGCCCTGATTATTCCAAGTTGTTCTACAGCGAATTCTATCGGGCTGGCAGTAGTTGCCAATAGGTAGCGTATCGAGAGGTCTGGAGCTGGCCGTAGAAATGTATTCTGAATGAAAAAATCACACGAGAAACACTCGCCAGTAGTGGTGTACAGGTATAGGGAGACAGGATTTACCCCCTCCACGCGGCCACTGGCGCCAACCCCCACCACCACCGTCTACCCCCACCCCTCTCCCCCGCCGCCGCTGTCGGCCCCCCACCCCCCACTCCTTCCTCCACCACCTGTGTTCCCCTCCACACCCCTAGGGCCCCTTAAGCCACGCCCCTTGAGTTATAGGGAGCCAATGAGAGAGAGGCTGGGAAAATCTCTGGACCGTGATTGGTCGTCTCATTTTCCCAGAGCCGTGATTGGCCGACTGAAAATTCCCCGAGCTCTTATTGGTCGACTGAATTTCCATGGTGCCCTCTATAAATTTCCATCGTCTGTTATGTACTAGTATTAATCCAATCATTCGCTTTATAATGATTGGACGTCCGATTTTTCCGATGTTCTGGTTGGTCGAAGAATTTTTCCAAGGCGCCCTCTAAGAGTTGCCGACTTCTTTTTAATACTAAAATATTCTGCAGTCAGTAAAATGGGTTTCAGCCGGATCCTTATGATGGTAATTCGAAGCAGGTAAAAATGAATCGGCGTTTTAAGTATATCGAATTATTATTCAGTAGCTTAGACGTTCTGTATAATCCATCCCCTCCCATGTCTCATCCTCCCAGACTAACGAAAGTTTACAATGTACGGTTAACGAAACATAAAATACTTATTCATACATGATTATCATATAAGTAAGGGCAAGTGACGCAAAGTGAAGACCGACGAGAAATAATCTTAAATCTACTTATAATAATGAATACAATGAGAAACAATATAATTAATAATACTGGATCGACGTGATTGACTACCAATCGGTAGAGTTACTGCTAAATACGTATGGTCTGATGTCTGTTGATAGCATATCCATATCAGCAAAAGGATATGTATACGATTACGCGACTATTGATTCGCACTTTTCTTATTCTTCATGAGGTATTTTTTCATCTTGTTCACGATGAAAGGAATACCCAGTACCGTCAGTTCAAGGAATACGATGCCAAACGTGAGCTCGATAAACGACGGGTCCAATCGACGTTTAACAGCTTCTTTCAATAACTTGAAATTATTCTTTATCAAATCTTTGATACGCGAACTGTCTATCTTTTCCGGCGTCTGCATCGGCGGGATATACATTAGTAATTCGGCACAAAGTACGTCGAGACACTTCTGAACATGTGTGACGTTTCGCTGCAGACGTCTGAAATGTTCGTCCGTGCATACCATTAAGCCGATAAGTCCGTCAAACGATGTTTTTTGCATCACAACGGCCGGCGAATACTTTCTTCACTTCTTTGTCGGTGATCCTAATCCCTCGTCGTCGTCCTTCTCCGCGGGGTTTTCTTGAACGCGACGATCAAATGCGACAGATTTTGAACCGAAACTTGTTGTAAACACGATTTCACAGTCGCCGACACGTATGAATGATGGGGTGCGCCAACCCGATCCCCAGGCGATCTTTTGACTACCGTCAAAGTACTTCGAAATGGTCGGTAGATGAGTTTGCAGCAAGTTCCAAGCTTCCGATTCAAAGACAATACGGCCATCGGCCGGGCTATTGTTCTGAAGTTTTACGATAGGCTGTATACTTCCGTCGGCGCGTAGTTGCAGTTCAGTGCTCACTTTTTTTTGTCTCGGACTGGTTGAGAGTATATGTTGTACCGAGAATCAGTGGCGATTCGAGACGCTTTTTGTCGTCTTCCGTGAATCCGAGTTCCATGGCTGAAGGTTGTAAATCACTGTTCCGAAGATCTTCAACACTACTAGCTTGACTCATCTTAAACAATGGTTCACGAATACACTGAGGCTAGCAAAAAATTAACGAGAAGAATCTCGAAAGCTTAAACTCAAATCTCTTTAATGACCTCACGGGCCGGACTGCCGCTGTTTGGTGTATCGCGTCGGTTAAGATTTCACATGCTCTAGGAGAGGGGAGAACCGGTTGTAAGATCGTGATACATATACCGCAAAGAAAACACCTGCATATGGGAAAGAAAAGCCGCTAAACATAAAGAAAAGATATCGATCTTTGAGTACAACGAAACACCGGAGCTATAAATCTGGTATCCCGGAGATCGACGATATCGATCGCTGGACCTCACAGTTGGAGATCCGCGGGCCGTGAAAAGTCATAAAAATAAGAAGAGTTGACGGTCACAACACGGAATACATGTTGACTTTACACTTGAAATTTATGGATTTTTGTAGCGTTCTGTCATGGTCGTAAACCCAATCTAGATCAGCCGTTAAAATTTTTAAGTCGTAAAATAAATAAAAAAATGAAAAAAAAAAAAATGTGCAGCGTCTTTGAGATGAGCCGATATTTGTCTTAGTATTGTTTAGTTTGATAAAAAAGAGTTTAGCTTCGAAGATCGTGTCCAACTGTTACCTTGATATTGTTTTGACAGTGAGATACAATGGACGCGAGCTCTGTGTATTGCAACGGTCTATAGATCCAGATCTATTTCAAAAGGGTGTCGGTGGTAAACGGCTATCTGTAGATCGGTATTTTTATGACTGTTAGGTTCTTGCACAACCCTTCGAGTGGAGTTTCGAGGAACAGAATTTTTTTCGTTTTATTACTCATAGTGTCGGCGAAAACAATCCGAACCGTCCTCAAGGCGGCTATTCAATGGCTTTTCGGTGGTGCGATAAGTTGCAGCTAGTATTGTTTTTATGTATACGATGTTAGCCGTATTTTCGGCGGTGCGGTAGGTTAAAGGTAGTAACGTTTTTATGTATAAGATGAGCGTCGTATTTCGGCGCAAGGATGCGCGGAAAGTCAATAGAATAAGCTACGCTGCGGGTAGCCTATATTTTCACCATCGGTGCGCAATGTCTTGAGACAACGAAAAGAGGTGAAGAAAAATAAGCCGACTTAAGGCAATGAGAACAATGTCCACCAAAATCGTAGTAATGTTTACCAGAGACAGTGTTTCGTCTTCTGTTTTTCCGCATTTTCATAGACAGGAAATTGTAGTGGGGCGTAGGCGAAAAACTATAAAAGCTTCGGAAAGACAAATCATTGACAATTCTCTGTCGAGAAGTCATTCGTGAAGCTTCAAACTTCTCGTGTTACGTGACGTGCCTTTACATACGTTTCTTACGGTGTTAAGGTTTTATATATCACTTTATATTGTAACGGGGTTTTCGTCGGAAGCTTATAGTCGGGGGGGGCAACGGGAAAATCCAATAGTCGTAGGCGGTGAGGGGGTAGTTAACAAAAGAATAGAATTTTATTATAATATCGGAAATAATACAAAGAAATTAAAGCAAATAATTGATCGGAATAACGCAAACTAAATCGTAACAATATCGCAGCTAAATAATAAGTGAACTAAAAATAATAATAAACTAAATGGGAAAATAACAATGACTCGAAAGATAATAATTACGGCGAGGGGAGGGTCGGGGAACAATTATAAAAGATCTTTGCGGTGGTTGCCACGAGGCGATCCGCGAGGCGTACGCGATTCGTGACAAGGGAAAATGTCGGCGGGACTATCTAATATTCTCGGCAAAGGGACGACGGGCCTACGAAAATTACAGCGAAAACCGCGGGGAAATTGCTGACCAAAAATAACTCACAAAATATCTCAAAATTCGGGGGAAACTATTCAATCACTATTTTTGGGCGCCAGTTACCTTTTACGGGGTAACGCCGTGATGCGATTCGACACGAGTCGACAAATATTCAAATTCACACGAGGTACGGAATGGCCGGCAAACTCAAAAGGACAGCAGAGGGCTCAGGGGAGGGTCAACCGATCTGTGGGCTCGCAATCTAATGCCTTCGGCCTTTACACGATATTTCAAGGACTACAGGGCAATATACGGGGGGGGGGGAAATACACGATTAAATGCACTTACTATAATAATCTCGCACGCAAAATACTGTCGCACGCCACTCACCACGTGCACGAGTCCTCGCCGGGAAATGGCGATACTGGGAAAATATACGATAAATTACCGAAGTGACTACCGGTCACTTCACTGACTTCACTGCAGGGAAAATATCGGGGGAGAGTCGGGGGTAAATAATCACGCGGGAGGGAAAACTATTACTCGCAAATATCACACACTCTGTACAATAATTCGGACGATCCTCGTACAATGGCGGAGACGGGGAGGATCGCCGACACACGTGCTTACTCTATAACGGCTCGAACGAGGCTGAGGTAACGCTCTTCTTCTTTGCGGAAGTCTTCTCCGGCATCAGCGCGACGGAAGGCGGTGGTGAGAGAGAGAAGAACGGTACTCGACGTCGGTCGATAATTCGCTCGATCGACGGACGAGGTGTCAGATGGCGGCAGCGATATTGATTTATCGTCGCTCAGGGCATTGAGCGACGATCGAGAGCGGCAGAGCGGCGGTGGTCAGTGAGAGAGACGACGGGACGGCAACGTTGGATATTCGGGCAGCGACGAATCCTTTCGTCGTCGAGCGAATATCTTCCTTCGCTGTTTCCCGCTCTCTCTCTCTGTCTCGTTCGTTGTCTCGGCTTTTCGGGTCTCTCTCGGTGTCTTGCTGAGCGTTACCTTACCTATGCGCGGGGATACATGGGGGGGGGGGGCTACTATAACGCGCGCTTCTGTTAAAGGGGCTCCGTGGTGAGCGGAGCCTCGATTCGAGTTCGCGAAAAACAACTGTGCGAGTTTACTTCGGTACAAACTCCTCCGGGGGAAATCGAGAGTACTTCCTTGAAGGACTCGAGCAACATTCATACTGGGGGTGCCGGGGGAGGGGAAGGTAGGAACCGGGGGGGTGGAAAGGACTATCTGGGGATTTAACGGTAATGAGGCTTGTCATTGGCTTTGTCCGTGGCGGTAGGACGATTAATAATAACCAAAACGATCAATCGGAAAACAATGGGCCATTTGACGGCAATAAAACTAATAATTAATAACCGCAACCAATACTTCTGCTACCGCACACGGCTTCGGTGATCGGGACTACTTCCACAATTTCCTGGACGGGTCTGGGGACTTGCAGGGGTGATCATAGGGGGGTCATTCAGTGGCGTTGGCTTCGAGGCAGCCTCTTGGGACATTCGTTTGGGGACCATCTTCTGCGATAGTCGTTTCTCGAGGGTTTGGGTCGACGGGGGGGGGGAGGGGTAGTTACCGGGGGGAGAATCATGGCAATGGCATTGCTAGGTCCTGATATTTATCGGCGGCAATGGACAATTGATCGCACGGAAAATCTGAGAACACGTACGGGTCAGTCGGGGAATCTTTATGCAACAATGGGGGCCGGGAGAATGATACTATGTTGTGGTTACGCGCATCAAATGGACACGGTTTTGCACACGTTGGGTCTGACTAGGGGGCAAGGGTGGCAGGGGGTGGAACGGGGATTCATCGGGGCAGAATCTACTGAGAAGCTCGGGTACTAACTGGGGGGAGATTTCGCGGGATGGGGAACACTTGATACTGGTGACTAATTGAACACACGGGAGGGATAAACTATAGCTTGCCAGTCTACTATGACTGCGACAAGAGCGGGAGGAAGAGAACTATAACTTGTCAGTCGACTAGGACTGAGACAAGAGCGGGGAGGGAGAGAACTATAACTTGTCAGTCGGTCGCGACTGCACAAGAGCGGGGAGGGAGAGAACTATAACTTGTCAGTCGACTAGGACTGAGACAAGAGCGGGGAGGGAGAGAACTATAACTCGTCAGTCGGTCGCGACTGCACAAGAGCGGGGAGGCCAAGGGGGAATTCTTATTGATTCAATATTGAGCGGTACTGCGAATGCGAGGGGGGGCAGGAATCCTTGGAAACATTGCGGTCCATCTTTCGGGACTCGACTTGCAAACTACACTGTATCGGGGATAAATAATCGATGTGATCGAGGGGATACGGCAACGCAACGGGCTTCCACATTTGGCGTTCCGGTCAGCCTTTCACACACCATTTCTATCGTTTAGACCAGCTTACGCGCCGCTACTCGCGCGCGTGCAATATCGGGGGGGAACGGGGGAGAAGCAATACAAAAGGAAGCAATTTACACGGCAATCCGCAATACGCGTTTTCGATGCACGGTGAAGAATTGTCCTGATAACGGGGGGGAGTCATCGGACATCGATTCTACAACGTTACTGGGAATTGATACTTGGGGCGTTTCACTGGTTCTTGGGAGGAGAACTGTTCAATTCGCCTCCGGGGGAAGTCGTTGCTTGGAGGGGTAGACACGTGGGCTTTGGGGCTTCGGGGTAGAGAGAACTCTGGGAACTTGTGCTGTGATGACTCTGGGGGCGAGGGGAGCTCTGTGAACACGGGGGGGAGCTCGGATTACTGTTCGATGGGGGTTCAAACGCTCTTCGCGACTCCTGAGGGCGGCGGGGGTTACTTTGGGGGCGTCTTGGGGTACGTGGATGAACTCGGGGGACCTGGGGCGTTGGGAAAAGGGGGTATGGGTGGCAAACGGGTTGTACGGGGGTTCGTGGGGGGTGTACTGGCCAATCTCCGCCTCTGGGGTTCCTTGGTGGTGATACTCTGCCCTTTGCACGGCGATTCCCGTCGTAATACCTGTTGTATTCGGGAGTACGCTGTCGAGGGGCAGGCGGTGGCAAAAATCTACGCAATGCGGGTACTTCGGGGCACGGGGCGGGACATGGCACTAATCTGGCCATCAGGGGGGGTATGTACGATCTGGGGGACGGGGGTTGGGTTTTCATAACGCGGGGATGTACGTTAGGGGGGGTAGGGGGTGAATAACCAGACTTCCGAGAGCGGGGGTTGCTCTCGGTGCTCTCGGAAACTCTCGTTTTACGGGGTCGTTTACGCACGGGGTTTGTTACTGGGGGAGAAGCTACTATTGGGGAAGGTGGCTCCGTTTGAACCGCCTTGCTTACCAAAACTCGGGGGTACAGTGAGTGCGGGGTGACGCTGCGCGTCTGTACGAGTGATACGGGGGAGAGGGCTGCGAGGGTTTCTGGGGGCGGTACGGTGACTGTTTCGGATGTTTCGGTTACGGGTTCGGGCTCTTCTGTTACGGGGACTCTTTTAAGGGCAGCTGCTTTCAATTGTTTGGCCTTGAAGAACCGAGAAACTTTCACGAGCTTCGTGAAAAATTTCTCGGACTCCATTTTACTTGTTCCGGTTATCTTCGACACGAATTTGTCGAAATAACGCGGGGTATGCTGTTTTCGGGAGGGGTACGTTATGGGGGATAAACTTGAAATACAATCCTTGGGATTGTCAGCTATACACGGGGAACTGGTGAAACTCTTTGAGTTGGAATCCAACTCGGGGGTGGATGCTACTGAAACAGGGGACGTGTAGACCAGAGGGGCGTCTTGGCTCGGGTATGTTTCGAGGTGAAGGGGTTCTGAATACGACCTCGAGATGGGGGACGAGGCTTCTGAGGTGCAGTATCGGGGGGTATAACTGATTTCGGGGCACGATAGTGGCATACGGGGTGCGGATTCTGGGGGACTGGGCGGAGGGGTATATCGGGGTTCTGGGTACGGTTCTGGGGTAAACGACGGGGGTTCTGGGGCTGCAGATAGTCTCTGACTCCTCAAGGTTCTCCTCGGAGGGCTAACTGAGTTTACGGAGGCTGGGGGAATCGGTATCTCGGCGGGGAAGGGGGCTTCTGGACTGTATCGAGCTTCTTTAGTCTCGGGTCTTCTCTCGTCTGCGATCGCATTCCACCGTATGGAAACTTCGGGGAATCTCGATCGGACGAGGTGACGCCAGTATCGGTCGACCAATGTCTCGACCGTACCGCGGGTACTCAATCTCGCGTGATCACATAGCTGTAGTAGCTCAATGATCTGGGTCTCTCGAATGCTGTTCCACATTCGATTCACTTGTTCATGGACCACGGTGGGGAGTGCTGGGTCTATCATCGGGGTTGGGGGTGATGGTGGCTGGTACATAAGGGCGGGGGTTGGTATTGGGTCGACGTTGACATGGAATTCTCCATCTGGGCTAATCGTGAGGTAGGGACTCTTCGGTGCCATCTTGGATTAACTCGTAAGATTACTTACAATCCAGGCGCACCCAACAAAAGCAAAACCAACTCAAATAACAGACGTGAGGGGCTACTGGTCGGGGGAGGGTACTGCAAAAATAAATTGACAGCGAATAACTAATTACTTTTGCTGCCGGGACACAACAAAAATAATCGGGTGGGCAATGAACCAAATAAGGGGTATGGTATAGAGGTCGCTGGGGCAACGGGGTGCGAGGGTTGCTGTGGAGGGGGGTGCAGTAACAAGTAGCAGCCTTGTGGGTAATGTGCAGCTAGGATGCAGAGCAAGCAGCGCAAAAAAAACCAAACCGGCGCGTTCAAAACACAAAAAAAAAACAATGTCCTTCAGGACCACTGGGCAAAATTGCAGCAATGACAAAAAAAAATAATTAAAATAATCAATTCCAAAGTCCGGTTCGGACACCGATGGCAAAATAGCAAAAATGCGAAATGCCAAGAATACCAAAAAAATAAATTCAAAATACAACAACCAGAGTTTACCAAATCTGGACGCAAGCGTGACACGGGGGTGGCGTGTCGGTATTTAATTCTGTGCACCCGGGGGGGTATACGGGGCTTGGGTAACGGGGTTGTTTTTTTTTTTTTTTCCAAGGGGGGTACGGTCTGGCGAAATCCGAAGGGAAAGGGTTTTTGCGGAAACAAAGAAAAAAAAATCAAGGGGGATGATGCTAACAAAATAGCGTAGGGTAAATAACCAAACTAATTTTTTATAAGCATCGAAACTGAAGGGGGCTCGCTGGGCTAGCGAAGACGGGGCAACCACGGGGGTGGCTATCGGGAGGGTGTTCAAACAAAAAAAATTGAAAAATTGAGAAACGACAAGGGTATTCAATCCGGAGGGGAGGGACAGCCGAAGTGAGCTCTTACAACTTAGAAAAGGTACGCGAATTTTCAACCAATAATTTTCTCAACAAAAAAAAAATTATTCTCCCTTTCTAACGTATCAGTGCCCCACGTTGGGCGCCATTTTTGTAACGGGGTTTTCGTCGGAAGCTTATAGTCGGGGGGGGCAACGGGAAAATCCAATAGTCGTAGGCGGTGAGGGGGTAGTTAACAAAAGAATAGAATTTTATTATAATATCGGAAATAATACAAAGAAATTAAAGCAAATAATTGATCGGAATAACGCAAACTAAATCGTAACAATATCGCAGCTAAATAATAAGTGAACTAAAAATAATAATAAACTAAATGGGAAAATAACAATGACTCGAAAGATAATAATTACGGCGAGGGGAGGGTCGGGGAACAATTATAAAAGATCTTTGCGGTGGTTGCCACGAGGCGATCCGCGAGGCGTACGCGATTCGTGACAAGGGAAAATGTCGGCGGGACTATCTAATATTCTCGGCAAAGGGACGACGGGCCTACGAAAATTACAGCGAAAACCGCGGGGAAATTGCTGACCAAAAATAACTCACAAAATATCTCAAAATTCGGGGGAAACTATTCAATCACTATTTTTGGGCGCCAGTTACCTTTTACGGGGTAACGCCGTGATGCGATTCGACACGAGTCGACAAATATTCAAATTCACACGAGGTACGGAATGGCCGGCAAACTCAAAAGGACAGCAGAGGGCTCAGGGGAGGGTCAACCGATCTGTGGGCTCGCAATCTAATGCCTTCGGCCTTTACACGATATTTCAAGGACTACAGGGCAATATACGGGGGGGGGGGGGGGGAAATACACGATTAAATGCACTTACTATAATAATCTCGCACGCAAAATACTGTCGCACGCCACTCACCACGTGCACGAGTCCTCGCCGGGAAATGGCGATACTGGGAAAATATACGATAAATTACCGAAGTGACTACCGGTCACTTCACTGACTTCACTGCAGGGAAAATATCGGGGGAGAGTCGGGGGTAAATAATCACGCGGGAGGGAAAACTATTACTCGCAAATATCACACACTCTGTACAATAATTCGGACGATCCTCGTACAATGGCGGAGACGGAGAGGATCGCCGACACACGTGCTTACTCTATAACGGCTCGAACGAGGCTGAGGTAACGCTCTTCTTCTTTGCGGAAGTCTTCTCCGGCATCAGCGCGACGGAAGGCGGTGGTGAGAGAGAGAAGAACGGTACTCGACGTCGGTCGATAATTCGCTCGATCGACGGACGAGGTGTCAGATGGCGGCAGCGATATTGATTTATCGTCGCTCAGGGCATTGAGCGACGATCGAGAGCGGCAGAGCGGCGGTGGTCAGTGAGAGAGACGACGGGACGGCAACGTTGGATATTCGGGCAGCGACGAATCCTTTCGTCGTCGAGCGAATATCTTCCTTCGCTGTTTCCCGCTCTCTCTCTCTGTCTCGTTCGTTGTCTCGGCTTTTCGGGTCTCTCTCGGTGTCTTGCTGAGCGTTACCTTACCTATGCGCGGGGATACATGGGGGGGGGGGGGGCTACTATAACGCGCGCTTCTGTTAAAGGGGCTCCGTGGTGAGCGGAGCCTCGATTCGAGTTCGCGAAAAACAACTGTGCGAGTTTACTTCGTTACAATATATATAAAAACATTTCGCCGCCGCCGCCTCCGCCGCCGCCGCCGTGTACAAGACGGTAGTTTAGAACATATGCTAAAGTCACGGAGTGGCTAAAATCACGGAGAGACTAATGTCACGGAGAGACTAAAGTCACGGAGTGGTTAAAGTCACGGAGAGACTAATATCACGGAGTGGTTAAAGTCACGGAGAGATTAATGTCACGGAGGGACTAAATTCACGGTGTAGTTAAAGTCACGGAGAGATTAATGTCACGGAGGGACTAAATTCACGGTGTAGTTAAAGCCACGGAGGGACTAAATTCACGGAGTGGTTAAAGCCACGGAGGGACTACTGTCGCGGAGTGGGTACAGTCTCGGAGGGCGTATAGTCACAGAGTGGTCACAGTACTGGAGGTCCCCCTTAGAGGGACTTAGAATAATTTTCAGGGGAAGGGAAGGAGCGTGAGAGAGGAAGACCAAAATATTGTAAGTCCCTCTAATGGGGTTTCGAAGGAGGCAGCAGCGGTGGTCGGCGGCGGAGAAAGAAGCAAAATATTCCCCAAATGGGTCTTAACTCAAAATAGTTTACAATTGACGAGCGAGCGCGCGTAGCACGCGAGCCCGGGCAAACGCTAGTATATATATATATATACTGGTTAAGACCCATGTGGGTCTTAACTCAAAAAAAATAACTTAATAACTTAATAATTGTAAACTTAAAATAGTTTAAAATAGATGAGCGAGCGCGCGTAGCGCGCGAGCCCGGGGAAACGCTAGTATATATATATTGTGACGTGATTTTTTTGAATCAGCGTCACAAAAACCAAAACAACCGTAACTCGCATAAAATTACCGATTTTTAATGCTGAAGTTTCGCGTTACTGCCTCTCCCAGCGACTTAAGATACCGTCAAGCTCTCGCTAAGATATCGATCGAGATTTTTGCAGTTTACCTTCTATGTTTTTTTTTGTTTTTCCCTTTTGCTTTAAGATTTAGTTTACTTCAGTTTTACTTCAGTTTTGGTCGGGATTCTCGAATTCACTTGGTGGGACAAAGTTAGCAAATAAAAGGCCCAAGTGAAGGAGAGACTCGACGAAGTGTCTTGCAACTTCCGGTGCAAACCCGGCACCCTATAGAAAAGTGCAATGCGTTGAGATCAGGCGGAGGTATCGTTTGGTCCAGGCAAGGGTGGTGGAACCCCTTGCGCTGCGTTATAGTTGAGTGGAGCCTTGTATCTCACGCATTGACTAAGGGAAGCGATTGCGAAGATTCGTTCAAGTTACCGCGTTATAGTATCGGCTCTCGATTCGATAAAGTCATGAGATGGTTGAGAGGGCAGTAGTTATCGATCCAGATCCCGCAAATAACAACGATAATTCATTACGAATTTTCGTAGGCAAAGACAGTCGACGGAGAGCTGCCCTCGAGGCAACTCGGGTCTCTCTCGCGCTCCCGCTACCGTAGGCTTCGGCCTATTGTTCTCGCGCTCGAGCCATCGAGGCATCGGGTGACAGCTGTTTCTCGCTCGCGTTACCGTGGATCCCGCTGTCGCTCTCGCTCTCGTGTTCGCGCGTTCGTTCGTCGATTCGTGTGTTTCGCGTGTGCTATCCTCGGTAGGATTCCGAAAGGAATTCTTTCCGAGTCGATAATTCGATCGATGCGTTACAATTAACGCTCTCGAGTTGAAGTGCATGTGTGTGAGTTCTCGTGGCATCGTCAGATGCAGTTCCCGGTCCTTTTTGGATAAATTACGCGCTTCGGTGAGTTTTTTTGATTTATCGAAGTTATTGATCTCGTGTCGCGCCCGTCGTCGCTTGTCTCGCTTCGATCTCTCGATCGGCTGAGTACTCGCGATGCACGTGCGTGGGATCCCGTGGCTTCTAGCCAAAATATTAATTTTCGCTCCCGATTAAAGTAACGTTGAGGTCTTGATCTCCGTTCCTTGTGTGCTATTCTATTGACCTCGGATCGCGACCCTCTACCCTAACCCGCATCCTGAGCAACCGTGCATTTCCGCAACCGTTCGCTCTCGCGAATGCATCGACGTTAGTTCTCGTTCCGTTTTAGTTTCCGTTTTGTTGTGTCGTTCGTTTTGTCCCTGCGGAGGTCGTCGTTCCACCGACCTCCACGTTAGTCCGGTTTGGTAATTCCGGCGAAACAAAAATTAACCCTGCGGAGGTTGCCGTTCCACCGGCCTCCAGTTTAGTCCGGTTGTTAATACCGGTGAAACAAAATTAACTGGCGCCCACCGGGACGCCGATGCATCCGCGAGGGTGGACGGCCGAAGGTGACGTGAGTTTTCGAGTTCGTGTTTTTTTTTGGAGTTTCGATCTCGCTCATCTTTTTGAGTTTTGAGTTTTTTGTAAAATTAGTGTTGCGTTCTCGAGATCAAGGAAAATCCGTCACAATATATATACTAGCGTAGTATATATATATTGTGACGAGGCGTTACACCGCTCTCGCAGGGACGCTAGATGTTAGGTACGCGCGAGAGTCGTAGATACGCAAGAATACAGAGTCGTCCCCCGACGATACCCGAGGAGAGAAAAATATATAGTATTCGGGAGACTGCCGGGATATTATATTATACGTTACAGGTGTTCAGCTACGCGACGACAGCCAGTGGGAGACACGAGAGGGGAACCACGCGAGGAGAGACGTCGCGAATATTCCAAAGATCAAGCGATTTTCGGCGACAAAGGGCTCGTTCCCCCTCCCATCGATTACCGACACGCGTAACCGAACACGAGCGAGAGGCACTCTCGCGCGACGCGTTGTACGAAATAGATCGATAAGCGTAACAAGCGATAGAGATTCGATTAGTTAGAAGTTAGTGCAGAAAGAATAAGTCCGTGACAATTAATTAACGCCGTGCGAGCCACGGGAGTGTGAAAAATCATTATACGCCGCGTCGTCGGTAGAGGGATTATTTATTGTGAGGAATAACCGCCGTGACGACGGCCGAGGAAATTTTCTGAGGGAAACGGATAACCGCTCGTAGCTCAAGGAAAGACACGAGGACGACTCGTGTAGAATAACGGACAGGGAAAATCAAGGTAGGTGCACGCAGTGCAGACCATCTTCGGTTCTTTTGTGCCGTACACGTGTTGCCGTAGCTTTCTCGCTCGTGCCCGGTGTTTCCGGGAAATTTATCGGGTGATTTCCGCTCGCAGCGGCGAGTGTCAAGATTATTCTGTTGTTGCAAAAGAAATTGATATCGAATCTCGTGAGTCATAGAGAAGAGTCAGACAGTAGTCGATTGTATTGAAGAATTTTTGCTGTCGAATAAAACGAAATGTTGTTGTTATTTTTTACATAATTGAAGGTTGAAATCATTTTTATTGTTTCCGAACTGCACCCCTCCTGCTAGCCGTAAATAAACGAGAAAGATAACTAAGAGAGAGATATTAAACCCTCGCACATCGGGGTTGATACAATGTGCTGGCGCCCAACGGTAAAAAGACGGTAAGGGAAAAAGTACAGTGCAAGACAGGGGCGTCATTATATTTTGGACGGGTTAGCCGATCCCCGGTATTCCGAATCCGTGGAAAAGCACGTCACAATATATACTAGCGTTTCCCCGGGCTCGCGCGCTACGCGCGCTCGCTCGTCAATTGGAAACTATTTTGAGTTAAGACCCATTTGGGGAATATTTTTGCTTCTTTCTCCGCCGCCGATCACCGCTGCTGCCTCCTTCGAAATCCCCTTAGAGGAACTTAGAATATTTTGGCCTTCCTCTCCCACGCTCCTCCGCACCCCCCCCCCCCCCCTCCCCCCGAAAAATATTCTACGTCCCTTTAAGGGGGACTTAGAATATTTTTCTCGCCCCCTCCCCCCGTCGACCGAAAATATTCTAAGTCCCTCTAAGGGGATTCCCCCTTGGGCAAAATATTCTAAGGGGAAAATATTCTAAGTCCCCCTTAGAGGGACTTAGAATATTTTCCTCCCGTCGTCCCTCTAAGGGGGACTTAGAATATTTTCCTCTCGAAAAAGCCCTCCCCTCAATTCCTGACACGGCGGCGCCGGCGGAGGACGACGAAGACGACGGGGAGGACAGCGCGGAGGAGGAGGATAAAAACGACGACGCCGACGGTGAAAACATGGTCGTTGCGGATGACACCGACAATGCGTCGAATGGGGAAGCAGCCACCGACGGAGCGGACAACGATCGTCATGAGACGAACTCTACCACTGAGACGTTTTTCCGCGCATCGTCGGATGAGCGCGACGACACTGCAGGGTTAGCATTTCGCTCGTCTGCGAATTCGCACTCCCACACGGTTTGTAGCGTGTATCCTCGTTCGCGAATTACAGCGTCGGCCGCCAGAGTATGCTCATAACGTTGTTCGTACGTCTGGACGTTGACACGCGGGCGCACCGCACGGTTTTCCGGAAAGCAACGAGGACACCCGTGCCAATAACAGCCGTGAAATTGATAGACATACCGTTCGTCGTCTCTCTGGGCATAGCCGTCAACGAGCATCCCTTCAGGTAGTCTAAATTCTCTCCCGCGCGTGGCGTGCGTTATTTCATACCCTACACAATGCTCAACCCATAAAAGTCATTCATTGGCCTGCCTCGAGTGGTTGTCTCCGAGCCTGTATCCGCCGCTAGGTATAAGACCGATGGTTTGCGGCACTAGGTAATTGCGCCTAAACACTTTTGAGCACGCCGACGCGATTGTTGCAGCCTCCGTGAATGGGCAAATATTACCGACTTCGAGAAAAATCCGACGAAACTCTTTACACGCCCGCCTCAAAATGTCGACGTCCATCGCGCAATACTTTTCGATCTCGACTTGAAAATCAAAAATCTCATTCGTCGCTGTTGCTTCCGCGTACCACGCGTTGAAAACACTATGGTCAGCGGGACTCATAGTTTCCGGCGAATAGAACTCTGCGGCGGGCAGCTCGCCTCTGTAACGCTGATTTTCTAATCTATTAAATAAATGAGGAAAGTATCCCTTGCCCATTTGATCTTTGAACCCGAAAGCTTCCGGGAGAGCGCTGAGTCGCATATGAATATAATTGAGATTATCAATGAAAACCGTTCGGCCTAAGCGCATCGAGATGATGGAATTCCCCGTTAGAATAAGCTCCGGTACACCGAGATCCTTGCAGTGTTCGGCCGCGACCTTGCACGAGGATGATGATCTAATTATCATTCGAATTATCGAATCGTCCCGACCTTTCCCAGAACCGTAATTATTTATCACGCCATATCCTATTTCCTCCCGCAAACCGTTCAGGAGCATCCTCGTCGAGCTCGGCACGGTCATCCGTCATCCGTCGTTCGTCGTTCGTCATTCGTCATTCGTCATTCGTCATTCGTCATTCGTCATTCGTCATTCGTCATTCGTCATTCGTCATTCGTCATTCGTCATTCGTCATTCGTCATTCGTCATTCGTCATTCGTCATTCGTCATTCGTCATTCGTCATTCGTCATTCGTCATTCGTCATTCGTCATTCGTCATTCGTCATTCGTCATTCGTCATTCGTCATTCGTCATTCGTCATTCGTCATTCGTCATTCGTCATTCGTCATTCGTCATTCGTCATTCGTCATTCGTCATTCGTCATTCGTCATTCGTCATTCGTCATTCGTCATTCATGGATCGCTGACAGAGGCGGCCGTCGCGCAGTTGGTGAGTGACGGCAATAATGTCCCACAAATAGGCGGAGGACCTGCGTGACCGAACGGCGACCGCGATTTAGGCTTAAGGGAATCGTGAAAATATAAATAATAAAGATGACCACGATGATAATGGCGATAACGTGGCCCACGAGGAAAAAGTCGTGGATGACGACGAACAGGTCTTGCCCGTGGGTCACCGTTTTAGAATAGTCGGTGTAACGCGGGACCATTTGTTAAAAAAAATTTAAATAAATAGTCGTTAAACCGAAATTTCGTTGGTAACCCCACCACCCGGTATCAATCCAATTTCATGGATACGAAATGCGATACGCGATATCCATGCGCATTTTGTCGAATCTCGATCGCCAAACGATAGAATCGGGGTAACGTTTGAGGCCGCCGGTATGACGAACGGTTCAGCCGGTATTTCTATGAGACCCGTATGGCGCTTTGATTACGAACAATTGTGGGATCTCCTTTGCAGCGTGCATCAAAGCGCGAGAATTCTGTCGGCATATGACACTCTCGTGTTTACGGTCACTTACGTCGATATGGTAAACGGCTCGAGTGGTTTAGATTCGAGAATCATTAGTAATCGTTCGATCGTTCGAAACTTCAAGTGTGCACGGGCACAACGAGTTGTATTACATGCAACCGGTAGCCCCGCGAACTGTATCGGACGAGACAAAACAACCGCGAACACTTTTAATTTTTTATGATTTTGAGACTCGCCAAGACACGTTGTACAGTAAAACGCCGGGTGACAATACTCGCGAACACATTGTCACGCTTTGCATCGCGCAGCAGCTGTGCGAAAGATGCTTATCGGATGTCGATGATGTATGTAGCGGTAACGCGTGTAGTTGGTGCGGTGTGCGGAAGCGTATTTTCCGTCGATCACCTGTCGCGGAATTAATCGAACTCTCAGTTCGCCGTACGTCGTCGTTCAGCAAAATCGTCTGTATCGCACACAATGCAAAGCCGTTCGACGCACAATTTATATTGCGTTACGCGGCCGAACACTGCAAGGATCTCGGTGTACCGGAGCTTATTCTAACGGGGAATTCCATCATCTCGATGCGCTTAGGCCGAACGGTTTTCATTGATAATCTCAATTATATTCATATGCGACTCAGCGCTCTCCCGGAAGCTTTCGGGTTCAAAGATCAAATGGGCAAGGGATACTTTCCTCATTTATTTAATAGATTAGAAAATCAGCGTTACAGAGGCGAGCTGCCCGCCGCAGAGTTCTATTCGCCGGAAACTATGAGTCCCGCTGACCATAGTGTTTTCAACGCGTGGTACGCGGAAGCAACAGCGACGAATGAGATTTTTGATTTTCAAGTCGAGATCGAAAAGTATTGCGCGATGGACGTCGACATTTTGAGGCGGGCGTGTAAAGAGTTTCGTCGGATTTTTCTCGAAGTCGGTAATATTTGCCCATTCACGGAGGCTGCAACAATCGCGTCGGCGTGCTCAAAAGTGTTTAGGCGCAATTACCTAGTGCCGCAAACCATCGGTCTTATACCTAGCGGCGGATACAGGCTCGCAGACAACCACTCGAGGCAGGCCAATGAATGACTTTTATGGGTTGAGCATTGTGTAGGGTATGAAATAACGCACGCCACGCGCGGGAGAGAATTTAGACTACCTGAAGGGATGCTCGTTGACGGCTATGCCCAGAGAGACGACGAACGGTATGTCTATCAATTTCACGGCTGTTATTGGCACGGGTGTCCTCGTTGCTTTCCGGAAAACCGTGCGGTGCGCCCGCGTGTCAACGTCCAGACGTACGAACAACGTTATGAGCATACTCTGGCGGCCGACGCTGTAATTCGCGAACGAGGATACACGCTACAAACCGTGTGGGAGTGCGAATTCGCAGACGAGCGAAATGCTAACCCTGCAATCGGTGCGTTTTTGCGCGACCACCCGCGTCTCAAATACGACTGTTTGAATCCTCGTGACGCGTTCTTCGGCGGTCGAACAGGCAACACGGTGACCGTGTACGATGTTGCGGATGGCGAAACAATTAATTACATTAACATTTGCTCGCTTTATCAGTATATTTCCAAAACGGGCCGTTTTCCGGTGGGTCATCCGAAGATTTACGTCAGAGCGGAATGCGATACACTGCTGAACGGCTCGTACGATGCTCTAGGTACGACGGTTAACGGTTTGATACGCTGCACAGTTTTACCACCTCGCGATCTTTTTCATCCGCTTCTACCTGTGCGCATGCACCAGAAACTGCTGTTTGCGTTGTGTCGCACATGCGCCGAGAATAAAGTGCAGACATCGTGTCCACACGAAAATACAAGCGAACGGACGTTTACCGTTACATGGGTCGCCGATGAAGTTCGCAAAGCGATTGACATTGGCTATCGGGTTGTAAAAGTCTTTGTCATTTGGGCCTATGAGATGACACAGTACGATCCGGAACCACGCGAAGGTGGCCTCTTTGTCGACTACATAAACACGTTTTTAAAAATTAAGCAACAGACCAGCGGTTGGCCCGCGGAATGTATAGATGAAGCGTCGCAGTCGAAATACATCGATGACTATGAGCACGCCGAGGGCATTCGTTTAACACCCGAAAAAAATTGTAAAAACTCAGGCTTGCGGTCCGTCGCGAAGCTGTGCTTAAATTCGTTTTGGGGTAAGTTCGGTCAACGCGATAATTTAACCCAAACGGCCGTAATAAGTAATCGCGAACAACTGCTGTCACTTCTGCGATAATGACAGAGGTACAACGGCTGCTACCGGTAAACGACGATGTCTTGTAAGCTAACTGGGTATCGGTGGACGAGGCGATAACGTCTTCAGCGCAAACGAGTGTCGTCATCGCGGCGTACATAACAGCTCAAGCGCGTTTGAAATTGTATAGCTATCTGGAACGGTTATAACGACGAGTTTTGTATTATGACACCGACTCGGTAATTTATGTGAGCACAGGTCAGCAGGGTGAATGGGTACCGCCTCTCGGTAACTTCCTCGGTGACATGACCAGTGAGCTGAAGAAACCAACAGACTATATAAAGTCGTTTGTCTCGGGAGGCCCCAAATTTTACAGCTACCAAGTCGTCAATAGCTCGAACCCCGAAATAATTACGAAAACAGAATATAAGGTCAAGGGGCTAAGTCTAAATTATAGCAATTCGGAAAAAGTTAACTTCGCATCGATACGGGACATGATTAAATCCGATTTGCCTCGACAGAATGCAAAATCGATTCAGCAGAATTATTCGTCAATTCAGCGAACCGCTCTACATGAAGTTGTGACTCGCGAGATGTCGAAAACCTTCCGTGTTATTTGTCATAAACGTCGTCATGTGACTCACACGTTGTCATTGCCGTTCGGGTATAAAGACGAGCCCTCGGTAACCGATTAACCGACATTATCATCGTTGTCATCGTCATTCTAGCATAATTAAATGCAATAATAGAAATAATTTTAAGCTGTAAATAAAGGTTCTGGATGTGTTTCGATTGGCTACTGTGCGAGAGAAGATTCAAAAACAAAATTTCAATCGTTCGACAATTTTATTTACACGCGCTTGTATATATGTAAATTTGAAAATATTTCGTAGTTTTTAATTATCAATAATGGTACAAATGCATATAAAATGGCGTATATCGTTAAGAAAATAATTTTTGTAGAAATGCGTGATTTTAACATAAGTATAAATATAAATATATAAAAAAAATAAAATATAAAAATAAAAAGTAAAAAAGTAAAAGTAAAGTTAAGTATAAATAAAAATATATTAATGATACCCATAATTTATTTTGACATCGCCGTTAATTGAAAATAAAAAAACATTAACCATATTCCTTTCTTGTGTTGAGCATTTTCTTTATTTTAAGCTAGGAGGCGCCACATGCGCGATATAAGCTTATGAAGCACATGTGGCCGCGGTATAAGAGCTGATGGACACGCGCGTGCGCTCGCCCGCTCATAAGCTGATGTTGCGAGCGAACGAGTCTGTACTAGCTGGACCACCGCCGCGCACACGTCGGGTTAGCTTATCGCGACGTGTGTTCTCCGAACCGCCGCCGCCGCCGCCGCGTTAAGCTTATAGCCGCGTAAAAACGCATATATTTATAAGTGTTTTCAGTGCGAGTTTTGGCTACGTCAGCGAAACGTGAGTAAAAGAAAAAAAAAACGTAAAATGGACGTACGATGGAAACACCCGTGGACTTCACTAATTTGTGGGCCAACAGGCTGTGGTGGGACAGTTGTCGTGCGAAGATTTTTGCGCCATCTAGCGGCCATGAGCGACGCGACGTTCGGCCGCATCATATTTTACTACGACGATAATCTCGATGCCAATACTGCAGCGCTGTTCAAGACTTCGGCGCATGAGGATTCAACGAGCGCTAATATTAAAATCGAATTTCACGAAGGACTACCACAGCCGGAGGATTATTCACAAGATAACAACTGTAAGAAATTGGTTATTATCGAGGATTTGATGAGGGAATCGTCAAACAATACGATAGTAGATCTCTTCATGAAAGGCAGTCATCATAAAAATATCAGCGTTATTTTCATAACGCAAAATATTTTTCATCAGGGACACGGACAACGCAATATTTCGCTGAATGCGAATTATATTGTTATTTTTAAAAATCCCAGAGATCGGGCGCAAATTCAGCATCTTGCCAGACAAGTTTATCCCGAGGATCCGCGCTTTTTAACGGAAGCGTATCACGATGCGACTGCGCAGCCGCATGGATATCTACTGTTGGATCTAAAGCAATCGACGCCTGATATGTGTCGATGCCGCACCAATATATTTCCCGACGATCCACAAATGCATGTATATATACCGAAAAATAAGCGCGGCTTTCGTCAATTGAATTGACCGGTGGATGGGCGTATTTAGTCAAATGGCGGAACAGCAAAGACATCAGTAACGCTCGAGTGTCGGTTACGCAAACATCTCGGCGGAGGGCGACAATGGGGAAGATGACAGTAAAGAAGAAGAGGAAGAGAACAGCGTGTTCTGTGCGATCACCGATCGATAAACGGCACGCCGCTTTTCTGAACGCCCTCTGTCATGCTAGTAAAGAGCAGCAAAGCCGGGTGATCCTATATCGCGACTCGACGAGAAGCTTTCGGGAATTTTACACTCAAAAAAGTATCGCGATGACTCGGAAAAGTGGAAACAATATCTACAGGTGTTGCAGAGGTATTTATTTTTGCTCGAAGTACGAAAAGGCCCAATAGATCCGGCACTACCTGGAGCGACCTCCGCAATGTCTCGTGAACAGCAGGCGCCACCACAGGCAAATGGGACGTTCGATGATACGATAATCATAAACAGCGTGCCGCAAAATTTTCGACATAAAGCTAAAGCTCTCGTGTCTTATCTTCGCAATTCACCGGGAGCAGTACAACGCATCAGATGGGACCAAGAGGGGCGCGTGACTATAGACGGCAAGCTTGTACCAAATTCAAATATTGTCGATCTTATTAACGACGCGGTACGATCGAGAAAGGAGTTTAAAGCCGTGGGTCGACGCGACTTTATTCAGAGTCTACGAGATATCTGTATACCACGTGAATTTATCGGAAACACTGCATTATGGGCACTGGGAGAGGAACGATTCGGTGTTGAGCGTACACAAAATAATCCGGGCGTGGATAACGACGAAAGCCCTTATTACAGCAGCGAGGAAGAAAAAGAAGAAGAAACCGTTGACAATGCTATAGCTGCGAAAGTAAAACGGTCTGATGGTAAAAGTGCGGCTGGTATTAGAACTAGAACTAGTCGTGAAGAGACGTTGAACAATCGTCGTGGGCTAAATTCCGACTATTCGCCGAAACAGAGCGAAAAGGACGAGTCAAAGAAGAAGAACAAGAAGGATAGTATGGCCGTGGATACGGCGGCTGCCGAGCGGTCGAGCATTGGTGACATTACGACGACACCACGTTCAGACGGGGCCGTTCAAATACCTCGAGGGTTTGCACACTGGCTAAAACTATGAATAGTCCAATGTCTGCTGTAGCATAACCGTCAGAGAGATAGAGAGAGATGCCGTACGGAAAAGTATATTATGACCCTTCGCACCCCGCTGGTTACGCCGGTGCAAGACGACTGACAGATAAAAAAAATGAAGTAGCCGCTGTTTATGACTGGCTGACCCAACAGGACGCGTACACCTTTCCCAAGACTTCGCTACAGTGTTGACAACATAGACGACGTTTGGGAGGCTGATCTCGTCGATTTACGCTCGTTAAAGAGTTACAACGATAATACCTGCTACCTGCTTACAGTTGTTACGTCCAGCGTAACGCTCTGTTTATTTTCCCTTTTACCACCAATAAAAGTTGTACCTCAAATTCTAAAAAAAAGAAGAAAAAGGGAATCGGGCTAAAGCTCCTGTCTAACGATATTCATTATTGCCTACTCCGAGATGAGAATCAAGTTAGCCTAAATTCTAACAACCTCAGAGTACTATCTTAACGAGTCGACACCGACGAACCTAGATAAAGTAGATCCAGGCCCCACAGGCGGAGGCCGAGAAAGGCCGTCTCTGACCTCTCTTCCGAGCGCTCCCCGACAGATAAAAAAAAAAGAAACTAAAACGAACAAGGCCCACTTACCGTAGGGATCTACTACTATCAATATCGACTACCGCCTCATAGATCTTTAACTCGGTATAAACTACCTTACCGTGGCCAAAAACCATTTAAAGAGGAACCTACGGTCAGTCGTTTAGAGCCTTCGGGCCCTAGATACATAGAGTCGGGTCGACAAATTATTTTCGTTAAAGGAAACGCCTTAAAACGTTGTTCAAGTTGAGCTTAATTCCACAGGCTAAACGAAAGGAGAAGGGCTTTTGATCATGATCTTAGCAGGGGGAAGAAGGGATTATTGTTGGATAAAAAGCACAGACCTCCCGACTATTCGCAATAAAGAATTTAAAGAAATAACAATGGCAGTTCTTTAACAAGGAATTAGAATACAGATAATGGCAGATAGAGAAATGAAGCTGAGAATATACTTCGTTAAGAAAAGTAACAAAGGACACAATTCATATACAGGATTTGCTCTCTGGAACGCCTGTGTTTATTCTTATAGTAGTAATTAAATATACATCGTTAAGTAAGGATAAAGAGAGTGACGCCACCATAAAGGCAAAAAGGGCTTCACCTCAATGAATCTGTACAAACGATACACATTCGATGGTTTCAGGCGTAAAGAACCAGGTAGAAGAAATGGCCATGCACTCTCTGACTATAAGCGTAATACTACAAATACAATACTCGACTAATTTACTTCAGCCCTCGAAAAATTCTCAATAGTAACCAACTTGAACACCAGTTTTATTTAAACAAAATAACTAAACGAATAAACTGTAAGGAATTTGCGGAGAAATTTATTTTCCATGGCACGCCACTAGACAAATTAATGTGGAAAAGAAATAAAAGTAAAATTTAATATTTTCTGTTTCACATTCATACACGCCACGACCAATTCACGTTAAATTACGTCTCATTTTAAGAATAATTACATTCATTTATTTTTATAGAATTAACGATGCCCGGTTCGGAAATCCTTATAAGGAGATACAATTTTATATTTCACGCAGTACGTATAAAATTCAGAGAACATAGGAGAGCGTATTTCTATTCGACGATACCGGTTTTCTTTGTCTAGACACCGATGAGATTCGTTTAATAGTCGGATTGGAACACCACTCTTGTGATATCTTGCATATAAAGTATTTACCTATAAAGTGGCAATGAGACACCAAAAGGCTCTCTGGTAATGACTTCCAGGAAACCGGAAACAAGAAGAGAGGGGACCGATGCCTACGTGATCTCGTCCGCGCCCTTTTTCTTTTCGATACCCCACCCCGTCACTTACGGCGCGGGCCTGATAAACGAAATTATGCCTGAAAGAAGGACTTAAGATCACGGGCCAATCACGGAAGAGATCCGAAGCATCACCTCATCTTCTCGTTACTGTACCAAAATTCTATACGGAATATAGAAAAAAAAGACACTCCTATAACAAAATCCCCTCTACATGTAACCAAGAAAAATGGTATAAAAACCCCGGAAATTGTGCGCTCAGGAGCCACTTTAGAAAGACCAGATAGACAGACCACTTACCACTTAGAAATATCATTTAGAAGCACCCGTTTTGGAAGTACCCACATCGAAGTATCATTCAAAGAAACTGTATAGACCATATACCCTATAACCAGATACCAGTTACTTAGATTCTCTCCGTAACACCATTTAAAATCACCGACGTTAGAAATATTCATTTCAAAGTATCGTTTTAAAGAAACCGATTTAGGCTATATAAAACGACGAGAAAAAAACCACCGAGGTTAATTTTGAAGTTTCGATAAAAATCAGGAACTTCGTACAGTACAATTTTCATTGAACTTTTTATCAATTGTATCACCCAAATAATAATTTTTTTTCGGCATTAAAAACCAGTGTTAATTTTCCTCGTATTTTCGTGAAACATTTTATTCACCTTTTCTACTCATTTACGTACTCAAACCACGAGAACAAAGTCAACAAGCACCTGCAACTCATCGTTTACAACCGTAAGTACATTACTACCAAATTATTAATCACGCATGATTTTATTTCCGTTCTCGTGACTCAGTAATTTATAAAGTTTCTTCGAGATTTTCCTTTTACTGTACCCCGCGTTTCGACACCTGGCCAGAAGCCGGCAGGTAGCCGCCGTCCCACTGAAGATTTCCGCTCTATCTCTCTCTTTGTCACAAAGACGCCGAAACCACTACTAATTAGTTGACACCCTAAGGCACAGATACGACAAGCATTCTTAAGGGCTCCATCCCAAGCAATTTTCCGCAAGGTTAGGCTTTAAAAAGGAGCAACGTTGTTCTCTTTATCGACACCGGGAGTGGTAAAGGTCGGTTCAACACCCACCTGACCAGCGCGTGTGATAGTAACAGGAGGCAACTGTTACAACGCAAACTAGGATAATTAAAAGAACGCTAGTTTGGACGTAACACAGTCATTGATGTAATGAGCAAGTATGCATGGGTCGAACCGCTACAAGACAAAACAGTGCACTCTGTGACGCAAGCCTTTAAAAGGATTTTTGAACGAAGCACCGGACGGTGTCCCACCTGTCTACAGACCGATAAAGGCAAGGAGTTTGTCGGAAAAGAGTTGCAAGTCTTTCTTAAGGAGAACAATATTGTGTTTAGAGTTACGCGTAACCCTGATATAAAAGCAGCAGTTGTCGAGCGCTTCAATCGTGCGTTGAAAGAGCGAATGTAGCGTTACTTCACGCACCGAAATACTCATCGATACATTGACATTCTACAACAACTCGTCGACGCGTACAACCATGCCAAACACACGTCAATTAAGATGCAACCGGCCGCTGTGACTTTACACAATGCTGATGTAGCGTACGAGAATATGACGAGAGCATCGTTGAGACAACGCAGAAAAAGGCGTTTCACCGACGTTAAATACAAGTGCGGCGATTACGTTAGGATTAGTCGAACAAAAGGCACCTTCGAGAAGGGTTACGAGCGGAATTGGAGTGAAGAAATTTTCCGAATGACAAAAGTTACGGTCCGTCAGGTTATCCGAGTTTACGAATTAAATGATCTTGAGGGAGAGTTAATCGACGGATTTTTTTATACGGAAGAAATCACGCCTGTACACGAGAAACGTGATGCGGAAAATAAAGAATTCAAAATCGACCGTGTAATACGAGCAAAAAGTCGCGGCGAGAAGAAACAGCTTTTTGTCAGCTGGGTCGGTTACCCGTCGAAATTTAACTCGCAGATACCGGCGTCTAACGCTCGCGACCTTGGAGGCTAGCGTAGTGAATACGCTCAGACAACATGTACAATGACGAACATTTTTTTCTCATCCTGCCAAGCAACAGCAGCATGAAGTATTTTGCGAACAATACTACGACAAATTTCACCACACACCTTTCTCGTGAAATAACCCTCAACGGTCATTGGGTCGTGGGTTTAACAGAAGTTCACATACCTTGCACGATGATACATATCCAGCGTGATGAGACTGAAATTCAGTTGACACAGTGCGGCCGAAAAGACCTAAAAATCAGCCATATACCGTACGGCGTATACGACAATAATGAGGCTTTAATGTAAAGTATAAATAGTCTGCCCGGTATAAGCGAGGCCGGTATACGACTAGATAATGCAAAAAATGCAAGCGGTTACGTGGCGATTGAGGATAAAAAGTGCGGCAAAGAAATTGAGGAATCGCTGAATTTCTTGCAAATGAGCGACAAGCTTCGTCACGTGTTTGGCTTCGAGTTAACGCCAGGTAAAGATTGGGAAAGCGCCGGGAATTCGTACGTCAGCTTTACCCGCGGTATACAACGCGAAAGTCAGATGCCCGCCTGCATTGCCCGCGCTTTACCCGAAGAAATCTTTGTCTATACGGTGTCTATTGTGCGTACCCTACACAGTTGGTGACACACAGGCCGCTCTGTTGCGGATAGAAAATCTGAATACGGCAAAGTACAAGTATGGCTCGACACAGGTGAAAAATTTTTCGCCGGCAAATTACTTACTGCTGCTTAATAATTGCTTTCGTACGATCGAAATAGATATAAGAGAGAAGTTGGGACGGCCAATCACATTTGAGTACGGAACGTTAACGCTGACGCTTCACTTTAAGCGAGTCTCTTAGACGAAATGGCGAGCCACTACGCGTCATATTACGAGAATCAAATCGGCGGCGGTGGACGTATGAGCAATGTTTTCGTGGGTGCACCTTATCAAAGGGGCCATGGGATTGGCCGATTTCCGTAGGCGAGGCTTTGCGCACCGGCTTGCACGTTATTGAAGATGTAAGCGGTAATAATGTACCATTCAAGGAGTCGCTAAAGCGTCGGGCCAGAGAATCCGGCGAAAATTTGAAACGAAAAGCCGACGAGAAAATTGCACTACTTATGAAGGGATCTGGCTATAATAGTGCGATCGCCGCGAGAACGATGCAGTCGCTGATTGGACGCGCAACTCGGCGCACCTCCGCGAGAAAGAGATCTTCCACCACGAGGAATAAGAAGACGAAGAAGGGAAAAAAGAGAACCGCCACTAGTGCAACATCGCGAAGAAAGAAAAGAAGGACGAAGACGGGGAAAGTGACGAAGACTCGAAAAAATAAAAAGAGACGACGCGTTGATATTTTCGGAAGTGCTTAAATATGTCCTTTCTACACTCACACTCACTCTACACTTACAATACCACCAACGCAGACATCTATAGAATCATCGCAATGGGTTCACTACAAGCCGGTCTCTTCGTTGTCGGTCGACGGGCCCATCGAATTTGTGATACCTGGCCACGGGGAGGGAATACCTGGATCTCGCGCATACTATGATCGCTGTAAGCCTTAAAGTGGTATCCAGCGGTGGCGGAGAGTACAAAGTTGCGCCCGTAAATAATTTTTTGCATAGGTATAGGTTTTGCATAGGCTTTAATCAGGTAGACGTGTTTTTTAATCAAAAACTTGTCGCGCCTCCTAATAATGCCTACGCTTACCGGGCGTACATTGAAACGTTGTTGAACTATGGCCCTGCGGCAAACACATCGCATCTCACTACGGCTTTGTGGTATGCTGATACTACAGGCGGTTTCGAGTTGCTACCGGGCGCGAGTCCGAGCAACGGTGGCCAAGACGCGAGAGCGAGATATGTCAAGGGAGGTCGGATCTTGGATATGATTGGCCATCTACACTGTGATGTATTCAATCAAGACAAATTTTTGCTGAAGGAGTGGAAGTACGACTACGTCTCGTACGCTCAAAAGACGATATTTGTCGTATGGAAACACCATCAAAAGATTGCACACACAAGATATTAATTCACGATACGACACTGCTAATAAAACGAGCGAAAATCAAGCCAGGAGTACTTATAGCCCATGCGACGACGCTGTCTAAAACAACAGCGAAATATCCTATAACGCGTGTGGAGGTTAAGTCGTTTACCATGCATAGCGGCGTCGCGGGCGATACACTGGACAATGTAATACTCGGTCAATTACCAAAGCGTATAATACTCGGTTTTGTTAGCAACAAAGCTTTCAACGGCGATAGAACGTCAAACCCCTTTAATTTTCAAAATTATTCGATAAATTTTCTATCACTCTACGTTGACGGTCAACAGATACCTGGAAAACCACTGCAACCAGAGTTCGACACCAACAGAACTTGGATCGAATGTTACCACACCCTTTTTTCGGGCACAGGTATACACTTCCAAAACGACGGTATAGACATTTCACGCAGCGCTTACGCAAAAGGTTATTGTCTATTTGCTTTTGACTTGACGCCTGATCTATCCGCCAACTGTTTCACCCACTGGAATCTCGTGAAACACGGTACCGTGAGAATCGAAGTACGTTTCGCAAAACCTCTCTCATCTACAATAAATTGTATTGTCTACGCCGAGTATGACAATGTCATTGAAATTGACTCGGCACGTCAAGTAATCACGGATTTTAGTGCTTGAGCGTCCAATCCCCTCTTCCGATGCATAACACATGATCACACATTCCTCGGTGAGGGCGCTATACGTACAGCCGAAACGTATTTAAGACCAATTACGAGCGAGCATTCGACATCATTTCGTCTCACGCCTTCAGCATGGACGCAATAGTTGATATTCAAGCGCTATACGGCAAGCATGGCGAGTTTCTTCCTAAGGAGATCGCCGTTACTACACTACAGGGCGATCATATCGGCCACTGGGTTATCGATTCACCATACGATTTTGGTGAACTACCTAAAGAAGTGCGCGCGAGTAATAATCGTCTAACGTACTTTCATCACGGTATCGAGTAGGTTGACGGTGATACTCCATTGCCAAAAGTATACACTGCGCTGTGCGTATCGGCACATGGCCGATACGCACTTCGTATTATAACCGTTTACCCCGATAGCTCGCTACGATTACAAAAATTGCAACGAGCGTCGTATCGTAAGGGCGCAGGCCGCGAGAACCCGGAATTCTCGTGACAAATTTATTTCGACGATACGACTGTTTCCTCGATCTGGCGCTCGGCTAGCTACAGCCCAAGAAGATGGTAGAGGGGAGTGGTTCGAGTCGCTCTCGCGAGCGGAAGAACAGAGTAAATCTCGGAACACCGATAACAATTATTTTATTCATCCAAATAATCTCGGGAGCGGAGTCGTGAAGCGACAAATATTTCCCCTCCCGCCAATGATTGTTACAATCCTCGTGCTCTCTGCACTGTCTCGAGAGCGTTAATTCTTGTCCCGATTATTACAGACTATGGAATACAAAACTAATTTACGCCCGTTCCCGTACGTCGAATCGCACGCCAAAAGATCACCCAGATATCGCGTAATATCGCTCGACTCGGGTCGAGAGCCCCCAGCAGCGCGCGGACGCGACGTGAGAGCGTCGCGTCGCGAAGGTCGGAGGTCGAACCGCCCTTGCGATTGATCGTTACGCGAGAACTTAAACTAACGGACTCTCTCGCGGATTTTGAAACAAACTGAAGAAATAGAAGAGAAAAGAACTCAACAGAATAAAATACACAAAATCGAAGGAAGTCAAGATAATCAAATTACGGTAGTCAGAACATAAAAGAGTCGAAAATACAGCACAAAATTCAAGAGATCAAATCCTAGAAAACCCTTCAAGACTCCTATCGTGAACTAATGGTTGCGCAAACGAATTTTCCCCGAACAAATTGGAACGCGAGCCCCGCACGCAAAACGCGCCGTCCCCCCGATAGCGAGTTCAATCTGCCCCTTTGAATCTCTGGTCTCAAACCGAACACGCACGACGCTCTTACCCCTTGGACGTTGCCGTAGTGGAAATCCCGCGAATTTCTCCGAACCGGGACCCCAAATCGCGAATCAGGGAGAAGTCGATATTCTCGAGGTGACGATGTGCACGGATCTATTCGAGAGCCACGTCCTTCCTTGTCGGGACCCTACGATCGAGTCCTCGAGTCGATTGACTCTCGAGAGCTCGCGAACCCTTTCCTCCCCACCCCGGCCTACACAGATCTCTCGCCCCTTACGATTATTGGTCGCGATTTTCCCGAATAACCTTCCTCGGAAGCGCCGCGCGACAGTTCAAATGCGCGAACGGCGAGTCGAGAGCTCCTCAAGCTCTCGCGGGGACAATGTATCGACGATCCAGCGACGGACGGGAACACAGAGATTTCCTTCTGTGCTTCGGCAGAGGGTGAGGCCTCGGGAGGTGTTTTCCTTCCCAGCGATAATCTTCGCTGCCGACGAGATCCCGACGATAGCAGAAGGGAGTCTGCTGCGCTGATGCAGCCTCCGCTGGCGTTGGTACTCGAGATCTCGGAAGACGCGTCGACGCTGTTATCGCCGCGCGTAGTTGCTCGCACGATGCGATGGTGGTGGTCGTAACGATCGTCGTCCGCTCGGGAGCAATATCCATGAAATAAAATAAATCGGGGAAAATTAATTATGCGCTCTAGTATTCCTAATCTAACTCTGTCCGAATGCCTTGAAGGGTCTCTCCCCGAGAGCAAGAACGTCGCGTCTCGCGACGACCCGTGCACCAGCCGATAATCATGCCATTTTTAGTGACGCGGCAGAAAAGCCACCTCACAGTATATATACGAGAGGCGTACAAAAAGCGGAAATTCTACGTGACGTGCTGGGCCGCGACATAGTCAACCTGGAAGATTACAAGGGCCCTAGCTTCAAGAACATGCCGACCTACGACACTTGGTGCATCTATCACGGTGTGTCAAAGGAGGATGCAGCGAAGTGCGCATTAAACAACGTGGGAAAAATAAAACGTTGGCTTCGGACTCAGATTTTGGATAAGGAGAATCCCGTTTACTCAGAACCAGTGGGCGCCGTGCAACGGAGAGATCGGCCAAACGATACGCCGAGAAAAGCGATGCATATCGAAAATCCGAGCGATACAGATCACGGTTCGACAATGGGAGACTATATAGTCCCGGCACCTTCGAGCAGTGACAGCAGTGCTACGACGAACATCTGCGACGCCACGCTACCTGCGGAGGGTGAAATAGTTGCCCTTTACCGTAATAAACAACTCTCACCGCCATCACCACCGAAGCGCCAGCCTACGCCTACCATCCCCCGTAGCGCTCATCAGTATCATCATCAGCATCAGCATTCACGAAGACGTCGCCCCCACTCCGGCACAGGAAGCATATGCAATGAACAGCCTAGAAGTGCTGGAGGCTCTACGACATGTCTCGGCACAGACGAAAGGAGTCTTCCCCGCCGATCGCATCCCGAGTCGCTGGTCTAGACCCACAGCCATCGTCGCAAACACGGACGATCATACGAAGCCAGGAACTCATTGGGTAGCCATATACGTCGACAACAATAGTCAAGGGATCTTCTTCGACAGTTACGGACTGCCTCCACTTGTCAACCAACATCGCAATCGACTGCGAAAAAATACAACGAGTTTCGAGTGGAGCACCAAGCCCCTATAGTGTATCAAGTATCGAGTGTGTGGCGAATATTGTGTTATGTTTCTTGACTATATGTGTCGGGGCTACAACCTTGCTGCTTTTTGCAAACTATTCTCGGCTAATAAGGTGAAAAACGATAATATTGTGCGATGTTACTACAAGAATCTACGATATGTGAAACATACAAGACGACGAAACGTCTCAAACACCCGACGAACAAGACTTTTAAAGGGCAGCGGTAATGGCTGTACATCACGGTGTATACAAACATGTAGAGCCCGTTTCGGTTGTCACCTGTAAATAAACGAATGTAACAAAAGAAAAGAAAAAAAGTTTTCATCTCATCTTCATCGTCAACACAAGTTCCCCCACCACCTCCACCACCACCACCATCAGCTGATATAAAAGACGGCCTCTCCACACGAGAAAGCACACTTGTCAACGATTCGTGGCAACGTCAACAACCCCCACTAAAATGGACATCATCAGTGGCATACTCGTCATTGACTGTGGCAAGGATTCCTGGGAACTACTCCCGGAGGAGCTCGAATACATTTCCAAGCACTTGCTACTGAGGCACTGGAGTGAATACATCGACATCCTGTGGGCAAAACTACCTCAACATATTCGACAGGACCTCGAGGTTGCATCATACAGAGTCTGTAAAAACATTGGGCACCCAAGGATCTAAAGATGCAGCTCGAAGGGTATCCACCACTCCAGAGAGAATGCACGGACTGTCTACAGGAGGCCGCGGAACAAGAGTCAACGGCGCCGCCGGACCAACCCGAGAAGGTATTGCCGCTTACAACAACGGCTCAGTCTGACCGCAAGCAAGACACACCGCTGCCGTCAACCGACTCTGCCATGACCCTTGACCATCACCCAAGACCACTGATGTTTAAAAAAAATTTTAATGACGAAATATTGTAAAATGTCAATGCAAGAATATTTAATATACAAAAATAATTTTGTAAATGTATTTTTTTTATTTGGCGGTCGGTATTACCATTAGAATAGTAAAAGACGAAAACTGATTTACCGACTGCAGAAAATTATCAGTATTAAAAAAACTGTCGGTAATTCCTAGAGGGCACCAGGAGAAACTGGACGACCAATCAGAACGCAGCAAGTTTACTAGAAGAATATTAGTACAGAAAACACGATGAAAATTTATAGAGGGCACCATGGAAAATCAGTCGACCAATAAGAGCTCGGGGAATTTCCAGTCGGCCAATCACGGCTCGGGGAAAATGAGACCACCAATCACGGTCCAGAGATTTTCCCAGCCTCTCTCTCATTGGCTCCCTATAACTCAAAGGGCGTGGCTTAAGGGGCCCTAGGGGGGTGGGGAGGGGACCACAGGTGGTGGGAGAAGGAGTGGGGGCCAGACAGCGGTGGTGGGGGAGAGAGGTGGGGGTAGACGGTGGTGGTGGGGGTTGGCGCCAGTGGCCGCGTGGAGGGGGTAAATCCTGTCTCCCTATACCTGTACACTACTACTCTCGCCGAGATACGAATACATGAGAAACGTTAAATAGACAAGTTGTGAGTGCTGAATGAATAAAATCAATTAATTTCAAAAAAATTAATGTCTGTTGCGAGTATCTAATATTCCATGATGAAATACCCATTAAGCACATTTGAAGAGCGTTAGCTAATAGTTGAATCAGAATGATGAAGTTGAAAGTGTCTTCCAGATCCTTCGCAAGTTCACTGAGTTTGACGTGTCTTTTTACAAGGTCAACGAATTGTTTCCTTTGTGCCGACTCGTCAACGTCGATATCAAAGCATTTTAGTTCTTCAGCGAGTATTTGCAACTGCCCAGAGAGATGCATCGTAAGTCCGAAGAAGTAGACGTCGTTTCCAATGTTTCCAGTGCAGGTTGCGAATAGTTGAAAGGCTTGAAGCGTAAAAACGACTGCGTAGAACATATCGGACATGTTTCCGAAAATGCCCACCGTTCGTAGTGGAAGTCCCCTCAGTGTACTCTCGCTTTCGTTGATCCACGTGACGTTGATTGCAAGTCCGAAGCACGGCAAGGGCCCGATAACCATTAGAATTGTTGTCACGTATGCTGAAGTCATTTGGAATATGCATACGTGCCTGCCGAGCCTCGCCTGAGTCATCATGATCTTCCGAGCTTTCGCACTTTTCGGCGCCGTCCAGTCCTCTACTGCGGATGTGATAATTTCAAGCATTTTCGAACGAAAACCACGCAGAACGAGGACCTTCAGCAGAGTCAATACGGCGCACGACAGCAAAGAGATGACTTCAACGATGTCATTCATTGCGGAACTATCATTGGTCGCTTCGCCAAGTAAACTGACCACCATTGAAATCTGTAGGTATATTATAGTCTCATACTGTGTGAAAAATAAACTTCTACCCTATCTCATCCTAGAATATGGGAATACAAATTTATATTAAATATGATGTTGTCTCAAACCTCAAGGCACACAAGAATTCCGACTCGGATGTTCGAAAAAATATCTTGACATTGAAGTGGCCAAATGCCGAGAATTCTCGTCAGGACTTTATAGAGTCCAAGAGCGTAGGCCGTGTCGGCATTCCACTTCTCAAAGTTTTCTGATGTTCTGCGAGCCATACCTAAGCGCGATATTAGTTCCCCTTTGTTGGATCAAACCCGACCGAGTAACGTTCTGTATTGTAGTATGTTTTAGAGCATCATTCTACGAACTGTCTAACAGCTGATAATACTGGAACTTTCCTGAAGTTATCGATCGCTACTGATAGTTTCGAAACTACCGACTAAATCTAACGTACTGATGCAAGACAGAGAGAGCTCCTTTGGATAGAACAACTTTCATTAATGTTCATGTAAAGTTCTAAATTTCCTTCTGGATAATTTCGTTCTCTGTATTTTCGAAGCCTATGATCACCGACAATGGGTTAGGTAAACTGTATTTTTAAAAGTTTCTTATGCTTTATCGTATATTTGTCGTTGTTCCTTTGTCTGTTCAGTCGTGGAACCATCAACTTCTTCAAGAAAGGAAATACGTCATCAATCAATCGTTTCCAGATCGTTCGAAAGTAAGTCATCATGATCTTCCGACATACATTTTTTTAGTAATGTAAATTGACTCGAATCGTACGGTTCAACATTTTTTTACAAGGCAACCCTCATAGGATGTTTAGAAATGTTCAAATACAATTCTACATTTACCATACCAATTTCTATAATTAATCATAAATGACATTAAGAGGAAGTAAAACCCTATGGAGTGCGAGAGAGATAGCGTGATTGGCGTTTACGTTGGAGCGAGCGAGAGGCATCCGGTAACATGTTAAAACATTTTTTTAAATCGTTCAATAAAAAAATCAACGCATCGACCACCGCCGAATTAGCGGGATTTTCGTCACACAAGAGCTCCATGCGCGGTGATGATATTTTATTGAATCGAGATTTTTTTTAAATCGCTCAATTAAAAAATCCGCGCATCGACAGATTACTACCGCGTTAGCGGGATATTTGGCTCGATGTTCGGCGACGATATCTTATCGAACCGACATCTTTTTTCGCTTGATAAAATATATCCACGCATCGACAGACTAATGCCGAGACAGCGAGATTTTCGCCATACAAGAGCTCGAAGCTCAACGATGATATTTTATCGAATTGAATGGTTACGTCCAGCGTAACGCTGTATTTATTTCTCTTTTGACTCCCATTCCAAGTTGAGCCTCGAACAGGTAGAGAAAAGAGAGGAAAAAGAAAATCGGTTTAATCCTCTCACTACTGGTAATTTAGTTACCCACTACGAGATCGCAATCAAATTTTTAATTCATCACATTGCAGATAAATAACTAGTAAATGTGGAAGAAAAACTCTGAATTTCAATACTAAACTCATGTTATGTTAAAAGTTATGAAACGAAGTTAACGAAGTTAACGAAGTTATGTTGAAAGTTTCGTAGCGATAGAAAATATCTGCGGAAAGTCATCAAGAGATGCGGTAGCCTCTCGACGCCAAGTAATTTTTGTATATAGAATTCGATTCGATTCGATTTCGTGCGATCGAAATTTTCCGGTCCTTCGAAATTAATTTTAAAGATAAAATTATAAAAACATAAATTCATTACAAATAATAAAAATGTTTTATGTGAAATCAAATTCGTGCATTTTTCGTTTCGCAGTACGGCTGTCGTTTGTCGTATATCGGCAATCGCGCCCGTTTCCTTCGAAGTTTTATTCGAGACTTTGACGATACGTTGCCGATGATATACAACAAATGGCTGAGATTCATTGCAGAAGATGGAGAAATTGAAGATTCATCTTTTGTCGCAGTGGCGAGTCGTCTCGAGACAAAGAATAGGGAAGTCAAAGACAAGGAAACGAGAAAAATGCCCAAACCAATCTAAAACCCGACTGATGGACCATCCATAACTTGCCTGTTGATTTTTCTCTCGAGTCGCAGAGCATCGAGTACTTGGATGTCCCCTGCATCGAGTTGCCGAGGTACGCCCGCTAACGACAATATACGAATTGACAAATTGTACGATGAATTGTAAAACTGGCAAAAAAACGATATCGATGGATGTCGATTCGAGTACTTCGGAGTGCGAGAAGAAAGCGACTCTAGGATCGCTTTGTAACTCGATGCCGGGATCATCGGCGTAGAGTCGGTGCAATAACAACGCTGCTACAAAAAAATATTATTTTTTCAAAAAGAAGTGTCTTCCCTAACTATTTTTTCAAAAAAAAAAAAAAGGTTTGCCAAGTACTTAGAAAACCTGTTGGCAAAAATTATATTTAAAAAAAATCAACAAAATTTTATAGGCCAAGTGTAATAAAAAATAGTGGACACGAAGCAGTTGCTACTAGCATTTTGCAACTGGTTACCCGCGTAGAAAAAAAGAATCTCAGCGAGATTTTTGTCGAGAATCTCGGCGAAATTCCGCTGAGAATCTTTCCGAGAATCTCACCGGAAATCTCGCCGAGAATCTAAGCGAGATCTCGCTGAGAATGCCGCATTTGTCCCGGACCGTGATTCTTATACAATCTCACCGTGCTTCTTGGCGAGATTGTTCAAACCGAGTGCATAATCTCGCAGTGCTTCTTCGCAAGTTTCGTATTTATCGCGGCAAAAAATCTCTCACACATTCTCGCCGTGCTTCTTCGCGTTCGTGTGGAAAATGAAAGAGAAAAAAAATTAGAATTAACCAAATAGAAGGCGAAAATAAAAAAGTAGAAATTTGCCCAGAACCAAATTTTGGTAACGAATTCGCATGCAGCGAGCAATATTAGACTCTATAGTGAATAAGCGCTGATTTTTTTTTTAGTGCTGCTGGATTTCCACAAGGAATCTTAGCAAGAGTCCCGCATAGAGTCCCGCATGGCTTCCTGGATAGAGTTCGCAGTCTGTTGAAAAAAAAATCAGCGCTTTCCCACTATCTAATATTGCTCGCTGAATGCAAATTTGTTGCCGGAATTTGGTTTCGGGCAAATTTCTACGTTTTTTATTTTCCCCTTCTATTTGACTAATTTTTTTTTTTTTTTCTCTTTCATTTTCCGTATGAACACAAAGAAGCACGGCGCGGCCCTGCGGGCGCAGAGGTTATTGTTGGTGGGCTCCGCCCCCCAAACCCTTTGGGACATTTTTTAAGGCACTCACAGGGGTACACATCGCGCTACGCGCCCCTTTGCAAACTAAATATTAGTTAATATTTTAAACTCAACGTAAAAAATGTGTGCTCTAGTTTGGGACCAAAATATAAAAGACCGTCATTTCGCAACCAGATGGCCGATTTGGTCAATTGACGGTCATGTCAGACCGCCAAAAGACACAAACTAAAATGGCCGTCAACTTTATTTAGAGAAATAAGTGAAAATAAAGTAACGTCAGAAGACTATCAAACTGTACATTTTTTTAGTAATTTAACCAATCGATAAAATGACCGATATTTCGCATCAAGAGACGCGGTAGCGTCTCGACGCCAAGAACTTAAAACAAAAATTTCAGAGTCGAGACGCTACCGTGTAAGTCCACGCCAAATTGCCGGAAGTGGGCCGTATTTTTAATGGTTCTTAAAAACTAAGCGTCGGATCGAAATTTTAACAATACTTCTATCATATATTTCCGATATCAGCTTTCAAACAAGCTCAACCGCGATTAAATCCGTTCAGCCAATGTTAAGATATCATAATAAGTGTTTTTTCGTTTCTCAATATTTATTGTAGAGTTTCAGTGTTATGTTATGTGTTACCGCCGTGAAGTTGCTGATTGTAACCTCTGTGAAGTTGTTCGCACATGGGTTACGTTAGCCGTTCATCACACAGCGAGCAAAATGACAGCGATTGGCTGACGCATATGTGGTAGTAATCCCCGAGCCACTCGTCCGTGTGTCAGTAGACTACACGTCGACTGCTCGACCACGATTAAACCGTTTGTTTACAATGCTCGGTTCGGTTCAAAAGTTTTCGTGGGGGTGCCGTCGCGGATCTCTCAATATTAATTTTTTCTGTTTTCTGTGCCCGACGAAACAACTGTGGATATCTGTGGAAGTTCATCGAAATACGCAGTAATGTTTCGAGAGATTGACTACTAATTTTTTTTATGATGGAAGGTGTTGTTACTCGACCGGCGAAAAGCTAACCTAACTTTTTTTTTATTGACAAACGTGAGAACGCCAAATCAACGAGGAAACAGTGTGAGTTATTTATTTATATTTATTTTGAGAACGTTAACGGAATTTTAAATAAAGTGGAAAACTATGAGTTTTGTGAAATTACCAGTGTGAAAATGAAATAATCGTCGAATACATTTTTGCGCAAATGTTTCGCTTTCTTAAAACCAGTATTTTTTCATCGTTTTTTTTAATTAAAGATAATTTTTTGGATAAATTAATTTTTTTCGTTTCATAAACATTTGTTTTTTATATTACTAATCGGAACCTTTTTTTTTTACTAATTGTTTACGCAATGAATCTTTAATCTTATTCCAGTTTCTTTATCCGTCATAGGTTTGTCGTCTTGACAGATGACAGGATCACAGGACCATTGCCAAATTGAATAGGATGCAGCATTCTCTGGAAATGATGTTTTGTCTTGTTGCATTCTTTTGCCTACTGGGAGTATCTTTCGTTTGGATAAATGAAAGACTATGCATCTGAATTTTCTTTGATCTGTTACGTCCAAACTACCGAGTTTTATTCCTCGAGAATTTGTTGGTAACTGTTGTACCTTTTTAATCGCCTCGCTCTGGTCAGAACGATGAAAAATTGATCTATACCACACCTGGAGTCGATTCCGGTGACAACGTGAGCTCTTTTTTAAGCCTAACCTCGCGGAAAGTTGCTTGGGATAGAGCCCTAGGAATGCTCGTCGTTACGAAAGTCTAAAGGGTATTTAAATCTGCATTCTAACCCCTCGCGCGGTGCCAAGGGTCTACGAACCCTGAGACTACCTGAGTAATCGTACTACCGGAGTGTTTCTTTAAACTGAACTCGTAAGAGATTGACAAACGGAAATCATTAAACGGTCATGCAAAAGGTTACAAGAATAATAAAATTGTACTTACGTTGTTATTAGAGCCTGATTCGGTGGATCGGCGGTCGCGTATACAATGAATTAATCACGAACAACCGTTTTTTTTTATGTTTCACCACTTTTAATGATTGAAGAATAAACAAATTGATGTTAAATGATACACGTAATATTCCTTACAAACGTTGGAATAACTAGGTGATCGAAATAGGTGGAATTATCTCTATGGTGTTAACCGCGAACAAAATTCCGGTAACAAATCAACGATATCTTAAAAGATATGAGTTTTACAAAGTTCGAAAAGTAAATTTTACGAAAAATCGAAATTCTGGTGGCTAGAAATTTTGACAGCAAAACGCTCTGTCCGCTGGCTCAACTGACTCTCTCTGAGTGGGCGTTTTTGGTGGGTTACATACCCTTTTTTTTGTATATGAAGACAATGGTTTGTGTTACATGTAAGATATTTTCTAAAACATGGTGGGGATACATTCGATGAGGTGGACAAATTCGAGGCGGGATTTTGATCGTATGATCGTGCATCGATTGTCCGTTGGGAGGCCCATCTCTAGCAGCGAGGCTAGAGTGGGGTGTAAGAGTGCGTATAGTCCGCCCTGCCGTACGTATTTCCAAGGTTTCGGGCGGTTGAATTTCTCGGAATCGATTGTTCGTTCGGGGCCGTTGAAATCCTTGGTGGAGTGAGAATAATGTTTAGACCCGTACATGAGGTGTTTTGTAATTTAACGCGCAAGTATAGACTCCCCCATGTTCCTCACTGTTTTGAAAGGTGTACATTTTTACTACTTACATTAAACGTTTCGGCAATAAAATAGCTACGTGCATGTTTATTCCTTTCTGAAGAAAGAATTGATACCTCGAGTTGGAATATAAATAATTTCCTCTTGGTCTTGTGAAGCTTATTAAAAGTGAGAATTTCATAGTAGTATATTCTTCAGTCGTGGTGCGGGGGTACGTGGTTTCCGGCAGAATTCTGATACTTTTACTACTGTTTCTTTATCGCGTGATTGTTGCTAAGGAGAAACTTCGCACCTTTATTTGTCTCTCTCCTTTTCGACATCAGAAGTCTCTCGAAGAACCGTTGAGGTATTTTGTCGTTTTAACCCAAAGGGGGGGGGGGGGGGGGGGGGGCGGGCATTGGTTATCGAGTACAGCTAGGCATGGATCCTCGATCGTACGTGCGGTTATTCGAAATGGATGGGCATAGGGCCCCTCGGTGATATAGGCTTGTGCCGTGGCGTGATTTTATGAATTGGTAATGTGCTCTCGCCTTCGTAATTTGATTTTTATTCGAGCGTACTTTTCCCTAGTCTTTGACTTCGCCGGTCACGCTGAATGTGTCACCCGGATATCGAATATAAATGAGGATAGAAACAGATCGCGTGAATCATTTTGCTTGACCTATTTGTCGATTTCGCGCTTAGGATTTTGTGTATCCTGTCTGTTACAAGTTTAATCCCTGGGATAGTTATTTTCTTTTCATTTCCTTTCGTTTGCCTTTTTCCTCTCGTCATTCGAGTAGTTTCAGAAAACTTCCTTTGAATTCAAAGATGTATGTGTGTATTCAAAGACAACTAGAGTAATTGAAAATGATTAAAAGTGCATCTCCCCTTCCTGCAGAGATCCGTATCTACTTCTATTGCCCCTCTCTTTTCTATCCGCGGGGTCTTATTGAGCACAGGCGGCTTTGGCTAGTTACCGTTAGAGTGGTGGCAACTGCCCGAAACATTATTTCGGGGGTCTCTGGCCCAGCGGCAGGTGAACGTAAGTCCCCTTGCCGACGACTCTCCTACTAGCGGTAAAGAAGCGAGTAGATCCTAGGTTACCATAGGCTGGCTCTCTTTTTGGTTTCTTTGGAAACTATGGAGCGGAAGACGGGGCAGGAATTGACCTTGCCACCGTCAGTTTATACCTAGTTCTGCTTCTACCAAGAGTCTATTTGATCGATTGGTCGATCTGCCTGCCTGTTTTATCTTGAGTCGCGCATATTGATTTTTGTAGGTACTGATCACGGCCGAAAGGTAAAAGAGCATTCCTTTACAAGTTATTTTGACATTCTTAAATCCATTCAAGTTTCGTGAGAGGCAGTAAACAAAAGATAAAAAATGAAAGAATAAAGGTGTCGTTACGCTGGACGTAACACCTCCCCCCCTTAAGAAGATTATTACTGGAAGACTAATAATCTATCTTGCGTTTTACGCGTTTCTCTTTTCTTCCAACGACCTGTGTTTATCCTCCGTTGCCCTTTCCGATCTCTAGTCTCCATTAGTTATCTGTATGCTCAGCCTATATTTTTTCCTCTATCGTCCTATTGGTTGTTAGTTTCCCTATTGATTAAGTAGTATTGATTAATTATGTTCACTATTATGTAGTGACGTGCTTTCTTATTTCTAAGTATATTATTCGTCCTCGAGTCCATCGAGCAACAAGTTTCTTCTATTCAGGCGACTCCGATCGAAGTTGTTCCTGGCAATTCCTAGCTCGCGCTCTGCAGCGTGCCTTTCCGCTTTCCAGTGTAATAAAGTGTCGTCCTCGGTCATGATGAAATGAGATTTCTGACCCACCGGTAACAGTAGGTCGTCTTCCAAGATGTAAACCGCTCCGCCTATGGTGGCCCTTTCACCTTCGTCCGGTATTTTCTTGACCCATTCCTCTAATATGCAGGCGGGGACATCCTCCCATTCGGGTGGTACGTGAATTTCCGGAACAATGGCCCAATAGTGTTGTTTGCTATGTTTTGCGTACGAATTGTCGACGGTGATTGTTAATGTGTATTGGACCATATCCTGTAAATGATAATATAATTGATGTTACTTTAAGCGTCTTAAATTCCCAATATCCTTTATATACCAATACCTTATACCTTTGTTATTAATAATTAAAAAGTGGGGATATTTCCCCTCTTACTGATTTGAACTTCCCCCACAAAGTTTATATATTTTTTCCTTTATTATTTTTTTATATTATATTTTTTTTTATATTTTTTTTTTTATCATTACGCTCCATATGTAAGCGTTATAGCCTTTCTATACATATGTATTTTTTTTTGTTTTGTTTGTTTTGTGTATATGTTTTATTATTATTTTTTTTGTTATTTCCATTCCTTTTTTTTATTTTCCCTTTTTCCTGTATTAGATTACCCCCCTGTTAATTGTTTATTATTATTTTTTTTTCGTGCATAATATTTACTTTGATTACCCCATAACCATTGTATTGCTGTGTGGTTGTCTATATTTATCTTATACTCCCTTAGACCCTTGTCTCTGGCCCTGAGTAAGGTTGCATTCGTTGGTGTCCATGCCACGCGTCAACGGGATCTCGGTAGAGGCTCGCTAGTCGTGAACCGATTAGCCTCTCTCTACTGGGTGTGAGGCTGTGGTTACCTGGCTGCACGGTGACTCGGTGAACTCGGGGCACGAGATCAGGCTCCGGGACACTGTGCTTCGGACGAATATCCAGATGACCGTTATTTCCCTCTTCGTTTGGTTCAACGTGCCGGTATCTTCCCAGCCCCAAGTTTTCGATTGAGACGGGGTTTTGGCCGTGAGGAATAATAGTGTTATTTTCCCAGTAGTAATGCGTTCTACCGAGTACAATAGGTTGGTCAGGGTTGGCGCCTAGCCTGCGTGCCCACAGCCGGCGTGTTTTGTCGGTGAGTTTTCTCCACTCAGGGGGCACCCAAACGTATCGCCTCGGCTCGACCGTCCGGGGTAGCAACATGGGCCAATAACACACGACATTTTCCATTCCTAGACACGGTAGTAACGGAGCACGGTTAATGGTAATAGGCAGTCGATCTGTTGCGAAAGCGAGTCGGGGTCTGTTCCAAAGAGGCACAGGTTCGATTAGGCTGGGCCATCCGTTCCTTCCATGTATTGGGACCGTTCTATAGTCCTGTCGTGAAGGTAAAAGTACATCGATACTCCAATGATACATGACTTTTCCTAATATGATATCTGTGAATGGTTGATCGCGCAGTTGATCGGTCCAGTCTTCTAACAATGCCGGTGTCAAACTCCTCCATTCAGGTGGGACGTAAAGATCGAGGTTCTTCCTTGCGATGTCGATGTATATTGTTATCTTCCAATAACAATAAAGTCGCGAAGCCCCAGGTGCTAGACAGGGCGGTTTTACCCTTCCGACAGCGATGGGAAGAGTCTCGGATGTGCTGAGTTTTGGAATTGTTCCATGAACTTCATGATTAGTTTCTCTTCCACATGTGCACCGAGACATGTTGGTTGACTGTCGATAAGAAAAATTCACTAAAGTTATTGGTCGTGCTCAAATCATAGTTGAACCTTTGACCTACTTAGTCGTTGTTACTCCAAAGAAAAAAAAAAAGATCATGCTGAGCCCAAGGAAAAAAAAATAAATTTTGTTAATTACACAGTGAAAGTTCTACGTTCCTACTTTTTGTTGGGATTATGGGTTAGTACTAAAACCATGTAAATAGTTTGTATTATTATTTCCTTGGTAGGGAAACCTTGTTATTCCTGTATATACATATTTTCTTCCTGTCGTTAAATTATTCCGCGGACATCCTTTCTTCGGTTCATTGCTTATCTGTTCGTCGTTCGAGAGTGAAATATACCGGTTTCCTGTCGGGGCGAGGGGTGTGAAGGACTGTGTTTTTAATTCTCTCGAGTGTTGGATAGATTCTTGTCTCGGGTGCGCTCGCTGTTTCGGGTTCCGGTTCCTCACCGGACTTGAGAAGGATTGACTCCTCCTTAGGAACTGTTTCCTTGGCCTCGAGTCCGTTTTCAGCGAGCTCGATATGACATATAGGTCGAGGCGTCTTGTAGATTTCCTCGGTTGTCTCGACGGAAACATTTTTTTGTTGCCCCGGAGTTCGAGGCAGGGTAGTAGCCATGGATTTGACATTTGGGTTACAGGGTAGGCGCTGAGTGTCCTCTCGGTGTACTGTTACTGGGACTTGGTAGTGGTGACCCAATGATTCCGTAGGCATCGATGGCCGTAAGTCATAAATTGTCGGGTCGAAACCGAACCGTAGTGGTCCCGGCGAGAACTCTGTTTGGGGTCGCACAGGTGTATACGCGGGCTGATACTTCGGAGGCTCGTCGCGACGTAACGGGCTTTCCGGGCCAGCCTCATTGTCGCCACCGTTGTCGTCTTTATCGGTTTTGGGAGGCCGACTGCCGAGATGCATCAGTAGAGTTGTCACAGAATCCCAGATGGCGCCGAGGAGATATAGCGACCAACCGTACACAGTGTGCAAAGCATAACCGTGTATTACTGTGTCAACTATGAGTTTAATTCCCCTGCATATCATTATAATACCGATCATTCCGGCACTGAATGTGCCGAAAGCGGAGAAATATCCCCAAGATTTTTCCCAAGAGCTTTCGATAATTTTGTTTATTGCCTGTTCGTCAATTAGATGTGCAATTGTCCCCCCTTGCGTGATTGTGGGTTGTCCGGCTATTCCTCTGGCTACGGAATTTAAAATCGCTGGTTGTTCGGCGGGAAACATTATGTGGTCACGAAGATCATCTAAATCCTTCTGTGTATATATGCCACTAGTAGCGAGAGATTGAGGGTTTCTGTAGGTCCATGTATGTTGTGTGAGTGGTCGGAGCACCGTCCGTGGTGTTGCATGAATCGGTCGAGGCTCGATAGAATACCACTCTCCTCCCACCTTATACATGGATGGCACGAGCCCGTTGCACGTGACTTGCGTGCCGGTTTTCTTAAGGATATGCGTGCGAGGCGTCAAATGGTATGAATTATTTCCCACCTCTACGGGCAGTTGTATGTAACATTCTCGGGTGTCTCTAATTCTTACTTCCAGTGGAATGCATTTTATGATGTGGGCTACTTCGCCGGCCAAAGCAGCCATATACCCCGGACCCTTCATTATATTATAGGCAAACTCGTCGGGTGTTTGTTTGGCGAGTCCTATGGTATTTTCTAGTACCTGCCTCTCGAGGTTGCATCTTTGTGTTAGAATGTCTCGATACATTTGTTTCATCTGTGTGCGAACATGTTTTTCGACATAGACGAATTTAGAGTTTACGTACGCAAATAGATCAAGGTTTGATACCGAGAGAGCTTCCTTTTTTATGAATGGATATCCTTTATGTATTTCTACGATTAATAGCTTTGGATGCTCTGTTCGTATCAGTGTGTACCCACACACCATCGTATGTTCCTTTGCCGTTAGTACAAAAACCACATCTCCCTCCGTCAGAGAGTACATGGTTTGTTTGTAGCGTGTATCGGCGTCGGAGGTGCGTTTCGCGGGCCCTTCGTAAAGTACGCCGTATCGCTTGGTGTGACAACTGTCCACCGGGAAAGGCTCCCAGAAAGTATCGCCCCCGTCTATGTCGGTGCAATGGCCCTCGTCGAGCTCGCATCGTGTACCTGATTTTAAGTGTACCTTGTTGGTGTCTACATCGACGTCGGCCATATAATCTCGAAGCGTGATCTTCGCTGTGCCCTTTACGTACACCTTCTCCCAATTTCCATAAGGGTCGGAGTAATAAACTCCCTCGCACTCTGAATCCTGGCTTATTGTTTCTGCTAATGAGATGGGTCGAGTCGTTGTTCCGTTTTTCAAAATTCCATGCACTTCAGTTTGGCCGATCTTTACCTCTCCGAATTTATACATATCTATGCACGCATCTCGCGATATGTCATCAATGTACGAGAATTCTCCGTTAGGTACATCCATACCGTGTGACCACATTCCGCATCGTCGTATAACGCGGTGTATCTCTACTTCGCATTGTCTAATATGGATAGTTGAATATTGATTTATTTGTAACAATTGTATGTGGACCCCGGTTTCATTTATTTCTTGATGAGGGATATCGCATTCACCGACTTCCAATAGCGAGACGGTCGTGATATTCAGAGTAGCGCCATTGCAATCGTATCCAATTAATCCTTCCGTGTGACGGAGAAAGGTCACCAAGTAGAGAACTACGAAGCCTCCTATTAGTAGCCTCCCGAATTCCATCTGTAACGTCATCGATTTTACTTGTAACTCGAAACGCATGAACTCATAGCAAAAAGAGAGGGGAAAAAGAGCATCGCTAACGTTCTGTCTTCTCCTTACCTCACATCGTTAGTATTCAAGTCGCGGCTACAAACGTGCTCGCCCCTCGATTACATGTGTAAACATTGGATTTTGATACGTGAATTATAAAGAAAGGAGGCGGAGTGTTGAGCCCGTCGAAATGACTAAAAGGCAGCTACCGTCCGAAATTTGTATTATTGAGTGTCTTTGCTTGATCGAGCAAGTACCTTTTGTAAGAAGAAACAAAAATGTGTCGTGTACGCGAACCGCTATCTCCGACTCTGCAGCGATTGCTAGATCTCGATCCCTTCATTGATGGGAGGGTGTCTATTAGTGTTCAACAAGGAGTGAGACGCGTGAGATTTATCCGTCGGCTGTTAAATGATGCACCGTAAGTATAAATTGTGTTAAACCTTCCCGATATATATATATCTATTTGTTTTCCTTTTCTAGTATTTAATTATTATTTTTTTTTCTCTTTTTTTTTAATTCTCCTTTTCTTTAGTTGGGTTTTGCTTTACGAGGATGTATTTGATTTGTGGCGACTCTTCGATGAGGATTATCCTGACCCGGACGATTTCGTTGAACCTGCTGGGTTTCCCGAGCCCGATCCTGTTCGTCCGCGTTCGTGGTGGCGTTTGTGTTGATCAGTATGTTTTTTCCCTTTCTTTTTTTTTCTCTATCTTCTTTTTTCCCTTTTTTTTTATGGTGGATATTTTGATTTCAGGTGAAATTCCCATGTAATTTTCGGAAACGGGTTTTTATTATGCGTGTATATGTCGTTGCCAAATTCCTTCATTCGACATAAAAAATTGTAAATGAAACAATAAATCGTCTCTGTCTTGTACGTGGTGTTGAGTCTTGGTTGTATAGGTTTCGGGGGTAGACCCCGTCTTCTCGTAGTTCCATTCGTTTCGTCCCTTCTTATTTCCTCTTCTTTTTCTTTTCCCTGTCTTCCTATTGACTCGTGAGTGAACCGTGGCGACCCATTGGTCACCTTTGGAGAAAAAATCGTCAAGCCGAAGGGATGGTCTTGTGCTTAAAAACCCTGGTACGCGTTATTTTGTCATAATTTTCAGTTTGTTTCTTTCCGAAAAAACTTGAAATTACCATGGCTCTTTACGGACCATTCTCAACCTGGGAGTCGCTCGACAACGTCGACGCGTTCGAGGTGTTGACGGGCGACCATGGCCCGGTCATCGAGGGGGAAATTAATCCCTTGGAGCAAGCGTTCCGGAACTTGGTGGCCCGTACGCGGGTCACCCGTCGGCAAGAATTGGAAAAAGCATAAGTTTTCTTGGGGATTTTTTTATACTCTCTTTCTATTATTTTTTTTCATTTACTTATTTTGTGTTTGTTGTTTTTTTTTTGTTTTCAGTTGGGTTTACGAGGACTTCGCTCTTCGAATCCTCTTCGGGATGGACCCGTACGAGGAGGAAGAGAACTGGGACCGGAGTCCCGTGGAGGGGTCCTTCTTTGAGGAGGACGAAGGATTGAGATTCGCCTGGTACGCGAGCGTCATGCGCTCTCACTGGGTGATGACTCGATCAAGTCTGTTTACGGCGGCTCAACGTTACTTGCCCGCCATTCCGGAACCGACGGCGGGAGTTGTCTGGCCCGGCATGCGGTCCTGGCAAATCCGCGATAATCTCCGGGCCTATGGCTACGTTCGGCGGCGTCGCGGAATTCCGGATTGTCCGGCCAGTCCGCCACCCGAAGAACGCGGCGCCGCTCCCATCGTGGTCGTGGAAGACAGCGGCGATGAAGACGAGGGGGTGGGCATGGACCCTGGCGATCATTTCATCGCCGAGTTTCTGGCGGAACTCGAGGAGCCGGGGCCCTACGAGCCGCCCCTGCGAAATGTCCGCGCTCGCCGAGAGGTAAAGATTCGTCTTCCTTCTTGTACTGTATTTGTGTTTCTCTTTTTTTTCCACGTATTAATTCTGACGTTTTTTTTTTTTGTTTCAGGGTTGATGTCGTCCCCCTTTTAGTTTTTAAGTTTTATTAACTTTTATTTTTAAGCGAGGGTTTTTTTTTCTTTTATTAAGTATTTTTTTTTGTGTATAATGTGATTGTATTGTGTTCTTGTATCGTGTGTGTTTCCTTTTTTTTAATATACGTCCCTTACGGGGCAATTTAAACATATTTGTTTGTGTTGGAAAAAAAATTTCTTCCGAAACCCTTCACTTAGGTTATATTTTGCGTCCACCGGGTCCTTGTTTCGTCTTTTTTTTTCGTTGATCGTCTCGTTGTCAATTGGTTTCGTCGTTGGTTGTTTCGTCGCTTTATTCTCGTCGTTGTGAGTTCTCGTCGTTGTGCGTTCTCGTCGTTGGTCATTCTTGTCGGTGTTCGTTCTCATCGTTTCGTCTTCGTTGGTTATTCCGTCGTTGTTCGTTCCCGTTGTTTTGTCCTCGTTAATTTTTATATATTTTTTCTTCTACTGTCGAGTCTTCAAGGCTTCTGACAAATGTTTAGATTTTTCTTTCCTTTTTACGGTCGAGTCCTCATGATTCCCGATAAATGTTTACATTTTCAAAATATATTTTGTAACAGAACCAATAATTGCTGCAGCGTCACGCGCAGAAAAATTTCGAACGAAACACGCTTAGAAATAAGAACAGCGAAAGGTAAGTTCGATCGAAAGTCGATAGAAAAGGGCGTCTAATTATCGACATGACGACGCTGTACTTAGCGTCCACGCGCGCGACGTCGCTCTCGATCGAACTCGCTCATCGACAAAAATCCGTCGGAACTCATTCGATCCTCGGGCCTCGCGGAGGACAGCAGCTCGCAAAGGAGATTAGATTGATCGTAAAGAATCGCTTTGTGCCCGAAGGTCGAATCCGTTCGTCTGTGTATCGTGTATAATTGTGAACCATGTAAGTACTGAACAAATTCGCACAAAAATCTATATTAAAACATGTTCCTGGAAACTCACGGCGTACGTAATTTATTTGATTAGTTTTCACGGGTCATCCCTTCAATCCCCTTTGAGATGTCTCAAAATTCGTTAAAATTGATCGTAAAGTAAAGGTTGTCGACGACACGTCGGCTGGCGCCCAACAACATTTTTGTTCATGAAATTCGTTAATTGTGGACCCCGACAGCCACTGACCGGCCGTGTCGGGTGAAGGAATCGTATAAAATGTTCCGAAATTAGTCGAGAAAAGATTCCGTTTTCAATGGCGCCCAACGTGGGGCTCGAGGGAAAATTTTTGTCAAAAGATATCAATGTAAAATCAAAGAAAATTAATGTGAATATTTTGTGCGCTGTAAATTAATTCATTTAAATTATTTTTTGGAATTTTGTAACGTGAAATATTCGATAAAGTGTAAAGACGGTCGAAGGTTTCGTCGTTGCGAGCGACGAGCTCGCACGTTCGACCGTGCGTAACGTAAACATAAACAGAGTCCCAGGAACGTATCGCTTGACTCTTTTCTATCGCTTTCACGCTTTGTATTGTATCATGTAGAAATATTCGTAATATTTATTCTGTTCGTATTTCGAGAATGTCTCGAAGATTTTGTAAACCGATTTGTCTACCAGCGAGTAGGATTTATTAAATGCATTTATTTAAAACCGAGAGTAAATTAAATCGAACGTATTAAAAGTATTAGATGAAAGTAAATTAAATTTTGGAAAACCTTTGGAAAATGAATTAAATTGAATTATTGTGCGGCAGTGGTCCGTATCTTGCTACGATCATTGTTGCAAAGTTATTTGAAGCAATCGTTCGAACTAATGGGATGTTCGACGTTGTGTATTTTGTTTTGATGCGATCAGTGAGTAGTATCTTGTTACACTCGCTGTCGCGAAACATTTGTTAATTGGATTCGATCAGTAAAATGTATCTTGCTACTTTTGCTGTCGTAAATAATTGAAGCAACGGTTAATCGGTACCTCGCTATGATTGCCGTTGTGTAGTGAATTTGAAATTGAATTAAACTCGTAACGATTAATTCGTATCTTGCTACAATTGTCGTTGCGAGAATTTTGAAGCAACTCGCTAAGCTCGTACCGGATACGATCGCGGTTGTTCTATTGAAGATTTTGGATGCGAATAGTCGGTCTGTATCTTGCTACGATCGCGTTCGTGAATATTTATTTTGAATACGAGTCTCGACCTGTATCTTGCTACGATCGAACTCACGAGTATATTTGTTTCGTGACAATTGGTTGATCGTCATCGCTATTGTTCACATTTCCAATTATTCTGGAACGGCCTCGTATCTTGCTACGACCGTTCAATATTTTATTTCATATTTTGATAATTAAATAGTTATCGATCGATTTTCGATCAATATTGCATTAGACTAACCCGGATATGACTACGATGTTCTTTTCGCCACCGAAAAGACGAGCGAATAAGAATCAAACGCAACGGTGCACACAAGAGGGCACACCCACGAATAACGACGAAATGCCGCACGAAATTGTAGATCCACCGAATACGACCGCGAATAACGATAATGACGAGGCGGAAAATTTTGAATCGTCGCAAGGGATAACGGGAAATACATCCACCAGTCAGGGAACTAACGTCCAACGTAGCCTCGGTCAGGGTACAATTCTATCGAAAGGAAGGGGTCGAGGGCGCATAACGCCAAGCCCTACAACGGTTCCCGCGTTAAATGTAGATCCTCATGTAGATTCGCGAGTCGAAGCGTTGGAGAACGCGCTTAAAACCTTGCTCAATAAATTTAGCGAATTAACAACTAATCAGCAAACCATTTCGGGACAAAACGTAGCCCAAGGTAGTAGCGAGCAAACGCTTACGACGAACGAACCCCCTCAAGCCGAGTACCCGTCCGAAGGGGGAGCAGCGTTGGTTCAACCTTCGGAGGTTCGCGACGCGACGAATTACGCTGCCGACGACGAGTCGGACAATCCGCGGAACGAAAGAATGCGCGGGCGGCATTTACGACCACACAATTCGAGACAACGTAGCGCCTTTGTTTCGCACGGAAATGCGAGAAAGAACATCGCGACGGAATTAAGTAGAATATCTTCGGGTAATCGCGAGAATCTCGGTTCGGTTGAAAGAGAATTGCGACATGTACGTTTCGAAACGGAGTATCGCGACTCTATACAAGCGTTCAATCCAACGGATAATAGCAACATTCCGCGCAATGAGGCATCAATTGTAGCGGGCATGACGCTTGGTGATCTTTCAACGCAACTTATCGCAGTAAAGATCATACGACCGCAACCAAACGGACAACTCGCGGAAGAAGAGATTTTCGTGACGGGACAAAAGTATCGAGAAATGTTGCAACAAGCCAATGCTTCGGCACAGCCGAACGCAACACAAAACAGAGACGAACGAACGGACAGTCGACCACGCGATAATCCCGAAGTGCAACGCAGCGTGAGTCGCGCGTCTGCCCATTCGTTCCATTCCGGGAATTTTCGAGGTTCAAGTGTCGGATCAAGCACGCGTAAGAGAGGTACACTGTCTTGGCGAAGCAGTGACACAAGCGATAATGAAGGTCCAGTTAGGCTATCACCAAGCTTCGATCATACGCGAGCAAATGTTGAAACGTATAGAGGAAATCACGGTCCGCGAGAAAATTCGATCGCGACACGGATCGGTAGAATAGTCAGCACGTGGAAGATCGTTTTCCCAAAAACTGAAAAGGATCCCGAGCAATTTTTATTAATACTCAAAGATCATCTGAGTGTAAGCGGGATCAATAAAGATCTCTTCGTACCGTGTCTTTCGCAGATTTTCGAGGGATCGTATCAGTCGTGGTACCTCATGAATAAAAGATCGTGGCGAACATGGAAAGATTTCGTTCGCGCATTCCGCTTCGAATGGAGAGTCAAGAAAGACGACGCGGATTTACTTCTCGAAGTATGCAACCTAACGCTTGCAATACCCGCCGGAATTTAGGGAACAGCTTAAACAGATCCTAACGAAATTTAACCCGCGGTTAACGTTCGAAATACTTAACTTACCACTTCGTAATTACACCGAGTTCCTCCACTATGTGAACGAAAGGAATTACATTTACAACCGATCGAATGCGGCACAGAAAGGTCGTTTGAAAACCGGTAAGATCAGTTTAAACTGCGCCCAGGAATGGGAGGATGATTCGATAGATAGTGAGATGGACGGAAAAGACGACGCGACTGACAGCGACGACGAATTGACGTTAATGCAGGCTTTACAGACCACAATGGAAAAGAAAAGATCAAAAACTGATAATCCCAAATCCTTGAATAAACAAAGACTAGAAAAGAATTTAAAGAAGTTCGAAAAATCGGGCGACAAAAATAATGCTTCAACGAACACCGCGGAGGCAATGAAGACAGAGTCAGGAAAACCCAATTCCGATCGAAGTAAATTCTTTTATTTCAATTGCGGTCAAAATGGTCATAGTCAACGTTTTTGTAACGCAGAGCGCAAAGTCGTTTGTTGTATTTGTCGAAAGATCGGACATGAAAACCAGAAATGCCCAGACCGTCCGGGAAACGCCAAGAGCCCTCAGTAACTGCGCCTCCAGTTATTGAACCCAAGGGCAAAGATGAGGTAAAGGCAAGTACAAGCGGTGTTAAGATAGATCAGGTAAAAGACCTTGACAAAGAGACGACAAACGTGACTGCAAGTACGAACGAAGACGAACGAGTGATAAAATTACAAGTCGTAAACGAACTGACCGACGAGTCAGACATGTCGGACGAGGAAACGGACGAGGTAGCGTGCGTTGAACCGTTGAGTAGTCCGCAAAATCTTTCGAGTTTATCGGTTATAAATGACAATAAAAAATATGTAGTAAACTCACGAGAAAAATCGGTTGCGTTAAACGAGGAGGAGAATTCATTAAGATCTTCTCTGTGCGCGCTTGAACATGACGAAAAGCGACAAACTCATTGCAAGCTCGACAACACAAGAGAACCGATCGAAGCAGCACGAATTACGGTCGAAGTAGAGATCGCCGGAAAGAAAATACGCGGTATTATAGATAGCGGTAGCGAACGATCTTTTCTAAGCGAATCCGCGTATAACCGCGTTAAACACCTGTGACGGGTTTTCCTTGATCTCGAGAACGCAACACTAATTTTACAAAAAAACTCAAAACTCAAAAAGATGAGCGAGATCGAAACTCAAAAAAAAACACGAACTCGAAAACTCACGTCACCTTCGGCCGTCCACCCTCGCGGATGCATCGGCGTCCCGGTGGGCGCCAGTTAATTTTGTTTCGCCGGTATTAACAACCGGACTAAACTGGAGGCCGGTGGAACGGCGACCTCCGTAAGGACGAAAACGAACGATAAAACAGTAACTAAATTAAACACCGATATACCCGCGAGAGCGAACGGTTGCGGAAGCACACGGTTGCTCAGGATGCGGGTTATGATAGAAGGGTCGCGATCCGAGGCCAATAAAATAGCGCTCAAAAAATAATTATTATTGGCTTGGAGCCACGGGATCCCACGCACGTGCATCGCGAGTACTCAGCCGATCGAGAGATCGAAGCGAGACAAGCGACGACGGGCGCGACACGGGAACGATAACTTCGATAAATAAAAAAAAAACTCACCGAAACGCGTAATTTATCCAAAAAGGACCGGGAACTGCATCTGACGATGCCACGAGAACTCACACACATGCACTTCAACTCGAGAGCGTTAATTGTAACGCATCGATCGAATTATCGACTCGGAAAGAATTCCTTTCGGAATCCTACCGAGGATAGCACACGCGAAACACACGAATCGACGAACGAACGCGCGAACACGAGAGCGAGAGCGATAGCGGGATCCACGGTAACGCGAGCGAGACACAGCGATCACACGATGCCTCGATCGCTCGAGTGCGAGAACAATAGGCCGAAGCCTACGATAGCGACTGTCCGACTCCGTCGACTGTCTTTGCCTACGAAAATTCGTAATGAATTATCGTTATTGTTTGCGGGATCTTGATCGATAACTACTGCCCTCTCAACCATCTCATGACTTTATCGAATCAAGAGCCGATACTATAACGCGGTAACTTGAACGAATCTTCGCAATCGCTTCCCTTAGTCAATGCGTGAGATGCAAGGCTCTACTCAACTATAACGCAGTGCAAGGGGTTCCACCACCCTTGCCTGGACCAAACGATACCTCCGCCTGATCTCAACGCATTGCACTTTTCTATAGGGTGCCGGGTTTGCACCGGACTTTAACGTAGTTGCAAGACACTTCGTCGAGTCTCTCCTTCACTTGGGCCTTTTATTTGCTAACTTTGTCCCACCAAGTGAATTCGAGAATCCCGACCAAAACTGAACTAAAACTGAAGTAAACTAAATCTCAAAGCAAAAAGAAAAAACAAAAAAAACATAGAAGGTAAACTGCAAAAATCTCGATCGATATCTTAGCGAGAGCTTGACGGTATCTTAAGTCGCTGGGAGGGGCAGTAACGCGAAACTTCAGCATTAAAAATCGGTATTTTTATGCGAGTTACGGTTGTTTTGGTTTTTGTGACGCTGATTCAAAAAAATCACGTCACACAACATCAGCTTTACAAATTAGGAAAAGATTCTTCATCGGAAACAGGCATAAGACTCGGAGATCGATCAATAGTGTATACGATCCGCGGGACGGGATTCGAGATCGATGTAGGCGACGTCTCCGGAACCCAGTGGTTCAGCGTATTGCCAGGATTATCGAGCGACCTTATCCTAGGCATGGATTTTTGGTTGAACTTTAAAGTACTTGTCGATCCCGTGACGCGAACGTGGACTTTGCCCGGGAGTAGAAAATCGTACCCGATGTCATTTCGCTTCGTTAAACAGACCGAATTGAAGGCATTAACTGATGATCAATCGAAAAATCTCCAGAAATTCTTAGACGGCGAATTCGCGAAATTCGATCGAGACTCAACCGGTGTTACGGATTTAATCGAACATGTAATCGAACTGAACGATCCGACCCCGTATAGACAGAAACCGTATCGCCGTAGTGAGGTTATACGGAAATACATTGACGAAGAAACCGATCGACTGTTAGAGAAGGGATATATCACGTGGAGCAACAGTGAGTGGGCTTGCTCGCCTGTTGTCGCTCCCAAAGCGAATGGCGGGCTTCGCTTTTGCATAAATTATAAGCCGCTTAATTGTCAAACAAAGAAACCCGCGTATCCACTACACAATATGCGATCGATTCTATCGCAACTCCACCAAGCGAAAATCATCTCGACGCTCGATATGAGCGAGGCGTTCCATCAAATTCCGATGGCGAAGGAAAGCCGGAAATACACCGCGTTCGTAGTTGAGGGAAAAGGATTGTTAGAATGGCTCCGTATGCCTTACGGTCTCACGGGAGCACCGTCAACTTTCCAGCGACTAATGGACGCGTTGAAAAGAAAATTGAAAGATCTAATCTCCGATCGTAACCTTCCTAATAAATGGGTTGATCAGGTGTTTACCTATCTAGACGACTGGATTGTCGTAAGCCAAGATTTAGATGAGCATATAGCGATCCTATCTCTCGTGTTCGAAGTCTTTCGCGGCGCTAGTTTAGTCACCAATCGCGAAAAGAGTAGCTTTGCGTGCAAGGAAGTAAAATTCCTTGGCTATATTATCGACGAACACGGCATGCGACCGAATCCAGAAAAGATCAAACCGATACTCGAGTTTCCAATACCAAAAGATCGCACGCAGCTGCGACAGTTCAACGGCCTTGTGAACTGGTATCACCGCCACCTAAAATCTATCGCGCGAACCCAGGGACCCCTTAACAAGTTGACGAGTCCGAAGGTCCCTTGGAATTGGACCCGGTGAACCGTTCGTATTATACACGGACGCGAGCGACTTCGGCCTTGGAGCAATTTTAGTTCAATAGGATCGGGAAACCCAAAAAGAAAATCTGATCGAAGTACTTAGCCGACCGTTACGGGGCGCGGAACTGCACTATACGACGACCGAAAAAGAGTGCTTGGCTGTCGTTTGGTCTGTAGGAAACTTACGCTATTACTTAGAGGGAATGCCGTTCAAAGTAGTAACCGATCATCAAGCACTACAATGGTTGCACGCGTTGAAAAATCCGGTAGGAAGTCTCGCGCGTTGGGCAATTTATTTATACCAGCACGACATGACAGTTGAACACAGACGAGGCACAACGAACGAAGCACCTGACGCCTTATCACGTATGCACGACATCGACGTCGATCCGCTCGGTTGGGAACAAGTGATCGAGGAAACGATCAGAGACAGAATACAGTTAGCCACGATTTGCGATCAGAGTTGGTACGACACCAAACTCAAACTCGTGCGCGAAAAACCGGATAGTTTCACTGAATGGAAAATAGTAGACGATCGTTTTTTTTATTATCGTCCGGATTACGAAAAAGCTTTGATCGATGACGAGAACTCCTGGAAAAAGGTCATCAAACCTGATGAAGTTCTCGAGAAAATCTGTGAAAACCACGATGTGCCACAGGCAGGCCACTTAGGTAGGGATAAAACATACGATCGAATTAGACAAAATTACTATTGGCCCGGAATGTCGATGGATATAAGATCTTACGTTGACGAGTGCGAAACGTGCATAAAAGTCAAGTATAATCAGAATCCGATCAAAGGTCGATTAATGAAGACCACTACAACAACCATGGGCTCAAATCTCGATCGATACCGTAGTCTCTCAAACGCGAACAAAGAAAGGGAATTCGAACGTAATAGTAGTGCAGGATTTGTACACGAAGTACATCGAACTGTTCCCCGTGCGAAAACGAACAGGAAAAGCCGTCGCGAGGATTCTCGATATCTTATTCGATCGTTGGGGAACTCCTAGATCGATAATAGCTGACAACGGTAAGGAATTTATCAATAGCGAGGTCAAAGCGGTCCTAGTTGCTAGAGGAGTCGATCACACCACAACTCCGTTAGGACACCCGCAAGCTAATCCGGTCGAACGAACGAATCGAACGATCAAACCGATGATCGCAGCGTTCTTAAATCAAGACCATCGCGAATGGGATGAAAATTTACCGAAAATTCAGATCGCCTATAACACCGTTCCACACGCAGGTAGCAGAGTTTCGCCCTTCTTTCTTAATCACGGTCGCGAAGCTAAGGTTAAGTATACGTTAACAGAAGCGGAGACGAACCAACCGGTCGAGAACGAAAATTTAGATGATTGGATTAAACGAATAAGCAAGATCGACGAATTCCGTCACACAATCGAACAAAATCTGAAAAAATATAGTCAAAAACGCCTAAATAAGGCTAATCCTGATAAGGTTACAACGGCAAAAATCGACGTAGGCACGGAAGTTTATTATCCGAACAAAAAATTAAGCAATAAAGCCGAAGGCTACGCTTCGAAACTGGCACATCGCTATATCGGACCAGCCTATGTTCGTAAAACGCTAGGACCGATGATAGTTGCTTTGGTAGACAAATCTGGTAAAGACGTAGGAAAATATTATGTCACCGATCTAAAAATACCGCGGCGTAGTTTGCGTAATGAAAGCTCGAATTCTTTATAGATCGATCGAACCTTTTGCGAGGAACATCATCATCGAGCAACATCCAACAGCGATCATCATGAGCGACGCAGGAACCTCAACTTCAGGCGCCGCATCCGCAGGTGACAAGCACGAACGGCTGAGAAAGCTCGAGGAACTCAGGACCCGAACTGAGTTGGAGATCGCTTCTGTCATGAACGAGATGGCGATCGAACACGAGGAATCTCAGGCGGTCACTGAGAGCGAATTCTTGAACGAGTCTCTATTCGAACATTTTGCTCGTTCCAACCTGAAGCACCGAACATCTATGCCCAAGGAGGAAGACGTCCCCGTACAGCGACCTTCCAAGGAAGCTGTAGAACTGATCGAAGAATTGAAGAATCGATTCCCGCCAATTCTCAAGTTGACACGACCGACTATTGTCACTGCCGATCGAATACACGACGAGAACCTACGTCGTCGACGTATCACTAAGAATACGCATCCGGACGAGAAACCAGGCATGGCCACCGCCGAAGTTGCGCCGTCGATCACCGTCCGGCCTTTACCGATCGAAAAGGCACCAACGTTCGACGAAATATTGAGGCAACTCAACGTCCCGGAACTGACCGGATCAAACCAGGCGAATACGATCTATTTCGCTGACGGACGAGTCTTCAGCCAACAACTCCTAAGAAGTCTCATCCAAAAATGAGCGGAAACACTTGTCAAGAAGCTCGAAGGAACCAAGGTCGACCGCGGTTCCCAAACTTACGTCACCTGCGCTCAAAAACAATTTACTGCTGGCTGCATAAATTGTAAATCCAAGGAGCATCAATTTAGGAACTGCGACCTCCCCTACCGTCCGGGTTTCTGCCGAGTCTGCGGTGCCGACGGATTTGATACGATCGATTGTCCGTTCCCGCATGGCATTGAACACGAGATGGCAAACGGAAAATGCACTGGATGTTCCGGGGATGCCAATCTTTATTGCCCCGAATGCCCCGAATGCAATATTCGTTGGGAAGGATTGGTCGACTGGTTACGTCTTAGCTACGTCACCTGGCCGACTTGGATGGTACCAGAAGGTCACCGCTACTTGATCGGAGAAGGAGAAGAGAGCCTGCGAAGGAAGGTCAAGGCGAAGTTCAACGATCCGACAGACTATGCCAATCGAGTTCGCCAATATCTCCTGCGAGAGAACGCACTGACGGCTACGCCGAAACCACCGAATGCAGTTGGACTATCGATCGCAATGTTTGCTCGCGAAAAGCGCAGGAACGCCACCCGAGCTCTTCTCACGCCGTTCGCGAACAAATCGCTTGACGAAGTGATGGCGGAACGTCCAGAGCTTCAAGACGGAGCAGAAGTAACGATCATCGTACCAACGAAATACAAAAAGTGACTCTGATCGATACCTACTACGAGTGTTCAGTTCGCGAATCCACTGTTTTATTTTGTTTCGCGCTAATCATACGATCGAACTAACGTAAGCGATAATTTTGTTTTCGTGATTGTACCCAGTCATTCTTTCTCAAAAGATAATTTTATTTTCGTTCTATTTTGTTTTAACTGGATACGTAATCAGTTAGTTTAAACTACGGGCTGTTCCTCGATCGTATTTAGTCGCCGATATCAAAAGAATATTTTGTTTCGTTTTGTTTTGTTCTTACGCGACTGAACCGACTATTTTGCCAAAGTGTAGCCGAACAAGGCATAAATTACTTGATATTACGTGATGTTATTTCCAACCTTATGTGAACATTAATAAACATGCAATTTAATTAGCAAATACAAATGCGACTTATTAACGAGTTTCCAGGAATATCTAAACTATGATCGATAGCCAAAAGAAAAGAAAATGTTGAGTAATTATAATCCGATCAATTGAACAGGCGAATTTGTGCGGTCTTAGTCGTAGATTAATCTTGTTTGCTTGTGTAAATGGATTCTATTAATTGTTTAGCTTGTTTCAGAACATAACACAGCGCAGTTCGCGAGTGACGTTGCAGTTCGAAGGGGGAGAATGTAACAGAACCAATAATTGCTGCAGCGTCACGCGCAGAAAAATTTCGAACGAAACACGCTTAGAAATAAGAACAGCGAAAGGTAAGTTCGATCGAAAGTCGATAGAAAAGGGCGACTAATTATCGACATGACGACGCTGTACTTAGCGTCCACGCGCGCGACGTCGCTCTCGATCGAACTCGCTCATCGACAAAAATCCGTCGGAACTCATTCGATCCTCGGGCCTCGCGGAGGACAGCAGCTCGCAAAGGAGATTAGATTGATCGTAAAGAATCGCTTTGTGTCCGAAGGTCGAATCCGTTCGTCTGTGTATCGTGTATAATTGTGAACCATGTAAGTACTGAACAAATTCGCACAAAAATCTATATTAAAACATGTTCCTGGAAACTCACGGCGTACGTAATTTATTTGATTAGTTTTCACGGGTCATCCCTTCAATCCCCCTTGAGATGTCTCAAAATTCGTTAAAATTGATCGTAAAGTAAAGGTTGTCGACGACACGTCGGCTGGCGCCCAACAACATTTTTGTTCATGAAATTCGTTAATTGTGGACCCCGACAGCCACTGACCCCGGCCGCGTCGGGTGAAGGAATCGTATAAAATGTTCCGAAATTAGTCGAGAAAAGATTCCGTTTTCAATTTTTTTCCTTTCTAATCTTTTTCTCTTACGGTTGAGTCCCCGTGACACCCGGTAAATGTTTAAATATTTTTTTTTTAATATTTTTCCTTTTTCCTAATCTTTTCGTTTACGGTTGAGTCCTTGAGACTCCCGGTAAATGTTAAAATTTTTACGTTTTTTTTTTCTTTGTGTATGTTAGAAATTGTTTGATGACTAGCGTGTTCGACGAGGCACAATTATTGCCCGAATAATAATATATATTGTAACGAAGTAAATTCGCATAGTTGTTTTCGCGAACTCGAATCGAGGCTCCGCTCACCACGGAGCCCCTTTAACAGAAGCGCGCGTTATAGTAGCCCCCCCTCCCCCCATGTATCCCCGCGCATAGGTAAGGTAACGCTCAGCAAGACACCGAGAGAGACCCGAAATGCCGAGACAACGAACGAGACAGAGAGAGAGAGCGGGAAACAGCGAAGGGAGATATTCGCTCGACGACGAAAGGATTCGTCGCTGCCCGAATATCCAACGTTGCCGTCCCGTCGTCTCTCTCACTGACCACCGCCGCTCTGCCGCTCTCGATCGTCGCTCAATGCCCTGAGCGACGATAAATCAATATCGCTGCCGCCATCTGACACCTCGTCCGTCGATCGAGCGAATTATCGACCGACGTCGAGTACCGTTCTTCTCTCTCTCACCACCGCCTTCCGTCGCGCTGATGCCGGAGAAGACTTCCGCAAAGAAGAAGAGCGTTACCTCAGCCTCGTTCGAGCCGTTATAGAGTAAGCACGTGTGTCGGCGATCCTCCCCGTCTCCGCCATTGTAAGAGGATCGTCCGAATTATTGTACAGAGTGTGTGATATCTGCGAGTAACAGTTTTCCCTCCCGCGCGATTATTTACCCCCGACTCTCCCCCGATATTTTCCCTGCAGTAAAGTCAGTGAAGTGACCGGTATTCACTTCAGTATTTTATCGTATTTTTTTCCAGTATCGCCATTTCCCGGCGAGGACTCGTGCACGTGGTGAGTGGCGTGCGACAGTATTTTGCGTGCGAGATTATTATAGTAAGTGCGTTTAATCGTGTATTCCCCCCCCCCCCCCCCCGTATATTGCCCTGTAGTCCCTGGAATATCGTGTAAAGGCCGAAGGCATTAAATTGCGAGCCCACAGATCGGTTGACCCTCCCCTGAGCCCTCTGCTGTCCCTTTGAGTTTGCCGGCCATTCCGTACCTCGTGTGAGTTTGAATATTTGTCGACTCGTGTCGAATCGCATCACGGCGTTACCCCGTAAAAGGTAACTGGCGCCCAAAAATAGTGATTGAATAGCTTCCCCCGAACTTTGAGATATTTTGCGAGTTATTTTTGGTCAGCAATTTCCCCGCGATTTTCGCTGTAATTTTCGTAGGCCCGTCGTCCCTTTGCCGAGAATATTAGATAGTCCCGCCGACATTTTCCCTTGTCACGAATCGCGTACGCCTCGCGGATCGCCTCGTGGCAACCACCGCAAAGATCTTTTATAATTGTTCCCCGACCCTCCCCTCGCCGTAATTATTATCTTTCGAGTCATTGTTATTTTCCCATTTAGTTTATTATTATTTTTAGTTCACTTATTATTTAGCCGCGATATTGTTACGATTTAGTTTGCGTTATTCCGATCAATTATTTGCTTTAATTTCTTTGTATTATTTCCGATATTATAATAAAATTCTATTCTTTTGTTACCTACCCCCTCACCGCCTACGACTATTGGATTTTCCCGTTGCCCCCCCGACTATAAGCTTCCGACGAAAACCCCGTTACAAAAATGGCGCCCAACGTGGGGCACTGATACGTTAGAAAAGGAGAATAATTTTGGTCGTTGAAAAAATTATTGGTCAAAAAATTCGCGTGCCTTTTCTAAGTTGTAAGAGCTCACTTCGGCTGTCCCTCCCCTCCGGATTGAATACCCTTGTCGTTTCCCTATTTTTGAATTTTTTTTGTTTGAACACCCTCCCGATAGCCACCCCCGTGGTTGCCCCGTCTTCGCTAGCCCAGCGAGCCCCCTTCAGTTTCGATGCTTATAAAAAATTAGTTTGGTTATTTACCCTACGCTATTTTGTTAGCATCATCCCCCTTGATTTTTTTTTGTTTCCGCAAAAACCCTTTCCCTCCGGATTTCGCCAGACCGTACCCCCCCTTGAAAAAAAAAAAAAAAAAAAAAAAAACAACCCCGTTACCCAAGCCCCGTATACCCCCCCGAGTGCACACGATTAAATACCGACACGCCACCCCCGTGTCACGCTTGCGTCCAGATTTGGTAAACTCTGGTTGTTGTATTTTGAATTTATTTTTTGGTATTTTTGGAACTTCGCATTTTTCGCATTTTTGCTATCGGTGTCCGAACCGGACTTTGGAATTGATTATTTTAAATATTTTTTTTTTGTAATCGCTGCAATTTTGCACAGCGGTCCTGAAGGACATCGTTTTTTTTGTGTTTTGAACGCGCCGATTTGGTTTTTTTTGCGCTGCTTGCTCTGCATCCTAGCTGCACATTACCCACACGGCTGCTACTTGTTACTGCACCTCCCTCCACAGCAACCCTCGCACCCCGTTGCCCCAGCGACCTCTATACAATACCCCTTATTTGGTTCATTGCCCACCCGATTATTTTTGTTGTGTCCCGGCAGCAAAAGTAATTAGTCATTCGCTGTCAATTTATTTTTGCAGTACCCTCCCCCGACCAGTAGCCCCTCACGTCTGTTATTTCATTTGGTTTTGCTTTTGTTGGGTGCGCCTGGATTGTAAGTAATCTTACGAGTTAATCCAAGATGGCACCGAAGAGTCCCTACCTCACGATTAGCCCAGATGGAGAATTCCATGTCAACGTCGACCCAATACCAACCCCCGCCCTTATGTACCAGCCACCATCACCCCCAACCCCGATGATAGACCCAGCACTCCCCACCGTGGTCCATGAACAAGTGAATCGAATGTGGAACAGCATTCGAGAGACCCAGATCATTGAGCTACTACAGCTATGTGATCACGCGAGACTGAGTACCCGCGGTACGGTCGAGACATTGGTCGACCGATACTGGCGTCACCTCGTGCGATCGAGATTCCCCGAAGTTTCCATACGGTGGAATGCGATCGTAGACGAGAGAAGACCCGAGACTAAAGAAACTCGATACAGTCCAGAAGCCCCCTTCCCCGCCGAGATACCGAAACCCCCAGCCTCCGTAAACTCAGTTAGCCTTCCGAGGAGAACCTTGGAGAGTCAGAGACTATCTGCAACCCCAGAACCCCCGTCGTTTACCCCAGAACCGTACCCAGAACCCCGATACACCCCCCCGCCCAGTCCCCCAGAATCCGCACCCCGTATGCCACTATCGTGCCCCGAAATCAGTTATACCCCCCGATACTGCACCTCAGAAGCCTCGTCCCCCATCTCGAGGTCGTATTCAGAACCCCTTCACCTCGAAACATACCCGAGCCAAGACGCCCCTCTGGTCTACACGTCCCCTGTTTCAGTAGCATCCACCCCCGAGTTGGATTCCAACTCAAAAGGTTTCACCAGTACCCCGTGTATAGCTGACAATCCCAAGGATTGTATTTCAAGTTTATCCCCCATAACGTACCCCTCCCGAAAACAGCATACCCCGCGTTATTTCGACAAATTCGTGTCGAAGATAACCGGAACAAGTAAAATGGAGTCCGAGAAATTTTTCACGAAGCTCGTGAAAGTTTCTCGGCTCTTCAAGGCCAAACAATTGAAAGCAGCTGCCCTTAAAAGAGTCCCCGTAACAGAAGAGCCCGAACCCGTAACCGAAACATCCGAAACAGTCACCGTACAACCCCCAGAAACCCTCGCAGCCCTCTCCCCCGTATCACTCGTACAGACGCGCAGCGTCACCCCGCACTCACTGTACCCCCGAGTTTTGGTAAGCAAGGCGGTTCAAACGGAGCCACCTTCCCCAATAGTAGCTTCTCCCCCAGTAACAAACCCCGTGCGTAAACGACCCCGTAAAACGAGAGTTTCCGAGAGCACCGAGAGCAACCCCCGCTCTCGGAAGTCTGGTTATTCACCCCCTACCCCCCCTAACGTACATCCCCGCGTTATGAAAACCCAACCCCCGTCCCCCAGATCGTACATACCCCCCCTGATGGCCAGATTAGTGCCATGTCCCGCCCCGTGCCCCGAAGTGCCCGCGTTACGTAGATTTTTGCCACAGACGGCCCCTCGACAGCGTACTCCCGAATACAACAGGTATTACGACGGGAGTCGCCGTGCAAAGGGCAGAGTATCACCACCAAGGAACCCCAGAGGCGGAGATTGGCCAGTACACCCCCCACGAACCCCCGTACAACCCGTTTGCCACCCATACCCCCTTTTCCCAACGCCCCAGGTCCCCCGAGTTCATCCACGTACCCCAAGACGCCCCCAAAGTAACCCCCGCCGCCCTCAGGAGCCGCGAAGAGCGTTTGAACCCCCATCGAACAGTAATCCGAGCTCCCCCCCGTGTTCACAGAGCTCCCCTCGCCCCCAGAGTCATCACAGCACAAGTTCCCAGAGTTCTCTCTACCCCGAAGCCCCAAAGCCCACGTGTCTACCCCTCCAAGCAACGACTTCCCCCGGAGGCGAATTGAACAGTTCTCCCCCCAAGAACCAGTGAAACGCCCCAAGTATCAATTCCCAGTAACGTTGTAGAATCGATGTCCGATGACTCCCCCCCCGTTATCAGGACAATTCTTCACCGTGCATCGAAAACGCGTATTGCGGATTGCCGTGTAAATTGCTTCCTTTTGTATTGCTTCTCCCCCGTTCCCCCCCGATATTGCACGCGCGCGAGTAGCGGCGTGTAAGCTGGTCTAAACGATAGAAATGGTGTGTGAAAGGCTGACCGGAACGCCAAATGTGGAAGCCCGTTGCGTTGCCGTATCCCCTCGATCACATCGATTATTTATCCCCGATACAGTGTAGTTTGCAAGTCGAGTCCCGAGAGATGGACCGCAATGTTTCCAAGGATTCCTGCCCCCCCCCTCGCATTCGCAGTACCGCTCAATATTGAATCAATAAGAATTCCCCCTTGGCCTCCCCGCTCTTGTGCAGTCGCGACCGACTGACGAGTTATAGTTCTCTCCCTCCCCGCTCTTGTCTCAGTCCTAGTCAACTGACAAGTTATAGTTCTCTCCCTCCCCGCTCTTGTCTCAGTCCTAGTCAACTGACAAGTTATAGTTCTCTCCCTCCCCGCTCTTGTCTCAGTCCTAGTCGACTGACAAGTTATAGTTCTCTCCCTCCCCGCTCTTGTCTCAGTCCTAGTCGACTGACAAGTTATAGTTCTCTTCCTCCCGCTCTTGTCGCAGTCATAGTAGACTGGCAAGCTATAGTTATCCCTCCCGTGTGTTCAATTAGTCAACAGTATCAAGTGTTCCCCATCCCGCGAAATCTCCCCCCAGTTAGTACCCGAGCTTCTCAGTAGATTCTGCCCCGATGAATCCCCGTTCCACCCCCTACCACCCTTGCCCCTAGTCAGACCCAACGTGTGCAAAACCGTGTCCATTTGATGCGCGTAACCACGACACAGTCCCGTTCTCCCGGCCCCCGTTGTAGCATAAAGATTCCCGACTGACCCGTACGAGCTCTCATACTTTCGCGCGATCAATGGTCCATTGCCGCCGATAAATATCAGGACCTAGTAATGCCATTGCCATGATTCTCCCCCCGGTAACTACCCCTCCCCCCGTCGACCCAAACCCTCGAGAAACGACTGTCGCAGAAGATGGTCCCAAACGACTGTCCCAAGAGGCTGCACCGAAGCCAACGCCACTGAATGACCCCCTATGATCACCCCTGCAAGTCCCCAGACCCGTCCAGGAAATTGTGGAAGTAGTCCCGATCACCGAAGCCGTGTGCGGTAGCAGAAGTATTGGTTGCAGTTACTAAGTATCAGTTTATGGCCGTCAAATGGCCCTTGGTTTTCCGATCGATCGTCTTCGTTATTATTAATCGTCCCACCGCCACGGACAAAGCCAATGACAAGCCTCATTACCGTTAAATCCCCAGATAGTCCTTTCCACCCCCCCGGTTCCTACCTTCCCCTCCCCCGGCACCCCCAGTATGAATGTTGCTCGAGTCCTTCAAGGAAGTACTCTCGATTTCCCCCGGAGGAGTTTGTAACGAAGTAAATTCGCATAGTTGTTTTCGCGAACTCGAATCGAGGCTCCGCTCACCACGGAGCCCCTTTAACAGAAGCGCGCGTTATAGTAGCCCCCCCTCCCCCCATGTATCCCCGCGCATAGGTAAGGTAACGCTCAGCAAGACACCGAGAGAGACCCGAAATGCCGAGACAACGAACGAGACAGAGAGAGAGAGCGGGAAACAGCGAAGGGAGATATTCGCTCGACGACGAAAGGATTCGTCGCTGCCCGAATATCCAACGTTGCCGTCCCGTCGTCTCTCTCACTGACCACCGCCGCTCTGCCGCTCTCGATCGTCGCTCAATGCCCTGAGCGACGATAAATCAATATCGCTGCCGCCATCTGACACCTCGTCCGTCGATCGAGCGAATTATCGACCGACGTCGAGTACCGTTCTTCTCTCTCTCACCACCGCCTTCCGTCGCGCTGATGCCGGAGAAGACTTCCGCAAAGAAGAAGAGCGTTACCTCAGCCTCGTTCGAGCCGTTATAGAGTAAGCACGTGTGTCGGCGATCCTCCCCGTCTCCGCCATTGTAAGAGGATCGTCCGAATTATTGTACAGAGTGTGTGATATCTGCGAGTAACAGTTTTCCCTCCCGCGCGATTATTTACCCCCGACTCTCCCCCGATATTTTCCCTGCAGTAAAGTCAGTGAAGTGACCGGTATTCACTTCAGTATTTTATCGTATTTTTTTCCAGTATCGCCATTTCCCGGCGAGGACTCGTGCACGTGGTGAGTGGCGTGCGACAGTATTTTGCGTGCGAGATTATTATAGTAAGTGCGTTTAATCGTGTATTCCCCCCCCCCCCCCCCCCGTATATTGCCCTGTAGTCCCTGGAATATCGTGTAAAGGCCGAAGGCATTAAATTGCGAGCCCACAGATCGGTTGACCCTCCCCTGAGCCCTCTGCTGTCCCTTTGAGTTTGCCGGCCATTCCGTACCTCGTGTGAGTTTGAATATTTGTCGACTCGTGTCGAATCGCATCACGGCGTTACCCCGTAAAAGGTAACTGGCGCCCAAAAATAGTGATTGAATAGCTTCCCCCGAACTTTGAGATATTTTGCGAGTTATTTTTGGTCAGCAATTTCCCCGCGATTTTCGCTGTAATTTTCGTAGGCCCGTCGTCCCTTTGCCGAGAATATTAGATAGTCCCGCCGACATTTTCCCTTGTCACGAATCGCGTACGCCTCGCGGATCGCCTCGTGGCAACCACCGCAAAGATCTTTTATAATTGTTCCCCGACCCTCCCCTCGCCGTAATTATTATCTTTCGAGTCATTGTTATTTTCCCATTTAGTTTATTATTATTTTTAGTTCACTTATTATTTAGCCGCGATATTGTTACGATTTAGTTTGCGTTATTCCGATCAATTATTTGCTTTAATTTCTTTGTATTATTTCCGATATTATAATAAAATTCTATTCTTTTGTTACCTACCCCCTCACCGCCTACGACTATTGGATTTTCCCGTTGCCCCCCCGACTATAAGCTTCCGACGAAAACCCCGTTACAATATATATAAAAAAAAATATTTTCCCGGCCTAGCGCTACTATGGCGATCCCTTGTGCCGAGTTGAACGTCTCCCTCTCTCTGTTTCTTTTCGGCGTTGCTTGACTCCCATTGGCCCTTTCAAGACCTCTGGTTGAGTCCCTCCTATGTATCTACGACTCCCTTTTTTTTTCGTTTCTCTTTTTTCCTTTATGTTTTATATATCCCTTCTTTTCTTTTCAATGAATTCTCCCCCTCTCTCTGTTTTTTATCGGGTATGGTATTGCATTACAATGCGCATTGCTTATATTATTTTAAAACTTTAATCAATGTAAAATTTTTTTTTTTTTTTTATCTGTGTTTTTTTTTTTTGTTTTTTTTTTTGGTTTTTTTTTAGACATTTTTTTTTTTTTTTGGTAAAATCGTTCCCTCCACCTTTAGTAATTAATTTGCTAATTATTCCTATTTCATTCCTCTTTTCCTTTTTGTTATGTGAAATATTTGTATTTCTATTTTTAATCTTGGCTCTTCATCTACCCTTCACCCTCGCTAGTTGGTAGTATCTATATAGTGCTTGTTTTTTTTTTATTATTTTTATTTTTGTTTTGTAGGGTTTTTTTTTCTTTACGTGTATATGTATATATATTGTGACGAGGCGTTACAACGCGCTCGCAAGCACGCTAGAGATTAGGTACGCGCGAGAGTCGTAGAATAAGCGCGCATACAGAGTCGTCCCCCAACGATACCCGAGGAATAAATATCCTATAGTATTCGGGAGACTGCCGGCGCACATATTATACTTTACAGGTGTCCAACTACGCGGTGACGGCCAGTGGGAGACCCGAGAGGGGAACAACACGAGGAGAGACGTCGCGAATATTCCAAGATCAGGCGATTTCGGCGACAAAGGGCTCGTTCCCCCTCCCACCGATTACCGAGACGCGTAACCGAGCACGAGCGAGAGGCACTCTCGCGCGACGCGTGGAACTAAGGAGATCGAGTAGCGTAACGCGCGATAGAGATTCGATAGTCAAAAGTTAGGGTACAAAGAATAGTCTGTGACAGTTATTTTACGCCGTGCGAGCCACGGGAGTGAGAGGAATTATTGTATACCGTGTCAACGGCCGAGGAATTAATTATTGTGAGGATTAACCGCCGTGACGACGGCCGAGGAATTATCTGAGGGAACGAAGGTTATCGGCTCGTAGCTCGAGGAAAGACACGAGGACGACCCGTGTAGGAAAACGGACAGGGAAATCAAGGTAGGTGCACGCAGTGCAGACCATCTTCGGTTCTTTATTGTGCCGTCCACGTGTTGCCGTGGCTTTCTCGCTCGTGCCCGGTGTTTCCGAGCAATTTCTCGGGTGATTTCCGCTCGCAGCGGCGAGAGAAGAAAATATTCTGTTGTAAGAAAGTTGATACCGAATCTCGCGAGTCTTATCGAGAAGACAGACAGCAGTCAATTGTAGTAAAGCATTTTTGTTGTCGAATAAATCGAATACTGTTGTGATTTTTATAAATGAAAGATTACATTATTTTTATTGTTCCCGAACTGCACCCCTCCTGCTAGCCGTAATATTATTGGTAAATAAGAAAGAGTAAGGAAACCCTCGCACATCGGGGTTGATTCGGTGTGCTGGCGCCCAACGCGATAGTAGAGGAATAAAAAGTACAGTGGAAAGAGGCATCATTATATTTGGACGGGTTAGCCGATCCCCGGTATTCCGAAGCCGGGGAAAAGCACGTCACAATATATATACTAGCTTTTCCCCGGGCTCGCGCGCTACGCGCGCTCGCTCGTCAATTGTAAACTATTTTGAGTTAAGACCCATTTGGGGAATATTTTTGCTTATTTCTCCGCCGTCGACCACCGCTGCTGCCTCCTTCGAAATCTCCTTAGAGGAACTTAGAATATTTTCGCCTTCCCTCCCACGCTCCTTTCTTTCCCCCGAAAAATATTCTAAGTCCCTCTAAGGGGGACAATATTTTTCTTCCCCCCCCCCCCCTTCGACCGAAAATATTCTAAGTCCCCCTAAGGGGGACCTCCAGTACTGTAACCACTCCGAGAATTTAGTCCGTCCGTAAATTTAACCACTCCGTAACATTAGTCTCTCCGTGACTTTAACCACTCCGTGACATTAGTCTCTCCGTGACTTACCTCCCATCCTCTCCCACCTCCCTTAGAGGAACTTATTTTTTGCTCCTCACCTCCCCTCCCCTCCTCACCCCTCACCATTAGAGGGACTTATTTTTTGCTCCTCGGCTCCCCTCCCTCACCTCCTCGCCCTCCACCCTTAGAGGGCCTTAGAATAGGAACGGCTGCTATGGTGACGGTTGCTATGGAAACAGTGGCTATGGAGACCGTTGCTATGGCGACGGTTGCTATGGAGACCGACCCTATGGAGACGGTTGCTATGGAGACGGTTACTATAGCGACCGTTGATATAGAGGCAACCGTTGCTATGGCGACCGTTGCTATGGACACCGTTGCTATGGAGACCGTTGCTATGGAGACCGTTGCTATGGAGACCGTTGCTATGGCAACCGTTTCTATGGAGACGGTTGCTATGGAGACGGTTGCTATGGAGACGGTTGCTATGGAGACGGTTGCTATGGAGACGGTTGCTATGGAGACGGTTGCTATGGAGACGGTTGCTATGACAACCGTTGCTATGACAACCGTTGCTATGACAACCGTTGCTATGACAACCGTTGCTATGGCGGGGGTTCCCTTGAGAGGGACTTAGAATATTTTAGGCTGAGGCTCCTTTTGAGCGAGCGGGGGCGAAGTGGCGGGGGAGGGGTCGAGCGAGCGGGATCGAGGAGGCGGGGGTCTCGATTCCTGACACGGCGGCGGCGACAGCGGCGGTAACTTTATATATATAGAGAGATATTTTTTTTTCATTTTTTTTAATTAACGTCCCGTAGTTACTATATATTCCCCTCCATTATTTATTTAGTAATCCTTAATATCTTTATATCTCTCTATATATATTGTAACGAAGTAAAATAGCGTTAAATCTCTCGATCGAGCTCCACCCACCACGGAGCCAAATCAACGCGGCTTTATCGTATATTATTAACCCCCGCCCCGCCCTCCCACGACCCCCGCGATAGGCAAGGTACGCTCCCCGCCAAGAGATCCCGAGACAACGCACGAGAGTAAGAGAGAGGTAGGAAAAGCCGAGGAAGAACATCGCTCGACAGCAACCAGCCGTCGCCGAATTACGCCGTTGCCGTTAACCACGGCGCGAGAGCCGACAACACCGCCACCGCCCACCGCTAGCCATCGTCGTTCGAGGCCATCGAACGACGATCAATCAATATCGCTGCCGCCACCTGCCGCCTCGCCGTCGATCGAGCGATGTATCGACCGACGCCGAGTACTATCTTCTCTCTCCCACCGTCGACATCCGTAGCGCTGAGCCACGAGACGACTTCCGAGAAGACGAGCGTACCTCAGCCTCGATCGAGATACGATAGCGTGTAGACGTGCGTAACGACACAGCGAACAATCGAATTGTACGAAGCGTGGAACGAGAGAAAGTTGTCGATATCCGAAGGAATTATAATACGAGTGAGTGAGAATACCCTTTTACGAGTGTGAGTAACCCCGTAGTCAGTAGTCCCCCCGAATCCCAGCCCCTTAACCATTGCGAAATTCCGTGAGACTCGACCGCGTGTCTCTCGTACAGGTGCCGGCATCGCCATTTTCCGGCATCGCGCTCGTGCACGTGGTGGGTGCCGTTATCGCTCAGTTCGTGAATAAATCTCCCGAGTGTTCGCCCCGTGAGTCCCATCGCCCCGTAATTAATAATCCGTTGTCCCGTAAAAGCCGAAGGATTGAATTCAGAGCCGACAGATCAGTTAACCCTCCCGCGAGATAAGTAGTCCCATCGAGTAGTCGGCACTTGGAAAATTCGAGTCATTCCCCCCCCGAATCGTGAACGGTGTTACCCCGTGTAATGGTAACTGGCGCCCAAATAATTAATTATTGTTTGTTGCTCGAGCCCTCCCCCTTCATTCCAGCGTAATTACCAATTGTTTTTATTCTTTGTTTTGCACCGGAAATACCGTTTTCTTTTATCTCCAACAAACTTGCGGTCCCGTAAATTACCGGAAGTTTCCGGTCATTTATCCGCATTCGTGAGCGAATACCCCTCGTGGTCCCTGTCGTCCCTTTTGTCGTACCCCGAGAGCATACGCGCAGCGGCTTGCCTCGTGGTCACCGCCGTATCGAATTTCTATCGACCCTCCCCTCGCCCACCCCTATTGCCACCCCTAATTTCGATTTATTCCGGTAGCTATCCGAAGTATTATCTAGCGAGCGAGAAATCATTATTATTTCGAATTATTCTTTTTATTAATTCCTTTATTTTCTTTTCATCGATTATTCTGTATTCTTTATTTTTCGTCGATTCATTTTCTTTTTCATTGTATCGGTTACTTACGATTTACCAAATAAATTGATATTTCTTTGTTAATTTGCCCTTCACCTCCGATAGCTGTTCACCCCCCCCCCCGTCGTCCCTTCCGAAACCCAGTTCCATCAAGATCCCCGTTACAAAATGGCGCCCAACGTGGGGCACTGATATTTTGGAAAGGGAGAATAAAATTAAATTTCTTTTTGCGTTTTTTTTTGCCAACCCTCGAGCCCTTTCCAAGCGTAAGAGCTCACTTCGGCTACCCCCCCCCCGGATTCACTACCCCTGTCCCCGCAAATCAAATTTGAAAATTCTTTTCTTCTTTTTTTGGTGTTTCCCCCTCTGAGCCGCCCACCCGAAGGCCCCTTGAACAAAAAGTATCACGAAAAAAAAAAAAAAAAAAAAAAAAAACATAAGGTACAAGTACTCACGGTGTTGAAAAAAAACAAAAAAAAAAAAAAAAAAAAAAAAACAAAAAAACAAACAACACGTGCACCCCTAGAGCCCGCATCTTCCCCCCGCGTTGCGATACCCACCTCGTGCCACGAGTTTACTTGACCCAATTTACGTTATTGGTCTGGTATATTATATTAAGTGCATTTATTATTGTTTTTTTTTCTCTTTGCTTTCTGCTTTGGTTTTTTTTGTGTGTCGCCTTGCGCAGCGTGTACGCCACGCTAGCTGCATACCCCTCGCACGGCAACCCCCCCCCCGAATAATACCAAGCTTTTCCCCGCAATAGTCGACCCGCCCCGCTTACTACCCCTCACTGCCCCCCCCGCATTGACGAGTAATATTTTGTTTTCCACTTGCGTTTTGTTTTTGCTTTCTTTGCTTTTGTAAATTCACCCCCGCGCCTGACACTGGCGTATAATAATGGACGGCCTCCCCACAACGACCACCACTAACCCCCCCACCGCAATGACCACCCCCACGACGACCACTATTACGACAACGACTACCACGACCACCAGTTATGTTGTCCCCATTACAGCCCTCGGGATGTCCGTCGCACCCCCCGCCACTGGACCTCCCCCGATCTCCACGACGACCCATACCGCTACTACCACCCAATCACGAGGTGCCATCCCTCGACAACAGCCGTCCACTGCCCCTAGTGCCCCCTCAGACCCCGAGGTGGAGCAAGAAATGGCCCAAATGTACGCGCATATTCGCAACCTCCCCAACGTGAGCGATATCGTACTGCTGTGCGATCGCGCCGGCCTCTCAATAAGCGGAAACCTCGAGCAGTTGATGGACCGATTCTGCCGAAGCGAGGTACGCCGCCTATTCCCCCAAGTGTACGTCCCCTGGAACCCCGAGGTAGACGAACGTAGACGCACCGCTCCGTTCACTTTCGGGGCAGCGTTCGTCGAACCGAGCTTAGACGAGTCCCGTCAGGTCTACCCTGACGAACCACCCCGCGAAACTGCCAACGTAGCGTCCTCCCCGATTCACCAGCTACCCACGGGACAAACGTTTGGCATGTACCAGGACCCCCTCAGCATGGAGGAAAGTCGAGAGGGTGAAATCACCCACAATGACACTCCACAGCACGACCCACCGCCCCAACAGACCCCACGATGCCCCTCCGTAACGTTCGCCAACCCCGTCCCCCCTCGCCCAACGCTGCAATCCAATCCCCCCCCCTCGATAAACATCCGCGCCCACTCCCAAGCCCCCGTCGCCCCGCAAACGATCCCCAATCGAACGTACGACCTCCCCGAAACCACGCATCAAGGACGTCCCCGCCATCAAAGTACAACCCACCCCCTTCAGTACCCAATACCCCAACAATCGGCAAACGCCCCAAACGACACCCTTGAGGCCACTTTCTCCCGAGATACGCGTCACGTGGACCATTTTCGCCAAAATGGGCCCAAGTTTGCAGGACGTGAAGGAGAGGATGGGGAAGAATTCCTCCTCCGCCTCCACGAATACTGCAACAGCCGAGGCTTTCAGCAAGCAGACCTCATGCGCCTCCTCGCCGAGAGCTTCACCGCCGATGCCCTCATGTGGTATCGAGTGGAGCGACCGTCGTGGGGAACGTATGAGGAATTCCTCTATTATTTCCGAGCGAGATTTGGGTACAGCAACCTACAGGAGCGACTCCGTAGGGAAGCTGAAGCGCGAACCCAAGGACCCACCGAACCCTGCTGCGATTATTTAACCAAGATGCGCACATATTTCAGTTACATGGCCCCCCCGATGTCCCTCCAAGCCCAGCTAGACCTTTGTTTCGACAACCTCCACCCCGACATCGCGATATTCCTACATCGCGATGAGATCCATAGTTTCCTCGAGTTCCAACTGCAATGCAGAAGGATCGAGGCGACTAAGGAAAAGGCCCGGACTTATCGCCCTCCACCACCAGCGAATCAGAGTGTCCTCCCGAGCGCTGCTTACACCCCCCCGAACGACCAAAAAGACCAAAGAACGGGTTGCCGCAGTGGCAGATACACCCCAGGCCCCTAATCACCCCGCATCATCCCACACGACCCCCGTAACATCTCCTCCACCTCCAGCGAGCCCCGTAAATGCAACGCCCACCCCCCAGAGTTACGCTACTGCAGCGGCGGCCCTCATCAGCCACACGAACCCTCCCTATCAACCACCCCCCTTAATGGCATTACAAGTAACCCCGCCAACCACCCCAAGAGATAATACGACACGATTTGCGAATGTCCGCTGCTACAATTGCCGCGAGAGCGGACATTTATACCGTAGCTGCCCCCAACCCCGTGGTGTATTCTGCCCACTCTGCGGTACTCCGGGTGTGGATGCAAATTCCTGCCCGACGTCGCGAAACGGGAAACGCCCACGGGGGGGGACAGCAAACCAGGACCCCCCCCGCCAACGTCCAACTAGCCCCCCAATAGAGACGTCGCCCTCCGAAGCCACGGGAGCCCTCCCCGAAGAAGTAAGACTACCCGAGACCAACGCCCCCGCCCCTGAGAATCCCGAAACCACCCATCCTCCACCCGAACACCCCGATGCCCCTGAAGATTCCCCCACGAACCCCGAACATTGCACCGCCTTGGAATCGTTGGACTGCATAGGATCCCAAGGGCTAGACCCCCGGCATTATTTACCTCTGGAAATCCAGGGACATGTGATGCACGCCCTACTAGACCCCGGCGCAACCCACTCGTACCTCGGTTCCGAGACTGCCGAATTCCTAGGATTAAAACCCAGACCCTACCCCGGAGGCGTACGAGTCGCCAACAATACTGTCGTCCCCATCCTAGGAGTTGTCAATCTCACCTTCAACGTAGCCGGTACCCTACGAACCCTCGAGCTACGTGTTGCCTGCCTCGGATACGAAAGTATCCTAGGCATAGATTTTTGCAGGCTATTCCAGATAGCTGTAGATTACGGAAACGATACATGGACCCTCCCCAGTGGCAAAGTGTGTCAATTTGCCGACCACGATCTCACCCCCCGTGCCATCTCCGCCTTCCACGAATTCGCCGGCCTGGCCGAAGTATCCCCAGAAGCAAACCCCCGTTTAGAAGCCCTCCTTGATCGCGAAATTAAACCCAACCCCACCGGAGTTCTCAGTTCGACAACCCTGGTCGAGCACGAGATAGATGTAGAAGGACACCCCCCCATCCGCCAAAGACCCCGCAATATTTCCCCGTATCTCCTACGCATTGCCCAACCGGAGGTCGACAAGATGCTCCGCGAAGGAGTGATCGAGCCCTCCAACAGCGGTTGGTTGAGCAATCCGGTGATCGTCCCCAAGCCCAATGGGAAGCACCGGTTCTGCATCGACTTCCGCGACGTAAACAAAGTGACCCGAAAAGACGCGTACCCCATCCCCAGCATGGACCGCATCCTTGCGAGTCTCCGGAACGCCAGATACTTGTCCAAATTGGATTTAAGTCAAGCGTACTTCCAAGTCCCCCTTGCCCCCGGAAGTCGAGCCCCCACCGCCTTTGCCGTCCCAGGTAGAGGACTCTTCCATTTCACCCGTATGCCCTTTGGACTGACGAACGCCCCCGCGACATTCCAACGACTAATGGACCGCATCATCGACCCAGCCTGGGAACCCCACGTCTTCGCGTACCTCGACGACGTGGTGATTGCCACCGAAACCGAAGACCAACATCTCGAGTACCTCGAAAAGGTGCTAAAAGGCCTTTCCGAAGCGGGACTCGAGATAAACCGTGACAAGAGTGAATTCTACCTCTCCGAAATGAAGTATCTAGGATACGTAGTAACTAGAGACGGACTAAAGACAGACCCCGACAAGATAGCCCCCATCTTGAACTATCCCACCCCCCGGAACCTAAAGGAACTTCGGAGATTCCTAGGAATGATAGGGTGGTATGCCCGATTCCTAGACGAAATCTCCCGACATAAACTCCCTCTTGTGGCCCTCCTCGAAAAGAATACCCCCTGGTGTTGGGGACCTGAACAGCAGGAAGCGTTCGAGGCCCTCAGACTGGCCCTAACCCAAGCCCCCGTATTAGCCCGCCCCGACTTTGAGCAGCCATTCACCCTCCACACCGACGCCAGTGACTCGGCCATCGGTGCTGTCCTCACCCAGACCATCAACGAGGAAGAGCACCCCGTAGTCTTCTGTTCCCGCGTCCTGTCCAAACAGGAACGAAAGTTTAGCGTAACCGAGAAGGAGTGCCTCGCGGTATTGTGGGCGGCAAAGAAACTTCGCCCATATCTCGAAGGGACTCGCTTCCGCGTTATTACCGACCATAGTAGCCTTCGATGGCTACGCAACCTCCGAGATCCCTCCGGTAGATTAGCCCGATGGGCACTATCCATGCAAGCCCTCGATATGGAGATCATCCACCGAAAAGGCACCCTTAACGTTGTCCCCGATGCCCTATCCCGAATGTTCGAAGGAACTGATTCCGCCCTAATGGCCCTCGGTGACGCACAGGACTCATGGTACCTTAACCAAATGAGAAATGTCCACCTGTTCCCCAGCAAATACCCCGATTGGCGCATCGAAGATGGCCGACTGTACCACCACCGCCCTCACCCAATAGTAGACCCCGCCCTCGACGACCTGGACGCCTGGAAACTCGTCCTCCCAATAGACATGAGGCTTAGAGCCCTCGAGAATGCCCACCTAGCCCCCCAATCGGGACATCTGGGAGTCGACAAGACATTCCGACGCATGGGACAGGACTTCTCTTGGCCCGGAATGTTTGCCGACGTCGCCAGATATGTAAAACGATGTAGAGTCTGCCAGCTTAACAAGGTATCCCAAGGCTCCCCCGGAGGCCTCATGCGCGAGCGTACGACCGAAGGACCATGGGCGGTCGTCGCCGCAGACGTGATGGGCCCCTTCCCCCCCAGTAAAAGCAAAAACCGGTATGTGGTAGTGTTCCAGGACCAATTCACCAAGTGGGTGGAAGCAAAGGCCCTGCGAACCGCCACTGGCCCCACCATCACAGCCGCCCTCGAAACCCTAGTCCTCAATCGATGGGGATGTCCCCGATACCTCCTCACAGATAACGGGACGGAATTCGTCAACCGCCATATGACCGAATACCTGGGTCAGTATGGCATCCGTCAGACCACTATCCCCCCGTATCACGCCCAAGCAAACCCAGTAGAACGCGTCAACCGAACCCTGAAGACCATGATTGTCTCCTACGTTGGAGACAACCACCAACTATGGGACGTTCATCTCCACGAACTCTGTTTCGCCATCAACACAGCCGTCCAGTCCTCCACCCAAGCCTCCCCCGCGTTCCTCAACTTTGGAAGGAATCCCCGTCCCTCGAAGAATTTGCTGAACGATGACCCACCCCCAGCCGCCCTGGACCGACGAGACCCGTCCGTGTGGAGAGATCGAATGAAACGATTGCCCCTCATCCACGATTGGGTTCGACATAACCTCTCAGAAGCCGCTAAGCGGCAGGCCCATTATTATAACGAAGGACGAATCGATCATCAATACGAAGTAGGCGATCAGGTACTGCGAAAAAACCGCGTACTCTCATCGGCCGCACAAAACTTCGCCGCCAAGTTAGCCCCCCGATACAAAGGCCCCTACACAATTACCCGCAAGATATCCCCCGTCATCTACGAAATCGAACTCCCCCTGAACAGCAAACGGCCCAAGGTTCACGTCAAGGACCTGAAACCGTACGCACAACCCTACGACGACCCCCACAATACCACACTCGACCAGACCCACCCGAACGACCACGACAACCCCGCCGAACCCCTCGACGAAACCCCACCCGCCACAAACGATACCCAAACGCGACCCACGACTCCAGTAAGCACCCCCAGCCCCCACCCCGCAGATAACTCCCCGCTTGGCACTAATTCCCCCGCATTTCGCACTGCTTTCCCCGCTTTACAGGTTGATAATGTGGAGACGATACCCGACCCGGAACGCGAGATGGGAGAATATCGGCTACGGGCCGATACTCCCCCACGACACGCAGCCCGCGGCGCACACCAGCCGTCCCACAACCCGCGAGGTCGCCCCCGAGGCCGGTCGAGACGTGCCACGCGAGCACCGCTTCCCGGAGCCGGCTACACCCTCCGACCCCGACACTGAGGAGGAAGAAGACGCGATCGTCATCGACACCCCCGACATCGAGCACTACGGCGCCGAAGCAACTGGAAGGCGCTACGAATTCCCCTCCGATGATGTCCCTTTCGCCCATCTGCTTGAGGAAGTGGCGAACCCCAGCGATACCCCACCGAAACCCCACACCCCCGCAGTCCCCGCTTGTCCCACTCCCGAACCAACCCCCTCCACCAAAAGCCGCCCCAAGCCAATCACCGTCACCATCTACCCGCCCGCTGTCCCCATAGCCCCAGTCGCCCCCGCCATAATGGGAATGCGAGAAATCTCGCTCCACGATCCCGCTGTCCCGTCGACCTCCCGCACACCCCTCAACCCCCGACATCAACCCCAGCCGTCCCACGCTACCCCCGCTCCCCGAACGACGTCCCTGAAACGACCTCCCACCAATCCCCAACCACTGATGTCCCTTCGAATCCCCCGACCCCCAAAATGTACCCCCACGACCCACGCCGAACCGGAAACACCCCGTCCCAGCCGCCTTAGCCGTCCCACCGAAACCCCTCGCCCAAGCCGACCCCCGCCAGACACACCTTCCGGATTGCGCTGCTGGAATTGCGGCGGACGCAGCCATCAGGCGAAGAACTGCCCGAGACGCCTCCGCTAAACCACCGATCGCCCCCCCCCCCCAACAACGACCTTTGTACGCCCCGGACCAGCAACACAGTGTAAATATTGAGAGAAGCCAAAGAAGCCGTGCGCGGTAGCAGGCCGAACGCAGGAAAAAAAAAGCGGAACGCACCCAATATTGTCTTTCTTTTCTATTCTGTTAATTTCCTTTTTTTTTGCCGTCGAATGGCCTCCTTATTTTTTCGTTACAATTTCTTTTCGTTGTGGTGCAACCTCCCCGCCTCAACTACCGCCACGGAGCCGTTAATAAACAAGTATTACTACTATTATAACCGAGAACCATCATTTCCAGCACCCCTCCCCCCACACCCTCTTCCCTCTTTCCCCCCCCCTTTTTTCTTTTCGCAAACCTCGTGTGAATGTGCTCGAGTACTTCAAGGAAGTACTCTCGATTTCCCCCGGAGGAGTTTGTAACGAAGTAAAATAGCGTTAAATCTCTCGATCGAGCTCCACCCACCACGGAGCCAAATCAACGCGGCTTTATCGTATATTATTAACCCCCGCCCCGCCCTCCCACGACCCCCGCGATAGGCAAGGTACGCTCCCCGCCAAGAGATCCCGAGACAACGCACGAGAGTAAGAGAGAGGTAGGAAAAGCCGAGGAAGAACATCGCTCGACAGCAACCAGCCGTCGCCGAATTACGCCGTTGCCGTTAACCACGGCGCGAGAGCCGACAACACCGCCACCGCCCACCGCTAGCCATCGTCGTTCGAGGCCATCGAACGACGATCAATCAATATCGCTGCCGCCACCTGCCGCCTCGCCGTCGATCGAGCGATGTATCGACCGACGCCGAGTACTATCTTCTCTCTCCCACCGTCGACATCCGTAGCGCTGAGCCACGAGACGACTTCCGAGAAGACGAGCGTACCTCAGCCTCGATCGAGATACGATAGCGTGTAGACGTGCGTAACGACACAGCGAACAATCGAATTGTACGAAGCGTGGAACGAGAGAAAGTTGTCGATATCCGAAGGAATTATAATACGAGTGAGTGAGAATACCCTTTTACGAGTGTGAGTAACCCCGTAGTCAGTAGTCCCCCCGAATCCCAGCCCCTTAACCATTGCGAAATTCCGTGAGACTCGACCGCGTGTCTCTCGTACAGGTGCCGGCATCGCCATTTTCCGGCATCGCGCTCGTGCACGTGGTGGGTGCCGTTATCGCTCAGTTCGTGAATAAATCTCCCGAGTGTTCGCCCCGTGAGTCCCATCGCCCCGTAATTAATAATCCGTTGTCCCGTAAAAGCCGAAGGATTGAATTCAGAGCCGACAGATCAGTTAACCCTCCCGCGAGATAAGTAGTCCCATCGAGTAGTCGGCACTTGGAAAATTCGAGTCATTCCCCCCCCGAATCGTGAACGGTGTTACCCCGTGTAATGGTAACTGGCGCCCAAATAATTAATTATTGTTTGTTGCTCGAGCCCTCCCCCTTCATTCCAGCGTAATTACCAATTGTTTTTATTCTTTGTTTTGCACCGGAAATACCGTTTTCTTTTATCTCCAACAAACTTGCGGTCCCGTAAATTACCGGAAGTTTCCGGTCATTTATCCGCATTCGTGAGCGAATACCCCTCGTGGTCCCTGTCGTCCCTTTTGTCGTACCCCGAGAGCATACGCGCAGCGGCTTGCCTCGTGGTCACCGCCGTATCGAATTTCTATCGACCCTCCCCTCGCCCACCCCTATTGCCACCCCTAATTTCGATTTATTCCGGTAGCTATCCGAAGTATTATCTAGCGAGCGAGAAATCATTATTATTTCGAATTATTCTTTTTATTAATTCCTTTATTTTCTTTTCATCGATTATTCTGTATTCTTTATTTTTCGTCGATTCATTTTCTTTTTCATTGTATCGGTTACTTACGATTTACCAAATAAATTGATATTTCTTTGTTAATTTGCCCTTCACCTCCGATAGCTGTTCACCCCCCCCCGTCGTCCCTTCCGAAACCCAGTTCCATCAAGATCCCCGTTACAATATAAAGTTACCGCCGCCGTCGCCGCCGCCGCCGTGTCAGGAATCGAGACCCCCGCCTCCTCGATCCCGCTCGCTCAACCCCTCCCCCGCCACACCGCCCCCGCTCGCTCAAAAGGAGCCTCAGCCCAAAATATTCTAAGACCCTCTAAGGGGAACCCCCGCCATAGCAACGGTCTCCATAGCAACGGTTGCCATAGCAACGGTCTCCATAGCAAGCGTCTCCATAGCAACGGTTGCCATAGCAACGGTCTCCATAGCAACGGTTGCCATAGCAACGGTCTCCATAGCAACGGTCTCCATAGCAACGGTTGCCATAGCAACCGCCTCTATATCAACGGTCGCTATAGTAACCGTCTCCATATCAACCGTCTCCATAGGGTCGGTCTCCATAGCAACCGTCGCCATAGCAACGGTCTCCATAGCAACCGTCGCTATAACAACGGTCTCCATAGCAACCGTCGCCATAGCAACGGTTTCCATAGCAACCGTCTCCATAGCAGCCGTTCCTATTCTAAGGCCCTCTAAGGTTGGAGGGAGAGGAGGGGAGGGAGGGGAGCCGAGGAGCAAAAAATAAGTCCCTCTAATGGTGAGGGGAGAGGAGGGGAGGTAAGTCACGGAGAGACTAATGTCACGGAGTGGTTAAAGTCACGGAGAGACTAATGTCACGGAGTGGTTAAAGTCACGGAGAGACTAATGTTACGGAGTGGTTAAATTTACGGAGGGACTAAATTCTCGGAGTGGTTACAGTACTGGAGGTCCCCCTTAGGGGGACTTAGAATATTTTCGGTCGAAAGGGGGGGGGGGGAAGAACAATATTGTCCCCCTTAGAGGGACTTAGAATATTTTGCGGGGGAAAGGAAGGAGCGTGGGAGGGAAGGCCAAAATATTCTAAGTTCCTCTAAGGAGATTTCGAAGGAGGCAGCCGCGGTGGTCGGCGGCGGAGAAAGAAGCAAAAATATTCCTCAAATAGGTCTTAACTCAAAATAGTTCACAATTGATGAGCGAGCGCGCGTAGCGCGCGAGCCCGGGGAAACGCTAGTGTATATATATTTTCCTTAAACCCTTCACCCTTATTGATTAAGTTATCTTCCCAGAAAAAGTGTTCGATTTTATTATTTCTATTGTTATCTCTATTCCCTTTTTATCTAACTAAATGATTTTTTTTTTTTTTTTTAAATTCTATAGTGGTTATCAATATTTTCCCTTCGTTTTTCATCTCTCTGCCACTAATTCCTTTTGCCGATTGCTTGCAACACTCGGATAGTAGCTCGAGTAAGATCCTTTGCCTCCTGGATCATTGTGGGTGATACTAGTAGTTCGTAGTCGCTAATCCCGCGATCGGGAAATATTACTATGTGTTTTACAAAAAGAATTTCCTCTTGACAGAGATCGCATTGTCGGGTTGCTATTCCGCATTCGTAGCAGGCGATAGCGTGGGCGCACGGCACGTAGATCCCGGAGACTCGGCGCGTGCCGCAGTAACGGCATAAATTGTCAAACACGACGTCGTCTAGTCTGATGCTGGGGTTTACAAAGCCGTCCGCTGTACATGCCATTAATGCCTCCTTTTCGGCTTCGGGCATCGGCTCCCTTCTGACGTCGATTGGTTGGATTCGTTTTTGACAGAATGACCTGTAGCAATCCATTGTTTTGGCTAAAGTCTCTTCGCCCTTCGATTTCTTGCTTACCCTTTCGATGAACTCCTTTCCCTTACGCTCAAGGAGATATGTGCAGGTTTTGTTCCATCTCGCGTGTTCCTCCCACGGGTCATCACGAGAACCCCATCTATGCAGTAGCCCGTGGCACCGGAAACATTTGACTTTATCACTGACACCCAGATAAAAGAACCCGGCGTCTGCCATGTTTTCCGCGGTTTGTTTCATAGCCGTCGGCCATTCCTTGAAACTTTCTATTCGCGTTTCGTAGTGCGAATAGTCCTCTACTATTGGTTTCACGGGTACGTCTATGTAAGTGACGTGACTGAGGTCAGGTGACGGTGTTGATCCCATGGTGATGTTATACTTCCGAGCCTCTGTTTGAACGCCTAGGCTGCTCCGTGTCTGGACTCCGCTTGTCGAAGGGCCGGATCTCGGTTTATTGGTAGTCGCCGGGGGCGTTGGCGCGCCCTGTGCTAACGGGTGCGTGGTGAGTGGATCGGTCCCGGCTAGCGCTATCCTCATGGCGGTGCGCGCCAGGTGCTGTCCCTCAGTGGTGCCTGTTGTCTTTTTCTTGCCGATAATCGCGCTGGTTTCACAGGCTTCTTCTATGGCTGTCCTTTCCCCATTGTTTGATACTGTTACGTCGCGAATCGTGAATTTACGTGAGAAGCCGGCCTCATCACGGTCAATGAACTAAATCAATTTACGCGTTATCGAAGCGGCTACGATTCGCAGGTGCCTCGTTTTGAGCCTAACCTCGCGGAAAATTGCTCGGGAAGAGGCTAGAGTACATTCGCGAAATGAACATAAAGGATTTTACAAAGCTGGCGGATTATTGATAAAGACTCGGCGAGGAGCAGACGATGGATATATTCGTACACCCGAGTGTCCTATAGGGGTTTCACGGTTGATTCTAGAGTCACGAATATTTACGGTAATCTTCACGGAGATTCCGCACAAGAGAATAAAAATTAAAACAATTACTATAATTGCCAGAAGGGCGATAATAATCTGGGATCCGTACATTGTTCGATCGCGACACTATAGAGGAACGGGTTACAAGGGAAAAATCACCAAATTAGGAAAAAATAAAACTTACCAAAGAACAAAAATATCCGGCGAGAATAACCGAGGAAGAGGTTGCTGCTGGTGGTTGTCGGTGGTTGATCGCTGGTCGATACCCTCGGCTTCGAGTAAATGCCGAGCGGTCGAGGGATTTTTCACGAACAAAACACAAAATTCAAGCACTGAGTTTTTATTTTATTAACTTCAATTGAAGTTAATAATGAAACGAAACTTGGTACAAATCACACACGAAACACAAATGAAGAAAAAACTTGGAAATTTCCAAAATCTTTTAACAAAGATTCAAAAATACAAACTGTCGTGAACAGAGTAACGACGTTGATTTTCGGAGAGGTAATGAGCAATGAGCACTGGCCCTCCGTAAAGGGCACAGTTTAAATAGGCTTGACATAGACCGTGGTGGAAGGGGCAACTTTTCGGTCGAGGCGTGATTTTCCACGCCCCCCTTGTTCTCTTTCTATCGGCTGTCAATTATCGATAATTATTCTAATTAACTATTTCCAGATTGATTTTGGATTTGTTAATTAACAATTTATTCTTTTTATTCATTTTGGAAGTGTCTCGAATTTGAATCACCTTTTTAGGTGGAAAATTACGGATTTTAATACTTGTAAAAAAGGGAAAATTTTCTTGATAAAGAATTAATTAATTATCAAATCCAAAAATATTAAAAATTGAACTCTATTGATATTTCGCTCTCATTCTTCGCTCTATTACATGCGTTCTCATTCGGTTTTTACTATAATATGTGAAATATCGATCGATATCGATTTGACAGATCTAATTAAATTGAATTTAAATTTGATATAAATTTCATAACTACCAGGGTGTTCTGGTATTCATTCTTAATGGTTTTTCGTCGGCTTTCAATATAAAATGTTGAATTTATTAACTTAATTAATTAATGTGTTTAACCTTTCCATTTGTCAAATTAACAAATTTCGGGTTAAACTTTTACGATAATTGTAACATTTGGCTATTGTAAAATATGGAAAAATGATTATTATTAACGATTGTTAATAATTATTATTTGGTTATTTTCTCTTTCTTCATCCCTACTCTTGGCTAAGAATTTCATTTGTCTCTTGATTTTTATTGCTCTCTTCCTATTGGTTGAGAAAAGTTCGGCTATCGATGAGTGGTGGGCCTTCTCGTACGTTCTATGCATTGCGCGGGTGGCTCACCCTTCCCCTACTCTCTCGGTACGATCACGTGTACCGTAGCTGGCCCGCGAGCTAGCCAACAGCGCTACCTCCCCTTCGGGGTGGCTCCTGACTTCCCTTGTTCGTACCAGCCACGCTCACGTGGTCGCTTCTCCTTCTATCCTACCTAAAGAGTATGCTGGTACAGAGGCTTTCTCCGTCGTGGCGACATAGCAACAACGTGCAATCCTCTGTTCTCTCCCAGCACGGAGTCTTCCCCTTTTTTTTCTTTCTAGGAACCGTGACAAATCGGCGAGCTGAATAGAATTGCTTCTTTGAACGAGCACCACTTATCTTTATTTATTTCAACCAAATGTTTAGAAGAAACTGTTTGGAGGTAGTTGTTGAAAAAAAAACATTTCCTATGTAACCCAATATTCTTCTTTCATCGCTGGTAAAGATCGTAAATTGAACTGTTTATCTTTGAGGCAATATCAATTTGCAAGATATTTTTCACTTAAATGTTTAGTCTCTGAGCAATGACAAATATTGCTGAATGCAGAAATATTTTAACTCGTTATTTTACGGATTTACTTTTTATGATGGGAAAAGACCAGAAGGGTTTATGATGGTTACCTGAGTAACGCGCGAATACCTGACCTACCCCTAGCTATAAAGTATAGCCGGGGAAATACGTGAAAAATACATAAAAAATATGTTATTACAAGACTTTAATATTGATGACGACCTGACCCAATATTCATATGCATGCGTGATTCTACTGGAAATCGGCTAATTATTAAATTCGCGACCTTCGGGAATCTCTAATTGTTCGCGGGGGTGGCTGTGAACGATGCCCGAGAGGTGCTGCACTCGTTGGAGGAAATCGGAAGTTTTTCTAACCCACTGGGCCCTATGCATAGTGGTTAGAAGGAAGCTGTCGGTATCGTCGCTCGAGGTGTTGGTCGTCTTCGGAGTCATAGAGCGCTCGTGTCTGTGAGCCTCGCTGCGTCGTAGTGTTGGTGAGGTTTGGAGTCACCGAGAGCTCGTATCCGTGAGTCTCGATGCGTCATGGTGTTGGCGTATTTCGGCTACATCGAGCGCTTGTGTCTATGAGCCTCGATGCTTAGTGGTGTTGGTAGGTTTCGGCAACAGAGACCTGCCGGCTTAGCAACGGGCAAATCCCTTCGATGGCGGCTGGCCCAGGTACATGAGCCGGCGTTTCTTGCTGGTGTTAGTGACTTTTCTTCACAGCGTGCTGTCGGGGGCCCACGTGCTCATCTTGGGTGATCGAGCCGTGGTGTTATGCCTTTGGAATTCTCGAGTAACTCGAGTCCCATTGAAGATGTTGATTTTTTTCGTGTCTCCGTTGACAGAAATATTTTACGACTTCGTCTCGACGAAGTCGCTTTCGAAAGTTTATTAAATAGTTTCTGGTCAACGGTTGTCTGTCTGCGATTCCCACGCACAGCAATCCTCTCCCTTTTTCCTTTATTTTCCTCAGTCTTTCCGTTTCCTCGCGAGTGTACGCGTGCAGCTTCTCTCGGTGCGATCGAAGAGCAGCGCAAGTTCGCGAATAAGAGTTCCCGAAAAGTGCGTGACGTAACAATACTCGTGGGGACTTGATAGGAGCTTGTACGAGACTCAATGTCCTGCGCAATTCTTCCAATGTTTCCTTATGATCTCGTCCCTGGCTATTCAAGACTATTTTTACCGATCCTTTACCGGTGCTGCTCTTGCTTGGTGTTTTGTTTATCGAGATCTTCGGTTCCACGTGCGTGGTAGGCCCTGTCTTTCCTTCCTTTGCAGCTTCCTTTGGTGTGTCGGGTGCTGTTTTCCGCGGAATTTTGCTAGCGGATGGCCTGGCTTTCTCCGCATCGATAGTAGATATATAAGGCGGGTTCTAACTGAAGGGATCTGCACCGACATTTACCGACGCTTCTTAGCTGAGAATCGAACCGTTGGTGGGTGGTTGGGAGGTGGGTGGGTGGTGGGTGGTTGGGAGGGGGTGTTGGGTTGGTGGGTGGCAGGTAAGTCTCAGGTGCGTGATGGGTGGGTGGTGGGTGGTGGGTATTGCAGAATCGGTATTTACCGATATCTTAGCTGAGACTCAAACCACCTGTCAGGTTCAATGAGATTTTCGTGAGAATCGGCGAGTGGCATGCAGTGGGTGGTGAGGAGGTGGGAGGTGGGAGGTGGGTGGTGGGTGGGTGGGTGAAATTTTTTTTTTTTTTTCGCGTGAATCGGCGAGTGTCATGCAGTGGGTGGCGAGGAGGTGGGAGGTGGGTGGTGGGTGGGTGGGTGGGTGGTTGACATTTTTTTCTTGGAATTTATCGTTGGCACTCCAAGACCTGTCAATTATCGTCGAGTGGTTGGTTAGGCGATAACATATACAAACACTTCAAGTCCCTTACACCACTCTTGAAAATTTATGACCGCGATAAACATTTATAAACAAATGTTGAATAGAACAGTCATACCTAATGAATGCACCATGAGTCAGACCCTTGTTCTTTACGCACCCTACACCCCCTTGTCGCTCTTTAATTTTTATGACTGCGATAAGAATTTATAAACAAAACATAGAAAGAAATACATGCATGCCATGGCGTGAAAATCGAATGCTATTTCTCGGACTAATATTCGAGACTTTTACGACGGGGCGCTAACTCGCTGGTGGGCCCGTTCAAGGGCGCGTGTCGTGTGTCAGCGTCCGGCATCTCGATGGATATTTTTTCAATTCTTTAAACAGGGAAAATTTTACGACGTCGTCGTCGCGGGTCTCGAGAGTACAGAGCGCTTAACATCTCGAAGAATATATATTTTTTAAGTGTGTTACACGTTCGATGTTTTCTCTCCAAGGGTTGTCGCTGCTTCCGCGAGTATGGAGCTTGTTTTTCTCTCGTTCAGGCACTTGTCGATGACATCGTTGAAAATTTAGTTCATCCCCCGATAGGAAATCGGCTCTGATTGACTAACGTTGAGATGCATTGGGAGAGTTGAAACTAACATCTTTGACTTCGGTGCAATCATTAGTCAGTCTTGATTTTCCTCTTCTATAGAACGTGCTAAAATAACTGCTGACCGTTTGAGGTCATGCGTATATTATTTTCTCGTGCACGTCTACAAAGTGAAAATGGTGTCAAAAAAGTGCAAAAAGCTTGTCGCTCTTATGGAAAGTGCATATAAAACTCTCGAAGAGAAATCTTCACGTTCCGAGATTCATAAGTGGATGAAATTCGGTCGTGATAATGTTAACCTCTTGCGTAAAATGTTACGAGAGAGTGCGGAGACAGTGGGTGAGAAAATTAGCATCCAAACGGCGATTCTGCAATTGCGATCGATGATTGCACGCCTCGAAAAACGTGGTGCAGGTGCGATCATGAGCAGAGTGCAATGGGTGGAACTCGATACTGCCTTCAAGAGCAGAATACGAACGGGTATGGTAATAAATCTGCAGCATAAAGATTTATCAGACTTCTTGGACGATTCTAAACAGCTAATCGCGAGCCGACTGAAAAGAATGCTCAATGGGACTCGAAAGAAGAAAAAACGTCGTTCTCTCAAAGTCAACAGGATTTTGACGTGTAAATTCGGGCTTGCGAAAAGTGATAGTATTGTGGAAGTATCGAAAACATTCGGCACGAGCAATGAAATAATCCTTCGAACTACTGATATCGATCAGTGGTATAGAGAACACGTGAAGGCAAATTTATTATCGAAAGTGGACGAGTTCGAGGAGAAGGATTCGCGCTGGTCATTGATAGAAGTGACAAATATTCAGCTCAACATGAACAAATATGTGCCGCTAAAAGGAGGATTATCGACATTTGTCAGCATCCCGAAGGATCTGCAAAAGAAGCGTGCGATCGTTAATATTATTAACAACGATCCCTATTGTTTTCCATGGTCTGTTACCGCGGCGCTTTCGCCGGAAGTGACAAAAAATAGTGAGCGTAAGGGTTCCTATTTGCATTTTAGCGAGATGCTGAATTATAAGGACTTTAATTATCCGATGAAAGTGCGAAATATACCACGATTCGAACAATTAAACGAATGATCGATTAATGTCTACTGTGCGGAGCGTACGAAGGGTAAATCGGACATTGTACCGATATATCTTAGCAAACGCAAATCGCCGCACCCCACGATACACTTGCTCATGCTTGAGACAGAACTCGATCTCGACGAGAAGAATGTTCCGATTCATCATTTCGCGTGGATTAAAAATATGTCGCGACTCGTCAGTTCGCAAATCGGTGGACATAAAGGTGCAACGTGGCTTTGCGATCGATGCCTGTGCCATTTTCAAACGAAAAAAGTGCTCGATAAGCACACAATCGAATGCTTCGATATTAACGATGGCTGCAAAGTCATTCTCCCCGAAGAAGGGACAACATTAAAGTTTAAAAATTTTAAACACAAAGAGGATGTGCCGTTCGCGATTTATGCCGATCTAGAGTGCCTTCTCGAGCCAACTCAAGTTGCAACAAGTCAGAGTTACCAGAAGCACGTGGCGCATAGCATAGGATTTTATGTACATTGTGCATATTCAACGGCAATTTGTCAATACAAGTCATATCGAGGACAAGATTGTATTGAATGGTTTACGCGGGAGTTGTGCAACTACGCGGATTTCTTTCATCAGAAATTCCTTCACGTTGTGCCTATGGATAATCTCACCGCTGCTCAGGAACAACAATTTAAAGACGCTACAGTGTGCCATGTGTGTGAACAAAAATTCAACGATAGTGGCGATGAGATAAAGGTTCGTGACCATTGCCATTTTACTGGTAAATGTCGAGGTGCGGCACACAATAGATGTAATTTAAATTATAAGAAGCCCAACTTTGTACCTGTAATATTTCATAACTTGTCGAGCATTGGCAACAGAGTTCGAGGGTATGATTCAACTGCTTCCGATCAACAAAGAGAAATATATTTCATTCACGAAGCAAGTAAAAAATACCGTTGTGAATTATAGATTTCTCGACTCGTTTAAATTTATGCCGAGTAGTATCGAACGGTTAGCTGCGTATATGAATGAAGGAGAAAAATCCATCACGCGGCAAAATTGTAAAAGTGTGGAAGAATTCGAGTTACTCAGCCGAAAGGGTGTTTTCCCGTATGACTATGTTAGTAGTTGGAGCAAACTCGATGAGACTGCGTTACCGGGCAAAAAAGATTTCTTCTCGAAACTATATAACGAAGAAATTAGTGACGCTGAATATGCGCACGCTCAAAATGTCTGGCAATTGTTTAAAATCAAAACGTTAGGCGAATATTCGGATCTATACCTGAAGACAGATGTACTTTTGCTAGTTGACATCTTCGAAAATTTTCGCAGCAATTGCAGAGCAACGTACAATTTAGATCCGTTGCATTATTATACAGCGCCGGGGCTTTCTTTCGATGCGATGCTCAAGCATACCAATGTAGAGCTTGAATTGTTTACCGACGTGGAAATGTTGCTTTTCGTTGAGAAGGGTATTCGCGGAGGTGTCGCTCAGTGCTCCAATAGATATGCCAAAGCGAATAATAGATACATGGATGCAAAAGATTTCGATTCGAGTCGGGAAGAATCGTACATTATGTACTACGATGTAAATAATCTGTACGGTGCTGCTATGAGTCAATCGTTACCTTTCGGCTCATTCGAATGGGTAGATGATTTCGAAAGTCTTGATATAATGAGTGTAAAAGATGATGCTACCACGGGGTATATACTAGAGGTCGATTTTGATTATCCCCGGGAGCTCCACGTATTGCACAAAGATCTTCCATTGTGTGCAGAACACTTCACGCCGCCGGGATGTAATAAACCAAAACTCATGACAACGTTATTGGCAAAGAAAAAATACATTATTCACTATCGTCATTTGAAGCAATATCTTGACTTGGGTTTAACTTTGATAAAAATTCATCGGGTGTTGAAATTCGAGCAAAAACCATGGCTGAATGGATACATCGATTTGAATACCGCGATGCGTAAAAAAGCTACGAATGAATTTGCAAAAAATTTCTTTAAATTGATGAACAATTCGGTCTTTGGGAAAACAATGGAGAACCCGAGAAAACATCGTAACGTCAAGCTTGTCACGAAGTGGGATGGAACGTATGGAGCTCGATCGCTCATAGCGAAGCCCACGTTTCATAGTTGCATCGTATTCGATGATGATATGGTGATTATAGAAATGAACAGATCTTCAGTGAAATTTTATAAGCCGATTTACGCGGGGTTCAGTATTTTAGATTTATCAAAGATTTACATCTATGAATTCCATTACAATTACATAAAGAATAAGTTCGGTGAAAATTCAAAATTATTGTACACTGACACTGACAGCCTCATTTACCACATTACAGTCCCCGATATCTATAAGACGATAAAAGATGATTTGCATCGATTTGACACCTCCGATTATCCTCCTAACAATGCGTATGATATACCGTTGGCAAACAAAAAAGTTCTCGGGTTAATGAAGGACGAGAATAATGGAAAGATTATGAGCGAGTTCGTAGGATTATGAGCAACATTGTACGCTTACAGAGTTATCGAGGACGAGAAAGAGAGTAAGACGAAAAAACGAGCAAAGGGTGTGAAAGCGTCAACCTTAGCAACGATAACGTTCAATGATTACAAGAAGTGTCTGCTCCATCATGAAAATGTAAAAAAATCGCAGTGTTTGATACGTAGCCGTAAGCACATCGTGGAGACGATCAAGCAGCAGAAATTAGCATTAAGCTGGAACGATGATAAGCGGATGTTGTTGCATGGTTCCACGAATACTCTGCCGTGGGGTTATCATAGACAATAAAATATAATTAAGAAAATTAATTGGATGAACTCAAGACGGCATTTTTTTTTTATATATTGTATTATAAAGAGATACATTGGTGATTAAAATACATATACAGTGACCCAGAATCCCCGTATGATGTGGGATTTTCGGATGTGGGATTTTCGTCGTAGTCGATCGCCGTTTGCAGAATTAAAAAATGCGCAATACAGTTTAATTGCGAGGCGATTGAAATTCCGCCAATCAGGGAACTCCGATAGACCATGTAATTCACGCCCGGAAATATGTTATATAGATATAGTCTGTGCGTGACAAACGAAAGCGATCGGCAAAAATAATCGACTCGCGGCATACTTTGAACGACTCGCGGCTTCACGCCGAACGGTCGAACACAACGTTGTTTATGTCGCGAAACAAATTCATGCGAATAGCACAAAGCTGTTTTCAATGAATTCATTTATTGATAATTATGATTTCATTGATGCACAAGTCGCACGCGTCCGACAACCAAGCAGGTAAGTACTTGATGCGCAGGTAAGATCCAACGAGATTCCTCATTGGAACGATAATTTTACGGTTTTCGTGATCGCTCGAAGAGGTTTGGTAATTCATTACCAACACGATCGGTATTCCGGTGCGTTCGATAAGAAAAATGGCAATCGATTCAATCGAACGAAGCGTAACCGGATGCGCCACCGATACTGTCGATGAGACGATGCCACACAAGTCGTGAAAACGGCAAAGGCTCAGGCGATTTTCCATCTGTTCGCTCGCGGTTTCAAAAGTCGTACTTCTGGTGCGAGCAAATAGAGGTAAAACCGACTGAGATTTTGCCGTTTTCACGACTTGTGTGGCATCGTCTCATCGACAGTATCGGTGGCGTATCCGGTTACGCTTCGTTCGATTGTATCGATTGCAATTTTTCTTATCGAACGCACCGGAATACCGACCTTGAAAACGATGAGCCAATTAGAGATGAAACCGGAAGTGTGTATCGCGTCTTTACTCATTATTTGACATCCTATTATCAACACTATCGATGATTTATTCGGTTTCGCTTCTCGAGATTGAGTCGAGCGTTCATTTGAATCATCAATCGTACCGGCAGCAAAATCTTGAAAAGGCTGAACGATAGAGATGAAACCGCCGATAACAATCGCGTCTTTACACGTAGTTTGGGGTTGTACTAACAACAGTATCGATAGTTTATTCGGTCTCGCTTCTCGAGATCGATTGAAACGTCAGTTTAAATCTTCGATCGTACCGGAAGCAAAATCCTGAAAAGGGCGAGCGATAGAGATAGTTCGACGATGCGTCTAATGTTTTTACGCGCTGTCCGGTATAGTATTGATCCGAATGATAATACGATACCGGACAGCGAGTAAAAACGTTTGACACACTGTCGAGTTGTCTCTATCGCACGACCTTTCCAGGATTTTGCTTCCGGTACGATCGAAGATTTAAACTGACGTTTCAATCGATCTCGAGAAGCGAGACCGAATAAACTATCGATACTGTTGTTAGTACAACCCCAAACCACGTGTAAAGACGCGATTGTTAGCGGCGGTTTCATCTCTATCGTTCGGTCTTTTCAAGATTTTGCTTCAGGTACGATAGATGATTTAAATTAACGCTCGACTCAATCTCGAGAAGCGAGACCGAATAAATCATCGATCGTGTTGATAATAGGATGTCAAATAATAAGTAGAGACGCGACACACACTGCCGGTTTCATCTCTAATTGGCTCGTCGTATTCATGCTCGGGCGTCCGGTGCGTTCGATAATAGAAATTACAATCGATTTAATCGAATGAAGCGTAACCGGATACGCAACCGATACTGACGATAAGACGATGCCATGCAAGTCGTGAAAACGGCAAAATCTCAGTCGCTTTTACCTCTATTCGCTCGCCGATTCAAAAGTCGTACTTCCGGTGCGAGCGAATAGAGGTAAAACCGCCTGAGTTTTTGCCATTTTCACGACTTACATGGCATCGTCTCATCGACAGTATCGGTGGCGTATCTGGTTACGCTTCGTTCGATTGAATCGATTGCAATTTTTCTTATCGAACGCACCGGACGCCCGAGCATGAATACGACGAGCCGATTAGAGATGAAACCGTCTGTATGTTTCGTCTCTTTGCTCGAGATTTGGTATTCTATTATCAGCACAATCGATGATTTATTCGGTCTCGCTTCTCGAGATTGAGTCGAGCGTTCATTTAAATCATCAATCGTACTGGAAGCAAAATCTTGAAAAAGCCGAACAATAGAGATGAAACCGCCGATAACAATCGCGTCTTTACACGTGGTTTGGGGTTATACTGACAACACTATCGATGATTTATTCGGTCTCGCTTCTCGAGATCGATTGAAACGTTAGTTTAAATCTTCGATCGTACCGGAAGCAAAATCCGGGAAAGAGCGAGCGATAGAGACAACTCGACGGTGTGTCAAACGTTTTTACTGGCTGTCCGGTATCGTATTATCAGTCGGATCAATACTATACCGGACAGCGAGTAAAAACGTTAGTCATACCGCCGAGTTGTCTCTATCGCTCGCTCTTTCCAGGATTTTGCTTCCGGTATGATCGAAGATTTAAATTAACGTTTCAATCGATCTCGAGAAGCGAGACCGAATAAACCATCGATAGTGTTGACAGTACAACCCCAAACCACGTGTAAAGATTCGATTTTTAGCAGCGGTTTCATCTCTATCGTTCGGCCTTTTTCAGATCCTGCTTCCGGTACGATTGATGATTTAAATTAACGCTCGACTCAATCTCGAGAAGCGAGACCGAATAAATCATCGATTGTGCTGATAATAGGATGTCAAATAATGAGTAAAGACGCGATACACACTTCCGGTTTCATCTCTAATTGGCTCATCGTATTCATGCTCGGGCGTCCGGGGCGTTCGATATAAGAATTTACAATCGATTCAATCGAACGAAGCGTAACCGGAAACGCCACCGGTACTGACGATAAGACGATGCCACGCAAGTCGTGAAAACGGCAAAAGCTCAGTCGGTTTTACCTCTATTCGCTCGCCGATTCAAAAGTCGTACTTCCGGTGCGAGCGAATAGAGGTAAAACCGCCTGACTTTTTGCCGTTTTCACGACTTGCGTGGCATCGTCTTATCGTCAGTATCGGTGGCATATCCGGTTACGCTTCGTTCGATTGAATCGATTGCAATTTTTCTTATCGAACGCACCGGAATACCGATCTTGAAAACGATGAGCCAATTGGAGATGAAACCGTCAGTGTGTATCGTCCCTTTGCTCGAGATTTGGTAACCTATCATCAACGCGATCGATGATGTATTCGGTATCGCGTCTCGAGAATGATTCGAACGTCAGTTTAAATCATCGATCGTACCGGAAGTAAAATCTTGGAAAGGGCGGCCGATAGAGATGGCTCAAAGGTGTGTGTAACGTTTTTACTCGCTGCCCGGTATCGTATTACTATTACGATACAATCAGAATGATAATACGATACCGGATGGCGAGAAGAAATATTAGACGCACCGTCGAGTCGTCCCTATCGCTCGACCTTTCCAAGATTTTGCTTCCGGTACGATCGATGATTCAAACTAATGTTCGAATCAATCTCAAGAAGCGGGACCGATTAAAACATCGAACGTATTGATAATGCATTACCAAACCGCTTCGAGAGATGACGAACATCTTACCTGCACATCAAGTACTTACCTGCTTCGTTGTCGGACACGTGCGACTTGTCCGATTCTTTTTATTGCTAAGAGAGGCGAGCAAATAGCAAGCATACATGAAATCATATTATCCATAAATAAATTCATCGAAAACAGTTTTGTGCCATTCGCATGAATTTATTTCGCGACATAACCCACATTATGTTCGACCGTTCGGCGTGAAGCCGCGAGTCGTTCAAAGTATGCCGCGAGTCGATTATTTTTGCCGATCGCTTTCGTTTGTCACGCACAGACTATATCTATAGAACATATTTCCGGGCGTGAATTACTTGGTCTATCGGAGTTCTCTGATTGGCGGAATTTCAATCGCCTCGCAATTAAAGTGTATTGCGCATTTTTTAATTCTGCAAACGGCGATCGACTCCGACGAAAATCCCACATCATACGGGGATTCTGGGTCACCCTGTATATCATATTTTTATTAAAAAAAAAAAAAAAAATTCCACTGTTTTTATTGCATTATAAAGAGATACATTGGTGATTAAAATATATATATTGTAACGGTACGTTTTTGGAGGCTTACAGCTCTTTGCTCCGAAACGTTCGCTATTGTGAGTTTTTGGCTCACGGAGATGTGAGGGCAGGTGCTGTAAATTAGAAATCTGTTGTTGATTCGAATTGTCAACACTAATTATGATTTTATTGAGAAAATGGCGTGAATACAAAATAAATGAGGGATTTTGTCCCGTAATTTAATTGAATTTTTTTAGCTCTCAAGTATTTAATTTGCGACACAGATTGAAGGGTTATTTTATTGCGGATGCAGGAATTTGACTCTACGTTAACCGCCTCTTATTAGATCATGTTCCACGAAAGCAGTCGTCGAGGTCCCCCAAGACAGTCGCCGGCATAGGCACGAAGTAATAAGTTGCGCCAAATCAGGCTTCTACGTTAAAACGATTCTCTACCAATTGTTGTCCACGAAAGCGGTCGCCGAGGTCCCCCAAGGCAGTTGCCGGCGCTTCTTACGAATTGGTGAGTCGTTGCAAAATAAATGACTCGATCAATTTAATTGGAAAGATGGAAACCTTCACGAAAGCGGTCGCCGAGGTCCCCCAAGGCAGTTGCCGGCGCTAGGTTTTTGAGGATAGGGTAACACAGAAGAAAGCGGTTGCCGAGGTCCCCCAAGGCGGTTGCCGGCATCTGTGTGCGGATAGGAAATTTTTAAACCAAAGAAATCTGTTCGCTGAAAGAAAATTGATTTAATTAATTGTTAAAGATGATTGGCCGACGTTGATTTCTTCCTTCAATGATTGGTTCGTCGTCGTGAAATTTGTCCCTTGCTTCTTCTTAGCGACGGGACTCTGTCGAGTAAAGCAACGCTTTACACGAAAATGAAAAGTGTTGGAATTTTACTATCGAGAATTATCGATAAGCAAAATGGAGGACTCAAGATCAAACGAGCCGTAGCCGCGCATGAGTTCCTCTCCTTTCGAGTTTAGGTTCGAAGTGAAGTGCCTCTGTGCTCGCGATCGGGTCTTATATACCCGAGCGCGAGGCCCTTTTTTGTGTCGATTGACGCACGAAGTACGTCAAACTTCGCTGTCCTTTATTATCGCTGCCCGGGGTCTGCCGCAACAGCTTAAAGGAACCGTGTGCAAAATATGATGCAACACTACCGGGCAACTTTGGCTATCGACCGTAGCTATTGATCGACTGTACGGTCGGTAATTCGTATGCTAATTTTTCCGCAAAATATGATAAATGACCGATAATCGGTCTGGTATTTGTCGCATGAGTTTTTCCTTCTAAATTATTTATTTTATTTTATAGGTACAGGGGTCGAGAGTTTTATACCGTCTCAACGCCCCCCCGAACCAAAGCGTGTTTAACTGAATGCTTTTGTTCCAAATTATCAGGTGTAAAACTTTTTTAATAAACTGCTTTTTACTTCTATTTTGCTTGCCTTTCTTTTTGCATGGTCCCCCTTTTTTTTTTTTTTTTTTTTTTTTTTTTTTTTTTTTTTTTTTTTATATAGGATACCGGTGTAACGAGAAAAAGAAAATTTAGAACAGGTATCACTTTTTTTTTTTTTATTTATTTATTAACAAGAATAATTAATTTCTTACTGGCTACACAGTCTTTATTGTTTCTATCGCCGTCGCGATTATCACAGTGTAACGTAAATGTGTCACTCGCACGACATCGTAAATTTGAATAAATCGTAACAAACGATTTTTTTTTGCAAAACAAAAAATTTTATCGTCGATTTGTCGCAGTTTTATCGCTTGCGTAACATCGAGAGTTTGAGTAAATCGTAAATACGGTTTTCCGCAAAACATAATATTATCGTTGACTTATCGTGACATTTGAATCAATCGTAAAGGTAAAACAAATTTTTATCATCAATTTGTCGTAATTCTATCGCCCGCGCGACATCGAGAATCTAAGTAAATCGTACATCGATTTCTCGCAAAACAAAATATTTTTTCATTGATTCGTCGGAAATCTATCGCTCGTGCGACATCGAGAATCTAAGTAAATCGTAAATCGCAAAACAAAATATTTTTTCGTTGATTCGTCGCGTGATATCGAGAATCGTGGAAAATTTTTATTGTCAATTCTTCGTAAATATATCGCTCGCACGATACCGAGAATTGGAATAAAGCGTAAACGATTGTTCGTAATCGAGTAAATTCGTCGTACTATGTCGCTCTCGCGACATCGAGAATTTAAATGAATCGTAAACGATTTTTCGCAAAAAAAAAAAAATATTATCATTTATTTGTCGCAGATTTGTCGTTCTCATGACATTGAAAATTTGAATGAATCGTAAAGTGATTATTCGAAATAAAATAACCATTTTTTTTTTTTCGTCGCAGATTTGTCGCTCGCGCGACATCGAAAGTTTGAATGAATCGTTAATCGATTCTTCGCAAAAAAAATATTATCGTGTATTTATTGCAAGTCTGTCGTTCTCGCGACATTGAAAATTTGAATGAATCGTAAAGCGATTATTCGAAATAAAATAACAATTTTTTTTTTCGTCGCAGATTTGTCGCTCTCGCGACATCGAAAGTTTGAATGAATCGTAAAACGATTCTTCGCCAAAACAAATATTATCGTGTATTTGTCGCAAGTCTGTCGCTCTTGCGACATCGAAAATTTGTATGAATCGTAAAACGATTCTTCGCCAACACAAATATTATCGTGTATTTGTCGCAAGTCTGTCGCTCTTGCGACATCGAAAATTTGTATGAATCGTAAAACGATTATTTGAAATAAAATAACAATTTTTTTTTTTTTTTTCCGTCGCAGATTTATCGCTCTCGCGACATCGAAAGTTTGAATGAATCGTTAATCGATTCTTCGCAAAAAAAAAATAATATTATCATAAGTTTGTCGCGGATTTGTCGCTCTCGCGACATTGAAAATCTGTATGAATCGTAAATCGATTTTTCGCAAAAAAAAATATTATCATTTATTTGTCGCGGATTTATCGCTCGCGCGACATCGAAATTTTGTATGAATCGTAAAACGATTATTCGAAAGAAAATAACAAATTTTTTTTTTTTTTTTTTTTTTTTTTTTTTTTCGTCGTAGATTTGTCGCTTGCGCGACATCGAAAGTTTGAATGAATCGTAAATCGATTCTCCGAAAAAAAAATGGTATTATCGTAAGTTTATCGCAGATTTGTCGCTCTCGCGACATCGAAAATTTGTACGAATCGTAAAACAATTTTTCGCCAAAAAGAAAATATTATTATGTACTTATCGCAGATTTATCTCTCGCGCGATATCGAAAATTTGTATGAATCGTAAATTGATTCTTCGCCAAAACAAATATTATCATTCATCGTTAATTTGTCGCCGATTTATCGCACGCGCGACATCGAGAATTTGTCTGAATCGTAACACGATTTTCCGTCAAAAAAAAAATATTATCATGTATTTATCGCAAATTTCGATAAACGACATCGAAAAGTTCCGTATTCGTGATTTCGTTAAAAAATAAATAAATAAATAAATAAATAAATAAATAACATAATCTCGCGAGTCGTCGAGAGAAAGAGAAGGAGAGAGATGTTTTGTTATATATATTTTTTTCCCCTTTTTTTTTTTTTTACTAACTCTTTCGTTCATTTTTTTTTCGGTTTTTAACCCCTTGTTGTTTTTTTTTATTTATTCGTTTCTTCTTCCTTCTTCTCCTTTTCTTTCTCTCCCCATCCACGTGGGTACTTCCCTGCGGTTGGGAAGTCGACGGTTCCGTGTCGGAATATTCGGAAATTCCGGAATCGTCGGATTCTTCGTCGTTCACTTCTGTTTCGTTGTCTTCTGCTTCACTGATGGGGGGAGGGGAAATCGTTGGGCACTGTACCTGCCGTTTGGCGTAACCTTTTTCGATGAGCCATTCGCTAATGTTTTTCTGCGGTGCTCCCCATCGGAATATTGAAAGGTGCGATCCATTCGCATCCCTCGTCAAAGTGAGTTCTCGTCCCCTCAAATATTTATAGAGCTCCTGCGTCGCTGCGTCGTCCCATTTGGTGCCGATGGGTTCGATGCCCGTAACCCGTGCAATTGTCGCATGCCATTTTGGCAGTGCGAAGTGAGACGGCAAATCAAAGATTTGTTGTCTCGGCACTTCGACCTCTGAAGCGAAGTCTCCGGCGAAGAAGCGATATTGTCCTTCGGTATAGCATTCGAAGTGCGTAAAGTCTCCCGACGACAGGAGGACCCGTAATGGGATGGGCTCGTCGAGTTTGAAACTCGAGACTTCGTTGCGATGCCAGTGTCGCCAAGAAAAGCTGCGGTGTCGTGACGCAGAGTTCCGTCGGCGTGAAACACCGAGGAACTATCGCCTCGTACCGCTCGCTGAGGAGTTCTATGTGAACTTCGTCCATCCTTTGATGGAGAATTCTACGTTATTTTCTTTTCTTTGCTGTTCTTATTTTATTTTATTTCATTATGTATTTTTTTTTTTTTTATAATGTGAGTAAAAAAAAACTAACCTCTTGTGCTTTTTTTTCGGAGCAAACGATGCGGTGCACGGGAAAACGTAACACGGCGTTTTTGCGATGCGAAGAGAGAAGAAAAAAAAAACTTATAAACACTTGCAGGCTGCGAAAAAAAATGCGTCGCCACGTGTTTTGTCACGGGAGAACGCGAAAAAGAAAATCGCGATTCTTTTTTGTTGCGTGAGTCAATTCCAGTTGTTGGAAAAACTCTTTCACTTCTTTTTTTTTTTTTTTTAGTTGATTGTTCAACGGTCTACCTACGCGTCGCGCACTTTTAATGAAATTTCACATCGCACAACTTTTAACCGGCCGGTGCGACGTATCGAGGAACAATGGTGTCTTGGCGTCGTGTGCGTAGCTCGCGACTCGCAGACCGCGTGGCGCCAATCGTCACTTTCCGATAGAACTTATCGGTTATATTTCCTCGCCAAATAAATCAATGAGTTTTTTCGTAATTTTTTGTTGTCTTTTCGTTGATATGTTATTTGTTGTATTTTTTATGAATTTTGTTATGTTTCTTTTTTCTTTCATTACCTTTCGGCTTCGCATTTTTTTGCGAATTGTGATTTCATTGATTTCTGTTGGAGCAGAACTCTCTGGCCAATGAAATTCGCCGGGCATCCACGTGCACATATCAGAAATAATGCTCGCAATTTTTCCTTTGTTTTCCCTTTGTTCGGTGGTGCTTGGCGGGCTTACCGGAAACGGTGTTATCATTACCGGAAGTTCCGTCATTTCACTCATAATTTTTTCAATTTCACTGTCCTCGCGATGTAATTTTTGTATGAGAGGGCGGTACTGATGAAAATTCGATGATGTTTCCCGTGTACCGAATTTTTTCAGATCCCACTGTCCCATATCACTTGTTTGCGTTGCTCGCTGTTTTGTTGGTATACTTCCTGTTTGCGTCATTCTGCAATTTGGGGTATTCTTGCTCTTTTCCTTTGAGGAAAGCCAAAGTCGTGGTTTCAATATCTTGTTTATTTTTATTCTTCCTAGTTTCTCCCAAGATCCCCTTTCACCGGTCTGCATACAAAAATTTCGTGTTGTCGCGAAAGACTCGGTTTGTGTGTTCGCGTCCATTTCGCACGTGTTTTCCGTTCAAAATTCACGGTGTTACTGAGGTGATTCATGTGTACTAGGTTCGAAAATTCTTTCTCCCCTTGTACTCTTTATGATTCATTCCAAATTTGAGTTGTTTTGGTTTTTATTTTGAGTAGTCTCCTTTGCTATGTCGGTATTGTCGGGATTCTCTGGCGGAAAATATTTTTTTAAATTCGCCGCATGATACATTCCTCTTTCAATTTGAGTGTTCACTCCTTCGAGAATGTATGTCGCCGGTGCGATTTGTCTCTTTATTCGGTACGGTCCTTCATATATCGAGAACAATTTAGCGACCATTCGGTTTGCGGGATCGCTAACGTTGCATGCTTTTGCCAAAACTAGATCGCCCTCAGAGAATTCGACTAATTTATGTTTTTCATCGAATCTTTTTGCTCGGAGACGGCCTTTTGCCCGTATCCTCTGAGCTGCGAGCGTAAGTTTTTGTTCGTATTTTTCGTTTGACTCATCCCCTTGAATATCATGGAATGTTTGGATCCATCTCTTCCAAACACGAGTCGGCTTTTTATTGAAATGTAACTCGATTGGAGTGAATTCCGTAGTCTCGTGGTAAGTTTCGTTCATACAATCTTGTATAACTCGGACCCATTTTACCCACGAGGAATGTCTCCCGGTTAGCAGAGTTCGGAAGAATCTTCCGATTTCTCTATTCACCCTTTCCACGATATTCCCTTGGGGATGTCGGATAGATGAAAATATAGCTTGTATATTTTCCTCCTTAAGTTTTTCTAGCCATTTCCGGGATGTAAATTGTGTCCCGTGGTCAAATTGTAATGCTTTTGGTTTCCCATAGGTGGGTATGTAATCATTAAAGATTTTATTTGCGGTAGTTAGTGCAGTGGCTGTTTTTAATGGGTACAAAACGACGTATTTGGAAAAAGCGTCGATTGTAACCAATACATATTTCATCCCTCCGGCTCCGGTCGGTAAAGGGCCGTAAAAATCTATCGATACCAGATCTCCCGGACGTTCAGGGGTGAGATTTTGTTGCGCCGCATATGAATGTTGATTCGGCACCTTATTTCTCTGGCAACTATCACATGTAGATAGAATCTTCCGAATTGTATGATATAGTTTCGGATATGTGAATGATTCATCGATAATTTTCCATACTTTCTTGGCTCCAGCATGACCGTAGAGTCGGTGTGTGTCCCAAACAAGTGTCCACATAGTGCTTCGTGGAAGGACCACCCGCTCATAGTTCTTTGCTGAGATTTTTAGCAGAACCCCGTCTTGTAGACGGTATCGATTAAACTTCATGGTTCCCTTCCGTAAACCCAAGATGTATTCAGCGAGTCTCTCGTCTCGTGCTTGCCATTCGGCCATGTTTTTGAGTCTTTCCTCAAGTTCACTGGAGGGTTGTTCGGCTAAAAGTGTGGCGATGGTAATGAGTTTGCCTTTGACACCCCCTGGATCGGGAGTCGAATGTCGGCTAAGCACATCTGCAACTACGTTTCTTATCCCAGGACAATGTTTGAACGTAAGATTGTAATCTTGGATTGCCAAAACCCATCTTGTGAGTCTTTCATTTAACAGTTGACAATTTTTCAGAAAGATTAGATTAGAAAGCCTTATGGTCTGTTATTACACGGATTTTTGCCCCGTATAAGTATGTACGGAACTTTTTTAGTGCTTTTTTAGTAGTAAAAGTTCTTTTTCGGTTGTTGTATACATGAGCTCTGGTCCTTTTAGGGTGCGGCTTGCGAAAACCACTACCGACAGCTCTCCGTTCTCATCCTCTTGTGCCAAAGTTCCTCCGAGCGCGTAATTGCTTGCATCGGTTTGTAGGATGTATTCTTTGTTGGGATCGGGATGTTTGAGTAAAACATTCTCGATAAAGAGTCTTTTTACGTTTTGGAACGCCTCTTTTTCTACCTCTCCCCATCTCCATTTAACTCCCTTTTTCAGCAGTTCGAGAAGAGGTAGGAGTGCGCTAGCATGGTGTTTAGCGAATTTTGTATAATAGACTGTTAAACCCGTGAAACCTCGCAGTTGTTTTATGTTTCGTGGATCTGGGAAGTCTTGTATCGCTCTAATTTTGTCCGGCTGTGGTTTTATTCCCTCGGTTGTGATAATGTGACCGAGAAAGTCCATTTCTTGCCGAAAGAATTGAGCCTTTCTTAATTTGATTGTCATCCCGTGATTATTCAATCTTTCCAGGAGTTTATCAAGATGGCCCATGTGTTCTTCAAAGTCTTGTGAGATGCATAATAAGTCATCCACGAAATTAATAATGTTGTCCCCGAGATCTCGCAGGACGATATCCAACGCTCTTAAGAGGCTGGCTGTACTTGTTTTTAGACCGAACGGGGTTACGATAAACTCGTAAACTTTACCCCTGTGTCGAAAAGCGGTGTATTTATATGAGTCCGGATGCAATGGCACCTGCCAAAAACTATTCGTCAGATCCAGACTCGTCATGACGCCGATTGAGTGACATCTTTGAAAAATCTGTTCGATGTTCGGTGTGCATCGTGGTCGTCTACTAAAACTTGATTAAGTTTTCTAGCATCGAGGCACAACCGAACCGAACCATCTTTTTTTTCGACCACAGTAAGGGGATTCACCCACTCACTTGTTGATCTTTGTATGATTCCGTGTTGCATCAGTTTCTCGATTTCTCGATCCACCTTTTCTTTGAACAACATTGGAATCGGGTAGGAGTGTGCCACTATCGGTATATCCGTAGTGACCTCTAAACGATGTTGGTACACTCGAATTAACCCGGGCCTCTTCCGGAAAACATTCCTATGCTTCCAGAGTACCTCTTGAAGGGATTGTTGCTCTCTTTCTCCCAGGAGAGGACTTGCGATTATTACTTCGTTAATTTCGTTGATCGAAACTCCGTCATCACAACTTTCCTGTGGGTTTTGTAGTCCAATAGTTGCAATGGTGGGAATTTCAGGGAAGTTTACATTCACAGCTACTTCTCCGGAATGCTCCGTTTGTTCTATTGGAGATTGACTATTTTTCCTTTTGTTAAGTTGACGCACGGATGGGACTTTTTGGGTCTCGAGTGTGCTATGCAGACCTTTTTTGGCCGGGTTGTCCTCTCTGGGCCCCAGCTGTGTTGGTACTGTTTCAGTCACCTCGTTATATTTGACCCTTAGTGTGTCATTTTCCACGTCTATTAAACTTTTTAGAGGTTGTAGCGTGTCTACTCCGAACAAAACGTCGCGAATTAGCCCTGGAACGACAAGATATCGAACATATGTTCGAACTTGTCCAATTTCCGTAGTTGCCATAATCTGTTTGGTGATTCGGCATGGCCTTCCCTTGATTGCTCCTTTTACTGTTACTCCCGTTACCGGAAGTATTGGACATTTTACAAGAATATCTCGATTCTCTAGGAAAAATTCTTCCGATATCGCGGTCACCTTGGATCCGCTATCGATTAGAACCGTGACAGGGATACCTTCGATCTGTGCGTAGATCTCCGGACATTCCACTATCGGTACTGCTCCCTCCTCATTTACCTCGTCTCCTATCAGAAATTCTCTTGTGTCAGAGAAAATCGTGTTGATAGGGGACCACCTTTCTTCGTCTTTGTCTATGTTGTTTGCCGTTGTACTCCGCGCTTCCTCCTTACTCCTTGTATCCGATGCGGGTACAACGGGTACTAGTTTCCCGCCTTGGAGGTAGAAGGTTTCGCAACATCTGCCTCCGTGACGACGGTTTGGATGGTTTGTTCTTGTTGCGGCAGGTTTTGTTGATCGTTATTCGGGGGATAGTTGCGTTTTTGTTTGTTCCAGGGTGGCTTCTGCCCCCCCGAACCTTGATTTGACTTCGGCTGGTTGTTTGAGGAGTTGTTACCTTTGGATTTTTCCCCCTCAGGAATTTTGTAGGGTTGATTTTCCTTAGGTCCCTCTGTTTTCTTATCAGAGGATTCCTTATTGCGTTTGGCATTAACTGGTCCTCCTTGTTCAATTTTCTCGAGGAAACCCATGAGTTCCTCGAGTGTCTCAAACCCGCGACCGACGATTGTCGCTTGGATCTCATCAGTAAAGTGTTGCGCGAAAGCGCTGATGATCTCCTTGTCGGTAGGTGGTGGGATGAGATCCCGAGCGCTCCCAAAGATGCGTGTTGCGTACTCAACTTTATTGGTCTTTCCGTCTTTATTAAAGAATCCGAATTCGAGATTTCTCCGGACTTTCCTTTGCACGTCTTTGCTCCAATATCTCTGGACAAACTTTTCTTCTAACTGGTCGACCGTGTTAACGTATTCCTCGACCAGAAGCCACCATTCCTTTGCCGCTGATTTGAAACATTGGCCGATGAGGTACTTTAATTCTGCGGGTTGCGGTTGCATCACCACGCAGTATTGTTTAAATTCCCGGAGGAATTTCATGGGTCTTTGACTACCCGATGCATCGAAAGTTGGTGGAGTCAGACGGATATGATTCTCCGTGGCTCGTCTGTTACGTAGAGTTGTGTTTTCCACTTCCGGTTGGCAATCTTCGTCTTCCTCCGGAAAGTATGGAGATTTTTTTCGATTAGACTGGTGCGTTGGGACAATCCGGGTGCTTTCGATATCGTGTCGGTCCTGGTGACTAATTTTCTCCGCCAGATCTTGTACTCTGGCTTCCAGGTCCTGTTGTACCAGCCTGTGTTGTGACGTATTTACCTCGAGGAGACTCATACGTTCCGCGTTATCTTGGACCTTTGAATCCAAATCGCGCATCTTTTCCTTCATGGAAGCTGTCACTTTGCTAACTTCCGTAGCTATGTGTGTTTGGAAAATCTTGGTCTTCTCCACGATGCGTAGTTCAACGCATTCTAAACGGCTGTCGACCGCCTTGACAAGCGCCTTTTCCATTGCCTCGATGGCATGACTTGTTTCTCTTCGGTGTGCCATGAAATTATTATCGATGGTCTCACATCGGCTGGTCACATCGATAACGACCCTCGCTAGTCCTTCGACTTTCATAGTCATATCACGCATAGCCTCGCGTATTTCCAGTAGAATTTCCTCTGTAAGAGTTGATTCTCGGAGTTTGGGTGTCACGCGCTTTGGCGGGATTTGTTCGGAAAGAGGTTGACGTTTCTCTCCGAATTTCCCGTGTTCCTCAGCGAGAAACACTTTTGCTGCGTTTGATGGGAGCGTGATGTCCGTCTTGGACGTTCCTACGCCCGAGTCGAACAGTGCTTGTATCTCCAGATCCTCGGGTGATTCGCATACTGCTGAATTGGTTCGCTCGATGATCTGGATGCTGTTGTCAGTGATGTTGGCGGTGTCATCTCCCGTTTTTTCTTTGGTTTTATCGACGCCGTCGGCCATTTTGATATTTTTGATTACTGATTTAAACAGATTTTATAGGCGCACCTGCCCCACGTTGGGCGCCAGTTGTAACGGTACGTTTTTGGAGGCTTACAGCTCTTTGCTCCGAAACGTTCGCTATTGTGAGTTTTTGGCTCACGGAGATGTGAGGGCAGGTGCTGTAAATTAGAAATCTGTTGTTGATTCGAATTGTCAACACTAATTATGATTTTATTGAGAAAATGGCGTGAATACAAAATAAATGAGGGATTTTGTCCCGTAATTTAATTGAATTTTTTTAGCTCTCAAGTATTTAATTTGCGACACAGATTGAAGGGTTATTTTATTGCGGATGCAGGAATTTGACTCTACGTTAACCGCCTCTTATTAGATCATGTTCCACGAAAGCAGTCGTCGAGGTCCCCCAAGACAGTCGCCGGCATAGGCACGAAGTAATAAGTTGCGCCAAATCAGGCTTCTACGTTAAAACGATTCTCTACCAATTGTTGTCCACGAAAGCGGTCGCCGAGGTCCCCCAAGGCAGTTGCCGGCGCTTCTTACGAATTGGTGAGTCGTTGCAAAATAAATGACTCGATCAATTTAATTGGAAAGATGGAAACCTTCACGAAAGCGGTCGCCGAGGTCCCCCAAGGCAGTTGCCGGCGCTAGGTTTTTGAGGATAGGGTAACACAGAAGAAAGCGGTTGCCGAGGTCCCCCAAGGCGGTTGCCGGCATCTGTGTGCGGATAGGAAATTGATTTAATTAATTGTTAAAGATGATTGGCCGACGTTGATTTCTTCCTTCAATGATTGGTTCGTCGTCGTGAAATTTGTCCCTTGCTTCTTCTTAGCGACGGGACTCTGTCGAGTAAAGCAACGCTTTACACGAAAATGAAAAGTGTTGGAATTTTACTATCGAGAATTATCGATAAGCAAAATGGAGGACTCAAGATCAAACGAGCCGTAGCCGCGCATGAGTTCCTCTCCTTTCGAGTTTAGGTTCGAAGTGAAGTGCCTCTGTGCTCGCGATCGGGTCTAACATACCCGAGCGCGAGGCCCTTTTTTGTGTCGATTGACGCACGAAGTACGTCAAACTTCGCTGTCCTTTATTATCGCTGCCCGGGGTCTGCCGCAACAGCTTAAAGGAACCGTGTGCAAAATATGATGCAACACTACCGGGCAACTTTGGCTATCGACCGTAGCTATTGATCGACTGTACGGTCGGTAATTCGTATGCTAATTTTTCCGCAAAATATGATAAATGACCGATAATCGGTCTGGTATTTGTCGCATGAGTTTTTCCTTCTAAATTATTTATTTTATTTTATAGATACAGGGGTCGAGAGTTTTATACCGTCTCAATATATATCATATTCTTATAAAAAAAAGTTCCACTGTTTTATTGTAATAATAAAAAAAAAAAACAATGTTTTGAAAATTATCAATGGTCGAACATCACTTCATTTTTATTCTTCATACTCCATAACAACTTCCTCTTCAATTTCATATTCCTCCTCCTCCTCCTCCTCTTCATCTTGTACTTGTACTTGTACTTGTACTTGTACTTGTACTTGTACTTGTACTTGTACTTGTACTTGTACTTGTACTTGTACTTGTACTTGTACTTGTACTTGTACTTGTACTTGTACTTGTACTTGTACTTGTACTTGTACTTGTACTTGTACTTGTACTTGTACTTGTACTTGTACTTGTACTTGTACTTGTACTTGTACTTGTACTTGTACTTGTACTTGTACTTGTACTTGTACTTGTACTTGTACTTGTACTTGTACTTGTACTTGTACTTGTACTTGTACTTGTACTTGTACTTGTACTTGTACTTGTACTTGTACTTGTACTTGTTCTTCTCCTCCAATCATCTCATCTAGGAGTTCATCTATCTCCATCTCTTCAACCGCTCTCCGGGAAGCCGCTTCGATTCGCTCGCGCTCCTCCGGCGTTGTCGATGCAAAGCTCGAATCCGAATCCGAACTTGACTCGAGCATTCTTTCCCGTGCTTGCTGATTCAAGCGATACCACTGCGCCGGCGTATAAAATAGTTCCGCCAATTCCTCTTCCACGGACGGTAAGCGTGACATATTTGCAGCGGTGGCAGTGGCGGCGGAGGTAGAGGCAGCGGCCGTGGGGTTGGCGGTGAGCAGCAATCCATTCTCGCTGTTTACGCGCGGTCCTCTCCTTTGCCGCTCACCTGTGGATGGGTATATCCACCCCCTGGTATCGGAGTCGGTATCAGAGTTGGTCTCACTGTCGGTGGTGGTGAGCAGCGACCCATTCTCAGTATCAGAGTTGGTCTCAGTATCGGTGGCGAGCGGCGATCCATTCTCACCGTCCTTGGTATCAGAGTTGGTCGCACTATCACTTTCATCCTCATAATATATATATTCGCCCACTGTTAACTTGCGGGCCCTCAATGTACTCACAGCCGCATCACGCATGTCGTTACACATATAGCCATTTTTATATGCCTCACGAATTTGAGAAATCGTTGACAAGAAAAAAACTTTTCGTAGTATACGGAGAACTGCATCTTGCGAAAAATACTCCAATATGCGCACTTGTTCTTCCGGCCATCGACGATTCAGAAGAGCGTTCCTCTGTATGAGGAACATCAAAAGCGCGTACACAGTCGAAAAGCTAAGGCTGCCCAGAGTCATGGTAAATTGAATAGTTGCTCTTTACGTGGGTGAGAAAGAACTGAGCTCTGCTACTTTTCGAAAAACTAAGCCTCAAAAGATTTTTCCAAAGAGTGGGAAAATGTGAGTGAAACTATGGAGTTTTCAGTAATGCACCATTTTTACTCTGCGAGGAGTGACACATGTTTAAAAGTGAGAGCGAGAATTATGCGAGAAAACAATGCTTCCACGGACAGTACGCAGGCCATGTGCACGCCGTCAGAATTTCGTAAGAAAGGGTCTATCGCATTTTTCCCCACGAGAAAGGGTCTTTCTCTTTCTGGGACATAGAGTACGCAGGGGGTCATCCAAAATCTTTACGCAGTGATGCCAGACTGGCGGGAGAAATCCCGCATGCGGGACTTTTTTACCCCCTCTCCGACCCTGGCGGGACAAAAATATCCCGCCGGCTGCCCTCGGCCTATTCGCTAGAGCGAGCGCAAGCCACACCCCCATCACTCTCTCGCCCCGCGCCCGCCTCCGTCCCCGTGACGTCACGGGACATGTCTCGACACGCTCGACTGTGTGACGTCACAAGGCATGAAGCGGCGCAGTCGCCTCGCGCTTGCGTGACGTCACGGGGCACGAGGCGTCACAGTCGTTTCGCGCTTGCGTGCCGTCACAAGACGACGCCACACGTTGGCTTCGCGTAAATTAACGTAGTATCTAATAAATAAATAAATTAACTAATAAAAGAATGAATAAATCGGGTAAATTGTTTAACAATCGAAATTGGCGGATTATTTGTTTATAAATAATAAAAAAATGTTTAATTTGTTTAAACAATTGAAATTGCGTTTCAATTTTTTTGAAAATGCTAAAAAAAAGTTTTATTTGTTTAAAAAATAGACATTTTCGTTTCAATTGATTAAAAAACCAAAATGCCATTTAATTTTTCCAAAAATAAATAACAAAATATTGAATCGGTTTAAAAAATTGAAATTCGTATTTCGTTTGTTTAAACAATCGAAATTGACTCTTAATTTGTTTAAAAAATAAAAATTTGCGATTCAATTGAGACAAAAATTGAAATCGGCGTTTCAATTGATGAAAGAATCGGAATTTGCGTTTTAGTCGTTTAAAAAATCGAAAATTGCGTTCAATTTGTTTAAAAAATCCAAATTTTCGTTTAAATTGTTTAAAAAAAATTGTTTAAAAAATGTGCGTTTCAATTGTTTAAACATTCGAAATTCACGTTCAGATTGTTATAAAAATCGATATTAACTATTTATTTGTTGTAAAAACCGAACTTCATTTCAATTATTCAATCGATGGAAATTCACGTGTGAATTGTTTAAAAAAAATAAAAATTCACGTTTAAATTGTTTTAAAAACCGGAATTTGCGTTTTAATTGTTGTTAAAATCAAAATATACGTTTAAATAGCTAAAAAATGAAAATTAGCGTTAATTGGTTTAAAAAATCGAAATTCGCGTTCTAATTATTTAAGAAATCAAAATTGGCGTTTCATTTGTTTACAAATGCAAAGTTTTCGCCTAATGTGTTTACAATGTATAAATTACCGTTTCATCAGTTTAAAAAAATTATTTTTTTTTGTATTTTTGAAAATTCTTTCACATTGGTTGTTTAAAACTTAAAAGTTTTCATCCAATTTGTAAAAAAAAAAAATAACATTCAATCTCTTAATATAACGCATAAACAAAGAGCTTAATCAGCGACGATCTCCGAAAACTTTGAGCGGTTCGTTTATCGAATGAAATTTTACTGAAAAAATCTAAAATAATTCAAATATGATCGTTTTCCTATCGAATGGTGTTGAAGAAATGTTAATCGGTAAAAAAGTTATTAAATGTATACAATTTTATACAACTTTTTTTTAGAAATAAAATATTTTATAATTTATGATTCATCAATTATAAATATTATAATTTTGAAAAGATTTACTAGCAAGTTTCGAATTTTCAACCAAATTGAATACACATTTCCAAGTTTTGAACAAATTGCACGTTAATTTTGAGTTCTTGAACGAATTAAACATGACTTTTGTTTTTTAAACAATTAAAACAAGAATTTCGATTTTTTTAACCAATGAATTATTTTTAGATTCATTTTTACACAAATTAAACGTCAATTTCGTTTCCTGAAACAAATCAAATACGAATTTCAATTTTTTGCGTCAATTAAACATTTTTTTATTTTTTTTTAACCAATTGAACATTTTTTTTTTTTTTTTGAAAAATTAAACGTCAATTAGATTTTTTAAACAATTGAAATGTCAATTTCGACCGATTAAATAATTGAAACGCTAATTTCAATTTTTTATATAATTGAATCGACAATTTCTATTGTTTAAATAATTGAAACGCAAATTTCGATTTTTTAAACGGATTAAACATTTTCATATCGTTTGTAAACAAATTGAACTTCAATTCCTATTTTTTAAACAAATTAAACATTTTTATATTATTTGTAAACAAATTAAACTTCATTTCCTATTTATTAAATAATTAAAACGGAATTTACGATTTTTTAAACAATTTACACGTAAATTTCAATTTTTTGACCAATTAAACGTCAATAACTATTTTTAAAGAAATTGAACATCAATTTCGATTTATTTCCATTTCATTTCAAGTCAAATCATGCGTTAATCTTCACGCGTGACGTCACGACCCGCGCTGGCTCGGTCGCTCGGGGCATGAGTGACGTCACGAGCCCGGTGACTCTGGCGCGCGTAGCTCCGCCCAGCCGCTAGCCCGCGTCACGTGGTGGGGGGAGCCCGGCGAGCGTGCGGGACTTTTTCGCCCGCGAGTCTGGCATCACTGTCTTTACGGTGCGTGGAAAAAAATGTTTCCAGAGCCGGTGCATAGGCCATGTGCATCAACCTGAGCTCGAAAAGATAGGATTGTTCTCGCTCTCTCACTTTCACATTCGGTGAGTACAATATAATTATAATACATTATTATTTTCACAAGTTCGATTTATTAATCCAACTATTGTGCGAGTTATCAAATCCGAGCCATTTTACATAAAGTTTGTCAAGTCGTTTTTTCAACACTTTTTCAACTAAATAAATATCGGGGTGTTTGACCGCGAGTAGCTCTTGCTCATAGAAACCACCGGCAATCGGTTTATTCTCATAGTCTCTCAGTCTGTACGTCACGGGCAAAGTATTCATTATTCGAGATATCGTAAATATTTCCGTTGTCCAATTGGGTGTATAGCCTTTCGCAAAAATATTTTTATATTTACTAATTCGAACTTTTTCGCCGACTTGAAACTTTGGCTTTCTGGTATATTTAATTTGTGGTTGATCGTACACAGTATGCAGGAGATTTTTCTCATGTTTAGCACATACGTCTTTTGGCTTCATTCTAATAGTACGATGTATTCGAAAAGCAACTGGTCTATAATATCAATCCACTTATAACTTCCGCGAAGACTAAACTGTTTCCACATTTTATTTTTTATTGTTCGATTGAAACGTTCGCAAATCGATGCCTTCAAATTGCTAAATGTTGAGTACAAATGAATTTTATATTGCTCCATAAGAGATTGAAAATTTGAATTGTAAAACTCTTTGCCATTATCGACGTGTAATTTTAATGGTGTCCGTCCTTTGATAAGTATTTTTCTCATTGCGGCAGTTGTATCTTTACCCGTCTTGCTCTTCATCGGTACGGCCCAAGCGAATTTTGAAAATATATCGATGACGGTAAGTAGATATTTGTATTGGTTGTTTTGACCGGCGTAAGCTGACATATCGACGAGGTCGACTTGCCAAGTCTCATCGAGGCCTCGAATATCAACATGGCGGCGAGGATAGTTCCGTCGGGCGGATTTATGTAACTCCTCCACTAGCGCTTCTTTGTGCGCGCTCATTCTCGAGAACGTGTAGTCTAACGTCCACGTCGGCAATGGCGTTTGAGTTTCGAGTAGCTAAGTCTTGTACTGTTTCGAGGTTGATATTTACAGTTCTTATGATATCTTGCATTGTCGTCTCAAGCCCCTGAACCAATAGTAGATTACTGTCATTCATTTCTTTTCGTAAAATCTTCACTGTAGTATGTACTTTGCGATGTAAGACGTTTAAGGCTGCAGCATCGTCTTGTTGTTCAGGGGCAGCAACGTTGCGGAGTCTTTTGTTCTCCAAATCATAATGACCGCCTTCGGTTAATTTAAATCCAATACCAGGATTACCGGGAACGCCGGGGCGGCCGGGAAGGCCGCGATTTTTTACACCTGCGCTCTTATCGAGCTGTCGTCCAAACACATCGACACTCATCTTGCAAATGTTTAGAATCTCGATAGGTGACGAGTTAATATATTATCTGAGCCTCCCGTAGTTCCTCTATAATTGACATAATTTCGTTTCTATGAGAGGAGTTGCCAGCTGTTTGTGATGCCAAGAGTAGACGAAGCCGATTCACTAGCTCGTTTGGATCATCCCAATAAACATAATCCACCTTAACATCTTTTTGCGTAACTTTATATTGAGATATACCTTTTCCGGTGTATTCAACATCGCTTAAAATTTTTGCAATATAATTGATGAATTTGAAAGTTTTATTCACACGGATCGCTTCCCTATTCTTGTAATACTTCTTATGCGCATTTATTCTGATAATTATATTCTTATAATTTTTCATATCATCGACGCTAATATGAGCAACATTGGGTTTTTTTTTAAACAACAGTTCGATAAGTCCGATAGTTTTTCTATAGCTTACATCTCCTATTTGAATAGAAGTAGCGTTAAAATTTATTGGTGAGCCTCCAATCATTAGCCTATCATTAGCAAGATTTCTCACCCCATAAGAAATGTCTAAATCGGTCGTTCTATTTGATCGCAACAATGCGAGATATTCATTTATTAATTCATCTACATCAGTGTTTGTCTGTACAATTCCATTATCATCATCATCATCATCATCATCATCGTCGCTATTAACGTGTTCAATATCGCCGCCATATGCCGACTTAAAAGAAATATCTTGCTCACTGTCATCGTCGACGTCGTCGTTGCTAGATTCACGTTTCACTATTCCACTCGTTCCGGCTCTTTCAACAATGTTGTCATAATTTATTTCATCCTTAATTTCATTCTTAATTTCCCCCTCCTTAATTTCTTTCTTCACTAGTGCCGTATCGTGATTTTTAATTGTGTGGGATGCATTCACTAATTTTTCCAATGGATTCACGAGTGGTTTGAAGACTTCTTGCATCGCCTGTTCATTGGCCTCGCGGCCAGTTTTCAACATTTTATGTTTTCGTCGAATTGCATCGCTGGCTTTGACGATTTTAGGCAAAACGTCTTGTTCTCTAGAAATATTTTCACTCTTCATGTTGCCGCAGCTGAATCGCGGACACTACTGTTTCAAGATTGGCTAGTAATAGAATATTTATTACTTATCGATGCACGCGAAACAGTCAAACCCTTTCCTATATCTACCTCGATCAACATCACTATCCTTGTCAATCATAATAAATCCATAGTTATCGCCCCAGCATGCCGAGCATACATTTTTGAACTCAACGTAAGGCATATCAGTGTTTACGTGATCATTGTATATATGCTTGAGATTCATTTCATCTTGCTTAAATAGTACTAGGAGATTAGCATTATCGCGCACGAGATGCTTCGGAATACGTGCATATGTTTGACAAAGATAGAATGAATCAACATGCTCGTGTCTACCCATTGAAAAATATGCTCGAATATTATCCTGTTTCTCACATGCTACATCATCGAAAATAAATATTGAGTTCGGTCGAGCCTCGCTTGGTGGCACCACTTGTTCATTCTCGTTGAAGGGAAAATATTCAACACCGTCTACAGACTCAAGCAGTTTTTCTAATAACTTATACTTTGGCTGCTTAAGAGATTTCGAGTATATATAAATATTTTCAAATCGTAATCCATTGGGATGAGTGATGAGTGTAAGCAACGCATTAGTTTTGCCGCAGTTTGATGGACCGCAGAACACTGCACGAACGGTATTTGGCAATAAATTACCATGTCGCTTCGCGATCTTTTCATTCTGCGCAAACTGATCGAAATCGATCACAGGTAAATTGGTGGATTGTGTCTTGAACTTCATCCCGATGCAGACTAACGAGAAACCTTATAAATAATCGTTTATATATAAAAATTTCCTCAGTGACTCATGAGTCTTCTGATGGATAAGATCGTGAAGAAACGTGCTAAAAAGCGTGGTAAAGGCTTGGTTAACAGTCTCATCAATAATCTCCCTGTTGAATTACATCTGCCTGGTTATCAGTACTGTGGACCAGGAACAAAGCTATCGAAACGTCTTGCACGGGGCGATCCGGGAATTAATCCGCTCGACGCAGCCTGTAAGGAGCACGATATCGCTTATTCGAAAAATCGAGAAAATCTTGCTGCTCGAAGCGCTGCCGACGCGATATTGGCTGAGCGCGCTTGGAAACGCGTGCGCGCCGCTGACGCTAGTGTAGGTGAGAAAGCAGCCGCGTGGGCCGTTACCAACATAATGAAAGCTAAAAGAAAATTTGGTATGGGTTCGAAGAAAATTAACAACGTTGGACTTGGAAAGATAATTGAAGCTGCTAAGAAAGCGATGATTCAAAGTAATGATTCACGCGTTGTCATTAAAACAGCTCTTAAGGGTGCTCGCTAAGCTCTGAAAAAAGCAGGCGGCAAATGTAAAGTACTCACACCCCGAGTACTACCTGTGCCAAATAAAATAGGTGGTTTTCTGCCATTTCTCGTGCCCATTTTCGCGGGACTTAGTGCCGCTGGGGCATTGACCAGTGGTGCGGCCAGTATAGCTAAAGCTGTTACCGCCACTCAAGCGGCAAAACGAGAATTGGAGGAGAATAAGCGACATAATCAAACGATGGAGGCTATTGCGTTGGGTAAAGGCTTGCATTTAAAGCCCTACAAAAAAGGTTTCGGACTTCATATTGCATCAAAAAACGGAAAGTGACGCTACCACACCGAGCACTAACTGACACCGACCTATTAAAGTATGCAAAAATTATGAAAATTCCGCACTTTCGTGGAGTTTTTATGCGAAATGGTTTACCGGCGAGTGGTCCATTCAAACGGGAGTCTGCAATTATCAATCTGGACGATAAGAATGGAGCTGGTACACACTGGGTCGCATACAAAAAGTTTGATAACAACGTTATATACTTTGATAGTTTCGGTGATCTTCAACCACCGGTAGAATTTGTCAGTTACGTACGTGTCGGTAGCGTAAAATATAACTATAAACAATATCAGGCATATGATACAGTAGAATGCGGTCATTTATGTCTTAAATTTCTTTGTAATCAACTGAATCGTAAGGAAAAATATTCTCTATATAAACACTAACCATGATGCTTCACACTCAGTTCTATATCAGTCAGCATCATGAATGATACTCTTACATTGACCATATCTGGAACTTCTTCCATTCTCGAAGCTCAATATTTTCCGCCTATTGAACTTTCCACAGATAAAGACTATGCTCTAGGCCTGCTTGAATTACTAACCTTCAACTCAATTCCCAATATAGACGTTGATAATAATAAACTTCACATTGGCGGAGAAGTAATAAGTATTCCGACTGGTAGCTATGAGATTGAGGATATTGAAAATTATGTGAAACCCATCCTGATCGGTAAGAATATTACTATCGATATTAAACCTGTCCTCACGCCGTACTCGACGCGCGGTCAGTTTTAAGGGAGTCTCGACTCTCTCTCTCTCTCGTCCGGAGTTCGGATTAGGGAGGGAATAATTACTCCGAAAATTATGCAAACACACGAAAACAGTAATTTTATTAGAAAACACACGCGGAAAACAAAAGAACAAATAAACAAAATGAATTAATACGCTCAGTGACAATAATCTCGCTCGCCCTCGTGGCGCTCTCGATTGTACGGCTTTCGATAGCCTCGCGACTCTGCGATCTCTCTCTCGTCTCACTCTCACTCACAATATTTCGCTTCGACGGTCTCGACGGAAGTGGACTCGGCCAACTCACCGGCACGCGTCTCATTCTCTCGCTTGCTCGTTCGATTGCGCGTTTTCGCGTGCGTGTCGCGTCGGTACCGTTAACTCGTATACTTATACTTGACGCCCTCGTCTCGCGCGGGTTTTTGAAACTTAATTTTGAGGGCCTTTAACATTCGGCCACGCTTCGCAGTAGCTCGTCCTCGAGCTTTTCGCTATGTGTTTATTTCGTAATCCCTAAACGTTTCGGCTTGCGCACGGCGCGTGTAGATTTGCGTTTAGGTTCTGTCGACGTTGTGTCGTTCGCAGACGAGTCGTTTGTTTGTTCGCTTACCGATTCATTCGCTCCATTCGTGGCGACTACCGTTACAATCGATTTCGGTCGTCGTCCTCGCGCTGCTTTCTTCACACTGACTTTTTTAGGCTTTTCACTCTCAAGTTTATCGCTAGTATTACATTGATTTTTGATCGTAGCACGGTTATCACTGTTATCACTTGGCATCGGTTCGATGCCATCACTTTGATTCGTCGCACTATCGTTTGTTGCACTTACATTGGTTTTATCGCTTATTCTAGTCTTATTTGCTATTACGGTGTCTTCGTTGTCCAATGAAGTATCGAGGTCTTTCTCGTCGTCGAATTAATCATCGTCTTTCTCACGGAGTTCCGGCTCCCATAGCTTTAATTGACTCACATGCGCGGTTAACACGTAGCGTCTTCCTTGCGGATTGTCATTTAAATCCGTAACGTGATAAGTATCACTCGGTAGTTTTCGCGTAACGACCAGTGGACCTCGGTACTTCTCGTGCAGTTTCGTAGATTCGCCCGTCGCGCTGGGCACCGTTATCATATACACTACGCTTCCGACCTCATAGTCGATGTTTCTCGCACGATTTTCGTCATACCTCGCTTTGGCTTTGTTTTGTTCGATTCTAATACGCTCTCGCGCCGATGCTTGTAACTCTCGCGGATCGTTGGACGCGCTCTCGCTCTCGTGAGCGACTCTTTGCAACGCGCCTTCGCCTCGCATGGGAACATATCCGTATAGTAATTCAAACGGGCTTTTCCCGGTACTCGCGTGTCGCATGTCGTTCAAATCGTTCTGAATCTTTTTAATCGCGGCGTCCCAGCTTCGGCCGTCGTCGTTAACGAGATTGCTTTGAATCGCGGCGATTAACGTAGCGTTAAGACGCTCCTGTTAAGTCCTGACGTAACGCTCTCTATTTCTTTTATTAATAATAATTTTCGCAACTTATATTTCTGCTTATTTTTTCATATAATTTGCAAACCTGTTCCTTCCAAAATAATTCCTACATTTCACAAAATTCAAACATTATTCATTATCATTAAACTCATAAAAGGAGTGATATTTCTTATCGATCGCTGAACGATATTCCAGGAATGGATCTCCTCTGGAAAATATTTCCAACGGGATCTCAAATACTCGTCGTGTGAATTAAAATTTACATGGGTAAAAGATGGAAATAGAATTATTTACCACACGAGATAGATGCGGACAGAGGTTTGAATCCCCCTCGACACACGCACTACCCTCGGTAAAACAGCGAACTCCGCTGCCGACGTCGATACGATCGACCGCAGCATCGACCCAAGGAGCATAGATCCAAGCTTTTACCCTGCGGCTAGACCGTTGGAATTTTCCTAGCCGAATAACCTAACGGGCTTGCATCGTAAAAAAGGGAATCTACATTACCTTATGTATGGAAGTTAACCCTGCCCATCGACATAGTTTCGGTATTTTAACACCGAACAACGTCACGTAATATTCCTGAATATGTGGGTCACGCGATTGAGAGTCAGAACATCCCTCGTACAATTCAATCATTCATCATCATAAAGAAATAATTTCTCCATCAACAATTCTAAAATACGTTTCATACCCCCACACGCTTTTTAACATTTAACGAAAACCGATAAAAACGATCGATGAAATTTCGGCAGCTACTTAATATAAAAAAAAAACTACAGTATGAATTGAATCAAAGATAATAAAATTGTCCAGGATATTAGGGAAATTAATCAATACGATTTGTCGACAAACGCGATTAATATATAAATTCGAAATCGACAATATTCAAAATCATAGGAATAATATTCGGTATAGCTTAGTCATAAAATACAGTCAATACACCAAAAATAAATTATAATTGAACAGAGACCAGATCGTAAATTTGTGCGAAGCCATAGAATTTGATACAAATAAAGGGGCCACTAACTTCGTAAAGTGCGCTCTAGTTGCAGCTAATATAATATACGACTGTTGAAGAAAAATAAAAAAATTGCCCGAAATTCAAAAGATAACAAACTAGTAAGACCGAAAAATCACGTTGCCAGGCTAAACATTTAAGGAAAGACGGTCGTAAAATTTTACGACCCACCGAAACTGAATTGCGGTAAGACGTAGAATGGATGACAAGTGTGCCTCAACGGTGACACATGAGGGGCGAGCGGTTCGACCCCCCCGAAAGAGAAGATGCAGTCCATTTTAAAATACTAATGCACCGCGCGCAAAGAAATGACTCCCTACGATAGGGAGAATAAAAAAATAACATTTTAATTACATCAACATTTTAAGGAAGATTTTCTCTATAAAATATCATTATTATTTTTCCGATTATGCTTACCGTTAAAGCGGAAATTAAGAACAAAAATTTATTCCATGGATTGCGTTTTTTCGATTTATGGTAGGAAAATTATGAACCGATAATTATATCAAATTAATCAGGAATATTCCACTAATCTAACGCCGTTATTATTTTTCCGAAATTATATGCCGTTTGTGGGAAATTTATAAAACAAGTAGCACCAAAATATTTGGAGCGAAAAACGTACACCGCGTAAAGGAATTCGGTTTCCCCTCGATTTATAATGCAAAATATCAAACCGCGGTTTATACCAAAATGTTCGGAAATAATCCACCTTTAACATGGAATTATTACTTTTCCGATATCACTTAACGTATGATCAGGACACGTCGCGAAAGACAGAAATTATGCTAGAAAAGGCAGGCGTAAAGATAAAGGGGCCCGTGCAAAGGAACGAGTTGCGTAAGCCAAGTCGCATAATCTCAAGGCTAGTTCACGACGATAGGGGAAGATCATCAGGTACACCGAAAGAGGGGAATTTTACAGCTCGCCCGGGCAAACAGAACATTAGTTCCGGAATAATCCATATAAGGAAATAGGATGATCGGACGGCACTGTTACCAGGCACTTGCAATAGCTGGTGCACGGCTTCCAAAGAGGGGGGCAAAGCCCCAAGAAATCGGCCCGGTTATGCTACCAATACCTCGAAATATTATGAAACGTTTTGCCAAATAATAAAATAATTTGTACAAGAGCCGAGATATATTTTCAACATTCAGGGATATAATATTTTGACACCCAATACTTGAATTATTATAATATTATAAAATGATTGCTGATAAAATGATACACATTTCTCGACTCTTATTATCAGTTTACGGATACGTATACGTATAAGAGAAGCTTACGAACAGTAACAATATATCTTCTCCTATACGTTAACAATATCGTATATTAATTATATTAAATATTTAGTTATGAATCATTAATATTAAGTTTTACAAATAAGTCAGGCAAATAATTAAGCATAAGAAACTGAAATTCAATGGAAAATGGATAAATCCACAATTATTTAACAATAAGAGAAATCAGCAAATCCAAGAATTTCGAACAGGCCGAGAGGAGAGTAACGAGGAGCGAGATTACTCATCAGGGGAGTACGCTCCAGGCAAAGATTAGGGAGGGACTTCCTTCCCCCTCTGGATTCATTTCCTAGCATATAAAAGCCGCGGAAAAGGGCGCGAGCAGTACAGAGCAGACCAGAAGTAGATTTTTAGTAGTCCGGCCCGTAAGCAACTAGACCAAGTAGAGAGAGACGGCGGCGCGTAAGAGCGAGCGCGGGATCGGTAAATCCAACAAGTAGGCTGGTACTCCGGCTAGGCGACGAGAGAGATAGAGTCAGAGACCGCGTTGTTCGTTATTCTCTATACTAGAAAAAGATCGCGAGTCCGTTGTGCGACCACAAAGAAATAGAGGAACTCTCCTATTGGAGGATTTTGTCGATAACCCTTTCCATCTCCAAAAATTGTATTCATTTTTTCATGCAACCAGAGTTTTCTTGGGTTAATTCAGTTCACCGAATTACCATTCTCAAGTCATCTCGTGGAACGAAACCATCCTTCGTTTCACCATCGAATTTTCTTTTACTCGATAGTTAAAAGACAATTTTGTACGAATTTTTATTCCAACGAATCATTTGTACTCTCCGAAAATCACATTCTTGTACTTTCGAATTTGCCTGAATTATTTTCTTTGAATAAATCTCGAATATCCCGGCATATCGCGTGAAATTTGTGTTCAACCAATCCACTACATCGCGAGTGAGCATCATCTCAACAAATAACGTAAGTACAATTTAATTCTATTTCCTTGATAAATCTATAAGTAAAAAGTGTGCAATATTCTCTATTATTCAAACTCCTCATTAATTCGCCCAGTCGTCGCCAGACATCATCAACACTACTCACCGAATATAATTCAATTATAAAATCATTTCTATAACGCAGTAAAATAAATTCAGGTAATTCAAATCATTTCTATATCGCGGTGAAACAAAAATCCGTTTAAATCAAATTATCAACGATCGTTATTTTAATTACGCAACGGATAAGGAAATTTTATAATACCTCTAAGACAAGTCAACGAATAGCATTCCAAGCCCTATCCTTAGTAAATTTCCTCACGGTTAGACTAAAAAATGGGCAGTTGCGCCGATAATTGATGCCAGGAGTGGTAAAGGAGTGAGAAATCTCTCTTGACCAGCGTGTATTCAATCGTACTCGACGCAACCTCGCGTTAAAATTCAGGTGAAAGAGAAACACCCGCATTTTTGACGTGACAAATTTTTGGGGGCTCAACCGGGGTCAATGGAATGCTTGCTTGTTAAATTGAATTTTATAACAATCTACGGATAAAATATTAAGCAATTTTTCTGAAACAACAGCACACATACACGCACACTCGCATACAAAAAAAAAATGTGGAAAATAGGAAACGATTGTTATTGCAAATCAGAATTAATTCTATAGAGAGAATTCATACAATTATATTCTTGTATTATCGAATTGCTGCGCTAGTACGAACTGTAACCTCTTATAACCTTGACTGGAAACTGGGATTTGCGCGGCTCGCCACGTAATCTCACTCAAAAAACCCTTTCCCTACGTCGCCGCGCAGTTCGCTGCAACGCCACATTTTCCTATCTAAACCCCGGTTCGTGCAGCGTTGACTCTACCTTGCAGCAGATAAGCTCAAGGGGCGATATTTGTTAATAATTTATATAAATATGAACAAATTACATTTTTAAAATCATTGTACCATTGCGTTAATGTGAGCCGTAACCTTCAATAACCTTTACTGGAAACTGGGATTTACGCGGCTCGCCACGTAGTCTCACTCAAAAACCCCTTTCCTCTGTCGCTGAGCAGTTCGCTGCGAAGCCACACACTCCTGTCTAAACCCCGGCTCATGCAACGACAATTGGGAATTATTGCATTCGAATATTATTGTACGGCTACGTTAATACAAACTGTAACCTTATAAAACCTTGACTGGAAACTGGGATCTGCGCGGTTCGCCACGCAATCTCACTCAAAAAACCTTTTCCTTACGTCGCCGCGCAGTTCACTGCAAAGCCACGCTCCTACCTGAACCCCAGTTTGTATAACGATAGTTTGGAATTCAGTATAAAAAAAAAAAAAAAAAAAATATTCCAATTCGCGTCGCTTAAATTTTGTTTGTTACAATCCTATGATAGTCGTTTCTTATGGTTTGCAAGCAAGAAATAATAATTTACAAAGACTACACGAACAACACGTAACTCTAGGAGAAGCTCGACGAAGCGAACAGGCTTCAGAGAACAATAAAGAAAATATTGCACCCCAAATCATTTACATATTGAAACCAATCGAATACACTACAACGCCTGTAGACACTGAAAACATTAATTGGTACGATCCGCGACGGGAATTTTACGAAAACCAGAATAATCTCAGAGTAGAAAGAGAACAAAGACATTAATTCTCTCAGTACAAAAATAATAATAGGATAATCGAATAAATAACGCACATATAAAGAAAAAAAAGGAGAACAGAAATAAAATGAAAATAATAATTACCCAGTTACATAAATTATATTAACGGGAAAGGGGTCATCGAACATCATTTCGTAAAAAAAAAACCCTTTGCACCCTTTGCAAAAAAAAAATATATATAAAAAAAAAAAAGAGGAAACATTTTTCTCAAATTCGATGCCTAAAACAGTTAGTTCGCGCAAACAAATTAAAACACCAGTTGAAACGAGAATTATAAAAACCCAACGACTCCAGGGAAACGAGGAAAACATTTTAGCCGCGAGGAATTTCTCGAGAGCCAAAGACCCTGCCATAAAATGTAATACGGAGACGCATAACTGCTCGTGTGGTCCTTCCACGGTAAAGACTTTAAACTCTGAATCCCTACGCAGACTATACCACCAAGTAAAAAGGAAATATACACCTTCAGGAGAAATTGGCGAAAGAACAGGGAAATTAATTCAAATCATCGAACTCAACGACGAAGATCAACTTGAAATTTTTGAAATCCAAATACACCAAAGAATGCACTAATAAAAAAAAAAAGGGGAAAGGAGAGTAGACGAATACATAATACGAGGGAATAAAAATTGTAATGTTACATTACTGGATCGTATTAATTTTCATAATCTTATTGAGCCGGTACTACAATAAAGGAACGAAGAAATACGTATACAAGAAAAACAGTAATAAATCCAAGAAAGACAAACACATTTATCCCAGGAGTCGCAAACCACTCGTAGACCGTCATTAAATTTGTCCTGTACTGGCAGTTAATGCAATTACTTTCGAGATCAATATTCCATAGGGTCATAACGGAACAAATAAAAAAAAAATATATAAAAAATCGACAAGGAAAACGTAAATTCCGTTACTTTCAATATCCCCAGAAAAATAGATTTTTGTAAAAACAAAGGAAGATAGAGGAATAAAAGCATATATAACTACGGTAATAAAATCAAGGAACGGGTTAAGAAGCGGCGAATTCAAAATAATGAAAATAGTCGCGAAATAAATGCCGGCGACTCGGTCTCAATTAAAAATCAAAGGCGACGACGTTCTCAGAGAATACCCAGACGAACGAAAGAAAAGGACAAAGCCGAAAGCAGAAATTAAGAAAGTGAGTGAGCCACAGGAAATTAGCGAACCCCGTACTGAATCAATTGAAAGTTTAAATTTCGACAAACGATATCCTCTCGTACATTACCACTCGTGTCCTGCGTTAATAAAATTCGATGTAGTAAAGTTAGAGTCCAACTGGGAGTATAGTAAGGAAGCAAAAGTCCATTACGGGTCGTCCCCCGCGTTGATAAGTTCCGAGATAACGAAATCACCTTCTCCCATAACATTCGATACCGACCCTAATATCGAGGCAAAGATCCGCGAACTCGAGGAAAAATTTAACGTAAAGATCACCAAAGTACAAGCGGTTTCGAACAAAGAAATCAAGGAATTATAGGATAAAGCGGAACATATTTTTACCGAACTCGAAACAATAGAAGCAAATATCCTTCGTGCTGCCGACGAAGTAGCTCAGCTAACGGAGGCGGAGGAAAAAACAGGTGAATTTCCTGTCATAGTCAAAATCGCTGCAACAACCGAACAAATTCCGACACCTGTAGCAAAATCTCCCGTAACCTCTTCTGTAAAGGTTCCTTTGAAAACCCCTGTCGATTTTCCAGCAATATCTCCCCGCAAAAAGATCATATTTTCACCTAAAAATACGCCAAAAACTTCCCCCGGTGGGATCTCAAATACAGGAACTATTATTATCTCGCCGAAAGTAAGTCCGAAAAATTCGCCGGTATCAATTTTAAACGCAGAAACCGTAACGCCGTCGAAGAAAAGCCCATCGGCAAGCCTCGAACAAATCAATCAGGTAGAGAAAGACACTGACCCGACGGAAGAATTTAAAGAAACCCTCGAAGAGTGCGCAGAGAATAAAGAAACAATAAAAATTACCAAGACACCTATAGGATCTCCGCACGGTTCCAACAAATCAGACGTTTCTAGTATCGAGTCCGAAATATATTCTACACCGCAGGGAACGATTTTTGATCAGCCCGCGGAAAACAATCGCTCTTTGAGACGCAAATTATTTGGAACTTTAAGAACGACACGAGGAAAACGCATTAAAAACGTTAACTTAGAAGAGAGTAAAGCGATAACACGCAAAATTGTAAAAATTACTTCATCAGGATTAAACAGAAAAAAAGGCATATTAAGTCTCTTCAAGACAAAGGAGGAAAATTTTGATAAAAAGGTTCTAATCAACGGTGCGAGAGATAGTGATGAAAATTCGGCTACAACCAAAATTGTTAATTTAACCCCGATAAAAAACGTCGAAGAAAATACACCGGGTAAAGATAGTAAAAAGCCTCTCGACAATAAGGCTATTTCTACAACCATGATCAACCACAGTCAAGTCGTATCCCTTCGAGACGCGCTCGCGGTAATACCAGAGTACGATGGGAAAACCACGTCACTCAGCGCGTTTATACAAGGATGTGAGGAGGCAGCCGAAATGTTAGAACCCGAGAACGAGAAAAATCTAGTAAAAGCGCTCAGAGTAAAAATTAAAGGCGAACCTCGACGAACAATTCAGCTAAACACCTTCGAAACGGTCGAAGAATTAACAGACTTTTTGAAAAGCATTTACTCTCCCGCTCGCAATACTTATCAATTACAAGGAGAACTAGGAGTTATTTACCAGAAACCAAACGAACGGTGATTACTTTTTCGAATCGACTACGCGATATTGGTTACCAAATATTAGACGCGTATGAATTCGGGAAAAACAGCGCTGCTGACGAGATTTTTAAGAAAAATACTACCGAGAGCCTTCCGCCGTGTTTTATAAACGGATTAAAACCCGAAATCGAACAAAGAATGAAACCATGCGACACGATCGACGAAGCCGTTAAAATGGCAGTAAAAATAGAGAGAGAATTAGCCGGCCGTGCAGCGCTCCGAGGTGAAAGCGTTAACCCGCCCGAAACAAAGGGAAATAAATCCGACAACAAGCGTAACGTTCATGTAGTAACCAGAGATCAAGTAAACTGTCAACTTTGCAAAAAGACGGGACATACTGCTGCGACATGTGCTTTAAATAAAACTGCTAACACAGTCGCAAGAATCAAAGGAAAACGAAGTCGAAAAGAAAAACGTCCCTGTGTGTCAAGCATGCAGTAAAATCGGTCACACCGCGGAGAAGTGTTTCAAACTTTTTCCCCCTAGAAATAACAGCAATCAGGCAAATCAAATTACCGCGCCAATGATAACTTCATGCCAAGTGTGCGATAAACGCGGCCATACGGCCGATCGATGCTATAAAATTTTTCCGCCGGAAAGGAAAAATCAAGGGCAATCCTCCGCAGTGTGTCAACTATGTAAGAAGACAGGACACATAGCTGCGAGCTGTCCTCAACTGCCGCGGTCAGGTCAAGCGCCAGCCGGCGGGCGAGACACACAAGTGCCCCAGGGCCTAAGATACGGGCCGCAACCCTCCATAAATTGTCAGATCTGTAAGAAAGACGGCCACGGGGCCTATATATGCCCATATCGAAGTAATAATTCGCAGCCTCCAAATCAAAACCAGTCCGCACCGCAAAAATCATACGAAGAAACGACTAACGATTTTGTATGTCATTATTGTAAAGCACCGGGTCATTTCATTAGAGAGTGTCCCAAGAGAGTAGCAAACGAGGCTAAATCGCAGAATGCGTCGGGAAATGCGAGTGGTCTCCCGAGCTCGGGTGCGATGAGAGAGGCCACGACAAGTTCGCACCCCGTTCGAGTCATCAGAGCAGTAGAATTCGCGAACCCAGAATTTTAGAAATCTTTACGATAAAATTGCATAACGAGAGTTCCGTTCCCTCTTTCTTACTACATAGCGAAGGAATTAAATCTCCTATAACCCTTATGGTTGACACTGGGTCCGGTTCTAATATCATAAAAGAACGTTGCTTGTACCCCGAGACCCTTGTGAACCGGCAGGAAATTTTACAACTCAACGGTATTACGGAATCATCGATCTATACTCGAGGTCATGTTAAAGTTCAGGCATTCGGGCGGTACGCTACTTTCCACGTGGTGGGAGACGATTTTCCTATCACGGAGGAAGGAATACTGGGTTCGGAATATCTCGACGGCAATCGCGTCAAAATAGATTACGAAAAACGGCATTTAAAAATGCAAGACACGAAAATACCGTTCTCGGCACAGGAAAGAATGATTATTCCGGCCAATACAAAGAAACTATGTTTCATACGCATTAAAAATTTAGATATCAGAGAAGGATATTTACCACCTCTCGACGCTGGCGAAGGACTAACGCTCGAGAGTGGGTTCGTGGAGAATAATAATGGAAAGGCTTACATTTTTATTACCAACAGTAACAGCTACAATGTAGAGGTAGAAGTACCAGTAATGGCGCTTAGACCCGCTCAAATGCCAGGAAACCCTAGGTATCAAAAGGAAAAATTAATACCATGCAATGACTCAAGGATAACGATTGAAAACAAGACAAGAGAAAATGAAAATTCAGAGAATCCGGTCGGAAATTTTGATCAAGATCGTACGAATAGCGATGCTGGACCCGCCGCAGGGCCAGACGTTATCGACAATAATAATTCAGAAAATTCAGTTAAAGTTGTCCAAGATTCGTGTTTGATAATCGACTCGCAACCCATTGAAGGGCCGAGCGTTATCAACGATTCGGTTTTAAGTTATCGTACGACGAGCGACGCTGTGCCCTGTGAGAGGCCAGGCGCTCTAGACGATGCAGTTTCGAGTTACCGTATGACGAGCGACTCGGCGCCCTGTGAGAGGCCCGGCGCTCTATACGATTCAGTTTCAAGTTATTGTTCGGTAAGCGACTCTGTGCCCCGTAAAAGGCCAGGCGTTATAAACAAAGTCATTTCGGAAAATCTTGGTAAAGTTATTCATAACTCATGTTCGAGTAACGATCGTATACCCACGAAAGGGGCGAACGTTCTTGACAATTCAGTGTCGGTAAATTCGGTATGTAATTCGAGTTCGGTGAGCGAGTATTCGCCCAGTAAAAAGCCGAACGCATTCGATGAATCTTGTTTGATAATTTCAGTCGAAAAGGTTAAAAATTCAGAGGGAAATTTGTCCCTAGTTGAAATAAATACGGGAAAATTTTATAATGATATAGAGGAAACAAAATCGTGTATTACGGAAATATTTGAGGAAAATTCAAGCGTTACCAAGGAACAAAAAATTCAAGAGTCATTGCAAGGAAATCCGGTAGGAAAGGAAATAAGTATTACAGAAAAACACGTGAATAATGAGAAGAATAAACAGACGTATGAAATTAAAGACATCGCGTTAGTAAGGATGCTCGGAGCTATTCCCATCTCTCGCGAAATTTATCCTTTATTTCGGAAAGAACATTGTCATGTAATTAACGAGGCAGCTACAACCCCTCGGTTCGAGAAAATAAAAGAATTATTAAGGTTCGACGGTTTAAACGACAAAGAAAGGAAAAGTATAGAAAGCCTTTTGAGAGAAAGCGCTTTTCTATACCATTTACCCGGCGAAAGTTTGAGCTGTACAACGCTTCTGCAGCATCGGATACCCACTACGGATGATCTACCTATCAATACAAGAGGGTATCGATGGCCAGAGTGTACGCGAAAAGAAATCGAAAGACAGGTCGAGGATATGTTAAAAAATGGGATTATAGTACCCTCTACCTCTCCGTATAATTGTCCCGTATGGGTCGTTCCGAAAAAACTTGACTCCAAAGGAAATAAGAAATGGCGAGTAGTATTTGATTATCGCGCGCTCAATGAAAAAACAATTGCCGATGCGTATCCTATACCCAATATCACTGAAATACTTGATCAATTGGGAGGAGCGCAATACTTCTCAGTCTTCGACTTGGCCTCTGGCTTTCATCAAATCGAGGTATACGCCGCAGACCGTCATAAAACCGCCTTCACAACACCGCACGGCCACTTCGAATTCGTTCGCATGCCTTTCGGTTTACGAAACGCCCCTCCGACGTTTCAACGCACGATGGATTTAACGCTGGGAAGTATCTTAGGATACTTTATATATGCAAGAAGCCTTGAGGAACACGAAAACACTTACAGAGAATTGATGAAGCGATTGGAAATTGCTAATTTGAAACTTCAACCTGATAAATGCGAATTCTTAAAAAGGGAAGTAGCGTATTTAGGCCACGTGATAGGAAAGGACGGAGTGAGGCCCGATCCAAGGAAACTCGAAGCCGTACGCGAATTCCCACAACCGAAGAACGTTAAAAATATTCGCCAATTTCTTGGATTAACGGGTTACTACCGGAGATTCATAGAAAGTTACGCAAAAATATCTAAACCACTCACGGGACTTCTTCGAAAAGAAATACCCTTCGAATGGCATCCAGAACAAAATGAAGCTTTCGAAATATTGAAAGAAAAGTTATGCACGGCACCGGTTTTGCGATATCCGGATTTTTCAAAACCATTTATCTTGACAACAGATGCATCCGGAGTTGCTATTGGCTCCATATTATCACAAGGAGTAATTAATCACGATCATCCTTGTGCATACGCTTCTCGAGGATTAAATAAGACCGAAGAAAGATACGATACGTACGAAAAAGAAGCATTGGCTATTGTATATTCGATACTTCATTTTCGGCCCTACCTGTACGAACGACAGTTTACGGTGGTAACGGATCATAAACCTTTATTGTGGTTCCGTCGCGCTACCGATGGAAATGCTAAAATACTACGTTGGCGTTTAAAACTCGCCGAATACGAATACGATGTTGTGTATAAAGCTGGAAAGATAAATGTTAACGCGGATGCATTGTCAAGGAATCCAGTACAGGAACCTGACGGGAGCGACGGCATTTTCATAATTCGCGTCAACAAGGATACGGAAACGAGAACGAAAAAGAGAAGACGATTGACGGAAGAAGATATCAGTGAATTACTCGAACACGATACGGACGACGAAGAAGCTGACTTAGTAGAGAGCGAAGAAGAAGAAGATAACTATGCATTGGTATATGATGAATTCGAGGAATGCGATTGAGATCGCGAAGTACCCAATGAAACGTTTGCCGCAGCCGAAGAAAATACGGACGGCAATTACCCTCGTGATTTCGAGTTAACGTTTGACGCCCCGATGAACGAAACCGTGCCAGAGGAAAGGCCACCGGCAGCACCAGACGAAAACACCAACGAAACTATGAATGAGCCGTACCATAAATCCCCCGCCGAACGATACTACCCGGAGGACAATGACGAGGCATGGCACGTGCCTGCCGCCGATCCCTATGGGCCTAGCACATCACGAGACTATATACCGCCCATTATACAAGACGCCGCTAGCGAAGAAACTGAAGAAAAAGAAACTGTACGCCATAAACGGAAAAACCACAAGGCGGTACCTATTGAGGAAAGTGAATCCGAAAATTCGAGCGAAGAAGACGAAAATGCCAATGTAGTGAGCGATGAAGAAGGAAACGTCGGTACGGCCGAAGTAATACAATCAAATAATAATCCGCGAGTAAATAACCACGACGTAATTAATGATCGCGGTACTGCAGGGAATGTTAAACAATCTCGAGATCTATTTCACACTCGGAAGGATAGCCTTGCATACTTCGTAACCATCGCCGGCGAACCATTAGACGATGGGAGTAAGAAATTACAGGAGAAAAACGAATTACCCAAAATGAGAAACTTGAGGTTGAAACGGCCTCAATCCTTCGTGAAACGAGGTAATAAATTTAATATTGCCCTTCCGATTTCCGTCGACCAAACCGAGGGTCCCACGCAAATACTCGAAAACATTACAGAAGCCTTACACAACTGTGAATACTTGGCGGGAAGATTAGGGATCCAATCAATAAGTATCGCTAAATCCGAAACAATTTGCAACGTCCCTTGGGATAGAATACACTCTGAAATACAGCGAATATTTGAAGAAAGCGATTTTAAGATTATTCTTTGCAATGGAATAGTTAGAGAACCCGCTGAAGATCAACATGACGAAATAATTCGAGCAATGCACTGTTCACCGATCGGAGGACACCGCGGAGTAAGCAAAACTTATAACAGAATCCGTCACGAATATTATTGGAAAAATCTAAAAGCAGACATACAACAATTTATTCAGCGATGTCTCCAGTGCCAATTAAAAAAATTAGTCAGAGTTAAAACAAAACAACCACTCGTGATTACCGATACGCCCAGCACTGCATTCGACAAAATCGCGATGGATATAGTAGGACCAATAGCAAAAACCAAAAGAGATAACGAATATATACTCACTATCCAAGATCAATTGACAAAATTTTCCATGGGTATAGCACTTCCCAATGCTAGGGCCGTAACCATCGCGGAGGCATTCGTGAAGCATTATATCTGTCAATTTGGTGCGCCAAGAGCGGTATTAACCGATCAAGGTGCGAATTTTCTGAGCAAATTTATGCAACAAATTGCTAAATTATTTAGAATTCGGAAAATTAGAACGACTGCTTTCCACCCACAGTCAAACGGTTCCTTAGAGCGATCTCACCACGTCCTTGGAGAATATTTAAAACAATATACAACGCGAGAAAAAAACTGGGACGAATGGGTCGAATTGGCAATTTTTAATTATAATACGAACGTACACGAAGGGACTAAGCACACACCTTACGAAATGGTGTTTGGAAAAATAGCTAGAACTCCCTCGAGCATGCCGTTAACTGCAAGTGAAAGACTCGCTACCTATGATGATTATTTAATTCAGTTAGTAACGCAGATACATTCAATTCAACAGATCGGTCGTGAAAATTTAATTTTAGCGAAAGAAAAAGCTAAAGAATACCACGATCGGAAAATAAATACAATAAATTTCAAGGTGGGCGAACCGGTATTTCTGCTTAAAGGGCCGAAACCCGGAAAACTTGGAGACCATTACGTCGGACCATACGAAGTATTGGAACTACTGGAAAAAGGAAACGTGCGGATAAAAATAAAAAAGGGTTCACGAGTCGTGCATCCAAATCGACTACGAAAATCTCGCATTCCGGCGTCGTAAGACCAGAAGAAGAAAGGAAAAGCTTTCAGACGTACAAGAAGAAAAAAACATTAAACAGCGTCCAATAAACACCATATATAAAAAAGAGTCGCGTAGAAATAATATTACGTATTAAACATATCCATACTAATAAGTTTATATAAAAAAAACTCTTTATATAAGAAATATACTCAGATAGTTATACGAACAATTAATCGACACAAAAACTCGGAAAATGTCGACTGTTGGACAGCCACCGCAACCCGATTATCGTTTCGAGAGCGTTCGGCTGCAAAGTTATCCCGGTCCGCCCCTGTTTACATTAGATGCGGCGAACTTTGCCGCCGCGGGATTTTATTACCGTGGGCCAAGGGATCACGTTTGTTGCTTCGAGTGTATACTTTCAATAATTCTATGGACAAACGATGACGATCCCATGCGAGAACATAGAAGATACCAGGAGTCGTGCCGATTCGTGAGGAATCTGCCGTGCGGCAACGTGCCGATTGGAGCGGACCCCGCGACGATTCCACCCCCTCGGCCGGAACGGAAAAGGGGACAAACCAGCGCAACGGGAAAAAGACTCTTGCGTCGATTGCGATAGAATAAGCGGTAACGTAACTCCGAAACCAGGGAAATCTTCCGCGAGCTTTCGGAGTTGGAAAAAGGCTGAATATTCGCACCTTCTTGATTTCGATGAACGCATGAAAACATTTAAAGACTGGCCGAAATGGGCATCACAGACGGCCGAGGACCACGCCAACGCTGGATTCTTCCGCGAGGGAAGTGGCGATTATGTAATTTGCCATTACTGTGGAGGCGGGCTGAAGGATTGGCAGCCTACGGACGTACCGTGGGAACAACACGCACTATGGTTCCCAAAGTGTGAATATTTGCTCTCGATGAAAGGGCAAGAGTACGTAAAACAAGTAAACGCCCCTAAGATACCTACCGTTGAAACCACTTTGCTGGCACCACCACCCCAGTACGCGCACACGGACGACGAGACGGCTAATCGCACGTGGCCCCCGCCGGGGATGGGTAAACACGGCGCAAGTAGTCAACTGACCCTTTCCGACAACGACGACGAGATAGAAAAGACGGATAAAGAAACCCCGAAAACAAAGAAATCATCAATGACACTTCGCAACTGGAAGGAGCCAGGATATCCAGAGTATACCGATTATATCGCGCGTCTCAAGACTTTCAGGGGTTGGCCGAGTGATTCACCACAGACGAAGGAAAGTCTCGCTCGAACGGGATTCTTCCGAAAAGGACCCGGCGACTTAGTAGTTTGCCACCATTGTACGGGTGCTGTAAAGGATTGGCAGCTCATCGATGTACCATGGGAACGACACGCACGACTATATCCGGAGTGCAGGTACCTGCGCTCGCAAAAAGGTGCGAACTTTTTGAAAAAGGTAAACGAAGGAGCAGTACCGGCACCAACTCTCGATGACTCTCGGGTAGTAGAGCAACCTATGTACATAAAAAAGGACCCCGTCGTTCGCCTCCGCCGTTTGGAAAATCTTACGGAAGCAATTAATGAATACCTCGCTAGTGAGACTACTCACAAGATCGGCGACTCCGAGTTCGAGTCATTGGACAGAGCCGGCTACACTGTATACACGCTCGACGAGGCAATAGACTGTCTACCCAAAGAGTCCGGTGCGGCGACCTCTTCAAAGAAGGAAACTAAATCAAAGAAAACGGAGGAGTTTGATAGTAAATCAAACGACTCAACAACTGCGCTTCCACCATCTGATCTCCCACTTTATAACGATCTAGAAATCAATCAATACGTTATCAGTAATCTGTGTGAAGGTTGCAGGACCGCAGGAATTGAAACTATAATTATACCCTGTCGACACGCAGTTTACTGCGAGAAATGCGCTAAAGAACGAGGCGAGTGCGTAATTTGCGGAGCGTTAATATTCCGCTACACTAAGGTCGTTGTAGTACACGACTACCATTGTAAGGACAGGGGAATCGCAATCGTCCCCAGTAACGTGACTATACTCGGGAGCACCCGCCCACAGAGAAGGAAGTAATAAAAAAAAATATATAATAAAAAGAGAGAAAAGAATAACCCATTCGAAAAATAATCATGGAGGAGTAGAACGTAAACCCTGAATAAAATGGGGGGGAGCACATAATAGGCAGCTTTACATAAAAGTATTAAAAAGTTACAAATAGGAAAAAAAAAAAATAATAATAATAAATAAAAAAAAAATAATACAAAATTTTAAATTAGGAAAAAAAAGAGATATATTTCCTTTAAATAATAATAATGATAAAAAAAATATATATATTATTAAAAAAATAATAAATTAATAAATAAAAACGTTTCTTCCCACTTACATACTGAGTAGGAAATAACCGCGCTATCGATAGGACCTGTGTATTTGATAAATTAAGACGAAACTCATTCAATAAATCATTTCATGAATTAAACTTAGCAATACAAATAAAAAAAAAAAAACACAAAAACTGTATGAACGAAAAACAACGCCTTCACATATACATATATGCGGTAAAATTCATAAGTAACGTTTCGAAACAGGAACGTGTGGAACAATGGCTGTCCATCACTGCTACTGTACGGAGTTCAGTTGGTGTCGACCACTTATGAACGACACCCACGAGGACACACTCTGGATATGTCTTAATCGAATAAGACCCCGGGTCATTGTCCCCGGAACAGAAGCATTGTTCTGTTATTGGAAAATCGCTTTCTATTTGGAGATTTCGAAAAGAAGAGTAGATTTATATGTACCACCCGAGTGGCGAACGATCCAACCAGCGGTGTTGGACGAATGGGTCGGTAAATTACGCGATAATCCATACGAAGACATAGTTCTCGGAGCTACTCTGTACAAATGGTTACCCGATGCACTCGTGCCGCTGGGACAAAGATTATCGGACATCCCGATGGCTGGGCGCAATGGATGGCCAGAATCTCGGGAGGAAACTCCTTTTTGGGGCAAACCTAGGCTTCAGTACTCCGACGGAACAGACCTACCCGTAAGAATAAACCGACAGGTACCACACGACATCGTAAATGGAATGGAAAAAATATTTTGTTATTGGAAAACCGAATTGCCCGACAACCACGGACGCAAGTTCGAGCTGTGGGTACCCCCCGAGTGGAGAAGGCTCAATAAAGAGGGACGAGCGCGTTACATCTCGCTGTTATGTGAGAATATGTATCAACCCATCACCCTCGGAGGAGTGAGATACACATGGAGAGGCGATTGTCATCTTCCAGAGGGACAATTAATGGAAACAATGGAAAGCCAAGGGTACGGACTGTTCAACTACCACCCGCCAGAGGATACCGATGAAGACGAGGACGAGAATACAATAGTACCAACGACCCCGTACGAAACGGCCCCGGGGTCCGGAGACGAGGAAGACGGAGCTAGCGATAATAACACCGCACAAAGTAGACCCCAACAAACAAGCGAGAAAGAAGTTTACGAAGAATTATGCAGGAAACTATTCACTCACATCGAAGAGGAAGATGAAACCCTCGAACACAGAAATCTATTAGAAACTTTGGTATAAAAAAAAAAAAAAAAAAAAATAATAATAAAAAAAAAATGACCCCTATATACAACCGAAAGAACCTCACACTTTAAACAACTGAACAGTTAAAATATACATAAATAAGGAAAAGAAGGAACCAAAACATAGGAAGATACAAGTAAGAGAATTAAATAGAGATACGATAAATAAATTTAAGTACATTAAATTCCCTTACTCATAATGAATACATAGAATTTAGGGAAAAATATTTTATAAACTATATGTAGGGAAAATATCGCATTATTGGTAACGTTAACAAAAAAAAGAGGATTTGTTACATAAAACGGATAAATCGGTGTAGGGACGGGAATAATTGTACTACCTATATGAAAGAAAGGATAAGAATAAGAAAAGAGATGGGAACTCAGGGAAATATAAAAAAAAGGAGATAACGAGTAGAATATAGGGACGATAAAGGAAAGCAGAGGAAATAGGAAAAATAATGTTTTATATACGATAGGAAAATTTTATATAATAATGTATAAGAATTTAGGGGGGATCTAACACGCTTTGGAAAGAATTAAATTGAATAAGTTAATTAACAAAAAAAAGGAGAAAAAAAATATAACAAAAAAAATAATAAAATAATAATAATGAAAAAAAAATATATATATATAACTATACGTATTGGAATAAATAAAACATAGGTAATAACAATAATGACAATAACCATCAGAATAAGGAAAACATATCTAATATAAGGGATAATAAAACCTATGTATGAAAAAAAAAGGGAAGAAGTAATTTTTTTTTGATAATAATAATAAATAAAGGAAAACTTAACAAGGAAAAATATATATATATATGGAGTTCGTAACAAACTCAATTTAAAAAAAATAAAAAAATAAATATAATGCTGAAGTAAGAAAATATCAGGAGTCCATAGGGGACTCAATAAGGAAAAACAGTAATAGGGAAAGATAATATACCAGGAGTTCATAAAGAACTCGACCGAAAAATATATAGAATAAAGTAAATGTCAGGAATAAAAAAAAAAGGAAAAAAAAAACATATTATACTAAGGGAAAAATATCAGGAGGTCATAAGGAACTCAACAAAAAAAATTATATTAGGCATAAAAAAAAAAAAAAAAAAAAAAAAATCGGAATTCTCGGAGGAATTCCAACAAAATACGAAAAAAATATATATAAAAAGGGAAGAGAAAATTTAAACAAATTATTGGGAGTCTTGAGGACTCAACAGACGGTAAAGGAATCCTAATAATAATAATTAAAAAAAAAATAATATGAATAAAAAAAAAAGAAGAACTAGAATTAAACAAAATTGTTGGGAGTCCTGAGGACTCAACCAAGAATAAATAAAAAAAAAAACACAAACATAAAAAAAAAAAAACGAGGAAATTTAAATATTTGTCGGGAGTCGCGAAGGACTCGACCGAAAAAGAAAGAAAAGAAATAGGGTATCGGGAGTCGCGGAAGACTCGACCGAAAAGGAAAGAGAAAGAGAGGGAAACAAACTATTGGGAGTCTCGAGGACTCGACCGAACTAAAAAAAAAAGAGCGCCTGGAAAAAAAGAGAACACATACTGACCCGTGACCCATGATGACCCATGATGAGAAGAACGAGGGACTGTCGACGGAACGACAGGCCTAGGGAACGATCGGAAAAAAAAAAAAAACAACAAGAACCGTTGACGGAACAACGGATGAAACGCAGCCGCAAATAAATAAGAAAAAAAATAATAATAAATAATGAAAACGAGGTAAAACCTCCGCATAAAAACAAGAGAAAGAAAGAAAAAGGAAAAACTAAGGAAAAAATAATTAAGAAAAAAAATAATAGGAATAATAAGAATAATAATAATAAAAACGGAAAAATAAATATAATAATAAAGAAAAATAAATAAATAAACGTAAAATTGTATTTTTAAGCCTTTTCCAGGCATTTATTAATATAAAAAAAAGGAAGCCCCTCCCAAGAGGAAAAGAAAATATAATAATAATTATAAAAAAAGAATACTTATAAATAAAAAGAAAAACAGGGGGAACACAAAATTGTATTTTTACGCCTTTTCAGGCATTTATTGAGTAAAAATAAAATACATAAAAAAAAAAATAAAAATAATATTTTTTCCTTAGCATCATAATAAAAACTAAAAACTATAACTACAATTTAAAATTTATACTTAAAAATAATAATGAATAAAAAAAAATAATAATATGAAAAAAAATATACATATAACCTTAAACCCTAATTATAACTAAAATCTATTAAAGGAATAAAAATAATGAAAAAAAACAACACACTTTTACAAAAACCTATACTAAATCTAAGGCTAAAAACTAATCCCCCCGGAACCCTAATAGGGCCAGTACCGATAGCTGAAACAAAAAAAAATACATAAACATTAGTCCGGAAAAAAAAAGAGAGAATATGAATATATATATATACAAAAAGAAAAAAGTATATGTACCCGCGGTAAAAGAATGCCGGGTGAACGGGGCCACCTTCATCTTCCGATGCCTCATCTTCCCCCGGATCGGTCGAATGATCCGACCCCCCATTGTCCCCCTCGACTTCCATCTCATCGAGCCCCCGAGGCTCTGCCGAAGGGAGCGCGACGTACTCCTCCGGATCGAAATCCGAACGAGGATCATCCCGGTGGGAAAAGCCTCCCTCGTCGAGGTCCATCAGCCCCGGCAGGAGGTCCGGGAAATTAGAGGAGGCAGTGGGAGGATAAACCCCCCTCTCCCGCAGGACCACCAGATAACTGGGACCCGACTCCTCGGCATCCCAGTCCTCCTCCTGACCCTCCGTGGTCAGATTCCGCAGCTCGGTAACCTGGAAAAAGAATTAAAAAAAAAAATATATATAAAATAAAATAAAATAAAATAAATACATAAATAAAAAGAAAGAAAAAAAAGAAGAACATAAACACTATAAAATAAATGATTTACACTTACCCTTCTATTAAACTCCTCCTGCGATCCGCCACGGACCAAAGCACAATACGCCGCCATATAGGCCGCGTTCATTTCCTCGACAGTCAAAAAGAAGCGCGACATAGTGGAATGAGTTTCGAGTTCGAGGACTTGAATGATTTTCTTCTTCCACGACCTCGGTTTAAATACACTGTAACGAAGTAAATTCGCATAGTTGTTTTCGCGAACTCGAATCGAGGCTCCGCTCACCACGGAGCCCCTTTAACAGAAGCGCGCGTTATAGTAGCCCCCCCCCCCCATGTATCCCCGCGCATAGGTAAGGTAACGCTCATCAAGACACCGAGAGAGACCCGTAATGCCGAGACAACGAACGGGACAGAGAGAGAGAGCGGGAAACAGCGAAGGAAGATATTCGCTCGACGACGAAAGGATTCGTCGCTGCCCGAATATCCAACGTTGCCGTCCCGTCGTCTCCCTCACTGACCACCGCCGCTCTGCCGCTCTCGATCGTCGCTCAAGGCCCTGAGCGACGATAAATCAATATCGCTGCCGCCATCTGACACCTCGTCCGTCGATCGAGCGAATTATCGACCGACGTCGAGTACCGTTCTTCTCTCTCTCACCACCGCCTTCCGTCGCGCTGATGCCGGAGAAGACTTCCGCAAAGAAGAAGAGCGTTACCTCAGCCTCGTTCGAGCCGTTATAGAGTAAGCACGTGTGTCGGCGATCCTCCCCGTCTCCGCCATTGTACGAGGATCGTCCGAATTATTGTACAGAGTGTGTGATATTTGCGAGTAATAGTTTTCCCTCCCGCGTGATTATTTACCCCCGACTCTCCCCCGATATTTTCCCTGCAGTGAAGTCAGTGAAGTGACCGGTAGTCACTTCGGTAATTTATCGTATATTTTCCCAGTATCGCCATTTCCCGGCGAGGACTCGTGCACGTGGTGAGTGGCGTGCGACAGTATTTTGCGTGCGAGATTATTATAGTAAGTGCATTTAATCGTGTATTTTCCCCCCCCCCCCGTATATTGCCCTGTAGTCCTTGAAATATCGTGTAAAGGCCGAAGGCATTAGATTGCGAGCCCACAGATCGGTTGACCCTCCCCTGAGCCCTCTGCTGTCCCTTTGAGTTTGCCGGCCATTCCGTACCTCGTGTGAATTTGAATATTTGTCGACTCGTGTCGAATCGCATCACGGCGTTACCCCGTAAAAGGTAACTGGCGCCCAAAAAGAGTGATTGAATAGTTTCCCCCGAATTTTGAGATATTTTGTGAGTTATCTTTGGTCAGCAATTTCCCCGCGATTTTCGCTGTAATTTTCGTAGGCCCGTCGTCCCTTTGCCGAGGATATTAGATAGTCCCGCCGACATTTTCCCTTGTCACGAATCGCGTACGCCTCGCGGATCGCCTCGTGGCAACCACCGCAAAAATCTTTATAATTGTTCTCCGATCATCCCCTCGCCGTAATTATTATCGTTCGAGTCATTATTATTTTCCCATTTAGTTTATTATTATTTTTAGTTCACTTATTATTTAGCTGCGATATTGTTACGATTTAGTTTGCGTTATTCCGATCAATTATTTGCTTTAATTTCTTTGTATTATTTCCGATATTATAATAAAATTCTATTCTTTTGTTACCTACCCCCTCACCGCCTACGACTGTTGGATTTTCCCGTTGCCCCCCCGAATATAAGTTTCCGACGAAAACCCCGTTACAACACAAATCCCCACTCTCAAGGTTCACGAAAACTCGGCGCGATAATCCTCGTACCACTTGTCGAGTTCCCTCCGCAAGGGAAGGAAATTTTCCTATTGGTCAGGCCATAAAAAACCCCCGTCTTCTCGCGTTCACAAAATACAGAGTAGAAACAAATATCAAAAAAAAATATATGAATTATTGAATACTCGGTATCTCACGAATGATAATATTACAGACAATGAAGCTCGGAATTCTACTCGCATGGAGTTCACTGATCTACTTAAATTCACAAATCTCGGTGACTCATGGATTGATTGGGTACGATTGCGCGGGTGTTACATCAAACATCACCAGCGTATCATTACTAGGAGTGGGAGAATGCAACATCCCCCAGCAGGAAGTTAATGTCACTCGCACCTATATTCAACTTATACAAATCAATGAATATTCATCTATAAAAGTAAGGCAATGTAAAGTGGAAATTTATCGAACGATCAAAAGATGTGGAATGCATTCCCATACGATGGATGTAACCAACGGAGAATACGGATATATAGATAGCGTCAACCGAGAATCTTGCCTCGACATGTATCGATACGGTAACGTTAAGATAGGACAAACCACAGTCACGGGGATTACGACAAACGGAACAATTACGCGATCAATACATATAGCAGGGTCAATTAATAACGACGGGTCTTGCGAAGGAGGTACTTATTCCGATCCTTACGGTACATGGGATAAAGTAATAGTACATGGAAGTGTGAAAATATCATTGAGAGATTACAACGCTCGGGTAAACGTAGATACTAATAAAATACATTTACGATCCGGAACGAACTGCGAGTTGAGCGAGGGCCGTTGTGTCGACTTCGACGGCGGCGATACGTTTTGGGACCCGTTGCCCGAAGACAGTTGTAAAACCGGCAGGTACGGACTCTTGTACGAAGGGATTGCCGATAGAATTGCGGATTACGACGTTGGCAACGAACAAACAGTGTACACTCTCACTGAAGGAGATGTAACATTCGGACTTTCAAGCAAAAACACAATTAAAGTCTGCGGGTATATTTTAACTAAGACCGAGCATCCTAAGCTGCTTATTGTAGAGACTACAAGAGGAAACCCCTTCATTGCAAAAAGACCCATCGAGGTAAATAATCTGGATATTTTCACATACATGAATTCCAAATTCGTATTTGTAGAAAAACATATCCGTACGCAAATTAAAGACATGTATCGCGATATATTAATGCAACGATGCAACCTCGAACGACAACTGTTGCAAACTACGCTGACAATAGCGAGAATTTCTCCCGACGAATTTGCTTACGATTTAATGAAGGGGCAGGGATACATGGCTGTAATAGCCGGAGAAGTGGTACACATCGCTCAATGTATTCCCGTCGAAGTAAAAATTGCCCGAACCACAGAATGTTACAACGAATTACCTGTAACAATGGGAAATTTCTCTTTCCACCTGGCACCGCGAACTCACATACTACTAAAACCCGGCACCGAAGTCTCCTGTAATCGACTACTCGCTCCTATGTATCTGTTAGACGGAGACTGGTATTCTTTTGGACCAACGCCTATGCAAACTCAAACTCCTACTGTTCTCAAGCCTCTCACTAAACCCACGTGGAAATACGTTAGCCCTTACGCACTAGCCACAAGCGGAATATATACACAGAAAGAATTGGAAGAACTTCGCGATCATTTAATGTTTCCCGCGGAAAGACCGGCGATATTAAATTCATTGGCGCGAGGAATCACCGGACACTCCACTATTGTTCAAGGGGGTTCGCTATCAAATCTCCTCGACGAAGAGGCGTTAAATAAAATTGTAGAATCCGCATGGGACAAAACATGGGGTTATCTCATCAGATTCGGGAACGTGAGTGCAGGATTAATTGGAGTAATGATCATCATCAGGGGAATTAAACTCATCATTGATACGATAATACATGGTTACGCTCTACACACTGTATACGGATGGTCCATACATTTGTTAGGCGCTATTTGGGACTCTGTTACGAGCTTGTTATTGCACCTGAGTAATAAACCACCTAAGCCGAATAATAAGAAAGAGGATGGTACGAATATCGACGCAGAGGCATCCGAACCATTGCAACCACCGGCATACCAGCCTTGCGGAGCCCGGAGATCTATCTCTTATCCCACCCATAACATATGAATTCGATCCGAGAATTCGCGAATTCAATGCAATCATGAGACACTCTGGATCTAATTTTCGTACACTACCACACCTAAACCAAAAAGAAGAAACATACCCTACACAAGTATTAGCCGGTACACAAACAGACGGGGCCGGGGAGACAATAGCTATTCACACCCGCCCGGTTTATGACACGCTGCCCAGAGCAAGAGCCGTGCCGCCAAGGAATACTATCGCCTCCACTTCAACCACTTATACAGATGGTGCAGAGGAGCTTAACGAACCCAACACTTTATATCCCGAACTCAAAATCGATGCACAAGAGTCGGGCGAGGGATCAAACGCAAAGAATAAACAACAATATTTCCTATTACAAAGACCGAAGAAGGATGATAAGCAATAACCCGAAAAAAACAACGGCAAAATAAGGAAAGGAAGAGCGAAGGAAAAAGAACGGATTACGAAAAATCCATAATAAAATATTCATATCAGTAACAACTGCCAGATAATAAAAAGAAAAAAAAGAGACGAGAAATGAACGGAAAAAAAAATAATAATAAAAAAAAAGGGGAAGATATAAAAGAAAACGGAAAAACAAAAAAAAAAATAATAAAAAAAAAAAATATAAAATAAATCAATAATAATAACCAACATTTAAATTAATTACAAATATACTGATAACACCCTAGTTAAGATTACATACGTAGGCCCCCTGACAAATGACGGACTGGGGCTTGGAGAAACGCTATATTAAAGACTACGGCAGATAACAAACATGAAATACGATTACAATTTTTTTTTGACCCGAGCTAACTCACGGATACAGAATCGATTAATGAAAAAAAAATATATATATATATATAAATCCAACCGGATAACTTTTAAATGATAATTTTTTTTTCTCCTCCCCCCCCTCCCTTTGGGAAAAAGAGAAAAGGAAAAAGGAGGAGAATATATAATAATAAAAAAAAAAAAACATAACGAATAATCGATAAATTTAAAGCACACTATCTATAATAATTTAACTATGACTTATTAGCCAAAAATAAATCGGAATTGCACAAATAATTAATATCAATAATTAAAATTTAACAACAGAAATCCGAAGACATGGCGAAATGCAAATGCGGACGCGAAATTACTGCACTAATACAAACCAGATCCGATCAACATGCATCACTCCCGGAGACACTAAAAATCAGAATCAACGAGGTGGCACCTGCGAGCGTGGTACCCGGAACTGCTGTTATTTACTGTTACTGGAAAATCTCTTTATACATAGATATCGTTGAAAAACCTTTCCTCCTGTTTGTACCACCCGAATGGCGACATATCGAAAAGACGCGTTTGGAGGAATGGACCGCGCAACTACGGACTAATCCGCTCGAAGATATTACTTTGGGGCAAACGCTATATGAGTGGCGCAACGATATCCTTATGCCACAGGGTCAACGATACGCTACGGTTCCCATACCCGGCACAAGAGGATGGCCGGTGATTAACGAACCGGTACCTGAATGGCACGAGCCGCTTAAGCTACCAGGGATCGGAAGACACCTGCCGATCGCCGTCAATCGACGATATATTAGCCCTAGGCTGGGAATGGAAAAATTCGTCTGCTACTGGAGAGTAGCATTGGATCCGCCAGGTTATCAACAGCGATTTATTTACGTACCGCCGGAATGGCGCAGACTGGCGCAGAAAACACGTGACCAATGGTTAAGACGAGCATCCGTCCGGCTCGGACAGGATATACATCTCGGAGGAGTTACGTACGGATGGTACCTCGACACATTGACACCTCTAACACAAAAGCCGGACCTCATCGAATACATAGGAAAGGGGCAATACAGTGAGGTAGAAGATGAAGAGGCCCACAGCGAAGAAGAAGCCAGTAGCGAAGCTCTTGATCTTACAAGTAAATCAACATCCGAGGATATGGAAGTAGAACGATACTCGCTGCAGAGACTCTTGGAGGTCGATACTCGCGATGTACCGTCAAACCTATCAATTCGCAGCATTTCGGGACTCGAAGAAGAAATAAGCAAGCTGGAACATGCCAGGAATCTAGCAGGAAAGGGAAATGGAGAATAACAACATACGAGTAACAAGTAAACGGTTATGTCGATGGTCAAGTGAGTTCACCCCTTTTTCCAATTTTTCCTCCTCTTATAAAAATAATAATATAATAAATAATTTGTATGCCATAAATCCCTAAAAAAAAAAAAAAAAAAAAAAACAAACAAAACAAACAAAAAAATAATATTTTTTTTTACATAACAAGAAAAAAGTTTCCTATGCGCCTAACTAATGTAATCATTGTAAATATTCGCAGATGGTCCAGTACATTTTGCCGATTGTTATCAATCCCCCGAAAACCAACGATCGGAGGGCATTCCTATCACAACTTTATTGGCCTTTGGTACCCGGTTGCTACGTACCCCCGGAATGGAGAGGAATCCCTAACGGCGTACTCGAGGAATGGAGACGGAAACTACCACGCCAAGGCCGATCCGTTACTCTGGGCGGAACAAAATATACGAAGGTGGAAGACGTCTTACTACCACAAGGGCAAACCTTCGATACAATAATCACCACCGACGAGGTTGGCGGCTATGAGGCTGAAATATGGCTGTAATAAACCTGGACTAATAAATCGACAAGAAGAAGACCTCACGCCTACACACACAACATCGTGCACCAAGACAAACCCCGAAACTCGCGTATGTTAGCGACTAATTATAAAAGAAGGCAATTCCGAATTTTATTGTTAATGGTTATTATGTTTAAATTTTATATATATATTATACAAAAGTTAACCACGCTTAATGCCAAAGTAGTGCCTTACATTGAAATTTTATTACTCATAAAAGCTTACTTGCCAAAAAGTATAAGGGACAAGGAAAATCACATAATCACTTAGCAGTAAGTTACGTATAAGAGGAGAGGAAAAACAATTACACCAAAGATAATAAACCCATAATTTCATACTTACCAAAAATAGAACGTAACAATCCATTATCTTTGATTCAAATAAAATATACATATAAAAAAAGAACAATATCTCGAACGATGGGACAAGAGATTAGGGTAATAATACCAAGAGCCATACATTTAATTAATTATTACTAAGAGATATATATATGGATATGGATACACACCCATTGGAATGATCGTTAGGCTTCCCCTAACAATCATCTTAAGGGGGGAGCTGTTACGTCCTGACGTAACGCCCTCTATTTTCTTTTCTTAATAATAATTTTCGCAACTTATATTTCTGCTTATTTTTCCATATTATTTGCAAACCTGTTCCTTCCAAAATAATTCCTACATTTCACAAAATTCAAACATTATTCATTATCATTAAACTCATAAAAGGAGTGATATTTCTTATCGATCGCTGAACGATATTCCAGGAATGGATCTCCTCTGGAAAATATTTCCAACGAGATCTCAAATACTCGTCGTGTGAATTAAAATTTACATGGGTAAAAGATGGAAATAGAATTATTTACCACACGAGATAGATGCGGACAGAGGTTTGAATCCCCCTCGACACACGCACTACCCTCGGTAAAACAGCGAACTCCGCTGCCGACGTCGATACGATCGACCGCAGCATCGACCCAAGGAGCATAGATCCAAGCTTTTACCCTGCGGCTAGACCGTTGGAGTTTTCCTAGCCGAATAACCTAACGGGCTTCCATCGTAAAAAAGGGAATCTACATTACCTTATGTATGGTAGTTAACCCTGCCCATCGACATAGTTTCGGTATTTTAACACCGAACAACGTCGCGTAATATTCCTGAATATGTGGGTCACGCGATTGAGAGTCAGAACACCCCTCGTACAATTCAATCATTCATCGTCATAAAGAAATAATTTCTCCATCAACAATTCTAAAATACGTTTCATACCCCCACACGCTTTTTTAACATTTAACGAAAAACGATAAAAACGATCGATGAAATTTCGGCAGCTACTTAATATAAAAAAAACTACAGTATGAATTGAATCAAAGATAATAAAATTGTCCAGGATATTAGGGAAAGTAATCAATACGATTTGTCGACAAACGCGATTAATATATAAATTCGAAATCGACAATATTCAAAATCATAGGAATAATATTTGGTATAGCTTAGTCATAAAATACAGTCAATACACCAAAAATAAATTATAATTGAACAGAGACCAGATCGTAAATTTGTGCGAAGCCATAGAATTTGATACGAATAAAGGGGCCACTAACTTCGTAAAGTGCGCTCTAGTTGCAGCTAATATAATATACGACTGTTGAAGAAAAATAAAAAAATTGCCCGAAATTCAAAAGATAACAAACTAGTAAGACCGAAAAATCACGTTGCCAGGCTAAACATTTAAGGAAAGACGGTCGTAAAATTTTACGACCCACCGAAACTGAATTGCGGTAGGACGTAGAATGGATGACAAGTGTGCCTCAACGGTGACACATGAGGGGCGAGCGGTTCGACCCCCCCGAAAGAGAAGATGCAGTCCATTTTAAAATACTAATGCACCGCGCGCAAAGAAATGACTCCCTACGATAGGGAGAATAAAAAAAATAACATTTTAATTACATCAACATTTTAAGGAAGATTTTCTCTATAAAATATCATTATTATTTTTCCGATTATGCTTACCGTTAAAGCGGAAATTAAGAACAAATATTTATTCCATGGATTGCGTTTTCTCGATTTATGGTAGGAAAATTATGAACCGATAATTATATCAAATTAATCAGGAATATTCCACGAATCTAACGCTGTTATTATTTTTCCGAAATTATATGCCGTTTGTGGGAAATTTATAAAACAAGTAGCACCAAAATATTTGGAGCGAAAAACGTACACCGCGTAAAGGAATTCGGTTTCCCCTCGATTTATAATGCAAAATATCGAACCGCGGTTTATACCAAAATGTTCGGGAATAATCCACCTTTAACATGGAATTATTACTTTTCCGATATCACTTAACGTATGATCAGGACACGTCGCGAAAGACAGAAAATAAAGTAGAAAAGGCAGGCGGTAAAGATAAAGGGGCCCGTGCAGAGGAACGAGTTGCGTAAGCCAAGTCGGATAATCTCAAGGCTAGTTCACGACGATAGGGGAAGATCATCAGGTACACCGAAAGAGGGGAATTTTACAGCTCGCCCGGGCAAACAGAACATTAGTTCCGGAATAATCCATATAAGGAAATAAGTTGATCGGACGGCACTGTTACCAGGCACTTGCAATAGCTGGTGCACGGCTCCCAAAGAGGGGGGCAAAGCCCCAAGAAATCGTCCCGGTTATGCTACCAATACCTCGAAATATTATGAAACGTTTTGCCAAATAATAAAATAATTTGTACAAGAGCCGAGATATATTTTCAACTTTCAGGCATATAATATTTTGACACCCAATACTTGAATTATTATAATATTATAAAATGATTGCTGATAAAATGATACACATTTCTCGACTCTTATTATCAGTTTACGGATACGTATACGTATAAGAGAAGCTTACGAACAGTAACAATATATCTTCTCCTATACGTTAACAATATCGTATATTAATTATATTAAATATTTAGTTATGAATCATTAATATTAAGTTTTACAAATAAGTCAGGCAAATAATTAAGCATAAGAAACTGAAATTCAATGGAACATGGATAAATCCACAATTATTTAACAATAAGAGAAATCAGCAAATCCAAGAATTTCGACCAGGCCGAGAGGAGAGTAACGAGGAGCGAGATTACTCATCAGGGGAGTACGCTCCAGGCAAAGATTAGGGAGGGACTTCCTTCCCCCTCTGGATTCATTTCCTAGCATATAAGAAGCCGCGGAAAAGGGCGCGAGCAGTACAGAGCAGACCAGAAGTAGATTTTTAGTAGTCCGGCCCGTAAGCGACTAGACCAAGTAGAGAGAGACGGCGGCGCGTAAGAGCGAGCGCGGGATCGGTAAATCCAACAAGTAGGCTGATACTCCGGCTAGACGACGAGAGAGATAGAGTCAGAGACCGCGTTGTTCGTTATTCACGATACTAGAAAAAGATCGCGAGTCCGTTGTGCGACCACAAAGAAATAGAGGAACTCTCCTATTGGAGGATTTTGTCGATAACCCTTTCCATCTCCAAAAAAAAATTGTATTCATTTTTTCATGCAACCAGAGTTTTCTTGGGTTAATTCAGTTCACCGAATTACCATTCTCAAGTCATCTCGTGGAACGAAACCATCCTTCGTTTCACCATCGAATTTTCTTTTACTCGATAGTTAAAAGACAATTTTGTACGAATTTTTATTCCAACGAATCATTTGTACTCTCCGAAAATCACATTCTTGTACTTTCGAATTTGCCTGAATTAATTTCTTTGAATAAATCTCGAATATCCCGGCATATCGCGTGAAATTTGTGTTCAACCAATCCACTACCTCGCGAGCAGCATCATCTCAACAAATAACGTAAGTACAATTTAATTCTATTTCCTTGATAAATCTATAAGTAAAAAGTGTGCAATATTCTCTATTATTCAAATTCCTCATTAATTCGCCCAGTCGTCGCCAGACATCATCAACACTACTCACCGAATATAATTCAATTATAAAATCATTTCTATAACGCAGTAAAATAAATTCAGCTAATTCAAATCATTTCTATATCGCGGTGAAACAAAATCCGTTTAAATCAAATTATCAAGGATCGTTATTTTAATTACGCAACGGATAAAGAAATTTTATAATACCTCTAAGACAAGTCAACGAATAGCATTCCAAGCCCTATCCTTAGTAAATTTCCTCACGGTTAGACTAAAAAATGGGCAGTTGCGCCGATAATTGATGCCAGGAGTGGTAAAGGAGTGAGAAATCTCTCTTGACCAGCGTGTATTCAATCGTACTCGACGCAACCTCGCGTTAAAATTCAGGTGAAAGAGAAACTCCCGCATTTTTGACGTGACAACAAGATCTATACACGAAATACGTTGAACTTTATCCTATTCGAAATCGAACAGGGAAACACGTAGTTAGAATCCTTGACGCAATCTTTGACCGATGGGGAACACCAAAGTCAGTAATTACTGACAATGGCTCAGAATACGTTAACAAGGACGTGAAGTCTCTCTTACAAGCACGAGGAGTCGAACATATAACAACACCGTTAGCGCACCCTCAAGCGAACCCGGTAGAACGCGTAAATAGAACTATAAAACCTATGGTAGCCGCGTTCATTACAGGTAAACACAACGAGTGGGACGAACACCTCTCGAAATTCCAGTTCGCATATAATACCGTGCCGCATGCGGGTACAAGCGTGTCGCCGTTCTTTCTCAATCACGGTCGCGAAGCTGTAGCTAGACACGATAATATACACTCGGGGCAATGTGAGAATGTAAACAGAGACGAATCGGTAAACCATTGGGTCAATAGACTGAAAAAGATAGACGAATTCCGTCATAAGGTCGAAATTCAATTAAAAAAATACTCGGAGCAGCGTCTTGCCAAGGCTAACACCGGTAGATCATTATCAGTAGATGTCAACGTCGGGACCGAGGTTTGGTATCCTAATAAAAAACTTAGTAAAAAAGCAGAAGGTTACTCTTCCAAATTTGCGCATCGATATTTGGGACCGGCCTTTGTTAAGCGAAAATTAGGACCCTTGGTCGTTGAGTTAACGGATAAAGACGGTACGAGTGTAGGGAAATATTATCTTACTGACTTGAAAATACCGAGACGAAGCTTGCGTTCCACAGCATCCAACAACGAAGCCAGCTCAACGAACACCGATCAATAAGAACAGAAGCCAAGTCAAGCCTAACCGTGGAAGACCACCTCGACTGCCTTGACCAAGAAAAGCTCGATCTACTCGCAAGAATTAAAGAATTGGAAGACAAATTGGAACGCCAAATAAACCTCAGCGAATCCAAAGAAAGCCTGACAACCCAGACATCGGAGCCAGGGGAGTCAACTACCACCGATTCCGAAGAAGAATTCATAACAAAACTCTTCGACCAACCATTGACCGAACTTGGAGCAAAGTTAACACCAAACACGGTTAATCCGGAAGCAATAAACTTGATCCAAGAAATTCAGCACCTTGCTCCACCCGAACTCCATCCGGCTGCCTATCAACGCATGAGTTCAGCAGAGGTCAACGAAGAGAACAAACGTCGCTTCCGACTCAGCCATCTCGACCGACTAGTCATGGCCACCAACAGCAGTAGACAAAATGCCACCATTTGACACGGTGCTCGAAGAACTGGGAGTACCACCGTTGACCAAAGCCACAGGCGGAAAAACACCGCTCTATTTCGCTGACTGCCGCATCCACACACAGGAATTGCTCAAGAACATCGTGACAAAGAGAGCGGAATACTTGATCAAGAAAACAGAGTCCACTAAGGTTGATCAAGGAACCCAAACGTTCATTACGCATGTCGGCAAACAATATCCATCCGGCTGCGTTAACTGCAAGTCAAGAGACCACTCGATCAAAGCCTGCAACCATCCCTTTAGACCAGGCTTCTGCAAAGTCTGCGGTGCAGAAGGTTTCGACGAAAAGGACTGTATCTATCGACATGGCGTAGAACACGAAATGGCCCTCGGACGATGCGCAGGATGCACCAGAGACCTCGGCTTGTACTGCCCCGAGTGCCCCGACTGCAACATCCGCTATGAGGGACTCGTTGACTGGCTTCGACTCAACTATACCACCTGGCCAACGTGGATGATTCCGAGCGACCATCGCTACATGGTTAACGAAGCAGAGAGTGCGTTGAACAAAAGAACAAAAGTCAAGTTCAACGACCCCAACGATCGTCCGAACCGAATGAGAAATTTTCTCATCAGAGAAAACGCACTCTTAGCTGCACCACCATCTAACACAACAGCCAGAAACGTGATCCGAGCGCTATCTGAGGAAAAACGACGATTGGCAGTCAAAGCCATCCAAACACCTCTTGCGACGAAAACACTAGATCAAGTCTTCCAGGAATGACCCGAGCTAAGTGACGGCGAAGTCGTCAAGGTCGTTACACCGACGGCTTTCCAAAAAAGATAGACCAAACTCGTTCACAAAGACACAACGTGGGAATTCCATCAACATTCGGTCAACAAACCGACGTTTATTTTCTTTTGTAAACCTTATATTTTTGTTATTTCACGACGAATTACCCACGTATTTCTATCCTTTTGCTATCGATCTATCATTTAAATATAGTTACACATTTCACACCTTAATGTAGATCATATCATCTCATTAAAACCATTACTCCTTGAAACCTGTTGTGTTGTTATTTGTGAATTGCAGAGGTGATATCACCCATGAACCAATGGGTGAGAAGATTCGAATAATTATAGATTTACAGGTTGTGACGTGATTTTTTTGAATCAGCGTCACAAAAACCAAAACAACCGTAACTCGCATAAAAATACCGATTTTTAATGCTGAAGTTTCGCGTTACTGCCTCTCCCAGCGACTTAAGATACCGTCAAGCTCTCGCTAAGATATCGATCGAGATTTTTGCAGTTTACCTTCTATGTTTTTAGTTGTTTTTCCCTTTTGCTTTGAGATTTAGTTTACTTCAGTTTTAGTTCAGTTTTGGTCGGGATTCTCGAATTCGCTTGGTGGGACAAAGTTAGCAAATAAAAGGCCCAAGTGAAGGAGAGACTCGACGAAGGGTCTTGCAACTACGTTAAAGTCCGGTGCAAACCCGGCACCCTATAGAAAAGTGCAAGGCGTTGAGATCAGGCGGAGGTATCGTTTGGTCCAGGCAAGGGTGGTGGAACCCCTTGCGCTGCGTTATAGTTGAGTAGAGCCTTGTATCTCACGCATTGACTAAGGGAAGCGATTGCGAAGATTCGTTCAAGTTACCGCGTTATAGTATCGGCCCTCGATTCGATAAAGTCATGAGATGGTTGAGAGGGCAGTAGTTATCGATCAAGATCCCGCAAATAATAACGATAATTCATTACGAATTTTCGTGGGCAAAGACAGTCGACGGAGAGCTGCCCTCGAGGTAACTCGGGACTCTCTCGCGCTCCCGCTATCGTAGGCTTCGGCCTATTGTTCTCGCGCTCGAGCCATCGAGGCATCGTGTGATCGCTGTGTCTCGCTCGCGTTACCGTGGATCCCGCTATCGCTCTCGCTCTCGTGTTCGCGCGTTCGTTCGTCGATTCGTGTGTTTCGCGCGTGCTATCCTCGGTAGGATTCCGAAAGGAATTCTTTCCGAGTCGATAATTCGATCGATGCGTTACAATTAACGCTCTCGAGTTGAAGTGCATGTGTGTGAGTTCTCGTGTCATCGTCAGATACAGTTCCCGGTCCTTTTTGGATAAATTACGCGCTTCGGTGAGTTTTTTTGATTTATCGAAGTTATCGCTCCCGTGTCGCGCCCGTCGTCGCTTGTCTCGCTTCGATCTCTCGATCAGCTGAGTACTCGCGATGCACGTGCGTGGGATCCCGTGGCTTCTTAGCCAAAATATTAATTTTCGCTCCCGACTAAAGTAACGTTGAGGTCTCGATCTCCGTTCCTTGTGTGCTATTCTATTGACCTCGGATCGCGACCCTTATACCCCAACCCGCATCCTGAGCAACCGTGCATTTCCGCAACCGTTCGCTCTCGCGAATGCATCGACGTTAGTTCTCGTTCCGTTTTAGTTTCCGTTTTGTTGTGTCGTTCGTTTTGTCCCTGCGGAGGTCGTCGTTCCACCGACCTCCAGGTTAGTCCGGTTTGGTAATTCCGGCGAAACAAAAATTAACCCTGCGGAGGCTGCCGTTCCACCGGCCTCCAGTTTAGTCCGGTTGTTAATACCGGTGAAACAAAATTAACTGGCGCCCACCGGGACGCCGATGCATCCGCGAGGGTGGACGGCCGAAGGTGACGTGAGTTTTCGAGTTCGTGTTTTTTTTTGAGTTTCGATCTCGCTCATCTTTTTGAGTTTTGAGTTTTTTTGTAAAGGTAGTGTTGCGTTTACGAGATCAAGGAAAACCCGTCACAAATGGCGCCCAACGTGGGGCCACGCCAATAGAATAGCCGTTCCCGTTAATCTCGATTTTGCTCTCGATTTTATTCCTTCGATTTCGATCTGGAGGCAATAAAGTAAAATATTTTTCTCGCTCTCTCGTTATTAATTTAACGCTTTCTCGTCGTGGATGTTCGCACGAACCCACTCGTTCTCGATGACAATTACGCACATGGAACATTTTTTTAAAATGTTTTGTGTGTCGTTTGTCAGCTCTCGGATGTCTGAAAAATTTGTTAAAAATTTTTCGGTGATACATCAGGCTCCCGATATGCCATGAAGGCATATTTTCGGCAATTTTCGTCATCTTTCGAATTTTCGAAAAGGATGAATTTTTCTCACTCCCGAGCTCGCGCGTCGCACGCGCTGGGATGGGGGGAGATACCGTTAGCCGAGTCTCGGCTGCGATCGGAAGATACTCGCAATTGTGACAAACAATTTTTTGAGTTTCGAGGACTCCGCTCCTCGCTCTTCGCTCTCGATCGCCGATCTCGGAGATTCCTCGATCACTTCGTCGGGGACACTTGCCGTGAACAGTCGGGAGCTCCCGTTCTTCGGAGATGCTCTCGATTAGGAAGACTCTTCGCACACGCTCGTGACAGCTCGTTCTCGTGCGAATTACTTTGCGCATTCGAATTAATTTTCGATGCCGAAGTAATTCTTGCTCTCGCAATATTTCTCGATTTCGAATGAATTTTCGATTTCGATGAGATTTTCCCTCCCGCAATATTTCTCGAATTCGAATTAATTTTCGATTTCGATGAGATTTCCGCTCTCGGAATATTTCTCGATTTCGGATTAATTTTCGATTTCGATGAGATTTTCGCTCCCGCAATATTTCTCGAATTCGAATTAATTTTCGATTTCGATGAGATTTTCGCTCTCGGAATATTTCTCGATTTCGAATTAATTTTCGATTTCGATGAGATTTTCGCTCTCGGAATATTTCTCGATTTCGAATTAATTTTCGATTTCGATGAGATTTTCATTCTCGGAATATTTCTCGAGTTCGAATTAAATTTCGATTTCGATGAGATCCTCACTCCCGGGATATTTCTCGATTTTCGATCTCGATGAAATTTTTGCTCTTGCTTTTCGAACGCGAATTAAATTTCGCTGTTCGAAGAATTATTTTCGCTTTTCGAACGCGCATGGAACAACGCTGTTCGAAAAACAAAAAAAAAATTTTCCCGCTTTTCGAACGCGAATTAATTTTCGCCGATCGAAGATTTGCTCTCGCTTCTCGAACGCGAATTAAATTTCGCTGTTCGAAGAATTATTTTTGCTTTTCGAACGCGCATGGAACAACGCTGTTCGGAAAAAAAAAAAAAAATATTCCCGCTTTTCGAACGCGAATTAATATTCGCCGTTCGAAGATTTGCTCTCGCTTCTCGAACGCGAATTAATTTTTGCAGTTCGAGAATTCGCTCTCGCTTCTCGAACGCGAAGTAATTTTTGCAGTTCGGGAATTCGCTCTCGCTTCTCGAACGCGAATTAATTTTCGCTGTTCGCGAATTTATTTCGTTTCGAACGCGAATTAATTTCCGCCGTTCGAAGATTTGCTCTCGCTTTTCGAACGCGAATTAATTTTCGCAGTTCGAGAATTCGTTCTCGCTTCTCAAACGCGAATTAACTTTCGCTATCCGAGAATTATTTCAATTTTCGAACGCGGATTAATTTTCGTAGTTCGAAATTTTGCTCTCGCTTTCGAACACGAATTAAATTTTGTTGTTCGAATATCCGTTCTCGCTCTCTGCACGCGAATTAATTCTCGTCGTTCGAGAATTATTTTGTTCCTCGAACGCGGATTACATTTCGCAGTTCGAAATTTCGTTCTCGCCTCCGAACACGAATTAAATTTCGTTGTTCGCATACTCGCTCTCGCTTTTCGAACGCGAATCAAATTTCGCTGTTCGAGAATCACGATATTTCCGAACGCGGATTAATTTCGCATTTCGAAATCTCGCTCTCGCTTTCGAACACGAATTAATTTCGCATTTCGAAATCTCGCTCTCGCTTTCGAACACGAATTAAATTTCGTCGTTCGAACCTTCGTTCTCGTTTCTCGAACGCGAATCAAATTTCGCTGTTTGAGAATTACTTCATATGTCGAATGCGGATTCAATTTCGCAGCTCGACATTTCGTTCTCGCCTTCGAACGTGAATTAAATTTCGTCGTTCGAACCCTCGCTCCCGCTTTTCGAACGCGGATCACTTCTCGCTGTTCGAATTCGCTCCCGTCTTCCTGGACTCGAATTCATTTTCGATGTTCGGAAGTTATTTTCGTTTTTCGAACGCGGGGTAATTTTCATCGTTTGGATTTACCCTCGCATTTTCCAAACTCGAATGCACATTCGATGTTCGAACTTGTGTTCGTTCCCTGAACTCGAATTAATATTTGATGTTCGGGACGGATTATCGCTCTCGAACGCGAATTAAGTTTTGCTGTTCGAGGTTGCTCTCGTTTTGCTGAACTCGAACGAATTTTCGAAGTTCGCAATTTGATCCCGTATCTCGGAACACGGATTGATAGTCGCCGTTCGGGATTTATTCCCGTTTCTCCAACCCGAATTAATTTTCGGAGTTCGGAATTTATTGCGCTTCGAACGCAAAGAAAATGTTGCAGTTCGAACCCGTTCTCGTTTTCCGAACGCGAATTAACTTGCGCAGTTCGGGATTTGTTCTCGTTTTCGAACTCGAATTCATTTTCGACGTTCGAAATTTATTCTCGTTTTTCGAACTCGAATTAATTTTCGACGTTCGAAGTTTCTTCTCGTTTTTCGAACTTGAATTAATTTTCGATGTTCGGAATTTATTCTCGTTTCTCGAACTCGAATTAAATTTCGGAGTTCAGAATTTATTCCCGATTTCGAACTCGAATTATTTTCGACGTTCGAAATAATTCCCGCTATCGAACTCGAATTATTTTCGACGTTCGAACTAGTTCTCGCTACCGAACTCGAATTTATTTTCGACGCTCGGTTCCCGAACTCGAATTGACTTTGAGGGGACTCATCCCCGCTCAATTCAAGTTGGTTCTCGGATTGATCGTGAAGTGGGATCCTTTTCCACTCCGATCTTACGACCGTTCTCGGATGGATTGTTGGAGAGAATTCTCTCCACTCCTATTTTCCTGAGACTCCCGAAGAACCCTCCGTTACGATCGGAGTAATTTCAACCAGGCGATCGTGTCGGGATACGACGGATTCCCGACTCGCCAAAAGGGGTTGATTTCGGCTGTAGCTCCCGTATAGGACCCCTAGGAGGTCCTGATCTCACCGTTCTCGCCTTGTAGGCCCTTGGCCTCAGCGATCGAGCAGTTGGAGGTCAAGTTCTCGTATACGACTTCGGTCGTAGTTCCCGTTATGAGCCTTCGGGTTCGGATCTCGATAAATGGACGGAAACGTCCAAGTTCTCGCATATGGCATCCGCCATAGTTCTCGTTAAAAGATCGAAAGGCCTTGGATCTCGTTGCAGGAATTACCTCCGAGTTTCAGGGAATCGGATCCCGCTGCGCGATCGTCCCCCGCCGGAAACAACGAGCAGGGAGGGAATGATAACGCACACATTTCATTGACTACTCATGTCGTCCTTGAAATCATTATTTTTTTTATTTTTTTTTTTACGCAAATACCTTCCCGTACCGCGGTTGAGGCATAGTCTCTCGCGAGGGTCCCGTCTCACTCACAAATGAAAAAAGCTCCCGACAAGTAACAGTGAGTGAGAGAAAAGATCGCGGCGACCGAAATACGGGCCGTGATCCGATAATAGCTCCCGTACCGAGAGGCACAACCCTCTCGTGCTGCTTTTCCGCGAAGGTGATCGCGAGTTCTCGCTGATCCCCGCGAAGGAAGTCAGTTGTTCCCGTCACCTGCTACGCAGGGTAAAGATCTCGGAAAGTTCTCGTAACCCCCTTGGATGAAATTCAGGAAAGGGTGCTTGAGTTCATTCTCGCACACTTCGCGTCCACTACTGTTTCGAACTCTAGTTCGAAACCCTCCCCAGGGGTGAGGAGTTGTGACGTGATTTTTTTGAATCAGCGTCACAAAAACCAAAACAACCGTAACTCGCATAAAAATACCGATTTTTAATGCTGAAGTTTCGCGTTACTGCCTCTCCCAGCAACTTAAGATACCGTCAAGCTCTCGCTAAGATATCGATCGAGATTTTTGCAGTTTACCTTCTATGTTTTTTTTTGTTTTTCCCTTTTGCTTTGAGATTTAGTTTACTTCAGTTTTAGTTCAGTTTTGGTCGGGATTCTCGAATTCGCTTGGTGGGACAAAGTTAGCAAATAAAAGGCCCAAGTGAAGGAGAGACTCGACGAAGGGTCTTGCAACTACGTTAAAGTCCGGTGCAAACTCGGCACCCTATAGAAAAGTGCAAGGCGTTGAGATCAGGCGGAGGTATCGTTTGGTCCAGGCAAGGGTGGTGGAACCCCTTGCGCTGCGTTATAGTTGAGTAGAGCCTTGTATCTCACGCATTGACTAAGGGAAGCGATTGCGAAGATTCGTTCAAGTTACCGCGTTATAGTATCGGCCCTCGATTCGATAAAGTCATGAGATGGTTGAGGGGGCAGTAGTTATCGATCAAGATCCCGCAAATAATAATGATAATTCATTACGAATTTTCATGGGCAAAGACAGTCGACGGAGAGCTGCCCTCGAGGTAACTCGGGTCTCTCTCGCGCTCCCGCTATCGTAGGCTTCGGCCTATTGTTCTCGCGCTCGAGCCATCGAAGCATCGTGTGATCGCTGTGTCTCGCTCGCGTTACCGTGGATCCCGCTATCGCTCTCGCTCTCGTGTTCGCGCGTTCGTTCGTCGATACGTGTGTTTCGCGTGTGCTATCCTCGGTAGGATTCCGAAAGGAATTCTTTCCGAGTCGATAATTCGATCGATGCGTTACAATTAACGCTCTCGAGTTGAAGTGCATGTGTGTGAGTTCTCGTGTCATCGTCAGATGCAGTTCCCGGTCCTTTTTGGATAAATTACGCGCTTCGGTGAGTTTTTTTGATTTATCGAAGTTATCGCTCCCGTGTCGCGCCCGTCGTCGCTTGTCTCGCTTCGATCTCTCGATCAGCTGAGTACTCGCACGTGCGTGGCATCCCGTGGCTTCTTAGCCAAGATATTCATTTTCGCTCCCGACTAAAGTAACGTTGAGGTCTCGATCTCCGTTCCTTGTGTGCTATTCTATTGACCTCGGATCGCGACCCTTCTACCCCAACCCGCATCCTGAGCAACCGTGCATTTCCGCAACCGTTCGCTCTCGCGAATGCATCAACGTTAGTTCTCGTTCCGTTTTAGTTTCCGTTTTGTTGTGTCGTTCGTTTTGTCCCTGCGGAGGTCGTCGTTCCACCGACCTCCAAGTTAGTCCGGTTTGGTAATTCCGGCGAAACAAAAATTAACCCTGCGGAGGCTACCGTTCCACCGGCCTCCAGTTTAGTCCGGTTGTTAATACCGGTGAAACAAAATTAACTGGCGCCCACCGGGACGCCGATGCATCCGCGAGGGTGGACGGCCGAAGGTGACGTGAGTTTTCGAGTTCGTGTTTTTTTTTGAGTTTCGATCTCGCTCATCTTTTTGAGTTTTGAGTTTTTTTGTAAAGGTAGCGTTGCGTTTACGAGATCAAGGAAAACCCGTCACAAGGTCTAATACATCTTTCTCGCCGCGACGTCAAGGTTCGAGGGAGGAGGATTGTGACAGTAAATTTAGTCTAAAAGGTAAGCTCGACGTCGCGATCGAGCGTCGATAGGACAATATATGCGCCCTAGCGTTTAGGCGCATGCGCGGGTCGACGACTCTCGATACCCTCGATCCTTACGCGACAACGCGAAGCGTCAAGAAATTCATTCGTCTCAAGGGACTTGGTCCGTACAGAGCCTTGCGCGTATTATTATAGATCTACATTATTTCTGAGTGTGTGTGTGAGTGAGGAGGTCGATAGCGACATCACGAATACATTGTCCCGGAATATTGATCAATAAATTCATCGAAATTGTAAGTAAGTCTATAATTGTTCGAGTTCATTTCTGCAATTTCCTCGGGTCTCTCGAATGGAACCCCATCCCTGCACATTTCATCGAGCAACGAAATTTGAACGACAGTAAATAAAGTAATTATCGATCCATCGTGTCGATTGGCGCCCAACACAAATTTATCCAAATAATTAATATTCCTAGAGCCCTAACAGCCACTGTCCCAGGCCGCGTTCGGTGAGAACCTCGATTTTTCGAACATATTTATTAAAATCACGCGTTTTTGAACAAATAAAAAAGAGGTTTCTCTCACAGTATATTTCTAATATTTCGAAACAGTCAACTAAGTATCGTAATGTTTCATAGTGGATTATATTTCTAATTTCTAGTTTATCAAAGTTTTAAAAAGCTTGTCGTCGGAAATATAGAAAACATGCAAATAAACGTATTCAATAAAAGTCAAACAAACCAATTCAACAATAGAAGATGAGATTTGTGAGGGAAAAGTGCAGTCATGTAGTTTCTTCGTAGAAACAATCACTACCCTAACTAACATTCCTAATGCTTGATCGTTTATTATTATAATAGTTATCAATCGTCTATCGAAGTTTCAAAGAAATTCTCGTCGACATTAAAGAAGCACGGGAAACTGGATTCTTGTCTTAAGAACGACTTTTCGGGATGCTCGATTTGATGATTCGAGTCATTCCAAAAATCGGAGTAGAAACGATGTCTTGCCGAGAACTTTTCAGAGCCAAGTCGGTCTGCATTCTCGAAGTTTTCAAGAAAATTTGCTTTTTTCTCTGCTTAAGCAAAGCCAAGTCGTCCTGAATCATCCGTCGTTTTTGCTTTCGTAGATGTTGTCGGACGGTTTTCCTCAAGCGGGGAGAACTCTTGCAGATATTCAGCCACTTTCTGGATACTCTGGCAACGTTCAGCAGAAAACGAGGATCTAATTTACGTAGAATCAATTCGGCTATTTCGATAGGGAGTGTAGTAACGATGTCAACGCTACGATGCGATACTCCAAAAGCGTGCATCAGATCGACAAAAGAATCCATGATGCTGCCGCTTCCTCGGAAGGTCACCGAATGATGCGCCTCCGTCAAAACGACCCCCTTATAAACCGCCGAGCAACGTTCGGAACGACTGCTTCGTCCAATCGGAGATGTCCGTCACGATTGGTCGCATCCGTCAATTGCAATGGTCAGTCATGCATCGGAGAACATTTTTTATATTCTCGATGTGTCTTCGGCATGATATTCAACGGTGATTTATCACCGCAACATAAACTTTTTTCAAGCATGCGAGTAGTAGGTGGTGCACTATGGCGACCCCCACTCCTATCCCCTCCACTTCGGTCCCGTTTTGAGCTCGGTTTGAAGTAGTGGGGTAAGAGTGGGGATAGGTAGTTTTTTAGGAGCCAACCACAGTGCACCACATTGTTGACTTCCCACTTCCTTCATTTTTCGCTTTCCGTTTCTTTGTGTGCTTTCTCTCTCTCATTCATTCATTTTTTTCTCTCTCTCTACTTGCCCGCTCTACAACTAACTCCTACAACTGCTGGTAAGAGACTGAAGTGACAGCAGCGATAACCAACAATATAATAATTATCCCCTTCCGCACCGTTACCGTTTAGGGTAAGAGGGGGACTTACATCGCTCAAAAAAAAAAACTTAAAAAATCAAAAACATTACCTGCTGCTTTCGCTGCTCCCCTGTGTGTATAACTCCTCTCTCTCTCTATATAGCACTCCTGTCTTTTTTTCACTCTCTTTCTCCTGTCTTTTGTTTCACTCTAACCCTCTCTCTTTCTCCTGTCTTTTTTTTCACTCTCACTCTCCTGTCTTTTTTTTCACTCCTCCGCTATTCCGAGCTGCTCCTCGTCGTCGATATTGTCATCGACAAAGAGGATATGCTCGTATTCACGGTTAAACGCGAACGCTATGATCTCGCCGATATCGATGAATGGTGCCGCATCTCTATTATTGTCTAAATTGTCTTTGTATAGCACAATGACGGGGGTGGCTGTGTTTCGTAGCATCGTGAACGCTGTAAAGATAACTTTGTTACGCACAGCGTGTTCACCACCACCGTCACAACCATCACCGCCGTGTTCACCACCACCGTCACCACCATTACCACCGCCCCTCTGTTCTTCTTCTTCTTCGTCCGCATAACCCTCATCGTCATCATCATCACTGTCGCTAGGCCACATGTCTTCTTCTGCCTCGATTACGACGGCTTCGTTATTATTCGCTGCTGCTGCTTCCTCCACAGCCTGCGCTATTTCGATTTTCAGACGATTTTCAACCTCAAGGTTATAATCATCGTCTGCAAACTCGCGGAGGCCGTGGATTTCACAGTGTACCACGAGAGCCGGAACAGTAGCAGCAAGAGGATGAGGCCTGAATAGGTCCCTCAAATGGCAGAATACAGAAATATCCTCATCCACCAAATAAACTTCCGTATATTCCTCGTCATCTATATAGATGATTTCGCACCGATGTACACTGTAATTCCTGTACAGCACACAAGCCGTACCGGGTTCGGCGAGATGACGAGGGAGCTGCCACTGTGATTCACAGCGTCTATAAAAATCTGTTAAAAGGGTTTTAAGTGTACTATATGACCCGCACAAATTATCGAAGCGTACAGCAATAATGTACGCTGACACTACGTGTTTCACTTCACATACGAAGCTCTCTGGCATATCGTCGGTGGGGTATTGGAGATACATCGTGAAAATAATATCTAGAACACACACGCACACACTATCTATAAATTTTGTGAATATTTAGTTCACGACCGATAAACTTATTATAATCTATGTAGAAAGAAAGGCTACTGTCACGTTTAGAGGCTGAGGAAAGACTAATGATGCGCTTCATATATTTGCGAAATATTGGAGGGGATATAGAGAGCATAGCAACCATCTTCAGTGTAATTAATATTGGTACATTCCCAGACAGCCGCTCAGGGTCACCTCACGGATTGATTCCCAAAAAAAGAGTGTCAGCGCATTCCCAGGTGTGCTCGTGACTGCAGCTACGCTTCGTGTAGAGAAAGAGATGCTCTTTATAAAGAGGAATTATAAGTATGTTATAAATCATATATTAGTATTAGGGCGTGGCATTTTTATTTGCCCTCTAACTCGAGAATGGGAGCTGCTATGGGAACACCGATCATGGTGTTACCATCCACGCGACTCCCCCCTTCCGTTTCGCGAGTGTGCCAATCACTGTCCCGATTGGCAATTCGCGGTTTTCGCGGAAGGTACAGTCATTGGCCTAGGGTATTAGCGTATTATAAATCGTATATTGTTTCCAAAGACGCAACATCAGCGCTTGTGTTGCTAAGCGCGAATATAATTTTTTTTTCACAAATAAAAAATATATGCGTATCAGTCAGTAGCGCTTCAGTTATCCGACGATTCGGAAGAGCCTGTCGAACGATTCTCAATCGAAAATGGCAGACCACTCCCTTCGTTAATGTATTCTAGATTTATTGAAATTAACAAAATTACGCAGTGCGGAACTTCGACGACGGTGTAATGAGCAGTGGTGTAGAGATTTGCGCAATTTATCGGGAAATAGTCTTGTGAGGCGCTTGAAATTAGTTGTACGGTGGACCCCCGTACGCGTCATCGTGAAAGCTTACAAGAGAGGGCTGTTCAACGGACAGCGAGTGTTAACATGTGTTTTCAACGAATTACGGCGGCGCGGTGTTGAAGAATCATAGTGCTTCCGCGGCATTGCTGAAGAAATTAGAGGTAAGTTTAAAATTGTATACCATCAAACTCTTAAAAGCCCCAAAAAAAAAAGAAAAATAGCGTCTCGGAAGCCATGGCAAGTATAGACAAAGGAACGCACGAAGTGTTTCATCTGACCCCGTGGTTAATTACTTGAGTTTTAATCGCTTAAGGAAAAAATATCGATATTTCGTGAACGGGGGTTGCTGGGCGTATGGCGATTTTGGGAGGACCATCGATACAATTCACCCTTTCATCTCGCGAAAGTGCAAATCACTGTACCGATTGGTAATTCGCGGTTTTCGCGGGGTGCAGTCATTGGCCAGTCAGCTAAATCACCTGTTTGTCGATTTTATTCACGAAAAGATTTCGTATTTCGTCCCGTTTACGAAATATTGACAATAAACTAATAATCTGTATTTGCCTTATAGCGTATCGGGAGTTAATGGATGCAGCCCCTCATAAAGAGGAGGAACTTATCGAGGTGGCCGATAATGTGGAGCGCCAATATCAGCATGAGGCCCCTCTTATGGAGGTAACCGTCGATAATGCCGAGCATCAACATCACCAACGGCATGAGGCCCCAGAGGCAACGGTAGATAATGTCGAGTACCCGCGGTATGAGGCCCCGCTTATAGAGACAGCAGCTGCAATCGATAATGTTGAGAGTCCAAAGCAGGAAGAGCATGAGCCTATTGAATATTCGCTCGTAAATTTTCCGTGTGATATACCCTTTGCGCGTGAGTATAAAAACTGATACAATAGTATTGATATGAGTGGTATTAAGGAAGTGTGTAATTGCCTAATTATATTCATATTTTACAGCTGCGTTTCGTTATCGTCTAACGATGCCAGTAGAAGACGAAAGCGAGGTCGGAGGAGAGTCTGGATTAGGGGTATTTGAGAGACCCATAGAGAACGAAGAAGAAGACCTGCATATGCGGCGAACAGAGGATCAGCAAAGTGACGATGAAGAAAACTGTATGTTCCATGAAAACCAGTTGTGGGAATACCGCCGTTGTAACCCAAACCTAATGAGGCCCGTGGAAGGAGAAGAACAATTGAAAACATTACGGAATGAAGAAGAAGAGAAAGATTTGTCAAGAACAGAAGAGCAACCTGTATTAGTACAAACAGTGGCTGATAAAGAAGAAGACGAGGAAGAAAATCGGTTATGGGCGGTTCCAATAGTAGCGTGTGAAACGCCATAAATCCAAGAACCCCGTGATCACAGTTGGTTTCACGATCTGACGACCGATGACAATACAGGTAAAATATTTTAAACATTAATTTTAATTTCGAGCACATAGTAAGTTGAATTATTTTTGTAGCACTGCAACTGGTAACCACTTTTATTGATGATGAAAATGAAGATGCTTAAATTGCTTCACCAGGTACTAACAATAATCCAACAAATTTCAGAAACAATAAATTGATCTCATAAGGCAATACCTTTTACAGAAATACAATCGGGTGCTGGCAGAACACACACGGCGATGAGAACCTCAGCATTCGGCGATGTGCAACCACCGGGGATGCAAATCGAAATTGTGCAGAACACCAGACGTTATTTTAAGCGCTTTAAACTTCGAGGTCAAGAGACTACGTTGCGCATACGTAGGCCACCCCCAGAAACAAATATCATAGAGTGGCTCGAGGGTGCGTTCCGCGATCTATTAACGTATATTACTAGCTCCTGTGAGGGCGGCGATTATGCAGGCATATCATTTACAGCTGACAATTTATCTCACGGACCCGTATGGCTTTCTTTTCGGCCCATTCGTGACTTTACGTTTGAAGATATTTGGCAATTGATATTCAGTGTTGCTCAAAGTTCAGCATCAATAGATATAAATGATTCGTGTAATATAAAAACGTGTATTGTCAAAGGTGTCGAGGGTACAGGCAGAAATGCTCTCACGCACGAAGCCGTCGCGAAAAAATCCATTTTGACAATACGAAACGACGATAATCTATGTTTACGACGCTCACTTGTAGCAGCTCGAGTCCACGCCGAGCGGGGTGAAATTCGAACAGGGGCTCTGCATACAAAATGGCAAAGAATTAGGCAAATCAATGGGTCAATGCAAAAAGAACAAGCATTGCAGCTTACAAGAGCTGCAAATGTTCGTATACCTAGCAATGGCTGTCGTCTCGGCGATGTTGCGCTGTATCAAGATCATTTAGCTGTAGACGGTATAGCGATCGTGATTTTTGAATTTCTGGGTTTAGGTCGTCGCAAGAAAGAAGCTATATTCAATGGCACACAAAAAGTTCTGAATACATACGGGTCGATTCAACATACTCTATATATTGTGTATTACGAGCGTTCGCACCATTACGAACCGATTTTGAATCTCAGGGGGGCCGTCGGTTGCTCGGGTTTTTGTCATCTATGCAACAGGCTATACCGTCAATTAGATCACAGATGTCTGAAAAAAAATGTCCGCGATGCTGTAAAAGGCCGCCGTGCGATCCCAGTACAAATGATCTAATAAAATGCGTCGGGTGCAATCGTGAATTTTACGGGGAAGAATGCGCACGTCAGCATAATACAATCGCAGTAATGTACACGCGAGATAAAAAAGGCGTTACTCTTTGTGAAGCGCTTAAGCGATGCCGTCTGTGCTTCAGAACGATACATCCTTTGATGAAAAAAAAGAAACATATATGCGGCTATAGTTTTTGTACAATATGTAAATCCGATCAGAGGCATAATCATTTATGCTACATGTCGCCCATTAGTCGAAAGGAGTTTAAAAGCAATATTTATATTTTTTACGACTTCGAAACGCAGCAGTGTACACCAATACAGGGTGATCCTACCACATTTGCACACGAGCCAAACCTCTGTGTAGCTCAACGTGTCTGCACATTTTGTTGTGATAACGTTTCTATAACCGACCCGTGTGGATATTGTGGAACACACGAGTTTGTATTCAAGCATAGTCCCGTATGTCAGCTTGTGGAATTAGCTATGCAAGACATCGAAGGTTTTTCGCGCACAATTTTAATTGCTCATAATGCCGGTGGTTTTGACGCTCAGTTCATTCTGCGCTATTTAGTCAACGAAAAAAAGACGCAGATGCCCGAATTGATAATGAACGGGACAAAAATTATTACTATGCGAATCGGCAAGCTCGTATTTCTCGACAGCTTAAATTACTTTCACATGCCTCTAAGCGCGTTACCAAAAGCCTTTGGCTTAACGGATTCTATTGCTAAAGGGACTTTTCCCCACTTGTTCAATACACCGAAAAATCAAAATTATGTAGGAAAATTACCGGCCATAGAATATTATGCACCGGAAACGATGAACACTGCTGCTCGCGAGAAATTATTAAGCTGGTATAAAGAATCGAATGATGCCAATTATGTGTTCGATTTTGCAAAAGAGATAGTGAGCTATTGCAAGACTGATGTCACAATATTGAGAAGAGCTTGTATCGCTTTTAGACGGTTGTCTATTACCAGCGGAGATGTTTGTCCATTCGACGAAAGCACGACGATAGCTTCAGCTTGTTTTCGCGTTTTTCGAAAAAACTTTCTGAAACGTTATTCAATAGGTATTATGCCCGCAGGGAGCTACAGATGGGCTCATAATCAATCAAAAAAAGCGGTCTCATGGCTCGTGTGGATGGAGCATTCTCTAGGCCGTTTAATAACTCACGCAGGCCGAACGCGCGAAAATAAAATACTTCAAAGTCTGCTGGTAGACGGGTACTATGAAACCCAGGACGCAGCGCATGTACTGCAGTTTCATGGTTGCTATTGGCACGGATGTCCTCGCTGTTTCGTAATAAACAGAGAAAGCGAACAAAGCGACGGTGTGTCAATGAACGAGCGTTTCGAGAGGACAGTTGCTATGTCTAATAGGATCCGTGCGGGTGGTTACGTACTAACCGAAATTTGGGAATGCGAGTACGATCGTATGTTAGAAGCAAACGTTGAAATGAGGAAATTTGTGCAAAATCACCCACTAGTTATGTTAGAGCCTCTCAACCCACGGGACGCGTTCTTTGGCGGGCGTACGGAAAACATGGTTACACTCTACGATGTAAACGAAACAGAGCAGATACGTTATGTGGACGTTTGCTCCTTGTATCCGCATATTTGTAAATTTGGCAAGTATCCTGTTGGTCATCCGACAGTATATGTAGGTGATGAGTGTAAGGTTTTGACAGGCTCTGATAACACAGACCTGTGAAAAGTCGAAGGTCTTGTAAAATGTACTGTATTACCACCGCAAAATCTGTATCATCCTATTCTGCCCGTACGTATGCATCATCGTTTGTTATTCGCGCTGTGCCGGAGTTGTTGCGAAAATATGAGCCAGGAAGAGTGTGTGCACGAAAATCATGAAGAACGTATGTTCGCCGGTACATGGGTGGTAGATGAGCTGCGAAAAGCTGTCTCGTGTGGATATAAAGTGATAAGCGTTGATGAAATATGGCAATATCAAATAACGCAGTTTAAGCGCGAAACAAACCAGGGCGGTCACTTTGCTACCTATATAAATACATTTTTGAAAATCAAACAAGAAGCCAGTGGCCGGCCCGATAACTGTTCCGAAGACAGTGTAGCTCAAGATCAATATATTGCTGCTTTTGAACAATCCGAAGGCATTAAGTTGAACCGCAATGCGATAGACAAAAATCCGGGGTTGCGATCAGTGGCTAAGTTGTGCCTCAATTCATTCTGGGGCAAATTTGGCCAGCGCGAAAACCTACCACAAACGACAATAGTGTCCTCGCGTAAGGAACTTATGGAATTACTGGATAGTCCTGAGTACGACGTCACAGGCATTCTGCCTGTTAATCATAAGATTTTATACGTTAGTTATACGAAAATTAACGAGGCTATACAGCCGTCCGGCATTGCTAGTGCTGTAATAGCTGCTTATACCACAGCACAAGCTCGTTTGAAACTTTACAGTTACCTTGAGCGCCTGGATCGTCGTGCACTCTACTGTGACACAGACTCGGTAATTTACGTGACAGACAAAAATAGACCGAACGAATACGAGCCGCCCATAGGCCAACTTTTAGGAGAGCTAACGGATGAGCTGGGAACAGGGCATTATATTAAATCTTTCGTTTCCGGAGGACCTAAATTTTATTCGTTTATAGCATGCGCTCCCGATGGAAGCGAAAGGGAGGTCTGTAAAGTAAAAGGGATCACACTTAATTTTAAAAAGAGCGCATTAATCAATTTTAAGTCAATTCGATCTTTCATTATGGGTGAACGCGAAGAACCGATTGTATTGAGCTCCGATGCTATTCGCCGCACATCGTTTCATCAAGTTGTAACACGCCCCGAAACAAAGTCGTGCAAACCATCGAGCGTCAAACGAAGACAAGATGGCAGATACGGTAGCCTACCTTATGGCTACAAAAGTTAAATTATTTTAGAAATGTACTAGAAGTGGTTGTTATAAATAAAGGTATAAATAAAGGTATAATTTAGAAAATATTTCAGGCCCCCCTTTATTAGTTACAGCGCAGTAGAAAACTTGATCACTCATGCAAATGGATACGCGGTGGAAACATCCCTGGACCGCAATGATCTGCGGTCCTACAGGCTGTGGTAAGACGTATTTTGTGAAAAAGTTTTTAAAGTTCGTTACGCGTATGAACAGTGTGCCATTTGAGAGAATTATTTTCTATTATTCTGAATGGCAATCAGCCTACGTTGAATATGGTAAATCAATAGAATTTCACGAGGGCCTGCCTCAATCTGCAGATTACGCTAACGATCCCCGTGCTAAACTCATAATTATTGATGATCTGATGCGCGAAGCTTCGAACAATGCGGTCGTTGATCTATTCACGAAAGGTAGTCATCATAAGAATTTAAGTGTTATTTTCATAACACAAAACTTATTTCATCAGGGTCACGGACAACGAGATATTTCTCTGAACGCCAATTACATACTTGTTTTCAAGAACCCTCGTGATCGTGCTCAAATACAACATTTAGCGCGTCAGATATATCCAGAAAATCCTCGCTTTTTACAAGAGGCTTATCACAATGCTACTTCCGCACCGCACGGTTATCTTCTACTTGACTTGAAACAATCGACGCCCGATAACTGTAGATTTCGCACGTGTATTTTTCCCGATGATCCACATCATTTCGTGTATGTGCCTCGTAAACAGATAAAAAGCAGTCGCACACAGGATGAACTTCCAGTATTGCGTTTGTAATGGTCAATAACGGGTCATCAGTCAGTCAGACGTGCATTGTGCAAAATTTCAGTCAAGAGCTGCGCAACGTCATTTTGTATAAAGAAAAGAAACTGTCAGCATCCCGAAGCGCTTGTGAATGTCCGCTTAAGGTTCTGCGCAGTAGCGCACCAACACGTGTACATTCTACGAAAAAAGTTAAAGTACTTCATTGCACTGTTAAAAGTCTATCAGTTCTACACCTGTAATGGCACGAAACGGATCGCCTCTCTGCAAGAAGCACATTGCGATATTGCAAGTTCTTCAGCATCTCAACAAAGATCAGCGTGAGGCTGTTTTGCGTAAAGCAGACTCATCTACAATAGGGTGTATTTGTGAGTGTGCACTAAACATACTACGCGGCAATGTACCACTGAAGCCTGAGCAGAAGAAAAAGCTACAGAGACACGCGCATGTTCTTCGACGCTTAGCAGCAAAGAAAGGCTGCTGGCAAAGTAAGAAGCGATACGTCGTCCAGAGTGGAGGCTTCTTGCCCCTCTTGTTGGCTCTTATATTAGGCACAGTTCTGTCAAACTTGATAGGAAGATAATGGAGTATGCAAGAAAAATGGTGTTTGTGCCTGAAGAAAATCTACCGCAACTGAGTGCACAAAATCAGAGGCACGTAATTTTTAACGAGCCTACGATATCACCCGAGGTACGAGCTATTGGCGCTACCTTGAGCAGACTGGATACGGAAATGAATGATACTTTGAAGTGTAATGCCTACAAGGATGATAGGGAAAAGTGGTCTGCATATTTGACTGTATTGCAGCGCTATCTTCATTTTGTTGACAGCGAGCGAGCACAACAATACCTGAATATGACCGTAGAAAAAAAAGAGATACCTGCGCAGAACTGTGAAAAGAAAAAGAAATCGACGCACATGCATGATTCTGTCATAATCGAAAGTATACCAGCAAAATATCGTGGTAAAGCAAAACTTTTATTGCGCCGCCTGCACGACGTGCCTGAATCGAATTTTGCGTGGGATTCTGCGGGTGTTGTTTCCATTAGCGGAAAGCCAATCAAAGACTCGAATATTGTTGATCTTGTGAACGATGCGATGCGAGCAAGAAAAGCCCCTAAACCGGTGGGCCGAAAAGCGTTTGCCCGATTTTTGAGAGAGATACAAGCACCTCGAGAATTTGTGGGGAATGAGGAGCTGTGGGCTGAATCCCGAGCCAATTCAACACTGCAACCCCTCGTTAGTGGCGCAGGTGGTGGCGTTAGTGATAACGAAGAGGAGGGGAAAGAAGAGGACATCAGCGATATAGACCCTGATTTTTTCAGTGACCCATATCAATCGGGCCTCAGTGGTGGGAGTGATAGCAGCAGGCCTAGTCCCCTTCGTAAATCAAAGCGCCGTGTACAAAGTGGAGGATCTGGATATAAAATTAGGCGTGTAACTTGATCAAACCTCAAATTATAATCATGAAGATATTAGAAAAAGCGTATTTTGATCCATCCCATCCCTCATCGTTTTCGGGTGCCACTAATCTATTACGTTTGGCCCGTAAGAAAAAAATAAATGATAAAAGGGCGCTACGGTTGTTGGAGGCTCAGGAAGCGTTCACCAGGCATAAGCCTGTAAGACAGCGCTTTCCCCGCCGTTTCTATAATGTACGAAATATTGACGATGTTTGGGAAGCTGATCTCGTCGATCTTCGCTCGCTCAAGGATTACAATGACGGCTTTGTCTATCTTCTCGTAGTCATAGATGTTCTCAGCAAATATGCCTGGGTTGAACCTCTGCATGATAAGACTGCTTCGTCAGTGGCTAAAGCGTTTACGCACATTTTATCGCAGAGCAAAGGAAGATCGCCTATCTGTCTTCAATCGGATAAAGGTAAAGAATTTTTTTTTTTTTTTTTTTACTTTACTGCAGAAAAAGAATATAACATTTCGAACAGCGCGAAATCCTGATATAAAAGCCTCTATTGCAGAAAGATTCAATAGAACATTGAAGGAGAGGATGTGGCGTTTTTTCACGTATTCCAGGCAAAAGCAATATATCGATGTTCTGCAAAATATTGTTTCAGCATACAATCACGCACAACATAGTAGTATAAAAATGGCTCCTACAGATGTAACGCTCGTTATAGCCGCTAGGGCGCGATCTAATCTATTAAAACGCTATGATAAAAACCCTGAGCATCAAAAACCTCCTAAATATCAAATAGGAGATACTGTACGTATCAGTAGTGCAAAAGCAGCCTTTGCAAAAGGTTACGAAATTGGTTGGAGTAGCGAAGTCTTCAAAATACATCGTATATCGGATAGCTGTTGGCCTACAGTGTACATCTTACGCGATCTTCAAAACGAGGATATCAACGGTGTCTTTTACGAGGCTGAATTGTCGCGAGTACAGGAGGTTAATCAAACGAAAAAGCGTAAGACAAAAAATCATTTAAAATGAAAGACGAATTTTATATTGTATTACCTAGCAATAGTAGCATGGCATATTACCCTGATAACACGACAACACACTACACTACTCACTTACCGCAGTACGTGACTTTGCACGGCAATTGGGCCGTTTCATTAGCAGAAATTCATATACCTATGACCATTTTACATGTCCCTCCTGAGGGAGAACGGAACTTTATCAGCGTGGTCACGAATGCTGTGACACCTACTTCTGGAGCAGCCACAGATTTTAAAGAAGATCGTGATTGTGTACCGTCGGGAAACTATCAAAATATAGGTTCGCTACTTGAGGCTGTTAACGAGATTTCGTGTGTCAAAGGCCACTTAAGATTTCATTGTGGTAGTAACGGTTACGTTACGGCAGAGACTATTTGTCATAAGTGTACGGGTCTAGAATATGCATTTTTATTTTCGCCTGAATTAAATAAAATTTTAGGTTACACACATAGTCAGGCCGTTGTAGTCCAATGCGGTACTACGCACACTGCTCAAAGACCAGCAAGCCTCATTAACGGTGTACCAAATATGTTTTTCGTTTATACCGATATCTGTGAACCTTATATAACAGGTGATGTTCATACACCTCTGCTTCGAGTCGTGCCATCAGTAGCCGCTGACAATTCTAATTTTGGGTCCATGAAAATTAGAAGCTTTTCACCACAGCGCTATGTGCCTCTATTGCGCAGTAACTTTCAAACTATAACTATTGATATAAGGGACGAATTCGGTGAACCAATCCCATTTGAGTACGGGACTTTGACGGTGACGCTACACTTCAAACGTACAGATTAATAGAATGGATATCTACAGCGATTACTTTGATTCACAAGCGGGTGGCGGTGCACGGACAGGTCACGGTGGTATTAGCAATGTATACGTGAGATCACCAAATCAGCGTGGGCACGGTATCGGTAGTTTTCTTGGTGGTCTCTTCAGACGTATTATACCTCTCTTAAAGCAGGGGGCACGCACCGTCGGTAAAGAGGCACTACGTGCAGGAGTTAATGTAGCTAGTGATGTATTGGATTCTGGTATGCACCCGCGAGAAGCTTTTAAAACACGCCCGCGCGAATCAGGTCAAACCCTAAAACGAAAGGCTGAGGAAAAAATTGATACTCTTATGAAAGGTTCTGGGTATAAAGGGGCTAAACTTAGTAATTTGATGCATTCTGCCGGCGGACGTACGCTTCGTCACATCGAGTCGAAAAAACGAAAGAAAGCGACAGTGAGGAGAAAACGTTCGAGAAAAGTGAGTAAGAAGAAGAAGAAGAAGAAGTCTGTGACACGAAAATTGAGAGCCGGTATAGAGAAAAAAAAGAGGAAGAAGGTGAGGTCCGTGGCTGATATTTTTATCTAGAAAAATGGCTTTCCTACATGCTCACTCGTGCGAATGTATGAAGTCGGAGCTTGAACTATTTACACTGCCCCCTACTCAAACGACTATTGAGGGAACGCAATGGGTATACTATAAACCTATTTCATCACTGACCGATGATTCACCTATCGAGTTTGTAGTGCCGGGACACGGAGATGAGTACATTGACTTAGCCCATACTATGTTGAGTTTGCGTGTTGAAATACCAAAGACAAGCACAAAAGATGAGCAAGTTAAAGTGGGCCCTATCAATAATCTATTACATTCGATGTTCAATCAGGTAGATGTATACCTGAATCAAAAACTTGTATCTCCTCCTAACAACGCTTATGCGTATAGAGCTTATATTGAAACACTTTTGAATTATAGCGAAGGCGCAAAGACCTCTCATCTTACGAGTGTTCTATGGTACTCAGACACGGCTGGTAAAATGGACGACTTGAATGATGGCAATGCAGGGCTTAAAGCCCGTAGTAGTTTTCTAAGTGACGGCAAAACAGTCGATCTTCTCCGACATCTTCATTGTGATATTTTTAAACAGGACAGATTCTTGCTGAATGGTGTTGAAATGCGATTGCGCCTCGTGCGCACCAGTGACGCGTTTTGCCTCATGACCACCTCGAAAAATAGCAAAATCCGTATTATTGAAGCATCGCTTCTTGTGCGCCGTACCAGGATAGCTCCCGGTATATTGCTGGCTCACGCAAGAGCTCTGTCTAAAGTTACGGCCAAATATCCCTTAACACGAGTAGAAGTTAAAGCCATATCAATGCATGCTGGTGTACATGGGGACACTTTGGATAATGTTATACTTGGCCAATTGCCCAAGCGCATAATCATTGGCTTCGTGGATAATAAAGCCTTCAATGGTGATCGCACACTAAACCCCTTTAATTTTCAAAATTATGAGATCAACTATCTCTCTTTATACGCTGACGGTATTCAGATACCCTCTAAAGCTCTGCAGCCGGACTTTACTGTTACCGCTCTATATGTAGATGCTTATCATACGTTATTCTCAGGCACGGGTATTCATTTCCTCAATCAGGGCAACTGTGTTTCACGCTCATCTTATCCGTAGGGGTACTGCCTTTTCGCATTTGACCTTACACCTGACCTTTCGGCAAACAATAATAGTCATTGGAATCTGGTAAAACACGGTAGTGTTAGAATAGAAGTACGATTCAAGGAGTTTCTAACTTCGACAGTTAACTGTATCGTATATGCTGAATATGATAATGTATTGGAAATCGACTCGTCCCGTCAAGTTATTGTAGATTTCAGCGGTTAAGCTATGCTCAATGCTGCTTCTTCAGTTAACAGTGAGAACTCGAAGCATCAAGATGTCGCGCGGCTCCATGAGTGTTGTAATTGATATACAGGGCGTAAAAGATAAATTTAATAACTTTTTGCCTAAAGAAGTTGCGGTTGTTTCGGTGACGAGTGATTACATCGGATACTGGCTTGTAAAACCACCCGACGCATATATAAATCTGCCCTCTGCTATAAAACGACAAAACGCGTGGCTCAAAAGTCATTGTCATGGCATAGCATGGTCTGAGGGTGATACATCTCTAGAAGCTATTGAAAATATTCTGAAGAAAACGGCTGAACAAGCCGATAGAATATTTACGAGAGGTGCTATCAAAACTTCGTACTTGACAAACCTCACAAGCTGTTTCATTGTAAACCTGGAAGAAGAGGATAACGATCATCCCACCTCATTCCATAAACTTGATGATGGTTACGGTACTCGTTGCATATATCATAGCCTGCTGCATACAAGGCCTTCGTACAACTGTGCTCTGGACTACGCTACAAGAATCAAAAAGTGGCTCTGTCAGAATGATCGCTTTGCCTGTTTATGGGAATATAGGACTACAGGCTCCATAACCCTGTCGGAGCCCGATACCGTGAAGAAGAAGAATGAAGACCGCGACGAAACAGGCTGATAACAATTATGAATAGCCTTCAAATTCTTCATTGTCTTCGTGGCATAGAAAATCATACAACTGGAGTGTACCCTGCAGATCGCATCCCAAAGGTGCTGACGAAACCAGTAGCGATTGTCGTTAATACAGATGGACACAAACGCCCCGGGGCCCACTGGGTCGCCATGTACATCGATCGAAGTGGACATGGATGGTTTTTCGATAGCTACGGACTCCCACCAATCATACCGAACCATCTCATACGGCTCCGTCGAAACTGTCGCCTCTTCCAATACAACACTACTCAGCTACAGGGAACTAGTTCGCAATGCTGTGGACATTACTGCGTCATGTTTCTTCATTATATGTGTACTGGACTCGGTATTCATAAGTTTAAAAGTGTGTGTTTCAAATAATTTGGAGCGGAACGATAAAATAGTTTACGACTATTACAAGGCGTCTATTAATAAAAAACATAAATTAATAGTTCCTGGTAATATCACTGGTGCTACTGTAGGGGGCAGTTACAATAAGAAAAATTGTGTTTTTAGTAATAGATATTTACATCGCATACAGAGCTGCGGTTCTCGTGAGCGTTGTCTGTAAATATTATAAATTTATTTAATAAAAACGGTATGTGAAAAAAAGAACACGACGAATTCTTTGTCTTATCAGTCTTCCTCGCGAATACTGCTGAGGTTAGCATGAGTCACTGCGGCAGCAACAAGTATAAGCGTGCTGCAATTCTATACGCATCACCTTGAAAGGCACGCGCATCTGTATTAATCATAGCCGCCATTTTCGTCAAAAGTAGCTTTCATCAAATATTATATTTCACGTGAAACTGCGATTTGCATGAGTCACGAGTCACTGCGATGGCAACAAGTATAAGCGTGCTGTAATTCTATATACGTATCACCTTGAAAGACACGCGCAACTGTATTAATCATAGCCGCCATTTTCTTCAAAAACTCGCATTCAGCAAATATTATATTTCACGTGAAGCTGAGATTTGCATTAGTCACGAATACTACTGCAGTAGCAAAGAGTCCTCATGCGGTGATATCATTTCAAAATGGTGGTGGTGGTGGGGGCATCAAGTAATAATTTCATCAATTGCCATTGTTCTCATCAGTTGCTCCCCGAGCGCGCTACCAGCATCAAGACCATACAGAGAAAACAGCGCGAATTAAAAAAGCGAATAGAAAGACACTTGCAAAATATCAGTGCTATTAAAGGGCTAATACAATCAAGAACCGAACTTTGTCTTCTAACACGCTCGTTAAAACACCTCAAAATCTAAAATGGATTTCTCGCGAATCAACAGAGTAGGAAGATTGACGGAATTTCTGCCTGTGAAGAAGCTATGTGAGTTGACGATAGATAAAGACTACAAGATCACGAATATAAGATATGCCAATACTAAATGGGGCTCAAGAATCACCATCGATGTGGAGAATGAATTTACATGCTTTCTACCAAATCGCTTCGTCAAAGCTTTCGATGAAGACGCAGAGATGTTACGACAAATGGAAGCAGCGGCTAATGGTAGCTCATTGTTCATGCGGTATCTCGGGACGGAATATAATAACGTCGAGTTTAAAGCAGCACCGCAGTGATTAGAGTTGCACAAGTGTTTGATATTCAAAGTTTTAAATAATAAAAAAAAAGGTGCTGCGCTAGCTGAAGCGTCCGAAGTGGAGGGGATAAGAGTGGCGCATTGCTCATGCGTCATCTTGGGACGGGGCATAATAATATCGAATTCGAAGCAGCACCTCAGTGATTAGTGCTGCAAAAACCCTTCGGAGTGGCACACCTATTTTTTTTTTTCGAGAGTAACATTATGGCTAGTACAGGCTACGATATCGTGTTTGATATTCAAAGCTTTAAAGACAAGCACGATACATTTCTACCGAAAGAAGTAGCGGTTGGAGCAGTGCATAAATTACGCCATAGACCATTATGGATTGTCACATCACCTTACGACATTAGTGAGTTACCACCGCGAGTACGTGCAGAAAATGATTGGCTAACCGCCAATTATCATGGGATACATTGGGCCCAGGATGGCATTAGTATCGAAGAACTGTGTGATGAGCTCAAGGACACTGTAGAAGGTGTTGGTGATGACGCAATTCTTTACGCCAGAGGACATGACGCTGTTAAATTTTTGGAAGAAGCTACTGGCCGAAAAATTGAAAATTTGGGCAGCAATGAAGATCTACCATTGAGGATTGATCCTTCACCATCGACAACAGTGTGTTCGTGGCATAGTCATCATGGCGGTGACAAGAATATTATCTATAACTGTGCTCTCAACAATGTAAAAAAACTTCAATATTATCTTAATCCCTTCCCCCTTGATAGAATGTGGAAAGATATAGTCGATAAGAAATGATTATATTATTTGGGTATTGTGAAAAAAAAAAAAAAAATATGTAATATAAAATATGCGGTATGGGACTTCCGTTTCCGGCGAGTGAGAGAGTGAAAGTGTGACAGAGTGGTGAGAAGGAGAAAAGGGAAGAAAGGGAAAAAAACGTGAGTAGAGAGAAGGTGAAGAAAGGGATAGAGAGAGGAGAGACGAGAGAAGAGAGGGAGAGAAACAGAGCGAGGGGGAAAGGGCGGAGGAAAACAGGGAGAAAGAAAAGAGAAGGGATTTAAAGGTTAAGGACGAGGAGAGGAAGAAGGGCAGTGACAGCAGAGGGGAGAGGAAAGAGGTAGAGAGAAAGACGTGGGTACGGAGTAAGAGAGGTAGGTGGCAGCGCGAAGCGAGGCAGCCGAGGATAAGAAAGAGCGAGAGCGGAGCGAGGTAAAGTAGGGAGTAAGAGGCGAGCAGAGCGTGCGGGGATAAGGAAGAAAAAGCTAGGGAGTCGGTGAGATAGGAAACGTGAAAAGAGAATAAAGAAGGATATAGAGTGTGACCGAAATTTCCAGCGAGTGCCCTCACACTCCGAAAATAAAATTTCAAGAAAAATATTAATAAAATAAAACCGGTACCCCGTTGGCCACAAAAATTCGTTTCGATCGCTTCTTTATTTTTGAGGGCGCCAGCCGAGCCTCGAGCTCGACGCGATCGGATTTTCAGAGTTCACGAAACAACGAAAAGGATGACTGCCGACTAGCTGCAGCTCACAAGGGTAGAGGGGCGGTTCGTTGACTTGGCGATTTAACAATGGGGTACATTTCCAATAAATAGAACAATTAACAATTCGCAAAATGTAGGGAAAATCCAACAAATAAATTTATTCCAAGAAAATTATAAAATCACACGTGACTTTTATCCGGGACGGTACCCGGGATGACTCGACACAAGAATAAGAATTTCCCTACTAAAATTCTCTCCGGCTACTCAGTTCACCGGTTCGAATTTTCTCGATGAAAAATAAATGACAATTACAGAAATAATAGTCCCTGCTAATTCGCGGCTCGACGTACGTCGCGCATCCGACGGTACCGAAAGACGTGTCGGAGAAAAGCTAAACCCCACTATGCCGCGTGATCACTCGGCGCGAAGCGGACAGGTGACTCGTTTAATTTTTCGAGTTCGCAACACGAGATCGAACAGCCAAAGCCGTCGAAGCCCGCCTGCGATTAACTCCCGCACGTCCGAGTCCCTGCGAATCGCTCGCCACACTTATCTGAACGGATCTCTCGCGTAAATCAAATTTCTACAAGCTACGTTATACTACCAAACGATCTCAAGACTCGAAAATAAATTACCACCAAACAATAAAATAAACACGAACGATACACGAAAAATACGAGACGGGCCGTCCAACTATTGCAGGCCAACTTCCCCCTTAACGAGTCCCACGCGTCCCAGAGGGAAGCTATTCCACTACGCCTGGGACGAGAACCGTCATCGCGAAGAGTGCGCGCGGACACTCAAAAATAATAAAATGACGACAAAATACAAAAACGACGCGTCCGAGGAAAAAGAACGGCAGCCTTACCGGCGAGAGTCTGATGTTCGACGTGGAATTATCGGAATGGAGCCCAATCCCACCGGCCCGTCGATAATTCCAGAGCCGCGATCGGTCCGGTACCGAGGTGATACACCCTTTCGCGCGGAGCTATCCCTTTGGCCATCTCGATCACTCGAGCCCACGTCTTCACACCACAAAAGATACGACGAGAGTCCCCGAGTAATCTACGCTAATTCGTCTCGCGGTCTCGCTCTCCCCTCCCTTTACTAATATTTTCGGTACCCCGGTACCTGGCGACGCCCTACGATTATCGCGAACTATCGCTCGCGCGAAATTAATATTCGAACGAAGACGGCGCTGACGCCTCGCTCGAACTATCGCACGACGTTTCGCTTGAAGAATCTTCGTAGACGTTGGTCCCGGGGTGCAGTCATCGATAATCCGATGCTGACATCGCTAAGCTGCGACTTCTCCGTTGTCGGTGCGCCCAGAGCGATGATTTTCGGTGTTGTTGAAGGATGAGAGAAGATGCGATGACCTCGTAGCGGTACCGTTAGCCAAAACGATACTTTTGCTCATTTCGTCCCGAAAATAATGACAATAAACGTAGATCGCTCGCCGATAAAGATCGCCTCGTTATAATCGTGTAAAAGAAATAAATAAAAACAAAGAAATTAATAATTTTGTTCGCTTTCGTAATTCGGAACCCTTGAGATCGCTTGGGGGACCCTGTCGGTGGGGAAAACGTGTGCTCGACGGGACCAAAATCCGCCGATGACGCAATTCTTGTAACGCGCCAAAAAAACCGCGTTACAAGAGATAGAAGGTAAAAGCAAGGGGAAAGAAGTAGAGATGATAGGAGGAGGATTAGAAGATGAGAAGGGGGGAGGAAATGCGGAAGAGGCGAGGAAAAGGGGAAGGAAATCTAACGTAGAGAGACTGGAGAGGGAAAGGAGCGCGAGCACAGGAGATATGAGGGATCTAAAGGACATGTGGAAAAGGAAAAGGGGACAGCTGGAGGAGGAGGAGAGGGAAGGGAAAAGGAGGGAAGAAGAGGTGGAGCAAATTTTTAGGAAAAGTAGGATAACGGTGAGATCGCCGGAGAAAGGAAAGGGGGAAGGTGAGCAGATGGGAGAGATAAAGGAGATGATAAGGGAAATGAGAGAAGAGATGAGACAGGAGATAAGAGAGGTAAGAGCGGATGTGGTGAGCCAGGGGAGGAATGTGAGAGAAGAGGTGGCAAAGCTAAGAGAGGAGATGAGGAAGGGAGAAGCGAAGGCGAGAAAGGAAAAAGCGGAAATGGAGAGGAAGATGAGGGAACTGGAGGGAAGGGTGCAAGGTGCGGAGGAAGCAGAGAGGAAAATAGGAGAGTTAAGTAGGAGAATAGAGGAGATGGAGGAGGAAAGAAGGGGAAGAGGAGGGGGAACAGAGGGGAAGGGGGTAGGAGATAGGGTGAAAGAGATAGAAGCAAAGATAGAGAAAGGGGAAAGGGAGAGAAGGAGAAGAAATGTGATAGTGAAGGGAGTGAAAATGGAGGGCACGGCGTGGCAAACGACGCAGAGATTAATGGAGAGCATAGGGGTGCAGGCGAGGGTGGAAGCGGTGAGAGAAGTAGGGAGAATGAGAGACAGGGGGCAGCAGAGAACGCAAGCGATACTGGAGGAGAGGATGGGAGACGTAGAGGGAAAAAAAGAAGTGATGAAGAGAAGATGGAATGTGAAGGAGAGGGAAGTGAGGATAGAAGACGACATGATATGGAAGGAAAGGAAAATGCAGTGGCGATTAAGGGAAATAGGATATAGGGAAGGGAGGAAGGGAAGAAGAACAAGGATAAGTTACGGAAAGATAGAAATAGAAGGGAAAATGTGGTGGTGGGATGAGGGAAGGGAGAAGCTGAGAAATTGGAGAGGAGAGGAGTGGGAAGAGGAGGGGGAAGGGCAGCAGAGAAGGAAAGATAGGAGGAAGGGAGGGGGGAACGAGGAACGAAACAGCAGCATGGAAGGTGCGGTAGGGGGGGAGGCAAAAAACGAATAGGGGGTCAAGGGAAAGGACAGGAGGAAAGAGATCGAGAGTGGAGGATAGCTTTTTGGAATGTGGCGGGGCTGGAAAACAAGGATAGGGAATTCTGGAAGGAACTGGAGGAATGGGAGGTAATAGTGATGATGGAGACATGGGTAGAGAAAAGAGGATGGGACAGGATGAAGGAGAGGTTGCCAAAAGGATATAGGTGGACAGTACAAGGAGCGGAGAGAAAGAGCAAGAAGGGAAGAGCGATGGGGGGGATGATTGTGGGAGTGAGGGAGGAAATGGCATGCGAGGAACAGGGAGAGGAGGAGATGGAGCAAGGGATGATGGTGAGGAGAATAAAGACAGAAAGAAGTAGCTGGACAGTGATAGGGGTGTACGTGAACGGGGACATAGAAAGAAAAGTGGAAAAACTAAGGGGGTGGGTAGAGAGACAAGGAGAGAGGGAGAGAATAATAATAGAGGGGGACTTTAACGGAAGGACAGGGGAGGAAGGGGGAGGAGCAAGCGGAAGCGAGGAGGAGGAGGGAGGGAGGAAATCGAAGGACAAGAAAATAAACAGGGAGTGAAGAAAGTTGATAGGGATGCTGGAAGAGGTGGGCTGGGAAATAATGAACGGGAGCATAAAAGGGGACGAGGAAGGGAAGTTCCTTCCTCGGAAGGAACTGGAGGAATGGGAGGTAATAGTGATGATGGAGACATGGGTAGAGAAAAGAGGATGGGACAGGATGAAGGAGAGGTTGCCAAAAGGATATAGGTGGACAGTACAAGGAGCGGAGAGAAAGAGCAAGAAGGGAAGAGCGATGGGGGGATGATTGTGGGAGTGTGGGAGGAAATGGCATGCGAGGAACAGGGAGAGGAGGAGATGGAGCAAGGGATGATGGTGAGGAGAATAAAGACAGAAAGAAGTAGCTGGACAGTGATAGGGGTGTACGTGAACGGGGACATAGAAAGAAAAGTGGAAAAACTAAGGGGGTGGGTAGAGAGACAAGGAGAGAGGGAGAGAATAATAATAGAGGGGGACTTTAACGGAAGGACAGGGGAGAAAGGGGGAGGAGCAAGCGGAAGCGAGGAGGAGGAGGGAGGGAGGAAATCGAAGGACAAGAAAATAAACAGGGAGTGAAGAAAGTTGATAGGGATGCTGGAAGAGGTGGGCTGGGAAATAATGAACGGGAGCATAAGGGAAGGAATCGAGAGGTTGGTAGTGGGGGAAAAGGTGGACTCGGACCACCACCCGCTGGTGGTTACGATGAAGGAGGGAAAGTGAAAGGAGAGAGAAAAGAGGGAAAGAAAAGGAGGGGGAGGTAAATGGAGATGACAGAGGAGATGAAAGCGAGGTACGAGAGGGAGATGGCGGGAGCAACGGGGAGGGGGGGAGAGCTACAAGAGATGGTGGAAGGGGTGACGAAAAGAATCATGGGGGCGATAAGGAAATGCACTAAGGAGGGGGGGGGGGGGGAAGAAAGGAGAAAGAGAAGGGAGGGATGGTGGGATGACGAATGCAAGGAAAAGAAGGGGGAGGTTAGAGGAGAATTAAGGAGGTGGAGGAAGGAAGGAGGCTCGAAGCAGGGATACAGAGACAGAAAGAAGGAGTATAAGGAGATGTGTGAGAGGAAGAAAAAGGAAGAACAGGAAAGGTTAATAAGAGAGGTGGCAGAAGCGAGATCAGAGAACGAGGTATGGGAAATTGTAAATAGAGGGAGGAAAAAGAGGAAGAAGGTAAATGAGAACATAGATAAGGGGGAGTGGAAGGAATATTTTATGGGGTTGTTAGGGGGAGAGGAGAGAAGAGTGGTGAGAGGGAGTGAAAAGGGGGGAAGGGAGGGAGAAGAAGAGGAGTTAAGTAGAGAGGAGATAAAGAGAGCGGTAAGAAGGCTGAAGGAAGGAAAAGTATGTGGGGGGATGGGATACCAAACGAAGCGTGGAAGTTCGGGGGAGAGGAAACAGAGGAAATGGCATGGGAGGTATGTGGGAGAGTATGGAGGGGAGAAGGGTGGCCGCAGAGCTGGAAGGAGGGGATAATATCTCCAATAGTAAAGAAGGGGGAAGGAGGGAAAGTGCAGGACTATAGAGGAGTGACGCTGATGCCGACGCTGTACAAAGTGTACGCGTCGGTGCTGGCGAAAAGAATAGAGAGAGAAGTGGAGGAAAAGGGGATGATACCGGAGAATCAGACGGGTTTCAGGAGGGGAATGGGAACGGTAGACAACGTTTTTGCGTTAAACTATCTGGTGGGGCGACAGGTGAGTAGGGAGAGAGGAAAGTTGGTGGCCCTGTTCGTGGATTTAAAGGCAGCCTTTGATTCAGTGGACAGGGGGGTACTGGCGAGGGCAATGGAGAAGAGAGGGGTGAGGAAGGGGTTGAGAGAGAGGGTAGAGGAGATATATAGGGAAACAATGAGTAAAAGTGGTAAAAAGGAAACAGGGTAAAAGTGGGGGGAGAGGTGGGAGAGGCCTTTTGGACAGCGAGGGGGGTTAGGCAAGAATGTCCGCTGAGCCCGATTATTTTCAATTTGGTGACGGCGGACATGGAGGAGGAATTGAGTAGAGCAGGGTGCGGGGGGGTTAAACTGGCGGGAAGAAAGGTTTATAGCTTGGCGTATGCAGACGATGTAGTGGTGATGGCGGAGACGGAGGAGGAAATGAAGGGGGCGATCAGAGTGTTGGAAGGGTATTTTGAAAAGAGAAGGCTAGAGGTGAACGTAGGGAAGACGAAGGTGATGAGGTTTAGGAAAGGAGGGGGAAGAAGCAAGAGAGTGAAATGGAGATGGAAAGGGAAAGAAATAGAAGAGGTAAGGGAGTTTAAGTATCTGGGATATGTGTTCGGGAAGAATGGGGGGTAAGAAGCGCATATAAGGGACAGAATAAGGAAAGCGGGAATGGTGATGAAGCAGGTGTGGGGGATAGGAAAGAGGAAATTCGGAAAAATCTGGAAAAGGAGAATGTGGTTGTTTGATACGCTAGTGTGGACGGTGATGGGATATGGGGTGGAAATATGGGGTTGGGAGAGAAGTAAGGTGGAGGCGACACAGGAAAGGTACATAAGGTGGGTGTTACGGCTAGACTGGAGGACGCCGGGGTATATGGTAAGGGAGGAAGCAAAAAGGGAGAAGATGAGAACAAGGACGAGGAGGAGAGCATGGGCGTATGAGGAAAAACTAGAGAGGGGCGAGGGAAGTGGGATAGCGAGAGAATGCTTGATGGAGATCAAAAGGAGGGAGAGGAGGGGGGACGTGAGGTTATCGAAATGGGAGGAGGGAAGAAAGGCGATTAGAGGCGCAGGAGAGGGGAGAGAAGACGAGGGGGGCTACGAAAGAAAGGAAAAGGAAGATATAAAAGAGCAGGAGAGAGAAAGGGCGGAAAAAATAATAGAGTCGAGGTACAACAGGTGGTATAGAGAGGTGAGGGTGGAAGGGATACCGAAATATTTAGGGGAGGGGTGGCCGGAGGAGAGGTATGTTAGGATAGCGAGGTACAGATTAGGGAACGAGATGAGGGAAGGAGGATATTGGGAGGGAGAAGAGGAAAGGGCGTGCAGGGTGTGTGGGGAAGAGATGGAGTCGTGGGAACATGTTCTGGACAGGTGCAGGGGGGGGGGGGGAGCAGGGACAGGGAGGGATAGGGGAGAGAGTGAGGAAGATACTAGAGGAGGGTGGAGGGGGGGAATGAAGAACATGGACAGAGTGAGAAGGGAAAAGGAAGGAGGGAGGGAGGAAGAGGAGTGAAAATGAGAAGAGTGAATGACGCAAAGGAAACGGAAGTCGAGGATGGATCTGTGGACTCCGAAAGGATGCCACAGATCCAGCCGACATGGAAAGGAGAAAGGGCTGAAGAAGGGAGAGGAGAAAGGGGCGGAGAGGGGGGAGGAGGAAAGAGGAGGAGAGGAAGAAAAGAGCGAGGCGAGAGAGGCGAGCAGAGCACAAAAGGAAAGTGGCGAGCGCGGCGAAGGAGAAAAGAGAGGCGAACAGGCGAGCGAGGCGAAAGAAACGAGCGAGACGATAGGGTAAATTAGGATAAGAATAGGATAATAATTGTAAAGGTATGGGTTATGGAGTTATGAAGGTGAGAAAGAGAGAGAGGGGGGAGGAGAGCGAGTACGGAGGGATGAGAGAGGAAAAGAGAGTGAGTAGAATAAGGAACGGAAAGTGTAATGGAGTGAGAGGGCGCGAGTATGGAGGGATGAGTGTGAAAAAGAGAAGGAATGGAATGGAAAAGAGATAACGGTAAAAAAATGTAAAATATTGTCAAAAGAAGAGGGAGAAGGAAATGGAAGGACTTGTAACCCCGTAGGGGAATCAATAAAACCTACATACATACATACAATATGCGGTATGAAGAAATAAAAAAAAAAAGGTGGTGCACTATGGCTATCTCCACTGAAGCCTACCCCCACTCTTATCCCCACCACTTCAAACCGAGCTCAAAACGGGATCGAAATGGAGGGGATAGGAGTGGGAGGGCATCTATCCTCACTCATGCCCCACTACTTTAAAAAAAAGTGGAGGGGGCTGGAGTGGGGATAGGAGTGGGGGTCGCCATAGTGCACCACCTACTACTCATGCGTTACATAGATGATTAGCCGAAAAGCAAATATCAATTTTTCTAACATATGCTATCTTCGCGGCTGCACTTCGAACGAAAAACTTTTATTTGCAAAATCTGTTGTAAATCAAATGTCAAGGCACCAAAATAGTTTCTGCACAGAAACAGTCAACTAAGTATCGTAATGTTTCATAGTGGATTATATTTCTAATTTCTAGTTTATCAAAGTTTTAAAAAGCTTGTCGTCGGAAATATAGAAAACATGCAAATAAACGTATTCAATAAAAGTTTCTCAAGAAAAGTCAAACAAACCAATTCAACAATATAAAAAGAGCTTTGTTTATCATCGCAACATACACTTTTTTCGAGCATGCGTTCCATAGATGATTAGACGAAAAGCAAATATCAGTTTTTCTACCGTATGCTGGCTCCGCGGCTGCACATCGCACAAAAAACTTTTTTTTCGCAAAATGTGTTGTAAATCAAATGTCCAGGCAACAAAATAGTTTCTGCGCAGAAACAGTCAACTAAGTATCGCAATGTTTAATAGTGGATTAGTTTATCAAAGTTTTAAAAAGCTTTTCGGCGGCAATATACAAAATACGCAAATATACTTATCACAGTATATTTCTAATATTTCGAAACAGTCAACTAAGTATCGTAATGTTTCATAGTGGATTATATTTCTTATTTCTAGTTTATCAAAGTTTTAAAAAACTTGTCGTCGGCAATATAGAAAACACGCAAATAAACGTATTCAATAAATGTTTCTCAAGGAATAGTCAAAGAAACCTATTCAACAATAGAAGATGAGATTTGTGTGGGAAAAGTGCAGTCATGTAGTTTGTTCGTAGAAACAGTCACTACCCTAACTAACATTCCTAATTCTTGATCGTTTATTATTATAATAGTTATCAATCGTCTATCGAAGTTCTACATCGTCTACTCAGGTATGTAGTAGATATGTATTTATCAAGATACTATAAAATTATCAATGTACATAATTATGAAGAAAAAACAAACGCCGACTGTTTCAAATAATACACGAACGCCAATCAAAAAAGGAAGCAGACGAAACAATCGCGTTATGATTTTGTCGAGCGATAGAGAATCGGATGATGAATTCATCTTACCGAAACGAACAACATATCGATCGACAGAATTGAATACAAGTACTTCACCTTTCGAACATCGGCATTCTAATGGCGATGAATCGCTCGTAGGACCATCTGGAAACGCAGGCAATCCCGCATCACAAGATCTCGATAAGCAACAAGAGCCCACGGCATCATCTGCGGATAAGTTTGCTCCAGTACAAGTTTTAGACAAGATACGAAATTGCGCTGTTTTGGATGGTAAATATTTCGCACTAGCCGCGGAAGTGTCCACTACCGACCATATGCAAGTGTCCTGTCAGATGTGTCTGGGCAACAAGATTCTTATAGGCTCACTGAAGAGTACGACTAATCTCTTGAAGCATTTAAAACGATTGCATCCTGACAATCACGTTGAATATTTGGCATACAAGGACTCTAAAAGGAGCGAAAAGCGATAACGCGACAGTTCTACAGTTGCAACTGAACCACCGACTAAACGGCGCAAGAAGATTCGGTATAGTTGCCGTCAAGACGAGTTCGAAGATAGTGTTTTTATGTTCATAATTGAAACAATGACTCCGCTGTCAATCATCGACCAACCAAGTTTCAAACGCCTTTTCAACGACGTGGAAGATAGACTTGTTAGCAGACGCACTATTAGCCGGCGAATGGTAGAAATGGACGAAAAAAGATTGAAGAAAACGCGTGATTTATTGACTAAAGCCGAATACGTCTGCACGACTGCAGACATATGGTCTGCAAAAAGACCAAGTTTCATTGGTGTTACAGGCCACTACATCGACGATAATTTGACGCGCCAATCCTTTCCCTTAGCGTGTCGAAGATTCGACGGAACGCATTCGTTCGATAAGATCGCTGATGCCTTGGAAAATATTCACCGTACCTATGACTTGAGCAATACAAATATCGTCGCCACGATTACTCTGACAACGCCAGTAACTTCGTCAAAGCTTTCCAAGAATTCGGTGTACAAGCGATCGGAAAAATGCATCGGTACTCATGCGACGATGAACAAGATGTCAACGAACTTGATGCTTCGAGTGATTCAGACTTCGAGGATACGGCTTCGTTTGATACCGAACGTACTGAGGTATGGCCGCGCTTGTCACAACATCTCCGTTGCAGTACGCATACGCTCAACCTGATTGCGACCAGTGATGTAATCAACACTATGAAAAAAGATACGCATGTAGCGAACCGTCACTCGAAGACTATCGCGAAATGTACGCAACTGTGGCATAAAGCCGCATTACCCAAACCTGCGGCGATTATCAGCGCTACGGTATCGCACACTTTCAGCTATCCCATTGTAACGCGATGGAATTCCCTCTACGATCCCCGACATCAAATATCTAAAGAAAAAGCAGCATTGCCATCGTTGTGCGAACGCTTGTGTTTGAACGATTTGTTTACGACGAATGACGTTGTATATATTGAAGAGTATTGTCGGGTAATGGAGCCGATGGTTCGAGCGGTAGATATACTCCAGGGCGAAGATAAGGTGTATTACGGGATTCTGTTACCAACTTTACTCACTCTGAAGTACAAGCTACAAAAATTGTCTAAGGAGAATCTCAAATATGGACGAGTACTGGCGAATGCCTGCCTCAGTGGCCTAACAATACGTTTTCAGGACGTCCTCTCGTTTGACGATACCGCGACTAACGCTATTATAGCTACGGTATCGCATCCCGCATTCAAGTTCAAGTGGTTTTGTCAAGCTAATATGCAGTATAAACTCAAACTGCCGTTGGATAAAAGCAGAGACACGTTTCTTAACGGAGCTCGATTTTTCGTAGACGACTCTCATCACGACATTGATGAAAGAAACAATTCGGGATCAATATCTTCGTTCCTAATGATTAATTGCAATGATTCGCAAAGCGTTGATACCGATAGTCAAGCTAGTTCTCCGAAAGATAACCATGAGCCCTTCGAGGATGCCGTCCAAGTGCAGTTGCTTTCATACTTGAGCGATAAAAGAACGAAGCTCTCCATGCTAAGCGATTATCCCGTTGCTAAAGCAATGTTTTTTAAGTACAACACTCCGCTTACTTCCTCTGCTCCGGTCGAAAGATTGTTTTCATTCGCGAGTATCGCGAATTCACCGAGGCGTCATGCCCTCTCAGATAAAAATTTCGAGAGAATCGTGCTGCTGAAAAGTTTTTTGAAGACGGGAACACCTTTTGAGTGAGAACAATGACCAACACCCAAGTCAATAGCATAAGCGTGAAAATGTCTTGAAAACATCTCCAAAACGATTATGTATTGAATTTGGTTTAATAAACAAACGAATAAACATTTATGAAGTTTGTTATACAACATAGAACAATTACTAGCACACCCAACGTATGCGCAATGCCTTAGAATTGGATTTCATCAAGTTCATTAAAAAGTATTTTGAAAAGTACTTAAAAATGTATTTCAAGTACTAGAAGTATTTTGTATTTTAAAATACATCAAGTATTTTGTATTTTGAATTTTGAGTATTTTCATGTATTTTGCCCACCTCTGACTGTAACTCATAAAAAACACAGGCAAGACTAATCTATAAGAGCCAGGGACGTCGCTAGGACGCGGACTGGTTTTTAGTTTTAAGAAGGGATTAACTTTTCTTTATTTTCAGGATTTTTTTTTACTATAGATTATAAATCCCAGGCACGTCGCTAGGACGCGTACTGGTAATTCGATTTAAGTAGGGTCCTTTTTTTAAATTTTTTTTTAGAGTTAAGAATATAGGAGGTCAATCTCTTCGCGTACAGTTGCTTTTGTCGATCGCTGCTGCATAAGTGGCGTGAAAAAGAAGGTTAAATATACGTGAAGAAATTGGAGCTCACAATCTTCGTTCAAACTTTTTTCTTACGATCGCCGCTGCACAAGTGGCGTGACTACGAGAAAAGTTCAAATGGAGATATAACGCGTAAGTAAAAGATTGTGAGTGAACTCATAATAAAATATAACAATATTCGAAAGTGAGTGAGACGGATGTTCGTTTGAATGATTCAGAGTAGATATTGCTTTTTGAACATATAACTTAATTTTTTTGTTTTTCAGATTTTGCGTTGCCGTCGTCGTCGTCGCCGTCGCCGTCGCCGTTGTCATCATCCGTCATCGTTTTTGCCGCGTAAGTAATGTATTATTTATTATTTTAAGTTTAACTATAATCTGACAAGTGTATTTTTTTACATGTAACTAAATTTCTTTCTTTTTACAGATTCATCTTCGGTGCTCCCGCAATCGTCGTTTGCGCTACGTAAGTAAAATATTAATGATTATCTTAAGTTTAATTAGATTATAAATGCCAAGGACGTCGCTAGGACGCGTACTGGTTTTTAGATTTAAGTAGGGACTAATTTCCTTAATTTTCAGGACAGTTTTTTTGCAGGATAGTAATAGATGCCAGGGAAATCGCTAGGACTCATACTAGCTATAAGTTTAAGTCGAGTAATTTATATTTTGTTTCAGAAAATATAAATAATTCATTTTTTCCAGATTCGCCAATTTAAAATCCTTCATTGATCGTCGAAACATTTCAACATGTCGGATTCGGTGAATATTATTCATTTCATTTAATTATTTTGTCTTCTTTATTTGAATCGTTTAAAATGTTCACTGTTTTATTTTCAGAGTGACGACGATATGGATGTTGAATTGGTGGGATTTTTCGACAAAGATGGCAACGCTATATCTCTAGCCAACGTATCGCGAGGGATCTCCGGCTAGATATAAAACAGAGAAAACGAACTCTACAGTAAGTATCCGATGAATTAAATATACGACCATTGGATAAATGTATTAATCCAAATTTCATTAAATCTTTCCAGACATCGTGTGGCTCTGGATGTGCGGCCAGCACATCACGTACGGTCGCTCAACGTGTTTCGTCAATCGACGGTAGACAGCAACGACGTCCGGAGATCCCACCGAGGAGGGAAAGCGAGGGAATTCAGCCCCCGGTCCAGGTTGTTAATCCCGTAAGTTTTGGTACATTAATACCAGAAAATTATTACATTAAACTGTAATTGTATTTAAAAATGGTTGTAACTCATACTCATTCACTTTTATTCCAGTTCTTCGAGCCACGCCCTCGAAATGCCGTCATTCGTGACCGCCCGGAGGAGAGGATGCCGCGCCCCACACGCCCGGCCCCGGAAATCGGACCGGCGTGCATTGGCGACCCAACAAACGTGCTGGGGAACACGCTCGAAAACTTTATGCGTCGACTTGCAAACGCCGAAATGCCGGAACCACAGAGAGGACGACGACCGGCGTACGAGTTACCGCCGCACAAGATCGTTGCATAATAGATTATGCGATTAATGCAACCGCCGAAGACCGCGTCTTAGGAACGGTTTTTTGGACCAGATTTTTGCGGGAGTACCCGATATTCGGACCGAATATAAGCCGGTCGATCCTCATCAGCCGGGCGTCGGCGTTATCACGCAATCGAAATCGACGCGGACTCTTTCTTACTGTGTACGGGTACGCGATGCGTTCACAATCGACCCGTTCGACGAGAACCACGCGACGCCAGATGCGATTCGTTTTCGCCGACAACACGCACGAAATGTGGCATCTTTCGAGATGACAGTGCGGTTGTTATCGGTCCGTTTCGCAGGAGTGAATGAAACGACGCGATTCACGACACTCCACCGCGATGACATCGATGAAAATATGTGGATAACGCAGTTCCAACAGACTACATTCGACTGCGACGATAGGACGCGCCGGGCCAAGTAGAAGGCACTACGAAGTTTATAATTCATTATACTACTACTACTACTATTACACCACTACTACTATTACTATTTCTATTACTCTTGTTACGTCCAAATCAGCATTTCCTCGGTAATTACGGTCAAGGAATAAAATTCCCTTTTACACGTTTTGTACCATTGAGGGGCTTTATCCGACTTATTCCCTTTTTGAGTCTGACCTTTCGGAGAGTTACTCAGGATAGGGTACAGAGTGCGCCGTGTTAAAGATTTAAATGGTCGATGCAAAAGAAAGAATATTGCACGTGGAAAGAGTCATCGACTCATAGTACGCGTATAGTAAGCGCGTAGTAACCATATGACAGAAGTGTTTACTATGGAATTCCTCTGATAAGACGCCGTACGCTCGATGCGTCTCGTAGTGTAATTCAATCCGGGCGAAGTCGCTGACCAGCGCTCGCGACTATCGCGGCCCGATACACCCCCTTCGCTACCTTGGTACTCGTTACCAAAGGCAGAGGATATAATTCAAAGGCTAACACTCTTTAAGTCTTAAAGAAGGTACATCCTTCTGTTTTTATACCATCGATGCACTGATTTATGATTTTAATTGTGCGGAATTATTTATCAAAATAATTTATGCGTTTTGATGGGAAAAACTTACGTTGATGAGTGAAGAATGATATGAAATTTAAATAATGAGTGAAGGTTCTCGGAGTCGGTTGATGTATGTAGTGAAAAATTACGTGGATTCGTCCTTCCTTCCCTCCTACAGGATTTCCAATTGGTGATGCCGAATGTTGACGATGAAGAATTATCGATGAGATTGATAACAACCGAATTCACTTAATTCGGAATAAGTTATTTAACACTTGGCAAATATTTCAATTTATCGTTGAGATTTATTTGAATTTCGATTCTCACAAATACACTTTTCAGTTTACACTCGATAGTTCTGTTGATTGTTTTTCACAATTTAATTTCCGTTATAAATTTTTAAAGTCCCGAAAAGAAATGTCATAAGTGTCAATTAAAGTTCTGACAATTCCCCGTTTCGAACTGTATTAGGGGTTTACACGTTTCCGCACACGTATTTGCGACTTTGTTTTATTCGCTGATAAAAAATTTAATATTGAGCTTCGATGATTTTTGAAGACAATGGTTGCGTTGAAACTCGTAGTGACAATAGTTATCGTAGGATGTCCGTAAAATATCCTCCGCCGCCGCTCGCGAGCCTCCCTCCACCGTTAACATCGATCAAGTGTCACCTGTGCAATCGATTAATTTTTTATGATTTTTTTTATTTAACGCATTTACAATTTTTAAAATGTTTAAAGGATTATTTCAAAAATCAAGATTTTAAATAACAATATTTTACAAATTTGAATGAAGTTTCTATGTTTTTTGTATCAAAAGTTATTTTTGATGTTATCGAAATTTTATCTAAAATTAATTTGGTGATTTTTAAAATGTTTAAACTTTTTATTCGATATTTACTTCCGTGAATTTTAATAACCTTCAACTTGTCAAATCATAAATTTATGAGTTATCTCGAGTAATAATTATTGTTTTATATTGATTGTTTAACTTAATTTTTATTTATTTAATTACTTCTCTCAACTTCATCTTGTTTCCTCAATCTTTATCACTGTTTTTATTGTTTATTATTGGTTTCAACGTATTTTCCTGCGTGAGTCTATTGATACTTCCGTAAATGGTTATTATTCAGCCAATGCAATGTTTTTTCCTATTATTGGAATAGTTTGATGAATTATTAACTTATTTTATAGATTATTGAAATATTATAATTTATGCGCCGAGAGGTGCTGCACTCGAACGCGATGACGGTCAAGCCGTGCATCGGTCCCTTCGAGACAGACTCACCGATTCTCTGGCTGCACGGTAGTGTACGTGCGTGAGGTGCATCGCTCGCAGTGTTAGAGCGATAAGAAACCTCCCGCCGATCACGTGTTAATGAAGGATTCAAATTGCCTATATGGCTCGACTTTTATCATCGGAATTCTCTTCGGATTTTCCTCAGGTGTCCTCACCGGAAATACTGTATATCCGAGACATAGCTCGAATTTTGGTGGCCAAACGTTAAGATGCCAATAACTGAGTAATGACTTCGCTCAGCTTTTGCACACGGCTCGCTAATTATTATCTGAGAGGTGCATGCATTGCCCCTCCAGATCTCAATATTTTAATAATTTAAATGTTTATTAAATTATATCCGAGGAACTATATGTTCTCTCAAGGATATTTAAATAGAAAATTAATTGTTGTAATAACGTAAAAAAAAAAAAAAAAGGATGAATACTGCATTAGCTGATCAATTGTTACCATATATATATACTAATTCAGAGGACGTAACACTCTTATTATTATTATTATTATTATTACGATACTACTACTATTACTATTGCTATTTTTTATTATTACCCTAAGCACAATGAATCTGAGCATTACTGTTTTCATATAAATTGATTCAAGTTTCCGTTCATTGAAGTAAAAAAAATTAAGAAAAAATAAAAGCGACATTAGGCAGACAACCTCCACGTGGTGTGTCCTGGGTAATGCAAATAGTCTGCCATATAACAAACAAAACAATGACTGAATATAAAAAAGTAACAAATAAAAAAAGAAAATAAGTGAAAATAATGAAAAAGAATTGAAAAAAAAATATACAAATCTTTACAAGAGTAGTTAGAAAACTTGCTTGCTCAACATGCAAGACAGCTGCTATGCTGCTTGACAGAGTCATAAAAGCTTTTATTATTCGCTGGTGAACCTATCTTGTTTCCCGTACAAAACGATATGCATCTCATTTTCATTGTAAAACCATCAGAAAATATTGCGGTTTTTCTGATGGGTACTTTTGTAAAATTTAAAGATTCATCGAAATCGGGATTTTTAGGTCAGAGGAGGTTCCCTGTTATCCCTAGACAAAATCTATTATCAGATTCGTATTCTGCACGAAAAAAAGAGGTTCCCTCTTATCCCTAGACAAAACCTATCATCAGATTCGTATTCTGCACGAAAAAGTACGTGAAATATTATTATTATTGATTTTTTATTGTAACTAGGGTTTCAACCCTGTAAGTACAAATATTTCACAGTTGTAAGTACCAAACGAGAGTGTATACAGAGTAGATAGTATATAGTAAGTACAGAACAGATAGTAATTTAGTTCTAGTTAGTAATATAGATTAAATATGAGTAGCGTGATTAGAGAGTTCGATTCAAATCACATATCAAGAGACGCGGTAGCGTCTCGACGCCAAGTACCAGTAAAAAGTATAATAAAAACCCGCAAATCGCTCGAGCGCTACCAAGTAGTTATACACCAATATTGGGTACCCTCATGTTCCGAAGTTTTGTTCTCGTGAACGACTAAGTTAATAGAAAAAATAAAACATGTGTAATCATATAAATCGACTACTAGCTTTTCCACGAGCCCTTCAGCAACTCTATTCGTTCATGCGTTCTCGAGATCTGATCGTGTGGCTCGAAAAATCCACACTTTCACGATGTTTTCTTCAGACTGTCCCCCTATCCATGTCCTGTCCTATGACGTCACGAGCACACGTCGCGGCCACTGCCGCTGTGTTGTGTCGGTGTGCTCGTGCGTGAGTCACGCCCCAGACAAATTATCGATCGTGCTAGCCGGTAAGCACTCAGAGTCAGCTGTGTAAATGACGTCACAGCTACCCCTTCGACAATCCAGTACTTGGATGGGTGACCGCCAGAATCGACAATCCAGTACATGGATGGGTGACCGCCCGAATCGACAATCCAGTACTTGGATGGGTGACTGCCCGAATCGACAATCCAGTACATGGATGGGTGACCACCTGATTTGACGAGATGAGTATAACACTACGCATGTGTGGAAGCGTTATACGACGCTCTAGCGTGAATGTATAAACATGTTCATTTCAGAAATTCATTGCTAATTTGTGTAAACAACAGCAATTCGCTACTAATTGGTTTAAACAATAGAAATTCTCTACTGATTAGTTTAAATAATAGAAATTCACGACTAATTTATTTAAACAATTGAAATTCACTACTAATTGATTAAAAAATCGAGATACATTCCTAATTTGTTTAAACAATGGAAAATCACTACTAATTCGATCAAAAATTCGAAATACATTTCTAATTTGTTTAAACAGTAGATATTCATTACTGATAAGTTTAAATAATAGAAATTCACGACTAATTTATTTAAACAATAGAAATTCCCTACTGATTTGTTTAAATAATAAACATCAACGACTAAGTAAAAGTAAAAGAAGCCGCGAATAAAATTAAATAAATAATTAATTCATTAAATTTTTTTGTAACATTTGTTTTTGAAATTTTTTTTTTTATTAATAAATACAAAATACGTATCAATCGACCGCTCCTAAGTCGCGGCCCTGGTTTCTCTTATCGGTAATTTGTGCCGCCAGGCCGTTGCAGGCATAAACATATGGTTAATTTTTAGCAGAGTCGGAAAAAAAGTATCGTATGCCACACGGGAGAAACTGATTTACACCTCACACTCGGTGAAAGTCGCGCACTTTCCTCCCTTGTAGCATAAAATACTATTAAACAGGATTATAGGATTATCAAGAGACGCGGTTCCATCTCGACGTCAAGTAGTTTAAAAAGTTAAAAGTCCGCGCGGTGAGTCCGCGCGCGTCGAGCGCTACCGTGTCCTTATACGCCAATATCGTGCCCCCTAAACTTTGACATTTTTTTTCTCGGAAACTAGACATCGGATCTAAATTCCTGGAATCAGCCCGATCGGTGCGCGAAATGATGAGATATCGCGATATCGCCCGAAAAATCCTCAATTTCAGTATAAAAATTATTCTTCAGAGATTTTTTCGACTGTCAGTTGTTTATCCGATGTCCCATGATACCTGCGTGTTGCGTCCATGCGTGTGCTGTGCATACACAACGGTATAAGCAGAACGAACGATCAGCGGTTTGCAATTTTCCAAAAGTCAGTTCGTGAATACAGCAACTAGTAATATCCGTATCCGCGATCCGTAAATACTACGCTCACACTGAGTTATCGAAAAGAAGGTTAATTAGAGGTTATTTATAATTTCATTTTTTCGCGAAAATTAGTTTAAAAAAAGGACGCTCTCGTGCGATCAACAAAATGGGTCGTTCGTCTGATAAAATTGTTCAAATAATCGCGGACGAGAGGTAATTTCAATTGATAAATATTGTGCGTGTGATACAAGAAAAATCGTGTCATGCGGATTCTTAACGTTATCAAGTAATAAAACATTTCTTTTTAATAAATAATAATAGAATAATAAATAAAAAAAAAGAATGAAATAAAAAATAAAAAAATTATTTTTTTTGCAAAAAATGTAAAAAATGTCGCCAAGTAGTTTAAGTAGTTTTGTGAAAATAAAAAAACTCGTAAAATAATAAAAAATCATATGAGCCTAGTGAAAATAAAAAAAAACTTGGCGAGTCCTTAGAATACAAATAAATGCAATTGCATCGAAAGTAAGGACGAGCAAAGTTTTTTTTTTATTTTCACTTGGCTCATATGATTTTTTATTATTTTACGAGTTTTTTTATTTTCACAAAACTATTTAAACTACTTGGCGACATTTTTTACATTTTTTGCAAAAAAATGTTTTTTTATTTTTTATTTTAAAAAATCGCGAAAAACTATGCTTAAATTCCAGTTCAAAACCTTGGCGTCCCAGTGTTAGCTTATACACGTGTTACGTCCTGACGTAACGCTCTCTATTTCTTTTACTAATAATAATTTTCACAACTCATATTTCTGCTTATTTTTCCATACTATTTGCAAACCTGTTCCTTCCAAAATAATTCCTACATTTCACAAAATTCAAACATTATTCATTATCATTAAACTCATAAAAGGAGTGATATTTCTTATCGATCGCTGAACGATATTCCAGGGATGGATCTCCTCTGGAAAATATTTCCAATGAGATCTCAAATACTCGTCGTATATATGAATTAAAATTTACATGGGTAAAAGATGGAAATAGAATTATTTACCACACGAGATAGATGCGGACAGAGGTTTGAATCCCCCTCGACACACGCACTACCCTCGGTAACACAGCGAACTCCGCTGCCGACGTCGATACGATCGACCGCAGCATCGACCCAAGGAGCATAGATCCAAGCTTTTACCCTGCGGCTAGACCGTTGGAGTCTTCCTAGCCGAATACCCTAACGGGCTTCCATCGTAAAAAAGAGAATCTACATTACCTTATGTATGGAAGTTAACCCTGCCCATCGACATAGTTTCGGTATTTTAACACCGAACAACGTCGCGTAATATTCCTGAATATGTGGGTCACGCGATTGAGAGTCAGAACATCCCTCGTACCATTTAATCATTCATCATCATAAAGAAATAATTTCTCCATCAACAATTCTAAAATACGTTTCATACTCCCACACGCTTTTTAACATTTAACGAAAAACGATAAAAACGATCGATGGAATTTCGGCAGCTACTCAATATAAAAACTACAGTATAAATTGAATCAAAGATAACAAAATTGTCCAGGATATTAGGGAAATTAATCAATACGATTTGTCGACAAACGCGATTAATATATAAATTCGAAATCGACAATATTCAAAATCATAGGAATAATATTCGGTATAGCTTAGTCATAAAAACAGTCAATACACCAAAAATAAATTGTAACTGAACAGAGACCAGATCGTAAATTTGTGCGAAGCCATAGAATTTGATACGAATAAAGGGGCCACTAACTTCGTAAAGTGCGCTCTAGTTGCAGCTAATATAATATACGACTGTTGAAGAAAAATAAAAAAATTGCCCGAAATTCAAAAGATAACAAACTAGTAAGACCGAAAAATCACGTTGCCAGGCTAAACATTTAAGGAAAGACGGTCGTAAAATTTTACGACCCACCGAAACTGAATTGCGGTAGGACGTAGAATGGATGACAAGTGTGCCTCAACGGTGACACATGAGGGGCGAGCGGTTCGACCCCCCCGAAAGAGAAGATGCAGTCCATTTTAAAATACTAATGCACCGCGCGCAAAGAAAAATGACTCCCTACGATAGGGAGAATAAAAAAATAACATTTTAATTACATCAACATTTTAAGGAAGATTTTCTCTATAAAATATCATTATTATTTTTCCGATTATGCTTACCGTTAAAGCGGAAATTAAGAACAAAAATTTATTCCATGGATTGCGTTTTCTCGATTTATGGTAGGAAAATTATGAACCGATAATTATATCAAATTAATCAGGAATATTCCACTAATCTAACGCCGTTATTATTTTTCCGAAATTATATGCCGTTTGTGGGAAATTTATAAAACAAGTAGCAACAAAATATTTGGAGCGAAAAACGTACACCGCGTAAAGGAATTCGGTTTCCCCTCGATTTATAATGCAAAATATCAAACCGCGGTTTATACCAAAATGTTCGGGAATAATCCACCTTTAACATGGAATTATTACTTTTCCGATATCACTTAACGTATGATCAGGACACGCCGCGAAAGACAGAAATTAAGCTAGAAAAGGCAGGCGGTAAAGATAAAGGGGCCCGTGCAGAGGAACGAGTTGCGTAAGCCAAGTCGCATAATCTCAAGGCTAGTTCACGACGATAGGGGAAGATCATCAGGTAGACCGAAAGAGGGGATTTTTACAGCTCGCCCGAGCAAACGGAACATTAGTTCCAGAATATCCATATAAGGAAATAGGATGATCGGACGGCACTGTTACCAGGCACTTGCAATAGCTGGTGCACGGCTCCCAAAGGGGGGGCAAAGCCCCAAGAAATCGGCCCGGTTATGCTACCAATACCTCGAAATATTATGAAACGTTTTGCCAAATAATAAAATAATTTGTACAAGAGCCGAGATATATTTTCAACTTTCAGGCATATAATATTTTGACAACCAATACTTGAATTATTATAATATTATAAAATGATTGCCGACAAAATGATACACATTTCTCGACTCTTATTATCAGTTTACGGATACGTATACGTATAAGAGAAGTTTACGAACAGTAACAATATATCTTCTCCTATACGTTAACAATATCGAATATCAATTATATTAAATATTTAGTTATGAATCATTAATATTAAGTTTTACAAATAAGTCAGGCAAATAATTATGTATAAGGAAAACTGAAATTCAGTGGAAAATGGATAAATCCACAATTATTTAACAATAAGAGAAATCGGCAAAATCCAAGAAGTTCGAACAGGCCGAGAGGAGAGTAACGAGGAGCGAGATTACGCATCAGGGGAGTACGCTCCAGGCAAGGATTAGGGAGGGACTTCCTTCCCCCTCTGGATTCATTTCATAGCATATAAGAAGCCACGGAAAAGGGCGCGAGCAGTGCAGAGCAGACCAGAAGTAGATTTTTAGTAGTCCGGCCCGTAAGCAACTAGACCAAGTAGAGAGAGACGGAGGCGCGTAAGAGCGAGCGCGGGATCGGTAAATCCAACAAGTAGGCTGGTACTCCGGCTAGGCGACGAGAGAGATAGAGTCAGAGACCGCGTTGTTCGTTATTCACCATACTAGAAAAAGATCGCGAGTCCGTTGTGCGACCACAAAGAAATAGAGGAACTCTCCTATTGGAGGATTTTGTCGATAACCCTTTCCATCTCCAAAAATTGTATTCATTTTTTCATGCAACCAGAGTTTTCTTGGGTTAATTCAGTTCACCGAATTACCATTCTCAAGTCATCTCGTGGAACGAAACCATCCTTCGTTTCACCATCGAATTTTCTTTTACTCTATAGTTAAAAGACAATTTTGTACGAATTTTTATTCCAACGAATCATTTGTACTCTCCGAAAATCACATTCTTGTACTTTCGAATTTGCCTGAATTATTTTCTTTGAATAAATCTCGAATATCCTGGCATATCCCGTGAAATTTGTGTTCACCCAATCCACTACATCGCGAGCAGCATCATCTCAACAAATAACGTAAGTACAATTTAATTCTATTTCCTTGATAAATCTATAAGTAAAAAGTGTGCAATATTCTCTATTATTCAAACTCCTCGTTAATTCGCCCAGTCGCCGCCAGACATCATCAACACTACTCACCGAATATAATTCAATTATAAAATCATTTCTATAACGCAGTAAAATAAATTCAGCTAATTCAAATCATTTCTATATCGCGGTGAAACAAAATCCGTTGAAATCAAATTATCAACGATCGTTATTTTAATTACGCAACGGATAAAGAAATTTTATAATACCTCTAAGACAAGTCAACGAATAGCATTCCAAGCCCTATCCTTAGTAAATTTCCTCACGGTTAGACTAAAAAATGGGCAGTTGCGCCGATAATTGATGCCAGGAGTGGTAAAGGAGTGAGAAATCTCTCTTGACCAGCGTGTATTCAATCGTACTCGACGCAACCTCGCGTTAAAATTCAGGTGAAAGAGAAACACCCGCATTTTTGACGTGACAAATTTTTGGGGGCTCAACCGGGGTCAATGGAATGCTTGCTTGTTAAATTGAATTTTATAACAATCTACGGATAAAATATTAAGCAATTTTTCTGAAACAACAGCACACATACACGCACACTCGCATACAAAAAAAAAATGTGGAAAATAGGAAACGATTGTTATTGCAAATGAGAATTAATTCTATAGAGAGAATTCATACAATTATATTCTTGTATTATCGAATTGCTGCGCTAGTACGAACTGTAACCCCTTATAACCTTGACTGGAAACTGGGATTTGCGCGGCTCGCCACGTAATCTCACTCAAAAAACCCTTTCCCTACGTCGCCGCGCAGTTCGCTGCAACGCCACATTTTCCTATCTAAACCCCGGTTCGTGCAGCGTTGACTCTACCTTGCAGCAGATAAGCTCAAGGGGCGATATTTGTTAATAATTTATATAAATATGAACAAATTACATTTTTTAAAATCATTGTACCATTGCGTTAATGTGAGCCGTAACCTTCAATAACCTTTACTGGAAACTGGGATTTACGCGGCTCGCCACGTAGTCTCACTCAAAAACCCCTTTCCTCTGTCGCTGAGCAGTTCGTTGCGAAGCCACACACTCCTGTCTAAACCCCGGCTCATACAACGACAATTGGGAATTATTGTATTCAAATATTATTGTACGGCTACGTTAAGGGGGCTGAGTCACCTAAAAATTATTTTTTTATTTATTTTTTTTTAATTTTTTTTCTGAATGTATATACGGTGTACTACATACACACCAAATTTTAGATCAAAATTTAAAAAATTACCGACGTTAGAAGCATTTTAGTAATATTAGAAATATTAGAAATAAATAATGTGTGAAAAAAAAAAAATGCCGAAACGCAATACAAACAATGCCGGAATACCGCATCTCCGCACGTTTCTTTTTCTTCTAATAAGAAGAACAAGGAACATCGAGAAAGGAACATAAAAAAAACAATCGATGCCGAAACTGCGTTCGGTAGGTAACGATTTACCGACCAAAGGGTCGTTACGTCTAATCGATGCGACTCAGATTATCGCCGCTACCGCGCTTTGTTTTGAGTCTGCGATACACCGGCGTAATGTAGCAGCGATGATTTTTACTCGATTGTGTCAATCGGGTAAAAAACTGCGCTTGTAAACTCCGTGTAATTAGTTAATCGTCAGTGTTTACAGTTTTTCCGAATGAACGGAATATATTCTGTATTTTTGCCCGCAATGGTGCAAAAATGATTTTCACAGTGACAGTGTCGCAACGCGAAAAGTCTCGCAGAATTAACCTCATTTTTAAACGTCACATTTGACGTAAGAGTATTTTTTTTTATTTTTTAAACATTTTTTTTGCATTTACGAGATTTGTAAAATAAAAAAAAGAAAAAAAAAAAAAAAAAAGAAAAAAAAAATTCTAAGTTTTATGTGATAGAAAAAAAAGTGTAAATTTTTGTGACAAAAAAAATATAAAAATAATTTTTTTTTATTGTGAATCACCCAAGTTGGTTATTTTCATTAATCTGTGAAATTCATTTTTTGACACTTATATTTTTCTTCGCTTGCCGCAGGTTTCAGGGAGAATGGGCCCACCAATTTTGGATTGCGACGGCTCATTTTCTTCGTAACAGTCAGTGTTACGGAACGAGTGCGGGGATTTTTCATGCGATCAAAAATGGATTTATCGCAAGCCATTATGTGAGTGGTTACGAGACAAAAAGTGGAAAAAGTGAATTTTTTGGTAGTTTTTAACTCATAGCTTCGCCAGCGAAGCTTCAAAAAAAAATCCCCGCACTCGTTCCGCAATAAACTCTCCAACGAAGAAAATAAGAGGTCGCAAGCAAAGATTGATGCTTTCGTTCAGTCCGAAAGCTGCGGCAAAGGAAAAATGTTTGACCATTGCCCATAACACTGGAATACACCGTAGGTCTCCAAAAAAATTTACAGCGGTAGTCTAACATATATATATTATGGAGGTAAAATTAAATTTTTCATTAAACTTATATATACTGGAAAAAAATTTTTTTACTTTTCGATTTTTTAGGTGACTCAGTCCCCTTAATACAAACTGTAACCTTATATAACCTTGACTGGAAACTGGGATCTGCGCGGTTCGCCACGCAATCTCACTCAAAAAACCCTTTCCTTACGTCGCCGCGCAGTTCACTGCAAAGCCACGCTCCTACCTGAACCCCAGTTTGTATAACGACAGTTTGGAATTCAGTATAAAAAAAAAAAAAAAATATATATATTCCAATTCGCGTCGCTTAAATTTTGTTTGTTACAATCCTATGATAGTCGTTTCTTATGGATACACAAGGTTTGCAAGCAAGAAATAATAATTTACAAAGACTACACGAACAACACGTAACTCTAGGAGAAGCTCGACGAAGCGAACAGGCTTCAGAGAACAATAAAGAAAATATTGCACCCCAAATCATTTACATATTGAAACCAATCGAATACACTACAACGCCTGTAGACACTGAAAACATTAATTGGTACGATCCGCGACGGGAATTTTACGAAAACCAGAATAATCTCAGAGTAGAAAGAGAACAAAGACATTAATTCTCTCAGTACAAAAAATAATAACAGGATAATCGAATAAATAACGCACATATAAAGAAAAAAAAAGGAGAACAGAAATAAAATGAAAATAATAATTACCCAGTTACATAAATTATATTAACGGGAAAGGGGTCATCAAACATCATTTCGTAAAAAACACTTTGCAAAAAAAAAAAAAAAAAATATATATAAAAAAAAAAGAGGAAACATTTTTCTCAAATTCGATGCCTAAAACTGTTAGTTCGCGCAAACAAATTAAAACACCAGTTGAAACGAGAATTATAAAAACCCAACGACTCCAGGGAAACGAGGAAAACATTTTAGCCGCGAGGAATTTCTCGAGAGCCAAAGACCCTGCCATAAAATATAATACGGAGACGCACAACTGCTCCTGTGGTCCTTCCACGGTAAAGACTTTAAACTCTGAATCCCTACGCGGACTATACCACCAAGTAAAAAGGAAATATACACCTTCAGGAGAAACTGGCGAAAGGACAGGGAAATTAATTCAAATCATCGAACTCAACGACGAATATCAACTTGAAATTTTTGAAATCCAAATACACCAAAGAATGCACTAATAAAAAACAAGCGCCTCAGCGCCCTGCGGGCGCAGAGGCCCTTGTTGGTGGGCTCCGCCCCCCAAACCCCCCGAAAAATGTCCCGAGGGGACATTTTTTAAGGCCCTCGCGGGGGTACACGTCGCGCTACGCGCTCCGTACCAAGTGTGATTACACTTCGCGTTATGCGCTACGTATTGAATATGTTTATACGTCGCGCTGCGCGTTTCACCTGAACCTCCTGTGTGTTTTAAGATCGGAATATTGAAACAATTGAAAAGAAAGTAGAAGGGTGGTTGGAAAAATTCGAGATAAAATTTGAATTTTTTTTTGTTTCGAAAAAATTTTAAAGAGATTTGAAAAAATTAAATTGCAGTTTCCCAATATTTAAAGTAACTTACATTAAAAATGAAAAAAAAGCTGAGATTTTTTTTTTTTTCATTTCAAATCATCCCGCCACAGAATATCAACGTCGCGGCGTGTGCGAACCTTATCACGTCTGCTATGGAATTGTCGTCGGCTTCCAAAGTTTGACAGATAGAATGAACGGAAAAAAAATAAATAGTCGCGATTGTTTTCAATTTTATTTGCCAAATTGCCATAATTTTGGATATTCGATGATTCTTCTTTGTGAAATTATAACCAAGTTTTTCAGTGCACCCGTGAAATTTATGATTTTTATTACGAATGTGAATGATGTATTGTAAAATATTGTGAATGGTTTCGTTCAAAATATATTATTTTCGAAATAAAAAGGGCTAATATTTGTAAATCAATGTGTGATATTTCGTGTTTTACTTTTCGCAACCAAATTTTCTTTTCTGACATGATGAAAAATTGTTTTTTGGAAAATTAAAGTAACATAACCTTTAAAATAATTCCTCATTAGAAATAATTGTAGAATAAAAATATTAAGAAATGTTAGAATGTCTTCAAATTTGCTGTGCATAGTGTTTTCGATGCAATGAAATATTGCTGAAAATTAGAAAAAAATTCGTTCGTAGGTTTCAAAATTGCAGCGCCGTACGGACCTTTGACAGGAGAAAATGGATTTTTAAATGGAAAATGCCTGGAAAAAATGTTCAGAGACGTCGGAATGTCTTCAAATTTGCTGTGCATAGTGCTTTCGATAAAATAAAATAATGCTGCGAAAAAGAAAAAATTTGGTTCGTAGACTTCATAATTGGAGCACCGTACGGACATTTAGCGGAACAAAATTGAATTTTTATTTTGGAACAACTCATTAAAGGCTTTGCAGTAGTTTCAAAATGTTTGTGCACAATAGTCATGATGTGATAAAACACTCCTGCGAAGGAGAACACAATTGGTTCGCACCATCCAAAGTTACACTGTGATACGGACGTCCGACAAGATAAATTCAGTGAAAAAGCTATTTTTATTCAACCGCAGGCTAAAAAAAATATTTCCAGTCATCGGAGTCACTTCAAATTAACTGCACATGAAGTTGGAGGTACACCGAAGTAAATTCTGAAAAACTAATTTTTTTGGAGCATACGCTACGGGGAATCCCCATCGAAAGCTGTGTGAAGAAGCCTCGATGGTCATTTTAATAGGCACTCTTTGCCTATTGTTATAGTGAGTGCCTAAAAAAGGGGGAAAAGGAGAGTAGACGAATACATAATACAAGGGAATAAAAATTGTAATGTTACATTACTGGATCGTATTAATTTTCATAATCTTATTGAGCCGGTACAACAATAAAGGAACTAAGAAATACGTATATAAGAAAAACAGTAATAAATCCAAGAAAGACAAACACATTTATCCCAGGAGTCGCAAACCACACGTACACCGTCATTAAATTTGTCCTGTACTGGCAGTTAATGCAATGACTCTTGAGATCAATATTCCATAGGGTCATAACGGAACACAAAAAAAAAATATATAAAAATCAACAAGGAAAACGTAAATTCCGTTACTTTCGATATCCCCAGAAAATTAGATTTTTGTAAAAACAAAGGAAGATAGAGGAATAAAAGTACATATAACTACGGTAATAAAAACAAGGAACCGGTTAAAAAGCGGCGAATTCCATATAATGAAAATAATCGTGAAATAAATGCCGGCGACTCGGTCTCAATTAAAAATCAAAGGCGACGACGTTCTCAGAGAATACCCAGACGAACGAAAGAAAAGGACAAAGCCGAAAGCAGAAATTAAGAAAGTGAGTGAGCCACAGGAATTTAGCAAACCCCGTGTTGAATCAATTGAGGGCTTAAATCTCGAAAAACGATATCCACTCGTGCATTACCACTCGTGTCCTGCGTTAATAAAATTCGATGTAGCAAAGTTAGAGTCCAACTGGGAGTGTAGTAAGGAAGCAAAAATCCATTACGGGTCGTCCCCCGCGCTGATAAGTTCCGAGATAACAAAATCACCTTCTCCCATAACATTCGACACCGACCCTAACATCGAGGCAAAGATCCGCGAACTCGAGGAAAAATTTAACGTAAAGATCACCAAAGTACAAGCGATTTCGAACAAAGAAATCAAGGAATTACAGGATAAAGCGGAACACATTTTTACAGAACTCGAAACAATAGAAGCAAATATCCTTCGTGCTGCCGACGAAGTAGCTCAGCTAACGGAGGCGGAGGAAAAAACAGATGAATTTCCTGTCATAGTCAAAATCGCTGCAACAACCGAACAAATTCCGACACCTGTAGGAAAATCTCCCGTAACCTCTCCTGTAAAGGTTCCTTTGAAAACCCTTGTCGATTTTCCAGCAATATCCCCTCGCAAAAAGATCATATTCTCACCTAAATATACGCCAAAAACTTCCCCCGGTGGGATCTCAAATACAGGAACTATTATTATTTCGCCGAAAGTAAGTCCGAAAAATTCGCCGGTATCAATTTTAAACGCAGAAACCGTAACGCCGTCGAAGAAAAGCCCATCGGCAATCCTCGAACAAATCAATCAGGTAGAGAAAGACACTGACCCGACGGAAGAATTTAAAGAAACCCTCGAAGAGTGCGCAGAGAATAAAGAAACAATAAACATTACCAAGACACCTGTAGGATCTCCGCACGGTTCCAACAAATCAGACGTTTCTAGTATCGAGTCTGAAATATATTCTACACCGCAGGGAACGATTTTTGATCAGCCCGCGGAAAACAATCGCTCTTTGAGACGCAAATTATTCGGAACTTTAAGAACGACACGGGGAAAACGCATTAAAAACATTAACTTAGAAGAGAGTAAAGCGATAACACGCAAAATTGTAAAAATTACTTCGTCAGGATTAAACAGGAAAAAAGGCATATTAAGTCTCTTCAAGACAAAGGAGGAAAATTTTGATAAAAAGGTTCTAATGAACGGTGCGAGAGATAGTGATGAAAATTCGGCTACAACCAAAATTGTTAATTTAACCCCGATAAAAAACGTCGAAGAAAATACACCGGGTAAAGATAGTAAAAAGCCTCTCGACAATAAGGCTATTTCTACAACCATGGTCAACCACAGTCAAGTCGTATCCCTTCGAGACGCGCTCGCGGTAATACCAGAGTACGATGGGAAAACCACGTCACTCAGCGCGTTTATACAAGGATGTGAGGAGGCAGCCGAAATGTTAGAACCCGAGAACGAGAAAAATCTAGTAAAAGCGCTCAGAGTAAAAATTAAAGGCGAATCTCGACGAACAATTCATCTAAACACCTTCGAAACGGTCGAAGAATTAACAGACTTTTTGAAAAGCATTTACTCTCCCGCTCGCAATATTTATCAATTACAAGGAGAACTAGGAGCCATTTATCAGAAACCAAACGAAACGGTGATTACTTTTTCAAATCGACTGCGCGATATTGAATACCAAATATTAGACGCGTATGAATTCGGGAAAAACAGCGCTGCTGACGAGATTTTTAAGAAAAATACTACCGAGAGCCTTCCGCCGTGTTTTGTAAACGGATTAAAACCCGAAATCGAACAAAGAATGAAACCGTGCGACACGATCGACGAAGCCGTTAAAATGGCAGTAAAAATAGAGAGAGAATTAGCCGGCCGTGCAGCGCTCCGAGGTGAAAGCGTTAACCCGCCCGAAACAAAGGGAAATAAATCCGACAACAAGCGTAACGTTCATGTAGTAACCGGAGATCAAGTAAACTGTCAACTTTGCAAAAAGACGGGACATACTGCTGCGACATGTGCTTTAAATAAAACTGCTAACACACAGTCGCAAGAATCAAAGGAAAACGAAGTCGAAAAGAAAAACGTCCCTGTGTGTCAAGCATGCAGTAAAATCGGTCACACCGCGGAGAAGTGTTTCAAACTTTTTCCCCCTAGAAATAACAGCAATCAGGCAAATCAAATTACCGCGCCAATGATAACTTTATGCCAAGTGTGCGATAAACGCGGCCATACGGCCGATCGATGCTATAAAATTTTTCCGCCGGAAAGGAAAAATCAAGGGCAATCCTCCGCAGTGTGTCAACTATGTAAGAAGACAGGACACATAGCTGCGAGCTGTCCTCAACTGCCGCGGTCAGGTCAAGCGCCAGCCGGCGGGCGAGACGCACAAGTGCCCCAGGGCGTTAGATACGGGCCGCAACCCTCCATAAATTGTCAGATCTGTAAGAAAGACGGCCACGGGGCCTATATATGCCCATATCGAAGTAATAATTCGCAGCCTCCAAATCAAAACCAGTCCGCACCGCAAAAATCATACGCAGAAACGATTAACGGTTTTGTATGTCATTATTGTAAAGCACCGGGTCATTTCATTAGAGAGTGTCCCAAGAGAGTTGCAAACGAGGCTAAATCGCAGAATGCGTCGGGAAATGCGAGTGGTCTCCCGAGCTCGGGTGCGATGAGAGAGGCCACGACGAGTTCGCACCCCGTTCGAGTCATCAGAGCAGTAGAATTCGCGAACCCAGAATTTTAGAAATCTTTACGATAAAATTGCATAACGAGAGTTCCGTTCCATCTGTTTTACTACATAGCGAAGGAATTAAATCTCCCATAACCCTCATGGTTGACACTGGGTCCGGTCCTAATATCATAAAAGAACGTTGCTTGTGCCCCGAGACCCTTGTGAACCGGCAGGAAATTTTACAACTCAACGGTATTACGGAATCATCGATCTATACTCGAGGTCATGTTAAAGTTCAGGCATTCGGGCGGTACGCTACTTTCCACGTGGTGGGAGACGATTTTCCTATCACGGAGGAAGGAATACTGGGTTCGGAATATCTCGACGGCAATCGCGTCAAAATAGATTACGAAAAACGTCAATTAAAAATGCAAGACACAAAAATACCGTTCTCGGCACAGGAAAGAATGATTATTCCGGCCAATACAAAGAAACTATGTTTCATACGCATTAAAAATTTAGATATCAGAGAAGGATATTTACCACCTCTCGATGCTGGCGAAGGACTAACGCTCGAGAATGGGTTCGTGGAGACTAATAATGGAAAGGCTTACATTTTTATTACCAACAGTAACAACTACAATGTAGAGGTAGAAGTACCAGTAATGGCGCTTAGACCCGCTCAAACGCCAGGAAACCCTAGGTATCAAAAGGAAAAATTAATACCATGCAATGACTCAAGGATAACGATTGAAAATAAGACAAGGGAAAATGAAAATTCAGAGAATTCGGTCGGAAATTTTGATAAAGATCGTACGAATAGCGATGCTGGACCCGCCGCAGGGCCAGACGTTATCGACAATAATAATTCAGAAAATTCAGTTAAAGTTGTGCAAGATTCGTGTTTGATAATCGACTCGCAACCCATTGAAGGGCCGAGCGTTATCAACGATTCGGTTTCAAGTTATCGTACGACGAGCGACGCTGTGCCCTGTGAGAGGCCAGGCGCTCTAGACGATTCAGTTTCGAGTTACCGTATGACGAGCGACTCGGCGCCCTGTGAGAGGCCCGGCGCTCTATACGATTCAGTTTCAAGTTATTGTTCGGTAAGCGACTCTGTGCCCCGTAAAAGACCAGGCGTTATAAACAAAGTCATTTCGGAAAATCTTGGTAAAGTTATTCATAACTCATGTTCGAGTAACGATCATATACCCACGAAAGGGGCGAACGTTCTTTACAATTCAGTGTCGGTAAATTCAGTATGTAATTCGAGTTCGGTGAGCGAGTATTCGCCCAGTAAAAAGCCGAACGCATTCGATGAATCTCGTTTGACAATTTCAGTCGAAAAGGTTAAAAATTCAGAGGGAAATTTGTCCCTAGTCGAAATAAATACGGGAAAAATTTATAATGATATAGAGGAAACAAAATTGTGTATTACGGAAATATTTGAGGAAAATTCAAGCGTTACCAAAGAACAAAAAATTCAAGAGTCATTACAAGAAAATTCGGTAGGAAAGGAAATACGTATTACAGAAAAACACGTGAATAATGAAAAGAATGAACAAACGTATGAAATTAAAGACATCGCGTTAGTAAGGATGCTCGGAGCTATTCCCATCTCTCGCGAAATTTATCCTTTATTTCGGAAAGAACATTGTCATGTAATTAACGAGGCAGCTACAACCCCTCGGTTCGAGAAAATAAAAGAATTATTAAGGTTCGACGGTTTAAAAAACAAAGAAAGGAAAAGTATAGAAAGCCTTTTGAGAGAAAGCGCTTTTCTATACCATTTACCTGGCGAAAGTTTGAGCTGTACAACGCTTCTGCAGCATCGGATACCCACTACGGATGATCTACCTATCAATACAAGAGGGTATCGATGGCCAGAGTGTACGCGAAAAGAAATCGAAAGACAGGTCGAGGATATGTTAAAAAATGGGATTATAGTACCCTCTACCTCTCCGTATAATTGTCCCGTATGGGTCGTTCCGAAAAAACTTGACTCCAAAGGAAATAAGAAATGGCGAGTAGTATTTGATTATCGAGCGCTCAATGAAAAAACAATTGCCGATGCGTATCCTATACCCAATATCACTGTAATACTTGATCAATTGGGAGGAGCGCAATACTTCTCAGTCTTCGACTTGGCCTCTGGCTTTCATCAAATCGAGGTATACGCCGCAGACCGTCATAAAACCGCCTTCACAACACCGCACGGCCACTTCGAATTCGTTCACATGCCCTTCGGTTTACGAAACGCCCCTCCGACGTTTCAACGCACGATGAATTTAACGCTGGGAAGTATCTTAGGAAAGGGGGTATTTGTTTACCTCGACGACATCGTTATATATGCAAGAAGCCTTGAGGAACACGAAAACACTTACAGAGAATTGATGAAGCGATTGGAAATTGCTAATTTGAAACTTCAACCTGATAAATGCGAATTCTTAAAAAGGGAAGTAGCGTATTTAGGCCACGTGATAGGAAAGGACGGAGTGAGGCCCGATCCAAGGAAACTCGAAGCCGTACGCGAATTCCCACAACCGAAGAATGTTAAAAATATTCGCCAATTTCTTGGATTAACGGGTTACTACCGGAGATTCATAGAAAGTTACGCAAAAATATCTACACCACTCACGGGACTTCTTCGAAAAGAAATACCCTTCGAATGGCATCCAGAATAAAATGAAGCTTTCGAAATATTGAAAGAAAAGTTATGCACGGCACCGGTTTTGCGATATCCGGATTTTTCAAAACCATTTATCTTGACAACAGATGCATCCGGAGTTGCTATTGGCTCCATATTATCACAAGGAGTAATTAATTACGATCATCCTTGTGCATACGCTTCTCGAGGATTAAGTTGTAACGGGGATCTCGTTGGAAACTGATTTTCTGAAGGGACGACGGGAGAGGTAAATGATCGTAGGCAATGAGGGGATAAATAACAAAAGAAATTAAGTTTATTGTAAATTAAGAAAGAAAATACAAGAGAAATCGGCGAGAAAATAAAAGTAATAAACTGTCGCAAAATAACCACAAAAAAAAAATAACTGAGATCGAATAATTAATAATGTAAAGGATAACTCGAAAATAATAGACAACTAGAATTTCCACGAATTAATAATAATCCGCTAATCCAAGCGGTGAGGGACAATATTGGGGCAGCAATAAGGGGTGGCGAGAGGGAAGGTCGGACGATAGTTATCTCGGGGGTGACCACGAGGCAATCTGCCGCGCGTAGGCACTCGTGGTATCGCGACGGGGACTACAGAGGGTATTCGACTCGGAGTTGGATAAATTACCGGAAAGTTTCCGGTAATTTACGGGCCACTAAATTCACAAAGGGGGGGGGGGGGAAATAATGTGATTCGGCAGAGGCAAAACGGGAAAAACAAAAAAAAAGAAAGGGACGATCACTTTAATTTGATAGGGGGGGGGGGGGCTCGAGCAATCATGATAAAAAAAAAGGAATATTATTTGGGCGCCAGTTACCGGCACACGGGGTAACACCGTTTACGACTGGGGAATTGACTCGAAAATTTTCTAACTGCCGACTACTCGATGGGACTGCTTATCTCGCGGGAGGGTTAACTGATCTTTCGGCTCTGAATTTAATCCTTCGGCTTCGTTCGGGGCAACTGAGAAAAATTCACGGGGCAATGGGACTCACGGGGTGAACACTCGGGAGATTTATTCGATAAACTACGCGATAACGGCACCCACCACGTGCACGAGCGCGATGCCGGAAAATGGCGATGCCGGCGACTGGCACGTGAGACACGCGGTCGAGTCTCACGGGATTTCGCAATAATTAAGGGGCTGGGATTCGGGGGACTAATGACTACGGGGTTTAATCACACTCGGAAAATACAATATCACTCACTCGTATACCAATTTAGCCGGATATCGATACCTTTCTCTCGCAACACGCTTCGTACAATTCGGTTATTCTCTGTGTCGCTACGCACGTCTAATCGCTCCTGTATCTCGATCGAGGCTGAGGTACGCTCGTCTTCTCGGAAGTCTTCTCGTAGATCAGCGCTGCGGATGTCGGCGGTGGGAGAGAGAAGATAGTACTCGGCGTCGGTCGATACATCGCTCGATCGACGGGCGAGGCGGCAGGTGGCGGCAGCGGTATTGATTGATCGTCGATCGGCGAATGTTAACGCGGATGCATTGTCAAGGAATCCAGTACCGGAACCTGACGGGAGCGACGGCATTTTCATAATTCGCGTCAACAAGGATACGGAAACGAGAACGAAAAAGAGATACGATTGACGGAAGAAGATATCAGTGAATTACTCGAACACGATACGGACGACGAAGAAGCTGACTTAGTGGAGAGCGAAGAAGAAGATAACTATGCATTGGTATATGATGAATTCGAGGAATGCGATTGGGATCGCGAATTACCCAATGAAACGTTCGCCGCAGCCGAAGAAAATACGAACGGTAATTACCCTCGTGATTTCGAGTTAACGTTTGACCCCCCGATGAACGAAACCGTGCCAGAGGAAAGGCCACCGGCAGCACCAGACGAAAGCACCAACGAAACTATGAATGAGCCGTACCATAAATCCCCCGCCGAACGATACTACACGGAGGACAATGACGAGGCATGGCACGTGCCTGCCGTTGATCCCTATGGGCCTAGCACATCACGAGACTATATACCGCCCATTATACAAGACGCCGCTAGCGAAGAAACTGAAGAAGAAGAAACTGTACGCCATAAACGGAAAAACCACAAGCCGGTACCTATTGAGGAAAGTGAATCCGAAAATTCGAGCGAAGAAGACGAAAATGCCAATGTAGTGAGCGATGAAGAAGGAAACGTCGGTACGGCCGAAGTAATACAATCAAATAATAATCCGCGAGTAAATAACCACGACGTAATTAATGATTGCGGTACTGCAGGGAATGTTAAACAATCTCGAGATCTATTTCACACTCGGAAGGATAGCCTTGCATATTTCGTATCCATCGCCGGCGAACCATTAGACGATGGGAGTAAGAAATTACAGGAGAAAAACGAATTACCCAAAATGAGAAACTTGAGGCTGAAACGGCCTCAATCCTTCGTGAAACGAGGTAATAAATTTAATATTGCTCTTCCGATTTCCGTCGACCAAACCGAGGGTCCCACGCAAATACTCGAAAACATTATAGAAGCTTTACACAACTGTGAATACCTGGCGGGAAGATTAGGGATCCAATCCATAAGTATCGCTAAATCCGAAACAATTTGCAACGTCCCTTGGGATAGAATACACTCTGAAATACAGCGAATATTTGAAGAAAGCGATTTTAAGATTATTATTTGCAATGGAATAGTTAGAGAACCCGCTGAAGATCAACATGACGAAATAATTCGAGAAATGCACTGTTCACCGATCGGAGGACACCGCGGAGTAAGCAAAACTTATAACAGAATCCGTCACGAATATTATTGGAAAAATCTAAAAGCAGACATACAACAATTTATTCAGCGATGTCTCCAGTGCCAATTAAAAAAATTAGTCAGAGTTAAAACAAAACAACCACTCGTGATTACCGATACGCCCAGCACTGCATTCGACAAAATCGCGATGGATATAGTAGGACCGATAGCAAAAACCAAAAGAGATAACGAATATATACTCACTATCCAAGATCAATTGACAAAATTTTCCATGGGTATAGCACTTCCCAATGCTAGGGCCGTAACCATCGCGGAGGCATTCGTGAAACATTATATCTGTCAATTTGGTGCGCCAAGAGCGGTATTAACCGATCAAGGTGCGAATTTTCTGAGCAAATTTATGCAACAAATTGCTAAATTATTTAGAATTCGGAAAATTAGAACGACTGCTTTCCACCCACAGTCAAACGGTTCCTTAGAGAGATCTCACCACGTCCTTGGAGAATATTTAAAACAATATACAACGCGAGAAAAAAACTGGGACGAATGGGTCGAATTGGCAATTTTTAATTATAATACGAACGTACACGAAGGGACTAAGCACACACCTTACGAAATGGTGTTTGGAAAAATAGCTAGAACTCCCTCGAGCATGCCGTTAGCTGCAAGAGAAAGACTCGCTACCTATGACGATTATTTAATTCAGTTAGTAACGCAAATACATTCGATTCAACAGATCGGTCGTGAAAATTTAATTTTAGCGAAAGAAAAAGCTAAAGAATACCACGATCGGAAAATAAATACAATAAATTTCAAGGTGGGCGAACCGGTATTTCTGCTTAAAGGGCCGAAACCCGGAAAACTTGGAGACCATTACGTCGGACCATACGAAGTATTGGAACTACTGGAAAAAGGGAACGTGCGGATAAAAATAAAAAAGGATTCACGAGTCGTGCATCCAAATCGACTACGAAAATCCCGCATTCCGGCGTCGTAAGACCGGAAGAAGAAAGCTTTCAGACGTACAAGAAGAAAAAACATTAAACAGCGTCCAATAATCACCATATATAAAAAAGTCGCGTAGAAATAATATTACGTATTAAACATATCCATACTAATAAGTTTATATAAAAAAAAACTCTTTATATAAGGAATATACTCAGATAGTTATACGAACAATTAATCGACACAAAAACTCGGAAAATGTCGCCCGTTGGACAGCCACCGCAACCCGATTATCGTTTCGAGAGCGTTCGGCTGCAAAGTTATCCCGGTCCGCCCCTGTTTACATTAGATGCGGCGAAATTTGCCGCCGCGGGATTTTATTACCGTGGGCCGAGGGATCACGTTTGTTGCTTCGAGTGTAAAATTTCTATAAATCTATGGACAAACGATGACGATCCCATGCGAGAACATAGGAGATACCAAGAGTCGTGCCGATTCGTGAGGAATCTGCCGTGCGGCAACGCGCCGATTGGAGCGGACCCCGCGACGATTCCACCCCCTCGGCCGGAACGGAAAAGGGGAAAAACCAGCGCAACGGGAAAAAGACACTCTTGCATCGATTGCGATAGAATAAGCGGTAACGTAACTCCGAAACCAGGGAAATCTTCCGCGAGCTTTCGGAGTTGGAAAAAGGCTGAATATCCGCACCTTCTTGATTTCGATGAACGCATGGAAACATTTAAAGACTGGCCGAAATGGGCACCACAGACGGCCGAGGACCACGCCAACGCTGGATTCCGCCACTTCCGCGAGGGGAGTGGCGATTATGTAATTTGCCGTTACTATGGAGGCGGGCTGAAGGATTGGCAGCCTACGGACGTACCGTGGGAACAACACGCACTATGGTTCCCAAAGTGTGAATATTTGCTCTCGATGAAAGGGCAAGAGTACGTAAAACAAGTAAACGCCCCTAAGATACCTACCATTGAAACCACCTTGCTGGCACCCCCACCCCAGTACGCGCACTCGGACGACGAGACGGCTAATCGCACGTGGTCCCCGCCGGGGATGGGTAAACACGGCGCAAGTAGTCAACTGACCCTTTGCGACGACGACGACGAGATAGAAAAGACGGATAAAGAAACCCCGAAAACAAAGAAATCATCAATGACACTTCGCAACTGGAAGGAGCCAGGATATCCAAAGTATACCGATTATATTGCGCGTCTCAAGACTTTCAGGGGTTGGCCGAGTGATTCACCACAGACGAAGGAAAGTCTCGCTCGAGCGGGATTCTTCCGAAAAGGACCCGGCGACTTAGTAGTTTGCCACCATTGTACGGGTGCTGTAAAGGATTGGCAGCTCATCGATGTACTATGGGAACGACACGCACGACTATATCCGGAGTGCAGGTACCTGCTCTCGCAAAAAGGTGCGAACTTTTTGAAAAGGGTAAACGAAGGAGCAGTACCGGCACCAACTCTCGATAACTCTCGGGTAGTAGAGCAACCTATGTACATAAAAAAGGACCCCGTCGTTCGCCTCCGCCGTTTGGAAAATCTTACGGAAGCAATTAATGAATATCTCGCTAGTGAGACTACTCACAAGATCGGCGACTCCGAGTTCGAGTCATTGGACAGAGCCGGCTACAGTGTATACACGCTCGACGAGGCAATAGACTGTCTACCCAAAGAGTCCGGTGCGGCAACCTCTTCAAAGAAGGAAACTAAATCAAAGAAACGGAGGAGTTCGATAGTAAATCAAACGACTCAACAACTGCGCTTCCACCATCTGATCTCCCACTTTATAATGATCTAGAAATCAATCAATACGTTATCAGTAATCTGTGTGAAGGTTGCAGGGCCGCAGGAATTGAAAATATAATTATACCCTGTCGACATGCAGTTTACTGCGAGAAATGCGCTAAAGAACGAGGCGAGTGCGTAATTTGCGGAGCGTTAATATTCCGCTACACTAAGATCGTTGTAGTACACGACTACCATTGTAAGGACAGGGGAATCGCAATCGTCCCCAGTAACGTGACTATACTCGGGAGCACCCGCCCACAGAGAACGAAGTAATAAAAAAAAAATATAATAAAAAGAGAGAAAAGAATAACCCATTCGAAAAATAACCATGGAAGAGTAGAACGTAAACCCTGAATAAAAAAAAATGGGGGGAGGACATAATAGGCAGCTTTACATAAAAGTAGATTTTTTTTTTTTTAGATTTTTGAGTTTTTCCAGCGTATCCCTTTCGGGTTTTACGGCCCTTCCCGATACCCCCTATCACTCCCTACCCGCACTTCGCTAAGCTACCTAACTTCCAGTCCGTCCGCAGCCGATTTAGCTACACTGTACCGCATTTGCCATGGACACGGGGAAACTGTGGAAAACCCGTGCCGGTACAGTCGGCCATGTTCTCCTGATTCCGCGGTGTACACACGAAAGTATTTACTTAAGTGTGGACAACGAGGTCTCAGAAAAACTGACCTCCCGCTCAACGATTGATGCGCCAGCCAATGCGTGGCTAAGCGGTCACCCATCCAAGTACTGCCCGCAGACAGTATTGCTTGACTTGGGTGATCGCCGGAGCCACACACCGACCGCGCATCCATCGCTGTCGGTTACATAAAAGTATTAAAAGGTTACAAATAGAAAAGAAAAAAAAATAATAATAATAAAAAAATAATATAAAATTTTAAATTAGAAAAAAAAGAGATATATTTCCTTTTAATAATAATAATCAAAAAAAAAAAAAATGTATTAAATAATAATAAATTAATAAATAAAACCGTTTCTTCCCACTTACATACTGAGTAGGAAATAACCGCGCTATCGATAGGACCTGTGTATTTGACAAATTAAGACGAAACTCATTCAATAAATCATTTCATGAATTAAACTTAGCAATACAAATAAAAAAAAAGAAAACACAAAAACTGTATGAACGAATAACAACGCCTTCACATATACATATATGCGGTAAAATTCATAAGTAACGTTTCAAAAACAGGAACGTGTGGAACAATGGCTGTCCATCACTGCTACTGTACGGAGTTCAGTTGGTGTCGACCACTTATGAACGACACCCACGAGGACACACTCTGGATATGTCTTAATCGAATAAGACCCCGGGTCATTGTCCCCGGAACAGAAGCATTGTTCTGTTATTGGAAAATCGCTTTCTATTTGGAGATTCCGAAAAGAAGAGTAGATTTATATGTACCACCCGAGTGGCGAACGATCCAACCAGCGGTGATGGACGAATGGGTCGGTAAATTACGCGATAATCCATACGAAGACATAGTTCTCGGAGCTACTCTGTACAAATGGTTACCCGATGCACTCGTGCCGCTGGGACAAAGATTATCGGACATCCCGATGGCTGGGCGCAATGGATGGCCAGAATCTCGGGAGGAAACTCCTTTTTGGGGCGAACCTTGGCTTCAATACTCCGACGGAACAGACCTACCCGTAAGAATAAACCGACAGGTACCACACGACATAGTAAATGGAATGGAAAAAATATTTTGTTATTGGAAAATCGAATTGCCCGACAACCACGGACGCAAGTTCGAGCTGTGGGTACCCCCCGAGTGGAGAAGGCTCAATAAAGAGGGACGAGCGCGTTACACCTCGCTGTTATGTGAGAATATGTATCAACCCATCACCCTCGGAGGAGTGAGATACACATGGAGAAGCGATTCTCTTCTTCCAGAGGGACAAGTAATGGAAACAATCGAAAGCCAAGGGTACGGACTGTTCAATTACCACCCGCCAGAGGATACCGATGAAGACGAGGACGAGAATACAATAGTACCAACGACCCCGTACGAAACGGCCCCGGGCTCCGGAGACGAGGAAGACGGAGCTAGCGATAATAACACCGCACAAAACAAACCCCAACAAACAAGCGAGAAAGAAGTTTACGAAGAATTATGCAAGAAACTATTCACTCACATCGAAGAGGAAGATGAAACCCTCGAACACAGAAATCTATTGGAAACTTTGGTATAAAAAAAAAAAAAAAAAAAAAAATGACCCCTATATACAACCGAAAGAACCTCTTTAAACAACTAAACGGTTAAAATATACACGAAAAAAGGAAAAGAAGGAAGCAAACGTAGGAAAATACAAGTAAGAGAATTAAATAGAGATACGATAAATAAATTTAAGTACATAAAATACCCATACTCATAATGAAAACATAGAATTTAGGGAAAAATATTCTAATAAACTATATGTAGGAGAAATATCGCATTATTAATAACGTTAACAAGAAAGATTTGGTACATAAAAACGAATAAATCGGTGTAGGGACGGGAATAATTGTACTACCTATATAAAAGAAAGGATAGGAATAAGAAAAGAGATGGGAACTCAGGGAAATATAAAAGAAAAGGGGGATAACGAATAGAATATAGGGACGATAAAGGAAAGTAGAGGAAATAGGAAAAATAACGTTTTATATACGGTAGGAAAATTTTATATAATAATGTATAGGAATTTAAAGGGGATCTAACACGCTTTGGAAAGAATTAAATTGAATAAACTAATTTAAAAAAAAAAAAGAAAAAAAAAACATAACAAAAAAAATAATAAAATAATAATAATGAAAAAAAAATATATATATAACTATACGTATCGGAATAAATAAAACATAGGTAATAACAATAATGACAATAACCATCAGAATAAGGAAAAACATATCTACAATAAGGGATAATAAAACCTATGTATGAAAAAAAAAAAGAGAGAAAACATCATGAAATCCTCATACAATTATGAGGATCAATGATAAAAAAAAAGGAAAGAAGGAATTTTTTTTTGATAATAATAATAAATAAAGGAAAACTTAACAAGGAAAAATATATATATATATGGAGTTCATAACAAACTCAATTTGAAATTTCAAAAAATAATAAATATAATGCTGAAGTAAGAATATATCAAGAGCTCATAAGGAACTCAACAAAAAAAAATATTTTAGGCATAATAATAAAAAAAAAAAATCGGAATTCTTGGAGGAATTCCAACGAAAATACAAAAAAAATATATATAAAAAGGGAAGAGGAAATTTAAACAAATTGTTGGGAGTCTTGAGGACTCGACCAGGAATATATAATAAAAAAAAAACATAACGGATAATCGATAAATTTACAGCACACTATCTATAATAATTTAACTATGACTTATTAGCCAAAAATGAATCGGAATTGCACAAATAATTAATATCAATAATTAAAATTTAACAACAGAAATCCGAAGACATGGCGAAATGCAATTGCGGACGCGAAATTACTGCATTAATACAAACCAGATCCGATCAACATGCACCACTCCCGGAGACACTAAAAATCAGAATCAACGAGGTGGCACCTGCGAGCGTGGTACCCGGAACTGCTGTTATTTACTATTACTGGAAAATCTCTTTATACATAGATATCGTTGAAAAACCTTTCCTCCTGTTTGTACCACCCGAATGGCGACATATCGAAAAGACGCGTTTGGAGGAATGGACCGTGCAACTACGGACTAATCCGCTCGAAGATATTACTTTGGGGCAAACGCTATATGAGTGGCGCAACGATATCCTTATGCCACAGGGTCAACGATACGCTACGGTTCCCATACCCGGCACAAGAGGATGGCCGGTGATTAACGAACCGGTACCTGAATGGCACGAGCCGCTTAAGCTACAAGGGATCGGAAGACACCTGCCGATCGCCGTCAATCGACGATATATTAGCCCTAGGCTGGGAATGGAAAAATTCGTCTGCTACTGGAGAGTAGCATTGGATCCGCCAGGTTATCAACAGCGATTTATTTACGTACCGTTAATTACGTATGAGGAGTTACGGAGGAGGACGGATGGAGGAACCGAGGAGTTACGTACGGATGGTACCTCGACACATTGACACCTCTTACACAAAAGCCGGACCTCATCGAATACATAGGAAAGGGGCAATACAGTGAGGTAGAAGATGAAGAGGCCCACAGCGAAGAAGAAGCCAGTAGCGAAGCTCTTGATCTTACAAGTAAATCAACATCCGAGGATATGGAAGTAGAACGATACTCGCTGCAGAGACTCTTGGAGGTCGATACTCGCGATGTACCGTCAAACCTATCAATTCGCAGCATTTCGGGACTCGAAGAAGAAATAAGCAAGCTGGAACATGCCAGGAATCTAGCAGGAAAGGGAAATGGAGAATAACAACATACGAGTAACAAGTAAACGGTTATGTCGATGGTCAAGTGAGTTAACTCCTTTTTCCAATTTTTCCTCCTCTTATAAAAATAATAATATAATAAATAATTTATATGCCATAAATCCCTAAACAAAAAAAAACAAACAAAAAAAATAATATTAATAAAAAAAAATATATATATATATTTTTTTTTTACATAACAAGGAAAAAGTTTCCTATGCGCCTAACTAATGTAATCATTGTAAATATTCGCAGATGGTCCAGTACATTTTGCCGATTGTTATCAATCCTCCGAAAACCAACGATCGGAGGGCATTCCTATCACAACTTTATTTGCCTTTGGTACCCGGTTGCTACGTACCCCCGGAATGGAGAGGAATCCCTAACGGCGTACTCGAAGAATGGAGACGGAAACTACCACAAGGGCAAACCTTCGATACAATAATCACCACCGACGAGGTTGGCGGCTATGAGGCTGAAATATGGCTGTAATAAACCTGGACCAATAAATCGACAAGAAGAAGACCTCACGCCTACACACACAACATCGTGCACCAAGACAAACCCCGAAACTCGCGTATGTTAGCGACTAATTATAAAAGAAGGCAATTCCGAATTTTATTGTTAATGGTTATTATGTTTAAATTTTATATATATATTATACAAAAGTTAACCACGCTTAACGCCAAAGTAGTGCCTTACATTGAAATTCTATTACTCATAAAAGCTTACTTGCCAAAAAGTATAAGGGACAAGGAAAATCACATAATCACTTAGCAGTAAGTTACGTATAAGAGGAGAGGAAAAACAATTACACCAAAGATAATAAAGCCATAATTTCATACTTACCAAAAATAGAACGTAACAATCCATTATCTTTGATTCAAATAAAATATACATAAAAAAGGGAACAATATCTCGAACGAAGGGACGAGAGATTATGGTAATAACACCAAGAGCCATACATTTAATTAACTATTATTAAGAGATATATATATGGTGTGACGGATTGTCCTTGATCTCGAGAACGCAACACTAATTTTACAAAAAAACTCAAAACTCAAAAAGATGAGCGAGATCGAAACTCAAAAAAAAAACACGAACTCGAAAACTCACGTCACCTTCGGCCGTCCACCCTCGCGGATGCATCGGCGTCCCGGTGGGCGCCAGTTAATTTTGTTTCACCGGTATTAACAACCGGACTAAACTGGAGGCCGGTGGAACGGCAACCTCCGCAGGGTTAATTTTTGTTTCGCCGGAATTACCAAACCGGACTAATCTGGAGGTCGGTGGAACGACGACCTCCGCAGGTACAAAACGAACGACACAACAAAACGGAAACTAAAACGGAACGAGAACTAACGTCGATGCATTCGCGAGAGCGAACGGTTGCGGAAATGCACGGTTGCTCAGGATGCGGGTTAGGGTAGAGGGTCGCGATCCGAGGTCAATAGAATAGCACACAAGAAACGGAGATCGAGACCTCAACGTTACTTTAATCGGGAGCGAAAATTAATATTTTGGCTACAAGCCACGGGATCCCACGCACGTGCATCGCGAGTACTCAGCCGATCGAGAGATCGAAGCGAGACAAGCGACGACGGGCGCGACACGAGATCAATAACTTCGATAAATCAGAAAAACTCACCGAAGCGCGTAAATTATCCAAAAGGACCGAGAACTGCATCTGACGATGCCACGAGAACTCACACACATGCACTTCAACTCGAGAGCGTTAATTGTAACGCATCGATCGAATTATCGACTCGGAAAGAATTCCTTTCGGAATCCTACCGAGGATAGCACACGCGAAACACACGAATCGACGAACGAACGCGCGAACACGAGAGCGAGAGCGATAGCGGGATCCACGGTAACGCGAGCGAGACACAGCGATCACCCGATGCCTCGATGGCTCGAGCGCGAGAACAATAGGCCGAAGCCTACGGTAGCGGGAGCGCGAGAGAGACCCGAGTTGCCTCGAGGGCAGCTCTCCGTCGACTGTCTTTGCCTACGAAAATTCGTAATGAATTATCGTTATTATTTGCGGGATCTGGATCGATAACTACTGCCCTCTCAACCATCTCATGACTTTATCGAATCGAGAGCCGATACTATAACGCGGTAACTTGAACGAATCTTCGCAATCGCTTCCCTTAGTCAATGCGTGAGATACAAGGCTCTACTCAACTATAACGCAGCGCAAGGGGTTCCACCACCCTTGCCTGGACCAAACGATACCTCCGCCTGATCTCAACGCATTGCACTTTTCTATAGGGTGCCGGGTTTGCACCGGACTTTAACGTAGTTGCAAGACACTTCGTCGAGTCTCTCCTTCACTTGGGCCTTTTATTTGCTAACTTTGTCCCACCAAGTGAATTCGAGAATCCCGACCAAAACTGAACTAAAACTGAAGTAAACTAAATCTCAAAGCAAAAAAGGAAAAACAAAAAAAACATAGAAGGTAAACTGCAAAAATCTCGATCGATATCTTAGCGAGAGCTTGACGGTATCTTAAGTCGCTGGGAGAGGCAGTAACGCGAAACTTCAGCATTAAAAATCGGTATTTTTATGCGAGTTACGGTTGTTTTGGTTTTTGTGACGCTGATTCAAAAAAATCACGTCACAATGGATATGGATACACACCCATTGGAATGATCGTTAGGCTTCCCCTAACAATCATCTTAAGGGGGGGAGGTGTTGTTACGTCGCGAATCGTGAATTTACGTGAGGAGCCGGCCTCATCTCGGTCAATGAACTAAATCAATTTACGCGTTATCGAAGCGGCTACGATTCGCGGGTGCCTCGTTTTGAGCCTAACCTCGCGGAAAATTGCTCGGGAAGAGGCTAGAGTACATTCGCGAAATGAACATAAAGGATTTTACAAAGCTGGCGGATTATTGATAAAGACTCGGCGAGGAGCAGACGACGGATATATTCGTACACCCGAGTGTACTATAGGGGTTTCACGGTTGATTCTAGAGTCACGAATATTTACGGTAATCTTCACGGAGATTCCGCACAAGAGAATAAAAATGAAAACAATTACTATAATTGCCAGAAGGGCGATAATAATCTGGGATACGTACATTGTTGATCGCGACACTGTAGAGGAACGGGTTACGGGGGAAAAATCACCAAATTAGGAAAAAAATAAGACTTACCGAAGAACAAAAGTATCCGGCGAGAATAAACGAGGAAGAGGTTGCTGCTGGTGGTTGTCGGTGGTTGATCGCTGGTCGATACCCTCGGCTTCGAGTAAATGCCGAGCGGTCGAGGGATTTTTCACGAACAAAACACAAAATTCAAGCACTGAGTTTTTATTTTATTAACTTCAATTGAAGTTAATAATAAAACGAAACTTGGTACAAATCACACACGAAACACAAACGAAGGAAAAAACTTGGAAATTTCCAAAGTCTTTTAACAAAGATTCAAAAATACAAACTGTCGCAAACAGAGTAACGTTGTTGATTTTCGAAGAGGTAATGAGCAATGAGCACTGGCCCTCCGTAAAGGGCACAGTTTAAATAGGCTTGACATAGACCGTGGTGGAAGGGGCAACTTTTTGGTCGAGGCGTGATTTTCCACGCCCCCCTTGTTCTCTTTCTATCGGCTGTCAATTATTGATAATTATTCTAATTAACTATTTCCAGATTGATTTTGGATTTGTTAATTAACAATTTATTCTTTTTATTCATTTTGGAAGTGTCTCGAATTTGAATCACCTTTTTAGGTGGAAAATTACGGATTTTAATACTTGTAAAAAAAGGAAAATTTTCTTGATAAAGAATTAATTAATTATCAAATCCAAAAATATTAAAAATTGAACTCTATTGATATTTCGCTCTCATTCTTCGCTCTATTACATGCGTTCTCATTCGGTTTTTACTATAATATGTGAAATATCGATCGATATCGATTTGACAGATCTAATTAAATTGAATTTAAATTTGATATAAATTTCATAACTACCACGGTGTTCTGGTATTCATTCTTAATGGTTTTTCGTCGGCTTTCAATATAAAATGTTGAATTTATTAACTTAATTAATTAATTTGTTTAACCTTTCCATTTGTCAAATTAACAAATTTCGGGTTAAACTTTTACGATAATTGTAACATTTGGCTATTGTGAAATATGGAAAAATGATTATTATTAACGATTGTTAATAATTATTATTTGGTTATTTTCTCTTTCTTCATCCCTACTCTTGGCTAAGAATTTCATTTGTCTCTTGATTTTTATTGCTCTCTTCCTATTGGTTGAGAAAAGTTCGGCTATCGATGAGTGGTGGGCCTTCTCGTACGTTCTATGCATTGCGCGGGTGGCTCACCCTTCCCCTACTCTCTCGGTACGATCACGTGTACCGTAGCTGGCCCGCGAGCTAGTCAACAGCGCTACCTCCCCTTCGGGGTGGCTCCTGACTTCCCTTGTTCGTACCAGCCACGCTCACGTGGTCGCTTCTCCTTCTATCCTACCTAAAGAGTATGCTGGTACAGAGGCTTTCTCCGTCGTGGCGACATAGCAACAACGTGCAATCCTCTGTTCTCTCCCAGCACGGAGTCTTCCCCTTTTTTTCTTTCTAGGAACCGTGACAAATCGGCGAGCTGAATAGAATTACTTCTTTGAACGACCACCACTTATCTTTATTTATTTCAACCAAATGTTTAGAAGAAACTGTTTGGAGGTAGTTGATGAAAAAAAAAACATTTCCTACGTAACCCAATATTCTTCTTTCATCGCTGGTAAAGATCGTAAATTGAACTGTTTATCTTTGAGGCAATATCAATTTGCAAGATATTTTTCACTTAAATGTTTAGTCTCTGAGCAATGACAAATATTGCTGAAGGCAGAAATATTTTAACTCGTTATTTTACGGATTTACTTTTTATGATGGGAAAAGACCAGAAGGGTTTATGATGGTTACCTGAGTAACGCGTGAATACCTGACCTACCCCTAGCTATAAAGTATAGCCGGGGAAATACGTGAAAAATACATAAAAAATATGTTATTACAAGACTTTAATATTGATGACGACCGGACCCAATATTCATATGCATGCGTGATTCTACTGGAAATCGGCTAATTATTAAATTCGCGACCTTCGGGAATCTCTAATTGTTCGCGGGGGTGGCTGTGAACGATGCCCGAGAGGTGCTGCACTCGTTGGAGGAAATCGGAAGTTTTTCTAACCCACTGGGCCCTATGCATAGTGGTTAGAAGGAAGCTGTCGGTATCGTCGCTCGAGGTGTTGGTCGTCTTCGGAGTCATAGAGCGCTCGTGTCTGTGAGCCTCGCTGCGTCGTAGTGTTGGTGAGGTTTGGAGTCACCGAGAGCTCGTATCCGTGAGTCTCGATGCGTCATGGTGTTGGTGTATTTCGGCTACATCGAGCGCTTGTGTCTATGAGCCTCGATGCTTAGTGGTGTTGGTAGGTTTCGGCAACAGAGACCTGCCGGCTTAGCAACGGGCAAATCCCTTCGATGGCGGCTGGCCCAGGTACATGAGCCGGCGTTTCTTGCTGGTGTTAGTGACTTTTCTTCACAGCGTGCTGTCGGGGGCCCACGTGCTCATCTTGGGTGATCGAGCCGTGGTGTTATGCCTTTGGAATTCTCGAGTAACTCGAGTCCCATTGAAGATGTTGATTTTTTTCGTGTCTCCGTTGACAGAAATATTTTACGACTTCGTCTCGACGAAGTCGCTTTCGAAAGTTTATTAAATAGTTTCTGGTCAACGGTTCTCTGTCTGCGATTCCCACGCACAGCAATCCTCTCCCTTTTTCCTTTATTTTCCTCAGTCTTTCCGTTTCCTCACGAGTGTACGCGTGCAGCTTCTCTCGGTGCGATCGAAGAGCAGCGCAAGTTCGCGAATAAGAGTTCCCGAAAAGTGCGTGACGTAACACCTCCCCCGGAAAACGAGAGTCGCTTCGAAGTACGACGATCGTCCTCGGCAGAGGCCATAAAATGATACAATGCTTTTTGGGTCAGCTCGTCCTGGATGCTGAAATCTCGAGATTTCTGAAACAATATAAAACAAAACGAGATACAATCTGTTGATTCTTGGTTGTTGAATATAATCGATCGGAGGTAACGTGCCTTTCTTCGACGTTGGGATTGTAGATTTCTCCAATGATGATTCTTCCAGATGCTGTTGACTATTGACTGGGAAAGCCTCTTCTTTGGTTTCTTCCTTCGCTGTTGTTGACTTGATGATATGATGATTTAACATTTGGGATACTGGAGTATCCAAACAAAGACTCAATATAAAAATATAAGGTTATGGGATGCAAAATGGCTTTTTATAGGAAAAAAAATATGCTCAGATAAATCATAAGGATTTATTTGGATAGGATTTTGAAAAAGGATGATTATTAGGTGACAAAAAGGGTTCTTGACTCTATTGATTTAAAAACATGCTAATCTGTCGTGCTTCTAAACTACTATAAAATTTAGAGGAGATATATATATTTTTTTTTTTTTTTTTTAAATGCAACAATTTTATTTTTAAATAATCAAAATAATTTGCTTTAAGAGCTACAATATTATTCTGATAGTTAAATCTAGATATATGAAGAAAAATAATGAATAATTAATTAAAATTAGAGGGTCACTTATATAGCGTGCCCTTAAGAAAAATAAGTAATAATAAAAAAATATATATATATATATGTGTATGAAGGGGCACTTATATAGCGTGCCCTCAAACTAAATTAATACGAATGTATATATATATACTATTGTGTTTCTTCGCCGCTAATGCGAACGAAGGGTTGAGGCTTAATTATCCTCAAACCCATCGTCGTCATCTTCCGGCTCGAACTCGTTGTCCGCGTTCTCATATAAAATAAGGTCGGGTCTCTGTCCTACAGGCACCGCGGTGTCCGCCTTTATCTCATAGAAATGGCCGCCAAGTCTCAGGTGTCGGGCCTCCTTCAGGGCCCTCACCCATGAACGAACCACGTGATCGGCCAACAGTCTCCACTCCGGTGGTATGTACAACCCTTCCGGGGTGTACCAATACTCGATCTCGTCCTCTATCCCAGCTGGCGCTCCTTGCGGCCACGACTGATTCAATTCAATGGCCAAGGTGATGACATCGGATCCGTACGGCACCATGTTGACGTTTAGGTTTGAAAAAAAAATCAAAACAACACAAAAAAAATAAAATTTTGTTCATGATTTTAAAGTTCATGGTTTCCCTTACGGATTACCATGCACATGCACTTGCACGAGCAACACAAAAAAAAAAAAAAATAAAAATGATACAAAAAAAACAAAAAAAAATTAATGTTTTGAAAGGTTTTGTCTTTTTAACCCGTTCTTCGGAGATTCGGATAGAGAGAAATAGTGGGCGAAATGTCGGCCCTTGCGGCTGGAACCATATTGTTTATTGGCACCGAACTCGCAGGTGCACTAGGGCCACTATTTTGTCTTTCATTGTCTTGTCGTGGAGGTACCTGTTCAATAGGCAGATGTACCGTCTCACTTGCAACGTTCATTGTCACTACCTGCGGAGGGGTTTTCTCTACACCTCGTTTGAGATGCAACAATAGGTTTGTTACTGAGTCCCATATTGCTCCTATCAGATATAGAGACCATCCGTACACTGTATGCAGTGCATATCCATGTATAATAGTGTCTATCAAAAGTTTGATTCCACGGATTAGCATTATCACACCGATCACTCCCGCACTAATGTGTCCAAAGGAGACGAACTTTGCCCATGCTTTATTCCACGCAGATTCCATGAGTTTGTTAAATTCCGGTCCTTTCAAAAGATTTGCAATGGATCCTCCTTGCGAAACCACTGGTTTACCCAACAATCCTCTTGCCATGGTATTGAGTACGGCGGGCTGCTCGGCGGGGAACATCACATGATCCCTTAGTTGGTCGAGGTCAGCAGCTGTATATATCCCACTGGTGGCCAATGACTGGGTGTTGCGGTATCTCCATGTTGGTTTAGTCATCGGTTTCATTGTTTCTGGAGGGATTACTCGGACTGGCCCAGGCGTTAGGCCGAACCATTGTCCTTCGATCATATACATTGTTGGTACGAGACGATTGCAATTGATTTGCATTCCTCTTTTCATCAACACGTGCGTTCGTGGTGACAGGAATTGTGTTTCATTTCCGACGGCTACTGGTAGTTGTGTATAACACTCTTGCAGGTGTTGTACTCGAACTTCGACCGGTACACATTTTACAACGTGTACCACTTCTCCTGATATTACGGCCATATATCCTGGTCCTTTCATCAATTGATATGCGAATTCATCCGGAGATTGAGTCGCTATTGCCAAACGATTTTTCAGCATCTCTCTCTCCAGACTACACTTGAGATTCATAACGTCGTGGTAAAGTTGTTGAATCTCAGTTTTAATGTGTCTTTCCACATACACGAATTTTGAATTTACATACGCGAAAATGTCCATATTAGTAACGTCCAATCGAGTTGCACTCACGAATCCTTGTTCTCCTCTCACTTCGTGTATCAAGAGACGAGGATGTTCCGTTCGTATTAACACTTGTCCACACACTGTTATCGGAGGGAGAGTGGTAAGCGCGAAGGTAATGTCTGATGCGGTCAGCGAATACAAAACTCCGGAGTCTTGATTTATACTTCGCTGCGCCATACCTTCGTACAAAACACTATATTGTTTATCTCCACACTTGTCCAAGGGAATCGGATCCCAAAACGTTGGTCCACCTTCGATATCCGCGCACTGTCCTTTGCTTAGCTCACATCTCATACCTGAGTTCAAATAAACTATATTGTTTTTCAGTCCGACTCGCGCACGATAATCTCGAAGGGTCACTATTATATCCGCATGCACATAAACTGAACTCCAACTACCGAAAGGGTCCGTGTACGAAACTCCTTCGCATGAGCCATCGGTTCCTACCCAGCCGTTTAACGTTGCGGGGAATGATACAGTCTGGTTTGGTCGAGCTCCAGCGAATTGTACCTGATCTACCTGAAATGTACTGTACATCTGGACTTGCTCGCAGGCTTCACGTGATATTTCCTTTATATACGATGCTCTTCCACCATCTACGTTGCTGACGTGCGAATGCATTCCGCACCGAAGAACCGTTCGACGAACCTCGATCTTGCATTGTCGCACGTGTACTGTTGCGTATTCGTTGATTTGAAGAAACTGGATCCGTTCGGTTGTCACGTTCAAGATAGGCGGTGGAATATCGCATTCATCCACATCCAAGAGTGATAGTGTGGTGATGTTCGATGCCATCCCTCCACACTCATATCCCAATAGGCTGTTTACAATCGGTGGTCCATTCCACATCCATATCCACATGAATACCAATGGAATTAACTGATGAAGTTGCATTGTTTCTTTTCTTCCTGTATACAGATAATACTTAAGTGCAAGCCCCCCCCCCTTAACTACCCTTTCCGTAGACGAGGAAGTTTGCTACCTAAATATTCTAATTTTTAATACTATAATTTCAAAATTAATATTTTTAGATGGAATATAAAATTGTTATAAAATTTTCAAAATTATCAACTATAGTTTCTTTTTAATAGAAAAATAGATTATATAAATTTCTCAACTTATTCAAAATATAACTTTTTAATAGAAAAATAGATTATCTCTAAATATTATAAACTTTTCAAAATTATTAGATAGATAGATAGATATGTTTATTTTGCATGTACAGGAATACAAGATTCATAATGCAGAGGGATCTGAGTAATACATTTTTGTTTTGATTTGTTTTTACAAATAGTGTTTCGTGAATAATGACATACTGGTTTAGGCTGACCGGGCGCTGTCGGGTTGTAAATTCTAAGAGTTCGTCAACGACGCTCGCAACTTAAAACAGCTAGACAGAAAGTAATACAGTAACTTAATGCTATCAATATCGTTACGGGCTAATAATATTTTAAGGATTTCCTCTGAGCTAAGATTAACCTGAGCACGAGCAACTAAATAATACTGTCTGATCGGAGCGTACACGGGGCATCGTGACAGAATATGTGCCAAGGATTCCATTTCGTTGGAACGGCAGAGGGTGCAGATCTGCGTAGGGTCGTACAGGTGGACTGTGTTGTTTATAATAAACCTTCGCGTATGTACAGACGCCAGCCTGAGTTGCATTTTTGCTCTGGAAAAATTAACCGCGCAGCGGGTAGGGTAGAAACTAAGGAAGTTATCCTCTAGGCTGCGGGAGATCTGTATTTGATACGAGTGAGACTCCGCGAATTTCGATAAGTCACCAGATTTTAATCGCCGTTCCAGATCTTGAAGTACAGTATCTTTGTGTGCTGCCCAATAGACACCGGTGATGTTTGACCATAGATTTACATTTTCAACCGTACCTAGGATCGGCTTAAATTGGGTAATCCCATTGTATTTGGCAACTACGCCAGCGGCGTCTAACTGGATCTGTCGCAACAAACAGATTTTCGGTAAACGATCGTCAGACATTTTTAGGATCTTGATGATCCAGCCGATTGCTAATTTCACAACATCGTAAGTCACGCTTTTAATACCCAATTCAAGTCTCAGGGCGCATCCAGGTGTATTCTTAGGGAGGTGAAATAGTCGCTTAAAGTAGCCAAGTTGCGCTTTTTCTAAAATAGCGGTGTATCTTAAGCCCCAGATCGGAGCGGTGTATAGTAACGTGGAAGCAATAATGCTGTTAAACAGTTTCATCATTGCATCCCAAGAGTCACCCTTAGCAGACGCGAGAATAGATAGCACCGAAGCTGTGGCGACCCTGGCTTTATTTACTGCGGCATTTGTGGAAAGGAGTCCTACAGAGGAGTCCGCAAGCGTAACTCCCAAGTATGGATATTTGTTTACTGTCTCAACTCTCTGTCCCTTGTATAAAAAGTTTTTAGCGTCTTTAGCCAGTTTCCCTCCCGATCTAAATACCATAATCTGTGTTTTTAATGTGTTCACCGTAAGGCCATTCATATCACAATAGCACGCCAGTGTTCTTAGCTTGCGCTTGAGGTCCACAGGGGAGTGAGCCAGGATCACCAGGTCGTCGGCGTATAAGAGCATAAGCAAATCAGTTGTGCCGTTTAGGTCTAGACCTCTTAGATTGTTCTCTCCAAAATAAGTGATCATATCCGAAAGATAAATAATGAATAACAGTGGACTAAGGACTTCCCCCTGGAGCACACCTTCGCTTACTTCCGCCGCATCCGATAAACCAGAACTGGTGACTATTTGCAAGGAGGCCCAGTCGTATAAATTCTTTAAAATTCGGATTGCTTTCGCGCTAATACCGAGTTGAAACATTTTTTCCCAGAGCTTGTTTTGCGGGACCGAATCGAACGCTCTACGGAAGTCCACAAATAAGGCGTAGGCTTTGCCGCCGGGTTGTCTCAAACGGAAGTGAATCGCGGATTGTAATGTAAACAAGTTATCCATAACCCCTCTACCCTTTCTGAAGCCCGCTTGCTCCTCCGGAATTAGGTCAACTGCCGTGACCCACTTAACCAGTCTGTCGTGAATAATCTGAGTGAAGAGCTTTGTGATTGAATTAACCAGGGCGATGCCTCGATAATTTAGAGGATCCGCCACGTTTCCTTTTTTGTGCAACATGCACAGCGTGACTTTAGACCACATTTTAGGTAACTATTCAGTCTCTAAGATTTTGTTAAACATAGCCAATAGGTAGTTCGCCCACTCTTCGGGCAGCGCTTTGTAGAACTCACAAGAAATTTCGTCAACTCCGGGAGCCTTGCCGGGTTTGGATTTTGCTATGCAGCCCTGAAGCTCTTCCGCTGTAATGATTGCGTCCAATAGCGGGTCGCGCGGGCCAATAAAATTACTAACGACCGCGTTTCTGATCGGGTAAATATTACGCAAGAACTCATTCCATGTTTCGAGAGAGGGCGTAATCGCTGGCCTGGGTCTAGCTTTACATCTTTTCACCACACTCCAGAAAGTCTTTGGGTTATTTATGTTAGCGAGCGATTCCACCCTTTCCGTCATATACGCCGCTTTCTTGTTTTTTATTAACAGTTTATACTCTTTTTTTGCAATTAGATATTCCGCTAACTCTACCGGTCTAAAATTCGATATTTTGGCTGCTTTCTGCTTGTTTATCGTACTCCGCCTTTTGTCGTTACAATTTTTGTCGAACCACGGTTTGTGCGACCAATTAGATCGACTTCCTCCGATTGTTTTACACATTTCAACGGATATGGCCGCCTCCGCGATTGCAAGACGTATGTTGTCGTAGATCTCATCGATATTTGCTGTTGAAAAATTCAAGAAAATTCTCGGGGACAGTGTTAACTTATCTTGATAATCCGCGAACTTGTGATTTAGCCATTTTAATTTCCTTTTGCCACCTTGGCGCGTGTCGGCCAGAGCGTAATTCTCTTCTAAAAGGTTACAATTATCAAACAATTCGAGCCATACCGGGAAATGGTCGGAGCCTTGGAGGTCATCACCGATTTTGAGATCCTTAACAAATTCTAATTTCGCTGCCGCAACCCAAACTAAATCGATGGTACTTAGGCCATTTGAACTAGCGTATGTGTATTGTGCAGGGCGGTCGCTGCTAGTACGCCCGTTTAATAAAACAAAGTCGTTGGCTGACATAAACTCGAGCAGAAGAGGACCCCGCTCATTACTGATTTTAACAAGGGATTCTCTCGTCTCGTAAAGTAATGTGGAATCAAATATTTCCATGACTAAGTCGTCTTCACCGCACACCCGCGCGTTAAAATCGCCACCGAGGACTATTATGTCTTCCGGGAATCTCGAGAGAATGTCGTCTAAAATCGGTTGAAACAGTTCTAATAAAACTCTCAAGTCACGCGCAGGACTAAAATAAAAGGAGCCGATTATTGCATGCCAAGATTGACCAGATATTCTTATTATACACCACCAATGGGAGACGTCGATAATTTCTGCACTAAATTTATTCTTTACAATGTTCACCAAACCTCCACTTGCTCTTCCCATTTGGTGCACTCTGGTTGCGAGGGCCCACGCGCTGTAGCGGTCTCGAAGTTGGTAGGGTAAAGCTCCTCTCTGCTCCCATTCAGCCCACGTCTCGTAGAAACAGCCGACGTCCATGTCCTCGCGAATATCGTTGTTGTGTAGGTTGCCAAGGCCTTGTGAGTTCCAAAAGACAAGCTTGACGCTGCCTAGTTTTTTGGATCCGGAGAGCGGCTAGTGGTTGGCACTGCTGCAGGCGGTCTTTCCTGGCCTTTTTCGAGACACTGTTTGTTGCGGTTCCAGAAGAACCACTCTCCGTCGATTCTCAGCTTTCGATAACCGATTTTCACTGCTTTCCCCTCTTCTCTAAGTTCCTTCGCTCTATTTTTAATTTTGTTGTAGACTTCGAGTTCAGCTGCGGATAGCTCGTGCTCAATGTAGACCTTACGTGCACCGAGTTTCGGTTTTTGTCGCATAATTTCCTCTTTGATAGCCCGACTATGTAGTTTGACAATCAGGATGCTGTAGTTGTTGTACTTTCTGCCAGTTTCTCTAACGTCGGACACTGCATTAATTATTCCGAAAGTCTCTTGCAGAAAGTTTACCACGCACTCCATAGGCGGGTTCTCCCCACGATCGAGGCCTTTGATTACAATGTTGTTACTAAGAAGAGATCTTTCCTGGTCTTCCAGTCTTCTTTTCAGCTTTAATACTTCTTCGTTGGTGCAGGCATTGTCGGCACTTGCGGGTCGGGAAGTATTTTCTAAGCGAGCAACTCTTTCGCTGAGGGCTGAAATTTCCGCGCGTGGATTAGATTCGGCCAGTTTGTTTTCAACGGCGGTAAATCTCTCGTTGAATTTATGCTCCAGATTCTGCAGCGATTGCTCATATCTCGTGGAGTTTTTAGCCACCTCTTCCCGAATTTCCTCCTTGATGCTGACGTAATTTTTGGTTGTGAGCCTGAGCCGTCTCGTTGAATTTACGTTCTAGTTGTTGAATGTTGGTCAGGTTTTCACTTCTCATCGCGTTGAGTTGATCCATTATCAATTTCATACAGTCGGGTTGCAGCGGCGCGGGCGTTTGGTGAGGGGCTTCCTCGTTGCAACCACTTTGAAGAGTCTCAGTTTTGTTGTGGTTCAGGCTTACCGTGAGCGCTTGGGCAGCAGGTGGCTCGGTAGGGGAATCGACGTTTTCCGAAAAGTTCGTCGACTGGTTCTCTGGAGAATGCAATGTCAGGTTACTTCTCTTAAACGGCGAATCAGCGAGGAATTTTTCAATCAAACCGTGCTCTACTTCCTCTCTCTTCCGCTTGAGTAGGTCTTTGAAATTACCCGCGGAGCCGCTTCTTCCCCTGAAGCGCAGGGAGTCGGCGTGCGTTGGTCTTCCGGGTTTTCTTTTCGTTTCCATAACATTGGCGGAGAGAGGCGTACTGAATATTTCCTGCATTCCCAGAGACTTATTAACCGCCGGTGATAGATTACCGACTGTTGGCATCGAAGAATGGCTGGACACGGCATAGATGTCGTCCCAAGTCGCTGGCAGGGCCTCATGCGTGGGGTCAGCAGGCCGCACATTCCCGCTGGTGCCATCTGCTGTGCTCTGTTCAAACGAACGAGTGCCTTCGGCACTGCCGGTATTTTGTTTACCGGCAGGCATTCTTTCCAGAAAAAGCTAACCTAAATTGCAAGTTAGGCTTAGACAAATCGGTATCAAAGGTAATTATTCTGTATGCGTGTAACTGAAATTTTTATCACCATTTATGTCCGGGGGGGCGAACTTTCACACACTGCACTCTGAGTATGTAACCGCCAATGTATTATGTCTTTTGAACTGACTAAACTGGAAGGGTAACGAAACACGTGTACTTCGTATTAAGTCCAGAACAGAACCCCCTTCAAAATTATTAACTATAAACTTTTTAATAGAAAAAAAAATAACTCTTTTTATTATTATTGAATATATAGAAAGAAAATAATATTTTATAAATTACAAATTTTTCTTTTTCCGCTACTAATTAGCGTATGCATCTAAAAAAATTTTTTTTTTTTTTTTCTTTGGTTATAAAAAAATATATGAGGTATTTCAGAAAGGGAATTCTTAAATAACTATACATTCACTCATCTCAATCAGATTTAGTCGCGTTCTCAAACTATCGATAGTCTCAAGGAGCAGGTCGTATTTAATTCGATTAAACGTCTGTCCGGACGCTGCTTGAATTATCTTTGGATTCGTGGTTATTTCCCATACGATCAAAGTTTCCTTTCGACCGGGGTAGATACTCTCACGTATTCCTGCTCCTTGCGATTGCAGGAGACAATTCAACTCTTCTTGAAGGAGAGTGACACTAGAGCTATTCCACCAATAGCGGCACCCTCGTACTCTGTTTTCTATACGCGTTAGGATTTCTCGCAGGAAACCTCTGTCTGTAATCGAAGATCCTTTGTAAGTAACGCGTTTTATGAGGGGGTAATATGCGATACCCGTAGTCGATCGACGTGCACTACCTGTGTTTTCCTTTTAACTTTTATTCGGACATTGTGGTCCCCCATCACCTCTACTACCTCATGCGGCCCTGTATAATTATCTTCGAGCTTCTTCGGCTTAGGGCCTTTCTTCAAAAATACATATTCTCCAACTTGAAAGGTTTTCGGATTTATCTTTCGGTCGTAAAGAAGTTTCGACTTCTCCTTTGCTCCTATTAAATTTTCACGTGCTATTGCTCGAATTCCATGCATTTGAGTTATTATTTTTACGAGATAATTATTATATGTCTGCAATCTATCTTCAGGATGAATTTCTTCGCTTGATGGTGTTCTCGCTAATCTTCCGAAAACGAGTTCATATGGTGTATGTTTAGTTCCTTCGTGGACGCTGGTATTGTAATTAAAAATTGCCAATTCCACCCATTCGTCCCACTCGAACTCTCGACCATTGTATTGCTTCAGGTATTCTCCTAGAGCATGGTGAGACCTCTCGAGTGATCCGTTGGACTGAGGATGAAACGCTGTTGTTCGCAATTTCTTGATACGAAATCTTTTCGCTAATCGTCTCATTAATCCGCTCAGAAAATTACTGCCTTGATCTGTCAGTACTGCCTTAGGAGATCCGAAAATACAAATTAAATGTTTTACGAACGCGTCAGCTATCGTTACTGCCATTGCGTTCGGTAAAGGAATCGCGATACAAAACTTTGTGAATTGATCTTGGTTCGTAAGAATGTATTCGTTAAGTCTTTTTGTTTTTGGTATCGGACGGACTATATCCATAGCTATTTTCTCAAAAGCTGTTCCCGGTGTATCTGTTATTAACATTGGCTGTTTTGTTCTGAACCTATCGCATTTTTTTAATTGACACGGCAAACATTGTTGAATAAATTGTTGAATATCGGTTTTCATTTTCTCCCAAAAGAAGTGTTGTCGCACGCGATTATACGTTTTGCTAACTCCTCGGTGGCCTCCCACAGCTGAGCTATGCATCTCGCGTATAATCTCGTACCTCTCTTCTTTCTTCGGATACCGAATTATCCCATGACAAACTATTACCTTTATCGCGCTCCCTTTAAATCCAGATCGTAATTTCGAAGCTATTTCATCCCAGACTACGTTACCTACTTTCTCTGTTTTGGCGATACTGACACTCGGAATATTTAAAGATTCCATTGTATTTCGAAGGCTAATAATCGAGCTATTAATTTGAGCTAATGTTCCCGACAAACTCTCTCCGGACTCGTCGCTGACAGGTAGAGCTATATGGTACCTGTTCCCTCGCTTCACCGTGCTGGCTTGGCCAAGTACGAGGTCAGGGAAGTATGGCAACTCTCTACGCTCAACGAGTTTTCGAGATCCGAGGTCGAAGGGTGCTCCGCTGGTTTTGACGAAATACGCGAGAGTATCTTTTCATATAAAAAAGAGATCTCGCGATTCGATGATATTTCTCGAAGGTGTTTTTTCTGCGTTCTCCAGTCGAAGTCGTTCTTCTAACGGCAAATCGTCTTTGTCGGAATCGTTATTGTTTTCAATTTCTTCATCGGAATTGTTTTCATCTTCGGAATCCATTCTCTGCGGTATATTTTCTTCAGGCTGATAATTTTCTTCGTTATCGGAGTTTTGATCTTCGTTGATGATAAAATCTTCTCGTGGATCGTAATCTCTATCTCTCGGATTTTCGCAGTTTTCGTCTTGTGAATCTTCAAAATCTTCATCTGGTGGATTTTCCGTTGGTTCTTTTCGATGACTTGGACCTACCTGATTCTCATCTTCCTCAGATGCAGAATCTTCGGATTCGATTGAATCTATTTTCTTCTGTTGATTCTTCCGTGGAGGCTTTTTCCGTGAGGAAATCTTCGATTGGTTTTTCTTCACTGTTGGTTTTCTCTTCGGAGGTGACTCTTCAATTGAAGGTTTATCTACCTTACCTTCTTTTTGTAATTGTTCTTCTTGTTGTTTTTTCGCTTGACGTCGGGTAATTACACGCGCTGGCGTTTCTTCCACCTGTTTCGAAATTTCTTTCACAGGTGGATTAGCGACAGGCTGTAATATTTCCTTTTGTAGCTGTTTAGCTTGATTCCTTGTTATTCCTATAATATACGAAGGATCTTCCGTTGACCTGAGTTCATGCTCGGCTAAAGGGTCAGTCGACTGACCCATTGACTCACTCGGTTCGCCCTTTCGGTCGGCCTCGAGCAGCTGTATAGGGGTCAGTGACTCTCTCCATAGCTCTTCATAATCCTCTTCATACGGAAATTCCTCATCGCTTTCTCCATCGGTTTCTATATCGGTGTTTTCGAGTAAACGCAAGATCTCGTGGGTGGTTAGGGAATTGTCGTTATCCTCGCATGTCACGAAAATCTCTTCGTCGCTCTCATTAGAGTGCGTCTCGACAGGATTTCTCGACAATGCGTCGGCGTTCACGTTTGTTTTCCCTGTTTTATACACAACGTCGTATTCGTATTCGGACAATTTCAGTCTCCAACGAAGGACGCGTGCATTACCATCCTTACAGTTCTTGAACCAAATCAAAGGCTTATGATCAGTAACCAGAGTGAACTTTCTACCATAAAGGTACGGTCGAAAATGTAACACGCTATATACGATCGCTAAGGCTTCTTTTTCGTACGTATCATACCGAATTTCTGGATCCTTAAGGGTACGTGAAGCGTATGCTATGGGTTTATCTTTTCCTATTAATCCTTGAGACAAAATACCTCCGATTGCGTAACCGGACGCATCTGTTGTGCCTATAAATGGCTTTGTAAAATCTGGAAAAATTAAAACTGGTTCTGTGCAAAGTCTTTCTTTTAATTCGTTAAAGCTTCCTTCTGAGCTATTTCCCCATACAAAAGGGACATCATCTCTTAAGAGGTTAGTCAATGGCTTTGCCAACTTCGAATAACCTTCAATGAATCTACGATAATATCCTGTTAATCCCAAAAATTGACGAATTCCTTTTACATTCTTTGGTCTTGGAAATTCTCTTACGGCAACTACTTTTTTCGGATCGAGTTTCAAACTATCTTCACTGATAACATGACCAAGATAAGCTACTTCGCGTTTCAAAAATTCACATTTATCCGGTTGTAACGTCATATTAGCCTTTCTTAGTCGATCGAACAACCTTTCACATTTTCCGTTGTGTTCCTCTAGAGTTTTCGCGTAAATGACTATATCGTCGAGATATACAAACATTTCACGACCCTGCAACCCTGATAACACCAAATCCATCGCTCTTTGAAATGTCGGTGGTGCATTTTTGAGTCCCATCGGCATTCGTACGTACTCGTAATGTCCGTAGGGTGTCGTAAACGCTGTTTTATGACAATCATCGGGGTGCATCTTAATCTGGTAGAACCCGAAGGCCAGGTCAAACACTGAGAAATAACGAGCTCCTCCGAGTTGATCTAAAATATCCACTATATTCGGCAAAGGGTACGCATCGCTTATTGTTTTCTCGTTCAGTGCTCTGAAATCGAGAACTACTCTCCACTTTCTATTTCCTTTTGAATCGAGTTTTTTCGGTACTACCCATAAGGGTGTATTATACGGAGATGAGGATTCACGAATAAATCCTGCTGCTAAAAATTCGTCTATTTGTTTTCTAATTTCCTCTTTATGGACTTCGGGGAATCTATACTGTTTCGAATTTACGGGAAATTCATCTGTAGTGTGGATTCTGTGCATTACTACGTCGGTGGCGGCTAATGGCTCACCTGGCAAATGAAAGCTATCGGCGGTTTTTGCGATCATTTTTTTAATCGAATCTGTTTCTATTTCATCCAAATGCTCTAGTCTCAACAAATCTATTACTCTTTCGCTTCTATTGTCATTCGACATCGTAGCTCCAAAAGAAAAACAATCGCAATCTACCAGAAATCTTTCAGCTATTAATGGCTCTAAGTACTCGTGAGCCGAGGTGGCCCTTTTCGCAAGACTCGAACCCTCGGCGAAGGTATACACGGAGTTCTCTCGGACTCCACTAACGTTTCGACTTTCTCCGCTACTCAAAGAGTTTACTGTGGTATTGCCGGAACGAAAAAGAAACAACAAAACATATAAAACGAATGAAATAAACCTCTGGTCATAACGTGGTTGAGAATTTTTCCTTTTTTCACTATTCTTCTTTTCTTTATTCTTGTTTTCGGACTGAGTTTCGACACTATATATCGGCAGATAATCCGCGGCTCTTCGCTGAGTATATATCGCCGGATTTTTACAAAAGGCTAATCTTGGATTCGGAATATCTTTCTCTATCGTCACATTTCTAATCTGGTTGTCGGATACATAAACGTTTTTATCTGGACCGTTCTCTACAAAATATCTATCGGATACACTAGCGTCTAGTACTACACCTCCGCTAGCATTTTTCTCAAAAATAAAATCTTCGTTTCGGTTTCTCATTATCGAGATATCGTTATCTCCGATAAAACCCTGATTTTTGCCACACTTGCATCTACCTACTGAACAACGGCTTCCTACTACTGGATTCTCTACTGGACTTCTCGTATCAAAATTCTCGGCTACTGCTCTATTGTTTCTCAAAACATTCCTTACGGGATCTTCCGAATTGGAATCGATAAAATTTTCAATAAAACTCTCAAACACAGGATTCTCGATTTCCGGATTTCTAACCTCTGGATTCTCGATCACGGGATTTCTAATCTCTGGATTCTCGATCACGGGATTTCTAATCTCTGGATTCTCGATCACGGGATTTCTAATCTCTGGATTCTCGATCACGGAATTTCTAATCTCTGGATTCTCGATCACACTGTTCTCGACAACAAAACTCACGGGATTCTTCTCAACAAAATTCTCGACTACAGGGTTTCTCTTGATAAAACAATTCTCTGGATTTTTCTCAATAAAACTTTCAACTACAGAATTTTTCTCGGGGATTTTCTCAATAACAAAATTCTCAGGATTTTTTTCGATACAACGATTCTCAGGTTTTTCCTTGATAACACGATTTTCACTCTCTACAGGGTTCTTGGATTCAGACTTCTCGACAATACAAATTTCGTCTACTGGATTTTCAGTAATAATTTTTCTCTCTATAAATTTTTCAACGACCAGATTCTTGACTGGATTTTTCTCTTCGACAAAATTCTCTTCGGCTACAAAGATTTCTACTGGATATTCAGGATACTGGATTTTTCTCTCAATTATTTCAGACTCAAGATAACGGATTTCTTGCTTTACGGTTTCTACTTTTGGTGGCTCTATTACTCTCTCTTTTACAATACGAGTCTCTCCGACTAGATTCGCATTGGAGCCTAAGCTGTTATTTCTTTCTACAAAACTTGGATTTTTCACGGATTGTTCTTTCACGATTTTATTATTGAGGTTGTCAACCATCGCTTCAAATGACCTACAGGGAAACATTTTTACGACGGGGACTTCGATTTCAACCTTTTGACTACGGTGATTCGTAATATAAACGTAAGCCTTTCCGTTGTCGTTCTTGACAAGTCCCTGCTCTACGGTTATTCCTTCACCTGCATCTAAAATCGGTAAAAATCCCTCTGTTACTTCCTGGTTTTTTATTCTGACATAAAAAAGTTTTCTTGCACCTGGCGGGAAGACTATACTTTCTCTCGTATGGAACGGTATTCTCAATCCGTTAACTTCTAGATAATCGTTCTCATAATCGATCTTTGCAAGGTTATCGCGGAAAAACTCGGATGACAATATTCCGGATTGTCTAATCGGAAAACTATTCGGTACTAAATGAAAAGGCGTGTTCTTGCCTAACGTGAGGATTTCGACCGAACCGAGGGTTTCTACTATATTCGCTGTTATTCTGCTAAGTCTAAGAACTCTCGATCGATTAATGTATAAATAACGATCTATACATTTCTCTTTCAAAACATTCTTGCTCGCACCTGTATCTAGCATCAAGGTAATAGTTTCCGATAGCTCTTTTCCTTGCAATAATATCGTCGGACCAATTACGTCGTCGACGTATCGCGCCATAAAAATGGTCGCGACGTCAGGCGCGTATTGTCCTACACTACTTTCAGGGTGAGAGTCGGGTGCGTGTCCGCGGTGGCCTCCACCTGGGCACCCGATTCCAGCTGGCCGTTCGCGTTTCCCGGAGCGGTGATGATCTGACCGTATTTACGGATTCGCGATGGACACTCCTCCAATTTATGTCCGACTGTTTTACAATATCGGCACACATTTGGAGGATACTGAAGAGAGGCTGCCTGAGCGTAAGTCATCGGACTCGCTAATTGCGGCATATTTTGCGAAACATTACCTCCGCTGGGATTGCGGGAGGGACAGTTTCTCGCAAAATGCCCCCATCCTTGGCATCCATAACACTGAATCGCGGGTGGCTGAGTCTGGCCACTACTTACCTGGACCTACGGATGATTTTGTTTCGCCGCTGGCGCCTGCACTCCTGCAGTTCGCTGCGCTAGAAAACAACTCTCCGGTAGATGACCCTTTTTCCCACAGCCCTTTTTCCCACAGCGGGATGCCCTCTTTTCGAGCATAACTGACAAATTACTACCTGCCCTGGGGAAGTTACAGCATTGCTCGGCGCTGGTGCCTGTGGTGCAGGAGCCAACAGCGGACAATTGTTCGCCGTATGACCCTTCTGCTCGCACATTTGGCACGTGGCCGGTGACTGCTGACCTGACGCGGCTTGCGCGGCCCAACAGCTCTTAGCAATGTGTCCCTTTTTTCCACAATACTGGCAAGTCGGAACGGCGGAGCTACCTCCTGCCTGATTCTTACTCCCTGGTTTACTATCGGTTGCAACAAAATTAATTTCCACGGATTTCTCGATTTTACTTGATTTCGCCGATTTTTCGGTTTTTTCGGTAGGATTTTTCCCTTTACGGAGTCGATCTAAATCCGCGAGTTCCCGCTCGATTAATCGCGTTGCTAAGGGTGCGATCATCGCCCATTTCACGACGGATTTCCGGTTTCAATCCTCTACCGAAACAGCTAAGTGCCATTTTCTTGATTCTATTTTTTTCGTTCTCATCAAGCGTACCGTCGGCATGCTTGTGAGCCTCTAGAATTTTCACGGCGAGATTACGAATCCTATCCGCGTAATCATCTACCTTTTCTGAATTTTCCTGGAAGCTACTACCGAGCTCACCGGTAAGCTGAAACACGTCACGCGGTGGATCGTACGTTTTACGAAGATAATCTGTAAATTCGCGAATATTTGCAAAAGTTATTTTCGATATTTTATTCCAAACGGCGGAACTCAGTTTCGTTTTCGCAAGTCTCAAGAGGTGAGTCTCACAGGCGGGTCCTACCATCGCGAGGGCCTCTTCCAGCCCCGTGATATACCTACTCAAGTGTTCTCGACCCCCGTTAAACTCGGGCAACAAACGAAACGCGTCGCGCAAAAATCCAAGACTCGCGGCGTCTAATCTCACCTCGTCAGGCATTGTTAATTTTGGTTTTTCACCGGTAAATAGATTTTTCGGTTTAATTAAGATGTCGCGTCTCCGACTCGATTTCGGTGTCGCGATATACGGCGCAAATTTTCGATCACTTGGCGTTTGTAACGACGGACTGAGACCGATGTCTCTTCTCAAATTAGAAAAATTACTTTTCGCGGAAAAATAACCGGGCGTACGAGAGCTACTATTAAAAGGGGTGAATTGACTTTTCGCGGTTACGAACGTTGAAGTGGAGGCAATGCTTCCCGACGGCACACTACCTCCCCCGGAAGACTCGACTTTACTTTTCGATGAACTTTCTTTCTCGGTTTCAAAATTTTGCGGATTTTCGATTTTAAGACTTTGTGGATTTTTTATTTTAAGATGAGGTGAATTTAATTTCAATTGCCCTAACGGTTCGATTATCGATTCTAAAATCCCTGATGCTAAGTTATCTACACTTTTCGACGGTACTACCGAGCTATCAATCGGTTCCTTAGAAAAAACTTCGTCGGAGGATTCACTTTTCGGGGAATCTGTCGTTGATTCGCGCCTATCGGTATAGCCTGCGGCTTCCGCACCGCCGTCGGAAGGACACGAGCGAGCGCGAGGCGATTGCGTGGTTTGCGCGTCACCCTGCTCCTTTCCCTTGTCTGGTTTACTATGCTTACGAGTCCGTTCTTCCGGAGTCTCGTGCAACACTTTTTTATCAATGTTCCCCTTCGAGCGGGTAAACATTGAGACTAATTCTCATGACGGTAAAAAAAAAACACTCGCGATTCACTGCTGAAAAGTTAACCCGGAAAAACACTGACGGATTTCACAATTAAACTACCCTGAAATTCAACCCGAAAACTGACGCGGAATTTACACATGAAAATACAAAAGACACAATACACAAAATACAAAATTTCACTTTTTTAAGATACGTCTCGCATTGGTGGGCGAGCTAAAATACGTTTCCGCTAGTACGGGGCGGATTAAAAATACGTTTTCTCGCATAGTACGTGGCGAGTTAAAATACGGTTCCGCATAGGTGTGGCGGACTAGAGTACGGGTCTCGCATTGGTGGGGCGAGCTAACTACCATGCCAAACACACTTTCACACACATGCTCAATAAAGGGAAGGATGGAGGAACAATGAGAATCTAATTTTTAAAAACAATAAAAGAAAACGAAATTTCGCGAATGGCTCTTTGGATCCCGGACGAGCCCCCAATTTTTGTTACGTCGCGAATCGTGAATTTACGTGAGGAGCCGGCCTCATCTCGGTCAATGAATTAAATCAATTTACGCGTTATCGAAGCGGCTACGATTCGCGGGTGCCTAGTTTTGAGCCTAACCTCGCGGAAAATTGCTCGGGAAGAGGCTAGAGTACATTCGCGAAATGAACATAAAGGATTTTACAAAGCTGGCGGATTATTGATAAAGACTCGGCGAGGAGCAGACGACGGATATATTCGTACACCCGAGTGTACTATAGGGGTTTCACGGTTGATTCTAGAGTCACGAATATTTACGGTAATCTTCACGGACATTCCGCACAAGAGAATAAAAATGAAAACAATTACTATAATTGCCAGAAGGGCGATAATAATCTGGGATACGTACATTGTTGATCGCGACACTGTAGAGGAACGGGTTACGGGGGAAAAATCACCAAATTAGGAAAAAAATAAGACTTACCGAAGAACAAAAGTATCCGGCGAGAATAAACAAGGAAGAGGTTGCTGCTGGTGGTTGTCGGTGGTTGATCGCTGGTCGATACCCTCGGCTTCGAGTAAATGCCGAGCGGTCGAGGGATTTTTCACGAACAAAACACAAAATTCAAGCACTGAGTTTTTATTTTATTAACTTCAATTGAAGTTAATAATAAAACGAAACTTGGTACAAATCACACACGAAACACAAACGAAGGAAAAAACTTGGAAATTTCCAAACTCTTTTAACAAAGATTCAAAAATACAAACTGTCGCGAACAGAGTAACGTCGTTGATTTTCGAAGAGGTAATGAGCAATGAGCACTGGCCCTCCGTAAAGGGCACAGTTTAAATAGGCTTGACATAGACCGTGGTGGAAGGGGCAACTTTTTGGTCGAGGCGTGATTTTCCACGCCCCCCTTGTTCTCTTTCTATCGGCTGTCAATTATTGATAATTATTCTAATTAACTATTTCCAGATTGATTTTGGATTTGTTAATTAACAATTTATTCTTTTTATTCATTTTGGAAGTGTCTCGAATTTGAATCACCTTTTTAGGTAGAAAATTACGGATTTTAATACTTGTAAAAAAAGGAAAATTTTCTTGATAAAGAATTAATTAATTATCAAATCCAAAAATATTAAAAATTGAACTCTATTGATATTTCGCTCTCATTCTTCGCTCTATTACATGCGTTCTCATTCGGTTTTTACTATAATATGTGAAATATCGATCGATATCGATTTGACAGATCTAATTAAATTGAATTTAAATTTGATATAAATTTCATAACTACCACGGTGTTCTGGTATTCATTCTTAATGGTTTTTCGTCGGCTTTCAATATAAAATGTTGAATTTATTAACTTAATTAATTAATTTGTTTAACCTTTCCATTTGTCAAATTAACAAATTTCGGGTTAAACTTTTACGATAATTGTAACATTTGGCTATTGTGAAATATGGAAAAATGATTATTATTAACGATTGTTAATAATTATTATTTGGTTATTTTCTCTTTCTTCATCCCTACTCTTGGCTAAGAATTTCATTTGTCTCTTGATTTTTATTGCTCTCTTCCTATTGGTTGAGAAAAGTTCGGCTATCGATGAGTGGTGGGCCTTCTCGTACGTTCTATGCATTGCGCGGGTGGCTCACCCTTCCCCTACTCTCTCGGTACGATCACGTGTACCGTAGCTGGCCCGCGAGCTAGCCAACAGCGCTACCTCCCCTTCGGGGTGGCTCCTGACTTCCCCTGTTCGTACCAGCCACGCTCACGTGGTCGCTTCTCCTTCTATCCTACCTAAAGAGTATGCTGGTACAGAGGCTTTCTCCGTCGTGGCGACATAGCAACAACGTGCAATCCTCTGTTCTCTCCCAGCACGGAGTCTTCCCCTTTTTTTCTTTCTAGGAACCGTGACAAATCGGCGAGCTGAATAGAATTACTTCTTTGAACGAGCACCACTTATCTTTATTTATTTCAACCAAATGTTTAGAAGAAACTGTTTGGAGGTAGTTGTTGAAAAAAAAAAAATTTCCTACGTAACCCAATATTCTTCTTTCATCGCTGGTAAAGATCGTAAATTGAACTGTTTATCTTTGAGGCAATATCAATTTGCAAGATATTTTTCACTTAAATGTTTAGTCTCTGAGCAATGACAAATATTGCTGAAGGCAGAAATATTTTAACGCGTTATTTTACGGATTTACTTTTTATGATGGGAAAAGACCAGAAGGGTTTATGATGGTTACCTGAGTAACGCGCGAATACCTGACCTACCCCTAGCTATAAAGTATAGCCGGGGAAATACGTGAAAAATACATAAAAAATATGTTATTACAAGACTTTAATATTGATGACGACCTGACCCAATATTCATATGCATGCGTGATTCTACTGGAAATCGGCTAATTATTAAATTCGCGACCTTCGGGAATCTCTAATTGTTCGCGGGGGTGGCTGTGGACGATGCCCGAGAGGTGCTGCACTCGTTGGAGGAAATCGGAAGTTTTTCTAACCCACTGGGCCCTATGCATAGTGGTTAGAAGGAAGCTGTCGGTATCGTCGCTCGAGGTGTTGGTCGTCTTCGGAGTCATAGAGCGCTCGTGTCTGTGAGCCTCGCTGCGACGTAGTGTTGGTGAGGTTTGGAGTCACCGAGAGCTCGTATCCGTGAGTCTCGATGCGTCATGGTGTTGGTGTATTTCGGCTACATCGAGCGCTTGTGTCTATGAGCCTCGATGCTTAGTGGTGTTGGTAGGTTTCGGCAACAGAGACCTGCCGGCTTAGCAACGGGCAAATCCCTTCGATGGCGGCTGGCCCAGGTACATGAGCCGGCGTTTCTTGCTGGTGTTAGTGACTTTTCTTCACAGCGTGCTGTCGGGGGCCCACGTGCTCATCTTGGGTGATCGAGCCGTGGTGTTATGCCTTTGGAATTCTCGAGTAACTCGAGTCCCATTGAAGATGTTGATTTTTTACGTGTCTCCGTTGACAGAAATATTTTACGACTTCGTCTCGACGAAGTCGCTTTCGAAAGTTTATTAAATAGTTTCTGGTCAACGGTTCTCTGTCTGCGATTCCCACGCACAGCAATCCTCTCCCTTTTTCCTTTATTTTCCTCAGTCTTTCCGTTTCCTCACGAGTGTACGCGTGCAGCTTCTCTCGGTGCGATCGAAGAGCAGCGCAAGTTCGCGAATAAGAGTTCCCGAAAAGTGCGTGACGTAACAGTGTTACGTCCTCACGTAACGCTCTCTATTTCTTTTACTAATAATAATTTTCACAACTCATATTTCTGCTTATTTTTCCATACTATTTGCAAACCTGTTCCTTCCAAAATAATTCCTACATTTCACAAAATTCAAACATTATTCATTATCATTAAACTCATAAACGGAGTGATATTTCTTATCGATCGCTGAACGATATTCCAGGGATGGATCTCCTCTGGAAAATATTTCCAATGAGATCTCAAATACTCGTCGTATGAATTAAAATTTACATGAGTAAAAGATGGAAATAGAATTATTTACCACACGAGATAGATGCGGACAGAGGTTTGAATCCCCCTCGACACACGCACTACCCTCGGTAACACAGCGAACTCCGCTGCCGACGTCGATACGATCGACCGCAGCATCGACCCAAGGAGCATAGATCCAAGCTTTTACCCTGCGGCTAGACCGTTGGAGTCTTCCTAGCCGAATACCCTAACGGGCTTCGATCGTAAAAAAGGGAATCTACATTACCTTATGTATGGAAGTTAACCCTGCCCATCGACATAGTTTCGGTATTTTAACACCGAACAACGTCGCGTAATATTCCTGAATATGTGGGTCACGCGATTGAGAGTCAGAACATCCCTCGTACCATTTAATCATTCATCATCATAAAGAAATAATTTCTCCATCAACAATTCTAAAATACGTTTCATACTCCCACACGCTTTTTAACATTTAACGAAAAACGATAAAAACGATCGATGAAATTTCGGCAGCTACTTAATATAAAAACTACAGTATAAATTGAATCAAAGATAATAAAATTGTCCAGGATATTAGGGAAATTAATCAATACGATTTGTCGACAAACGCGATTAATATATAAATTCGAAATCGACAATATTCAAAATCATAGGAATAATATTCTTGTTTGATACGAATTTGATACGAATAAAGGGGCCACTAATTTCGTAAAGTGCGCTCTAGTTGCAGCTAATATAATATACGACTGTTGAAGAAAAATAAAAAAATTGCCCGAAATTCAAAAGATAACAAACTAGTAAGACCGAAAAATCACGTTGCCAGGCTAAACATTTAAGGAAAGACGGTCGTAAAATTTTACGACCCACCGAAACTGAATTGCGGTAGGACGTAGAATGGATGACAAGTGTGCCTCAACGGTGACACATGAGGGGCGAGCGGTTCGACCCCCCCGAAAGAGAAGATGCAGTCCATTTTAAAATACTAATGCACCGCGCGCAAAGAAATGACTCCCTACGATAGGGAGAATAAAAAAATAACATTTTAATTACATCAACATTTTAAGGAAGATTTTCGCTATAAAATATCATTATTATTTTTCCGATTATGCTTACCGTTAAAGCGGAAATTAAGAACAAAAATTTATTCCATGTATTGCGTTTTCTCGATTTATGGTAGGAAAATTATGAACCGATAATTATATCAAATTAATCAGGAATAGTCCACTAATCTAACGCCGTCATTATTTTTCCGAAATTATATGCCGTTTGTGGGAAATTTATAAAACAAGTAGCAACAAAATATTTGGAGCGAAAAACGTACACCGCGTAAAGGAATTCGGTTTCCCCTCGATTTATAATGCAAAATATCAAACCGCGGTTTATACCAAAATGTTCGGGAATAATCCACCTTTAACATGGAATTATTAGTTTTCCGATATCACTTAACGTATGATCAGGACACGCCGCGAAAAACAGAAATTAAGCTAGAAAAGGCAGGCGGTAAAGATAAAGGGGCCCGTGCAGAGGAACGAGTTGCGTAAGCCAAGTCGCATAATCTCAAGGCTAGTTCACGACGATCGGGGAAGATCATCAGGTACACCGAAAGAGGGGAATTTTACAGCTCGTCCGGGCAAACGGAACATTAGTTCCAGAATATCCATATAAGGAAATAGGATGATCGGACGGCACTGTTACCAGGCACTTGCAATAGCTGGTGCACAGCTCCCAAAGGGAGGGCAAAGCCCCAAGAAATCGGCCCGGTTATGCTACCAATACCTCGAAATATTATGAAACGTTTTGCCAAATAATAAAATAATTTATACAAGAGCCGAGATATATTTTCAACTTTCAGGCATATAATATTTTGACACCCAATACTTGAATTATTATAATATTATAAAATGATTGCCGACAAAATGATACACATTTCTCGACTCTTATTATCAGTTTACGGATACGTATGCGTATAAGAGAAGTTTACGAACAGTAACAATATATCTTCTCCTATACGTTAACAATATCGAATATCAATTATATTAAATATTTAGTTATGAATCATTAATATTAAGTTTTACAAATAAGTCAGGCAAATAATTATGTATAAGGAAAACTGAAATTCAGTGGAAAATGGATAAATCCACAATTATTTAACAATAAGAGAAATCGGCAAAATCCAAGAAGTTCGAACAGGCCGAGAGGAGAGTAACGAGGAGCGAGATTACTCATCAGGGGAGTACGCTCCAGGCAAGGATTAGGGAGGGACTTCCTTCCCCCTCTGGATTCATTTCCTAGCATATAAGAAGCCGCGGAAAAGGGCGCGAGCAGTGCAGAGCAGACCAGAAGTAGATTTTTAGTAGTCCGGCCCGTAAGCAACTAGACCAAGTAGAGAGAGACGGAGGCGCGTAAGAGCGAGCGCGGGATCGGTAAATCCAACAAGTAGGCTGGTACTCCGGCTAGGCGACGAGAGAGATAGAGTCAGAGACCGCGTTGTTCGTTATTCACCATACTAGAAAAAGATCGCGAGTCCGTTGTGCGACCACAAAGAAATAGAGGAACTCTCCTATTGGAGGATTTTGTCGATAACCCTTTCCATCTCCAAAAATTGTATTCATTTTTTCATGCAACCAGAGTTTTCTTGGGTTAATTCAGTTCACCGAATTACCATTCTCAAGTCATCTCGTGGAACGAAACCATCCTTCGTTTCACCATCGAATTTTCTTTTACTCGATAGTTAAAAGACAATTTTGTACGAATTTTTATTCCAACGAATCATTTGTACTCTCCGAAAATCACATTCTTGTACTTTCGAATTTGCGTGAATTATTTTCTTTGAATAAATCTCGAATATCCCGGCATATCGCGTGAAATTTGTGTTCAACCAATCCACTACATCGCGAGCAGCATCATCTCAACAAATAACGTAAGTACAATTTAATTCTATTTCCTTGATAAATCTATAAGTAACAAGCGCCTCAGCGCCCTGCGGGCGCAGAGGCCCTTGTTGGTGGGCTCCGCCCCCCACACCCCGCGAAAAGTGTCCCGGGGGGCCATTTTTAAGGCACTCACGGGGGTACACGTCGCGCTACGCGCTCCGTACCAAGTGTGATTACACTTCGCGTTATGCGCTACGTATCGAATATGTTTATACGTCGCGCTGCGCGTTTCACCTGAACCTCCTGTGTGTTTTAAGATAGAAATATTGAAACAATTGAAAAGAAAGTAGAAGGGTGGTTGGAAAAATTCGAGATAAAATTTCAATTTTTTTTTGTTTCGAAAAAATTTTAAAGAGATTTGAAACAATTAAATTGCAGTTTCCCAATATTTAAAATAATTTACATTAAAAATTAAAAAAAATCTGAGATTTTTTTTTTTCATTTCAAATCATCCCGCCACAGAATATAAACGTCGCGGCGTGTGCGAACTTTATCACGTCTGCTATGGAATTGTCATCGGCTTCCAAAGTTTGACAGATAGAATGAACGGAAAAAAAATAAATAGTCGTGATTGTTTTCAATTTTATTTGGCAAATTGCAATAATTTTGGATATTCGATGATTCTTCTTTGTGAAATTATAACCAAGTTTTTCAGTGCACCCGTGAAATTTATGATTTTTATTACGAATGTGAATGATGTATTGTAAAATATTGTGAATGGTGTTACGTCCAAACTAGCGTTCTTTTAATTATCCTAGTTTGCGTTGTAACAGTTGCCTCTTGTTACTATCGCACGCGCTGGTCAGGTGGGTGTTGAACCGACCTTTACCACTCCCGTTGTCGATAAAGAGAACAACGTTGCTCCTTTTTAAAGCCTAACCTTGCGGAAAATTGCTTGGGATGGAGCCCTTAAGAATGCTTGTCGTATCTGTGTCTTAGGGTGTCAACTAATTAGTAGAGGTTTCGGCGTCTTTGTGACAAAGAGAGAGATAGAGCGGAAATCTTCAGTGGGACGGCGGCTACCTGCCAGCTTCTGGCCAGGTGTCGGAACGCGGGGTACAGTAAAAGGAAAATCTCGAAGAAACTTTATAAATTACTGAGTCACGAGAACGGAAATAAAATCATGCGTGATTAATAATTTCGTAGAAATGTACTTACGGTTGTAAACGATGAGTTGCAGGTGCTTGTTGACTTGGTTCTCGTGGTTTGAGTACGTAAATGAGTAGAAAAGGTGAATAAAATGTTTCACGAAAATACGAGGAAAATTAACACTGGTTTTTAATGCCGAAAAAAAAAATGATTTGGGTGATACAATTGATAAAAAGTTCAATGAAAATTGTACTGTACGAAGTTCCTGATTTTTATCGAAACTTCAAAATTAACCTCGGTGCTTTTTTTCTCGTCGTTTTATATAGTCTAAATCGATTTCTTTAAAATGATACTTTGAAATGAATATCTCTAACGTCGGTGATTTTAAATGGTATTACGGAGAGAATCTAAGTAACTGGTATCTGGTTATAGGGTATATGGTCCCGAGCGCACAATTTCCGGGGTTTTTATACCATTTTCTTGGTGACAAAATAGAGGGGATTTTGTTATAGGAGTGTCTTTTTATATCTATTCCGTATAGAATTTTGGTACAGTAAGGAGAAGATGAGGTGATGCTTTGGATCTCTTCCGTGATTGGCCCGTGATCTTAAGTCCTTCTTTCAGGCATAATTTCGTTTATCAGGCCCGCGCCGTAAGTGACGGGGTAGGGTATTGAAAAGTAAAAGGGCGCGGACGAGATCACATATACATCGGTCCCCTCTTTTTCTCGTTTCCGCTTTCCTGGAAGTCTTTACCAGAAAGACTCTTGGTGGTATGCAGCCACTTTATAGCTGAATACTTTATATGGCAAAGATCGACAGAGTTGCGTTCTGATCTATGGAATGAATTTCATCAGGTGTCTAGACAAAGAGAACCGGTATCGTGGAGTGAAATTACGCTCTCCTATGTACTCTAGACTTTATACGTATTGCGTGAAATATAAAATTGTATCTCCTTATAAGGATTTCCGAACCGGGTATCGTTAATTCTATAAAAAGAAATGAATGTAATTATTCTTAAAATGAGACGCAATTTAACGTGAACTGGTCGTGGCGTGTATGGCGTAAATGTATAACAAAAATATTAAATTTTACTTTTATTTCTTTTCCACATTAATACGTCTAGCGTCGTGCCATGGAAAAGAAATTCCTCGGCAAATTCCTTACAGTTTATTCCTTTAGTTATTTTGTTTAAACAAAATGGCGTTCAAGTTGGTTACTGTTAAGAATTTCTCGAGGGCTGAAGTGAACTATTCGAGTATTTCATTTGTAGTATTATGCTAATAGTCGGAGAGTGCATGGCGCTTTCTTCTACCAGATTCGTTGCCCCTGAAACCATCGAACGTAGATCGTTCATACAGTTTCATTGAGGTGAAGCTCTTTTTGCCTTTACGGTGACGTCAGTCTTTTTATCCTTACTTAACGATGTATATTTAATTACTACTATAAGGATAAACACAGGCGTTCCAGAGAGCAAATCCTGTATATGAATTGTGTCTTCTGCTTCTTTTCTTAACGAAGTATATTCTCAGCTTCATTTCTCTATCTGCCATTATCTGTATTCTAATTCCTTGTTAAAGAACTGTCATTGTTATTTCTTTAAAATCTTTATTGCGATTAGTCGGGAGATCTGTGCTTTTTGTCCAAAAATAATCCCTTTTTCCCCCTGCTAAGATCATGATCAAGAGCCCTTCTCCCTTCGTTTAGCCTGTGGAATTAAGCTCAACTAGAACAACGTTTTAAAGCTTTTCCTTCAACGAAGATAATTTGTCGACCCGACTCTATGTATTTAGGGCCCGAAGGCTCTAAACGACTGACCGTAGGTTCCTCTTTAAATGGTTTTTGGTCACGGTAAGGTAGTTTTTACTGAGTTAAAGATCTATGAGGCGGTAGTCGATATTGATAGTAGTAGATCTCTACGGTAAGTGGGCCTTGTTCCTTTTAGTTTCTTTTTTGGAACTGTCGGGGAGCGCTCGGAAGAGAGGTCAGAGACCGCCTTTCTCGGCCTCCGCCTGTGGGGCCCGGATCTACTTTATCTAGATTCGTCGGCGTCGACTCGTTAAGGTAGGACTCTGAGGTTGTTAGAATTGGAGCTAACTTGATTCTGATCTCGCAGTAGGCAATAATGAATATCGTTAGACAGGAGTTTTAGCCCGATTCCCTTTTTCCTTTTTTGTAGTGTTTAAGGTTCAACTTTTATTGGTGGTAAAAGGGAAAATAAACAGAGCGTTACGCTGGACGTAACAATTGTGTTAGTCGGGTAAAAAACTGCGCTTGTAAACTCGGTGTAATTAGTTAATCGTCAGTGTTTACAGTTTTTCCGAATGAACAGAATATATTCTGTATTTTTGCCCGCAATAGTGCAAAAATGATTTTCACAGTGACAGTGTCGCAACGCGAAAAGTCTCGCAGAATTAACCTCCTTTTTAAACGTCACATTTGACGTAAGAGTATTTTTTTTTATTTTTTAAACATTTTTTTTGCATTTACCAGATTTGTGAAATAAAAAAAATAAAACAAAAAAAAAATTCTAAGTTTTATGTGATAGAAAAAAAAAGTGTACATTTTTATGTGACAAAAAAAATATAAAAATAATTTTTTTTTATTGTGAATCACCCAAGTTGGTTATTTTCTTTAATCTGTGAAATTCATTTTTTGACACTTATATTTTTCTTCGCTTGCCGCAGGTTTCAGAGAGAATGGCCCCACTAATTTTAGATTGCGACGGCTCATTTTCTTCGTAACAGTCAGTGTTACGGAACGAGTGCGGGGATTTTTCATGCGATCAAGAATGAATTTATCGCAAGCCATTATGTGAGTGGTGGCATTATGTGAGACACTCCCATAGCAACATCCCCTCTACATGTCACCGAGAACAATGGTATAAAAACCCCGGAAATTGTGCGCTCAGCAGCCACTTTAGAAAGACCAGATAGACAGACCACTTACCACTTAGAAATATCATTTAGAAGCACCCGTTTTGGAAGTACCTACATCGAAGTATCATTTAAAGAAACTGTATAGACCATATAAAACGACAAACAAACCACAGACTTCTTAGTTTGAAGTTTCGATAGATATTCAAAAGATCGATAATCGCGTAATAAAGAATTTTATTTTATTCCGATCGAAACCGAACTACTTGACATATAACAATTTTCATTGTTCAACTCAATCTAAAGAAAGACATTCGGGGCTCGCATTGTTCAGTAAATTGAACTCTTTACCAATTGTATCACCCATATCATTTTTCCGGTATTAAAACAGTGTTAATCTTACTCATATTCCCGTGAGACATTTTATTTTCCTAACAACTCATTTACAAACACAATCCACGAGAACGAACTCAACGGAGACCGGCAATTCATCGTTTACGACCGTAAGTACATTTCTACCAAATTATTAATCACGCATGATTTTATTTCCGTTCTCGCGGCCCAGTGATTTATAAAGTCTCTTCGAGATTCTTCTTCTACCGTGCCTCGCGTTCCGACACCTGGCCAAAAACCGGTAGGTAGTCGCCGTCCCACCGAAGATTTCCTCTCTATCTCTCTCTTTGTCACAAAGACGTCGAAACCACTACCAATTAGTTGACACCCTATGACACAGATACGACAAGCATTCTTAAGGGCTCCATCCCAAGCAATTTTCCGCAAGGTTAGGCTTTAAAAAGGAGCAACGTTGTTCTCTTTATCAACACCAGGTGTGGTAAAGGTCGGTTCAACACCCTCCTGACCAGCGCGTGCGATAGTAACAAGAGGCAACTGTTACAACGCAAACTAGGATAATTAAAAGAACGCTAGTTTGGACGTAACACAATCGAGTAAAAATCATCGCTGCTACATTATGCCGGTGTATCGCAGACTCAAAACAAAGCGCGGTAGCGGCGATAATCTGAGTCGCATCGATTAGACGTAACGACCCTTTGGTCGGTAAATCGTTACCTACCGAACGCAGTTTCGACATCGATTGTTTTTTTTATGTTCCTTTCTCGATGTTCCTTGTTCTTCTTATTAGAAGAAAAAGAAACGTGCGGAGATGCGGTATTCCGGCATTGTTTGTGTTGCATTTCGGCATTTTTTTTTTTTTTCACGCATTATTTATTTCTAATATTACTGAAATGCTTCTAACTACGGTAATTTTTTAAATTTCGATCTAAAATTTGGTGTGTATGTAGTACACCGTATATACATTCAGAAAAAAAATTAAAAAAAAATAAATAAAAAAATAATTTTTAGGTGACTCAGCCCCCTTAAGGAATTCGTGGAATTAGCGGAAAATACTACTAAAAATCGATTGAAAGCTATTCGTTCTGACAATGGGACTGCATATACCAATAAAGACATGCAAGATTTTATGAAAAGTAGAGGAATTGTACACGAGCGTACTGCTACGTATACGCCAGAGCAAAACGGCCGATCCGAACGCGAAAATCGTAGCATTCAAGAGTCAGCTAGAATGATGTTGATTGCGAGCAAGCTTAAGAAAAGTCTTTGGGGAGAAGCGGTGAGAACTGCGGTGTATTTTTCAAATCGATGTCCTCATGCGCGCTGTCCAAGTACAACGCCATACGAACAATGGTTCAAAACAAAACCCGTGCTCAATCACGTACGTGTATTTGGAACGGCAGCATATATGCATATCCCTAAAATAAAACGCACGAAGTGGGACGCAAAAGCGAGAAAGGTTTTTCTAGTCGGATATGAGCCAACCGCGAAGAATTTCCGACTGTTCGATCCAGTAGTGAATACAATTGTAATTAGTTGCGACGTTTCATTCGACGAAAAAACGGATTCAACATTCAACGAAATGGATAATAAGTTGTTGCAACTCGACTTCTCGGACACTGTCGTTCAGGAAATCGCTGAAGAGACTCCAATCGACATTATAGGGGAAGTTCAAGATCGCGTCGAGAATCCTTTAATTCATGGTCGAGATCTGATAATGTGGGAAGAACCAGCAATCGGTCAAGAACCAGATGTGTTGAACGCCAACGAACCAGTAGAAGGTCGAGCTGAAGATGTCACGGAAGAACGAGCTGAAGAAATCGAAATACCGCAAAATATTGAAGTTCGAAAGTACAATCTTCGGAGAAATGTAAAAGCTCCAGAGCGATACACAGCAAGCGCTGCAATAATTATTGAACCAAAGAGTTACAACGAAGCGATCAATTCGTCAAATGTTGAGATGTGGCGCGAAGCAATCAATGAAGAATTGGATTCTCTCGAAAAAAATGGAACCTGGGATCTAGTTCCTCTTCCGCCGAATCGTTCGACTGTGCGTTGCAAATGGGTTTTTAAAGTCAAATCTAATCCAGGAAGCGATAAAACTCGAGCTAAGGCACGACTGGTAGCAGACTGGTTACTCGCAGATGCCGGGTTTCGATTATCATGAGACGTTCTCTCCGGTCGTTCGTTATGATACCGTAAGAATTCTGCTTGCGCTTGCTACTGTGAACGAGCTAGAAATCGCTCAATTTGATGTGAAGACGGCATTTTTAAACGGTTCATTGAATGAAGAAATTTATATGGACTGTGACCGAAATTTCCAGCGAGTGGCACCCTCACACTCATAAAATAAAATTTCAAAAATATTAATAAAATAAAACCGATACCCCGTTGGCCACAAAAATTCGTCTCGATCGCATACTTATTTGTAAGGGCGCCAGCCGAGCATCGAGCTCGACGCGATCGGATTTTCCAGAGTTCAATAAATAACGAAAATAGATGTCAACCGACTAGCTGCAGCTCACAAGGGTAGAGGGACGGTTCGTTAACTTGGCGATTTATAAAAGGGGGACACCATCAATAAATTCGACAAACAACAATCAGCAAAATGTAGGGAAAATCCAGCAAATAAATTTATTCAAAGGAAATATAATTCACTCGTTACTTTTATCCGGGACGGTACCCGGGCTGACTCGACACAAGAATAAGAATTTCCCTACTAAAATTCTCACCGGTTACTCAGTTCGCCGGCTTGAATTTTCTCGACGAAAAATTAATAACAGTTACAGAAATAATAGTCCCTACTAATTCGCGGCTCGACGTACATCACGCATCCGACGGTACCGAAGGACGTGTCGGAAAAAAAACTAAAACCCCACTATGCCGCGTGATCACTCGGCGCGAAGCGGGCAGGTGACTCGTTTAATTTTTCGAGTTCGCACCGCGAGATCGAACAGCCAAAGCCATCGAAGCACGCCTGCGATTAACTCCCGCACATCCGAGTTCCTGAACCGCTCACCACACTTAACTGAATGGATCTCACGCGTAAATTAAATTTCTACTAGCTACGTTAACCAATCGATCTCAAAGCTCGAAATTATTTACGACAAAATAGTAAACTAAACAAGAACAAAACAATAAAATACGAGACGGGCCGTCCAACTAACGCAGGCCAACTTCCCCCTTGACGAATCCCACGCGTCCCAGAGAGAAGCTTTTCTGATTGCCTGGGACGAGAACCGTCATCGCGAAGAGTGCGCGCGGACCCTCGAAAATAATAAATTGGCAACAAAATATAAAATAACGCGTCCGAGGAAAGGACGGCAGCCTTATCGGCGCGAGACAGATGTTCGATGAGGAATTAGCGGAATTGTGCCCAACCCACCGGCCCGTCGTTAATTCCTGAGCCGCGATCGGTTCGGTAGCGAGGTGATACACCCTTTCGCGCGGAGTCGTCCCTTTGGCCATCTCGATCACTCGAGCACACGTCTTCACACCACAAACGATACGACGAGAGTCCTCGAGTGATCTACGCTAATTCGTATCGCGGTCTTGCTCTCCCCTCCCTTTACTAATATTTTCGGTACCCCGGTACTTGGCGACGCCCTACGATTATCGCGAACTATCGCTCGAGCGAAATTAATATGCGAACGAATACGGCGCTGACGTCCCGTTCGAACTATCGCACGACGTTTCGCTTGAAGAATCTTCGTATACGTCGGTGCCGGGGTGCAGACATCATTGAGCCGATGCTGACATCGCTAAGCTGCGACTTCTCCGTTGTCGGTGCGCCCAGTGATGCCAGACTGGCGGGAAAAGTACCGCATGCGGGATTTTTTTACCCTCTCTCCGGCGCTGGCGGGACAACAAAGTCCCGCGCGCTACCTGCTATCTATTGGCTCGAGCGCGCGAAAGCCACGCCCACTCGCTCACCTGTCCCACGCCTCGTCTCCCGAGTGCGTGACGTCACAAGCTATGACGCAACGCGTTGGCTTGGCGTAAATCAACGTAGACGATAAAATAAATCCGTAATCGAATAAAAAAATATGTTGTCGTATAAATTTTACGTCAACAATTAATAATAAATAAATATAATATTAATTCCGTATTTACAATAAACAAAATTTAAAGTTTACGAAATTTTCAACCCTGTATTTTTTTTTTTGGAAACATTTTTTTTTTGGAAACTTTTTTTTTTTTTGGAAATTTTTTTTTTTTTTGGATTTTTTTTTTTTTTTGGAATTTTTTTTTTTTTGTTTTTCATTTTTTTTTAATCGTAGGCCACACATCGTCGATTGCATCGTATGCAAACGTATGCGGGAGGAGCGTATTTTCACGCACGCACGAAAATCACGGACTTGTAGCATAATGTACTATTATCGTCGTCACTCTTATAGATTTAGTTAATCTATAGAGTTATACGGACGGTAAAAATATAATGATTTCAGCTGTGCCCCGAACAGTTAAAACAGTTGAACAAAGAATTCGTCAAACATTGTTCGTTCAACTGTTTTAATTGTTCAGGCACAGCAAAAAAAAAAATTTTCTTCTGTAAAAAAAAAAAATAAAAAATATCGGGATCGATCCGACGACCTCTCGATTACGAAACTCTATCTCTGCCGCTGGGCTAACATCATTCATACAATTATTAGTATTGTATTGTATTCTTTATTGCACGGCCAGTGGCCTCGCGCATGGACTTGGTTTACATTTCTCTTTATTTTTCTTCGCACTCATTCCTCCACTCTTTCTCCTACCTCCTCGTTCTCTCTATTCCCTCCCTCTTCTGCTAGTCTTTCCCTCTCTACTCTTTCTCTTTCTTTCTTTAGCCCTCTTAGCCAATTTATTGCACTCTCGTTGCCCTTTTCGCTAATTATTTCCTTAATCCTAAGCCTTTCCCTACCTCCCTCCCCCCCTTCCCCCTTATGTACTAGTAGGTGCTCCCATGTGCCGTCTTCTTCTCCGCATACTTTGCACTTCCTCTTTTGTTCTGTTTCCCAGAATTTACTTGCTTCCTCTTCGTTGCCGCACCTTGCCCTCGCTACTATTTTTTGGCTTCCTCTTTGTCCACTTTCTTCTAGGTACTTTGGCAACCCTTGCACCATGCACATCCTGTATCTTCTGTTGTACCTTGATGCCGATATTCTGTTGTACATCCATTGCCCTTGTACCTGTCTTCCTCTTTGTCTCACTTCCTCTATCATATTCCTTCCTCTCTCTATTTCTCTCCTCAGCTCCGCCCCGCTGTACCCGTTTTGTCTGTAAAATGATTCTTCCTTTCCCACTCCTCCTCTTCCTTCTTCGTGATCCTTTTCTCTTATGCATTCTTTGACCAGCAGTTTGTCGCTCTTCCTCGCTTTTTCTTGGTATCTCATCGCCCTTGTTCCTGACTCTATGCATATCTTGTCCGCGTTCGCTTCCTTCAATACTATGTAATCGGGGGTGCAGGCGTCCAGGTTGAGAATCCATTTCAGATATTTTCTTTGGATTCCTTCTATGCCCTTTTTCTCTTCCCAGCCCCACACCTCCGCCCCGTACATTAGTATTCCTTTTACCAGGTATTGGAACAGCATGACTCTCCTTCCGAAATCCTCTTTGAATTTTCTCTCTCCAATACCCCATACTTGTCTCATTACCACGTTCGCTCTTCGAGTTATGTCCTTTATGTGTCCTCTGTCCTCTCCATTTTTCTCCAACACATATCCCAGATACTTGAATTCCTTTACTTCTTGTATTCTCTCCCCTTTCCATCTCCAATCTCTCTCTTTGTTCCTCCCTCCTCCTCTTCGGAATACCATCATTTTTGATTTCTCGACATTCAGCTGCAGTTTCTTCCTGTCCAGATAGCTTGCCATTCTTCTTAGCATTCCCTTCATGTCTTCTTCCTCTGTGGCCAGCATGACGATATCGTCCGCGTACGCCAGCGTCCAGATTTTCATGATCCCGATTCTCACTCCTCCCGTCTGTTCCCTCCTCATCGTTTCTTCTATATCCGCAGTGAGAATCGAGAACAGCGTTGGGCTCAGCGGGCATCCCTGCCTTACGCCCTTCTCCGTCCAGAACCATTCCGTTACGTTTCCATTTACTTTGACTGCACTCCTCGTTTCCTTGTATATCTCCCTTACCCTGTCCACCAATCCTTTCCTGACGCCTCTCTTCTCCATTGCTCTCCAGAGGACCTCCCTGTCTACCCTGTCGAACGCTGCCTTCAGATCCAGGAAAAATCCGAAGACTTTGCCCTTTTCTTTCCGGATCTCTCTCGAGATAACATGTTTTAGTACGTATACGTTGTCCATCGTCCCTCGTTCTTTCCTGAAGCCTGCTTGGGTTTCCGGTATGATGTTTTTACCGGTCACCTCCGCCTCTATGCGCTCCAGTAGGACGGCTGCGTATATTTTGTAGGCTGTACATAACAATGTCACTCCTCTGTAGTTCGAGACTTCCTCTCTGCTACCCTTCTTGTGTATTGGAGCAATCAGCCCCTTCCTCCATTCCTCTGGGAAGCCCTCTCCTTTCCAAACCTTCTTTATCAGCTCGACTAGTTCTCTCTTGAACCGTCCGCCGCTGTTGCTCCATGCCTCGTTCGGGATGTCGTCCGTTCCTCCCGCCTTCTTCTTCTTGATTTTCTTTATTTGTTTCAGGATTTCCTCTTCACTTAGGTCTTCCTCTTCGTCCCTTTCTCTTCCTTCTCTTCTCTCCGCTTCTGCCCACCTTTCTTCTTTGCCTTCCAGCAGCTTCATGAAGTGTGCCCTCCATTCCGTTGCACTTATTTTCTCACATATCTCATTTCTTTTTTTCCTCTCTCTGTTCACATATTTCCACACCTGCGCCTCTGTTCTTATATTTCTTATTTCCTCCTCTATCCTTTCCTTCATCTTTCTCTCCTTCTCCTTCCACACTTTTCGCATTTTCCTTCTTGCCTCTACGTATTCTTCTCTCTCAATTTTTCCTCCTTTCCATCCTCTGTATTTTTTCTTCACCTCCTCTTAAGTTTTTCGACATTCTTTGTCCCACCAGGCGTTTTCTCCCACTTTTCTCCCTTTTATTCTGATTGTCTTTCTCGTCATACTTTTTACTACCGCTTCCTTCAGCCCCTTCCATCTTTCTTGGACTCCTTCCCCTTTGATTTCCTGCTCTTCCTCCTTTCTGTTGTATTGCTCTATTCCTTCCTCCGACCAGTCTGTTCTTTCCTTATCTTTTTCTTCCTCCTGCCTCTCTTTTCTCTCTACCGTTCCTTCCATCATTATTTCGAGTGGCTGGTGATCCGATTCGACTCTTTCTCCGATCTTGATGCTTCGTGTCATCTCCCATCCTTCTAGGTTGGTGATTGCGTAGTCGACTACAGACGCTCCCCTCACTCCGCAGAACGTCCATTGCCCTTCCTCATCTCCGTTTTTTATGCCATTCAGGATTCCCCATCCTTTTTCCGCCACCATTTCCAGTAGCTCCTCTCCTTCCTCATTGCATGTTTCGTCCTTTGACCATCTTCTTATTCTTTCTCCTTCCTCTCCTTCGAACCAATCTCCCCTTTGTCCTGTTCTCGCATTGAAGTCTCCTCCGATCATCAGTATCTCGTTCCTTTCTTCTTCCGTCATTTCTTCTATTATTTTCCTTTTTGTTTTCATTTCTCCATTGCTGTATACCACGATCATTCTCCATATTTGTTCTCCCACTCTTAGTCTTCTTTCTTGTATTCCATTTTCTTCTTTCTTATTACTACTTACACCTAATTCTATAATACCCTTCCTAACCCCCGTTATAATCCCCCCCTTCGCCCTCCCTTTCTTCTTTTCTCTTTTTGCATATTGGCATTTCCATACAAACTCTTCCGGCATTTTCCTTTCCATGGATTCCCATTCTTTTTCTTCTATCCAAGTCTCAGTCATTCCCACCATGTCCCATTTTCTAATATAGTCCCAGAAGTTCACATCCTTCTTTTTCAGTCCTGCCACGTTCCAGAACATTGCCTTTATTCCTTCCTTCTTTTTTTCTCCTTGTTTCTTGTCTCTCTCTTTTCCTTGTTCTTCTCTTCTTTTCATCTCTTCTTTTTTCTTTTCTTCCTCTATTCTGCACTGGCCTGCTCTTGAAAAACCCTTCTTGGCTCCAGCGTCATCGTCTCTTCGCTCCAGTAAAGCCACCTGCCTTTTATGAGAGCTTTTCTGTATCCCACTTTCGCCTGTCCTCCTTCTTCTCTCTCTTTTCTCACTATTTCGCGTATTTCCCTCTGCACCTGTCTTTCTTCTTCTGTCAGGTCGTGGTCTATATAAACTTTACTTCTTCCCAGCTTCTTCTTTTCTCTCATAATTTTTTGTTTGTCATCCCAGCTTTCCATTTGTACAATCACTTTTCTTCTCTCGTCCCTCCCTATCTCCTCTACTTTCTTTACCTTCCCCCCTACCCCGAATTCTCTCTCTAGAAATGTTGTTGCTATTTCTTTTCTATTCCCCTCTCTTAAATCTAGCCCACTTATTACTATGTTATTCTTCTTCTCTTTTCTTTCTTGTGTTTCCATTCTTCTTTGCATTTTCTTGATTTCTTTCCATGCTCCTTCTCCCTCTTCTCTCCTGTATTGCGTTTCTCCTCTTTCCGTGTTGATTCTCTCTTCAACTCTTACTATTGCCTCCGCTATTATTTCCTCTCTTTCCCCTTCATCCCTTTCCGCTCTCCGCTCCTCGATCCTTTTCATTCTTTTTTCCATCTCTTTCATCCTCTCTTGCATTTGTTGCTCTTTTTGTTCCCATTTTCTTTCCACTCTCATAATCTTATCTCCCAGTTCCCGTATTTCCTCTTTCGTCTCTTCCCTTCCTTCCACAATTTCCTTCCGCATTTTGTCCATCTCCGCTTTCATCACTGCTGTAAATTGTTCTGTCAGCTTTTCTACTGTACTCTTCTCTTTTTCCTCCCTCCTTCCTTTTTCTACTTCCACGTTCAGCGTTCTCGCTTCCTTCTCTTCCTTCTCTGGCGGCGTTCTCGGGGTTTTGCTGCTCAGCTTGAACGCCTTGCTTTCCTCTCTATTGCGTCGCCAACTGTCATCTTCTCCTTCCATATCTTCTATCTTTCTCTTTCTCTCCATCCATTCGCTTAGCGTTCCAGTCGAGTTAGCTCTCTCTCTCTGTAGCGTGGTTCCTAACGGCGGCCTCCCTCTCCTCGGCGCCCGTTCCCCGACCGTTCTCGGAGTCTCCGCCTGGTTACCCTCTCCACGTCCCTTGCTCGGGGCCGCTACGCTCTCGCCTGGCGTGCCGTAGGTTTCGTTATTCCCCTCTGGATCTTCACTCATGCTCGCTCCGTACTTTCCCTCAGCTGCTGCCATCTCACGTTCTTTTCTCTCACCTTCTCTTCCGCTTTCTTTCTTCTCTTTTTTTTTTTTTTTTTTTTTTTCTCTCGCTTATTCTAACCTTAAACTATCTTACCGCTCTATTCTACTTACTACTCTCTCTCTTCTTTCCTTTTTTTTACTTGTATTATTATCCCACTCCAACCCTTTCTCCTTACTCTACCCTCTCCTATTACTACCCTCACCTATCTATCCCGTTTTACTCTCTTTTCGTACCTTTTCCGCTTGTCACTCTCTTCACACATCCATCCGCTCTGCACACTACTAACCAAGTCCATACAATTATTAGTAACTTTATATATCTAGAACGGCTAATGATTAGAAAAGCGAAGAATTACATTTTTTTTTATAACTCGATGGATGTTTTTATTGATTGGGAATGCCGAAAATATCACAACAACAATATTTTCGGGGAATCATTATTTTTCGTAACAAAAAAAAAGTACACATATGTCCGGGATTGAACCATCGACTTTATTTGTGTATGATGTCCCGTGTTCGAGGCTTCGTTCCACCGCGCATGTTCAGTAGAGTAGTTCGTTAATCTATCCATCAGATGTCGCCACGTTTTATTGCAATTTGCCGTCTACATTCGAATTGTTTTGGTCGGCCATTTGTTCATTCGCGATCGTAATATCGAGCTTTGATCGTACTCGCGTCGCGGATAAATAATTATTGAATATTGAGCAAATTAATTAGTGACATCGCGCGTGATAATGGATACGACAAATCCACTTCCAGGGACGAGCTCTCAAAACCAAGACGACGGTGAACCCCCGGCAAAGCGCGTAAGACAAAAACTTTTTTCCGATACATGGCTCGAAATACCGGAGTTCGCGGGCTGGCTGCAACCGGTACGCGACGAGCCAACAAAGGCATTTTGTATTTGTTGCCAAAAAAAATAATGTGTGGTAGAAGCGAGCTATCCAAGCACTCTAGGACCGCGGCGCACATTCGAAAACGCGTGCTTGTCACTGCAGACGAGGAGGCTGCTGTACAACCCCGCGAGGTTGAAGCCCATAAGGCAGCGGTGAAATCCGCGGAGATAAAATTGGCAGCTTTTTATGCAGAACATAACGTAGGAATTCAAACCGTAGAGCACTTGATACCGGTGATGAAAGATATTTTCAAGGACTCTCGGGTCGCACAGGACGTTACGCTTGGCCGAACTAAGTGTACAAAAATTATAGAAAACTGTCTCGCCGCGAGAGAACAACAAAAAACAGTAGAGGTTTTGAAAGTTCAAAAATTTTCAGTGCTCGTCGACGAGAGCACCGACATTACCGACACGAAAACCCTGTGCGTGCTCGTTCAATTCGTTTCTCCTCAAACTAAACTCGTTGTAACTGAACTTTTAGAGTTAGTAGAATTAGATTCTAGAGATTGTTCGGCTGAGCAAGTGTACGCCGCGTTCAAATCTTGTCTCGAGTCCAAAGGGGTCCCCATTGCTAACGTTGTCGGTATGGCATCTGATAACGCATCAGTAATGACGGGGATACACAATTCATTCATGACTCGTTTGCGAAAAGACGCCCCGGGGCTCGTAGTATTAAACTCCATTTGCCATTCGTCGGCCTTAATCGCGAGTAAAGCGTGCACCTGTTTGCCACGCTCGTGTGAAGAAATAATTCGTAGTATTGCTACGTACGTGTCCGGAAGTTCAAAACGCTGTGCGATACTTCGAGAGTTCCAAGAACTTTTAGATCTCGAGACTCGTAAAATTCTAAAATTGTCAGACACGCGATGGCTGTCTATGCAAAAATGCGTCACCAGGCTTCTTGAAAACTGGGACGCTTTGATTAATTTCTTTACATTTGCCGTGAAGAAAGATAAACTCAAATCCGCGCAAACAATCTTACACGAAATGAATAATAAGACAACGAAAGCTTTCCTGCTTTTTCTTAAGTATTCACTTAACTTTTTCAATTCGTTTAACGCTCTCTTTCAGTCTAGAAAAGTACTTATTCACAAACTAGCAGAAAACAGCAGACTTCTCGTCTCGCAGTTCGCGACTAACTTCATAAAACCGGAATTAATTAGAGATCTGGCTTCGGGTGCCTTGGATCCCTCTGATCCGTGCAATTTCGTTCCCCTCGAAGAAGTGTTTCTTGGTCCCGAATGCGGTGAGCTGCTAAAAAAGATTTCTCCGGCCAACGTGCGAATAGTGCGACAAGCTTGTTTACAGTTCTACGTAACGGCTGTGACGGAGATGCAGAAGCGACTTCCCCTGAAGCCTTCTTTTTTTGACAATTTGCGATTTTTGGACCCACATATCGCTCTTGATTTTGCGAACAGAGGAAGCCTTAGAGATTTGTCTGCTATTGCTACGCGCTTTGGAGAGTTCGACCTCACAAAATTAGCATTCGAGTGGAACTCTTTGCCGTCAGCTTTTAACGATGAAAAAAAAAGACATCTCCTTAGTCTCGACGTAGATGCGTTTTGGAAAGAATTATCTCAAGAAGTTACCGTATTAGACGAGAAAATGTTTGCTACTCTAGAGCAATTAACCGATATAGTTTTGTCGCTTCCCCATTCGAATGCCGAGGCCGAACGTATATTCTCCATCGTTACTGATGTAAAAACGAAAAAGCGAAATAAGATAAGCCAGAAGTGCCTCAATGCCATCTGCCTAGTAAGATCATCATTTCAGAATACCGGAGTAGATTGTAGAAGCTTTAAAGTAGATGCTCAACACTTGGAGCTTCATAATAGTACGAATTTATATTCAAGACAAGAGCCTAACGTAGAGTAAGCAAGCTTGTTCGTTTACGTCGTGTATACGTGTTAATCTACGATCAGAGCTCGAGTTAATTAAATCGATACTATAAATAAGTATTCAGGTACATCTGGTACACAAAATCGACGCGCTAAATAATCAGTATTAAAAATAAGCGAAACGTCAATAAGTAAAAAAATCGTTAATACGACTTCCGGTACGTAAATAATTTACGGGCAACAAAATAATCAAAAAAAGTAAGCCGACCGCGTTAGAAAAATGTAAATAAATAATCAGGTACATCGGGTACACGCAATTGACGCGAAAAATAATCAGTATTAGAAACAATCGAAACGTCAATAAGAAGAAAAAAAATCGATAATACGACTTCCGGTACGCGACGTAAATAATTTACGGGCAACAAAGTAATCAAAAAAAGTAAACCGACCGCGTTAGATAAATGTAAATAAATAATCAGGTACATCGGGTACACTATCAGCGCGTTAAATATCCATAAAATATGCAATTAATATTCATTTGTTAGGGAATTAAATGCATTTATTTATTTATTTATTTACTTGTTGATAATTATAGATATTTTATTGGAGTTTATTAACTTATTTATATATACATTTTATTCGATTCGTTGCTCTTAGTTCTTCTAAGAAATAAGAGAATATTGTTGGTGGGAGGGAATGGGGTCTTTACTTTGTCAGAATTTGCTTTGCGATACCGACAAAGTAACGGCCCCACGGGCGGGTCCTTTTGCGCCGACCTCCACGTGGTGGGACCTGGGAAATTAATGCTCCATCGCGATTTTTATTTATTTTGTAAACAATGCCTTTACAAACATTTGTGCAGAATTATAAATTGAGATTTCGATTGCAAAAAATTGTGATGTAGCATTAATTTGCAAACGGCTGCACGATTTTGTGTGACTGAAGTCACACAAAATCGAAATCATCGATCATTGTCATCTTTTGTGTTTTTGTCGAAATATTAGCCGAATGATTTTTTCAGACACATAAAGTTGTCTTGTTTTCTTTTTTTATTTTTTTGGAAATTTCGAGATTTTAATTTTCAGTTTTCAGTTTGGAGTTTTTATTTTTATTTTGAGTTTGAGTTTTTATTTTTATTATGAGTGAGTTTTTATTTTTATTTTCAATTATTTTTATTATTATTTATTTATTATTTATTTGCAGTTTCAACAATAAAAACATTCATCGAGTCATTAAAAAAAAAATTTGTTTCCTCGATTTCTTAATTCTAGATATATAACATTACTTATAATTGTATGAATGATTATAGCCCAGTGGCAGAGCTAGAGTTTCAAGATCGAGAAGTCAACGGATCGATCCCGAATTTATGTTTTTTTTTTTTTTTTACACAAGAAATTTTTTTTTTTGCTGTGTCTGAACAATTAAAACAGTTGAACGAACAATGTTCGACGAATTCTCCGTTCAACTGTTTTAACCGTTCGAGGCACAGCTAAAACCAACATATTAAACATTTGTATGTTCTTATGAATCTATCTATAAATTAGATAAATCCATAAGAGTGGCAATAGCTCATGATCAGAGCTGCAAACGCTTGCGGCACCGTGAAACGTCACGCGTGACGTACACAGCCCGGTGGCTCGGGGGCGCGTGACGTCACTGATCCAGTAGCTCCCGCGCGCGTGATGTCACTGTCCCGGTGACTCGGCTGCGCTTAACCACGCCCACCCACCGGCCCGCGTCAGGCGGTGGGGGGAGCGCCGTGAGCGTGCGGGACTTTTTCGCCCGCGAGTCTGGCATCACTGGGTGCGCCCAGAGCGACGATTCTCAGTGTTGTTGAATGGTGAGCGAAGATGCGATGACCACGTAGCGGTACCGTTAGCCAAAACGATACTCCTGTTCAGTTCGTCTCGAAAATAATGACGCTAAGCGTAGATCTCTCGCCGATGAAGTTCTCCTCGTTATTATCGTGTAAAAGAAATAAATAAGAAATTAATAATTTTATACGCTTTCTTAATACTGAAACCTTGAGATCGCTTGGGAACTCTGTCGGTGGGGAAAACGTGTGCTCGACGGGACCAAAATCCACCGATGACGCAATTCTTGTAACGCGCCAAAAAAACCGCGTTACAGGACATACCCGAAGGATACGAGGTTCAAAGTAATAACCTGGTATGTCGTCTAAAGAAAAGTTTGTATGGGCTAAAACAATCTCCAAGAGCGTGGAATGAGAAATTCACGGAGAGTATCAAACGACTTAACTTCAGTCAATGTCACGCTGATCCTTGTCTTTTCTGCGGCAAGATAGATAGTGAAACCGTGTATCTGCTATTGTACGTGGATGACGGTCTAATTATTTGCGCGAACTCGGGCGTCGTCGAAAAGGTGCTGCAACATCTCGAAACAGATTTCGAAATAAAAAGGGAAGCCGGAAACTACTTCGTTGGAATCGAGATGAGAAGAGATCGAGGGAGGAGGAAAACGTTTCTCAGTCAAGAAAACTACGTGGAAAAGATTTTGAAACGATTCAATATGACAGAATCTCATCCAGTGTCGATCCCTGCTGATCCGAATGCGATTCTTACAAAATCGGAGGAGGAAGAGATCATCGATTTTCCGTATCGCGAAGCAGTCGGATCATTGATGTATGCCGCTATCATGACTCGACCAGACATCGCGTACGCCGTGGGAGAAGTAAGTCGATTCATGGAAAACTCAAGAAAATGTCACGTAGCAGCACTGCAAAGAATCCTCAAATACTTCCGTGGTTGACCGAATCTTGGAATTGTTTACGAATCGGATAAAATAAATCTTAAAGGCTACACCGATGCTGATTATGCTCGAGATACCGACACGAGAAGATCGACTACGGGCTTCGTTTTCTTGATGGGTGGAGGTCCAATTACGTGGCGTAGTCATGGACAAAGGGTAGTAGCGCTGTCTACTGCAGAAGCCGAATACATTGCAAGCTGCGACGGAACAAAGTAAGCGATATGGATACGTAAGCTTATGAACGAAATTGGCGAAAAAGAAGTTTCAACTATTCCTCTCATGCTTGACAACCAAAGCGCAATACGACTGATAAAGAATCCCGAATTTCATAGTCGAACTAAACATATTGATGTTAAAATACATTTTATTCGAGAGATATACAAGAAAAACATCATCAGTGTGGATTTCGTGTCGACGAACGACTAACTCGCTGATATGTCCACTAAACCTTTGGTAAAAGAAAAATTCCTCGAAAACTTGAAGAAGTTGGGCTTACATGAGTGGGATAAGATTTAAAGTACAATCACATCGAGTGGGAGTGTTGAGAATACATATACAAGGTTGGACCTGACAAAATAATGGAACGAATTAGAAATTTACTACAGACGAAAAGCGAATCAGGATATAATAAAAAGGAACAACATTTTTCCTTATTCTTAATTTTTATTACATTTATCCATATATTATAATTCCTAACTTGACCTACTCAAAATAACTTAACCATCCCTACTAACCCGAACAACTAAAGTTTTTTTTTTAAATGTTACAGAACTCAACAATAATCTATTTTCCTAAAAATCCAAAGAACCACTCCAAGAATATACAACGGATCAACCAAAAAAAAAAGAGATTTTCAACACAGATATACACAAACACACAAAAATGAAATATTTTTCTTTTGCTAATTCTTTTTTGATTATATAGAGTCACACACACAAACGAAATATTATATAAAACTCGCGATGCAGGAGCATCGTTGAATTTTCCTGGGGGCGAGTGTAACGGTCCCCTAATCATTTTCAAAATCCTTTTCTTATTTCAACATATCTATAATAATATTGCGAAGCGAGGCGATTAATACAATTTGCGCATCAGCACTTTTGCCATGAGAGCGACAATATGATCGTCGTCTCACGGCAACGGTCAAGCCGCCGCGCGTACAGCATCCGCGCGACGGCTCTTATCAGCGCGGAGTAAGTATACCTCACGCGCGCAACAATACATGTTACCGGCGTCGAAACCCTTTGCTTCGACACCTAATTAGATAGTTCATCTCCGACCGCCAACTCTGTAAGACGGTACACTCTCCCGGCTACGACTAATAAATACTTATATTTTAGTATAACACTCTAATTGTGACTTTGTTTATTCTATACATCAACCCGTATACCTGGCTGTCCATTACACATGTCTTATTCTATGTTTCTCGGTCAGAGAATGCGTTTTATCGTAGTCCTGCGGTCGTCGGAAGCTTCGTTCTCGAGATACGTTTTCGATTTGTCACTTCCGGTCTTGGCCAAGGTATGGCACCTATGCCATGTTGTTTGTTGTCCTTGGAGAATCACGTATGGTCATTTGCAGACCCCCTTTATAGGGCGTTTTTTTGAGTTATGGCCGATTTTTTGTTTTCGTTTCAGGTTAACGCCTCTAAATACCTTTGGCCAATGTATGGGACTAGTGTCATCCTGTTCATTTTCTTTCAAAAGTCATGATGGTCGTTTTCAGACCCCCTTTATAGGCAATTTTTTCGCGATTGTTTTCTCCCCTTTTTTTCCAAGTTTTTTTCCCTTCAAAAATTTCGAAAAATAAACGGCATTTTTAAACTAGCTACATCGATTGCAAATCTTCCGAAACACATAATTTCACCGTCGTAGCGAACCCTTCTTTTCCGTTTTTTTCCCTTTGAAAATTTCGAAACAAAAATGTCATTTCTAAACTAGTTACATCGATTGCAAATGTTCCGAAATGCGTAAATCCACTATCGTACCAAACAAGTTTTTTTTTCGATTTGCAAAGAACTTAATCCCTTTCCCCTCCCCCAACCCCGCTTTCGTCTTCCCGTTTCGTAGCCTTTCCGTGCCTTTCCGTGGCTGTCCGTGAATTTCTGTGCCATTATGTGCCTTTCCGTGCCATTTCGTCCCTTTCCTGTTTTGTAGCCTTTCCGTGCTTACCCGTACCATTCCGAGAAATTCCGTGCCTTTCTGTGCCTTTCTGTGCCATTCCGTGCCTTTCTGCGACATTCTGTGCCTTTCCGTGCCATTCCGTGCCTTTCCGTGCCATTTCGTCCCTTTCCGTGCCATTCCGTGCCTTTCCGTGCCATTTCATCGCATTCCGTGCCTTTCCGTTCATTTCTGTGCCTTTCCGTGTGTCCCCGTGTTCCCCCGTGTGTCCTCCTTCCTCTTCCCGTTTTGTAGCCTTTCCGTGTTTTCCCGTGCCATTCCGTGAAATTCCGTGCCTTTCTGTGCCTTTTCGTGCCATTCCGTCCCTTTCCGTGCCATTCCGTGCCTTTCCCGTTTCGTCCCTTTCCGTCCCTTTCCGTGCCATTCCGTGCCTTTCCCGTTTTGTAGCCTTTCCGTGTTTTCCCGTGCTATTCCGTGAAATTCCGTGCCTTTGGGTGCCATTACATGTCTTTCTGCGCTATTCTGTGCCTTTTCGTGCCATTTCGTCCCTTTCCGTGTCACTCCGTGCCTTTCCGTGCCATTTCGCGCCAATTCGTCCCTTTCCGTGCCATCCCGTGCCTTTCCGTGCCATTTCGCGCCAATTCGTCCCTTTCCGTGCCATCTCGTGCCTTTCCCGTTTTGTAGCCTTTCCGTGCTTTTCCGTGCCATCACGTGCCTTTCCCGTTTTGTAGCCTTGCCGTGCTTTCCCGTGCCTCTCTGTGCCTTTCTGTGCCATTCCGTGGCTTTTCGTGTCATTTCGTCGCTTCCCGTGCCATTCCGTGTTTTCCCGTGCCATTCCGTGTCTTTCTGTGCCATTCTGTGCCATTCCGTGCTATTCTGTGCCTTTTCGTGACATTCCGTCCCTTTCCGTGCCATCCCCGTTTTGTAGCCTTTCCGTGCTTTCCGAGTATCGGAAACCGAGGATCGAGTAGCGGAAAGGATTTGATCGAATTAATTTTTTTTTAACCTGGTTCGACGCCTGCTTTCGAGATCTCAAATCCTAAATAATCCACCTTTTTTTTTTTTTGAAGAAATGACACTTCTTCAAGTTTAACGTCACTCTTCGCGATTGGAGTACGGAAAATATTTTCTCCATCTTTTCCATACCTTCCTCGAATGTTTGACTCGCTGAGATGATGTCGTCCAAATATGCCATTGCCGTATTTTCGTCTAGAGACCCGAGAATAATATTCATCATCCTTTGAAAAATAGCTGGCGCGTTACATAATCCAAAAGGTATTCTTTTAAATTGGTAATGCCCGTCCGGTGTAACGAACGCGGTTTTATCTCTCGAATCCCATGCCATCAGTATTTGGTAATATCCGCTGAAGAGATCCAATCTTGTGAAAAACTGATGTCCTCTCAATCTATTTATTTGATCATCGATTAACGGCCTCGGATATTTATCCTTGATTGTTATTTTATTTAGCGCCCTATAGTCGATGCACATTCTTATTTCTCCACTTTTCTTGTGTACCAATATGATTGGACTCGCGTATTGTGTGAGATTCCCGAGCCGTGTCGGCTATTTGAACGGGAGCCCAATCATTCGGGAACTATTTGTTTTTCGCGTATTAATACGACGCGCCATCGAAATGCGCGATAGGCTAACGACGATGATCGTACGAGAAAGTTAGTTCGATCCGAGAGTCCGTAGACTCAACACATATATACTATATTATCTGTAGTCTTTAAATTAATAAATTGCACACTGTTCCCCAATTGACGTGACATTTTTTGTTCATTGTTATTTGTTAAACACCCCCCTTCTCACAATTCAGAAGTGGGATCGAAACTCAACTGAACGGGTTCGCTTATAATCTTCGGGATAGCGACGAATTGTGCCGAGCCACGTGGCGTCGAGATTTTTCGAAGCGTATCGTTTATTACGCTGTCGTCGAAAGTGTAAACAAAGTTTCGCCTTTATCTCGATTGAAATACAGGTTGTGGAAAGTAAGCATCGACGGGCTTACTATTTTTCACCTGTGTTTGATCGGATCGGGAAACTGTTGTGTTAAATTAGCGAGTGGTTCGAAGGGTATCGAATAAATCCACGTTTTTATGTCGGCATGGTTTTGCGGCAGTTTTTGTAAAATCGCTGACCCGGTGGAGTGGTCGATTCGTTTTCTGAAAATATCAGTTTTCTGTGAGTGTGTGTGTTAAGAGAACAGGAATAGTAAGCGCGAGAGGTGTGAAGAGTCCGTGAAAAAATTGTTTTCGCCAGTTCGCACTGAACGGTCGGATAAATACGAATTTCGAGAATCATGTGATCCGTGTCGTGTTACGTACGGTAACGTTGTGTACGTGTGTTCTCGAACCAATTCGAATAACGCGTAACATTACGCGACACAATCCGACGTCAAACTCTATCACACTGTAAACATTATCGATATTAACTTATCGACACATTTATTGACTATACGGTGAATCGTCGTGTGTACGTGAGATCACGGAATAGATGTAATTGATCACGCTTACGGATTATCGATTGGACTAAGAATATTCGCACTGACGGGACTTTTGAATTAGTGCGTTATACGAAATTTCAACGGTGCTGAGGATACGTTTTGGAAGTGGGAACAGCAGTTGAATCTCCTTCGCCAAACATATGATTTAGACGAAAATTCTTCAAGAATTCTCGCGGGATTAAAGTTGAAGGATAAGGCGTTAAATTGGTTTCACTCGAAGCCGGAACACGTGGAGTGGACTTTAGAACAACTATTGACGGCTATGCGTCAGATGTTCGATCATCGGCCGAATAAATTGGCTCTTCGAAAGCAATTCGAAAACCGTCATTGGCGATCGAATGAGACGTTTAGTGATTACTGCCACGAAAAAGTAACATTGGCTAATCGAGTTCCAATAGTAGATGAAGAGATCGTTGACTATGTGATCAAGGGGATACCCGACGTTCACTTACAAAATCAAGCTCGGTTTAGAAGCTTCGACTCGACTACGGAAATGATTCAAAGTTTTAAGAACGTTTCCCTTCGAACTGAGTTCAAGTATCGAGCGAAGAATGATTTGCGAGGAAAATCGAAGAGCAATGCCACGAAGCTGCCAGATAAACACGGAGAGCAGCCAAGGAAGTGCTTTCATTGTCAAGAAGAGGGCCATAAAAAACCGAACTGTCCAAAGCTCAAGAAAGAAAAGACGGGTTGCTTCAAGTGCGGCGCCGAAGGTCATTTCGCAAGGGACTGTACGAAGGACGACAAACAACAAATCAACAACGTTGAAGAATCCAGCGACAACGAAGCGGATTTCATGCGGAACGATCGTTTTACAATGCTTGGTGATGTACACGAAGGTGACGCACACGATGTATACATAAAATCTCTATTAGACACTGGTAGCGCTGTTAGCTTTATAAAAATAAAACACGTTCCAGGGCATTTTATTGAAATCGATAATAATCCTCAGACGCAATTTCGAGGCATTAATAATAGTGGTTTAGTAGTACTCGGTATTATCCGTACAAATGTCGAACTCGATGGTCGAATCTCTCGAAATTTGCCGTTGCTGGTAGTGCCCGATTCGACGATGGTTCCTTCTGTTATCGTCGGTAAAGACATCCTAGGATCGTTCAAGATGAAACTCGTAGCAGATCTATCTGTAAACAATCGCGACTCAGACGAAGTAGTTTTGATAATGAATATCGACGTGTTGGAGAACAACACAGACGCGGCGGATTCGTTGAGATTAAATCTCGCACTTCCAGCAGCGGTACAAACTGAGGTAAGAGAGATGTTTGGCACTGATTATTTACAAGCGGAGCGTCCAGATATTCCGAAAATCAACGCTGAAATGAGTTTGTCGTTACGCGAACATGAACCTTTTCATATTTCGCCTCGCAGGCTATCGTATGTAGAAAAATCGGAGGTTCGTGCAATACTCGATAATCTGCTAGACGAAGGAACGATTAGACCGAGTCAATCTGAATATGCCTCACCTATCGTCCTCGTAAAAAAAAAAAGAACGGTGAGACGAGGATGTGTGTTGACTACCGAACGCTAAATAAACTCACGTTACGCGATAACTATCCACTACCACTCATTGAAGACCAACTTGACGTATTGAGTGGAAAAAAATATTTTAGCTTGCTTGATTTGCGAGACGGGTTCCATCACGTAACCGTGGCAAAGGACTCGGTTAAGTATACGGCATTCATCACACCCCTCGGCCAGTTCGAGTATTTGAAAATGCCTTTCGGTTTGAAAACGGCACCGACCACGTTTCAACGGTGGATTAATACGGTTTTAGAGAAATATATTCGAAGTGGCGGAATGGTGGCATATATGGATGATTTTATGATTGCAACGGAGACAATAGACTCTCATTTGAAAGTATTAAAGTCGGTACTCGCAACGTTGGTAGAGAACAGACTCGAACTGCGACTCGACAAATGCGATCTTCTCGCTACCGACATTGAGTATTTAGGGTATCGAATCTCGGAAGACGGTGTACGACCCACCGATCGAGGCGTCGAGGCTATTGCGAACTATCCTGTTCCGAGCGACATCCGAGGAGTGCAACGGTTTCTTGGCATGTGCTCATATTTCCGAAAATTCGTCGAGAATTTCTCGATAATCGCGAAACCACTTTACGAACTGATGAAAAAAATGCAACATTTCGGTTTGATGCTGCGGAACAGGAATCGTTTAAAGCGTTGAAGACAAAATTAATAGAAGCGCCTGTTTTGAGTATCTATAATCCCAACGACGAAACTGAGTTGCACTGCGATGCCAGCTCTCACGGTTTTGGTAGTACTTTGTTGCAACGAAAAGCCGATCTCAAATTCCACCCGCTTTTCTATTTCTCGAAGCGCAACACAGCGGTAGAAGGCAAATACCATAGTTTTGAGCTCGAGACTCTCTCGATTATTTACGCACTGCGTCGCTTTCGAATATATGTTCAAGGAATCAAGTTTAAAATCGTTACGGATTGTAATGCGTTTAAAATGACTCTGGATAAGAAAGAAATCAATCCGCGAATCGCGCGATGGGCGCTCGAGCTACAAAACTATGACTATGAAGTGGAACATAGAGCCGGCAGTCGCATGCAACACGTCGATGCGTTGAGTCGCGCTATAAATATACTCGTAGTTGAGGACAATCCCTTCGAGGTGAATCTATCGCTGAGTCAGAATCGGGACTTGAAAATTCGTTAGCTCAAAGAAAAGCTTGAAAAAAACGAACACACACAATTCGAAATGCGTAACGGTCTCGTGTATCGCAAATCGAACAATGATTTATTGTTCTATGTCCCCGAGGGCATGATTACGCATGTGTTACGGAAACATCATGACGAGATGGGTCATCTCGCGGTAGAAAAGACTTGTGATGCTATCAAAGCTTATTATTGGTTTCCCAACACGCGCGAAAGGGTAAAAGCCTACGTGCAAGATTTTTTGAAGTGCATCGCCTTCAGCCCTGTTACGGGCAAGCAGGAGGGTTTTCTCCATAGTATACCGAAGGGTAACGTACCTTTCGAAACATTGCACATCGATCATTACGATCCGGGTGATAAGAAACATCTCGCGAAACAACACATTCTCGTCGTGATCGATCCGTTCACTAAGTTTACTAAACTCTATCCTACGAAAACCGTGGCAACAAAAGAAGTAATTAGCAGTTTATCTCAATACTTTGCTTATTACAGTCGCCCGAAAACAATCGTTTCTGATCGCGGTAGTGGCTTTACCTCAAGGGAATTTCAAGACTTTTTAGACGAAAATAATGTTTCCCACGTGAAAATTGCAACTGGCTCTCCGAAAGCGAACGGACAGGTCGAGAGAGTGAATCGGGTGATAGGGCCGATGTTGGCAAAAATCGTTGACGCTTCATCTGGTCGTTACTGGTACCGTGTTTTAGAAGAAATCGAGTACGCTCTAAATAATACCATTAGCAAAAGCACCGGTGAAACGCCAAATAAGCTTTTGTTCGGAATAGCTCAACGCGGCAAGGTCGCTGATACAGTCAAAGATTTTCTCGATAGTTTACCTGCTACTGACTCACGTAATTTCGAATCGATTCGTGCGGCGGCGGCCGAAAAAATTGACAAAGCGCAAGAGTATAGTAAGCGACATTTTGATTCTAAGCGAAAGGAAGCGATTAATTATAATATCGATGATTATGTAATGCTGAAAAACTTCGAGAGTACGCCGGGCGTTGCGAGGAAATTAATTCCTCGTTTTAAAGGGCCGTACAAAGTAATAAAAGTTTTGCGTAACGATCGATATGTTATTGCTGACATCGAAAATTTCCAAGTCACACAATGTGCTTACTGTGGCGTATGGGAAGCCGCGAATATAAAGCCTTGGCGGCCAAATGAAGTTTCTCAGCAAGCGGAAATAACCGATTGTTCGGACGATGATACGTGAAGTGAGAAAAAAAAAAGAAATAAAAAAACACATAGATTCAGTGCGCGACCGTGAAAAAAACTATATATACGAGTGATGTGAGATGAAGTGTAATTCTAATTAATTGATAAGATTGTTTTTATGTATCCGCTACAGACGTAAATCCGAGTCGGATTACGGTCAGATATGGCCGAACTGTGAGATTCCCGAGCCGTGTCGGCTATTTGAACGGGAGCCCAATCATTCGGGAACTATTTGTTTTTCGCGTATTAATACGACGCGCCATCGAAATGTGCGATTAGGCTAAGGGCGACGATCGTACGAGAAAGTTAGTTCGATCCGAGAGTCCGTAGACTCAACACATATATACTATATTATCTGTATTCTTTAAATTAATAAATTGCATACTGTTCCCCAATTGACGTGAGGTTTTTTGTTCATTGTTATTTGTTAAACACCCCCCTTTTCATAATTGAGAGATGCTATCTATTATGACATCGGTTTTTTTTTAATTCCGCGATCATATCTTTAACCTGTACTTTTTCATGATAAGAGAATCGATACGGCCGATATCAGACCGGTTTTTCAGTGGTTAAATGAATCTCCATCTCCGATACGTTTGTCCTTCCTATTTGTTGATTATTTTTCGCGATGATATAACGATATTTATTAATCAATTCTAGCAATTGAGCGTGTTTTTCATCGTCTAAATCGGAGTCGATTTCATCTCCGCGAATTTCTTCAGTATGAAATTTACGGGTGCTTTCTTCTTCCGTATATACTTCTCCACGAGCGATCGTTTCTCCTTTCTTGATCGTTCTGTTACTGTTGCTGAGATTCATTATCGGAATTGTTGATTTACCTTCTTCGTCAGTGCTTATAATACATCGTGGTATTACGTTTCCTGTGTCTCGTATTCCTCTTTCTACGTAGAAATTTCCTCCATGTATATTTCCGACAACGCTAATATGTCCCAAATGATTTCTTGGAATCACAATTTCTTCCTCGGTTATAAATCTTGTTTTATTCGGCTGTTCCGTCTCAATCCTCAATAATTCGTTCAAATTATCTGTTATTTTTAACGCTCCTTGCGTATTTAGCATGCGAACATTCCGTTGTTCTGTGTAGGAGTGTCCAACGAGTAATGGAACGATCTGTGCCTTGTTCGACACGACGAAAACGTTGGACTTCGCCTTAACACCGTCGATTGCGATTTCGACAGTCATTGCGCCCATCGGGGTGACTTCTCATCCTCCGTAACCAGCAAATTGTTCAAATTTTCCCTCAAACTACGTTAAATTCAGACTATCGGCGTAATCCTTGCGCACAACAGCCTCAGAGCTTCCCAAATCTAAGTAACATCTCATTTCCTTGCCATTAATTAAAGCTTTCTTGAAAAACTTTGCATGCGTATTTCTCTCGATGTGTAAAACTGCCGGGTTATTGACTTTTCTAACTTCTTTTATTTGTTCTTTCGTCTCCTATTGCCCAGAACAATTTCGTGCGGAATGACCTGATTTTCCGCATTTAAAACAGATTATCTCATCGTAATTCTTTGTTGTTCTTGACTGTGCAGTGTTCGTTTGTTCTTTGGAGGTTTGATCAGATTTCTGCTCCTGTCGTTGACCGTCCCGTTTTACGAATGTTGGATTTGGAGTTGTGCGTTCCCTTATGAAACTATCCCCACTTTTTAAATCTGGCAACAAATCGCTCGGCTGTTTGTAACGTGACAACGGTCCCAAGTACGAACGGTACTGAAAACTGTCCAAACCATCGACGATTTACTCGATTATCTCTCGAGTTCCCATGTGAGCGTTATTACATCTAGAAAGTTTTTCGTAAAAATATTCTACGATGTTCTGACCAATTTTTCGTTTGTACTTTTGTGCTTCGAGGACTATCTTGATGCCGGTGTCTTCTGCTAGAAACGTTTGTTTCGATAATGTTGTCCAATTCTCCCACGTTCTGTTGGCTCTTCCGAGGTTATCCTTCCATGTTTTAGCTACTTCTTCTAGTTTTGATAAGGTGTAATGCTTCGTGGCTAGATCGTCCCATCCGTACATGTTAGCATATTCTTCCATTTTATCGATCCATCGGTGAATGTCGAGTTTTTCATCTACCGGGTCGAACCCAGGCAAGATCTTTGATAAATCCATGAATCCGCGTGTACGGTTCCGAGAATCGTTCATCAAGCTCATTCTTCCTAAATCTGGAAAGTCAGTGTCCAAATCCAATAACGGAACATGATTCAATAAATGTCCACGTTGTCTCTCGCCTACGGTATTTCGACGTTGTCTGTTAATAGTGTTACGTCCGGGCTAATTTAACCTACTTAAAATTTATTTATTTTTATAAATTACAAATTAACGCTATTGAAAAAGCGTTGAATACATTTTTTTTATTTATTTTAGTCTCCATCAGCAGTCTCACGCTGGTGGACCGCGCATTGCGTTTCAACGGTCTTATCAGAACGTTCTCACGATGGGATGCTGAGCCCACTCACGTCAGGACCACCACGCCTGCAGCGTCACGCAAGGAGCCGGCCACATCGGTTAGGAGGGAGGTAGAGCACGATGACTGATCATCGGGCTCGGACCTCCTACAAACCTCCCATTCCCCCCGTTCCAGTATCCCACTTCCTTCCCCTTCCCCCACCCCTCTTTGGTGAGGAGCCACCAGATTCTCGCAGATTAATTTGCAACACTGCAAAGCGGCCACGGCTGTTCTAAGCGGGGACCTTGCAATGGAGCAAACAGATGTAGCCCTCATACAAGAACTCTGGATTAACGGGGGACAGGTGCGAGGGTTCGATAGTAGCCTGGGTTCGCTCATCCATGCGGATGCAGGGCTGGATCCGAGGGCCTGTATTTTTGTTAACAAGAAGCACATCGCTCTCAAGCTGACCCGGCACTGCTCCAGGGATGTAGCGGCAGCCAGGATTAAAGTTAATGTAGGGAGTAGGCAGGCCGAGGTAGTAATCTGCTCGGCTTACCTACCCTACGACTCGGTGGATCCACCACCGACAAAGGAGCTCGCCGCCCTCATCGATTTCGCGAAGACAAGCGGATTGAACGTAATCATCGGATGTGATGCGAACTCGCACCATACGGTGTGGGGCAGCTCCGATGTAAATCGGAGAGGTACGGCCCTACTCGAGTACCTCTCTACAACTAGGCTGGAGATACTCAACAGAGGGTCGAAGCCAACTTTTGTCACCTCCCGAAGACAGGAGGTTTTGGACTTGACCCTGGGCACACCGGAGGTGTCCCGGGCGATTCTGGACTGGCGGGTAAGCGAGGAGGACTCCTTCTCGGATCACCGACAGCTTAAATTCAGCATCGAGGGGAATGCAGTACCTCGGCCGGCGGACACCTACAGGAACACTAAGGCCACCGACTGGCTCGCCTATAAGGAAGGGCTCGCTGGGAGGTTGGAGGGGGGCCGTGGGTGGCCAAAGACCAAGGGCGGGATCGAGCGGGAAGTAGGTTTTCTACAGAACGCGATGGTCCAATCCTATGAGGCTGCATGCCCACTTAAAACCAGAGTAGGCAATACAAAAGTAGCGTGGTTGAAACGGGACCTGACCAAGGCACGGGCTCAAACATGAAAGCTGCTAAACAAGGCCCTAAGGACCAATGTAGTCTCCGACTGGGATTCCTACAAGGAGGCCCAGAGAAAGTATAAAAAACTTGTAAGGAGATCGAGGTAGGAGCTCGAGGTCCTACCTCTAGTGGCCAGACTACGCAGAGTTTTTGCATCGGGACCGTCAACCAGACTCGCCGCTCTAACCCTCCTCGATGGGAGGGCAACGTCGAGCCATGAAGAGGTCCTGGCTCATCTGTTTGAGGTACACTTCCCTGGATTGGTCTTAACGGTTCCGGGAGAACCTGCAGGAGCGGCTGTCCCATTTATGGAGGCGGCTGCTAGAGACTTGGATACTGCAACGAAAGTTGTCACTTCCGAAAGGATCGGGTGGGCAATTAATACCTTTGAAAGGTATAAAAGCCCGGGGGTGGATGGGATCTTCCTTGCTCTCATGCAGGAGGCCGGGGAGGACCTATTAAAACCCTTACTGCGTATTTTCCGCTCATGTCTAGCGCTAAGTTACGGACCGAAGGCTTGGACGGAGGTCAGGGTCGTCTTCATTCCAAAACCGGGGAAGGACAGATATGACCTAGCTAAGTCATTTAGGCCTATCAGCTTGACGTCTTTCTTTCAGAAAACGATGGAGATGCTCGTTGATAGGTACATCAGGGAGGGAGCGCTAGTCGAGAGACCTGTGCACCACTCCCAGCACGCATACCAGGCTGGCAAATCCGTGGAGACGGCCCTTCATTACACCGTTTGGCTGCTGAAGGAGACCCTTCATAGAGTCAAGTTGGTCCTGGGTGTTTTTATTGACGTCGAAGGAGCTTTCGATAACACTTCCTTCGACTCAATCTGCGAGGCGGCCAGGTCATTCAGACTGAAGACCTCGGTCATTAACTCGATTCACTGCATGCTGCGTACGAGAACGGTCATCGCTGGCCTCAGGGATTCGACCGCTGGGGTGCTCGTCAAAAAGGGCTGCCCGCAGGGGGGAGTAACATCTCCCATCCTGTGGGTGATGGTCATTGATGGGCTTCTAGCGGAACTTGAGAAGGTGGGGGGTAGTGGTGGTGGGCTATGCGGATGACGTGGCGATCATGTCAATCGGCACCCACCCTGGGGAAATGACGTAGAGAATTCAAAGAGCATTGGATCACGTGCAGACATGGTGCACATCGAAGTGCTTGAGGGTTAACCAAAGCAAAACGGAGATGGTACTCTTCACAAATAGAAGGAAACTGAAGGTGAGGCCTCCATCTATTTTTGGCACGGAGCTTAGCTACTCCACAGAGGTGCGCTATCTTGGCGTGACTCTGGACAGTAAGCTCTTATGGAAAAACCACATCGCCAAACAGGCTCGGAAAGCGATCGCGACTTTCTGGGCATGTCGGAGGATGTTTAGGGCAACTTAGGGGCTCAGACCGGCCGTGGTGAGGTGGATTCACACGGCCATCATTGAACCCCAGTTGACCTATGCGTCGCTTGTTTGGTGGCCCGCACTACAGCGGGACGCAAACAGCAAGACGTTAAATAAGGTCTACAGGCTTGCACTGCTAGGGATTACGGGAGCTCTTCGGACAACTCGCACCCTGGCTTTGGGGGCGCTATTGAATATGGCGCCCCCGAACATTATCGCCAAAGGCAGGGCGATCAGTGCGGCAGTACGTCTACAGTTTGGAGGGAAGTGGAGGAAAGCTATCAGGGACCATGCATCTCTGCTGGGCCTATGTGGGGACTTCGAGGAGGTCCTTGCGCTCGGCGGGAAACAGGGCACCTGCAGCTACCACTTCCACCAGGATTACGCTGTCATCTTCCCGGACAGACAGGACTGGGAAGATGGCGGTGTTAGGTTGCTGTCACCTGGTGGACACGTCTGGTTTACGGACGGGTCAAAAAACTCAACAGGGACAGGCGCTGGGATGTGGAGCGGGGGCCCGAGAACCAGGATATCCCTGGCGCTTGGGACCACGGCCACGACACTCCAAGCCGAGATGCTTGCAATTAGAACCTGCGTAGAAGAAATTCTGCGCAGGGGCTACAAGGGCAAGCACATATACATTTGTAGCGACAGCCGTGCAGCACTTAAGGCCCTAAGCTCAATTGAGGTTAGGTCCGGGCTGACACGGCGTTGCATGGAAGCCCCTACACGAGCTGCTCGTGGTAATAGGGTTAAGTTACTCTGGGTACCCGCACACAGCGGGATCACAGGGAACAACGAGGCAGATGGTTTGGCCAAGCGGGGAACCGTAAGGTCCGCGGGAGCCACCTATACATCTGTCCCACCGTCCTCCGGTTTGGTGAAGGAGCTGGTCAGGGAGTGGACTGCTGCACAGATCGCAAACGGCTATTCTTTTCTTCCCCCCCCCCCCCCCCCCCCCTCACTCCCACCTCACTACCACCCCCACCCATTTTTTTAATCATGTGACAGACTATTTGCGTTACCCAGGACACACCACGTGGAGGTTGTCTGTCCCGTGTCCCCCTTTTTTTTTTTTTTCCTATATATATTTTTATGTGTTTTAGTTTTGTTTTTTTAAATTTCTTCAAAATATTATAGTTTTTGTTAAACTTATGAGTATGTAATTAAATAATATTAAAATCGAAATTTTCGTATTTCGCCGATACTGAAATTTTTTTCTCGTCAGTTACCGAAAGTACGTTATTTGGGTTTATTTCTTCGTATTTTTTTCCACCGAATTTTCTTCGGAAAAACTGCACTTCGGCTTCGGAATCAAACATTTTTCTCAAAAACCCTATATTTCCCGCCATCCTTTTCAGTGCTGTTGCAGCGCTCGATTCCGGTCTTCCTCGGAGAATATCAGCGCAGTCTGTTTTTATCAAACTTAAAATTCGATTTTTTTTAAGTCGGATATGTGAGAATGCAGCTGTGGCCAAGCATACATCCTCGTCATAATTGAACTTTCTTTTTGTTGGCTCAGCGATTTGTTTCGATGTGGATGGCGTTGGTTCATCCATTTTTTCGTTTACTGAGCGGAAACCTTCCAATCCACGACGTTGTATGTTTGTCTCATCAATATGTTTTTTAAATGGATTTCGTTGTAGTATTTGGTTCGTCAGGTCCATCATTTTTGCGCCCGTTTCATCGTTGTCGTTGTCGAGTGGACGATTTGATTGGAAACTTTTAGAACCGTTTTTTTTAACGTTGTCTATTTTATCGATTTCTTTTGCTTCTTCGTGTTCGTCTTTGACGATTATCACTTCTGACTCACTCTGATTGTCGAAGCTTTTTTCGTCGTTTGTTCCATCGCTACTGATGTCGATCAGCTCGTATTAGTCTTCGTCGTTTTTGTTTTTTTCGAGATAACGATCTCTTTCGTGTTGAACCGTTTCGTTTATATGTATCGATTCCATTTGTATAGTTGTTTCGCGAAGAAATGGTTCGACGGTAGTCACCGAATCATTGTTTATTGGCTTACGTGGATTTCGGGGATCGTTTTTTTGTCTGTAGGTTTGTGTGCCAATTGAAACGACGGTTTTTTCGTTGCTTTTTGTGATGTCACGGCTTGTTTCCAACGCAGTTTCGCTTGGATTTATAATATTCGCATCTGCCCAAGGGACGAAGTTACTCGTTAATCCGTATCGCAGATTTGATTGCTTCGTAAACCGGCCGCTGAGCAGAATATTTTTTTTTGTCGTAATCGATTGAATCGTTCGATTCTTTTCGAGCTGCGTCGGTTCTCGCAGTGTCGTTGGATCGACGGTCATAAACTGTATTATTTTTATTTTTCCGACTTCTGCCCAGACTTGCGATCGTCTTATGTCGTTATAGCCGACGATAAAAATCAGTGGAATGCAGCCAATTAATTTATTGACCACTTCTCGGAGAGCGACTCGTATACCGGTTTTACGAAGATCCGTCGGTTCGAAAACTTGCGATGAGATTAGTTGGCCGATCACCGAAATCGGGCTCAACATTGCGTCGACGACTTCTTCCGCCGTTATCGCTGCAACCCATCGTAGATTCGGACCTTTGATGTTGTCGATGTGCGTGACATTAAAAAATGTCGCAACATCAAAGTCGTATGTGTCGTAGTTTTCGCAACCGCAAAACCTTTCGGCGTAATTTCCGAGAATACGAAACAATTCGACTGCTTTGTCGATATCGACGAGACTTGGCATGTTCTCGATAGTTGGTGCTTCTTGGAATAGTTGCAGCGATTGTACCGTATTTAATGTTTGCCGGTAGTGCAATATTGGTTTTTCGTCAAACAGCCATTTCATTTGCCTTGCCATCGCTGGAAATGGGAACGTTGCGTTTCGAACTGCATATTCAGACAGATCGCCGAAGTCCCAATCGTATGTCGTTTTTAATCTCATAAGAGAATACGGTTCATCTAAATCGCCGAATATCGTTTCCAGTCGATTAATGTCGACGACCTCTTCTTTATAACCTTCGATAAAAAAACGTACAGCGTTTTCGACGTTGTAGACTTTCAGTAGGAAACGTTTATCGAGCGGTTTCGGCATTTCGGTCAACAGTTTTTTTAGTTCGACGATTAGTTCGTGCAACTGGTGATTGCGAGTTTTATAATTTTCGATAATCGTCAGAACTCCGGTCGTTAGAAGATCTTGTCGCATCGAAGTTACGAATGTTTGTATGGTTTCGTTTATGAGATCATCGATCGAAAACTCGAGTACGAATTCCACGCGACGGATGTACCTTTGTCGTACACTTTTTTCGTACATTTCGTACGCTGAAAGTTTCGTTGGTCCGTCCATGTGGAAATTCGATTCGGCTAAATTTGATGTATGGTCAAGCGCTGTGAAGCCCCCAGCAATCGCATACCAAAACACCGAATTAATTGTATAGGGTCGGAGGACATGTTGGCTCGGATTGTACGTCGTTATCCACCTCGCATATTTATACTTTTGGCTTCTCATAATGCCAGCCGTTTGTCCCAGATCGTGATAGTGGCGATATTCTTTTCGATCTCCGATTGTTCCCGCCAAGTGGCTAATTTTTAGTAGGTTTACCATGACACCTTCGTTTTCGAACGGTGTAATCGTCATCGCGATGTGAAGATTTATACATCGAATTTCATCTGCTGCGTTAATCAATCGATCGTTTATGAAATCGACCATCGCGTTCGTGTCTCGATTTTCGAGTCCATGGACACATCGGTATATATAATACCGATTCGCTAGGTTGAAGCGATGAGCGGGACTTCGACGGTTTGTATAGACAATATCGTCGAGAATTCGGCAGAAGTCGTTCCAGTCTTCCGGGTAGACCTTAATTGTTGTCTTTGTGTGGAAACTAATATTCCAACTAGAATGATCCACGGCAGCCGAATTGCAAAGTTTCCAATTGTATTGCCACGTTTGGGTTTTATGATCCATTAACGAAATCGCATGGAGGATAACGTGTTGCATAAACCAACTTCTCCCATCCTCGATTATTTCCAGCTTTCTGCCGGCCGATACGCGACTAACGGTATTTGCCGTAGATCGTAATATTATATATATCGAGTACGACTCTGTTCCTTCGAGATGGAATTCGAGCGCTTTTGTGAGTCCGAGTGATCGCAGAGTGTGTTTGTTGTCACAATCTTTGACGAATCCGTGGAGTCGGATTTTGAACGGACCGATGGGATCGGAATTTAATCCACCAAACTTTCTTGTTATTATTTCAATCGAGTCAATATCGATTGTGCAATCGCAGATGTCGTCGTTCGATTCGAGTGCCATTGTTGGCATCGAGTTGTCGTTCCGATACATAGTTAATATCTCGGAAGATTTACTGCTGAAAATAAAAATATTTGTTCAAGTATATGATTGTAATAATTGAATGAATCGTCTGTTTTTTAAAATGAAATGTAGATCTTTACCTTCAAAGAACGATGATCCAACATGCCATTTATGTTTGTAATGCGTCACGCGACGCTGCTGTCAACATTCTGAAACAAAAGTTAAGGTTAAAAGGTACACAGACACACGGACCCGCACACACACAAACACACACACACACGCACGCACGCACGCACGCACGCACGCACGCACGCACGCACGCACACACGCACACACGCGCACACACACACACACCCACAGGGGGAGGCTGAAACCCCTACGTGGCGCGTCCCCAGGCGGCGGATAGGCGAACGCCCTCTAGATATAGAGGGTAGGAGGGACTTAAAAACACCTCCCGCGGACCAAACAGCAGGGGAGTAAACCCCGTCAACAAATCAAGATGGCAGGACGAAAAGAAAATACATTTACGGTGCAGGGGTACGGATCCCCAGTACCGGCGTCTGTCGAGGGCGAGCAAGCGGGCCCCGGGACGTCGTCATCAAACGACCGCAGTACTACAGAGGTTGGTCACTCGGCCTCTGTAGTGTCTAATGCAACAAGTGACACAGGTGGCGAGAGCGTGACGCTGAAGGCTCAAGAGGCTTTTCAGCGCCTAACAAAGGAACTTGAGTCCCTGGTGGGGTTTATCTTGGAAAAGAAGAACCTTCACACAGAGCTCAAAGTCAAGGCACGCGGCACCCTAAGGGCGCTGAAAGAGTTTGCGGCGGCGCGGCCCGCGGCAACACCAGCCCGGGCAGCACGATCGAGCAAGGAGGGGTCGAGCCAAACCTCGCCTCTCTTTCGCACCGACCGGGCGCCCCACGGAGACCTGGACCGCGAGCGCCCCTCGCCGCCTAGGTCTCCGTCGGCGAGGAAGAAGAGGAAGAAGAAGAAGAGAGAGGCGACGCCCGAGAGGGATCTGCCCCGGCCAGCTGAAGCCAGGCAGCAACCAGTTGCCCAGCCGAAAGACCCCGACTGGGCTACAGTCGTCAAACGGGGCAAGAAAAAACGGCAGCAGCAGCCGTTGTCATTGGAAGATGCCGACAGGTGCGACCAAAGGCAGGCAAAGCCCAAGGTCTCGCTTAGATCCCCCCGTCCCGATGCGATCCACATCAACGCAACGGGTGAGGTGTCGTATGCCGAAATACTTAGAAAAGTACGAGCCGCACCGGATCTCAAAGCTCTGGGGGATAGGGTGACCCGCATCAGGCGGACCCGAGCTGGAGAACTACTCCTGGAGCTGGGTAAACCTGGGGTAGAGACCCCAGTGCTACAGGCAGTGGTCTCGGCCACCTTAGTGGAGTCGGCGGCTGTTCAGACGCTGACTCATAGGGAAGTCCTGGTCGTCAAGGACATGGACGAGGCCACAACCGTAGAAGAGGTGGCACAGGCCATCACTGCGGCGATTGGGCCAGGAGCGGTAACCCCTGAGGATATTAAACTCAGGGACTCCTATAGTGGTACCCAGGCGGCTAGCGTCCTGCTTTCCGCTGCAGCAGCAAAAGAGTTGTTGCAAAGCGGAAGGCTCAGGATTGGATGGGTGAATTGCCGGGTGCGGCTGCGCCAAACATCCTCCCGGTGCTTCAGGTGTCATAATACTGCGCACCTGGCGAAGGACTGCGAGAGCGAGGTCGACCGGTCGACGGAGTGCTACCGGTGTCGCAAGGAGGGTCACAGGGCTGTGGACTGCGCAGTCAGGCGACATGCAGTGCAGGAGGTTGGGGCATCGATCAGAAATGGCGAAGGTGCTCCAAATAAACCTGAACCACTGTGTTGTGGCCCAGGACCTGTTGTTTCAGCTGGTCAGGGAAGAGAAGGCCGACGTAGTCATCATCAACGAGGAGTACAGGGATCTCAGTGAACCGAACTGGGTAGGGGACTCGACCGGCAAGGCGGCCATCTGGGTATGCGGAAACCTTCATATATCCAACAAGATGGCCGCCCCTCGGCCCGGTTTCACCTGGGTGGAGGTGGCTAGTATAAGATTATACAGTTGCTACCTTCCGCCCAGTGATGCCACCGACGAATTCTTGAGATCCCTGGATGCCATCGTCGACAGTGCTAGGACCTCCCGATTGCCGGTCGTCATTGGAGGGGACTTTAACGCATGGGCGACGGAGTGGGGCAGCGCGAGTACCAACCACCGCGGTCGCGCCCTCCTCGAGGCCTTCGCGATACTGGAGCTGGAGATCGCTAACACGGGGTCCAAGCCAACCTTCTCAAAGGGCGGCAGGACCTCCATTATCGACCTGACCTTCATCGATCCTAGACTGATGAGGGAAGGGCTCGACTGGAAAGTTAGCGATCGGTACACGGGCAGCGACCACCATGCCCTGGTATACCAGCTCCAGCTGACCAGCAGGACAGTAGAGGCGTCGGGCAGACGCAAAAAAGAGAGATGGGCACCCGCCACCTTCGACCGGGAGACGTTCCTCTGCTCACTAGAGGGAGCGACAGTGCAGGGAACGCCCGAGGAACGAGCTCGAAGTCGCTCGCAAACCATCATAGCGGCCTGCGATGCCTCCATGGCCGCGAAGTCCAACCCTCGCGGCCGTCCACCAGTATACTGGTGGAACGAGGACATCGCAGAGATACGCCGAGAGGGCTTCCGAGCACGTAGGCGGCACCAAAGAGCTGTTCATAGGCCGCAATACCAGGAACTGGCTGCGGCCTATGAAATAATGCGGAAACGCCTCAAGGCTGCCATCAAGGCCGCCAAGCGAAAGTGCTGGCTGGACTTCTGCGAGGAAGTGGACAGTGACCCTTGGGGCCGACCGTACAAAACGGTCATGAACAAGATCAAGCCCAGGGGTGCCACCGCCCCAACTTGTCCAAGCTTCCTCGACAGGGTCGTCCGACACTTGTTCCCGAAACACCGGAAGCGGCGTGCCGAGACTGGCCTGATGGTAGACGATGGTGCAACCGAGACGCCAGATGTCACGGAAGACGAACTGATGATGGCTGCCAGCAGGATTACCGTCCGCAAGGCCCCAGGGCTGGACGGGGTCCCAGGCCTGGCCGTAAAGACCGCTGCGCTGAATGCCCCCGACATCTTCGGGAATACATTCAGCGCATGTCTTCGCGAAGGATGCTTCCCGGCACCGTGGAAGGTACAGAGGTTGGTCCTTCTGTCTAAGGGGAACAATCCCCCGGATGAACCCTCCTCGTACCGACCGCTATGCATGCTAGACATAACCGGGAAGCTATTCGAACGAGTCATATGTGCCAGGCTAGAGGCAGCCATACAGGGAGCTGGGGACCTGTCTGAAAACCAGTACGGCTTTCGTAAGGGTCGCTCAACAGTGGACGCCATCGGCCGGGTAGTGGCGCTAGCCACGGACGCCATCAGTGGCAGCCGGTGCACAAAGCGCATGTGCGCCATCATCGCTTTGGACATACGGAACGCATTCACCTCGGCCAGGTGGGACAAGATCTTGCTGGCCCTGCAGGATCTCAAGGTGCCGCTCTACCTGCGAAGAGTCATTTCGAGTTACCTGACGGACCGGACCCTGCTTTACGACACCGCCAATGGCACGCATTCCTATAACATCACAGGAGGCGTGCCACAGGGCTCGGTCCTAGGTCCCCTCCTCTGGAACGTCTTGTACGATAGCCTGCTTCGGCAGCCGCTTCCAGACGGGGTGTCGATGGTGGCTTTTGCGGACGACGTCGCCCTCGTCGTCGTCGCGAAAACCATCGATGAGGTGCAACACCTCGGAGATGACGCAATCGAGGTAGTAGCTGGCTGGTTGAGCGACCATGGGCTGAGCCTGGCGGCCGAGAAGACTGAGGCGGTGCTCATCTCTCGGACGAAGAAGAGGGCGTACGCCACATTCACGGTCGATCATAGCAAGATCAAGACCGCAGACACGTTGAGTTATCTCAGGGTCATCCTGGATGCGCGGCTGTCGTTCAGAGAACATCTTCTGAACGCGGGCGCGAAGGCATCACGGGTCGAGCGAGCGCTGGCAGGCATCATGCCCAACATCGGGGGACCGAAGGAGCCGCGATGGTTCCTTCTTACCTCAGTTGTGAGCTCCGTAATTCTCTACGGGGCTCCGATTTGGGCTGGTGCCATGAACACCAATGCGAGTTACGGAGCCACGTGCCGACGGGCCTGCCGGACTGTCGCGCTAAGGGTGGCCCGAGCGTATCGAACCGTGTCTGACATCGCTCTCTCGGTGATCGCAGGACTGCCCCCTGTTGATCTACTGTCAGCCGAGAGGGCCAGGGTGTACCGTGAGCGTAGGCGTGCTGATGCTGACGGCGACGATCAAGAGAGCGTGGTGATGATCGATGATCCAGCAGAACCTTCGAAGAATGGCAGCGGAGATGGGATTCAGCAGGCGAGGGTCGGTGGACCCACCGTGTGATTCCTAATGTGAGAGCGTGGGCGAGCAGGCACGGTGGACTTACAACTTTCCACTTGACCCAGGTACTCACCGGGCACGGCTGCTTCCGCAGCTATTTACACCGTGTTCGCGTGTACGATAGGGCGGAAGGCCCGGTGTGCCCTGGGATCGACGAGGACGTGGAACACGTCCTCTTCCATTGCCCGAGATTCGCCGATTACCGGGAGCGATTCCGAGCGTCATGGGGAGGATCCATGACACCTGAAGGCATGGGAAGGTGCCTACTCGGCTCACAGGATGGTTGGGACGCGGTGAGTACCCTCGCCACGTCCATTGTGGAGAAGCTGAATTCCATCAGGAAGATGGAAGAGCGGAGAGGCAGACGCGCCTAAATTCCGAGCGCGTGCCAGAAGGGCCGTCTGAGGCATAGACTGCCCCTCGCGAAGTAAAGCCTTTTGGGCGGTTTCCGCTGGGGGGAATACAGTCGAGAGGAGGAATGTTTTAGTGGGTATTGCCAGAAATGGCCGAGTCCCACATAACCCTTTCGGGTATGCGTAAATGCATTTTCAAACCTCCTCTATAAAAATAAAAAATAAAAACACGCACACACACACGTATTCATTCGTACATGTTGACTCACAACCTCTCACTTACACGCTATCTCTCCGTTTACACTTTTCTCAAAATCACGCCACTTGTACAGCAGCGATCTTAAGAAAAAAGCGTAAACGAAGATTGTGAGCTCCAATTTCTTCATGTATATTTACCGTCCTTTTCACGCCACTTATGCAGCAGCGATCGAGAAAGGTAACTATACGTGAAGGAATTGGCCTCTTTTATTCGTATCTCTGAAAAAAAAAGTTAGCCTACTTAAATCTAAAAAGCAGTACGCGTCCTAGCGACGTCCCTGGCATCTATTGATTACATTAAAAAAGAAAATCCTGAAAATAAAAAAGTCAGTCCCTAATTTAATTGAAACAGCTGTATGTGTTCTCACGACGTTTCTGTGCTTTATACATTAGTCTTGTTTATGTTTTTTGTGATTTACAATAGTTTTTGTTTTTTCGTTTATATACTCCTATGTCATATCTCTTTTTATACTTTTCTTCAAGTTACGCCATTTGTGCAACGGCGATCGTCGAAGAAAAGCATAAAAGAGAATATAGCACTTTTATTTCGTTTAATATACTTACGTTTCTTAAAGTCACGCCATTTATTCAATGGCGATCGAGAAAGAAACATAAGTGTATTAAATGAAATAACAGTGCATTATTTCCTCTATCCATATTTCTAGCGATTATTAGTAATCCAGAAAATAAAAAAATTAGTCCCTACTTAAATAGAAAAACCAGTACGCGTCCTAGCGACGTCCCTGGCTCTTCTAGATTAGTCTTATTTATATTTTTTATGAGACAATTGATTTCGCATTTTCACCCGTAAGGTGCTATATTCAATCTTTTTTTATACTTTTCTTCAAGTCACGCCATTTAAGCAATGGCGATTATCGAAGAAAAGCATAAAAGAAAATATTGCACTTTTATTTATTTTAATATACTTACATTTCTTAACGTCACGCCATTTATTCAATGGCGATCGAGAAAGAAACATAAGTGCATTAAAAGAAATAACAGTGCATTATTTCCTCCACTCATATTTCTAGTGATTATTAGTAATCCTGAAAATAAATAAATGTTACTCCCTACTTAAAACTAAAAACCAGACCGCGTCCTTGCGACATCATGGGCTCTTATAGATTAGTCTTGCTTATGTTTTTTATGAGTTACAATTGATTTCTGATTTTCACTTATATACTCGTATATTTAATTTTTTAAAATATTTTTCTTCAAGTCACACCATTTATGCAATGTCGATTATCGAAGAAAAGCATAAAAGAAAATATTGCACTTTTATTTCTTTTAATATACTTATGTTTCTTAAAGTCACGCCATTTATTCAACGGCGATCGAGAAAGAAACGTAAGTATATTAAAAGAACTAACAGTGCAATATTTAATTATTTGTCTTTTTTATAATGTAGTTACTTATCTTTTTTTTTCGTTGTCGTCTATAGATTGAACTTCTTAGAATTCCTCGATCACCTGGTCTCGTTACTTTTTTTTCCGTAATATTTTTAAATTATAGTGTTGGCCTTACTTTTTTCCGCTGTTTGCCTCTACTGATGACAATCCTTAGTGTTCCTCGACCTCCTGGTCTTTTTTTTTTTTTAATTTCTTGTTTTTTGTAATTCTAGAGTTGGACTTTATTTTTTTGTTTTTTCGTGTAGATAAAGCATTTGAGATTACTTAGAAGTTTCTAGCATGCTTCTCTACGTAGATATTTAATTTGAATGTCTCCCTGATTTTTTTTGTAAATGTTTATAATTTGTTTCTCAGTTTTTGACCGAGATAAAGCGATTGAGATGAATTAGAAGTTTGTAGCATGCTTACTTTATGGAGATATTCAATTTGAAGATTTTCCTGGTATTTTTGGTGAATTTTTATGATTCGTTTGTCTGTTTTTGCTGAAATAACGTGATTGAGACCAGTTAGAAGTTAATCGATTTAGCATCGTTTTCAGTTTTAAAATTTTATTGAATTTCTCAAGATTTTGCAGACTGTTAGCGTTACCCAGGACACACCACGTGGAGGTCATCTGCATTCGTGTCCCTTGGCCCTAAAAAGGGCTGTTTGAAGTTTTTTTTAATCTATTTTCCAGTTTTTCGTTTTGGTGTTGTGACGTGATTTTTTTGAATCAGCGTTACAAAAACCAAAACAACCGTAACTTGCATAAAAATACCGATTTTTAATGCTGAAGTTTCGCGATACTGCCTCTCCCAGCGACTTAAGATACCGTCAAGCTCTCGCTAAGATATCGATCGAGATTTTTGCAGTTTACCTTCTATGTTTTTTTTGTTTTTTCTTTTTGCTTTGAGATTTAGTTTACTTCAGTTTTAGTTCAGTTTTGGTCGGGATTCTCGAATTCGCTTGGTGGGACAAAGTTAGCAAATAAAAGGCCCAAGTGAAGGAGAGACTCGACGAAGTGCCTTGCAACTACGTTAAAGTCCGGTGCAAACCCGCGTTGCAATGCGTTGAGATCAGGCGGAGGTATCGTTTGGTCCAGGCAAGGGTGGTGGAACCCCTTGCGCTGCGTTATAGTTGAGTAGAGCTTTGTATCTCACGCATTGACTAAGGGAAGCGATTGCGAAGATTCGTTCAAGTTACCGTGTTATAGTATCGGCTCTCGATTCGATAAAGTCATGAGATGGTTGAGAGGGCAGTAGTTATCAATCAAGATCCCGCAAATAATAACGATAATTCATTACTAATTTTCGTAGGCAAAGACAGTCGACGGAGAGCTGCCCTCGAGGCAACTCGGGTCTCTCTCGCGCTCCCGCTATCGTAGGCTTCGGCCTATTGTTCTCGCGCTCGAGCCATCGAGGTATCGTGTGATCGCTGTGTCTCGCTCGCATTACCGTGGATCCCGCTATCGCTCTTGCTCTCGTGTTCGCGCGTTCGTTCGTCGATTCGTGTGTTTCGCGTGTACTATCCTCGGTAGGATTCCGAAAGGAATTCTGTCCGAGTCGATAATTCGATAGATGCGTTACAATTAACGCTCTCGAGTTGAAGTGCATGTGTGTGAGTTCTCGTGGCATCGTCAGATGCAGTTCCCGGTCCTTTTTGGATAAATTACGCGCTTCGGTGAGTTTTTTTGATTTATCGAAGTTATCGTTCCCGTGTCGCGCTCGTGGTCGCTGGTCTCGCTTCGATCTCTCGGTCAGCTGAGTACTCGCGATGCACGTGCGTGGGATCCCGTGGCTTCAAGCCAATAATAATTATTTTTTGAGCGCTATTTTATTGGCCTCGGATCGCGACCCTTCTACCACAATCCGCATCCTGAGCAACCGTGTGCTTCCGCAACCGTTCGCTCTCGCGAGTACATCGGCGTTAGTTTCCGTTTTGTTGTGTCGTTCGTTTTGTCCCTGCGGAGGTCGTCGTTCCACCGACCTCCTGATTAGTCCGGTTTGGGAATTCCGGCGAAACAAAAATTCACCCTGCGGAGGTCGTCATTTCACCGAACCTCCAGTTTAGTCCGGTTGTTAATACCGGTGAAACAAAATTAACTGGCGCCCACCGGGACGCCGATGCATCCGCGAGGGTGGACGGCCGAAGGTGACGTAGGTTTTCGAGTTCGTGTTTTTTTTGAGTTTCGATCTCGCTCATCTTTTCGAGTTTTCAGTTTTTTTTGTAAAGTTAGTGTTGCGTTTACGAGATCAAGGAAAACCCGTCACAAAGTACATCGATACTCCAATGATACATGACTTTTCCTAATATGATATCTGTGAATGGTTGATCGCGCAGTTGATCGGTCCAGTCTTCTAACAATGCCGGTGTCAAACTCCTCCATTCAGGTGGGACGTAAAGATCGAGGTTCTTCCTTGCGATGTCGATGTATATTGTTATCTTCCAATAACAATAAAGTCGCGAAGCCCCAGGTGCTAGACAGGGCGGTTTTACCCTTCCGACAGCGATGGGAAGAGTCTCGGATGTGCTGAGTTTTGGAATTGTTCCATGAACTTCATGATTAGTTTCTCTTCCACATGTGCACCGAGACATGTTGGTTGACTGTCGATAAGAAAAATTCACTAAAGTTATTGGTCATGCTCAAATCATAGTTGAACCTTTGACCTACTTAGTCGTTGTTACTCCAAAGGAAAATAAGATCATGCTGAGTGCAAGAAAAAAAAATGTTGTTAATTACACAGTGAAAGTTCTACGTTCCTACTTTTTGTTGGGATTATGGGTTAGTACCAAAACCATGTAAATAGTTTGTATTATTATTTTCTCGGTAGGGAAACCTTGTTATTCCTGTATATACATATTTTCTTCCTGTCGTTACATTATTTCGCGGACATCCTTTCTTCGGTTCATTGCTTATCTGTTCGTCGTTCGAGAGTGAAATATACCGGTTTCCTGTCGGGGAGAGGGGTGTGAAGGACTGTGTTTTTAATTCTCTCGAGTGTTGGATAGATTCTTGTTTCGGGTTCCGGTTCTTCACCGGACTTGAGAAGGATTGACTCCTCCTTAGGAACTGTTTCCTTGGCCTCGAGTCCGTTTTCAGCGAGCTCGATATGACATATAGGTCGAGGCGTCTTGTAGATTTCCTCGGTTGTCTCGACGGAAACATTTTTTTGTTGCCCCGTAGTTCGAGGCAGGGTAGTAGCCATGGATTTGACATTTGGGTTACAGGGTAGGCGCTGAGTGTCCTCTCGGTGTACTGTTACTGGGACTTGGTAGTGGTGACCCAATGATTCCGTAGGCATCGATGGCCGTAAGTCATAAATTCTCGGGTCGAAACCGAAGCGTAGTGGTCCCGGCGAGAACTCTGTTCGGGGTCGCACAGGTGTATACGCGGGCTGATACTTCGGAGGCTCGTCGCGACGTAACGGGCTTTCCGGGCCAGCCTCATTGTCGCCACCGTTGTCGTCTTTATCGGTTTTGGGAGGCCGCCTGCCGAGATGCATCAGTAGAGTTGTCACAGAATCCCAGATGGCGCCGAGGAGATATAGCGACCAACCGTACACAGTGTGCAAAGCATAACCGTGTATCACTATGTCAACTATGAGTTTAATTCCCCTGCATATCATTATAATACCGATCATTCCGGCACTGAATGTGCCGAAAGCGGAGAAATATCCCCAAGATTTTTCCCAAGAGCTTTCGATAATTTTGTTTATTGCCTGTTCGTCAATTAGATTTGCAATTGTCCCCCCTTGCGTGATTGTGGGTTGTCCGGCTATTCCTCTGGCTACGGAATTTAAAATCGCTGGTTGTTCGGCGGGAAACATTATGTGGTCGTAGAGATCATCTAAATCCTTCTGTGTATATATGCCACTAGTAGCGAGAGATTGAGGGTTTCTGTAGGTCCATGTATGTTGTGTGAGTGGTCGGAGCACCGTCGGTGGTGTTGCATGAATTGGTCGAGGCTCGATAGAATACCACTCTCCTCCCACCTTATACATGGATGGCACGAGCCCGTTGCACGTGACTTGCGTGCCGGTTTTCTTAAGGATATGCGTGCGAGGCGTCAAATGGTATGAATTATTTCCCACCTCTACGGGCAGTTGTATGTAACATTCTCGGGTGTCTCTAATTCTTACTTCCAGTGGAATGCATTTTATGATGTGGGCTACTTCGCCGGCCAAAGCAGCCATATACCCCGGACCCTTCATTATATTATAGGCAAACTCATCGGGTGTTTGTTTGGCGAGTCCTATGGTATTTTCTAGTACCTGCCTCTCGAGGTTGCATCTTTGTGTTAGAATGTCTCGATACATTTGTTTCATCTGTGTGCGAACGTGTTTTTCAACATAGACAAATTTAGAGTTTACGTACGCAAATAGATCAAGGTTTGATACCGAGAGAGCTTCCTTTTTTATGAATGGATATCCTTTATGTATTTCTACGATTAATAGCTTTGGATGCTCGGTTCGTATCAGTGTGTACCCACACACCATCGTATGGTCCTTTGCCGTTAGTGCAAAAACCACATCTCCCTCCGTCAGAGAGTACATGGTTTGTTTGTAGCGTGTATCGGCGTCGGAGGTGCGTTTCGCGGGCCCTTCGTAAAGTACGCCGTATCGCTTGGTGTGACAACTGTCCACCGGGAAAGGCTCCCAGAAAGTATCGCCCCCGTCTATGTCGGTGCAGTGGCCCTCGTCGAGCTCGCATCGTGTACCTGATTTTAAGTGTACCTTGTTGGTGTCTACATCGACGTCGGCAATATAATCTCGAAGCGTGATCTTCGCTGTGCCCTTTACGTACACCGTCTCCCAATTTCCATAAGGGTCGGAGTAATAAACTCCCTCGCACTCTGAATCCTGGCTTATTGTTCCTGCTAATGAGATGGGTCGAGTCGTTGTTCCGTTTTTCAAGATTCCATGGACTTCAGTTTGGCCGATCTTTACCTCTCCGCATTTATACATATCTATGCACGCATCTCGCGATATGTCATCAATGTACGAGAATTCTCCGTTAGGTACATCCATACCGTGTGACCACATTCCGCATCGTCGTATAACGCGGTGTATTTCTACTTTGCATTGTCTAATATGGATAGTTGAATATTGATTTATTTGTAACAATTGTATGTGGACCCCGGTTTCATTTATTTCTTGATGAGGGATATCGCATTCACCGACTTCCAATAGCGAGACGGTCGTGATATTCAGAGTAGCGCCATTGCAATCGTATCCAATTAATCCTTCCGTGTGACGGAGAAAGGTCACCAAGTAGAGAACTACGAATCCTCCTATTAGTAGCCTCCCGAATTCCATCTGTAACGTCATCGATTTTACTTGTAAATCGAAACGCATGAGGTCATAGCAAAAAGAGAGGGGAAAAAGAGCATCGCTAACGTTCTGTCTTCTCCTTACCTCCCATCGTTAGTATTCAAGTCGCGGCTACAAACGTGCTCGCCCCTCGATTACATGTGTAAACATTGGATTTTGATACGTGAATTATAAAGAAAAGAGGCGGAGTATTGTGCCCGTCGAAATGACTAAAAGGCAGCTACCGTCCGAAATTTGTTTTATTGAGTATCTTTGCTTGATCGAGCAAGTACCTTTTGTACGAAGAAACAAAAATGTGTCGTGTACGCGAACCGCTATCTCCGACTCTGCAGCGATTGCTAGATCTCGATCACTTCATTGATGGGAGGGTGTCTATTAGTGTTCAACAAGGAGTGAGACGCGTGAGATTTATCCGTCGGCTGTTAAATGATGCACCGTAAGTATAAATTGTGTTGTTTATATCTTCCCGATATATATATATCTATTTCTTTTCCTTTTCTAGAATTTAATTATTATTTTTTCCTCTTTTTTTTTTAACTCTCCTTTTCTTTAGTTGGGTTTTGCTTTACGAGGATGTATTTTATTTGCGGCGACTCTTCGATGAGGATTTTCCCGACCCGGACGATTTCGTTGAACCTGCTGGGTTTCCCGAGCCCGATCCCGTTCGTCCGCGTTCGTGGTGGCGTTTGTGTTGGTCAGTATGTTTTTTCCCTTTCTTTTTTTTCCTCTCTATCTTCCTTTTCCCTTTTTTTTTTATAGTCGATATTTTGATTTTAGGTGAAATTCCCATGTATTTTTCGGAAACGGGTTTTCATTATGCGTGTATATGTCGTTTGCCAAATTCCTTCATTCAACACAAAAAAAATTGTAAATGAAACAATAAAACGTCCGGAGTCCCGTGGAGGGGTCCTTCTTTGAGGGGGACGAAGGGTTGAGATTCGCCTGGTACGCGAGCGTCATGCGCTCTCACTGGGCGATGACCCCGTCAACTCTCTTTACGGCGGCACAGCGTTACTTGCCCGCCGTTCCGGAACCGACGGCGGGGGTTGTCTGGCCTGGCATGCGGTCCTGGCAAGTCCGCGATAATCTTCGGGCCTATGGCTACATTCGGCGGCGTCGCGGAATTCCGGATTGTCCGGGCAGTCCGCCACCCGAAGAACGCGGCGCCGCTCCCATCGGGGTCGTGGAAGACAGCGGCGATGAGGACGAAGCGGTGGGCATGGACCCTGGCGATCATTTCATCGCCGAGTTTCTGGCGGAACTCGTGGAGCCGGGGCCCTACGAGCCGCCCCTGCGAAATGTCCGCGCTCGTCGAGAGGTAAAGATTCGTCTTCCTTCTTGTATTGTATTTGTGTTTCTCTTCTTTTTTTATTTTCATATATTAATTCTGGCGTTTTTTTTTCTGTTTCAGGGGTGATGTCGTCCCCCTTTTAGTTTTTAAGTTTTATTAACTTTTATTTTTAAGCGTGGGTTTTTTTTTTCTTTTTATTATATATTTTTTGTGTAAAATGTGATTGTATTGTACTCTTGTATTGTATAGTATTTCCGTGTGTGTTTCTTTTTTTAATATACGTCCCTTACGGGGCAATTTAAACATATTTGTTTGTGCTCGAAATAAATATCTTCCGAAACCCTTCCCTTCATTTAGATTATATTTCGCGTCCACTGGGTCGTTTTTTTCTTGTTACGTTTTTTTTTCGTTGATCGTCTCGTTGTCAATTGGTTTCGTCGTTGGTTGTTTCGTCGCTTCATTCTCGTCGTTGTGTGTTCTCGTCGTTGTGCGTTCTCGTCGTTGGCCATTCTTGTCGGTGTTCGTTCTCATCGTTTCGTCTTCGTTGGTTATTCCATCGTTTTTCGTTCCCGTTGTTTCGTCCTCGTTAATTTTAACATATTTCTTTTTTCCTACTGTCGAGTCTTCAAGGCTTCTGACAAATATTTAGATTTTGCTTTCCTTTTTACGGTCGAGTCCTCATGATTCCCGATAAATGTTTACATTTTCAAAATATATTTTTTTCTTTCTAATCTTTTTCTTTTACGGTTGAGTCCCCGTGACTCCCGGTAAATGTTTAAATATTTTTTTTTCAATATATTTTTTTCCTTTTCTAATTTTTTTCTTTACGGTTGAGTCCTTGAGGCTCCCGGTAAATGTTTAAAATTTTTACGTTTTTTTTTCTTTTTGCATGTTAGAAATTGTTTGATGACTAGCGTGTTCGACGAGGCACAATTATTGCCCGAATAATAATATATATATAAAAAAAAATATTTTCCCGGCCTAGCGCTACTATGGCGATCCCTTGTGCCGTAGTTGAACGTCTCCCTCTCTCTGTTTCTTTTCGTCGTTGCTTGACTCCCATTGGCCCTTTCAAGACCTCTGGTTGAGTCCCTCCTATATATCTACGACTCCCTTTTTTTTCATATCTCTTTTTTTTTCTTTATGTTTTATATATCCCTTCTTTTCTTTTCAATGAATTCTCCCTCTCTCTCTTTTTTTTTGCATTTATCGGGTATGGTATTGCATTACAATGTGCATTGCTTATATTATTTTAAAACCTTAATCAATGTAGAATTTTTTTTTATCTTTGTTTTTTTTTTATTATTTTTTTTCGTTTTTTCCTTTTATACATATTTTTTTTTTTTGGTAAAATCGTTCCCTCCACCTTTAGTAATTAATTTGCTAATTATTTCTATCTCTTTCCTCTTTTCCGTTATGTAAAGTATTTGTATTTCTATTTTTAATCTTGGCTCTTCATCTACCCTTCACCCTTGCTAGTTGGTAATATCTATATAGTTTTTTTTTCTTTTTCCTTACGTGTATATGTATATATATATTTTTTTTTCATCATTTTTTTTCTATTTATTAACGTCCCGTAGTTATTATTTATTCCCCTCCATTATTTATTTAGTAATCCTTAATATCTTTATATGTATATATATTTTCCTTAAACCCTTCACTCTTATTGATTAAGTTATCTTCCCAGAAAAGTATTCGATTTTATTATTTTTATTGTTATCTTTATTCCCTTTTTATTTAACTAAATGATTTTTTTCCTCTACTCTATAGTGGTTATCAATATTTTCCCTTCGTTTTTCGTCTCTCTGCCCCTAATTCCTTTTGCCGATTGCTTGCAACACTCGGATAGTAGCTCGAGTAAGATCCTTTGCCTCCTGGATCATTGTGGGTGATACTAGTAGCTCGTAGTCGCTAATCCCGCGATCGGGAATTATTATTATGTGTTTTACAAAAAGAATTTCCTCTTGACAGAGATCGCATTGTCGGGTTGCTATTCCGCATTCGTAGCCGGCGATAGCGTGGGCGCACGGCACGTAGATCCCGGAGACTCGGCGCGTGCCGCAGTAACGGCATAAATTGTCAAACACGACGTCGTCTAGTCTGATGCTGGGGTTTACGAAGCCGTCCGGTATACATGCCATTAATGCCTCCTTTTCGGCTTCGGACATCGGCTCCCTTCTGACGTCGATTGGTTGGATTCGTTTTTGACAGAATGACCTGTAGCAATCCATTGTTTTGGCTAAAGTCTCTTCGCCCTTCGATTTCTTGCTTACCCTTTCGATCAACTCCTTTCCCTTACGCTCAAGGAGATATGTGCAGGTTTTGTTCCATCTCGCGTGTTCTTCCCACGGGTCATCACGAGCACCCCATCTATGCAGTAGCCCGAGGCACCGGAAACATTTGACTTTATCACTGACACCCAGATAAAAGAACCCGGCGTCTGCCATGTTTTCCGCGGTTTGTTTCATAGCCGTCGGCCATTCCTTGAAACTTTCTATTCGCGTTTCGTAGTGCGAATAGTCCTCTACTATTGGTTTCACGGGTACGTCTATGTAAGTGACGTGACTGAGGTCAGGTGACGGTGTTGATCCCATGGTGATGTTATACTTCCGAGCCTCTGTTTGAACGCCTAGGCTGCTCCGTGTCTGGACTCCGCTTGTCGAAGGGCCGGATCTCGGTTTTTTGGTAGTCGCCGGGGGCGTTGGCGCGCCCTGTGCTAACGGGTGCGTGGTGAGTGGATCGGTCCCGGCTAGCGCTATCCTCATGGCGGTGCGCGCCAGGTGCTGTCCCTCGGTGGTGCCTGTTGTCTTTTTCTTGCCGATAATCGCGCTGGTTTCACAGGCTTCTTCTATGGCTGTCCTTTTCCCTTTGTTTGATACTCGTGGGGACTTGATAGGAGCTTGTACGAGACTCAATGTCCTGCGCAATTCTTCCAATATTTCCTTATGATCTCGTCCCTGGCTATTCAAGACTATTTTTACCGATCCATTACCGGTGCTGCTCTTGCTTGGTGATTTGTTTATCGAGATCTTCGGTTCCTCGTGCGTGGTAGGCCCAGTCTTTCCTTCCTTTACAGCTTCCTTTGGTGTGTCGGGTGCTGTTTTCCGCGGATTTTTGCTAGCGGATGGCCTGGCTTTCTCCGCATCGATAGTGATGTTTCCACATGGGAGATTATTTATGAAGCGACAATTCGGCCAATCGTCCCTGTGTTCTGCCATCGGGTCTTCCCCGCGTTGCCAATTATTTATCTCTGCCCCGCATTCAAAACAAGCGACGTCGTCGCCTTGTCCCAGGTAGAAAAATCCTGCCGCAGCCAGTTGCTCGGGCTTCAAGTATTGTAACGGCCAGTAGTCGAAACTTATCAACCGTTCTGACTCACGTCGGAACCGAGGATAGGCAGTGCGTGGAGGCGCCTTTGGTGGCGTATTGCCGCTACTACCTCTCGTTACCTCGCTGCCTTCCATCATGGTAACGGAATGTGTGCTTTCTTTACTCGTTCCGGATGTACGACGCATGTTTTTCCTTTCAATTGTATAGGGAGATTTCCTTTTTCCAGTAACTCCAGTACCTCAAATGGTCCAGTGTATTGATCGCCTAATTTTCCTGGTTTCGGTCCTTTAAGCAAAAATACAGGTTCACCGACTCTGAACGTGACTGGGTTAATTCGACGGTCTCTGTACTCCTTAGCCCTTTCCTTCGAGGCTATTAGATTGATTCTACCCAGGCTCTGTATTTCGTGAATTTGTGTGACCAAACGGGTTAAGGGGACTGAGTCACCTAAAAAATCGAAAAGTAAAAAATTTTTTTTCCAGTATATATAAGTTTAATGAAAAATTTAATTTTACCTCCATAATATATATATGTTAGACTACCGCTGTAAATTTTTTTGGAGACCTACGGTGTATTCCAGTGTTATGGGCAATGGTCAAACATTTTTCCTTTGCCGCAGCTTTCGGACTGAAGGAAAGCATCAATCTTTGCTTGCGACCTCTTATTTTCTTCGTTGGAGAGTTTATTGCGGAACGAGTGCGGGGATTTTTTTTTGAAGCTTCGCTGGCGAAGCTATGAGTTAAAAACTACCAAAAAATTCACTTTTTCCACTTTTTGTCTCGTAACCACTCACATAATGGCTTGCGATAAATTCATTTTTGATCGCATGAAAAATCCCCGCACTCGTTCCGTAACACTGACTGTTACGAAGAAAATGAGCCATCGCAATCCAAAATTGGTGGGCCCATTCTCCCTGAAACCTGCGGCAAGCGAAGAAAAATATAAGTGTCAAAAAATGAATTTCACAGATTAATGAAAATAACCAACTTGGGTGATTCACAATAAAAAAAAATTATTTTTATATTTTTTTTGTCACAAAAATGTACACTTTTTTTTCTATCACATAAAACAGAATTTTTTTTTTCTTTTTTTTTTCTTTTTTTTATTTTACAAATCTCGTAAATGCAAAAAAAATGTTTAAAAAATAAAAAACAATACTCTTACGTCAAATGTGACGTTTAAAAATGAGGTTAATTCTGCGAGACTTTTCGCGTTGCGACACTGTCACTGTGAAAATCATTTTTGCACCATTGCGGGCAAAAATACAGAATATATTCCGTTCATTCGGAAAAACTGTAAACACTGACGATTAACTAATTACACGGAGTTTACAAGCGCAGTTTTTTACCCGATTGACACAATCGAGTAAAAATCATCGCTGCTACATTACGCCGGTGTATCGCAGACTCAAAACAAAGCGCGGTAGCGGCGATAATCTGAGTCGCATCGATTAGACGTAACGACCCTTTGGTCGGTAAATCGTTACCTACCGAACGCAGTTTCGGCATCGATTGTTTTTTTTATGTTCCTTTCTCGATGTTCCTTGTTCTTCTTATTAGAAGAAAAAGAAACGTGCGGAGATGCGGTATTCCGGCATTGTTTGTATTGCATTTCGGCATTTTTTTTTTTCACACATTATTTATTTCTAATATTTCTAATATTACTAAAATGCTTCTAACGTCGGTAATTTTTTAAATTTTGATCTAAAATTTGGTGTGTATGTAGTACACCGTATATACATTCAGAAAAAAAATTTTAAAAAAATAAATAAAAAAATAATTTTTAGGTGACTCAGCCCCCTTAAATAATCGTCATACGTTGCGAGTTGATCTATATCGTCCAAAGGAAAATTGGAGGGCGTCCGAGCGATTTTTCCAAATACCATCTCGTATGGAGTGTGTTTCGTGCTCTCGTGTACATTGGTGTTGTAGTTGTAAATAGCTAATTCAACCCAATCATCCCAGTTATTTTCTTTTGTCGTGTACTGCTTGAGATACTCGCCGAGAGCGTGATGCGATCTTTCTAACGATCCGTTTGATTGTGGGTGAAAGGCTGTTGTTCTTATCTTTTTTATTTTAAACAGTTTCGAGATTTGTTTCATAAAATTGCTTAAAAAATTCGTGCCTTGATCGGTGAGCACGGAACGAGGGGAACCAAAATTACAAATGAATCTTTTTACAAAGGCTTCGGCTATCGTTACTGCCTTGGCGTTTGGCAACGGCGCAGCCGCCGAGAATTTCGTTAAGTGATCCTGCATTGTGAGAATGTATTCGTTGTCCCTATTAGTCTTTGGTAGGGGGCCTACAATATCCATTGCAATTTTATCAAATGCCGTGGGGGGAGTATCCGTGATAACCATTGGTTGTTTTGTTTTTACTCTAACTAATTTTTTTAACTGGCAATTTAAACATCTTCAGATATATTCCTCGATATCTTGTTTCAAATTTTTCCAATAAAAATCGTGTCGGATACGTTTGAAAGTTTTGCTGACACCCCGGTGCCCTCCCATAGCGGAACAGTGTTTTTCGATAATTATTGCTTCGCGTTCTTCAACCGGTGGTTCTTTAACGATCCCTAAACAAATTATTATTTTTATTCCCGAGTCTTGAAACATAGCTCGAATCTGTGTTATTACATTCTCCCATGGTACGTTACAGATGGCAAAAGATTTAGCTACACTAATTGTTTGCAAATTTAATTCCCAGGCTAATTCTCGGCAGCTTTTTAGAGCCTCGACTATGTTTTCGAGAATTTTCGTGGGTCCCTCTCCGATTTCCTCACGGATAAGAAGAGCGAGAAAGTATCGGTTGTTCCTCTTCGATATTGTATTTGCCTCGAAGATTTTTAATTTTCTTAAACTAGGCATTTCCCCCTGTTCCGTTAGCGCCTGTCCGCCTTTGTCGAAAGGTTTGCCTTTTGTATCGACAAAAAACATCATATTGTCTTTACGAGTATAGAACAGATCTCGAGACTGCTTAACATTTTTGGAAATTAACCGTCTCCTTCTAGTGTCAGGTATGTCGGGTGCTATGGGTTCCTCGGATTCCGTATTCCTGCAGTGGCTCGGAGGGGCCTCGTCGCCCGACGCCTCGGACTCGCTTAGCGCCGTGGGTCGACGTTTTTTCCGCACACGAATTACCTCATTCCCCTTGTCTGCCTCGTCAAACGAGTTAGCTCTGCTCGCCTTGGTTCTTTCCTCTATCCGCGGGGGAGGATTATCTTCGGTTGGAAATTCATCGCCAGGGTACACGTCGTCGGTGTGTCTAGCATAGATTCCTTCGGCAGATTCTGGGGTTGCGTTTCCCTCTTGTGTATTTAGCTCTTTGGTTGGTTTCTCCGGAAAACGCGTTGGAGCGTTGAGTTTTTCGTTACCGGCTTGAATATTATCGGTGTCATCTTGATTATTCCCAGTGGCGTCTAAGCTTTGTACGAGGTGAGGAGACTCGGAAATATAGCTCGTGGTGCCTTCGTCAAAGGTGTCGTTCGTTACAGGTTCCCCGGGGTCTTCCTCTGTTTCGAAGAGTTCTTCATCGGGGTCTATTGTTTCGTCTATATCGTCTTCGTCGCTGTCCATGGCTAAATAGTTAGCAATCTCTTCGTCGGTCAGTCCGCGTGCTGGTTTACGACGAGTTTTTGTCACAGGGTTAGTTCGGATAATAAATATTCCGTCCGTACCGCTGGGTTCTTCTACGGAGTTTCGAGAGAGAGCGTCCGCGTTAACGTTAGTTTTTCCTGACTTGTATATTACATCGTACTCGTATTCAGCAAGTTTTAGTCGCCACCGCAAAATTTTCGGGTTACCATCGGTAGCGCGACGGAACAATAATAATGGTTTATGATCGGTGACGACCGTGAATTGTCGGCCATATAAATACGGGCGATAGTGAAGGATGCCATATACCATTGCTAATGCTTCCTTTTCGTACGTATCATAACGTTCCTCCGTTTTGTTCAAAGCTCTCGAGGCATAGGCACATGGATGGTCATGGTTGATTTTTCCCTGAGACAAAATTCCCCCAATTGCTATTCCCGAGGCATCCGTTGTTACAATGAAAGGTTTGGAGAAATCCGGATATCGCAGTACTGGTGCCGTGCATAATTTTTCTTTTAGAATTTCAAATGATTCTTGTTCCTCGGTATCCCATACGAAAGTGATTTCTTTGCGCAAGAGTAATGTAAGGGGTTTGGATATTTTTGCGTAAGCCTCTATAAATCGGCGATAATAACCCGTCAACCCTAAAAATTGGCGGATATTTTTAACATTCTTGGGTCTTGGGAATTCTCGCACCGCTTCTAATTTTTTCGGATCTGGCTTGACACCGGTTCCGCCGATTATATGGCCTAAATACGCCACTTCCTTTTTCAAAAATTCACATTTATCAGGTTGCAATTTTAAATTTGCTGCTTCGAGTCTTTTTATTAATTCTTCATAAATCATTTGATGTTCGTCCAAATGTTTTGCGTAAATTACAATATCGTCTAAATAAACGAATATGCCTTTACCGAGGATACCGCTTAAGGTGAGATCCATAGTTCTTTGAAAAGTGGGCGGGGCGTTCCGGAGTCCGAACGGCATTCTAACGCATTCGAAATGGCCCCTCGGTGTTGTGAATGCGGTATTATGCCGATCGTCCGGGCATACTTCTATTTGATGGAAGCCCGATGCCAAATCGAAGACGGAAAAATATTTAGCGCCGCCTAGCTGATCGAGAATCTCCGTAATGTTGGGTATCGGATATGCGTCTGCTATAGTTTTCTCGTTTAATGCGCGATAGTCGAAGACTACCCGCCCCTTTTTATTTCCTTTTGAATCGTTTTTCTTTGGTACTACCCATACCGGGCAATTATAAGGCGAGATGGATGGTATTATTGCCCCATTTTTAAGCATATCGTCAACTTGTTTCTCAATTTCATCTTTCGTGCATTCGGGCCACCTATAACCCCTCGTATTAATAGGAAGATCATCGGTAGTGGGTATTCGATGTTGTAAAATTGTCGTGTGACTTAACGCTTCGCCGGGTAAATGATAAAGTTGTGTACTGTTGCGCAATAGTCTTTCAATGCTGTCCCTTTCCTCGGCATCGAGTCCGTCTAGTCTTAAGAGAGATTTTATCTGCCCGAAACGCTCCTCTGTGCCGGAGGCGGAATACGTGAGGCAAAAACTTTCTCTCGTAAAGGGTTGTATACATCGCGACGCGATCGTCGTCCCGAGCCTCTCGGCAAGCTCGGGGTTTACAATAGTATAGCTTTTACTACATCCTGCTGGGTCTTTATTATTGCGAACCCTTTTACGATTTTTCTTGCCTCTATTTGTCAGTGTCTCTAAATACTGCATACCCATACTGTCGTCCGAAATATTTTCTATTACTCTTAATTCTTTTGTCTCTGTCTCTGATTGTTCGTACTTATTCTTTTCCTCTTCTTCCGAATTATCCTTGATCTTGTTCCCTGTTCTCGTATTGGTTTCATTAATGTCTTGAATCTTGTAACTGTTATGCTTTCCGTGGATTACATATACTGTATCGACGGTAAAATTTTTAGAATCGGGGTCTCGCGTACTATTAGTACCGGGCTCGACTTCTTGAACACAATTATCGACATCGCCTCCCTCTTCCATTAGGGAAGGACGAATATCATCATTAATTTTCTCACTTGTACTTAATTCTCCATGAACATTTGATTTTTGTTTAACCGTTGATACTTGATTTTTAGAAAAATTATTATTCAAAACACATATATTTCCCCTCGTCGAAAATTCGGGGTCCCGTATGGCTATGGTATTTACAGACTCGGGGGTAAAAGTTTCTATCCATTCTGTTTTTCCCCCTTCAACTACGTCGAGTTTTGTCATGATTGTATCCTTCCTGTTTTCCTCGGGTTTCACACCTACAGTTACTACAGGTTCCGATTCCCCTGCAGCTACAGCTATTCCTACTGATACTTCTTTTTCCGTCCCATCGTTATTACCTTCGTGGTCGTGTACTTGTTTATTACCGTTGATGATTTCAGTTTCCGAGCATAAATGTAATACCGGTACCTGTAGTTCTATTGTATGAGGATTATTGTTCGTCACATAAATATATGCTTTACCATTTTTGTTTGCTACTAGTCCGGTCTCGAGACTGATTTCGTGACCAGCATCTAAAAGCGGGAGATATCCTTCCTGAGACTCCAAATTTTTCACGCGAACAAAACACAGCTTCCTAGTTCCGGATGGTATAATTATCGTCTCAGATGCGACAAAAGGGATTCGCAATTGTTGCATTTTTAAAACCCTTTTTTCATAATCAATTATAACTCGATTTCCGTCTAAATATTCCGATCCCAGTATCCCGCCTTCATTAATAGGAAAATCGTTTTCCACTACATGGAAAGTAGAGACACGCCCAAAGACGTTGATTGTTACATATCCGAGTGTGTATATGGAAACCGCGGTGATACCATTCAATTGTAAAATTTCATCTTTGTTGATGGGTGTTGCTGTAGTTACAAAATTTCTTTTTATAATATTGGGTCCAGCCCCCATGTCGACCATCAGAATTATGGGCGTTGTTAAATCGTCGCACTTCAACTCGACTGTGGGGACACTGCTTCCCTTGTGTAATTTAATCGTGTGTATTTTTACAACTCCTGTTTGTCCAAAGCTACTACCGAGATGGTGTGTATCGGGTGCGCGCTCTGGGTGGTCCCCGATGCACCCGTGTTTGGGAGACCGTTGGAGTTTCCCGAAGACTTTCCGTACCGTGTTTCGTTCGCTTGTCTGGCCGGACAATCACGGATGAAATGACCGATCTGCTTACAATAGTGGCACGCGCCGTTAGGTGTGGGGTCGCTTCTAGTAGCATCAGCATAGGTTTGTGAGTTACCGCCGGGGCATTGTGCAGAGTTATGACGATAAGGGCAAAGGTACGCACCGTGACCTTGTTTTTTGCAAATTTGGCATATCACATCGGCCGTTTGTCGAAATTTAAGCCCCTGTGGAACCTGACTATCTTGATTTTTTGCTACCATACCCGTGCGTCCGGCTAGAGACGAGCAATTTTTTGCTTCGTGCCCCCGATTGCGGCATATTTGACACACCGTTTCCTTATTGCTAGGGAGATATAGAATGTAACAGCGATCCGCCGTGTGCCCTCTTTTATTACAATGTTGACATACTGTAATCGTTGTCGTGTTGGAGGCCGGAGTTTTCAATGGAGGGTATAGTTTGAAACACTTACTCGCCACGTGCCCTTTTTTATTACAATTCTGACAGATCGGCACATTTTTTTCCGCGCTACCTGTTCCCTGTGTTTCGGTGACCGGACCTTTCGGCTTACTCGGACAGTTCACCGCTACGTGACCCGTCTCGCTGCAGAGCTGGCATTCTACCTCCTCGCTGGCTATTACTTTCACGCTGCGTTTTGTCTCGGCTCGTGTTTCCCTGGGATTTTGAGAGTCTTTAATTCCTTGGCGTAGAGCGGCACGTGCTATAAGTTGCTTCTCGATCTTTACAGCTCTTTTTACTATATCGTCGAGGGTTCCTTCTGCTGACATGCGTGCCTCTATTTCGGGTTTTAAACCCTGGATGAAACAAGGGGGGAGACTATTGGTGGTATTTCTCCTAAGAACTGCGTCTGCTGGAGTATTATTCTCTGACTCGTAAGCCTCTAATATTCGGAAACCCAAATCGCGTACGCTATTTGCGTATGCTACAACCGATTCGTCCGGTTTTTGATAGATCGAGCCGAGTTCTCCCTGGAGTTGATAGATGTTTCTGGCCGGCGCATAAATGCACTTGAGAAAATCGTATAGTTCTTTTAACGTACCAAATGGTTGCTGAGCTATGGAACGCTGTGGTTCGCCAACGATTTTAATTCTGATTGCTTTAACTAATTGTCCCTCCCCGGCGGGGTCAATCATCTCGAGAGCTTCATCGCATCCTTGTATAAAGGAATTTAGAGAGGTGGTTACTCCGTCGTACGTGGGCACAACCGTTAAAGCGTCTTTAAGAGACACCCTAAGGCCCGCATTAGCCATTTCGAATTTTTTTATTGAGCGTAGGTAAAGTTTACCGGCTGGAGTTTTGTTCTCGTTTATTTGTTGACTTGTTGATTTACCGGGCGTATATTCGCCGGCGGTTATATTTTTTTTGTCGTCGGAGTTGTCGATGGGTTCTTCCGTCTTTGCGTCGCTGTCGGTATTACTGTTCATTTTTCCGGAAATACTTGTCCTAAAGTCTTTTATGGGATATAACGTGCGTTTAGCAATATTCAATTTATCTAATGATGTTCTTGAACTAAGAAATTCACCTTCCGGGGTGTAGAATTTTTCGTTTTCTTCCTCCGCGGGTTCGAGGCTCTGGTCGTAAGGGGTTGTGTCAAGAAGTGACAGATAGGGTCCCGTGATATCGTTTTCCGAAAAATTCTGTATTACTGTTTTTACGCTTTCGTTGTCGCAGTCGTCGTCCTCCTCCAGTTTATGGACGGTGGATGTACCTGGTCTTACTCCCGAAGGTTGCGGAGAGGTTTTTACTTCTCTTTCTCCCGTTTGCTCGTGGCCGGTGGCAATTGTTCGTGCTGTTATTTCCAGTGTCACTAATTCGGATTCGATAAATCGTTGTCTAGTAATTACGTCCTCAGTGTCCGTAGATTCGGTCGTCGTTACTCCCTTTATTGTTAAAGTTTCCGGTCTTTCGTCCGTTAATTTCTCCTCGTACGTGTCTCCTTTTACCTTTTCAGTTTCGACTTCTTCACTTTCATCGGGGATCGTGGGAGTCTCCACCTGCTCCTGATACTCGGTCTCCTTAATATTCAAAGTTCTGTCACCCCTGTGGTTTTGCCGTTCGTTAATGTATTCATGCACAATATTGTCGGGTAGCACGGTATTAGATCGTGTGGAGCGTGTGGCCCGAGATGTCGATTCGCGTTGTTCGTTAGATTTCGAAGAACTCATTTAGAGAAATTATATATATATATTTTTTTTTATCTATGAACCTCGTATTATATTATACTATTATTTTATTTTTATTATTATTATTTTATGTGTTTTTTTTTTTTACTCAAGCTCGCCTCTTCGGATGTTTACGTGACTTGTATTTACTGTAACGTATTTTGTAAGACAAGATGACCTTTCCTGAATTTTTCTTGATTATTTCCTGAGGCTTAACGAGCAGATAGCAGCATACTCGAATAGTTTTCGAAAAGATTTGATATATTCTATCTATCCACATGGGGTGGTAATGGAAATTTTCCAGTGAATTACCATAGGATATTTCATTTATGGAAGCGGATCTCCTGGCTCGGTTTTGAAAGTAAATACTGGGGTCAACTTAACCTGCGGTCTTGTTTCACGTAATTGTTCTTGAGTAAGTTCAGAGAATATATATACCGAAACTTTGATTCGTAGTCGCGAAAGTACCGCGTCTCCTGAAATTTGCCCTTCGTGAGTTCTCTTTGTTACAGTGGGACCCCGTATGTCTATGAATGCCCCGATTCTCCTCGAGAGGATGATATAATCTGTGAGAATTGATTCCCCTCTTAGTTCTTTCCACGTCAAACCCCCCGGGTATTTTTCCAAAAGTTTGTCTTTAACGAATTCTATCACGAGTTTCCTGAATTTCCTGTGTGGCATTGATGCGCGTAGGTTTTGTTGTGCGTGTATATTCTGTATATATTTCTTTTTTTTTTATTCCACTTTCTTTTGTTATATTATTATTACTATTTTTTTTGTATTATTATTATTATATTTTTTTTTATTTATTCTGTGTATTGTCTCAAAATAATTTAGACAAGCACTCCTTTGATCCCGGACGAGCCCCCAAATTCTGTTACGTCCAAACTACCGAGTTTTATTCCTCGAGAATTTGTTGGTAACTGTTGTACCTTTTTAATCGCCTCGCTTTGGTCAGAACGATGAAAAATCGATCTATACCACACCTGGAGTCAATTCCGGTGACAACGTGAGCTCTTTTTTAAGCCTAACCTCGCGGAAAGTTGCTTGGGATAGAGCCCTAGGAATGCTTGTCGTTACGAAAGTCTAAAGGGTATTTAAATCTGTATTCTAACCCCTCGCGCGGTGCCAAGGGTCTACGAACCCTGAGACTACCTGAGTAATCGTACTACCGGAGTGTTTCTTTAAACTGAACTCGTAAGAGATTGACAAACGGAAATCATTAAACGGTCATGCAAAAGGTTACAAGAATAATAAAAATGTACTTACGATGTTATTGGAGAGCAACGAAAGACGGGGAGATTGCGTGATTCCTCTCGTTGATTCGGTGGATCGGCGGTCGCGTATACAATGAATTAATCACGAACAACCGTTTTTTTTATGTTTCACCACTTTTAATGATTGAAGAATAAACAAATTGATGTTAAATGATACACGTAATATTCCTTACAACCGTTGGAATAACTAGGTGATCGAAATAGGTGGAATTATCTCTATGGTGTTAACCGGGAACAAAATTCCGGTAACAAATCAACGATGTCTTAAAAGATATGAGTTTTACAAAAGTTCGAAAAGTAAACTTTACAAAAAATCGAAATTCTGGTGGCTAGAAATTTTGACAGCAAAACGCTCTGTCCGCTGGCTCAACTGACTCTCCCTGAGTGGGCGTTTTTGGTGGATTATATACCCTTTTTAGGCACTCACTATAACAATAGGCAAAGAGTGCCTATTAAAATGACCATCGAGGCTTCTTCACACAGCTTTCGATGGGGATTCCCCGCAGCGTATGCTCCAAAGAAATTAGCTTTTCAGAATTTACTTCGGTGCACCTCCAACTTCATGCGCAATTAATTTGAAGTGACTCCGATGACTGGAAATATTTTTTTTAGCCTGCGGTTGAATAAAAATAGCTTTTTCACTGAATTTATCTTCTCGGACGTCCGTATCACAGTGTAACTTTGGATGGTGCGAACCAATTTTGTTCTCCTTCGCAGGAGTGTTTTATCACATCATGACTATTGTGCACAAACATTTTGAAACTACTGCGAAGCCTTTAATGAGTTGTTCGAAAATAAAAATTCAATTTTGTTCCGCTAAATGTCCGTACGGTGCTCCAATTATGAAGTCTACGAACCAAATTTTTTCTTTTTCGCAGCATTATTTTATTTTATCGAAAGCACTATGCACAGCAAATTTAAAGACATTCCGACGTCTCTGAACATTTTTTTCCAGGCATTTTCCATTTAAAAATCCATTTTCTCCTGTCAAAGGTCCGTACGGCGCTGCAATTTTGAAACCTACGAACGAATTATTCTCTAATTTTCAGCAATATTTCATTGCATCGAAAACACTATGCACAGAAAATTTGAAGACATTCTAACATTTCTTAATATTTTTATTCTACAATTATTTCTAGTGAGGAATTATTTTAAAGGTTATGTTACTTTAATTTTCCAAAAAATTTTTCATCATGTCAGAAAAGAAAATTTGGTTGCGAAAAATAAAACACGAAATATCACACATTGATTTACAAATATTAGCCCTTTTTATTTCGAAAATAATATATTTTGAACGAAACCATTCACAATATTTTACAATACATCATTCACATTCGTAATAAAAATCATAAATTTCACGAGTGCACTGAAAAACTTGGTTATAATTTCACAAAGAAGAATCATCGAATATCCAAAATTATTGCAATTTGCCAAATAAAATTGAAAACAATCGCGACTATTTATTTTTTTTCCGTTCATTCTATCTGTCAAACTTTGGAAGCCGACGACAATTCCATAGTAGACGTGATAAAGTTCGCACACGCCGCGACGTTGATATTCTGTGGCGGGATGAATTGAAATGAAAAAAAAAAAATCTCAGCTTTTTTTTCATTTTTAATGTAAATTACTTTAAGGGGGCTGAGTCACCTAAAAATTATTTTTTTATTTTATTTTTTTTAATTTTTTTTCTGAATGTATATACGGTGTACTACATACACGCCAAATTTTAGATCAAAATTTAAAAAATTACCGAAGTTAGAAGCATTTTAGTAATATTAGAAATATTAGAAATAAATAATGTGTGAAAAAGAAAAAATGCCGAAATGCAATACAAACAATGCCGGAATACCGCATCTCCGCACGTTTCTTTTTCTTCTAATAAGAAGAACAAGGAACATCGAGAAAGGAACATAAAAAAAACAATCGATGCCGAAACTGCGTTCGGTAGGTAACGATTTACCGACCAAAGGGTCGTTACGTCTAATCGATGCGACTCAGATTATCGCCGCTACCGCGCTTTGTTTTGAGTCTGCGATACACCGGCGTAATGTAGCAGCGATGATTTTTACTCGATTGTGTCAATCGGGTAAAAAACTGCGCTTGTAAACTCCGTGTAATTAGTTAATCGTCAGTGTTTACAGTTTTTCCGAATGAACGGAATATATTCTGTATTTTTGCCCGCAATGGTGCAAAAATGATTTTCACAGTGACAGTGTCGCAACGCGAAAAGTCTCGCAGAATTAACCTCATTTTTAAACGTCACATTTGACGTAAGAGTATTTTTTTTTATTTTTTAAACATTTTTTTTGCATTTACGAGATTTGTAAAATAAAAAAAAGAAAAAAAAAATTCTAAATTTTATGTGATAGAAAAAAAAGTGTACATTTTTGTGACAAAAAAAATATAAAAATAATTTTTTTTTATTGTGAATCACCCAAGTTGGTTATTTTCATTAATCTGTGAAATTCATTTTTTGACACTTATATTTTTCTTCGCTTGCCGCAGGTTTCAGGGAGAATGGGCCCACCAATTTTGGATTGCGACGGCTCATTTTCTTCGTAACAGTCAGTGTTACGGAACGAGTGCGGGGATTTTTCATGCGATCAAAAATGGATTTATCGCAAGCCATTATGTGAGTGGTTACGAAACAAAAAGTGGAAAAAGTGAATTTTTTGGTAGTTTTTAACTCATAGCTTCGCCAGCGAAGCTTCAAAAAAAAATCCCCGCACTCGTTCCGCAATAAACTCTCCAATGAAGAAAATAAGAGGTCGCAAGCAAAGATTGATGCTTTCGTTCAGTCCGAAAGCTGCGGCAAAGGAAAAATGTTTGACCATTGCCCATAACACTGGAATACACCGTAGGTCTCCAAAAAAATTTACAGCGGTAGTCTAACATATATATATTATGGAGGTAAAATTAAATTTTTCATTAAACTTATATATACTGGAAAAAAAATTTTTTACTTTTCGATTTTTTAGGTGACTCAGTCCCCTTAAATATTGGGAAACTGCAATTTAATTTTTTCAAATCTCTTTAAAATTTTTTCGAAACAAAAAAAAAATTCAAATTTTATCTCGAATTTTTCCAACCACCCTTCTACTTTCTTTTCAATTGTTTCAATATTTCTATCTTAAAACACACAGGAGGTTCAGGTGAAACGCGCAGCGCGACGTATAAACATATTCGATACGTAGCGCATAACGCGAAGTGTAATCACATTTGGTACGGAGCGCGTAGCGCTACGTGTACCCCCGTGAGTGCCTTAAAAAATGTCCCCTCGGGACACTTTTCGGGGGGTTTGGGGGGCGGAGCCCACCAACAAGGGCCTCTGCGCCCGCAGGGCGCTGAGGCGCTTGTTTTTGTATATGAAGACAATGGTTTGTGTTACATGTAAGATATTTCCTAAAACATGGTGGGGATACATTCGATGAGGTGGACAAATTCGAGGCGGGATTTTGATCGTATGATCGTGCATCGATTGTCCGTTGGGAGGCCCATCTCTAGCAGCGAGGCTAGAGTGGGGTGTAAGAGTTCGTATAGTCCGCCCTGCCGTACGTATCTCCAAGGTTTCGGGCGGTTAAATTTCTCGGAATCGATTGTTCGTTCGGGGCCGTTGAAATCCTTGGTGGAGTGAGAATAATGTTTAGACCCGTACACGAGGTGTTTTATAAATTAATGCGCAAGTATAGACTCCCCCATGTTCCTCACTGTTTTGAAAGGTGTAAATTTTTACTACTTACATTAAACGTTTCGGCAATAAAATAGCTACGTGCATGTTCATTCTTTTCTGAAGAAAGAATTGATACCTCGAGTTGGAATATTAATAATTTCCTCTTGGTCTTGTGAAGCTTATTAAAAGTGAGGATTTCATATTAGTATATTCTTCAGTCGTGGTGCGGGGGTACGTGGTTTCCGGCAGAAATCTGATACTTTTACTACTGTTTCTTTATCGCGTGATTGTTGCTAAGGAGGAACTTCGCACCTTTATTTGTCTCTCTCCTTTTTAACATCAGAAGTCTCTCGGAGAACCGTTGAGGTATTTTGTCGTTATTACCCAAAGGGGGGCGGGCATTGGTTATAGACTACAGCTAGGCATGGATCCTCCATTGTACGTGCGGTTATTCGAAATGGATGGATATAGGGCCCCTCGGTGACATAGGCTTGTGCCGTGGCGTGATTTTATGAATTGGTAATGTGCTCTCGCCTTCGTAATTTGATTTTTATTCGAGCGTACTTTTCTCTAGTCTTTGACTTCGCCGGTCACGCTGAATGTGTCACCCGGATCTCGAATATAAATGAGGATAGAAACAGATTGCGTGAATCATTTTGCTTGACCTATTTGTCGATTTCGCGCTTAGGATTTTGTGTATCCTGTCTGTTACAAGTTTATTCCCTGGGATAGTTATTTTCTTTTCATTTCCTTTCGTTTGCCTTTTTCCTCTCGTCATTCGAGTAGTTTCAGAAAACTTCCTTTGAATCGTATATTCAAAGATAATTAGAGTAATTGAAAGCGATTAAAAGTGCATCTCCCCTTCCTGCAGAGATCCGTATCTACTTCTATTGCCCCTCTCTTTTCTATCCGCGGGGTCTTATTGAGCACAGGCGGCTTTGGCTAGTTACCGTTGGAGTGGTGGCAACTGCCCGAAACATTATTTCGGGGGTCTCTGGCCCAGCGGCAGGTGAACGTAAGTCCCCTTGCCGACGACTCTCCTACTAGCGGTAAAGAAGCGAGTAGATCCTAGGTTACCATAGGCTGGCTCTCTTTTTGGTTTCTTTGGAAACTAGGGAGCGGAAGACGGGGCAGGAATTGACCTTGCCACCGCCAGTTTATACCTAGTTCTGCTTCTACCAAGAGTCTATTTGATCAATTGGTCGATCTGCCTGCCTGTTTTATCTTGAGTCGCGCATATTGATTTTTGTAGGTACTGATCACGGCCGAAAGGTAAAGAGCATTCCTTTACAAGTTATTTTGACATTCTTAAATCCATTCAAGTTTCGTGAGAGGCAGTAAACAAAAGATAAAAAATGAAAAAAATAAAGGTGTCGTTACGCTGGACGTAACAATACAATGAAATAGGATGGCTTGGAATGGAGAGGAATGGCTTGGAATTGCTTGGAATCGAGTGCAATGGCTTGGAATGGAATCGAATGGAATAGAATGGAACATAAGCCATTCTTCAATTGCAGGAGAAGAAGCGACATAATCAATCGATGGAGGCTATTGCGTTGGGCAAAGGCTTGCATCTAAAGCCCTACAAAAAAGTTTTCGGTCTTCATATTGCAAAAAAAAAACGGAAAGTGACGCTACTACATCGAGCACTAACTGACACCGACCTATTAAAGTATGCAAAAATTATGGATATTCCACACCTTCGTGGAGTTTTTATGCGAAATGGTTTACCGAAGAGTTGTCCATTCATACAGGTGTTACGTCCAAATTACCGAGTTTTGTACCTCGACATTTTGTTGGTATCTGTTGCACCTTTTAAATCCGCTCGCTCTGCTCTGAACGATGATAAACCGATCTATACCATACCTGGAGTCGATTCCGGGTGACACCGTGAGCTCTTTTTTAAGCCTAACCTTGCGGAAAATTACTTGGGATAGAGCCCTTGGAATGCTTGTCGTTACGAAGGTCTAAGGGTATCAACATCTGTGTTCCACTCCCTTAGCGAATAGCCGGGGGTCTATGAATACCGAGACGACCTGAGTCGTACTACCGGGGTGTCTCTTTAAACGGAACTCGTAGGAGATTGACGAAGGAAATCATTAAATAGTCTTGCAAAAAGTCACAAAGAAAAATAAAGGTGTAGTTACGTTGCTATTGGAGAGCAGCGAATGACGGTGAGATTACGTGGTATCTCTCGTTACTTCTGCGGATCGGTGGTCGCGTGTACAATGATGAACCACGATCAACCGTTTCTTAATATTTCACCACTTTTTAATGATTGAAGCATAGACAAATAGATGTTAATGGTACACGTAATAGTCCTTACAAACTTTGGAATAAGTAGCTGATCGATAGGTGAAATTATTTCTGTGGTGTTAACCGGGAACAGAATTCCAGTAACAAATCAACGATGTCTTAAAAGATATAAGTTTTACAAAATTCGAAAAAAAAGTTGAGTTTTTAGAAAATCGAAATTCCGATGGCTAGAAATTTTGACAGCAAATCGCTCTGTCTGCTGGCTCAACTGACTCTTCCTGAGTGGGCGTTTTCGGTGGGTTATATACTCTTTTTTCCGTATTCGAAGACAATGGTTTGTATTACATGTGAGACATTTCCTAAAACATAGTCGGGACACATTCGATGAGGCCGACGAATTCGAGGCGGGATTTTGACCGTATGATCGTGCATTGATTTTCCGTTGGGAGGCCCGTGTCTAGCAGCGAGGCTAGAGTGGGGTATATGAGTGCGTCTCGTCCGCCCTGCCATACATATCTCCAAGGTTTCGGGCGATCAAATTTTCTCGGAATCGATCGTTTATCCAGGCCCGTTGGGATCCTTGGTGCAGAGAGAATTGTGCTTAGAGCCGTACACGAAGTGTTTCGTAAATTAATACGCGAGGTTCGACTCTCGCACGTTACTCATCGTTTCGAAAAATGTGACAACCGACTACTTATATAAAAACTTTCCGGTAGTAAAATTAATACGTGCATGGTTTTCTTCTCTCAAAAATCGATAGGTTGTAGTGGAATATTAATAATATCCTCCTAGGTCTGTGGTCTTATTAAATTGAGGATTTCATAGTTGTGTATTCTCTAATTATTCGACTCGTGGTGCGGGGATACGTGGTTTCCGGCAGAGTTCTGATATTTTGACTACTATTTCTTGACCGCGTGATTGTTGCCACGGAGAGGCTTCATACCTCTTCCTCCGCTTGACATCAGAAGTCTCTCGGAGACCCGTTGAGGCATTTCATCGTTATTATCAGGGGGGGTATTAGTTATAGTGTAAAGTTAGCATAGCTCCTCGATCGTACGTGCGTTTATTCGAGGTGGATGGGCAAAGGGCCCCTCGGTGACATAGGCTTGTGCCGCGGCGTGACTTTATGAATATGTAATGTGCTCGCGCCTTCACAGTTTGATTTTTATTCGGACGTGCTTTTCTCTAGTCCTTGATTTCGCCGGTCATTTAGAATGTGCACCCGGATCTTGAATGTAAATGAGAATAAAAACAGATCTTGTGGGGATCATTTGTCTGTCATTTGTTTCGTTCTGCAATAACGTTTTACTCCGTAACATGCTTTTCTCCCGTTGAGACGAATTTTCCCGATTTCATTTGCTTATTCTCATTATTTTCTCATTATTAGTCTCATTATTTTCCATAATCCTGTGCCTTCGTTTCTCTCTTCACGCATCTCTTGTTACTAATTTTGATTAATACGCGGTTAAAATGATCCTTTCACCAACACAAAAATCTCCATTGATTCTCCATCGAGCGATAACCATGGGACTCCTCAACAACCTCTCATCAGAACGATAGTCACCTATTCGTAAGACCACGGTTTCGAGTACCTAGACCGCATGGCGACTATTTTAATCATGGTAAAGAAGATTTAACGTTCCAAACATCTACGAACAGTGATCGATAACAGATCGGTAGTTCGTTGGTAATTGGTAGATTACCATAGGCAATCGTCAATGATAGGTCGATTGTTCGATGGTTGATCGCGGGTTACCGTACGCGGGATCTCCCTATAGTTATTTCCGTGAATAATAAAAAAAGAGATAGTGACGGGAGATCATAGACCATCCCTAGTCGCTTTCGATTTATCCCATGGATCATTTTCATCGAAGGTTTGTGTTGAAAATTGATAAAACTCTTGTTTGTTCTATCAAGTATCGCATTTATGGATTTAAATATCGATCTCGCGAAATGATGAAAGTGCTCACTATCCGATTTCAACAATTCTATTGCTCTTCATTAATTGAATCTAAATTCCTGCTAGAATTAATTTCAAATAAAATAAGTCTTTACACCGGACGTAACACAGGAATCTGCAATTATCAATCTAGACGATAACAATGGAGCTGATACACACTGGGGCGCATACAAAAAGTTTGATAACAATGTTATATACTTTGATAGTTTCGGTGATCTTCAATCACCGATAGAATTTATAAGTTATGCAGGTGTCGGTAACATGAAATATAAATATAAACAATATCAGACATATGATACAGTAGAAAGCGAACATTGTGACGTGATTTTTTGAATCATCGTCACAAAAACCAAAACAACCGTGACTCGCATAAAAATACCGATTTTAGTCCGGAAGTTTCGAGTTACTGCCACTCCCAGCGACTTAAGATACCGTCAAGCTCTCGTTAAGATATCGATCGAGATTTTGTGCAGTTTACCTTTTATGTTTTTGTGAGTATTACGATTCCTTCCGATATCGTTCATTATTTCAGCTCAATTCTAGTTTTAAGATTTAGTTTCGTTCAGTTTGCTTCAAAATTTGAGATTCAGTTTAGTTCAGTTTTGGTCGGGATTCTCGAACTCACTTGGTGGGATAACGTTTGGAAAATAAAAAGCCCAAGTGAAGGAAAGACTCGACGACGTTTCCTGCAAATAATCTAAAGACCGGTGCAATCCCGGCACTCCAAGAAATAGTGCAATGCGTTGAGATCAGGCGGACGTATCGTTTGGTCCAGGCAAGAGTGGTGGAACCCCTTGCGCTGCGTGTAGTATGCGTGCGTATCTCACGCATTGACTAGGGGAAACGATTGCGAAGATTCGTTCAAGTTACCGCGTTATAGTATCGGCTCTCGATTCGACAAAGTTATGAGATGGTTGAGAGGGCAGTAGTTATCGATCAAGATCCCGAAAATAATAATGATAATTCGTTACGAATTCTCGTAGGCAAATTGACACTCTACCGAGAGCTGCCCTCGAGGTAACTTGGGCCTCTCTCGTGCTCCCGTTGTCGTAGGCTTCGGCCTATTGTTCTCGCGCTTGAGTTATCGAAGTGTTGTGTTATTATGGCGTCTCGCTTGGGTTGCCGTAGATCCCGATATATCGTTCTCGCTCTCGTGTTCGCGCGTCTCGTTCTCGTTCGCGTTCGTTCGTCGATTCGTGTGTTTCGCGTGTGCTATCCTCGGTAGAATTCCGAAAGAAATTCTTTTCGTGTTGATAATTCGATCGATGGGTTATGATTAACGCTCTCGAGTTGTAGTGCATATGTGTGAGTTCTCGTGGCATCGTGGTCGCTTGACTCGCTTCGATCTTTCGATCAGCTGAGTACTCGCGACTCGCGTGCGTGCGATCTTGTGGCTTCTCAGCCAAAAATATTAGTTTTCGATCCCGATTAAAGTAACGTTGACGTTTCGATCTCCGTTTCTAGTGAGCTATTCTATTGACCTCGGATCGCGACCAAACTACCACAACCCGCATCCTGAGCAATCGTGCATTTCCGCAACCGTCCGCTCTCGCGAATGCATCGACGTTAGTTCTCGTTTTCGTTTTAGTTTCCGTTTTGTTCTGTTGTTCGTTTCGTCCTTGCGGAGGTCGCCGGTCCACCGACCTCCAGGTTAGTCCGGTTGTTAATACCGGCGAAACAAAATTAAGTGGCGCCCACCGGGGCGCCGCTGCATCCGCAAGAGTGAGCAGCCGAAGGTGACGTGAGATTTCGAGAGCGCGTTTTTTTGTGAGTTCCGATTTCGTTTTTTTGAGTTTTTGAATTTATTTGAATAATGTTTAGTGTTGCGCTCGAGATCACGGAAAACTCGTCACAGCGCATGTGCGCGAGAATCGAGGAATAACTATCTAATGTATACACTCCGCAATGGTTTTTTTTTTCGCTCCGGTGACGCTTTGCTCGATGCGTGAAGTTTTTATGATTTTTTTTTTTTTCGATTGTTTTGCGGACGAACGGGGCTTACAATCTTTTCGGAGACTCGGAAGTAACAGACTTGAAAATTGAATCGAATTCCCTTAAACGATTAAGACTTTTCCGATTGATTTATAGGCAATCACTTAAAAATAGGCAAAGAGTGCCTATTAAAATGACCATCCGTTGCTCTTCAGACCTCTGTCGGTGGGGTTACTCCGCAGCGCATACTCCAAAAAATGTAATTTTCCAGCATTTACTTCGGTGTACCTCCAACATCATGCGTAGTCAATTTTAAGTCACTCCGATACCTGGAAATATTTCTTTTAGCTTGCTGTTCACTAGAAATAGGTATTTTGCAGTATTTATCATCTCGGACGTCCGTATGGCGCTGTAATTTTAGACTGTGCGAACCAATTTTGTTCTTCTTTGCAGCGTTTTTTTATTACATTATTGTAAGTATGCACATCACTTTTAAAACCAATCTGAGACCGTGAAGTTTTTTTTCTAAAAAATTATTGGTCACAATTTGCCTTTGCCTTCCGTCAAATGTCCGTACGGTGCCATCATAATGAACTCTACGAACCAATTTTTTTCCCCTTCGCATCATAATTTTGTTTTATCAAAAACACTATGCACAGCAAATTTGGAGACAATCCTACATCTCAACTATTTATTCATCACAATGTTCCATAAAAAAATTATTTTCTCACATCTGATGTCCGTACGGTGCTCCAATTAAGAATCCTGGAAACCAATTCTTTTCACGTTCGCAACAATATTTCATTGCATCGACAGCACTATGCCCAACAAAGTTGGAGTCATTCCGACAAATCTACTTTTTATTATAAAATAAAAAAAAGTTGTTACAATTCGCTTTGCTTCAAAGGTTATGTTATTTAAATTTGCCAAAAAAAAATTTTTCATCGTGTTAAAAAAAACCTTCAGTTGCGAAAAATAAAACACGAAATATCACATAGATTCACAAATATTGGCGCTTTTTATTTCGAAAATAATATATTTTCACCGAAAATCATTCACAACATTTTACAATATTGTATTTACATTCGTAATGAAAATTATAAATTTCATGTGTTCACTGAAAAAATTGGTTATAAACTCACAAAGACAATTCATCGAATAACCAAAGTAATTACAATTTACCAAATAGAACTAAAAAAAATCGCGAGAATATATTTTTTCATTTTATTTTATCAGTCAAACTTTGGAAGCAGATGACGATTTCATAGCAGACGGAACACAGATGCTCATACGTACACGGCGCGCGTACTCTGTGGCGGGACCATTTTCAACTAAAAAAAAATCGACATCTCGTTTCAATCTTTGTTCGTATTTTATCTAAAATACACATTGACTCTACGCGTTATTGTGCAGATAAAAATGGTGAAATGTTGAAAAATAGTACATTATGCTACAAGGGAGGAAAGTGCGTAATTTTCACTGAGGGTGAGGTTTGCTGGCCCGAGCGCAGCGAGCGCAGCAATCACACGAGGTGAAAATACGCTCCTCCCGTGTGGCATACGATACTTTTTTTCCGACTGTGCTAAAAATCGACCATATTTTTATGCCCGCAACGGCCTAGCGGCACAAATTACCGATAAGAGAAACTAGGGCCGCGATTCAGGAGCGGTCGATTGATGCGTATTTTTTATATATGAATAAATAAATAAAAAAAATTAATTAATTAATTATTTATTGATTTATTTAATGTCATTCGCGGCTTCATTTACTTTAATTCCCGCTCAGCTACTTTTATTCCCGCTTTATCTTCTATAAAGTGCGAGTACGAGCGTGCAGCAACAGTTCAGACAGTTATCCGACACTGTGCGGCTGCTAGTGACGAGTATACTATCGACGAGACTCGTGCAAAGGGTCTGCTCAAGTAGTATATCTTAGCTATAGTCGGACGATAGTCTGAACTACGTTTAAGGAACTATTGTAAAGGGAACATTATGCATCTCAGCACCCAGAATAAAGGGCAACATAATTTCCTGCACATCTCGTGTAATTCTTACATTCGCTTGGGTTCCAACCCTTAACCGGTACATCCCAAATAATTTAAAGGGTTCAATTCCCAACGTCGGGGCTCAGCTTAGCTACCCGAGATTCGGCGGTATAACACAAGAAAAGAGTCGATATCTTTTTTCGCTGTCGAGATATGATTTTTTTTAGGCGAAGACTAATTTCGCGAATTTTCGTCAAAAAAAGAATCGTTTTTTCAAATTTCTCGAATTTGACGGCTCTAATCTATTCCTCTCATAGAAATCGTATTTACAAACTGACTCTACGCGGTATTGCGCCGATGAAAAGTGTGCAATATTGAAAAATTGTATTTTTTATCCTTCGACCGTCGAAGATACATCGCATTCGAAATGTTTGTCAATCCCCCCCCCCCCCCACCCCCCCCAAAAATCTCCCTGCGGGACATTTTTGAAGTCACTCATAGGGGTACACGTCGCGCTACGCACTCCGTATCGAGTGTATTTAAGCTTCGCGCAATGCGCTACGGATGGAGTATGTTTATACGTCGCGCTCCGCGTTTCATTTCGAAAGTACGTATGAGGGAAAAACATTTATCAGTTATGTAAATTGATTCATAGTGTTAAACATTCGTCGAATAAAAACATTTCGTTTTAATACAAATTGATTATTATTATTCATGACGGATATTTTCTTTTTGGTTGACGATAAATTGTCAAATATTGAGACACGAAACAAATATAACGAATTGCATCGCGTAGAACTTGATGAAATTAATTTAACGAATCGAATCATATCTAGTAAAGTCGTTTTATTGGCTTAAAACTTATGACCAGTGTTAGACCGCCGGAACCCAGCTAGCTACTCTGAGTCGGTGGTACCGGAGATTCGCTCCGATATTATGTTATAGGGATTACCAGTCAAGGGTTGGAACCCAAGTAAGAATTGAACCGAAGATTAATTACAAAGGAATACTTTATTCGTTAGAAGTCTTACACGTAGATACAGTTTATATGTTCCAATATTCCGTTGGAACAGTTGTACAGCTCACACACGTGGTGTTCACACAGTTCACACACGTGGTGTTTACACAGTTCACACAGTTCACACACGTGGTGTTTACACAGTTCACACAGTTCACACAGTTCTACGTGTATCAATTAACAAGATTATTACCTTAGATCTTGCCGGACCAAACGTACAGTTCACGAGTCGATTAACAACTGTCTGACACTCGATCTCTGTTCCCTTTATATGAACGGAGATCGATGTCAGCTCGTATATTTTTGTTATTACTTATCATGAGCTCGCGCCACACTTTACCGAGCGTAAAGTGGAGCGTTCGACTCAGCGGATTCCCTTGATGATGGGCATCGTCTCGATGCTCTCATTTCACCATCTTTTGTTAAATGTCTTTTACCCCAATTTCCGTATGAATTCAGAGAACGGAGTTACCTCAAATTGCGTAAAGCCGACTCAGGTGTTTGACGAGTTTCGCAATCGGACGCTCGCCGAGGAGGCCTCGGTCGCGAAACTGCTGACTATGCGTTTGGTGCGACGATGGCACGCTTAGGCGTATGCCACTCGAATTCCTTGTATCTCGTCAGTGTGTATGTAGTACACATGTCGCAAGGAATTCGACATTGTACTTATATTTAATATTCCTCGTATAGAGTTATATTTCCCATCTATGCCTTTACCATTTCCCATGTACCAAGTACAGGGGTTCCGCGGTACAACACCAGATTTAATGAGTATAAAACAAACACACAAAAAATGGACAACACCAACACGATTACCATTTAGCATTCAGGTCAAATATCCCCTTTAAATTCTTCCCCTTCAATGTTTTTTTTTCTTCCCCATAATACATGGAATCAGTTCGTTATCGTCTCTGTAGAAGACCGAAGCATTAGAGAAGAGAAGTTCAAGAAATTTGCTTTTCTTTGTGATTTTCAATGAAATTTTGTTGATATTTATGTTGCTGCAAAGAAATGCTATCTCGAGAACGAAAAAATATATCGTCTTGGTTCCTGTCTTGTATTGAGGAGGGAGTAGTACGTTACTCAAATAAAAAAATTGTCATCTTGGATGGCTCCGAAATATTTTTTACAAATTGATGAAATTCTCGAAAAATTCGACTACGAAGGTCCTCTTATGAAAAAAATTCGTCTCTAACATTTGAGATGTATTTTTCTTCTTTCTCATAATACATGGAATCAGTTCGTTATTGTCTCTGTAGAACAGGCAAGTATTGGAGACGAGAAGTTCGAGAAATTCGATTTTTTTTTTTTGTTTTTCAATGAAATTTTGTTGATATTTATCGTCGCTTAAAAAAATCTTAGCATCAAAATTTAGCATCATATATCATATTTTTAAAAATTTTATTTAATTACAAACAAGGATAAGTTGCTCCGTCCGGAAAAACTCGTAAAATCGACAAATTCAGTTTTTTTTTCACTTTGTCGATAAATAATTGTTTAAAATTGTTCTTTAAGAGTACAATTGTTTTACGTAAATACGATTTCTATGAGAGGAAAGGATTAGAGACGGCAAATTCGAGAAATTTGAAAAAACGATTCTTTTTTTGACGAAAATTGGTGAAATTAGTCTTTGCTTAAAAAAAATCATATCTCGGCAGCGAAAAAAGATATCGACTAGTTTCTTATCTTGTTTTAAAAAGGAGAAAATACGTTGCAAGAAATAAAAATTGCAGTTTTTTTTATTAACTGTAAACGAATAAATCGAGTGAACATAATTGACAAAGATTTCGACTGCGATGAATCTTCGACGGTCGAAGGATAGAAAATTATTTTTTTCATGATTGCACACTTTTTATCTGCGCCATAACGCGTAGAATCAATTTGTATTTGGGTAAAATACGAACAAAGATTGAAACGAGATATCGATTTTTTTTTAATATGAAAATGATCCCGCCACAGAGTACGCGCGCCGCGACGTATGAGCATCTGTGTACCGTCTGCTATGAAATTGTCATCTGCTTCCAAAGTTTGATTAATAGAACAAAACGAAAAATTATATACTCGCGATTTTTTTTAGTTCTATTTGGGAAATTGCAATTATTTTCGATATTCGATGAATCTTCTTTGTGAGTTAATCAGCAATTTTTTCAGTGAACACGTGAAATTTATAATGTTTATTACGAATGTGAATAAAGTATTGTAAAATATTGTGAATGTTTTTCGGTGAAAATATATTATTTTCGAAATAAACGCGCAAAATTTGTGAATCTGTGTGTGATATTTCGTGTTTTATTTTTCGCAACCGAAGTTTTTTTTAACTTGATGAAAAATTGTTTTTTGGCAAATTTAAATAACATAACCTTTGAAGCAAAGCTCGTTGTAACCACTTTTTTTGAAAAATTTTATAATCAAAAGTAGATTTGTCGGAGTGACTCAAAATGTGTTGTGCATAGTCCTTTCGATGTAATGAAATATTGTTACGAAAGAGAAAAGAATTGGTTTGCAGGATTCTTAATTGGAACATCGTACGGACATGAAATGCGAGAAAATTATTTTTTATGGAAAATTGTAATGAAAAAATAGTTAGCGATGTAGGATTGTCTCCAAATTTGCTGTGCATAGTGCTTTTGATAGAACAAAATGATGTTGCGAAGGAGAAAACAATTGGTTCGTAGAGTTCATTATGATGGCACCGTACGCGCATTTGACGGAAGGCAAAGGCAAATTTTGACCAATAATTTTTTAGAAAAAATACTTAAAGGTCGCAGTTTGGTTTTAAAAGTAATGTGCATACTTGTGATAATATTATAAAAAAATCCTGCGAAGGAGAACAAAATTGGTTCGCACCATCCAAAGTTACAGTGTGATACGGACGTCCGAGAAGAAAAATTCAGTGAATAAGCCATTTTTATCGAACCGCAGGGTAAAAAAATTATTTCCAGTCATCGGAGTCACTTCAAATTAACTACCCATGAAGTTGGAGGTACACCGAAGAAAATGGTGAAAAACTAAATTTTTTGGAGCATACGCTGCGGAGTAACTTCATCGAAACCTGTGTGAAGAGGCCTCGCAGGTCTTTTTAATAGGCACTCTTTGCCTATAGTTTGTAACGGGGGTTTTCGTCGGAAACTTATATTCGGATAGGGACAACGGGAAAATTAAATAGTCGTAGGCGGTGAGGGGATAGTTAACAGAAGAAATAGAAATTTATTATAATCTCGGAAAATAATACAAAGAAATTGGGAGGGGAAAATAAGAAATAATAAACTGTCGTAAAGAACAGGAAAAAGAAAATAAATGAACAAGAATAACGCAAATAAACCTTAACAATAATCGCAACTAAATAATAAGTGAACTAAAATAATAATAAACTAAACGGGAAAATAATAATGACTCAAAAGATAATAATTACGGCAAGGGGATGATCGGGGAACAGTAATAAAAGATTTTACGGTGGTTGCCACGAGGCGAACCTCGAGGCGTACGCGTTTCGTAGCAAGGGAAAATGTCGACGGGACTATCGAATGTTTTCAGCAACGGGACGACGGGTCCTCGGAAAAATTACAGCGAAGATCGCGGGGAAATTGCTGACAAAATAACTCACAAAAATATCTCAAAGTCCGTGGGAAACTATTCACTTACTAGTCTTGGGCGCCAGTTACCTTTGACGGGGTAACGCCGTTATGCGATTCGACTTAAGTCGACAAATGTTTAAATTTACTGGAAGTACGGAATAGCCGGCAAACTCAAAGGGACAGCAGAGGGCTCAGGGGAGGGTCAACCGATCTGTGGGCTCGCAATTTAATGCCTTCGGCGTTTACACGAATTTTCAGGGACTACATGGTAATATACGGGGGGGGGGGGGGAGTACACGATTAAACGCACTTACTAGACTATCGCACGCAAGATAATGTCGCACGCCACTCACCACGTGCACGAGTCCTCGCCGGCAAATGGCGATACTTGAAAAATATACGATAAAATACCGAAGTGAATACCGGTCACTTCACTGACTTTCCTGCAGGGAAAATATCGGGGGAGAGTCGGGGGAAATAATCACGCGGGAGGGAAAACTATTACTCGCAGATATCACACACTCTGTACAATAATTCGGACGATCCTCGTACAATGGCGGAGATGGGGAGGATCGCCGACACACGTGCTTATTCTATAATGGCTCGAACGAGGCTGAGGTAACGCTCTTCTTCTTTGCGGAAGTCTTCTCCGACATCAGCGCGACGGAAGGCGGTGGTGAGAGAGAGAAGAACGGTACTCGACGTCGGCCGATAATTCGCTCGACCGACGGACGAGGTGTCAGATGGCGGCAGCGATATTGATTTATCGTCGCTCAAGGCATTGAGCGACGATCGAGAGCGGCGGAGCGGCGGTGGTCAGTGAGAGAGACGACGGGACGACAACGTTGGATTCGGACAGCGACGAATCCTTTCATCGTCGAGCGAATATCTTCCGTCGCTGTTTCCCACTCTCTCTCTGTCTCATTCGTTGTCTCGGCATTTCGGGTCTCTCTCGGTGTCTTGCTGAGCGTTACCTTATGCGCGGGGATACATGGGCGGAAGGGGGGGGGGGCAACTATAACGCGCGCTTCTGTTAAAGGGGCTCCGTGGTGAGCGGAGCCTCGATTCGAGTTCGCGAAAAAACAACTGTGCGAATTTACTTCGTTACAAGTTATATTGAGTGCCTAAAAATGCAAATGTTTATTTTGTCGACGAATTTCCAAAGTTTTTTTTTATTTTACAAATTTTCGTCAAAAAACGATTTTTTTTTGCTAATTCTCACATTTGCTATTCCTAATCCTGATTAGAAGTAAATTATGAATAAATAAAAATATACAATATTGTGACGCGATTTTTCGCAATCATCGTCACAAAAACTAAAACAACCGTGACTCGCATAAAAATACCGATTTTAGTGCTGAAGTTTCGAGTCACTGCTTCTCCCAGCGACTTTTGATACCGTCAACCTCTCGTTAAGATATCGATCGAGATTTTTTGCAGTGTACCCTGTGCTATTTTTTTTGTAATTATTACGATGACTTTCGATACCATTTATTATTTCAGTTCAATTCAAATTTAAGATTTAGCGTCGTTCAGTTTTGCTTTAAGATTTGAGATTCAGATTTAGTTCAGTTTTGGTCTGGATTTTCGTCTTTATTTGGTGGTGTAAGTCTCGAAATAAAAGCCCAAATAAAGAAGAGACCCGATGAAGTTTCGCACGAATACGCTAAAATCCCGTGCAATCCCGGCACCCCAAGTATTGTATTTTACACATTGACTAGGGCAAGCGATCACGCAGATCCTTCGAAATTACCGCGTTATAGTATCGGCTCTCGATTCGATAAAGTCATGAGATGGTTGAGAGGGCAGTAGTTATCGGTCAAATTCCCGAAAATAATCATTCTCTCTCGCGCTCCCACTCTCTCTCTCTCTGTGAGTACAACTGCACGCTTCTGCCTGTCGCTTAATTGTCTGCTTGAATTTTTACTGCTCCGTCCTGCCTTCGGGCGATATCTTTTCAGAATCGAGCAAGCCTAACACTGCTTTCCAATTGAATCAATGTGCCTTGAATGGTCCGGTCGGTTTTGCTTCGCAATATTCGTTGGAAAATCGATCTTTCACATAACCTCAATCTCGGCGCCATTCTCCATCCTTATCTGACATCGTGGAGCGACGCCTGCGCATGCGCTGTGATAGCCGAACTGACCTTGAACCTTTGCTGCGCCATCTACAACTTCTGCGCAGCTTATTTGTACGCATGCGTTAATTCGCTGTGACTGACCTTGAGCAACTTCTACGCCATCTACAACACTTCATCCGATTGGTGCCATCTGTCAATCATCGATCAACGCTTTCTGGACAGACGACGACTGTCGTACCGGCTGCCATCGAGGTTCGATCCTCCTCTTGCTCTCGTGGTACTCATCGATTTGCATGTGGACTAACTGTTTGAAGTGCACTAAATTCATTGCTGGCGAAATCGCTACTTGTCCCGATTGCAGCCGAAAATTTCATCCCGGTTGCGTCAAGTACTATCTTGCTACCAGATCATCCTTATCATGCTATCGGCTATCGCTTAAAACAGAGCCGGACACTATGAATCAACGCAATCTTAATTTACCACAGAGCCCGTTTCCACAGGCTGCGACCCAACCTGTCACTCTCGATACGGTTTTTGCCTATCTGAAAGACTCGGATGCTCGAATGTCCGCGATTATTGCTTCCCAAACTCAAGTCAATAACGATCTAAGTTACAAACTCAAAGATTTACCGGAACTTATTCAGACGGTCACCGCTAACTCTAATCGAAGAGCTGCTCTCGAACAGGCCAACGCTCAGCTTCATCAAGAAGTATCGTCGCTTCACTCCCTTATTGCTCGTCAGCCTGCCGTTTCAAAAAGTGAGCTCGTAATGTCTGGCTTCCCTCCTAATCTCGCGCTTCCTCCGGACGATCTCGTGAAAAAAGTGCTTATTGCGTTAGGCTTGGATACGCTCGTCAACCACGTTCTCACCGCTCGTATTCTTGTAAAAAAAAATCCTCCCGAAAATGCATCTCGATCGTCGGTCTCAATTGTAACGGTACTTACTTCTAACTCCGTATGCGATGCAGTTATTAGTGCTAAGCGGGCGAAGCGCGACCTCAAGCTCAGTGAAGTGCTTGGTTCTCAGGCCACTGACAGCGTCTATATCAACGATCTGTTACCAACTGAATTGTACAATCTTCTTCGTCAAACTAAGACCCGCGCCTCGCAAACTAATTACAAACATGTATGAGTTCGTAACGGTATCATTCGTGTCAGGAAAGACAACGGACTTCCGATCATAGATATTGTCAGCGCTAGCGATCTCGAAAGACTTGTCTGATTCTCCACGACTGATCACGCTAACGTCACTCGCCGTCGCTACTTGAGCCCTTGCCTACTCAAACTAATCTGCGAATCATTCAATTTAACGTCAACGCTCTACTCGCGCACGTCGATCAAGTTCGGCACCACTTTGAGAACAAATATTCACGACAGTTAGAACTATAGTTCCTCTTCCCTTATCATTGCAAACGCCATCTGCTCTCTACTAATTATTGCTTACACCTTTATATTTTTATATTTGTATATGTTAATATTTTTATTGAAGTTATCACTTACAATTAATAATTTTCGTTTTTCTTTCTTTTTCTTCAGTTTATAACCCGTCTATATATTTTATCTTGATTGTTATTTTCAGAGTACGTAATTCTGGCTATTCTTAAACAGCAATTATCCATTTAAGTGCATACGATGCTCACATTACAACCGTACTCACATTTATCCAATTATGTATCTTTTAAGGTCTAGATTTATCCATTTATCTATCTTCTAAGTTTTAGATTTAAGTCTTTGTTTATACCTTATATTCGAATTTGCCCCATAGTATAACTAGGGCATAATAAAAACACACATCACATCACATCACAGGCTGCGGCCTATTGTTCTTGCGCTCGAGCTATCGAAGTGTCGTGTAATCGCGTCGTCTCGCTTGAGTTACTGTGGATCCCGATATATCGTTCTCGCTCTCGTGTCCGTGCGTCTCGTTCGCGTTCGTTCATCGACTCGTATGTTTCGTGTGTGCTATCCTCAATAGAGTTTCGACTGAAATTCTTTTTCGAGTTGATAATTCGATCGATGCGTTACGATTAACGCTCTCAAAGTTCAGCTATCGCGATAGAGTTCTCGTGGCATTGTAATATGCAGATCCCGCCGAATTACGGAGAATCTACGCTATTTCGATGAGTTATTTTCGTCAGAAAATTCATCGATCACGTACATTGTTCGTTTTCGTTTTGCGCGCTTCGATTTCTCGATCGGCTGAGTGCTCCCGAATGCACTTGTGTGCGATCGCATGGCACATTGCCAATAACTAATTGTCCTCGTTATTTGCTATTGAGATTTCGATTTTGGATTTCGTTTGCTATTCTATTGACCTCGGATCAAACAATCCGGGGGGGGTTCAATTGCAAACAATTTTTTATCGACAAAGGGAAAAAAAACTGAATTTGTCTATTTCACGAGTTTTTCCGGACCGAGCAACTTATCCTTGTTTGTAATTAAATATAACGCCCGCAGGGCGCTGAGGCGCGTGTTGCTTTTATGGTGGCGTCACTCTACTTATTATTAAATAACGATGCGTACTTAATTAACACTGTAAGAATAAACACAGGCGTCCAAGAAAACAAATCGTGTATGTGTATTGTATCTTTTGTGACGCCGTTTTTTGCCACGAGCGTCACACGCGCGCCGCGCGGCCAGATTAGTGACGAGACGAGGCAATGGCAGGCGAAAGAAGAGATAAACGTAACAAAACCCGCGTTGAGCGATGATGAGACGAGGAACTTGTTCCCGAAAAAAATCATTCATCCCGAATTAATCAATAAAATTTATAAAATAACAAAAAAGTACAGTTTGGCATATAGGAAAATCGATACCGTATGAGAATGAGTATGTCGCGTAGTAGAGAGAGCGAATTCGAAGGCTGTGCGAATGTAGTGTGATTGACTGAGTGGATGATTTGAGTTTTGGGTTTTGGGTTGTGAGTTGAGTTGAGTTTTGAGTTGTGAGTTGAGTTGAGTTTTGAGTTGAGTTGAGTTTGAATTTCGAGTATGAGCGCGAGTTGTATGAGTGGAGTTTTGAGTGTATGTGAGAGTATGACTGGGACTACGATGGGAAAATATTCGTTAGTTGGAGGAGGAGGGGTTGAAAGGGTGGCGTGGAAAGGAGCCGAGAGTTCGGGCTACCCACCACCCGATCACCCCAATCCTATGAGATTTCTCGCGGATTATCAAGTCCGGCTGGAAAACCGGCGCACAGGTGATAGAGGGGTGAGCGGAGGTCGGCGTTTTTGAGTTTTGCGTATGTCGCGTTTGGAAGACCTTGTCGGAGGGGATTGGACCACCCCGTCGGCAAGGATTGCCGGGTCCATTTAGGGTAGGGGTCCCGAGCTCGCCTCTGTGTGTGTGACCGCGGGGATATCCCTCCCAACCTCGTAGAACGAGAGGACGGTGGGCGGGAAATATCGGGCCTAACACCAGCCCGATGCGTAACCCGGTGAGTGGGGATTGAAATGACGAATGTGTGTGTGTGTGTGTATGAGATTTTGCACTCGGCTCTCTCTACTCGAGTTTCGGGAATTCGGTTTGCGTGAACTTTTGCGAATTCTTGACTTTACGAGTCTTCTGGTACGAGCCGTCGTCGAGAGAGGACCTCCGAGGGAGACTCCGGTAGTATTTACCGTGAGTGCCTCGTGGAGACGCACCTCCGACGTGTTGAGTAGGTGAGCAAGTAAGCGATGCATTATTTTCTTTGGATTATTTTGCCGCTTTATTCCAATCCCGTTCGATAAAAATCTTGAATTCTCGTTCTTTCGATTGAGTTCGATTTTCCAACGTATTTATTTCCGTTGGGAAAATGAGCGCGTTGAGTTTCCTCGTCACGAGAAGAAACTCCGCGAGAATTTGCGAGATACCGAAAAAAAAAAGTTTCGAGCTCGAGCCGAACCCCTCACTACGTGAGCGCGGTGAGAAACTCGCTCCGATCTCGGTAGTGAGAGCTACGAACGGTGAGTGAGTGATTCTACGTCATCATCGTCCTCGGTAAGTGCGGCATAGGCGTCTTTTGTCGAGAATTGTCCAGCCTTCGCCTCGTCGCTAACCACGAAACTGTAAGCGCCTGCGCCATGTCACAAAGAAATTGTTAATTACCAAACACGCGATGTACGAATTATCTTATCTTCTCCTTTTGCTATTATCTCGTGTTTTTCTGAATTTTTCTTTGCCTTATATATTTGAGTTTTTTTTCAATAGTGGAACACGTAAGGATAAATTTTGCATTTTTATTGAGTATTCCTTTTTTCTTTCTTTCCTACGACTCCGACCCTCTCTACCAAACCTAGCACAATGAGCGTCCCTGGTATACCGCTCGTGTCTCCGTCGTTAGTATTTAGTTGTGCCGTGTTTCCGGATTTTTCGCGATTAGGAAATTTTGTGTTTTTTTTAGTATTGAGATTTTTGTTTGCGTTATTGACCGGTTCGTTATCCCCGGTGAAAAAGGATGGTTGGGGGCCAACCATCGTAATTTTTCCGGTTATTTAGAGTTAGTTTGGCCGACGGAGAACGACCGAAGAGTGAAGGGAAAAATCACCTCTCACTTTCATTGTTTCTTTTATCGAAATCTATTCTCAGCTTCTTTTCTCCATCTGCCGTTATTTATTCTTTGTTGAAAACAGCAACTATTATTTGTTTTAATGTTTATTAAAAATGGTTGGGAGGTCTGTGTTTCTATCCAAAAATAATCCCTTTTTCCTTCTGCTGAGATCACAATCGAGAGCCCTTCTCCTTTATTTTAGCCGGCGGGGTTTGGCTCAACTAGAACCTCATCTTTAAAATGTTACTTTTAACGAAGATAATTTGTCGACCCGACTGTATCTCTAGGACCCGAAGTTTCTGAACGACTGACCGTAGATCCCCCCAAATGTTTTTTTGGTTACGGTAAAGTAGATTTTTTGAGTTGAGCATCTACGCGGTGGTAGTCGATATGGATAATAGTAGATCCCTACGGATACCATTAGTAGGCCTTGTTCCTTTTAGTTTCTATTTGGAACTGTAGGAGAGTGCTCGGAAGAGGGCTCAGAGACCGCCTTTCTCGGCCTCCGCCTGTGGGGCCCGGATCTGCTTTATCTAGATCTGTCGGTGTCGACTCGTTAAGGTAGGATTTAGCAGTAGGTTGATCTAGCAGTAGGTAAAATAAATATCGGTAGGGAGGGTTTTAACGCGATTTCCTTCCTTTCCTTCCTTTCTTAAAGTTCGGGTGGCTACTATTATTGGTGGTGGCAAGAGAAATAAATAGAGCATTACGCTGGACGTAACAAGAGCAATCGTTTCTTATAATTTCCACCACTTCTTTAATAATTTATGAATACACGAATAAATTCTCAAAATACACAAAATATTGCTTACAAATTGGTGTACAAAACAAATAATCAAAGAAATCAGAATGTGTTGCCTTTGAACGGAAACGAATTCTGAACAAAACCGTCACAGAAATTTACGATGGATTGGAAATCGATTAATCATACAAGTACAAGGAACCAGGGAGCCAGCGAGGTAGGTAGTTGAGGTAGGAAGCCAGTATACCAGGGAGCCAGGAAGGAAGGAAGCTAAGGTAGGGCGCTGAGGGAAGACGAGGTTGTTAACTATTTTTTGCAATTGTTTATTAAACGCAAACGAGTAAGGTCGTCTCGCATAATTCGCGATAAAAAAAATCAAGCGAATTATGCGACGTGATATTCATATTTCGCTCGTTATAAACAATTGCTAAAAAATATTTAACAACCTCGTCCCCTCGCGAAATCATATTCTACGTGTTTGGGGCATTAACCGTAACCATTGTACAAAGTTTCAACGTCGAAAAAAAATCAAGTGAATTATGCGAAGCGATATTCTATTTTCGCTCGTTATAAATAATTACTAAAAAATAGTTAACATCCTCGTCCCCTCGTGAAATCGTATTCTTCGTGTTCGGGGTATTAACAGTAACGGTTGTACGCAGTTTTAACTTTGACAAAAAATCTGGCGAATTATGCGCGGCAATCTTAGGCTTTTTCGTTTGAACGAGATAACGGCTGGACCCGGAGAGCAGTCAGTTGAGGAATCACGAAAATAACAAGACGCCAGATAATATAAAAAACCAACAAGAAACTTTATTTAAAAAGAGTATGCGTGTGTCTCGTGTAGTACGGATTCGGTGACTGATAGGAGTGGGGAAGCGAGGTAGCGAGGTAGCGAGTGGGCGAATGGATATGGATGGAAGAGAGGCCGAGACTAGGTAGGAAGCGGGGATAGTTGGTGCGTGTGACGTGTAACTGTGTGTAGCTGGTGCGTGAGAGTCGTAAGTGTGTGCGTGGCGGCGAGAGCGCCGAGAGTCTGCTGTTTCCCGAACATCGTTTTTTAAACAATTGTTGGCAATTAGTTACCAATTTCGTTGCTTCGAAAAATCACATGTAATGTCTTCGGGGTATTAACTATAACAACTGTACGAAGGTTGAGCTTTCAAAAAAACTACGGCCATCTGCAAGAACGATCGTAGTCGCAGTTTCGACTTAAATAATTATTAACAATTAGTTAATAGCCTTGTCCCTTCGCAAAATTGCATTCTACGTATCTGGGATGTTGATGTAAAGACGACTGCCAAATTTAAACATTATCGGAACGTCGATAATACATGGGGCACCAGAGTCCCCCTTTTTCATCGGGGGCGAAGCTAGCCGCAGCGGCTGGCTTCAGCTTCATAGAGTCTCATCATTTCATTGGTCAATAAAAATCGTCGTATGCACTCGACGCCCTGTCCCGAGCTTATTTTTTAAAGGTTAGGCTCAAAACGGGGCAATAGTTCCGATAAAGTGTCACTTCTGAATAACCGATAAAGGAAGGGTGTTCTACCCTTCTTGACCGAGATAGAGTGAAAATTGCTGATCGGGACGTAACACTAGCAAAGTTTTTGGAGATTCAAGATCAAATGAACCGTAGCTGCGCATAAGGTCCTTTCCAACCGGAGATTTAGATCGGAGTGCTCAGGGCGAAGTGCGAAGTGCTGATAGGGCCGAAGTGCTTTCTGTACTCGCGAACGGCCCTTTTATACCCGAGCGTGCGGATCCTTTTTTGCTTCAATGGACGCACGCTTGATGTCAAACTTCTTTGTCCTTTATTTTTCCTGACCGGGGTGTGCAGAAACGGCTTACGAAATCCACACGCGTCGATGATGCAACCCCTCTGGACAGTTCGAGCTATCGATCGTAGTCATGGATTGACTGCGCGGTCGGTAGTATAGGATAACATATTGTAAGTAACGTTTCTCTACGCGAAATAAACGAATCGTAGGTATTATAGATAATCAAGTTCTATTAAAGTAACATTCCCAATGAATCTCGGCGTAACATATCTGTCTCTCTCGCTTCTCGTCATGTTGACTAACGTCTTTTGTTCCATCGCTAGTAACATCGATCTATCTCGAAAGTTCGAGATAAAACAGTCGAACCTCTGTTTAATTTATACAACACTCAGCCGCCCTGACCAGATATTCGCCTCGAGTGTCCGTTCGAATTTCCATTAATTAGCATCATTGCCTTCCTTACCATCAGTATCATCCTCCAAATCTTCGTCATCGCTTCGCAGCTGATCTTTAAGGGCATTGCTCGTCCACGGCTTTATAAAATCAACGACAGTTAATGTTTGTTTCGGCCCCTCGGTTTTGCCAATGCGACGTACAATATAACGATCATTGTGCAGCGTTCTAATTATCTCGTATGACCCAAGAAATTTGTGCATGAATTTGGAACCAGGTACTTATTTCGTTCGATGAATTGCAACAAGATCACCGACACGATATCGATGAGTTTCTTTCCTCGATTTGTCAAATCTCCGCTTGTTTTGAGATTGTACGCGCTGCATTTCTTTTTCCGCGTTACGTCGCAGTTCTTCTCGCTGTTCGTCAAACGATGTTACAAGTTCGTCGTCCAATAACTCCTATATTTTTGGATCGTCTGACATGCGTGCGTTGACTCCAAACATTAGCCGGAAAGGCGTAGTTCCCGTGCTACGATGCGGCGTTACATTCAGACATCGCTGTACCGCTGACAGATGTTTGTACCATTCTCCAGGTTTCGGAGCGGACAGTTTAGTCAACAGCGGAATCAGAGTACGATTAACACTTTCTACCTGCCCATTTGCTCTCGGTATTCCCCTCGTACTCAGTGTATGGTCGATACCTTCCTCCCGACAATAACTCTCGAATTCTTTGGAGGTAAACGCCGTACCTCTGTCAGAGATTATTCTCCTAGGATGAGCAAAAGTAAACGACTAATTCCGTAAACGGCTGATCACTTCCGCTGACGTCGTTGATTTTATTGCGTATCACCATACGAACTTCGTAAATGCATCGACTACAACAAAAATATGCGCGTAAGATTTCTTCGTCGATGGTAAAGGACCCAGATGATCTACATGAAACGTGTCGAAGGGTATACTGCCCTTTCGATCGGATTAAGAAATCCTTCTCGTTTTCCTCGCTGTCGCTCGTCTAGAATACACGAAATACAATTTCGGATGATTTTCTCGGTTTTCGATCTCAAATCAGGTTTCCAATATCCGCTTCGAACAAGCGTCTCCGTTTTGTTTATTGCGAAATGACCACGATCATGTGCTCGTCGAATTACTTGTAGCTGTATCGACCTCGGAAGTACAAGAAGCGTTTCGTCACCGACTTCCTTGTGCAATAAGCCGCCTCGTATGCTATAGCCGCTAAGCTCGCCGTTTTCCACACGCTCGATCTTCTCGTTTAAATCAGCGTCATCTCCCTGAGCTCTCTTCAATCTTGCGATCAAGCTCTCGTAACATTCGTCAATCATCAAACATACTGGAAGAGGATTTCGGCTTAAGGCGTCAACGTGTTTCATGCTCTGTCCCGCTCGATACTCGATTGTGTATTGGAACTCCTCTAGAAGCAGACACCAACGCGCCACACGAACACAGAGGTCTTTCTTGTTCATCGTCATCGTAAACGCCTTACAATCCGTTACGATCTTGAATCGTATGCCGAGCAGATGTATGCGGAATCGTCGAAGAGCTCTGATAATTGTCAGTACTTCCAACTCATAGCTGGAGTATTTTTCTTCCGTTGGTGTTGTCTTTCCGCTGGCAAAATAAATTGGATGCATTTGCCCGCCGTCTCTATTTCGCTGCAGTAGAATAGCTCTATAACCATACTTTAAAGCATCTGTATGAAACTCCGTCTCAGCTCCAGTTCGATACAAATTTAATATCGGTTATTGAGTCAAGTACGCTTTAAGCGAATTAGAAGCCTCTCATTCCGCTTCGCCGAAACTGAACTTTACGCCTGTTATTAGGAGGTTTGATAATGGTCGCGCAATCCTTGCATAGTCTTCGATGAACATTCTGAAGTAACCGGTCAGGCCCAGAAAATCTTGCACTTGTCGAATATCGGTGGGCTCGTTTAAATCGTCTCACTGACTCGGTCTTCCGTTCCGATGGTTTGAAAGTTCCGTTCTCAATTATATGACCCAAGAATTCGACACGTCTCGTCAGAAAGTGGAATTTTTTCCAGTTAATATCTAAACCGGCTTTACTCGCAATCTCGAGAATGTACTTCAAATTTTCGAGTCCATCTTCGTCATTATCGAAAAGGATAATTAAATCATCCATATAAGCAAAAAGTTTTCCGTCTCGAAATATCGCGTTCACGTACCGTTGGAAAACCGACGGGGAGTTACACAAACCAAACGGCACGCGTAATAACTCCAATTGCCCGTTAGGAACAATAAACGCGGTATACTGGAAGGATCAACTGAGACGTGGAAGAATCCATTTCTCAAGTCGAGAGTACTGAAGACCTTCGCACCCTATAGACGATTAAATTGATCCTCGATGAGAGGCAAGGGGTATCGGTCTCGAACGATCTTCTTATTAAGGAGTCGATAATCGACACACATTTTATGCGAACCGTCTTTCTTCTTCACTAACACGATAGGGCTAGCATAATCCGAGGGCCTCACGATACCTTCATTTTTCCACTCTTCGATTGGAGTATTGACGATATTTCTTTCGTTCACCGCTAGACGCCTCGGTTTCTGGTACACTGGCTCGTCGTCTTGCAGCACCAACTTCATCGTCAGTGTCGACGTTACAGTTTTGTCTACCTTGTACTCGTCGATCCACGTACCGATTTTCCTTTTTCCGTCGACGTCCTTGTTGTGAGAAAGATCAACCTTCGGTAGAACTTCGTCAAGCACATTTATTTGCAAAATCTCTGGCAAATCTTCGTTCTCATCGTCATGGTCGAAACAGACTGTTCCTTTCTTCGCATGAAAATTCCTCGACTCTAAAAAATCGGCTCCAATTAATAGTTTTTGCCGGGACACACCATTCGTGACAACACGCATAAGAATCGGGAAACAATGTCCATCTATTTGAAAAAGACGGAGATCTTTTATCAAAAGATTTCCGTTTGAAATTCTCCCGGCGCCGTGTAAGCTGACGAACCCACTCCCTTAAAACGAGCGTCTGTCGGATGAAGAAGAGGTGATCCGATTGCTACATGTTCGTCTTCACACATCAACGTCAGATCACTTACGGTGTCCATGAGAGCCTCGATTTCCTTATTCTCAATATTGACCATCTTTACGTACTTTTTGCGAGGAGCGTACGTCACAGCTCTTACTTCTTTCGTCGTTTCTTTTTTCGGTACTCACTATATCAATAGGCAAAGAGTGCCTATTAAAATGACCAGCGAAGCCTCTTCACACAGTTTTCGATGGGGATTCTCCGTAGCGCATGCTCCAAAAATTTAGTTTTTTCAGCATTTACTTCGGTGTACCTCCAACATCATGCGTAGTTAATTTGAAGTGGATCCGATGACTGGAAATATTTTTTTTAGCTTGCGGTTGAATGAAAATAGCTTTTTCACTGAATTTATGTTCTCGGACGTCCGTATCACAGTGTAACTTTGGATGGTGCGAATCAATTTTGTTCTTCTTCGCAGGAGTGTTTTATCACATCATGACTATTGTGCGCAAACATTTTGAAACTACTGCTAAGCATTTAATGAGTTTTTCCAAAATAAAAATGCAATTTTTGTTCCGCCAAATATCCGTACGGTGCTGCAATTATGAAGTCTACGAACCAAATTTTTTCTCTTTCGCAGCATTATTTTATTCTATCGAAAGCACTATGCACAGCAAATTTGTAGACATTCTGACATTTCTTAATATTTTTATTCCACAATTATTTTTAGTTAGGAATTATTTTAAAGGTTATGTAGTTTTAATTTTCCAAAAAACAATTTTTCATCATGTCAAAAAACAAAATTTGGTTGCGAAAAATAAAACACGAAATATCACACATTGATTGCCAAATATTAGCTCTTTTTATTTCGAAAACAATATATTTTCAACGAAAATCATTCACAATATTTTACAATACGTTATTCACATTCGTAATAAAAATCGTAAATTTCACGAGTGCACTGAAAAACTTTGTTATAATTTCACAAAGAAGAATTACCGAATATCCAAAGTGATTGAAATTTGCCAAATAAAATTTAAAATAATTGCGACTATATATTTTTTGCCATTCATTCTATCTGTCAAACCTTGGAAGCAGACGACAATTCCATAGCAGACGTAATAAAGTTCGCAGACGCCACGACGTTGGTATTCTGTGGCGGGATCATTTGAAATTAAAAAAAAATCGTCAGCTTTTTTTTTTTTTAATGTATTGTAGCGTAAATTCCTTTCGCCGAATTTACCTACTCGCGAGAACCCTCAACCTCGAGCCACAAACGTCACGATAATTTCCTCTTTTTTTAATTTTCCCTTACGGGATGGGCGCCAGGCGCGTAACGCGCCAGAGAAAATTCGACGAGGTTGATTGGCTAACGACTAGCTGCAGCTTTTCGAGAACCGGAGAGGGGCTGGGTATTTTAACGTCGGCATTGGGACGGCACAACAGGAAAAAAAAAACAAAATAAAGTGTAACCCAAACTCGAAATATCCGGGAACCAAAATTCACTAGTTTTATTTGAATTATTAACTCAACTAAGAGAGGGAAAACCGAAGATCTCGGAGGAAACCTCTCGTCCCGGGAACAAATGAAATTTACAATAAATTTCTCCTTCGACAATTTTCCCGACGCTCGGGATCTCGCTGTCGCTCTCACCCGCTCGCACACTCACACACACACATTACCGCGTCGCGCGAAGGCTCTCGTTCTCGCGTTTCCCTTCCTCTCTCTCACACGATAACAATTTAATTTTTCGGGGTAAACCAAGAAACGAATCGAATATCCAAAAAAACCCGTCGTTAGAAAAATACAAGAATAATAAATACGATATAAAATTAATCCGATTTTTCCCCGATTCACTCACTCACACACTCTGGCGCCCACGATAGCCTCGCGCGCACGACGGTAACGGAAAGGCGACTTCCCTTGGGATTTATCCCCAAGGCACGTTCACGGAAACAAATTATAAAAAAAACTAAATTCGGAAAATATTGTCGCGGCAACGATTTACACACGATTAACAGTAAGACGAGCACGTCTCGCGGCTCTGCACACGCGATTAAGACAATTTTCCCGCCGACCTCAAAGAGACGGCCACGTTTCCTCGAGAACCGTCGAACTCGTTAGTACGCCGACAAAATATAATTTTTCTACTGTCGCGCCGAGAACTCGAACGCGAAAAATAAATGACACGAAACGATAAGACACACAAAATACGCGAACTACCGATCTTAATTTGTCCCTCGGACGAAAGAGCTCACCGATGTCTCTCGATATTCCGACGTGAGCGATTCAGGTGTTCGGCTCGCCAAAATTCTTCTCCGCGCGGTATCCAAAATATCGATCAACGATCCAGCTCGCTCCGAAACTCAACGGGAAGTGCCTCGAGTAACGCGTCTTTCACGCTCTCGTTAGCGACACCCCTACCCCCTACCTAATCGCGACGATTTTCAAAATTCGCGAACGCTCGGCCCTTTTCGGGATTTAAATGTTTCGCACGCTCTCTCGCAACGTCGTAGCGCTGATAGAGGCGCGAGAGCGAGACAGAAGATGTGGTCTCCGCGGTACCCAGTCCTCGCGTTCGAGAACCAATGCGACGATTTTCCTTCGCTCACTCGAGATAACTCGAGAGCTACAATTTTGAGGGCGGCGACGCTGGGAAAAAGCGGTGTTCTTTTCCCTCGATGTTCTTATCGTCTAAACAACGATAGGCTTCGGGGGTAGAGGCTCCTCGCAGATAATTTCCGTGAGGCGAGAGGACCTCTGCCTCCGCTGACTCGTCGACGGTAGCGATGGCCGAAGATTTCCGACGAAAACCGATGTTTTTCTCTCCCTCGTTGTCCGGTCGCGGCTCGCTCTCTCGCCCGAGACGCGGGAACATGAAATATTTTTTATATAAAAAAAATAATTAAAAATAATTCTAATTTCCTAATTGGCCCTGAGGAATCGCCTTGTGAGTGCCGGACCGAGCTGAAAATAACGGGCTGAGTTTTGCTACGTTACAGTATATAACCTTAAATATTGGGAAAGCGCAATTTAATTTTTTCAAATCTCTTTAAAATTTATTCGAAACAAAAAAAAATTCAAATTTTATCTCGAATTTTTCCAACCACCCTTCTATTTTCTTTTCAATTGTTTCAATATTCCTATGTTAAAACAAACAGGAGGTTCAGGTGAAACGCGCAGCGCGACGTATAAACTGTGACGCTATTTTCCGAAAATTCGTCACAGGTCGGTTCCGACCAGGGTTTTGCTAACGATACCGATAAATAGAGATAGTTAGGGTACATTTAAGTTTATGAATTCCTTCGGTTATCTGTTGGTCGTGGTTAGGTGTGAAGTATACCGTGGATCAGGGGCAATATGCCGAGCCACCCGGTATATCTTCACGGTTGCCTTTTGGTTCGTCGCGAGAGACAGTATAGAGGTTCGAGTGAGATTCTCGACGTTTCAAAAATGGGGCTAAGAGAAAGAACGGTTCACGCCACCCATTGGGTGAGTTAAGGAAATTACGTTTTAGATTTTCAATTGCGGGTTGCGGGTTGCGGGTACGTATGGAAGGCCGTTGGGGCCTGGGTTCGCGATCGCCCAGTCGTCACGGATCGCCGGATCGCTAGCTATCGTTCGGTTATGGTTTCGTTATCGTTAATTAGTTCGAACCGTTTTCCCTGAAAAATACGTCTCCGCGATAATCCCACGCATGTGAGTGGTAATTGTTCATTCCGTTGCCGAGGTATGTTATCGTTTCGTTACGTAATGTTTAATGAGCTATCGTATGATTCTCTTAGAAATCTCCCATTTCCGATTTGCGCTACGGGTGCCTTTATTTCGTTGAGACGCTCCTGGTTACGCGTGATAGACGTCGTCGGTAGAGGGGACAGAATTTTGCAAATTCGGTTACCTATGCGTATTTCTTAGCTTCCCGCTACCGTCAGGAGAGGTTCTCACTCTCTCAATCTCCGACTCCCGAGCGGAGCGAAGCTCCTCGGAGCTCCCGCTCTACGTAGGTGTTCTCGTTCGCTATCGTTAACTATGCTATCTTCTGGTGTTCTCGCATGCTACGGAATATGATGTTCTCGTATGGGTTACCTATGCTACCGTTCTCGATATCGATTGTTCTCTAGTTATCGTGACGTTCTGGATTAATCATTATTTTTTTTTGTAATTTCTCTTTACCGTAGGTCATCCCGGAGGTAAGTTTCGTTTGCGATGGATACGAGGGAGACCTACGACCCCGTCTTGAATATTTCTCTACGGTTATCGAGCATTCGCTCCCGATTCGCGTTGTTATCGTTAGACTGTCGTTACCGATTCTTGGTGTTCTCGGATGTGTTGCTACCGTTTATCGAAATATTAATGCGGTGTTATCGAAGTTCCCGCGTATCGTGTGCTACCATGGTGTTACCGATTTTTGTTCCCGTAGGTTTCTCGATCTGTCGTTCCCCCGGTGATCCCGAGTATTTGATCGTTCTCGCCTTGCGATGCAAGCTATCGGAGTTATCGAGTTACCGTAGTTTCCGTTTCTCGATCGTTCTCGCCGTGGTTCCGTATCACGAACTGTTGTCGCGTTCTCGTGTTACCTTTGAAGTCTCGAATTTTACCGGCGTTACGATTATTTTTGAGTGCCTATCTGTCGAAGTTGGAGAAATAAATCTCAAGTTAAGTGCCTAAACCATGCGCACATTTTTGAGTTTTTTTGGGAGTTCGTTTTCGTGTCCGTATGCTCGCGAGTCAGACCGCCGTCTACGCCCTCTCTCCACAACTTACACACTGAGCGAATCGGGAATACCGCTACCAGTTGTTGTTGCTCTCGTCGTCACCGTCGATTTTCGGTTTTGTTTTTCTTTAATTTTGTTAAGAATTCGGGTACGTTTAGCGGTTTGCTGAGTTCCGCCGTTGAATCAAAAACTTAGCTGGCGCCGAATGGCTCTCGCGACGACGAGGACAGCAACACACGGCCGAAGGTAACGGATGGGAAACCATCTCGTTATAAAACATATTCGATACGTAGGGCATAACGCGAAGTGTAATCACACTTGATACGGAGCGCGTAGCGCGACGTGTACCCCCGTCACTGCCTTAAAAAATGTCCCCTCGGGACATTTTTCGGGGAGTTTGGCGGGCGGACCCCATCAACAAGAGCTTCTGCGCCCACAGGGCGCTGAGGCGCTTGTTTTTATTTGTGGACTTTAGCGCTATATGTCCGTGTTCTCCATATTGAAAATACTTTGGACGGCGTCCTTTACTGGGACACGATGCGCTCACGTGATCAGGTGCACCACAATTGTAACAAAGCTTGCGGTTACTCAATTTTCTTTTTCTACCGCCTACTTCGCTCTTATCATTCTCCACGATTTTTTCACCGCGTATCGTCTTTGCCGCTGCATCGTTTTTCTTCTCCTGCTGGCCTGAACTCACCACGGGTTGTACCGCAAAATAATTTTGTCAAACGCCTCGATCAACGATTCCTTCGTAGTAAAACTTTGCTTGATTGTACAACGCTTTGCCTGTAATACCGTCGATAAGATCGTCCAACATATCACAGTCATCGATCGGCACGCGATTGCCGACGATAATTTTGTCGTGTGCGTACTCTCGGAACTATTCATCCTGTTTCCATGTGCGCGTTTCGAATTTTTTACGTAAGTCAATCTTGTTCTGTTTTGGACGATACATTCGTCCTAATTCAGCCATGAGTTCGTTAAACGTCATTGAGAGGTGCTCCGCTTTCGAGTGCAACCACTCAAATGCTTTCATTCGAAGTTTCATGCCGATTAACGTCTTCGTAGCGTCGTCCGCCAGTCGATATGTCGTCTTCATAAATTCGACCTGTCTCTCCCAAACGTCGAAATTGTCGGGTGTCCCATCGAATTCACTCATCAGCCCAGCGATCATCTTCAAGTTCATGTGCGAAGAGAGATTTGACACTACGTCCTCCGTGTTTTGTCCTTCACGCCCATCTTGCTCTCATGATCCGTCTCTCATAGATACACGTTCACCCCGTCGTAGCACTTCTATTTCACGTCGCGCGAGTTCGAGTTCACATTGCATCAAGTCCCTTTCGCGTCTCCCGAAATCAATCTCCTGTTCGCCTTTCACGGTTTCCATGTCTCGTTGCCGATCTCGTTCTCTTGTGCGTCGAGAATCGTCGTCATCGCTAGTGGTTTCGGAAAACTGTCCTCCGCCCGCGCCAAGTTCGGCAGTATTATTCTAGACGCTCACGTCACGTCACGCTCCATCAAGCGTGCGATTATCTCGGCTTTTGAACCACTAGCTGATATACCATACGCTCGTGTTTTTCCCCTCAGCTCCACGGTTGTGAAATCACTCAGTTGAGGCATGGTGTAACATAGAGTATCGCGTCTTTAAAACTTCATCGTGTTTCTGTTAATCGATGTCTCGTTCGAGTGTCGATTAATCTTCGTTTTTCGTCTCAGATTTCGTCAAAAGTTGCCTCGTCTAAGCACCTTCGACCAATCGGTGAAATGTCGTTATTTCATCTTCTCGTCTTTCGTTACTCAAAAAGTTTCGTTACTTCTGGACTTTATCAAGTTCATCAAAATTGTAGGATAACATATTGTAAGTAACGTTTCTCTACGCGAAATAAACGAATCGTAGGTATTATAGATAATCAAGTTTCATTAAGGTAACATTCCCAATGAATCTCGGCGTAACATATCTGTCTCTCTCGCTTCTCGTCGTATTAACTGACGTCTTTTGTTCCGTCGCTAGTAACATCGATCTATCTCGAAAGTTCGAGATAAAACAGTCGAACCTCTCTTTAATTTATACCACAGTAGTTTTACGCACTAATTTACCAATTTTTGCTACTTTACCAAGATGTATGGTAAATGACCGATGTAATGCACGAAAGTGAAAAAATCTGTGAGGCAAACATTTATTACCGTCGCAATTTATAAGAAAACCCCGTACGAAAACTGCACTCTGGCAATAAACTTTACGCGGTGTCTTTTCGGATGTTTGTTCAAAAGTTACTAAAAACACTGGAATAGACAGTGTAACGGTACGTTTTTGGAGGCTTACAGCTCTTTGCTCCGAAACGTTCGCTATTGTGAGTTTTTGGCTCACGGAGATGTGAGGGCAGGTGCTGTAAAGTATAAATCTGTCTGTTGATTCGAATTGTCAACAATAACCGTGATTTTATTAACACAATGATGTGGATACAAAATTAATGATGGATTTGGTCCAATAATTTGATTGGATTTTTAGATCTCAAATATTTAAATTGCGAAACAGATTGAAGGGTTATTTTATTGCGGGTAGGAGGATTGCGATCAAGAGACGCGGCAGCGTCTCGGCGCCAAGTAGTTTAAAGTTAAAAGTCCGCGCGGTGAAACCGCGCGCGTCGAGCGCTACCGTGTCCTTATACGCCAATATTGAGCCCCCTAAACTTTGACATTTTTTTTCTCGGAAACGAGACATCGGATCTAAATTCTAAAGACACTTTCATGATATAAATCGAATACAAGCTTTAAAATGCGCCTGGAATCAGACCGATCGGTGCCCGAAATGATGAGATATCGCGATCTCGCCCGAAAAATCCTCACTTTCATTATAAAAAAAATTCTTCAGAGATTTTTTCGACTGTCAGATGTTTGTCCGATGTCCCATGACCTGCGTGTTGTGTTCGTGCGTCCATGCGTGTGCCGTGCATACACAACGGTATAAGCGGAACGAACGATCAGCTGTTATCAATTTCTAAGTGTCAGTTCGTAAATACAGCAACTAGTAATATCACACTGAGTGATCGAAAAGAAGGTTAAGTAGAGGTTATTTATAATTTCATTTTTTCGCGAAAATTAGTAAAAAAAAAAGGACCCTCTCGTGCGGTTAACAAAATGCGTCGTTCGTCTGATAAAATTGTTCAAATAATGGCGGACGAGAGGTCATTTCAATTGATAAATATTGTGCGTGTGATACAAGAAAAATCGTGTCATGCGGATTCTTAACGTTATCAAGTAATAAAACATTTTTTTTAATAAATAATAACAGAATAATAAATTTAAAAAAAAAATTGAAATAAAAAAACATTTTTTTGCAAAAAATGTAAAAAATGTCGCCAAGTAGTTTAAATAGTTTTGTGAAAATAAAAAAACTCGTACAATAATCAAAAATCATCTGAGCCAAGTGAAAATAAAAAAAAAAAACTTGGCGAGTCCTTAGAATACAAATAAATGTAGTTGCATCGAAAGTAAGGACGAGCAAAGTTTTTTTTTTATTATTTTCACTTGGCTCAGATGATTTTTGATTATTTTACGAGTTGTTTTATTTTCACAAAACTATTTAAACTACTTTGCGACATTTTTTACATTTTTTGCAAAAAAATGTTTTTTTATTTTTTCTACTCTACACGTCTCTTATTAGACAATGACTAGACGAAAGCAGTCGCCGAGGTCTCCCAGGGCAGTCGCCGGCGCTGTCACAGAGTAATAAGTCGTACCAAAAATGATTCTACTTTAGATGATCGCTATTAGCCACCAACTAGACGAAAGCGATTGCCGAGGTCTCCCAAGGCGGTTGCCGGCGCTGTCGTGTACTAATAGGTCACCACAAGACAATTGATTCTACTCTATTCTTTGAGTTTGATGGATAAACCGAGACGAAAACGGTCACCGAGGTCTCCCAAGGTAGTTGCCGGCGCTGGTTTTTGATAGGATGGGTAACGCTAGACGAAAGCGGTCGCCGAGGTCTCCCAAGGCGGTTGCCGGCGCTGTGTTTGGTAAGGAATTTTATATTTCAAGAAAATCTGTTCGCTGAAAGAAAATTGGTTTAATTAATGGTTAACGCTGAATGGCCGACGTTGGTTTCTTCCTTCAATGATTGGACCGTCGTCGAGAAATTTGTCCCTTGCTTCTTCTTAGCGTCGGGACTCTGTCGAGTAAAGCAACGCTTTACTCGAAAATGCGAAGTGTTGGAATCTTGCTATCGAGAATTATCGATAAGCAAGATGGAGGACTCAAGATCAAACGAGCAGTAGCCGCGCATCGAGTTTAGGATCGAAGTGAAGTCTCTGTGCTCGCGATCGGGTCTTATATACCCGAGCGCGAGGCCCTTTTTTGTGTCGATTGACGCACGAAGTACGTCAAACTTCGCTGTCCTTTATTATCGCTGCCCGGGGTCTGGCGCAACAGCCTATGAGAAAACCGTGTGCACAAATGATGCAACACTATCGGGCAGCTTACGCTATCGACCGTAGTTATTGATTAACTGCGCGGTCGGTAATTCGCACGTTAACGTCTTCGCAAAATATGATAAATGACCGATAATCGGTCTGGTATTTATCGCATGAATTTTTCGTTCTAAATTATTTATTTTATTTTATAGGTACAGGGCTCGAGGGTTTTATACCGTCTCAACAGATAATTATATATAGTTAGTATTTTTATTCTCGCAATTTGTATTGTAATATTTCCTTTCTCTTCTCAATCTTACACCAATTTATATTCCCAAAATAATATTATTCGATACAAATTTATATAAAAAAGATTACACAGACATTAGTTAACAAAATTTCCCGCTGTTGGAATATTTCAGAATAATGGGAAAAATCTCTATTATCAGCTTTTCTTTTTATATTTGTTTTCGCTGCGATTCTTATTTTTTCGACAATGGTACTTGTCTCTCTTTGATCGGGAGATCGTCGTTGGCTCCTTTCGCTCCGGGGCTTGCACTTTCCTCCAATAATGTTAGTGATTTAATTGATCGGCTGGCCAGGCTCGACCCGGGATGTCAAACACGAGACACTCGCTATCTCCCATAGATACGTTGTAGTTCAGCAGAGAGGCTTGGACGGGTCCGTCACTCACGAAATCCCCGAAACGAAAGAGACCGATACTTCACGACAATTTCTCACCTTAGCCTCGTTGTGACGTACTTCATGCGCGCGCAATGATTTTAACAATCGATATTTTCTTTCCACTCCAACTGTCGATGTTGGCGTGATTCTCGAGAATCGATCGTTTAACTTTGTGGATTTACCTTACAACACCTCTTAGTATTTTATGTCTATATTCTCCTTTCGCGAGACGAAATCGTAAGGTGAGAATCCAAATTTTTGCAGGTGGGAGACAAAGATAAAAAATTAAACTTAGAATCGGAACACCCTAATATACAAAGATCCATAAATGTCTAAGTTATAAACATAAAGTTGCTTAAGAGCACGTTTAAAAGTTGGTACTCGATTTATATGGTAACAGCGTGATTGTTTTTATTTATTTATTAGATAATTGACGCAAAAAACGATCAAACATTACAGTATATAATGTTGGCGTATAATTGCTTGATAGCGCTGTACCCGTATACGCTTGCTGCGGGTACTTATTCTCTTTAATCTACTTGATATCGAGTCGATATCGCTTTTCTTGATTAGTCGGTAGCGGCTATTCTGGCAACTCGAAATGGTGGATCTGCCAATTCCGTTCCACACTCCGAAATAATGACGTCTTCCTTCGGGTAGTGATTTTCATTCACCTCGACATTCGCAATTTTCTTGAGAATTTTCTGTCGAAAGGAATGTATGTGCTATTATTTTTAAATCTTCCATTACCTGAAATGACAATATTTGTAAAAGAGTTTTACCAAGCATTCCATTAAGAACTTTTCCAAATACGACGTGATGACCGTCGATTTCGGGTATCGGTTTAAGGGGACTGAGTCACCTAAAAAATCAAAATTTCATTATTTTTTTTTTCTGTAAATATCACCATAAATAAAAATTCTTTCTCACCTTCATAATACACATATGTTACACTATCGCCATGAATATTTTCAGCGGCCTATAGTGTACCATAGCGTTAACAGTACGCGACAAACTTTTTTCAGTTGCCGCAGCTTTCGGACCGAACGAAAGCATAAATCTTCACTTACGAAGTCTCATTTTGTTCGCCAAACACTTTATTGCGGAACGAGTGCGGGGATTTTTTTTAAAGCTTCGCTGCCGGAGCTATGAATTAAACAGCGTCAAAAAATTCACAATTTCCACTTTTTGTCGCACTATCACTCATATAATGGCTCGTCATAAATCCAATTATCATCGCATCCAAAATCCCCGCACTCGTTCCGTAACGTCAACTGTTCCAAACAAAAAGAGCCATCGAAATCCAAAATCCATGCAGTCGTTCAGTCTGAAACCTGCGGCAACCGGAGGAAAATATTCTTCTGAAAAAACAAATTTTAAAGTTTGGTGAAGAAAATTGATTTTGATGGCTTATATAACAAAAATTCATTTTTTTTTTTCATATAAAAACAAACCTTCTTTTCCCCATTCGAAAAAAAATAATAAAGAAAATAATTTTTTTTTTTTTTTTTTTATTCGTGTTACTGATGAGTTGTTTGTTTGCGAAAAATAACAACTAAAAACGCGAAAAATAAATACGGTCACGTCAGATGACGTTTAATGAATAGGTTAACCGACCGAAATTGTTTCACCATTCTCGTACTGATGAAAAAAATAAATAGAGGTGGGGAAAAAAAAATCTCTTTTTTATTTTCTCCAATAATTGACAAAATAATTTTGTTACGCACAAAAATTATCAATAAATACGAAAAAAAAAACACCGCGTCGTCAAGTGACGTTTAAAAAAAAGGTTAATTCTTCGAGTTTTTACACTTTGCCACTGTCACTACAAAAATACCGTTGTCACTACTTCGGACGAAAAAACCACTGGACACATGACTAAACACACAGAATTTACACGCCCGGTTTTTTACGCGTTTGAGAAAAGTTATTGAAAATCATCGCTGTTGCAGTACACCGGTGTATCATAAACTCAATGAGACGCGAGTAGCGGCGGTAATCTGAATCGCATCGATCGGGAGTAACGACCGTCGGGTCGGTAAATCGTTACCGACCAAACGCAATTTTGTAATACACATTATTTTTCGTTGGCGCTGAACATGTTATATCGCGGACGAGTTTCGAGAACGAATTGTTGTGACAGCATCGAGCAAACACGTGAGATGTATCATCGCAATTTTTTTCTCGATTTAACTAATTTCTTACTCTTCTGCATTTCTTTTTCTCTTCTCTTTGCTTCTACATTTTCCGTTTTATCCCTCTCTTTCACTGACATCGTTTGTTTATTTTTTTTTCGACTTTTATCTGTTTTTCTTTGTATTGTTTCATTTTCTGCTTTACGGTTCGCTTCGCGACTAACATCGGTTGTTTATTTTTTTTTTATTTATTTTTTTTTCATTCTTTCATTCCTACTTTTCGAGAGTGTTGTTTGATTAGATTTTTGTACAATACAAGTGTTATTTAGATTATTTATTGAAATATTTATTTGAGAACATCATTATTTGTAGACTGCGGGTGTGTGATTTGTGTCAGTGACGTGAGAAACAATGGGACGAAGCAAGCGAAGACCGATCAGGGACAAAAAACACATGACTGGCCGACGTCGTAACAGGCCGAAACAATGTAACGCGGCCAAAACAAAAAAAATCTTTGATTTTTTGAGTGCGAGTGTGAGAAAAATTCGAGAAGAAGATATTCCGTCTTCCGATTTCGAGGGCTATAGACTGTTTGATTTGTCTCTCTTGTTCGAAAGTCTTCAAGAGACACTTTGCTGTACAGTGTGTCACGGAGCCGTCGTGTTCACCGAGATTAGTCTGCGAGGTCTCGGAGGAAAATATGAGATCCGATGCCAGAAATGTGACGTAAAAAAAACGTTCGCCAGTTCTTCGACCGTTCAAGGTGGCCGCGGATACGAAATAAATCGGCGTAGTGCACTGGCAATGCGTTGTATCGGCCAAAGCCTTGCGGGTCTAAATACTTTCTGCGGAATCATGGACTTGCCGCCACCGGTACAATTGTCACCGTGGAAGAAGATCGGCCAAAAAATGCTGGACGCTACCAAGGAAGTGGTCCAAGATAACATGAAGAAGGCTGTTGAAGAAGAAATAGATTTGACGCTGAACGACGACGAGGAGCCCATCGCTAGTACAAGCACTGCTGACCCCGATAATCGTTGTATCACGGTTCAAGGTGACGCCACCTGACAGCGTCGGGGTTTTAGTTCGCTCAACGCAGTCTTCACGGTAATCGGCACCGAAACGGGAAAAGTTTTGGACCAGGAAGTTCTGTCGCTGTGGTGCCGACAGTGTCGAAAATGGGCCACGGAAAATAAGAACGCCTCCGAAGAAGAAAAACAGAATTGGAAAAAAGCACATGGGGAAGTGTGCACAAAAACTGTTCCGGATCGTCAGGATCCATGGAAGTCGATGGAATGATGAAGATTTTTCATCGTTCAGTAGACAAGTACGATGTCAAATACACGAACTACATCGGAGATGGCGATACGAAAAGCTACTCAAAAGTTAGTAGCTCTATGCCTTACGGTCCAAACATCGAGATAAAGAAGATTGAGTGCACCGGTCACGTGCAAAAACGTTTTGGAAACCGGGCGCGAAAACTCAAGACTTCCCTCGCAGGCAAGAAACTCAGCGACGGCAAAACAATAGGAGGAAAAGGACGACTGACAAATGCATTGATCAACGAAATGCAGTCGTATTACGGAAATGCGATTCGCAATAATTCTACATCAGTCAAGGACATGACAGAAGCAATGTGGGCAGTCTGGCATCACAAGGCATCTACAGATGAGAAGCCACAACATCACTTTTGCCCACCGGGTGCAACGTCTTGGTGCCAATATCGACGAGCAGAAGCAACAGGAAGAGAAGGGGACTATCGCCATCCCAAAAAAAGAATAATGCCAGCGGCGGTAATGGAGGCAATCAAACCAATTTTCGAGGATTTGACATCTCCAAGTCTTTTGCAACGCTGCATCGGGGCAAAAACTCAGAACGCAAATGAATCGCTGCATAGCGTAATTTGGAAGTTCTACCCCAAAACAGTCTTCACAGGTATCAACACTGTGCAGATTGCTGGCAACCTGGGGACCATTCAGTTCAATTCCGGACCGGGAGGTCTCATCAAAGTGATGAAGTGTCTTGGAACTGTCCCAGGAAAACACGCCGTCGCTGCTGCGAGAAAAAAAGCTGAAGTTCGAGTCACGCAAGCCGAACAAAAAGCTGAAGCGAACACCAAAGACGCGAGAATCAAAAGGCGTCGTCTGCTGATGCAAGAAGCAGACGATTCCTATGAACCTGGAGGATTTTGAGTGCAGTGAGTGTAGGGAGTGCAGCGCAGTGTCCAGTGCAATATTCACATATAAATTTTAGTAAAAAAACAAACGGACTTGTTAGAGACATTGAGTAAAAAGTGTTGTATATCAAGTGTTATTATATTTATAATAGTAGCGATGTATGTGATGTATGTGATGCATGTGATGCATGTGATGTATGTAACGTATGTATATATATATGTATTGTCACGCCAATTCCCGCGAACAAACCGGTATCCCGCAAGACCGAAAGGGTTCCTCTGGGCGCCAGTCTCGAGAGCTAAACTCTCGATACAAATTTTTATCGAGGAAACCCGAGAGCGAGATATTCGCTCGGCTAGCAAGCAGTCATGGGGAAATGGTAGAGGGGGTGGTTCAGGTGGCAAACGCGACGGAATGACCAACACTCAAAATTCGGGAACCGAATTTAACAATTTTTATTGTTTAACACAATTCTCGGTAGCAAAAACAAGCAATACAATAATTCTTGACGTGTTAAAATAAATAAATCTTTGTTCTCGGTAGCGGTTGTCGTTTCACGGAGCGCGTTCGCGCAGCAAACAAGTAGAGGTCGATTCGACCTTTCCAACCCGCGAGCTCTCGAGAGCGAAAATATCGAAGTTCGTTATAATCGAAGGAAAGACGCGCGCCTCGCGTCCACAGAATGACAAAGAAAGATGGTTAGCCAAAAGAATAAAATTATACAAGTCACAGAATTAAAAAAAAAAGAATCGGATAACTAAAGTCACGCAAGAATACGAGGAAAAGTCAGGAAAGAGTTAAAAGAAAAATATAAGAGGCGCATGCTTCGCGATTACGCCCAAATGGCGGATACAAGTTGTACCACGGTTCTCGAGAGCGTTGGCGATTTTTCCCGAATTACTAAATAACTTAAACTACGGACTCTCGCGCGTAACGCAATTTTATGAAAACAGAATAAATAACAGCTAATTGAATCCCTCTCGGCGATTCTTTTACTTCTCCAACAATAAAACAAAATAAAATTACGATCGACACCGGCGATAGCTTTTCGATTCGCGGATTTCCTACAGAACCCTGATTGCCATGCACGATAACGCACCGCCCGGCAATATCGCTCGGGATCTTTTTGGCCGAAAACTAAGATATTACGGAACTTTAAAGAAAAGCCTGTCCGGAAACGAACGACGGCCTTACCGGTGTATTTATGCCGTAAACGAAGCCCCTCGGGAAATTCCTCGTCGAGTCTTCGAGATCGCGGGTGGTAGGCGTCGGTTCTCGCTGGACAGCACGGTCGGCAACGGTAACAACGTCCTGCTTCTTCGGTGTCTCACGCTTGAGTCCTCGAGACGATTCGCGATTTCGCGGAAACGGACACCGACCCCCACCCCTGCCTACTCTAACGCTTGGCCCCCTAGCCGAATTTTAAGACGCTCCGGTAGCGCATCGCGCGCAAATTAAATATCGAGAGCGTCCGATATCGATGAATTCGACGTACTCGCTGATAGGCGATACCCGACGAGAGCGATGCTGTTGATGCTGGGGTCCAGATGAGGCCGACAATAATTCTTTCTCCGGAGAATGATGCTAAGCGATGCGATTCTTCTCCGGGAACGATGCTGTTGAAGTACAGCGAGGGGTGAGGCTTCGAGTCGATCCTCCGCCCGCTATCGCGAGATCGATATTCAGAGCAACGAGCCTCCGAGTTGCTTTTGGAGAGCGCGGTAGCTCGGCGACGCGCTCTTCGTTGCTGCTGCGAAGCCGTAGCGCTGATACGGCTCTCGACTCTCTCGCCGACGACCAATGCTGTCCGCGAGAGCGTAGCTGGCGTGGAATTGCCGTTGCCTTTGCCAATGTCGAGGCGGCGATGACGCTCTCTCGCGCGTCGGTAACGAAGATTCCGGCGTTGACGATGTTCTCGATGAATACGCGATAAGGCTATCGCTCGTTTACCGGAAAGAAAAGTCAAAATAATCAAAATAAAATTCGAAAAGCTAGCTAATGCCCTGTTGAATTGCCGAGAGGGACTCTACCGAGAGCCAGAACGTTGGCCGTTGTGCCGTGCTGTCACTTAGGCCCGTATAATTCTCGGGCTTTGTGACGGGAGTGAAAAATCCACGTCACAGTATGTATGTATGAAATGTATTGTGACGCGTTTTTTTTTGGCATCGCAAAAGGATTGCACGAGAGGGTTGTCGGAGCGACGTGCTTCGCCGATTCGGGAGTCCCAGGCAATTTCGAGGACAATTTTTGAGAAAGACGAGTTTTTATTAATTTCTAGGATTTTTCTTTATTTTTTTTTGGTCACGAGGAACGAGGGAAAGCTGAGCCGAAGGCGAGAGGAGAGTCATTGACGAACGATTAACGGTACCGACCGCCCTGGGCGCAGGATAGTAAGTCGCAGCTTGGTGGGTTGTACCGAATTTCTCCTTCGGCATTGTTCTGGGCGCAGCCATGGGCCTCTTCACGACAGCTCGGAATAATTCTGAAGCGCGCAACGATTTATTTGGCATCTTTATTCGAATCCTCGCGCTTGCGAATAGTTACGGGTAGTGTAGCGAGAGATAACGAGGCGCCAGGTACCGGACACCTTAGACGAAATTGTGAGGGGTGGGGAGAGAGAGAGAAGCCTCGCGCTCGAGTAACGAAATTTTCTCGAGGACTCTCGAAATATTAGTGGTGCCGAAAGCACGTGTGCTCCGCTCTCTCTCTCGTGTATTCCCGAGAAAGGATTTGTTCGCGGTACCGTTACCGAGGAGGATTTCTCGATTTTCGCAGACGGAAGGAAGGAAGGAGATCGAGAATAATTTTTCCGAGGAGTAAAACATCCTGAAAGACGGTAAGGCTTTTGCCTCCTACTCGTGGACACGTGCGGTATAAATTTTTGTAACTATTGCCGAGCTACACGCGGCTCGGAAGATCGTTGGGTACCGTCCCAGGCAAATTAGAAAAGCTTCTTCTTTGGCGCGTTAAATTGTGGGGAAGTGTTTTTTTGGGGTTCCGTCAGGGGAGAAGTTGGCCTGTCGTAGTTGGACGGCCTCGCGATCGTAAACTCAGTAGCTTCCGTTTCTTTCAATTATCTTGTCTTGAGATTGCCTGTCAATGTTTTTTTTTCTTTTATAATAAAATTCGAGAGATCCACTACAGATAAGTGTGGCGAGCGGTTTACGGGTTCGGACGTGTGTGAGTAATCGTAGGTGTGAGCGACGGCCTCGGCTTTTCGCTCTCGCATCGCGAACTCTCAAAAATTAAACGAATCAAGTGCCCGCTTCGCGCCGAGTAATCACGCGGCATAGCGTTATTTATTTTGTATTGTTTTCCGACACGTTTTCGGTACCGATGTGCGCGAATTGTACGTCGAACGAGGAATATTAGTAGGGAAATTTTATCGTCGAGACTTTTACCAATTCTTCTAAATTTCAATATTTTTTTTTTTTTGGAGTAGAAATTCGAGCCGGTGAACTGAGTAGCCGGGGAGAATTTTAGCAGGGACCGTGTTTTTTTCTTGTGTCGAGTCAAAGGGGTACCGACTCCCCGCTACGAGCTTTAATTGTGAAAATAAATATTGTAGCTACGACGAATAAATCATTTTTACTCTTGTGAAATTAACGAAAGTGTACCTCGAGATTTATTTTTCGCAAAGAAATTCGGACCGCCCCTCTACCCTTACGAGCTGCCGCTAGTCGGAAGATTTCGTTCTTTTTATTGTTTTGGAAAAATCCGATCGCGTCGAGCGCAGTGCTCGGCTGGCGCCCCTTAAAATAAATAAGCGATCGAGACGATTTTTGTGGCCAACGGGGTACCGATAATTTTATCGATCAATTCTTCTTAAATTTTATTTTCGGAGTGAGAGGGTGCCACTCCGAGGAATTTTCGGTCACAAATTTGGCGCCCAACGTGGGGCCCTTAAGGAATTATTATTAACAATAAATTTATTTATTTTTCAAAATTTCATTATTTAATTTTTCTTTTGGCGATTGTGTCTTTAATAAAATAATTATTCGTCGTAGTGTAGAGTCATTGAGTGTTCCGAGAGTCGCGCGAGTCCGCGCTTCGGAAAACTTTTCGTTTCGACGGTACGGTGTTCGCTGCCGCGGTCGCCGACAGTGTTTATATTTTTTTTTTCTACGATCTTTTGTCCCGTGAGTAACACAGTAGTGCGAAGGCTTCGAATTTTCGGAGTTTCGCACGAAATAAGATCGATCAAATTTTAACGCGGGACTGGAAATAAAATTTCGTGGAATATTCTCGGGGGGTAATGCGGGTCAGCCTCGACGAGACCGGCGGATACTCGAGTGCGTAATTGTAACAATAATTTATTGTATTGATTTTTTTTTCTTCCTTTTGGACTTTTGCAATTTTTTTTTATTAGTTTGACAGTTCAATTGTTTATTTTTTTTTTCTTTTTGTAATGTTGGGAATTATTTTTAATTAGTTTGACATTTTGGACATTTATTTTTTTTTTAATTTTATTTTGACATTTCGATAACTTGACGCTTATTTTTTTTTCCCCTTTTCAATTTTATTTCTGACAATTTTTTTTTTGATAGCTTGACATTTATTTATTTTTTTTTTACATCTTTCTTTGTGACATTTTGACATTTCTTCTTTTAACATCTTTTCCTTTGACTTTTTGATATTTTTTTTTTTCTCTTTTGGCAGCTTGACGATTAGTTTTTTTTCTTGCTTGTTTTCTATTCATTCTTTTGACATTTGGACATTTCAATTTTTTTTTTATTGGGAATAAATCATTCATTATTTTTTTGGTTTTGTCAGTTATTTTTTTTTTTTTCTTCTCTTTGACCGATCGATTTTAGTTTATTTTATTTTATTTTTTTTTGGAGTATAGATTTTTTTTTGTCCTGCTGTTCGAATTATTATGATTTAGACTTTGGATTTATTTTATCGATTGAAAATTTTGTTTTTTTTTTCCGTCGACAATTTTCTTTTAATTTTTTTTTGATAGTGAGTTTTGACGTACGATTTTATTTATTTATTATTTTTACTTTTTGGACCGAAGTGAGATTGGGTCGAGTTCCGTCGAGTTCCGGTACCGAGACGCCGTAGTTGGGTTTCTTTTCGTTTTTTTTCTTTTTCTTCTTTTTTTTGTTTTGGTCATTTTGTCTAAACGATCGGATCAGTGGTTCGTCCGGATCGTGTTTTGTCTTGGGGTAGTTATAGGAATTTTGTCGTGGACCGACCTTGTGTCGGGTGGATCGACCTTAGGTATTAAGTTGAGGAGTTAGTTTATTTTAGGGTAGTTGCCGTGGACTGGCTATATGCCAGGTGGATCGGCCTTAGAGTTTATTTATTTTTTTTGAGGAGCGTCGCCGCTGGGGGACCACGGCCGATAGGCCCTGCGTACCTTGGGGTGAAGCTCACAAAATTTTAGGATTAAGTTTGCGGGTTTATTTATTTATTTTTCTTTTTTTTTTCGGTTTATTTACGTATCTATTATTTTTTTTATTTTTTTTTATTTTATTGAACTTTAACTATCCCCCGTCCGAGGTTCGTGGTTGGGGGGTTTTTTTTTTCTTTTTCTTTCCGCTCTGTGGCGCGAGGAATCGCTGCCGGGAGACGAAGTTTTGTAGATTTTTTTTTTCCTCTCCATCCATCATAATTTATTAGGGATAAATCATCGAAGAAGACGGTAAGAGGAACCTAATAGCTTTGGCATTCGCTTTCGGCAAACCGCCGAGACTCTCTCGCTATCTGCGCTTTCGCTAACTTTGAATATCGTTTGCCGGTTATCGTACTGCTTTGCTCTCTCGTTTGTTTCGCCTCACGGCAATCTTTTTTTCCTTTTTTTTTTGCAAAACATCATCGGTATGGATCGTCCGGGGTACCGGATGTATGAAAAGATCATGGGGTTTACGGACGCCCAGTTGCTAGTCGCGTTAGAATTGCGCGGGTTATCGACGGAGGGGTCCCGGGACGACCGAATCGAGAGGCTGTTGCGCGTTTTAAGAGCACCTATCGCGCATATGGATATCGATCAAACGATGTTTGGTTCGGGACCATCGACTTCGACGTCGGGGGTTTTTTCAGGGTACCGAACTACGGAGGATTCGGGGGAAAATGTGGGAGGGGACGATAGAGATGAGCAACCATTAGATCTCGCGTTGGATTTGTCGCGACCCGGGGCGACGGAAAATAACGGGGGGGCGGAAGAGGCCGAAGGGGATGCAGGGGAGGTTGCGGAAGAAGAGATCGACCTCATGGGTCAGGAATCTCTCGTAGCCGGGAACCAGTCGGCACCGGAGGCGCAACGGACTATAAACCGACCTTTGCCTCGAGTACAATTTAACGATACGGTACCGGCGAGGCCCCTGATGGGGATCAATCCGTTCGTTTCTACTCCATACGGACCGATCAGCAACTCGGTTCCGTGGAGTGGTATCCCGCGATTTCAAAACTTCCCTCGGGGAGAAGGACAGATCATGGGGTATCATCCTTATCAGAGAGATCGACGGGTGAGAGCACAGGGGGGATGGGATCATGGGGGGTCAGCGAATCCGAGGAGCGAGATGCGGGGTTGGGGCGAACAACGGGATTGGGGTAATTATAGTCGCTTTCCGAGGGCCCCGGGGGCGCCACCGAACCTCAACAGCACGTCCATTTGGCCTCCGTACAACGCTTGTAATTCACGGAATGAGGATCCTTTCCCACCTTTTCGCCGGGACTATGATCATGAGTAAGGCACGAATCACGGTACTTACTCGCATAGCGCGCACGACTCGGGATATTACAGCGACTTTCACTCGGGTGGTAGTCGTCCCGTTAATGCCGTTGCCGCGTTTAACATCATGCGTAAATGGGATTTGAAATTTTCGGGAGCTCGAGGGGAGGACGTAGAAGAATTTTTGTCGCGGATAGAGGAAGGGGTTAGTTTGGTTCCGATATCCGACGTCGATTTGTTAAAGTCGGTTCCGTTATTTTTATCGGGTATCGCGCGCATCTGGTACCGTACCGAAAGTCCGCGTTTCCGTTCGTGGGCGGGTTGTGCCGCTGGGTTTAGGAGACGGTTTTGCGATCCCGATTTGCAATTTTCGATTCGTGAGGAGATTTTGAGAAGAACGCAGGGCGTGGAGGAGCCGGTTACCGACTACCTCACGTGCATGAGAGCGCTCTGCGATAGGCTAGTTCCACCTATACCGGAGTCGGACCAACTCGACTATGCTCACCGCAATATGTTGCCACAGTTGCAGGTAGCTATAGTTCGAGCCGATGTCCAAAGTTTCGAGGAGCTCGAGAGAAAGGCTTCGCGAATCGAGAAAAGCTACGGGGCAGCGCGATATTATCCGGCGCCTCCTCTTCCGGAGAGATCACTATTCCCTTCCTTGGCATATCATGCTCCGAAACAAGGCTTTAGAGGACGGGCGACGAATTTTAACGTTACTGAGACGACTGAGACGGTACCGACGACGCGTTGTGCATTTCATGCTTCGTCAGGGATACCCGAGTCGCAGCATTCGACATGCCAACACATGTGCTGCTATCAGGCGAGTAAACCGACTCTGCCTTCGAGTCAGACGCGTCCCGGTACCCCGAAACGAGCGGTATCGTTCACGCGTCCGCCAACTCCTGCGAAAACAATTACACAAACGGATAAGACAACTCCGAGGAGTCCCGTTGCAGTAAAGGCGAATCCTTTCTTGCCTTCTCCGAAAGGGGGTTCTGCAACGCCTTCACGGTCACCGAAGCGCGTGCATCCCATCTGTTTCAACTGTAGAGGCTCGGGACACGGGTACCGGGAGTGCCGAGCACCGAGAGTTGTTCGTTGCTTCGCGTGCGGGAAAGAAGAGGAGACGACGCGAACGCCGCATCTCTGTACGGGAAACGGAGAAGAGGGTCGCGAGTGAGGGTCGCGGCGATTCTCGGGGGGTGGAAGTCGGCCCGCGCTCGGACGAGGAACGGTAGGTCGGGAAAGAAGGATTGGAAGAACGTGATCGCTAGATTGTGTCGCATCACGCGAGCTTCGGAAGCTCCGCGCGCTGTATTGGTGGTAACTCTAAATTTACTCGGTCATGAAATCCCGGCGGTGGTGGATACCGGGGCTACGAGTACGTACATCGGTACCGAAGGGGTAGCTCTCGCGGCGCGTCTGGGTTTCGTTCGGAAGAAAACACGAGAGAATCCGTGTGTCATCGCCGACGGGTCGAAAGTCATCTGCAATGAAGCAGTCGAGTTCCCGGTGAAACTTCGGGGGCGCGAGAAAACCCTTGTGGCTCGCGTCAGTGAGGTATTACCGGTCCCTTTGTTACTAGGTTTAGATTCTCTGGAGCGATTGCAGATGGTGGTAAACTTGGTACGGCGCGAGTGGTATTTCGATGGAAAGCCCTCAAAAACATATCCTTTTGAAACCGTCGCAGGTCCCGATCAGATCGAATTCGCCGCCGCGATCTCGGATTTGTCTACGAATGAGGCTCGAAGACTCGAAAAGTTCTTAGCAGCTGAAATTCCCCGACTCGAAAAGGCACCCGGCGTGACGACGCTAATAGAACACCGACTTAACGTGGGGGATAGTCCACCTATCAAGCAGCGATACTATCCGGTTACTCCGATAATATTAAAGGCCATGCACGACGAGGTCGATCGCATGCTTGAAGCAGATGTTATCGAACCATCGCGTAGTGATTGGAGTAGCCCAGTATTAATGGTGAAGCAAGGGGATAAATATCGTTTTTGCTTAGATCTCCGGAAGGTAAACGATGTATCGAAGAAAGACGCGTATCCACTCCCGCGTATAGACTATATTCTCGATCGGTTGCGGGGAGCCCGGTATATTACGACGCTCGATCTGAGTAAAGCGTTCCATCAGATTCCCTTGGAAAAGAAATCTCGCGAGATAACAGCATTTACGGTACCGGGTAGAGGTTTATTTCAATTCAAGCGCATGCCTTTCGGTCTTACGTCCGCTCCAGCGACTTTTCAGCGTTTGGTTGATCGGATTATTGGTCCCGAAATGGAACCACATGCGTTCGCCTACCTGGACAATATTATTGTAGTTTCCGAGACATTTGACGAGCATTTATCGAAACTGAGAACGGTGTTTGATCGAATTCTCTCAGCGGGGTTGTTGATAAATCCCCAGAAGTGTGACTTCTGTTGTCGTGAGGTGAAGTACTTGGGGTACTTGGTAAATGGGGAAGGGTTACAGGTGGACCCTGAGAAAACTCGAGCGATCCGGGAGTTTCCCGAACCCGTTAATGTTAAACAAGTTCGACGCATTCACGGAATGGGTTCCTGGTACCGACGGTTTATTCCACATTATGCCGCGTTAGTGGAACCTCTTAATCGTCTGACGCGTAAAGGTCAAAAGTGGGTGTGGGGCGAAGAGCAACAGCGCGCCTTCGAAGCCCTGAAATCCGCTTTAATATCTCCTCCGACTTTAGCAAGGCCCGACTTTTCAAAAATGTTTACGCTGCAGACTGACGCGAGTAACGTTGGCCTAGGGGCGGTTCTTACGCAGGAGACGGACGGGGTAGAACACCCGATCGCGTATGCTAGTCGTACGCTTACAAAACAGGAGAAAAACTATACCGTGACCGAACAGGAGTGTTTGGCCATCCTATGGGCAATTGATAACTTTCGCATGTACCTCGATGGGTACCGTTTTCGAGTTATTACGGATCATGCTAGCCTTTAGTGGTTACGCAATCTCAAGGATCCTACCGGACGTCTCTCGAGATGGGCTTTGCGAATTATGCGTTACTATTTCGAAGTCATTCATCGCAAAGGGGCTTTAAATCACGTCCCTGACGCTCTCTCGAGGATGTTTGAGTCGTCGCAAACACCCGAGCTGACAAAAGAAGTGACATTGTCTGGGGTGGACGAATCGGAGGAGGATGAACCTTCGTTCGGGGACGACGAGTGGTACCGGGAACGCTATCGTGCCGTTAGGGCGGATCCGAAACGTTTTCCCGATTGGAGAATCGAGGCGAAGCGTCTATACGTTCGGAGACGAATTTCTCGTAGGATTTCAGCAGAAATGAAAGATTCAGAATGGAAGCCAGTGGTCCCGAAAGCCGATCGCGAACAGGTATTGCGAGAGAGTCACGACGCGCCGCAAGCGGGTCATTTAGGTACCGATAAAACTTTTAAAAGAGTCGCGTTTGCATATTATTGGCCCAAGATGTTTCGAACACTACAGAGATACGTCCAGTGTTGCGAGACGTGTCAGCGAATGAAGCCGAGACAAGGTCCGCCTTTCGGGATGATGGGACGTAGAGTTGTCGAGGGGCCATGGACGGTGGTAGCTGCCGATATCATGGGGCCTTTTCCTCCTAGTCGCGCGGGTTACGCCTACATCTTAGTAATCCAAGACTTATTCAGCAAATGGGTGGAGTGTTGTCCCTTAAGGAAAGCTACGGGTGCAAAAATCAAAGAGGCGTTCGAAGATTTAGTAATTTCTCGTTGGGGAACGCCGGAGGTCCTTCTGACCGATAACGGTACCGAGTTTGTGAATCGTAGCTTAGCTGCTTTGGCGAATGATTATGGGATTTTACATACCACGACTCCCCCTTATCATCCTCAGGCAAATCCCGTCGAACGGGTTAATCGCGTCTTAAAAACAATGATTACGGCGTACATTAACGACGACCATCGCTCTTGGGATTCGCATTTATCGGAATTCCGGTTCGCGTACAATACCGCGTATCATTCATCGATTGATAACTGTCCCGCTTATCTCAATTTGGGTAGAGTCCCCGCGCCTCATCGGTTTTATCGTCGCGAGGGGGGGAGTCGAGCTTTGGTTCCGGTACCAATCGAGGAATGGTCAGAACATATGCAACAGTTGCAAACGCTCAGGGGGCGAGTACAGTACGATTTGGAAGAAGCGTATCAGCGGCAATCTCTCCAATATAATCGGCGAAGAGCGTTTGCGAACTTCAGGGTAGGGGATAAAGTTTTACGTAGACCACGGATACTGTCTTCGGCTTCGCAACACATCGCCGCAAAGTTGGCTACGAAATATTACGGTCCCTTTACTATTTCCGCGTGTTTGTCCCCTGTCGTGTACGAACTCTCGGACGGGGAGGGTAACTATGTCGCGAAGGTTTCGATTGACGATCTTAAGCCTTATCGCCCTCACGCTCATGCAGATGAAGAAGAAGGAGGCGTGTCTAATAAATGACGACTTCCTCAAAAGGGAAAAAAAAAGTTTTCACGTGTCTTTACCCTGTCACGCTAATCGCTTTCGCCTACGCTTGGTGTGATGCTCGTTGCTTTGTTTTATTTTATTTCATTTTTTTGTAATGCTGAAAATTCTCGAAATTCCCTGGGACCGTGCCTTTGGCGACTTTAGTAACAGAATATCGCTGTCCAGAGCGGGGCGGAAGTCTTGCGGTCGGGACGACCTTGTCCGAGGGGGGGAGTAGTTGTGACGCGTTTCTTTTTGGCGTCGCAAAAGGATTGCACGAGAGGGTTGTCGGAGCGACGTGCTTCGCCGATTCGGGAGTCCCAGGCAATTTTGAGGACAATTTTTGAGAGAGACGAGTTTTTATTAATATCTAGGATTTTTCTTTATTTTTTTTTGGTCACGAGGAACGAGGGAAAGCTGAGCCGAAGGCGAGAGGAGAGTCATTGACGAACGATTAACGGTACCGACCGCCCTGGGCGCAGGATAGTAAGTCGCAGCTTGGCGGGTTGTACCGAATTTCTCCTTCGGCATTGTTCTGGGCGCAGGATAGTAAGTCGCAGCTGGACAATTGCATCATCCGGTACCGGTATCCATGGGCCTCTTCACGACAGCTCGGAATAATTCTGGAGCACGCAACGATTTATTTGGCATCTTTATTCGAATCCTCGCGCTTGCGAATAGTTACGGGTAGTGTAGCGAGAGATAACGAGGCGCCAGGTACCGGACACCTTAGACGAAATTGTGAGGGGTGGGGAGAAAGAGAGAAGCCTCGCGCTCGAGTAACGAAATTTTCTCGAGGACTCTCGAAATATTAGTGGTGCCGAAAGCACGTGTGCTCCGCTCTCTCTCTCGTGTATTCCCGAGAAAGGATTTGTTCGCGGTACCGTTACCGAGGAGGATTTCTCGATTTTCGCGGACGGAAGGAAGGAAGGAGATCGAGAATAATTTTTCCGAGGAGTAAAACATCCTGAAAGACGGTAAGGCTTTTGCCTCCTACTCGTGGACACGTGCGGTATAAATTTTTGTAACTATTGCCGAGCTACACGCGGCTCGGAAGATCGTTGGGTACCGTCCCAGGCAAATTAGAAAAGCTTCTTCTTTGGCGCGTTAAATTGTGGGGAAGTGTTTTTTTGGGGTTCCGTCAGGGGAGAAGTTGGCCTGTCGTAGTTGGACGGCCTCGCGATCGTAAACTCAGTAGCTTCCGTTTCTTTCAATTTTCTTGTCTTGAGATTGCCTGTCAATGTTTTTTTTTCTTTTATAATAAAATTCGAGAGATCCACTACAGATAAGTGTGGCGAGCGGTTTACGGGTTCGGACGTGTGTGAGTAATCGTAGGTGTGAGCGACGGCCTCGGCTTTTCGCTCTCGCATCGCGAACTCTCAAAAATTAAACGAATCAAGTGCCCGCTTCGCGCCGAGTAATCACGCGGCATAGCGTTATTTATTTTGTATTGTTTTCCGACACGTTTTCGGTACCGATGTGCGCGAACTGTACGTCGAGCGAGGAATATTAGTAGGGAAATTTTATCGTCGAGACTTTTACCAATTCTTCTAAATTTCAATATTTTTTTTTTTTTGGAGTAGAAATTCGAGCCGGTGAACTGAGTAGCCGGGGAGAATTTTAGCAGGGACCGTGTTTTTTTCTTGTGTCGAGTCAAAGGGGTACCGACTCCCCGCTACGAGCTTTAATTGTGAAAATAAATATTGTAGCTACGACGAATAAATCATTTTTACTTTTGTGAAATTAACGAAAGTGTACCTCGAGATTTATTTTTCGCAAAGAAATTCGGACCGCCCCTCTACCCTTACGAGCTGCCGCTAGTCGGAAGATTTCGTTCTTTTTATTGTTTTGGAAAAATCCGATCGCGTCGAGCGCAGTGCTCGGCTGGCGCCCATTAAAATAAATAAGCGATCGAGACGATTTTTGTGGCCAACGGGGTACCGATAATTTTATCGATCAATTCTTCTTAAATTTTATTTTCGGAGTGAGAGGGTGCCACTTCGAGGAATTTTCGGTCACAGTATGTAATGTATGTACTGTGTGTATATGTATGTATGTTGTGTATGATATTGTTACAACACTCTCGTTTCGAAATCTCGCCATTCTTTCTCTTCTTCTATGACTTTCCCGAATGTTTCTTTCGCATGTTTACTTTTATTTAGACCCCTTTTTTACTTTGTTGTTTTTTATTTTTATTTATTTATCTATTCCTTCTACCTTCCAAAACCGCGTCCCAAATCCTTCCCATTCCCCTCTCGATGGAAGTAAACCCACTACCTTCACGTGGTTTCCATCGAACGGTGACATCCAACCAATCACCGAATTATTTTCGAATTTTTTATTTTATTTTCTTCAATTTTGAGTTGTGACATTTTTTTTTCTTTTTCTTTTTTTTTCCTGGTTTGAATGGTTTGGTGTCATTGACTGAGAGTGGGAAATATTATAAATATTTTTTTATAGCAGTGTAAAACACAATTTTACAATAATACACGAAACCATTATTTGTAATCTCACTAAAACGCTTCTAGCTTTGGTAATTTTCGGAATTTTGATCTGAAACTTGGCATGTAGGTAGTACACAGTGTGGACATTCCGAAAAAAAATTTAAAAAAAAATCGATTTTTTTTAATTTTTAGGTGACTCAGCCCTCTTAAGGATTATATAAAATATACAAGGACACGAATTTTCTTTATCGAAGCTGAGCATACCGATCCAACCGGCACCGTAATGTTGAAGCTTCAAATTATCTTTCGGAAAATATTGACCATAGTCGCTATCACAGTCTGTTTACGATTTAATTTTGATATGAAATAAATAGAAGGGCGGATAATGATCAATAATATGACTACAAAACCAAAGGAATCTTACCAACGTTCCCCCCATCAATCTCGACGTCCTTGAAGATGTAATCGATGCGACCACCTCTATGGCTGTTGTACGGTCTGGGTTTCGCCAAATCAACAAAGTTCGAAACGGTATCACGTGTGGTTCGTCCAAAAAGACCAAACACAACTCTGCCTATATACTCATTACCTGTTTTCATGTCGAACCATACCTAGATACAATTGTCAGCAACTTAATAATATATTATACAAGTTGTTGATTGACAATTTTGGACGCGTCTCCATTAAGGCGATGTTTAATGTGATGTATGACGATATAAAGCATACCTTGTGAGTTACCAAAGGGCCCTTGGAGACATCATAGTAATCACAGCGCTTTTCACAGAATACAATCACTACAGCGCAGAACAAAAAAGTTAATCTCATGTCGAATGTACTTCTAGAACGCGTTCGCGGCGTATAGACTTTGTTTGAAAAAACACTATTCCAAGTCTCAATGCGGAAAATCGCGGTCGATCGAATCGCGGGCGTCTTGTTCGGTTATTGAATCGCGAGTGTTACGTTTGCATCAAATAAGCGTGTTCGCCAATCTTGATTACATGATGCTATCACGTTAATGCTTGATGCAACACAACTGTATAGCACTATTATGCCGTGAAACTATGTGGACTTCTGAATTCATTGTCGCTCTCGGTTGTAAAACGCAAAAAAAATTACGCCACGTTATTAGCTGCATAATAATATATACTTGCAATATAATATATATAATAATATATTGTGACGTGATTTTTTTTAATCAGCGTCACAAAAACCCAAAACTACCGTTACTCGCATAAAAATACCGATTTTTAATGCTGAAGTTTCGCGTTACTGCCTCTCCCAGCGACTTAAGATACCGTCAAGCTCTCGCTAAGATATCGATCGAGATTTTTGCAGCTTACCTTCTATGTTTTTTTGTAATTATTACGAATTGGTTCGATATCGTTCATTATTTCAGTTTAAATTCAAGTTTCAGATTTAGTTTCGTCAGTATTGCTCTCAGATTTAGTTTTATTCCTTTTGCTTTGAGATTTAGTTTACTTCAGTATTAGTTCAGTTTTGGTCGGGATTCTCGAATTCGCTTGGTGGGACAAAGTTAGCAAATAAAAGGCCCAAGTGAAGGAGAGACTCGACGAAGTGTCTTGCAACTACGTTAAAGTCCGGTGCAAACCCGGCACCCTATAGAAAAGTGCAATGCGTTGAGATCAGGCGGAGGTATCGTTTGGTCCAGGCAAGGGTGGTGGAACCCCTTGCGCTGCGTTATAGTTGAGTAGAGCCTTGTATCTCACGCATTGACTAAGGGAAGCGATTGCGAAGATTCGTTCAAGTTACCCCGTTATAGTATCGGCTCTCGATTCGATAAAGTCATGAGATGGTTGAGAGGGCAGTAGTTATCGGTCAAGATCCCGGAAAATAATAATGATAATTCATTACGAATTTTCGTAGGCAAAGACAGTCGACGGAGAGCTGCCCTCGAGGCAACTCGGGTCTCTCTCGCGCTCCCGCTATCGTAGGCTTCGGCCTATTGTTCTCGCGCTCGAGCCATCGAGGTATCGTGTGATCGCTGTGTCTCGCTCGCGTTACCGTGGATCCCGCTATCGCTCTCGCTCTCGTGTTCGCGCGTTCGTTCGTCGATTCGTGTGTTTCGCGTGTGCTATCCTCGGTAGGATTCCGAAAGGAATTCTTTCCGAGTCGATAATTCGATAGATGCGTTACAATTAACGCTCTCGAGTTGAAGTGCATGTGTGTAAGTTCTCGTGGCATCGTCAGATGCAGTTCCCGGTCCTTTTTGGATAAATTACGCGCTTCGGTGAGTTTTTTTGATATCGAAGTTATCGTCCCCGTGTCGCGCTCGTGGTCGCTGGTCTCGCTTCGATCTCTCGATCAGCTGAGTACTCGCGATGAACGTGCGTGGGATCCCGTGGCTTCAAGCCAATAATAATTATTTTTTGAGCGCTATTTTATTGGCCTCGGATCGCGACCCTTCTACCACAACCCGCATCCTGAGCAACCGTGTGCTTCCGCAACCGTTCGCTCTCGCGAGTACATCGGCGTTAGTTTCCGTTTTGTTGTGTCGTTCGTTTTGTCCCTGCGGGGGTCGTCGTTCCACCGACCTCCAGATTAGCCCGGTTTGGTAATTCCGGCGAAACAAAAATTAACCCTGCGGAGCTTGCCGTTCCACCGGCCTCCAGTTTAGTCCGGTTGTTAATACCGGTGAAACAAAATTAACTGGCGCCCACCGGGACGCCGATGCATCCGCGAGGGTGGACGGCCGAAGGTGACGTGAGTTTTCGAGTTCGTGTTTTTTTTTGAGTTTCGATCTCGCTCATCTTTTGAGTTTTGAGTTTTTTGTAAAATTAGTGTTGCGTTCTCGAGATCAAGGAAAACCCGTCACAATATACATAATATTATATACTGCTAACAGGTATCAGGAAAAAATATACTTAAAAGAAAACCCACGGAAAAAATGTCCCTGAAAAAAAAATGTTATTCTCCATTGTTGGCGGAAAAAATGACTGCGGAAAAAAGACCTGGAAGACAGCTCGATAGAAAAAATCGGCAGAGGAAAAAAAAACGCAGAAAGTAAATGGCTGCTTACAAAACACTATTCTGCCACACACACGCGAGGTGCTAGTGCCGCCAGGGGCTAGCCAATTTTTCAAAATTGCAAAACGTATGCGGGACCTTTTCCTCTAGGTCTTTTTTTTTGAAGATGTTATTTCCTTTGAATATTCTGTGACCGCGAATTCCGCAGAACAAAAATTAATAAAATTCAGAGAATTAAATAAATCAAAATATCGTTCCAAAAAAAACCTACCGGTACCCCAATGGCCACAACAATTCCTTCCTGATCGACGATTTTATTTTCAGGCGCCAGTCGAGTCTCGTACTCGACACGATCAAATTTCTAGTTGATAAAATGAAATAAAACGGAACGAATCGCGATCTTATGCCACTAGCTACAGCTCTTCCGGTCGAGGGGCGGTCCGGGGATTCTTGTGCTATTGGAAAGAAACGTAGTACACTTCAGTTAAGGTTTCAGAAAATTCGCGAATTAATTTATTAGTCGAAGAGTTGAAAATAAACTTACAAAAATTCAATTAAATCGGCATCGATGAAATTTTAATAAAAAGAGTTAAGAATTCATAATAAGGTTCCCTACTAATTTTCGCCACTCGCTGCATAATCCGTGCTCAGCGGTCCCGCATTAGCATTATAGAAAATATTATAACCGAGTGATTGTCGGGCCTGTAACGGGCTCGTCGTACGTTTCTTTGCCAATCTCGCGATACTCGTTACGCGGCCGACGCCGATAATCGGAGTCTACGATTTATTCTCATGCATGAACACGGGGACTGCTCGTTACACTTAATTTAATGGATCTCTCATCTTTATGTTTTACTCGAATTCTATTAACTGAATGCAAGCAATCTCGAGCTTGAACTCAGCTATTGAAAAATAAAAGAACATAGAATTTACACACGAGGCCGTCCGCACTGTAATAGGCCACCTCGCCCTCTCGATAGAACAAAATTTACATCAAGAGATCAAGAGACGCTGTAGTGTCTCGACGCCAAGTAGTTTAAAGAAAAAGTCCGTACGGCGTCGCCGTGCGTGTCGAGCGCTACCGTGCCTTATACGCCAATATCGTGCCCCCTTAAGTTTCACAGTTTTTTTCTGGAACACAAGAGAGCGGATCGAATAACATAATATGAATCGAATACAAGGTTTAAAATGAGCCCGGAGTCAGCCCGATCGGTGCACGCAATAACGAGTTATCATTATGTCGCCCTAGAAATCCACGCTTTCACGATATAAAAAATGTCCAGTATGTCCCTTTTGTCCAATCTTCTGTCATCCCTGTGTGTTGCGTCCGTGAGCCCATGCGTCAGCAGTGCATACAAAACGGTATAAGCGATGAACTGTCGGCTGTTTTTCATTTTTCCATGTGTAAGTTCGTGAATACAGCAATTAGTGATATCCGTATCCGCGATCCGCGAGTAGTACGCTCACACTGAGGGATAAAAATAACGGTTAAATAGTGAGGTTATTTATAACTAGCAGGTTATTGTTGTTCGCGCGCTCACATCAATAATTTCAAAAGTTTGTCAGGTTGGCGCGCTGGCGGCCGTCGAACCGAAACCTGCAAAATATCGCAGCCACCAGATTATTCACACCGTCCCGGTCCAGATTCACACACTCTTGTGGGCACCACAGATTATGGTTACCGTAGCTATGCAAACCGTTGCTATATAAAACGTTGATATCGAAAACGTTGTTGTGACAACCGTTGCTATCAAGACCATTGGTGTGACAACCATTGCCATGGAAACCGTTGTTATCAAACTCGTTGCTATGAAAAGCGTTGGTGTGGAAATTGTTACTATGTACTGTAACCGTTTCCCCCGAGAATTTGCTACGATTACAAAAGATGTAACGAGCGTCGTATCGTAAGGGCGCCAGCCGCGAAAACCCGGAATTCTCGCGACAAATTTATTTTATCGATACGACGATTTTTCCCAATCCCACGCGCGGCTAGCTACAGCTCGGGAAGATGGTAGAGGGGAGTGGTTCGAGTCGCTCTCGCGAGAGGAAGAACAGAACAAATCTCGGGAACACAATTCACGGTGTCGTTTATTAAACAAAATAACATCGGTAGCGGTGTCGTGAAGCGGCAAACCCTCCGCCTCCCGTCAATAGATTTTACAAAGTCTCTCTGTCGTTCGGTATCGCCTCGAGAACGCTATTTCGTCGTTCTTTTCTCTCTTTCTTCAACAAAACCAAAATATAATTACTAAAGATAATTGGTGAAATTCGATATTGCGTCCAATCGCTCGCCAATAGAATATTAATACACTATATTTCCCGCGTAATGGCACTCGTCACACGTCGAGAGCTATCGGTAGCGCGCGAACGCGACGTCAGAGCGTCGCGTCGCGAAAATCAAAGGTCGAGCCGCCCTTGCGGATAACGGTTACTCGGGAACTGAAGCCAACGGACTCTCTCGCGGATTATAAATTGAGTTTAACGAAATAGATGGAGAAAACTACAGTCACACAAATAAAATATCAAGAGTCAACGGAAATTATGAAAATTCAGAAATTGGGATTTTCCCCGTCAAATTTAAAGTAAGCAAACACTTCAAGGTGTTTATTCAACTAGCTGGCTACGTAAAATAACTGTCCCCGACAAGATCGAAACGCGAGCCTCACACGCAAAACGCGCCGTCCCCACGGTAGCGAATCTACTTTGCCCCGTTCTATCTCCGGTCTCAAACCAAACGCGCACGACGCTCTTACCCCTTTTACGTCGCCGTAATGAAGATCCCTCGAATTTCTCCGAACCGGGATCCCAAATCGCGAGACAGGGAGAGGTCGATATTCTCGTGGTGACGACTTGCGCGAATCTGTCCGGGAGCCACGTCCTTCCTTATCGGGATCCTGCGATCGAGTCCTCGAGTCGATTGACTCTCGAGAGCTCACGAACCCTTTTCTCCCCCACCCCGGCCTACACCTATCTCTCACCCCTTACGATTAATTGTCGCGGTTCCCCGAATAATGTACGATTCTCGGAAGCGCCGCACGATAGTTCAAATGCGTGAACGGCGAGGCGAGGGCTTGAGAAGCTCTCGACGATGTACCGACGATCCAGCGACGGACGAGAGCGCAAGGATTCCATTCTGTGCTTCGGAACAGGGTGAGGCCTCGCGAGGCTTTCCTCCAGCGATAATCTTCGTTCCCGACGGGATCTCGACGATAGCAGAAGGGAGTCTGCCGCGCTGATACAGCCTCCGCCGACGTTAGCACTCGAGATCCCTGGTGACGCGTCGACGATGATACCGCCGCGTGTAATCGCTCTTGCGACGCAATGTTGCCGGTCGTAAAGATCGTCGTGCCGCTCGGGAGCAATATTCGTGAAATAAAAGAAAATTCGGGGGAAATTAATTATGCGCTTTATTATTCCTAATCTAACTCTATCCGAATGCCTTGAAGAGACCCTCCCCGAGAGCAAGAACGTCGCTTCCCGCAACAATCCGTGCATCTGTCGTGAACTATGACATTTTTGTGACGTGGCAGGAAAACCACGTCACAGTACATTTGAAGTACGCCGCGCGAAGTTAGCAACGGTCCGAGGTTAACAATCGTCTAAAGTTTGTAACAGTCTGAATTAGTAATAATCTGAAGTTAGCAACGGTCTGAAGCTAGTGGTATGTCCTGACGTAACGCTCTTTATTTTTATTATAATACTTTCTCGCAATTTATTTCTCTGTTTATTTTCCTACTATTCTGCAAACATGTTATCCAAAATAATTCATAAATCTCACGGGGAAATTCGATCATTAATTGTTCTCATTAAGGCCATAAAAACAATGATTTCTCTCACCAATCGTTGAACGGTATTTCAGAGATTGATCTCCTCCGGAAGATATTCCTGATGAGATTCAAGTATTTGTCATGTAAACTTCAAATAAAGGGTTAAAAGATGTAAGATAAAATTATCTACCACACGATATAGATGCGGACAGAGGTCTGAATCCCCCTCCGTGTAGTGCACATAGCGAACTCCGCCCAGCAATCGACCCAAGGGGTATAGATCCAAACGTTTACCCTGCGGCTAGACCATTAGAGTTTTTCTAGCAGAACGACAAACGGGGCTTCCATCGTGAACAAGGGAACCTGCATAACCTTACGTATAGAATTTGACCCTAACCATCGACAAAGTTTCAGTATATCAGAACCATCGGAATAATAATCGATGCAATTTATTGATAAACGCGATTAATTTTAGAAAATATATCATGAATCTAAGACAGTAAAATTATTGAAAATCATAGAAGTACTAATCGTTACAACTTATCCAATAAATACAATCAACTCCACAAAATAAATTATAAACCGTATGAAGACTAGATAGTAAAATTGCTTAAAGCCATGAAAAATAATCGATATAAAATCGTCACTAACTTCATAAAATGCACTATAGTTACAATCAATTTCCCACAATAAAATAAGCACCGGATGAAGAATAGTGGAGATGGTCGAAATTGGAGAAATAACAAGCTAGGGAAACGGAAAAAATCATCTTGCCAAAGTTAAACATTCAAAGAAAGACAATCGTAAATCACTTCCGAACAGCCGGACCGACTTGCGGTAGCGCAGTGTGTAACACAAGTGTGCCCCAACGCTGACTCACAAGGGCGAGGCGGCTCAACCACCGAGCGACAAGAGGCAATTCACTCTAAAGAAACTACATACCGCTCGCAAAGAAATGCCTCCCTACGATCGGGACACTAAAATAATAACATTTTAATTATAGCAACTTATTAAGGAATATTTCCTCTATAACATACAACTATTATTTTTCCGGTGGTGCTTACCGTTTAAACCGCAATCAAGAACAAAGATCTACTTCCGGGATAAAACACAAATTATGAACCGATAATTATATCAAATTATTTAGACACATTCCATTATTCTAATGCCGTTACTATTTTTCCAAAATTATTTACCGTTTATAGAAAACTCATAAAGCAAGTAGCGACGGGATATACGTAGAAACGTACGTCGCGCATAAAGAACCAGGTCGCGCTTGATTTGTAATATTAGATAATACATCGCAATTTATATCAAAACACTCAGAAACATTCCACCTTCAACATGGAATTGTCATTTCTTTGATATTATTTAACGTATGGTCAAGATGTACACCAAAACTCAGAAATTAATCCAATATACTAGGCGAGCGGTAAAGATAAAAGAGGGCCCGGACAAAAACAAGTTGTGTAAGCCAAGATGCATAACGCCAAGGCTTCTTCACGCCGATAGGGGAAGATCGAGCAGGTACACCGAAAGAGGGGAATCATACAGTCCACCCGTGCAAACAGAACAGTAGCTCCGGAATGCCCATGTATGGAAATAAGATGATCGGATGATGCTGTTACCAAGCACATGCAATAACCACAGCACGCTTCCAAGGGTAGCAACCCCAAAGACATCGGCCGGTTATGCTACCAATACCTCGGAATACTACGAGAAACGTTTCGACCCTATAATAAAATAATTTGTACTGTGACGTGATTTTTGCCAATCGACGTCACACAATTAACAACAATCGTATTTCTAAGCAAATATCGATACGTACTGTAACGGAACGGAACGCGATGACGCGATTCCCTCCCATCACAAGGGATGGCACAGAGTGGCGATCCATTCCCGCGAAATACCAGGGGTGGGATCCCAACCACACCGTAACGTCACTTTTCCTATGTTATTATCATAGGAGTGACAAGGATAGAATGATGTTACCGTGTGGTTAGGATCCCACCGCAGGAGACGAGAAAGCTCGAGGAGGTCGGAACCAACACGCCGACAAGGCGCGGTCAAGGGAACAACGAAGCCCCGCCCACGAGATCGACGGCTCGCGGTCGATGAACCCCGCCCTCGTAAAGAGAAAGCGATCGCGTGATAATACAGACCGATTGAAACTCACAGTCGATAAGCTAAGAGGTCAAGGTAATCGAAGAGAAGGATCGCACGAACGCGATAGAGATAAAGGGAACAACCCAAAGAGTAACCTACCGAATATGTAGAGCATAAGCCGAATAGCGAAAACACGAATTCGAGAGATTGGCTTTTCATGAATAACTAATTCCAGGAGTGCATTAAAACAAAGAACTCGCAATACAAATAAACAAGAGATCACGACGAACACAATGAATCCTTTCAACATAAAATCTTCGAAGGATCAATAAGAGATAACAAGCAACTTACGCCAAAAATCCTCGAAGAATTGACAAGAAATGATAGGCAACCGACGTAAAGGAAATAACTCATTTAAAACAATCGCGAATTTACGCGACTACGTAAATTGCGTAACTGCGTTTTTCGTATACTGCGTTACAGTAGTTAGCCATTAGAATCAGACAGATGGTCAAAGCGATAGAGTATTCCGTGAATCCGTGAGGGAGAAGCACAGTAAATTATTCTGCAAAGATATTGAAGTTCCGATCGAGAAACAGACGCCGTGCGGACGGCCGAGACATCGACGATACCGAGGATAGCTAGAAGGAAGCCACAAAGGCCGATCGCATCGCTTCGGGAAAATTAACAAGGTAAGTGCACGGGGTGCACACCATCTTTGGTTAACTTTTGTGTCGAGAGCGATACGCGGATCGCAGAGGGCTTTCTCGCTTGTATTCGGTAAGTTAGTCGGTAAAGATCTCATGTAAAATCTCGACGCGTCGAGCCGAAATCAACGAATAATAACGATTCACGTAGAGTCTCGCGAGTCAAAGTTGTGTTAAAGAACGAAGCGTCGTTCCGAAAGAAAGCCATTGTATGTTGGCCGATAATTGGTTTTGAGAAAGGATACTGAATAAACGACAGTAACTATTGTTTAATTTTTATGGAAAATATATTTATGTGATTTTCTTCCGAACTGCACTCCCTATCCTGCTAGTCGAGTAAGTTATTGAGAATTTGGAAATAAGAGAAAAATTGAGATTCCCTGAGTATCGGGAGAAAGATACACTGGCGCCCAGCAACAATACACCGAAAAATAAGGTGAGAAAATCGGGCATTGAAAAACACAGGCGTCATAATAGATTGGACGGGGAGCTGATTACAGGGGGTCCGACTCTGTAAAAGGCTGCGTCACAACTGATAATCAGACACTAAAGTAAGAAATGTCAAAAAGTAGACAAAATGCCTTGTTACAAGTTCAAAGTCGGTAGAAATAATGGGAATCGACCGATAAAATGAGAAATGTCAAAAATAGCGAAAATGCCGTGTTACAAGTTCAAAATCGGTATAGATAATTGCAATCGGCCGATAAAGTGAGAAATGTCAAGAAGTTGGAGAAAATACCATATTACAAGTTCAAAGACGGTATAGATAATAGGAATCGGTCGATAAAATAAGAAAATGTCAAAAATAGCGAAAATGCCGTGTTACAAGTTCAATATCGGTATAGATAATGGGAATCGGCCGATAAAGTGAGAAATGTCAAAAATAGCGAAAATGCCATGTTACAAGTTCAAAATCGGTATAGATGATGGTAATCGACCGATAAAGTGAGAAATGTCAAGAAGTAGGGAAATTTTTAAAGTCACGGAATGGCACGGAATGGCACGGAAAGGCACGAAATGGCACAGAAATACATGGAAAGGCACGGAATGACACAGAAATACACGAAAAGGGACTGGCTTGGAATGGAATGGAATGTTGTACAATGTCACAGTAAGGCACAGTCAGGGTACAAGTGGTCGCAGTTCGACCGTGTTTTCACCGACTTCCCGGTTTCTGTAACTATCAGCCTGCAAGACTAACAGTTCGGCAAGTACTACATTTACGTTTGTTCATTTATTCCGGTGAAAGATGTTTTCCCTAAATATTCTTTCATATTCCTGGCAAATTCTTGTCATTCAGATAAACAGCGAAAATGTCTGTTAATCGCGATAACCTCAACAATAGCGTTAAGCCGACGAACCGTTATGACGATGCCAGTTGGAACAAACCGGCAACAAGTGGTAGCCCGATCCAACGCCGCAACGTCGCATTTCGAGTCGACACTCGATCCAGCGCTTTGGCCTCCGACGAAGAGCCGGTGAATCGTGTCGCAGATGAACGCGAATCGGTACCATTCGCCACGTATAGGTCATACATGAATGTGTCAATCCCGAGAAGGTTATCGACCTCGAGGCACGGAATGGCACAGAAAGGCACGGAAAGGCTACGAAACGGGTAGAGGGAGGCGGGACACACGGAATACACGGAAAGGCACAGAAATTAACGGAAAGGCACGCAATGGCCCGGAAAGGCACGAAATGGCACAGAAAGGCACGGAAAGACACGGAATGGCACTGAATGGCACGAAATGGCACAGAAAGGCACGGAATGGCACGGGAAAGCACGGAAAGGCTACGAAACGGAAAGAGTAAGGCGGGACACACGGCGGAACACGGGGACACACGGGGATACACGAAAAGGCACAGAAAGGCACGGAATGCCACGAAAAGGCACTTTGTAAATCGAAAAAAATCGTTTTGGTACGATAGTGGATTTACGCGTTTCGGAAGATTTGCAATCGATGTAGCTAGTCTAAAAATGACGCTTATGTTTCGAAATTTTTAAAGGGAAAGAAACGAAAAAAAAAACGGAGAAAAAAAGGGTTCGGTACGACGGTGGATCGACGCGTTTCGGAAAATTTGCAATCGATGTAGCTAGTCTAAAAATGACATTTATTTTTCGAAATTTTTAAGGCCAAAAAACTTGGAAAAAAAGGGGAAAAAACGTCCCATAAAGGGGGTCCGAAAATGACCATAGAGAGAAAATAAACAAGATGGCACTGATCCCGTACCTTGGGCAAAAGTATTTAGAGACGTTAACCTAAAACGAAAACGAAAAAACGGCCGAAACTCGAAAAAACGTCCCATAAAAGGGGTCCGAAAATTACCATACGTGACTTTTGAAAGAAAATAAACAGGATGACACCAGTCCTATACCTTGGCCAAAGATATTTAGAGACGTTAACCTGAAACGAAATAAAAAAACGGACAAAACTCGAAAAAACGTATAATAAAGGGGGTCTGAAAATTGGCATGAAAATTTTTTTAACAAAAACATATTACATGGCAATGGTCCCATAGCTTGAATAATACTCTAAAGATACGTTTACCAGAAAACAAAACGAAAAAACGCTCTAAACTTACTAAAATGCATGTCTGAAAATTCGTGTAGATGACTTCTAAACGCCGATAAATAACATGATATTAGTCCCATATCTTAAATAATACTGTAAGTGCGAAAATGGAAAACTAACTTCTAAACGAAAATAGATACGTTCGCGGGAGTATGAAAAAACTCATTTTCTACCAAAATTACTTCGAATTACGGAATATCAAAAAGATTATGTTCCTATAGAGGAAGAGGAAGAGGAAGTGACTTTTATTTGCAGACTGTTGGCGTCACCCGGGACACACCACGTGGAGGTCGTTTGCAATCGTGCCCCTTTTTTTACTTTCTTTTTTTTTCACTTTTGTTTCTCTTTTTTTGTAACTTTAAGCTTCAGCTTTTTTTAATTGAACGTTTTGTTTAATTAATTCTTTTGTTTACACTCTTTGTTTAATAATAATATAATTTAAATTGAACAAAAATTAAAAAAGTAATTACAAATTACTGGCGACTGGGTCTCGCCCCATCGTTGTGTCGACGGCGAATAAGTGTTTGACGAAACTCGGCGAACTGATCGTCATCCCTGTCGTCCTCGTCATCCCGGTACAACGATCGGAATCGCGTTCCTTCTTTTCTCCCGGTGAAACGAACGGATAGATACTGCACCGTTGCGATGAAAGTTTCCAAATTTTGCGCGTGTTGCATGCGACAATGTATCGCCCGAGGCGTCGCCCTGTTTTCGTTAAACGGTTCTATGCAGAACGCATCATAACCGAACATCGTTATGAAAAGTTGTCGTCGGTTCTTTTTACGCAAAAGCGACGTCGCCCGCTCGACAAAATGGTCGCGCTGAAAATGTCGTGGGATATCCGGATGTTCCCGCAAAAATTTGCTCCAGAACACTGGACCACGCAAACGGTCGTTTTCCACGGCCTGCATAATTGCGTTAACGATTGCGCGATCTTGTTCTGGCGTCCGATTATAACGATTATGCATTCGCGGCGGCGCCACCAACTCCCGCCTCGAGTATCGACGAAAAAATCGCGTAACGCAGCCCCAAACAAATGATTGGCGTCGTTCAATCGCGTCGGACTAAGAGGCGGTCGTTCCACCGTCGGACTGTCCGCGGCATTGCACTCCGAGGACCCAAAACAAAAAGATATAAGTATACATGTAAAAACCAGAGCTGGGCAAAAAATCCATCAAGTACTAAGTACTGTGAGGAGATTTTCCCGACTCCAACACCCTATGGCCCCGATAACCCCGTCCTCGCCGCCGGGCGATTCAAACTCGAACCCACGACGAGATAACAGAAACCACGCACCTCGGGGTGCCCGGGCGCCAGGTACTACGTACCGCCGATCAACGATCGGTTTTAATTTGGACCCCGAGATGCGAAGGAAGGCCCCGTACGGTGAGGAAAGGCGTACGGCAATTGAGATTCGGCTAACTCAGCCCGCCTGGGAGAATAGTAGAGGGGGGTGGACGGAGAGAGTAACGAAACGCCGAAAGTGAGTTTACTATGTAATTTATTATGATAAAGCAAATGGATAATGGTAGATAATTTTTGAGAAAACTATTGTAAGGTAAACCCCGAAAACCGGGTAGGTAAGCGCAAAAGATACAAAAAGATAATCAGATAATTTCGTGAAAAATGGAGTACGAGATCCCGCAACCGGGTAGGTATTCCGATACATCGGTAGATAATTATTGAGAAACTATTGTAAGGTAAACCCCGAAAGCCGGGTAGGTAAGCGCAAAAGATACAAAAAGATATTTAGATAATTTCGTGAGAAACATAGTATGAGATCCCGCAACCGGGTAGGTATTCCGATACATCGGTAGATAATTATTGAGAAACTATTGTAAGGTAAACCCCGAAAGCCGGGTAGGTAGGCGCAAAAGATACAAAAAGATATTTAGATAATTTCGTGAAAAACATAGTATGAGATCCCGTAACCGGGTAGGTATTCCGATACATCGGTAGATAATTATTGAGAAACTATTGTAAGGTAAACCCCGAAAGCCGGGTAGGTAAGCGCAAAAGATACAAAAAGATATTTAGATAATTTCGTGAAAAACATAGTATGAGATCCCGCAACCGGGTAGGTATTCCGATGCATCGGTAGATAAATTTTGAGAAGACTATTGTAAGGTAAACCCCGAAACCGGGTAGGTAATGAAATTAAGATATTATAAGATGCTCGCAAAATTATTAATTCGATACTGCTCGCGTAAGCGAAAAGGACCGAGAAATAAAGCGTCAACTATACACTAGACAATTGGCTGAACCAAAAGAAAATTAGGGAATAATATCACACAAAAAAAAAATGATAACGTGATAACGTGAATCATGATTCGCAAGACCTGTTGCGATTGCCGGAATAATAAATTACCGAAAAATATGGAACGTACTCACAGGAATATTCACCAAATAAAATAACCCGAATTATCTCGAACCACCAATAGGTTATACACGCGGTAACACAAAAGATAAGTAGATAACTTTCAACCAGAGTTGAGTCGATCGGATCACTCGCGTGCAACGCCAAAAATCACGAAAAATCACTATAAAAAAAAAATAATAAGACACGCGAACCGATTCGCCAAGTTAATTAACCCGAGTTAATTAATATTTCCAATACGAAATAATTAATTACACGCGACATCCCCGACCGACTCACACGGAGGGCAACGGAGCCCCGGGCCCGCCCGTCACGAGATCGCGAAGAGAAGAGGTGTTACTCAATCGCCGGTGCGTCCAGAACTGATTATTCCAAATGCTCTAGTGATCGACGCGACCCGTTGTCTCTTTCCCCCAATTCTCACGCGATACCTTTGCGAACCGTGTGCAAAGGGATTCCAAGAATTTGGCGATGACGTACGAGTCTAACGTACCGATAGGTACTATATCGCTTGTTTTCGATTTCACGCGCGTAGACAAAGGTACATGGGAAAGCAATACGGAAAAACAATATTAGGGTATCGATACCGGTCGAACACGTGTTCGCGCACGAAGTACAGTCGGAGCTCCAAATACAACGAAATATTAAAGCAATTTTGAGAATCTTTCTCGAGGGACCCGACAATGGTTGATTACAGCGGGGGGAGACCTCCCTCGCGAGGACGAAGCGTCCCTTGTCCTCGCGGTGGGTCCACACGATACGATAATTAACTGCACCCCGCTGCATCCTTCCCACTCGAGCCCCATTAGCGAGACGCCGTTTCTCACGGACCGCGAGACTCGAAATCCTTTGAGGGATGGTTCAGCGCGAGGCTGATAAGTCGGGAGTGAATCGGCGACTCAGTATTTTGGTCAATGTACCATAATCACTCCGGCATCCATTTCCGCGAATACTGATGTTCGTTATTCGCTTGCAATAATTTTTGAAACTTCCTTTCGAATTCACATGAATTAACTGTAACTGTACTCGCGCTAAACGCGTTGACGGCATCGAACCCTACGACAATAATTTTGTGACGGACGGTCCCTCTCGAAGTTTCGGCATGATAATAATTGTGAATATTCCTTCGCGTTTCCAAGAATTCGCTGAAGGCGTAAAAGAAAATAATATACGAAATTTCGAAGTAAACAAAATTCGCACGACACGAATAAGAATAGAATAATAAAACGACAAGGCCTTGGCCGATACAACGCATTGCCAGTGTACTGCGCCAATTTATTTCGTATCCGCGGCCACCTTGAACGGTCGAAGAACTAGCGAACGTTTTTTTCACGTCACAGTTCTGGCATCGGATCTCGTATTTTCCTCCAAGACCTCGCAGACTAATCTCGGTGAACACGACGGCTCCGTGACACACTGTACAGCAAAATGCCTCTTGAAGACTTTCGAACAAGAGAGACAAATCACACAGTCTATAGCCCTCGAAATCGGAAGACGGAATATCTTCTTCTCGAATTTTTCTCGCGCTCGCACTCAAAAAATCAAAGATTTTTTTTGTTTTGACCGCGTTACATCGTTTCGGCCTGTTACGACGTCGGCCAGTCGCGTGTTTTTTGTCTGTGATCGGTCTTCGCTTTCTTCGTCCCATTGTCTCTTACGTTACTTTGTCAGTGACACAAATCACACACCCGCAGTATACAAATAATCACAATGATATTCTAAAATAAATACTTCAATAGATAATCTGAATAACACTTGTATTGTTGAAAAATCTAACCAAACAACACTCTCGAAAAGTAGAAATGAAAGAATGGAAAAAAAATAATAATAAACAACCGATGTTAGTCGCGAAGCGAAGCGTACAGTAGAAAATGAAACAATACACAGAAAAACAGATAAAAGTCGAAAAAAAATAAACAAACGATGTCAGTGAAAGAGAGAGAAAAAACGGAAAATGTAGAAGCAAGAAGAAGAGAAAAAGAAATGCAGAAGAGTAAAGAAATTAGCGAAATCCAGAAAAAAATTGCGACGATACACCTCACGTCGATGCTGTCACAACAATTCGTTCTCGAAACTCGTCCGCGATATAACATGTCCAGCGCCAACGAAAAATAATGTGTATTACAAAATTGCTTTTGGTCGGTAACGATTTACCGACCCGACGGTCGTTACTCCCGATCGATGCGATCATGAGACGCGGTAGCGTCTCGACGCCAAGTACTTAAAAAAAAAATTTTTTTTAGTGCGAGGTCGGCCGAGTCGCTACCGCTTCTATAACTACGCCAATATCCCGGAAGTGAAAGTTTTGTTCGAGATTTCTCGAAAAATAAACTTCGGCTCGAATTTTCAGCAACACTTTTATAATATAATTCGGACCCCCGCTTTCGAATGCGCCGAATTGCGATTTGATCGGTGCAGCCGTTTCCGAGATATTGAGGACGTGGTGTAAAATATGTCATTTCCTTATCTCTTTCCAAACGAAAAGTGTGACCGATCTGTAGATGGGAAACAGAAAGGCATATCGGTAACGGTTTAACGTGTTAACGTCATGGATATACGGCCTTCTGCTTCTCATCTACAGATGTAGATGAGAAACATAAGGTCGCATCTGACACTATAAGATACTGTTTAATTGGTCCCTATGATTCTCATCTACATTTTTTCGATGAGGTATTTCTGTAGATGAGAAACATAAGGGCGTATCCCAAAGCAGTTTACTTGGTAAATAGTGTCAAATGCGCCCTTCTGATCCTCATCTACATGTGTAGATGAGAAGCAGAAGGCCATATATCAACGTTGTTAACACATTGAATGGTAGCAGATACGCCCGTTCTATTCTAACTACTTTGGACGTCTGGTGGAAGAACTTTGCACTCTTCGGCCGGCTGACTTTCGCGTGTTGTTAGTCGGCCAATTACCGGTTAACCTATAATTAATTATTTGGCGAAAAGTATTTTTGTATTTTTCCACTTATGGAATTATAAATTAAGTGAAAAAAAAAGGTTTTCGTCAATTTTTTTACATCGTTCCCATCGTGTCAACTTTTTTTTCCGGTAACGAGTGTCACTGCGTTAACCGGCAACAAGCCTGAAAATGTGTCTGTAAAACGAAAGATTTTTTTCATTAATTTATCGGCTGATTAACCGAGGCCGAAACACACGACTTCATCGGATATTTTTCCTTCACAATTCATTCTCTTGTGAATTAAGAGTTCTCGATCAAATTATTCGTACTCTTCGCTAGCCTAGTTCCAGGGATTATGGAGGAAAACCGTGAACGATTAAAATTACAATTTTTTCTTATCGTTATGAACAATTTATCTCGTGGAGTGTTTCGACACAAGTTCCATCAACGCAAGAAATTCATTTTATTTTTCCAAAACTGTACAAAAAAAGGCAGGATTGATTGATTCTTCCATCGAACACAATATATAGAAAGTTAAATGAAATTCATTCGCCGATGGAACTTGCATTGAAACTCTCCGGAGGATGCAATTTTTTAGTAGCGACAAGAGAAAAATTGTAACGAGTCAGAAATCATGCGACAGAGTTCAACCGACATAAGATCAGGTTCTCATTAAACCTTCCGACACAGAATTCTTCACTGCGTTATCAGTATTGTAAAGTCAGTATCCACAAAAGAAATTATACAAAAAAAAAGTCAGGAATTGATACATTTTTAGGCACTCACTATAACAATAGGCAAAGAGTGCCTATTAAAATGACCATCGAGGCTTCTTCACACAGCTTTCGATGGGGATTCCCCGCAGCGTATGCTCCAAAAAAATTAGTTTTTCAGAATTTACTTCGGTGTACCTCCAACTTCATGCGCAGTTAATTTGAAGTGACTCCGATGACTGGAAATATTTTTTTTAGCCTGCGGTTGAATAAAAATAGCTTTTTCACTGAATTTATCTTCTCGGACGTCCGTATCACAGTGTAACTTTGGATGGTGCGAACCAATTTTCTTCTCCTTCGCAGGAGTGTTTTATCACATCATGACTATTGTGCACAAACATTTTGAAACTACTGCGAAGCCTTTAATGAGTTGTTCCAAAATAAAAATTCAATTTTGTTCCGCTAAATGTCCGTACGGTGCTCCAATTATGAAGTCTACGAACCAAATTTTTTCTTTTTCGCAGCATTATTTTATTTTATCGAAAGCACTATGCACAGCAAATTTGAAGACATTCCGACGTCTCTGAACATTTTTTCCAGGCATTTTCCATTTAAAAATCCATTTTCTCCTGTCAAAGGTCCGTACGGCGCTGCAATTTTGAAACCTACGAACGATTTTTTTTCTAATTTTCAGCAATATTTCATTGCATCGAAAACACTATGCACAGCAAATTTGAAGACATTCTAACATTTCTTAATATTTTTATTCTACAATTATTTCTAGTGAGGAATTATTTTAAAGGTTATGTTACTTTAATTTTCCAAAAAACAATTTTTCATCATGTCAGAAAAGAAAATTTGGTTGCGAAAAATAAAACACGAAATATCACACATTGATTTACAAATATTAGCCCTTTTTATTTCGAAAATAATATATTTTGAACGAAACCATTCACAATATTTTACAATACATCATTCACATTCGTAATAAAAATCATAAATTTCACGGGTGCACTGAAAAACTTGGTTATAATTTCACAAAGAAGAATCATCGAATATCCAAAATTATTGCAATTTGCTAAATAAAATTTGAAACAATCGCGACTATTTATTTTTTTTCCGTTCATTCTATCTGTCAAACTTTGGAAGCCGACGACAATTCCATAGCAGACGTGACAAAGTTCGCACACGCCGCGACGTTGATATTCTGTGGCGGGATGATTTGAAATGAAAAAAAAAAATCTCAGCTTTTTTTTCATTTTTAATGTAAATTACTTTAAATATTGGGAAACTGCAATTTAATTTTTTCAAATCTCTTTAAAATTTTTTCGAAACAAAAAAAAAATTCAAATTTTATCTCGAATTTTTCCAACCACCCTTCTACTTTCTTTTCAATTGTTTCAATATTCCGATCTTAAAACACACAGGAGGTTCAGGTGAAACGCGCAGTGCGACGTATAAACATATTCGATACGTAGCGCATAACGCGAAGTGTAATCACACTTGGTACGGAGCGCGTAGCGCGACGTGTACCCCCGTGAGTGCCTTAAAAAATGTCCCCCCGGGACATTTTTCGGGGGGTTTGGGAAGCGGAGCCCACCAACAAGGGCCTCTGCGCCCGCAGGGCGCTGAGGCGCTTGTTTCATTCAACGCAATGTGTGGAAAAAATTAAATGAAATTCATTCGCCGATGGAACTTGGATTGAAACTCACCGGAGGATGCAATCATCCTTCACTACGGAAGAAGGAATCAATACTGATTACGCAGGGAAGAATTCTGTGTCCGGAGGATGCAATCATCCTCTGAAACAAAAACAATTTTTTTTACTAAAAACTATTTTTTAGTAACGACAAGAGAAAAATTGGAAAGAGTCAGAAATCAAGAGATTGACAGAGTCCGATCGATTAATCCCTACGATTAACGAGACGATGATGATCACTCGACGTTTGAACTCATTCGCATCGTTCGTGAATCCAACGACGTCTCGTCACGAGTTTTATTACGTCGGTGCGACGTACCATCGAACTTTTAAAGATATGTTTCTTTGAGGAATATGACATCAATTCGATTGTTGGACAAATTCGTTGACGATACAAGGATCGTAAGGATGCTGGGAGGTCATCACTGCGTCGAGGTATCGGAAAACAAAGAATTTATCGACGAAACTGTGGGAAGAAGTTCGCAATAAAATAAGCGACGAGTTGTCATCCAACAACACAATGTTCGTATATTGTTAGGAAAACATTTTATCGTATTTATTATTCGTATTCGAGAAAAAAGGGGGACTATATAGTAGAGAAGTACGAGAAAACGAGAAAACATTACACCTACACTTACACGTGGAAAAACTATACTAATTAAACGAAAGTTATGCTTTTGAGTGACAGAAACTATTCAATTACTGAGTAATCTTGTACACCAGAAAGAATAATTCTTTTTTTTCAACATCCATTGACGCTTATCGAAACTTATTATTCGTGACGAGGAACTGTCGTTGTTCTTTTTTTTCTTGCTAACACAGTCTCGAGACTGTAAATTTGTATCTCATCCATTGCTATTTTTAAAACATTTTATCCGCGGTACTGAAAAGGGCACACTAACGTCACTCTTAAGTCATTCGTCACAATACATCTTTTTTTTCCCAATTAAATAAACAACTCTATAGAGGAATTGAATTTCGATATTGCAATTTAAAAAACGAACAAAAAAACGATTTTATTAATCAGAAAATTTGGTTTGATGAAATTTGACAATTAGTTGCTAACATTTTTTTCTCGAGTTAATATTAGAGTAGATGCAAATTATTGTTTAACTTTTTCCGTCAGGTTGATAGGGTAGTTGTAAACTAGATTAATGGTAGAATAATTTGTTGCATAAAACGTAAGTCGGAAAAACGGTACGCTGTCGTATCCCCCAATAGTCATATACTCCAAATGTTTTATTCTCCAAAATCGTATACTCCAAAAGTTATATTTCCCAAAAATCATAAACCCCAAAAGTCATGTCCTCCAAAATCGTATACCCCAAAAGTCATGTCCCCCAAATTTGTATACCCCAAAAGTCATGTCCCCCAAATTCGTATACCCCAAATTTTGTACCCACCTAAATTGTATTCCCTAAATATCGTATCCCCCAAAATCGTTTCACCCAAATGTCTTATCCCCCAAAAACCGTTTAACCGAGGTTACAAACCGGTGTTATGTTTAATGAGTTTTAAAGTTTATTCCATTATATTTTGCGAGAGATGTTTCCGAAACACCCATTCTCTATCCGGAGTCAACGGTTCGTTCAGTTTAATATAATTTTTTAAAATTTATTTTCGTTTTTACATTTGTCAAATTTTATATAAAAGAATAATGGACAAAAATGTAATTTTTACCGTTATAAAATTGACGCGTATTTAAAAAAAGCTTCCACCTTTTTTTCCTTCAAATAATAACAGGATGTTTTTTCTATAGCACCACGTAGGATTTTGCTTTCCTTAAATATTTTTTTTGTATGCAATAAAAAAAAATAATCGGAAATACCCAATTTCAGTTTCTGAATTCACGATCTGGTAAAAAAAATAATAGAAAAAAATGCTACGTGTCACTATATATTCAATATATTAATTTGAGAAACGGTTTGTTGTTTTTAAAGAGTTAACATTTTTACTTTCGCAAATCATCAACAGCATACAAAATAACAACGTTGCAAATCTAACAAAACATGGGCTCAGTGGCATAAAAAATGATACTTGTTCGAGTAGAAAAGGGACACAAATATAAATGGTACCTCTTAGAAATGAACAGTCGAACAGTGCAATATAGTAAACTCAATACAAGAGAGAACCAAACAAGAATTATTCTATGTAATAATATCACAATTAAAAGATGACGCCTTATAGTGGATCTTGAGAGGCAGTCGATTTCTCGTATAGATTTCTGATTTGTAGTTTCGCCTCCGCGCTTAGGGTTGAGTCCGTCAAACATTTCTTGTACACTACATACATTTTAAACGGACAGTGTGGGTCAATTATAAATAGAACTGTACTACAAGAATACCATATACTTTTTGTGATTAATTCTGGATGCTGTATCAAAAACAGAATCTTGTCGTCACCGTGCTGCGTCAAGTTCTTCTGAGCGGGAGGATTTTTTTCGATAGGGATTGAAAAGCTTATCCTGTTTTGCGGCTCATTGCTTGTACTCGGATTTACTTGGTACTCAGAATCGCAGTTTGCATTCGGAATGCGGTCGGTGGATGCACATGCTGACGGTTCAAAAGCAAAGATCGTTGGCAATAATGCGTTAAGGGTAGTGTATTGGTATTTTTTCCAGCAACAGAGAGATTCAGAATGAATTTTATATATTCCCCAATGGGATAAAAATCTGGAAAAAATTAACCATGCAGAAGGCGCTAAGAACAATTACGTTATATAATACGAATTCCAAAAAGTTATTGATTAATTATGGAACAAATATTATTTTTCAAGTCACATACAACCTGCAACAATATATTCATGGGTTTATAATTTTCTGTGAATAACTCTGAATCTGTATGCACAAGCCAGCAAACAAACGTTTATTAGCAGAAACTAGAATTGTTCATTCGTTTTAATATATTATTACGTCCAGCGTAACGCTCTGTTTATTTTCCCTTTACCACCAATAAAAGTTGAACCTTAAACACTACAAAAAAGGAAAAAGGGAATCGGGCTAAAACTCCTGTCTAACGATATTCATTATTGCCTACTGCGAGATCAGAATCAAGTTAGCTCCAATTCTAACAACCTCAGAGTCCTACCTTAACGAATCGACGCCGACGAATCTAGATAAAGTAGATCCGGGCCCCACAGGCGGAGGCCGAGAAAGGCGGTCTCTGACGTCTCTTCCGAGCGCTCCCCGACAGTTCCAAAAAAGAAACTTAAAGGAACAAGGCCCACGGAGGAGGAGATCCGGGACATCACCTCAATCACGGAGGAGATCCGGGACATCACCTCATCTTCTCGTTACTGTACCAAAATTTTATACGGAATAGACATAAAAAGACACTCCCATAGCAACATCCCCTCTACATGTCACCGAGAATAATGGTATAAAAACCCCGGAAATTGTGCGCTCAGGAGCCACTTTAGAAAGACCAGATAGACAGACCACTTACCACTTAGAAATATCATTTAGAAGCACCCGTTTTGGAAGTACTCACATCGAAGTATCATTTAAAGAAACTGTATAGACCATATAAAACGACAAACAAACCACAGACTTCTTAGTTTGAAGTTTCGATAGATATTCAAAAGATCGAAAATCGCGTAATAAAGAATTTTATTTTATTCCGATCGAAACCGAACTATTTGACATATAACAATTTTCATTGTTCAACTCAATCTAACGAAAGACATTCGGGGCTCGCATTGTTCAGTAAATTGAACTCTTTACCAATTGTATCACCCATATCATTTTTCCGGTATTAAAAACAGTGTTAATCTTACTCATATTCCCGTGAGACATTTTATTTTCCTAACAACTCATTTACGAACACAATCCACGAGAACGAACTCAACGGAGACCGGCAATTCATCGTTTACAACCGTAAGTACATTTCTACCAAATTATTAATCACGCATGATTTTATTTCCGTTCTCGCGGCCCAGTGATTTATAAAGTCTCTTCGAGATTCTCCTTCTACCGTGCCTCGCGTTCCGACACCTGGCCAAAAACCGGTAGGTAGTCGCCGTCCCACCGAAGATTTCCTCTCTATCTCTCTCTTTGTCACAAAGACGTCGAAACCACTACCAATTAGTTGACACCCTAAGACACAGATACGACAAGCATTCTTAAGGGCTCCATCCCAAGCAATTTTCCGCAAGGTTAGGCTTTAAAAAGGAGCAACGTTGTTCTCTTTATCGACACCAGGTGTGGTAAAGGTCGGTTCAACACCCTCCTGACCAGCGCGTGCGATAGTAACAAGAGGCAACTGTTACAACGCAAACTAGGATAATTAAAAGAACGCTAGTTTGGACGTAACAATATATTCATTTTTAGGCACTCACTATAACAATAGGCAAAGAGTGCCTATTAAAATGACCATCGAGGCTTCTACACACAGCTTTCGATGGGGATTCCCCGCAGCGTATGCTCCAAAAAAATTAGTTTTTCAGAATTTACTTCGGTGTACCTCCAACTTCATGCGCAGTTAATTTGAAGTGACTCCGATGACTGGAAATATTTTTTTTAGCCTGCGGTTGAATAAAAATAGCTTTTTCACTGAATTTATCTTCTCGGACGTCCGTATCACAGTGTAACTTTGGATGGTGCGAACCAATTTTCTTCTCCTTCGCAGGAGTGTTTTATCACATCATGACTATTGTGCACAAACATTTTGAAACTACTGCGAAGCCTTTAATGAGTTGTTCCAAAATAAAAATTCAATTTTGTTCCGCTAAATGTCCGTACGGTGCTCCAATTATGAAGTCTACGAACCAAATTTTTTCTTTTTCGCAGCATTATTTTATTTTATCGAAAGCACTATGCACAGCAAATTTGAAGACATTCCGACGTCTCTGAACATTTTTTCCAGGCATTTTCCATTTAAAAATCCATTTTCTCCTGTCAAAGGTCCGTACGGCGCTGCAATTTTGAAACCAACGAACGAATTTTTTTCTAATTTTCAGCAATATTTCATTGCATCGAAAACACTATGCACAGCAAATTTGAAGACATTCTAACATTTCTTAATATTTTTATTCTACAATTATTTCTAGTGAGGAATTATTTTAAAGGTTATGTTACTTTAATTTTCCAAAAAACAATTTTTCATCATGTCAGAAAAGAAAATTTGGTTGCGAAAAATAAAACACGAAATATCACACATTGATTTAAAATATTAGCCCTTTTTATTTCGAATATAATATATTTTGAACGAAACCATTCACAATATTTTACAATACATCATTCACATTCGTAATAAAAATCATAAATTTCACGGGTGCACTGAAAAACTTGGTTATAATTTCACAAAGAAGAATCATCGAATATCCAAAATTATTGCAATTTGCCAAATAAAATTTAAAACAATCGCGACTATTTATTTTTTTTCCGTTCATTCTATCTGTCAAACTTTGGAAGCCGACGTCAATTCCATAGCAGACGTGATAAAGTTCGCACACGCCGCGACGTTGATATTCTGTGGCGGGATGATTTGAAATGAAAAAAAAAATCTCAGCTTTTTTTTCATTTTTAATGTAAATTACTTTAAATATTGGGAAAGTGCAATTTAATTTTTTCAAATCTCTTTAAAATTTTTTCGAAACAAAAAAAAAATTCAAATTTTATCTCGAATTTTTCCAACCACCCTTCTACTTTTTTTTCGATTGTTTCAATATTCCGATCTTAAAACACACAGGAGGTTCAGGTGAAACGCGCAGCGCGACGTATAAACATATTCGATACGTAGCGCATAACGCGAAGTGTAATCACACTTGGTACGGAGCGCGTAGCGCGACGTGTACCCCCGTGAGTGCCTTAAAAAATGTCCCCCCGGGACATTTTTCGGGGGGTTTGGGGGGCGGAGCCCACCAACAAGGGCCTCTGCGCCCGCAGGGCGCTGAGGCGCTTGTTTGACATTTTTTTCTAATTTTCGAAAATCTCGTTTTTTTAATATTCATCTCCTTACGTACCGCAAACTTTTATCCCGCGACTTACAACGTAATTTCTTTGACTCATAATCGTGCTCGTTGAAAATCAATGAAACAACACACAATACATATATTTACGTCATCGGTGCGTGAGGGATCAATTATTATTTGCAAATATGTTGACCTAATTACCAGGAAACCTTTTTGGTGTGATGCGTACACTTTTGGCGAAATTTTATAAAAATGTTGTCACTTTTCGCTCATAAAAAAACGAATCAAGATAGAAAATGAGAAAGAATTCGAAAACAAATTTCATAAAAGTTTAGCATCTTCTATAATGCCGACTTTGATACTGGAGTTCTGTTAAAAAAAAAATATAAGACACTACAAAAAGAATAATCTCGTAAAAACCGTACCGGTACCGAAATGATTTTTCGCGAAAGTTGGAAACATGCTCTCGTTTTCGACGATGTCATACGCGCCCACTTCGTAATTGGACCTTTCATACTCCGATTCGGACGTATCGTCTAATGTACACTCGTACAAGGAAGTGTGTTCGACTGCGCTTTTCGGAAATAATTTTCTTGCGCGCTTCGTCGATGAGCCTTGATTAACTTCGTCGTTAAAGGTTTCGTCGTTTGGCTCGGCTGCGTTATCTGCGATATCTTTTTCGTCTTGCCTTCTTTCCGAACTCACCGCCTGACCGCGCTTACCCGATGTCCCCATCGTTGGTGTTGCAATCGTAACGTTTTTTTCAATCGCTGTTTAATAAAAAATGAGTGCATTATTTTCCGTCGTATTATAAATCCGAGACTTTTAATCCGTTTTTGCACTATTAACCCTTCACGTACAGACTCCTCGCTGAGCAAGGACCTCGATCTCGATCGGTCCGGGATTCTCGCATAACAAAAATTTCTATCGTGGGGCGCAAAAATCGCTATATTTTGAAATAGTTTCATTAATGTCGGAAACGAAAAAAATACTCTTTGAGGATAATGCTAGCATATTCAAATAATATTTGTCATGTAAATTTATAGCGTGCTAATGTTAGTTGAATTTTATATATACGATAATACCGGTGAAACCGACCAATGAGGCAACAAGGATGGCCCCGAAATATGTAAAAAATCTCATATTACCGTCGTAACAATAAAAACAAGATAACACATTTCATAGATAGCAATAAAATTACATTTTTGAACACCTTAACGAAAAAATGTATGTGATTTTCAATACTAAACTCTCATGAAAGGACAAGATGCTCGCGGAGCTACTGACCTACGTATTCACGCTCGATGCGATGTTCGCGTAAGTGCAGGGTTAAAAAAACGTATCAAAATCAAGTCTAAGTTCTTCGGGCTTCACGAAGTCGATACAATATTATTGCATATGACTTTTTCTTTTTTCAGAAAATATGAAAAATGTTATCGTATGAGTACGAGTACATTACCGATCGAAATACCATTCAAAAAGGCCCCGGTATTATCGCGCATCTTTTCTAGGAACTCTCGAATGATATATTTTTTGCGAGCTATACTCAATACGTCTATGTTTTTCAAGGTTTCCCACGCAATACGAATGTTTTTATCTTTCATCCGAGACTCCAGGCTTTTTCCACGAGTAAGCTTCAAGTCGTGTTGCACGACGAGCAAATTAAGGTGCACTTTCTCTTGAAGCTCTTTCAGCGCATCTGAAGATAAGTCAGTTTTTAAAATTTTTGGTACTTTAAGTTCAGTCAATATTTCTAAGGTGTTTTATTTCACGCGTCTCGCAGTCCTCATTCGACCGGTCAACACCCTTTTATACAATTAATTGACTGCGAGCCCGTTAATCAAATGATACGAGAAATGTGTGAGACGAGTGTACCAATAAATTATTAAAATAATATCTGTACGATAAAACGCGCAAAATGAACAAACTTCGTGAATCGAGCTCTAGAGTGACGAAAGTAAATGCAATCTGAAGCATTTACAACTACATTCCTTGCAGGCTTCATATCCAATTGTATGCAAGTGATGGGGGGTAATAGGGGGTATCTACCTAGAAATTTGCAAATTTCGGGATTCGACGATATCTTGTGCTTGAGAGTTCGGTGATAGCGCTCAAGAACATTGTTTGTTCGTCATGTCTGATCGAAAACGCTAAACCCGTCGGGACCCACTCTCTTCAACCAAAATGAATCGTAGTATTCAAAAAGCGATTTCATAATTTCCTTCAAATCGATGTTCGATATGAGATTATTATTTAGAGTCTCAAACGCATCGCGTATTAATTCTGCCGGCAAGAATGCAAGATTCATGAGATCTCGTTCGAAGATTTTGGATTCTTTGCAAACTTCGGGACTTAGAGCCTTTGCACGCGTTATTATACCCAGTCGTTGACTTCTCTTTAGTATCGCCTATACAGTACGTTCGAAGAAGAAAAATATATTAAGGAGTATTGACGAGGATAAGTAAGGCTAAAAGAAATAATGCAACTCTATTACTAACGTGGCAGTGGTGAAAATAACACCCTTGGAGTACTGCGCCGGGAAATATTTTCGACAAACTTCTTTGCAAGGCCCTTTCATAATCGGTGATTATGTTCAGGGGTAACACGTCATGTAAAAGATTCTTTTTGATACCCAACAGCACGGCGGAATAAGCTGCTTCGGTTTTTCGACTCATAATAGCCCAAGCAACGGGCAAAACCTTAACGTCAATAAAAGAAAAAAAAATGCTTCAAAGATTCTAATTTTGAAAGAATAAATCGAATGGTTGTATTCTCGTATTTTTGTTTTTTTGTGATGACCAATTATTTATTGTTGAGTGTGCTGCCAGACCGCCCCTCTACCATCCGTGCGGCTGTAGCTGGCCAAGCATATTATTCGTTTATTTTTTTATATAAAGGTTCCGATCGTGTCGAGCGCGAGGCTCGACTGGCGCGACTATAACTAGAAAAGGATCTTACATAAGATTGTCCTTAACGATAATTTGAATCCACCTCGCCTTTTATTTCAGCCATCACCGTAAGAAATTGGTATGCTCCGTTGATATTAGGGACAACGTCAAATGTACAATCAACGAAAAAATTTACGCTGTTTTTGAAATTTGATGCGTATGTACCCGTCCCAAATACAACGTGTGAGCATCCATCCTTATCGGTAATGCTCCAGGCTGTGAGCTGATGCGTTCTTTTGTCGATTATCCCAGAATCTTTGTCTGCGGACGTAATCTCATACGTTAGCCTTTCCAACCACTTATCGGTCAACAAAACTTCCGCTATTTCGGCTATATCGGTTGGCAACTTCGGTTGGTCCTCATTCCTCCACTTTATTAATGTACCTTCAATTTGAGGATATGGACAGAACTGTGCTCCAATGGGATGTCTACAATATCGAATATATATAATGAGCATAAAATTATAAATTTATAGCATTGACAACCCGAAGGCTTTTAAATACTCTTTCGCGACTGCATCGTATAAATCCTTCGGGTTTCCCGGTACTGTTTTAATAGTGGAATACAGCTTTGCCCGAAAAGCTGTACAATCGTCAGTGAAAGATTCTTTACAATCGTCATCGTGTTCATGAGTGCATTTGAAGATTCCTTCATGCGATATTTCGCCTTTTCCCGGACACTCCATTTCGGTATCAAATTTTTTGCACCGCAAGTAACTGTCATCGAACAGAATTTTCAATAAAAAATGATTTCGCAAATTAATAGGAGATGCCAGAGTAAACCGCCTACACGCCATGTTAGCCAGAGACAACAGACACGGAAAATAAGAACAAAAAAAAAAGGAAAAATTCGAAACAATTCTGTAGATTGTATTTTTTTCTATTTTTTTTTTTATTTTATGAAAATTTTCATTAAATTTATTTTATATATATTTTTTTTATATAAAAAATAATTATAAGGCAATATTAAAGAAACGTTAAATAAAGGCACCCAAGGTATAAAAATATATATATTATTTCACGAATCGGAGAGATCGGACTAACTCACGCGAAAGGCCGACGATAATTTCTCTTGAATTATTGATTAGGTATAAATTAGGAACCCCTGAAATTCAATTTGAAATGATCAGTTACTCACGTCTTCGTTCTTCCTTCCGTATCACGATATGTTGAATGCCGATGATACGTGTACCCTTCGTACACACAATCGGGCATTTTTCGTGGCTTTATCGGCTTTTCTCTCGGCTGTTTTATTTTTGTGGGCTTTTTCGTCGTAACGCGACATTGCGTATTTCTGCCCTTCGCCGATAGTTTTCTCCCCATTTCAGTGACCAAGTTGGCTTATCAAAGATAATTAAGCGCAACGGGATCGGATATGCACAGCATTTTTATAGCGTATGAAGCGTTGTGTTTGAGCGGTTGCTATCGTAATCAGTAAACTGCGGAGCTCATCGACTGCCTAGATTAGGTGATGTACAAATAAATGACGCTAGCTTTTTGTTTCGATTCGCCTATACGGTGTATAAATATGCATGAAGCGATTATTATTATCATTCTTATTATTATTATTATTATTATACAACGAGTTTATATTCAACGCATATTAGTTTTTTTTTTTTTCAAGTGCTTGTCATCGAGACGCGACCGCGTCTCGTGATAATGCAACAAACCCAGATTTCCAAAGTTATCAAGCAATAGACTAACATGATAGGAAATATGATTAGACGAAAAAATTCAACCTTATTCAGCAAAATACGGAGGGATGAATTTAGATTCTAAAACGTGTAAAGCAATGTATCCATACAATAAAACGTACGAATAGATGCACATTTAATCAGAAGTAACATTTTGAATATACGGCTCGTATCAACAAGACACGATTTGATTGAATTCGATTTTCGCATGTATATTATTGCGGTAATTCATTGATGCGTGTTATTATATTTGGGTAATACGATTTTGGGGGCTATAATATTTGGGGAATACGATTTTGGGGGCTATAATATTTGGGGAATACGATTTTGGGGGCTATAATATTTGGGGAATACGATTTTGGACGATAGAAAATTTGGGGCATACGTTTTTAGGGGATCTGCGGTTTGGGGTTTATGATTTTTGGGTAATATAACTTTTGGAGTATACGATTTTGGGGTTTATGACATTTGGGGAATACGATTTTGGGGGATAACATATTTGGGGTATGTGACTGTCGGAGGATATGATAGCGTACCGCTAAGAAGAAGCAAGGGACAAATTTCACGACGACGAACCAATCATTGAAGGAAGAAATCAACGTCGGCCACTCATCTTTAACAATTAATTAAATCAATTTTCTTTCAGCGAACAGATTTCTTTTGGTTTAAAATTTCCTATCCGCACACAGATGCCGGCAACCGCCTTGGGGGACCTCGGCAACCGCTTTCTTCTGTGTTACCCTATCCTCAAAAACCTAGCGCCGGCAACTGCCTTGGGGGACCTCGGCGACCGCTTTCGTGAAGTTTTCCATCTTTCCAATTAAATTGATCGAGTCATTTGTTTTGCAACGACTCACCAATTTGTAAGAAGCGCCGGCAACTGCCTTGGGGGACCTCGGCGACCGCTTTCGTGGACAACAATTGGTAGAGAATCGTTTAACGTAGAAGCCTAATTTGGCGCAACTTATTACTTCGTGCCTATGCCGGCGACTGTCTTGGGGGACCTCGACGACTGCTTTCGTGGAACATGATCTAATAAGAGGCGGTTAACGTAGAGTCAAATTCCTGCATCCGCAATAAAATAACCTTTCAATCTGTGTCGCAATTTAAATACTTGAGAGCTAAAAATTCAATTAAATTACTGGACAAAATCCATCATTTATTTTGTATTCACGCCATTGTCTCAATAAGATCACAATTATTGTTGACAATTCGAATCAACAAACAGATTTCTAATTTACAGCACCTGCCCTCACATCTCCGTGAGCCAAAGACTCACAATAGCGAACGTTTCGGAGCAAAGAGCTGTAAGCCTCCAAAAACGTACCGTTACAATATTGTATTATAAAGAGATATATTGGTGATTAAAATATATATATTGTGACGCGTTTTTTTTTTTTGGCGTCACAAAATGATTGCACGAGAGGGTTGTCGGAGCGACGTGCTTCGCCGATTCGGGAGTCCCAGGCAATTTCGAGGACATTTTTGAGAGAAGCGAACTTTTATTAATTTCTAGGATTTTTCTTTATTTTTTTTTGGTCACGAGGAACGAGGGAAAGCTGAGCCGAAGGCGGGTGGAGAGTCATTGACGAACGATTAACGGTACCGACCGCCCTGGGCGCAGGATAGTAAGTCGCAGCTGGACAATTGCATCATCCGGTACCGGTATCCATGGGCCTCTTCACGACAGCTCGGAATAATTCTGGAGCGCGCAACGATTTATTTGTCATCTTTATTCGAATCCTCGCGCTTGCGAATGGTTGCTTGTAGTGTAGCGAGAGATAACGAGGCGCCAGGTACCGGACACCTTAGACGAAATTGTAAGGGGTGGGGAGAGAGAGAGAAGCCTCGCGCTCGAGTAACGAAATTTTCTCGGGGACTCTTGAAATATTTGTGGTGCCGAAAGCACGTGTGCTCCGCTCTCTCTCGTGTACACCCGAGGAAGGATAGTTCGCGGTACCGTTTCCGAGGGGAATAGCTCGATTTTCAAGGAAGGAAGGAAGGACGGGAAACGAGACTATTTTTTTCCAAGGATCTAATTTAACATCTTTGACGGTAAGGCTTTCACCTCCTACGCCCGGATACGTGTGATCTAATTTTTTTGTTTTCCGTAATTATTGTCGAGCTACACGCGGCTCGGAAGATTATCGGGTACCGTCCCAGGCAAATCGGAAAGACTTCTCCCTGGTGCGCGTGTTAATTTTTGTGAAGTCTTTTGACAAGGGAGAAGTTGGCCTGTAATAGTTGAACGGCCTCGCGATCGTAGATTCAATAGTCCAGTTTCATTCGATTTTTGTATTTCGGAATTGCCTGTTAGAGTCATTTTTCTTTTTTTTTATAATAAATTCGAGAGATTCACTACAGTTAAGTGTGGCGAGCGGTTTATGCGTCCAGACGCGTGTGAGTAATTGTAGACGTGCGCGACGGCTTCGGCTGTTCGCTTTCGTATCGCGAACTCTAAAAATTAAACGGATCCAGTGCCCGCTTCGCGCCGAGTAATCACGCGGCATAGTATTATTTATTTTGTATTGTTTTCCGACACGTTTTCGGTACCGATGTGCGCGAACTGTACGTCGAACGAAGAATATTAGTAGGGAAATTTTATTGACGAGACCTTTATAAATTCTTCTAATGTTTAATATCTTTTTTTTGGAGTAGAAATTCGAACCGGTGAACTGAGTAGCTGGAGAGAATTTTAGCAGGGACTGTGTTTTTTTTGTGACGAGTCAAAGGGGTACCGACTCCCCGCTAAAATCTTTAATTGTGAAAATAATCATTGTTGCTACGACGAATAAATCATCTTTCTCTTGTGAAATTAACTCGAAAGTGTACCTCGAAATTTATTTATCGCTAAGAAATTCGGACCGCCCCTCTACCCTTACGAGCTGCCGCGAGCCGGAAGATTTCGTTATTTTTATTGCTTTGGAAAAATCCGATCGCGTCGAGCGCAGTGCTCGGCTGGCGTCCATAAAAATAAATAAGCGATCGAGACGATTTTTGTGGCCAACGGGGTACCGATAATTTTATTGATTAATTTTTTTTGAATTTTATTTTCGGAGTGAGAGGGTGCCACTCCGAGGAAATTTCGGTCACAATATATCATATTCTTGTAAAAAAAAAAGTTCCACTGTTTTTATTGTATTATAAAGAGATATGTGCGTAAAGCGTATGCTTTGAGGACAATTTATACTAAAAAGTGTCTACTTCGAGGTCTTACGGCTGTTTTGAGGACTGGCCTCATAATTTTTCTCATGGAACGTATGCTTTGAGGCCAGTCCTCAAAGAAGCCACCCTAAAGCGATAGTATAGATTGAGGACATACCGAAAACGGGACGTTACTTTGAGACCAGTCCTCAAAGTAACACACATGTTTTTTGTATTATTTGAGGACATTCGTTAAGTTAACAACTTTTCGTATGTTTTGAGGACATTACAGATATACTCATTGCATACTGTCCCTGGCAATGATGCATATGGTTATATAATTATGAATTCACATTATCTTTAAAATTATCGATTATTTTCGGCACGGGACAGTTGACGACATATTTTTCAAAACGAACAGTAAATACCATTTCGTTCAATCGTACCTGCGCTCAGAATTTACCCAGAATTAAATCTTGAACTAATATTAATGATTCAATGATGCAATGGTTATTTTGCAATTATTAACTCCATTCGTCCCAATTTTCTATCTTTATAGTCTTTTAGGTTAGGAAACTATCGGTCAGTAGTTTCTAAATCGCACAATCAAACTGAATCGTCAATACCAGGCTGACTATTTATTTTGGTGAACATTTGAAACTGAAGTAATAAACAAACAAAAATAATAGACGAAATGAGTTCGGAAATTGGAAATCTATGTTTTTAATATCTATGAATTGGAGGTTATGTAGCTGTGCGTAGGTTTACAGATATGGTCGCATATGAGGCCGTATAAACGAAAATAACGTATATTTTGAGGCCATATGTTCGAGTCCTGGAAATTGCCGATACATCGGTACAGAAATCAATGTATAGTTTAGTTGAAGGATCATATTTTAAATGTATAGTACATTTTGAGGACTCGTATCTTAGTCAGCGTTCGTTTGTGAGGAAAATAATGTTGTGCTTCACTAATGCAATCTATGTACTGATATCTACACAATCGGAAATGTTAAGTTTAATTTTGCTGTTTGCATTATACATAAATAATGTATGATACATTATTCGTTATCCGCAAGCTGACACCTATGAGAGACGTTCTTTTATAAGATAAACACTCACTACTGTTTACGTGAAATTACGTGAAAAATACAAAAATAATAAAATTCATTTCGCTTTCAGCTACGCATCCAATGCAGTATTATAAAGATTAAGCAGAACGCGGTGGCTATTATTGGTCACGACGCGTTACGATTAGAACTTTTTTGAAAGCATGTGGATTGTGTCCCCGAAATGCCCGATATACCGATACACAAACCGATGTATCGGTTTATCCGAGGACCATATTTTCGAAATATAGTATACTTTGAGGACTATATCGTGTGTGATACGATGATACTTAAATCATAATCTTTTTACGAACAAAATACGTCTTTTTTATAATCCGGGCGTACGCTTGCAACTCGGATATGGTTAACGCTGCAGAGCCTTTTTAGAATTGCTCGCTACCATCGCGCGTTTTATGGTGACTTGGTAACTTTTCACCGATCAATCATGTCACGAATAAAACAACAATGCAAATGACGAATCTTCGAAACGTCAATATAGAATTAAATTGTGACACATCGATTTCACAGGGGAAAAAGTTTTACCAGACAGATAAAATGGAATAGAACCACACTGTGTCTATGACTGGTCGAGTCGTGTAAGACTAAGGATTTTTTTGAGAGCACACGATTTGAGTCCTCGAACTGCCCGATACACTGGTACACAAACCGTTGTATTGGTTTATCCGAGGACCATATTTTCGAAATATAGTATCCTTTGAGGACTGTATTGTGTGAGACATCTCGCTATTTCAATCATATGCCATTGGCGAACGAGATAAAATTATTGCATTGCTGGGGACATAGACGGGCTGGGTACGGTCGGGCTTCGGTCACAGTGCATCGCTAGCTTTGAAGCGCTCGCTGCATTTGCACATTGAATCTAAACGGAACAATCACAGTACGAATAATGAAAGTACAACAATACAAATCACGAATGTCGGTACTTCGATAAACTGTATTTTGTCGTATAGACATTGTGACGTGGATTTTTCGCTCCCGTCACAAAGCCCGAGAATTGTACGGGCCTAAGTGACAGCACGGCACAAAGGCCAACGTTCTGGCTCTCGGTAGAGTCCCTCTCGGCAATTCAACAGGGCATTAGGTAGCTTTTCGAATTTTATTTTGATTATTTTGATTTTTCTTTCCGGTAAACGAACAATAGCCTTATCGCGTATTCATCGAGAACATCGTCAACGCCGGAATCTTCGTTACCGACGCGCGAGAGAGCGTCATCGCCGCCTCGACATTGGCAAAGGCAAGGGCGAGTCCACGCCAGCTACGCACTCGCGGACAGCATTGGTCGTCGGCGAGAGAGTCGAGAGTCGTATCAGCGCTACGGCTTCGCAGCAGCAACGGAGAGCGCGTCGCCGAGCTACCGCGCGCTCCAAAAGTAACTCGAAGGATCGCTGCTCCGAATTTCGATCTCGCGACAGCGGGCGGAGGATCGACTCGAAGCCTCACCCCTCGCTGTGCTTCAACAGCGTTATCCTCCGGAAAGGAATCACAACTCTGCAATATCCTTCTCCGGAGAAGAAATTGTATTCCGCCTCATCTGGACCCCAGCAGCAACAGCATCGCTCTCGTCGTGAGTCGTCAGCCAGCGATCACGGCAGATTTATCGATATCGCGCGCTCTCGATATTTAATTTGCGCGCGAGGCGTTAGCGGAGCGTCTCCCGAAATTCAGCTAGGGGGCCAGACGTTAGAGTAGGCAGGGGTGGGGGTCGTTGTCCGTTTCCGCGAAATCGCGAATCGTCTCGAGGACTCGAGCGTTGTTCACCGAAGGAGCAGGACGTTGTTACCGTTGCCGACCGTGCTGTCCAGCGAGAACCGACGCCTACCACCCGCGATCTCGAAGACTCGACGAGGAATTTCCCGAGGGGCTTCGTTTACGGCATAGATAAACCGGTAAGGCCGTCGTTCGCTTCCGGACAGGCTTTTGTTTCAGTTTCGCATCATCTTAGTTTGGCCAAAAAGATCCCGAGCGATATTGCCGGGCGGTGCGTTATCGTGCATGGCACTCAAGGTTCTGTGTTAAATTCGCGATCCGAAAAGCTATCGCCGGTGTTCTCGTAGTTTTATTGTATTTTATTTGTTGAATTAAAGAATCGCCGAGAGGGATTCAATTAGCTGTTATTTATTCCGTTTTTCATAAAATTGCGTACGCGCGAGAGTCCGTAGTTTAAGTTATTTAGTAATTCGGGAAAAATCGCCAACGCTCTCGAGAACCGTGGTACCAAATTGTATCCGCCATTTGGGCGTAATCGCGAAGCACGCGCCTCTTGTATTTTTCTTTTAACTTTTTTTTTTACTTTTCCTCGTATTCTTGCGTGATTTTAGTTATCCGATTTTCTTTAAGTTTGTGACCTGTATAATTTTATTCTTTTGACTTCGTGTTTCTTTTGGCTGACCATCTCTTTTTTTTTTGTAATTCTGTGGACGCGAGGCGCGCGTCTTTTCTTCGATTATAACGAACTTCGATATTTTTGCTCTCGAGAGCTCGCGGGTTGGAAAGGTCGAATCGACTTCTACTCGTTTGCTGCGCGAACGCGCTCCGTGAAACGACAACCGCTACCGAGAACAAAGATTTATTTATTTTAACACGTCAAAGAATTATTGTATTGCTTGTTTTTGCTACCGAGAATTGTGTTAAACAATAAAAATTGTTAAATTCGGTTCCCGAATTTTGAGTGTTGGTCATTCCGTCGCATTTGCCACCTGAACCACCCCCTCTACCATTTCCCCATGGCTGCTTGCTAGCCGAGCGATTATCTCGCTCTCCGGTTTCCTCGATAAAAAAATTGTATCGAGAGTTTAGCTCTCGGGTCTGGCGCCCTTTCGGTCTTGCGGGATACCGGTTTGTTCGCGGGAATTTGCGTGACAAATTTTGGCGCCCAACGTGGGGCCCCATTAAAAGAAAATTAATTAAATTAATTATTGCGAATTTTTCTATCCGAGAGCCAACACTCATCGCAATTTAAATCTTTGTTTTCGGTTTTGCGGGCGCGTCAAGGTTCTCGCGTAGCCTACAGTTCGACAGCTGATCTGTCAACCGTCGATCGGTGTTTACGCCGATCGCGCTGTGTGAGTGTCTCGTTGTATGGTGGTGGTACTAGCTAACGAGTGTAACGGGCTGCTGAGAGCGCGCGTTACACGAGAGAAATTTCGCTTTGCATTAAGCTACCGTTCCTATCCAGCAAAGGATTTATTCTGTTGTACAACGGGCGAGATTTAAAGAGCTCGCATTGTCATCAGCGGCCAGCTATTTAAATCAAGGTAACGATTCCTGTCCTTTCAAGAGTCCTTTCCAACAAGAGAAAAAAAATAATAATAATAAGAATTGTTGCTACCGAATTGATCGATCTCGGGAACAATAAACGAGCAGCCATAATAAATAAAACGGAATAAAGGAAACGAGTGAATAATCGAAATAAAATAATTCTCGTTCTCGAATAAAATTTTTAACGTTCGAATTTCGAAAGCTGCTATTGTCGCGAATTCGGGAGATCGCGTCGCCAAACGAGAGCGTGCGAGCCGTTGGCGAGTCGAGTCATCTTGCGCGCTGAGTTCGCGCTGTGTTTACGTTCTCGAGCGACGAGAGCCGGACAGTCGAAATACTGTATACTGTTGCGAAGCTGGTAAATCGAATATACGGATTTTCGTGAAATATTATTTCGATCTTCGTTCCCGGAATTTTAAAGGTATAGCGTTGCGGTAGGATTGAATATCGGTGAATCGTGTATCGCGCTGGTGTGTGTGCGCGTGCACAACCGCCTTTCGAGATCTCGAATCGATAGGAGAGCGTCGCGTCGCGTCGCACGTGGTTTCTCCCAGTGCTATCGAACTATATCGAGAGCTATGTCAATGCACAACGAAGAGGCTGTAGCACCGTTCGCTACCTCATTGCTTCGCGAAGAATTACGTGCGCGGGGTCTATCGGACGAAGGGACTCCGTTGCAATTACGCGATCGACTTTTAGCTTCGTTTCTTTTGGCTAATCCGACGCCAGCTACTACAACCGGTAACCCTTTTAACACTCACGGACCGGGAATGGCTCCCGTCGCGAATAACGCCGATCGAGGCGAAGATGACTATGCTCCCCCAGCCGCGAATGTATCCGCTCCCGCGGGAGCAAACAATCAAGAGGTGAGAAATCATCGGTTGATACCACAAGGTCCACCGCCTCCGCTCCCGCCTCGGAATAGGCATCGCGTTACTGACTTCTCGATAGGTTATCCAACGATACCTCAGGCTCCTCCGGCATTTCACTCGTCTCCCCTGCATACCCCGCGAGATACATCGCACAATAACGTATTGGCGATGGCCGCGTACGAAATAATGCGAAAGTGGAATTTAAAATTCTCAGGAGCGCGGGGGGAGGATGCCGAAGCTTTTCTCGTTCGAATTCAGGAGGGCCGCGCTCTCGTACCGATAAACGACGAAGCCTTTTTCGCTTGTTTACCCTTCTTTCTTTCGGGCATCGCGCTATATTGGTTTCGTAACGAGCGCGTACGGTTTTACATGTTCTCGGAGTTCGAAGGCGCGTGGCGTCGACGATTCGGAGATCCCGATTTTCAGTTCGCGTTACGCGAAGAGATTTTACGTCGGACACAGGGCGAGGACGAACAGTTCTCGGATTATCTGACGTGCCTCCGTGCTCTTTTTGATCGTGTCGTTCCGCCATTTACTTCCGAAGAGCAGCTCAGTTACGCGTATCGGAATATGCTCCCGCGGATTCAAATCGCCGTTCAACGTCAGACGATCTCGACGTTCGAACAACCCGAAGTTCTTGCGGTGCGGATAGAGCGCAGTTATCTATCGGAGAGCTACTATCGACCTCCTCCACCGCCGGAACGATCTCTGTTTCCCGATTTGTCGTATAGGGCCTCCAAAAGTTCTGCGAGGCCAGCGGGAAGCAATTTCGCCGTCGCTATCGAATCAGTGGCATCCGGCGACGCCCGTGAGCTCTCGCACGCGAGACGAGGGGAAATCTCCTCGCGAAAAAGATTCTCCGCGTAGAACGAACGCCAATCGAGGTACGCCGACACGAAATCGCGTATCGTTTGCCGATACGAAGAGCCCGAGTCGCGCTACGCCCATAAAACCTTCGGGATCGCCTTATCCTTCGCGAGCATCGCTCTCGACGTCTCGTTCGCCCGCGAAAGGACCCGCAGAAACATCTTGTTGGAATTGTGGCCAAGAGGGGCACCGCGCTATCGGTTGCAATGCTCCAAAAACGATTTATTGCTATCGATGCGGTAAGAAAGAGGTTACGGTCTCGATGCCTCACGATTGTACGGGAAACGACGCTGGGAGTCACAAAGAAGGGGCAAAGTGACCCCCGCGAGTGCGTTAACGGCCCCTAAAAAGACAAATAATAACCTTTCTCTCGATCTTTCCGAATATTTCTGCAGTCCGCTCAACAGTACTCGCTCTCGTACGGTTTTGGTCGTAAAGTCTCGATACTTGGTAAAGTTTTGCCCGCTATCGTGGACAGCGGCGCAACGCATACTTTTCTCGGCGACGACGGTTTATTATTGGCTTCCCGATTGGGGCTATCGCGTCGTCGTACAGCTCAAAGACCGAGTGTAATTGCGAACGGCGAGAAAATAATATGCGATGAAGAAATCGAGTTCCCGTTGAGCTTGGAAAATCGCGAGAAAACCGTAATCGGTCGGGTGTTTCCGTCGCTACCGGTACCGTTACTTCTCGGGTTAGATTCGCTAGAGGCGTTAGGCGTAGTCGTCGATCATCAACGACGCGTTTGGAGTTTTAGTGGAGAGCCTACGCGCGAATGGGAATTTGTAACATGCGATACACCGGAACACGCGAATATTCTATTGGGAATTTCGGATCTCGGGAGGAGTGAAGCGGAAAGGCTCAAAGAATTTTTAGACATCGAGATACCGAAGTTACGAAAAGCACCGGGATTGACAACTTTAATCGAGCATCACATCGACGTCGGGGATAGTAGGCCGATAAAACAACGGTATTATCCCGTAACGCCAATTATCCGCGAAGTTATCGACGCCGAAGTAGATCGAATGCTGGAAGCGGGTATTATCGAGCCTTCGAAAAGTCAATGGTCTACGCCAATCGTTATCGTGAAGAGACCGGGAAAAGCGTATCACTTTTGTCTCGACTTTCATCGCGTTAACGAAGTTTCGAAAAAAGACGCGTACCCGCTCCCGTTTATGTCGCATATTCTTGATCGCTTGCGCTCGGCAAAATACATTTCGACGCTCGATTTCAGCCAAGCATATCATCAGATCCCGATGGATCTCGAGTCGCGTGAAATAACAGCTTTTACTGCGCTGCACCGAGCGTTATTTCAATTGAAGTGAGATATCTCGGTTTTCTGGTGAATCGTGAGGGTTTGCAAGTTGATCCCGCGAAAACAGCTCCAATTCGAGAGTATCCGGCTCCAACGAATATCAAAGGAGTTCGGAGATTTTTAGGGATGACTTCTTGGTATCGGCGATTCATTCCACACTTCGCAGAGATCGCCGAACCGCTCACGAGACTCACGAAAAAGTCGCAGCGTTGAGAGTGGGGAAAAGAACAGCGCGCCGCGATGGCATTATTGAAAGAAGCTCTCGCTAGTCCTCCCACGCTTGCATGTCCTAATTTTGACTTGCAATTTACGCTCCAGATAGATGCGAGTACGACAGAGTTAGGAGCGGTACTCACGCAAAATATCGACGGTACCGAACACCCCATCGCATACGCGAGTCGTACGCTCTCGTCCGCGGAAAAGAAGTACATGACAACCGAACAAGAGTGTCTCGCTATCGTCTGGTCTATTAAAAAATTCAGAGCGTATCTCGAGGGTTATCACTTCAAAGTTATTACCGATCATCACAGCTTGCGTTGGCTTCAAAAACTTAAAGATCCGGCAGGTCGGTTCGGTCGATGGGCGCTACAGCTCTCGCAGTACGATTTCGAGATAGGCTATCGAAAAGGTGCGCTTAATTACGTTCCCGATGCACTATCTCGAATGTACGAAGACATGCCGCCGAGTGAGGTGGAATCGCCTCCCGAATCGCCGGATGATGATTTTCTTTGCGCAATGTTAGGTAATACTACTGGCTAAGTACCTCGAGAACCCGTCGCGATAGCAAAAGATCGATGGTATGCGAAAAAGATGCGCGACGTCGCCGAATTTCCTCACCGGTTCCCGTCGTGGAAAATAATCGAGAACAGGCTCTATCTCCATCGTCGTACCACGAGACGTGCGCTACCGGAAGGAGAATGTTCGGAGTGGAAACTCGTTGTACCGCGACCGTATCGTCTCGAAGTATTACGCGAAAATCACGACGATCCTCAAGCTGGTCATTTCGGTATCGACAAGACATACAAGCGTATTTTTAGCTCATATTTTTGGCCCGGCCTATTGAAAGAAGTTGTGCGATATGTTCGTCATTGCGACGTTTGCCAGCGCGCAAAAGTCGAACAGCTACCGCCTCTGGGACTCATGGGTCGCCGAATAATCGAGGAGCCATGGTCCGTCGTCGCAGCCGATATTATGGGACCGCTACCGCCTAGTAGATCGGGTTTCGCGTATGTTCTCGTAATACAAGATTTGTTTACGAAATGGGTGGAATGGTGTCCGCTACGTAAAGCTACAGGAAAGAAAATCGGCGAAGCATTGGAGGAACTCGTGTTCTCGCGATGGGGAACTCCTCAGGTGTTGCTCACGGACAACGGTACGGAATTCGTGAACCAGAGTCTTCGCGTATTAGCTACCGAACGAGGGATACATCACGCGACGACGCCGCCGTATCATCCGCAGGCGAATCCCGTCGAGCGCGTGAATCGTGTCTTAAAAACGATGATAATTTCGTATCTCGTCGACAATCATCGAGATTGGGACGAACATCTGGCGGAGTTTCAATTCGCGTTCAACACCGCGTGTCACTCTTCGATTCAGAGTTCTCCCGCGTTTTTAAACTTCGGTAGAGAACCAAAGCCTCATAATTTCTATCGTCGACGTGTCGAAGGGGCTATAGAGATCGAGCCGTTACCGCGCGAAGATTGGTCGGAGCGAATGAAAAAACTAGACGTCATTCGAGAACGCGTGACGCACGATTTGGAAGAAGCGTTCCAGCGACAATAGGCTCAATACAATAAACGTCGTCGAGAGCAAGAATTCCGCGAAGGGGATCTCGTATTGCGAAGACAGAGAATTTTATCGTCAGCTACCGATCATATCGCGGCAAAATTAGCGAAGAAATTTCACGGTCCTTTCCGTATCAATCGCGTGATATCTCCCGTAGTATACGAGTTAGAAGATCCGAGTACTCGTAAACTATTCAAAGTATCGGTCAAAGATTTACGAATATATCTTCCTCCGTTGCTACAGGACGCTCCCGACGACGACGATTCCAACGAGAGCGACACCAACGAAGATCCGGAAGAGCACGAGCAGTCGGACGATGCTCGTACACCGTCAGCGTCCCAGAAGACTATCGTCAAGGCGGAAATCCAAATCGTGAGCGCGCGGACTCATCGGACGCTCTCGCGGCGTGGAGAGAAGCAGCTCGCGCGGCAGAGGTCGTTTACCGCTATCGAGAACCGAGAAGAAATTAGTCGCTTCGTATCGTTCTCGCTTCTCGACGAATTTTTATAAAACGATCTTCGGGAAATTATCTTGGCTATGATGTTACGTACAACGTTATTTTTCACGCTCTCGCATAAATTATACTTTCGGTAAAAGCAAACGGTTTCCTTTACCCTCGAACCTCCTATCCTGCTCCCGAATCGTTATCACCGGTAGCAGAAATCGTAAAGTTGAAAGTTTGGTGGTCGTGGGTGTAATTTGTATTGTCCTTGTATTGTCCGGTAATTATTTATTATTTATTGAATCTCTCTCTGTTAACGATGAAATGAACTGTTGAATTGCCATGTCGGGAGGCGTACCGTCGGGGAAATTTCTATTTCTCAAACTCTGAAACGAAACGACGGTCTTATTCGGTCGGGGGCGACCTGAATCTAAGGGGGGAGGAGTTGTGATGTGGATTTTTCGCTCCCGTCACAAAGCCCGAGAATTGTACGGGCCTAAGTGACAGCACGGCACAAAGGCCAACGTTCTGGCTCTCGGTAGAGTCCCTCTCGGCAATTCAACAGGGCATTAGGTAGCTTTTCGAATTTTATTTTGATTATTTTGTTTTTTCTTTCCGGTAAACGAGCGATAGCCTTATCGCGTATTCATCGAGAACATCGTCAACGCCGGAATCTTCGTTACCGACGCGCGAGAGAGCGTCATCGCCGCCTCGACATTGGCAAAGGCAACGGCGAGTCCACGCCAGCTACGCTCTCGCGGACAGCATTGGTCGTCGGCGAGAGAGTCGAGAGTCGTATCAGCGCTACGGCTTCGCAGCAGCAACGGAGAGCGCGTCGCCGAGCTACCACGCGCTCCAAAAGTAACTCGAAGGATCGCTGCTCCGAATATCGATCTCGCGACAGCGGGCGGAGGATCGACTCGAAGCCTCACCCCTCGCTGTGCTTCAACAGCGTTATCCTCCGGAAAGGAATCACAACTCTGCAACATCCTTCTCCGGAGAAGAAATCGTATTCCGCCTCATCTGGACCCCAGCAGCAACAGCATCGCTCTCGTCGTGAATCGTCAGCCAGTGATCACGGCAGATTTATCGATATCGCGCGCTCTCGATATTTAATTTGCGCGCGAGGCGTTAGCGGAGCGTCTCCCGAAATTCAGCTAGGGGGCCAGACGTTAGAGTAGGCAGGGGTGGGGGTCGTTGTCCGTTTCCGCGAAATCGCGAATCGTCTCGAGGACTCGAGCGTTGTTCACCGAAGGAGCAGGACGTTGTTACCGTTGCCGACCGTGCTGTCCAGCGAGAACCGACGCCTACCACCCGCGATCTCGAAGACTCGACGAGGAATTTCCCGAGGGGCTTCGTTTACGGCATAGATAAACCGGTAAGGCCGTCGTTCGTTTCCGGACAAGCTTTTGTTTCAGTTTCGCATCATCTTAGTTTGGCCAAAAAGATCCCGAGCGATATTGCCGGGCGGTGCGTTATCGTGCATGGCACTCAAGGTTCTGTGTTAAATTCGCGATCCGAAAAGCTATCGCCGGTGTTCTCGTAGTTTTATTGTATTTTATTTGTTGAATTAAAGAATCGCCGAGAGGGATTCAATTAGCTGTTATTTATTCCGTTTTTCATAAAATTGCGTACGCGCGAGAGTCCGTAGTTTAAGTTATTTAGTAATTCGGGAAAAATCGCCAACGCTCTCGAGAACCGTGGTACCAAATTGTATCCGCCATTTGGGCGTAATCGCGAAGCACGCGCCTCTTGTATTTTTCTTTTAACTTTTTTTTTTACTTTTCCTCGTATTCTTGCGTGATTTTAGTTATCCGATTTTCTTTAAGTTTGTGACCTGTATAATTTTATTCTTTTGACTTCGTGTTTCTTTTGGCTGACTATCTCTTTTTTTTTGTAATTCTGTGGACGCGAGGCGCGCGTCTTTTCTTCGATTATAATGAACTTCGATATTTTTGCTCTCGAGAGCTCGCGGGTTGGAAAGGTCGAATCGACTTCTACTTGTTTGCTGCGCGAACGCGCTCCGTGAAACGACAACCGCTACCGAGAACAAAGATTTATTTATTTTAACACGTCAAAGAATTATTGTATTGCTTGTTTTTGCTACCGAGAATTGTGTTAAACAATAAAAATTGTTAAATTCGGTTCCCGAATTTTGAGTGTTGGTCATTCCGTCGCGTTTGCCATCTGAATCACCCCCTCTACCATTTCCCCATGGCTGCTTGCTAGCCGAGCAATTATCTCGCTCTCGGGTTTCCTCGATAAAAAATTTGTATCGAGAGTTTAGCTCTCGGGACTGGCGCCCAAAGAAACCCTTTCGGTCTTGCGGGATACCGGTTTGTTCGCGGGAATTTGCGTGACAACATTTATAGGGGCGAACAATTCTATTTAGTAGATTATTTGTTATTGCGTGCAAATTACAATAAAAGTTTGAGTGGATATGGTAATATCCGCGACATGCGGACTTGGCCGGAAGTGTGTTTTTCATTTTCGACGTTGGTATCATTGCCAGCACTTGACTTCCTTTTAGAATCCGCGCCATGCTTGGGGAATGACGGACTTTTATAATAAAATCGTACGCGGAGAACAGCAAAATGTTTATTTTAGCATTCTTTAGCGATCTCATCCCTCACATATGTACAACAAAGGATGTAAGTATATCGAAGTCAAAATGTCCAGCCGTGAGATATACAGATAGAAGGCAGTACACGGCACGCATATTGGCTATACACGGTAAGTATTCATAACCTCTGATTGTTCTACAAAATTATTCGGAATGTGTGTCCACATACATATTTTTCCGCGGCACAAAATTAACGTTTGTGTCTGTTGCTGAGATTTACATCTCATTCAGACCTCTCAACAAAACGTTTCTATGTTGAAAGACTGCGTATGTGCATAAGGCAACGAGACTATAGATTTCCTTAAGATACAAATCATTGCGGGTCCTCAAATTATCCTATACTTAAAAAAAATTTCCATCCGGAGTCTAATATCCATTATCGACTTGAAAAAAAAAGATATAATTTACTGCGGGTCCTCGAATTATCCAATATTCAAAAAACTTTTTCATGCGGAGTGTTACGTCTCAGAGGTCTGAGCGAACGGTAACTTGGATTAAACGCGCTCAGCGGCGCCTCGTGAACTTGTTCGCGCCGGCGACTCAGAGGTATCTTTTGACTTGCCCCGGGGGCGACTCAGTGGTATGGACCCTTGTCGCGTAACCTCAGAGGTTACTTTTCCTCGTCGCTATTACCGACTTGTACGTGAACTAATTGCTATATTATTTGGGTTCGGTTCCTCGAAAAAGATTTAATATCCCGTTCCTCAATTAACAATAACTGATTTATTATAACACCAAAATATAACCGACATAAATCGAATGAATTAATAGAATATTGTATGTTGTGGGTATTTATCGGGGCGATTCTAAAATGAGTCGTAAGAGGAGTGAATTTAGAAGGACCGTTTCGATCGAGAGTAGAAATTAGACTTTAGTTGTGAGTCGTTCGGATGTTAAAGTTAGACTGATTAATTAGAGGTAATAACTGGCCGTCGCGAGGCGGCCGAAAATGCTGAGAACGCGATCCACGCGCGATCATACGAGAGAGAGAAAGGATATATTGAGACAGAGAGGGAAGGTAGAATCAATGGAAAGAATAAAAATGCTGATAGAGAATCGCGTGATATCGGGAATCGAAGCGCGAGGTTCGTCGCACGGCTTTCGTGGGAAAGACGTACGCCTTCTCGCGACCGGATGTGCATTGCCGTAATTCGAGAAGGAATGTCCGGTGCTTTGATTTTAATTATTGAAACAGAAATTTGGAGAAATAATTTATGGATAATATGCTCACAAGGGTCAGGACGTAACACGGAGTCTCAAGTTCTTTATTGTCCAAAAAAAAAAATATAAGTCACTGCGGGTCCTCATGTTATCCTATATTTGAAAAAATTTTCCATCCAGAGCCTCATATCCTTTATCGACTTGAAAAAAAATTATATAAGTTACTGCGAGTCTTCAAATTATCCTATATTTCAAAAATTTCCCCATCCGTAGTCTCGTAACCTTCACCTCTCAACAAAAAATTGTTTTTGTAGAATTGGCTTCAGCGACACACATACATATTAATTTTTCAACCTGATGGTCTTTGGACACTTTTTTTAATGACCAAATTGAGGAAGCGCAGTCAGTAAATAAAAAAAAAAACAAAATGGGTCCCTTCGTAGTCTCTCGTGCTTTATTGTTATAACAAGCGCCTCAGCGCCCTGCGGGCGCAGAGGCCCTTGTTGGTGGGCTCCGCCCCCCAAACCCCCCGAAAAATGTCCCGGGGGGACATTTTTTAAGGCACTCGCGGGGGTACACGTCGCGCTACGCGCTCCGTACCAAGTGTGATGACACTTCGCGTTATGCGCTACGTATCGAATATGTTTATACGTCGCGCTGCGCGTTTCACCTGAACCTCCTGTGTGTTTTAAGATCGGAATATTGAAACAATCGAAAAAAAAGTAGAAGGGTGGTTGGAAAAATTCGAGATAAAATTTGAATTTTTTTTTTGTTTCGAAAAAATTTTAAAGAGATTTGAAAAAATTAAATTGCAGTTTCCCAATATTTAAAGTAATTTACATTAAAAATGAAAAAAAAGCTGAGATTTTTTTTTTTCATTTCAAATCATCCCGCCACAGAATATCAACGTCGCGGCGTGTGCGAACTTTATCACGTCTGCTATGGAATTGACGTCGGCTTCCAAAGTTTGACAGATAGAATGAACGGAAAAAAAATAAATTGTCGCGATTGTTTTAAATTTTATTTGGCAAATTGCAATAATTTTAGATATTCGATGATTTTTCTTTGTGAAATTATAACCAAGTTTTTCAGTGCACCCGTGAAATTTATGATTTTTATTACGAATGTGAATGATGTATTGTAAAATATTGTGAATTGTTTCGTTCAAAATATATTATTTTCGAAATAAAAAGGGCTAATATTTGTAAATCAATGTGTGATATTTCGTGTTTTATTTTTCGCAACCAAATTTTCTTTTCTGACATGATGAAAAATTGTTTTTTGGAAAATTAAAGTAACATAACCTTTAAAATAATTCCTCACTAGAAATAATTGTAGAATAAAAATATTAAGAAATGTTAGAATGTCTTCAAATTTGCTGTGCATAGTGTTTTCGATGCAATGAAATATTGCTGAAAATTAGAAAAAAATTCGTTCGTAGGTTTCAAAATTGCAGCGCCGTACGAACCTTTGACAGGAGAAAATGGATTTTTAAATGGAAAATGCCTGGAAAAAATGTTCAGAGACGTCGGAATGTCTTCAAATTTGCTGTGCATAGTGCTTTTGATAAAATAAAATAATGCTGCGAAAAAGAAAAAATTTGGTTCGTAGACTTCATAATTGGAGCACCGTACGGACATTTAGCGGAACAAAATTGAATTTTTATTTTGGAACAACTCATTAAAGGCTTCGCAGTAGTTTCAAAATGTTTGTGCACAATAGTCATGATGTGATAAAACACTCCTGCGAAGGAGAACAAAATTGGTTCGCACCATCCAAAGTTACACTGTGATACGGACGTCCGAGAAGATAAATTCAGTGAAAAAGCTATTTTTATTCAACCGCAGGCTAAAAAAAATATTTCCAGTCATCGGAGTCACTTCAAATTAACTGCGCATGAAGTTGGAGGTACTCCGAAGTAAATTCTGAAAAACTAATTTTTTTGGAGCATACGCTGCGGAGAATCCCCATCGAAAGCTGTGTGAAGAAGCCTCGATGGTCATTTTAATAGGCACTCTTTGCCTATTGTTATAGCGAGTGCCTAAAAAAGGGACAGGGATGAAATAATAAATTTCCGATACACTTTGAGAAAACGTAGTTGAAATAAAAGTAAAAGAATGATATCTCATTTGAGAAGTTTTCGCGCAGTTTATGCCGATTACTTTCAAATGTTATTAACAAACTTCTCCATTTACCGAAATTAAACATTTTTGGTTGCTATGACTAGCAGAAATACAAATTCGATATATTTAATAACAAATTTTATTGATTTTGACGAATCATCACAGTCCAGTAGTGGTAAACTCTGCTGAAATTTTTAATTTCCAGAGAATCGCCAGCTACTCGAATACATTCAAGACAATTTGAACAATGACGCGAACGCTATTCATCTGAAAAGTTTGACAATAATAAACCACGATATGCCATATTCGAACATTTTGAAGAAAGGCAAAGAAAGGCGTCAAGGTATATTAAAACATAATTCTTATCACGTGCAGTTATCACATAACTGTACGAGCAAAAAATATTGTGTAATCTTTGATAGTTGCCGATAAATTGTACTTGGATCCATGTATACTTCCATCGCCCGACCAAAAATCCGAATCCTATGTATTTTCATTACAAGGATAGGAAGCGGAAAGCACATTTTTTGGTAAGACATTTATGAGATGATGAAATTCACAGAATAATAACTTTAGGAGTATGGTTTGCTGTTCAGATTCGTGTTTAAAGAAATAATCAATTCAATTTCCATTTTACAGACACACAATCGAACTTCGTTGAAGCCGAAATAGTATCAGTAGACGTCGAGACTGAAAAATTATTTAAGCCAAATGAAGGTACAAATTTTCGTCCATCATTACGAATGTTCAGAGTAATCATTTCTCTTTTATTTTTAATTGAAAATAGAACACGAGAGTTTTGTGAAGCCGACAATCGATGATAAAAAGAAGACGAAACGAATGAAAAATAAAAAGCATATTTCTCATCATAAAGCCGAGTTGGCATTGAGCGGGAGTTTAACGAGGGATGAACACGATATAACAAACTTCAACACCCGAAATTCGACTGAACAAAATCCGTCGACATCCGCGACAACGACTCTTATTGCTGCTAATACATCGAAACTCAACAACGAGACTATTCACGAAACGGTTACGACTAAAAATACCTCTGAACAAGTAAACCTTGTTGAGAATGATATGGAGAGACACGGGTCTACGGAAAGATTACTCGTTGAAAACGGTACAACTGATTGCAACTCTAAGAATCGAATCGTTATCGATAATCACCGCGATCAACCGCTGATCGATGAGGATATAGTCACGACGAAACAAGACCTTGATGAACCGATTATTAACGATAAAAACACGGCGAAATCCAGCTGTCAAAAACACAGTGCGGACAACTTCGTGTCGCATCTCACGAAATCGATTCTTGCGGTCGATTGTACACTGGAACACAGCAACGAAAAGGCGAATCGCGACGAAGCACTTTCGACCGAAAACGACATTGCAAAAACGACCCTCGATTCAACGATAAATATAAAAGAAAAAAGATCTCTTATCGACGATAAATCGGAGCGCAGTCACGAAATGCCGATTCTCGGCGAAATACTTTCGACCGTAAACGACATCGAGACAACGATTCTCGATTCAACGAAAAAAATAAAAGAAAAAAGATCTGTTATCGACGAGAGATCGGACGGCAGTCACGAATCGCCGATTGTCGACGAAGTACTTTCGACCGAAAACGATATCAAGAAAACGACTCTCGATTTAACGAAAAATATAAAACAAAAAAGATCCGTTATCGACAATAGATCGGAGCGCAGTCCCGAAATGCTGATTCTCGACGAAGTACTTTCGACCGACAACGACATCGAGAAAACGACTCTCGATTCAACGAAAAATATAAAAGAAGAAAGATTCGTTATCGACGATAGATCACAGCGCAGTTACGAAACGCCGATTCTCAACGAAATACGTTTGACCAAAAACGAGATCGAAAAAACGACTCTCGATCCAACGAAAAATATAAAAGAAAACATATCTGTTATCGACGATAGATCGGAGCGCAGTCACGAAACGCCGATACTCAGCGAAACAAATTCAGCCACAAAAGAATCCGAGACAACGATAATAAGTACGAAAAGTAGTAAGGAAAACATGGTCGAGAAATCGATGCTCCTTGACGAAGGCATAATCGATTTCAGCTTAAAAAAACCAGTTTTCGTTGACAACGGCGTAGCGAAAATCCGTCACGACGATCGGTCACATGCTTCTGGTAAAAAAACATCTGAGCAGTCAATCGACCATCCAGAAGAACTCGAGTATTCATCGGACCAGGAAATGAAGTCTTCTGAAACTTCCGAGAGCTGTGTAGTCAGATATGAGCGACATTAGCGAAGCGTCTGACGATGGTATCGAAAAATCGGTTTCAATCACGGAAAACACAGGGCTCAAAGACCCTCGAATCGACGAAAATCAGAATGCTGTCACAATAGGGAGAACTGCAAGGGACGGATTTTTTGTTTACGACAAAAATCACATTATCATCGGCCCGCATCTACAAGCGAAATCGACGAAATTTTGTGGAACAAACAACGAACGTCGTAAAGTCGACCCGACCGCAGTATTGGACGAAAAGGATGCGAGCAAGCAGCAATCCTCTAAGGATCGGGGACGTGCGATTTCTGCGTTCAACAACGAAATAGATGTCCCATCACTTGACAACCAAAACGATTATCCTGTCGACGCCGACTACGATTCGTCACGTGTGTTTGAACTACAATAATTGAAATTTAGTCACATTCGAAGTAAATTTTTTGTATTAAAAATATTTTTCTGAATTTCCAGAGGTACTGAAAGACGAACGCAAGGCGTCGAATGAACGCGGAAAAACAACTCAATCGGGGTGAGTAGAGAAATTAGTACAACAAAAAATTAAAAATGTGTAACAAACGATATTGTTAATTTTACTGAAACTTTGAAATGTCTCCCTAAATAGAGTGGGCTGCAATAAAGTCTTCGATGCTCTGATAGCTAGTCGTTGCTTTTTACCGGCAAATATCAGCGACGTACCGTCTTTTTCCGAAAGTCTCATTCCACCGGTAATTAGTTCGACATTTCTGGACTCTGATGCCGTCGACTCGAGACTTTTAGACACGACTCGCGTCGATAGCGAGGTCACAGCGGCGAATAACAAAAATGATACATTATTTCACGTATTACCGATTCAACGAACACTCCATTATATTTACTCGGAGTGTCCTATAATTATTTTTTAAATAATATTTAAGAGTTGGACAACATTTTTTTGTGCCTATGGGAAAATTGATAAGATACTTTTTCGTTGAAGAAATGCTTAAAATTGGTATTCGTCGTCGTAAATTATGGAAATTTAGTTCACATTTTTGTTCTTGCGAATTTGCTATTAGATTCGACGAGTGCAGATGAGTCCAGTGGCGACGAATATGCACCGTCAACGTCCGAACCCTCAGATGTCGACATGGATAGTGGTGGAGAGGGAGACGAGGTACCACAAAATGTCGAAAGTCCCGGGAATAGGCAAAAGAAAGAAAAGTCGATCTTGCATATATCATTAGGATCTAATATACCGGGACATTCAGCTCCGGATGACGGCGAGATGGAAGTAGCGGCTTCCGAGGCAACTCCCTCGTACTCAAAGAAGCACTTTTGCGTGTACTGTTGTTCGTTCAAATCCAAGATTGCTCGCCACTTAGAGATCCAACACGCCAGTAGATAGGTAAGGGGGATTCTAATCCAACCGGGGCGTTTTGAACCAGGCGCTCGGTCGGCGCTCGGTCGGCGGCGGTTCGAGGTGAGGTGGGGTGGTGGGTGGGTGGGTGGCAGATGGGAGGGTGGGTGGGTGGTGGGCGGATGATTGATATCTTATTGTATTTCGCGAATTGTTGAGTGATGGGTGGGTGTGGGTGGCAGGTGTTCGGTAGGTGGGCGGTGGGTGGGTGGGTGTGGGTGGCAGGTGTTCGGTAGGTGGGCAGTGGGTGGGTGGGTGTGGGTGGCAGGTGTTCGGCAGGTGGGCGGTGGGTGGGTGGGTGTGGGTGGCGGGTGTTCGGCAGGTGGGCGGTGGGTGGGGGGGGGTATTGAACTGCTCAGCCTTGGAGGATATCGCTGGGCCTGTGCTCTGAGACCCATCTGTCACTTATCACCTATGATTGTATAAACAATTATAAATAAACACTTCGGTGTTAAAATCAAATGCTCGTTAGTTGAGTGAGTGGGTGGCTGATATAATAATGTATACAAATGCTTTAAGTAGTCTAGCCCTCTTGTCACCCTTTGAAATTTATGAGCGCTATAAACATCTATATACAAATACCAATATAATATCTGCATGTATCGAATGCTCGATGAGTCAGTCCCTTGTTCTCGGTCATCTGTCACTTATCACCTATGATAAACAAATACTCGATAGAACATTCACACCTAATGAATGTCCGATGAGTCAGACCCTTGTGCACCAGACCTCTTGTAACCCTTTGAAATTTATGACTATGATAAACATCGGTAAACAAAGAATGAATAGAACAGTTATATCCAAAGAATGCGCCATGATTCAGACCCTTGTTCTCGGAATTTTGTATAGGAGGGGAGAGGAGGGGTATTTTAAAATAAACAAACATCGTCGCGTGGAATATTGAATTCGTATTGCTCAGTCCATAATTTACCGGTAAGTTGAATGCAGCCAATGCAACACCCGTCATTCGTTATGTTAAAAATCCATGGGAGTTATCAAAGGCTGAGCTGAAGACTATTTCGAAGTCTAAACTTCTCAAGTATTGGGGAACACAAATTCATCTCCTGTGGGATCGATTACCCGCACATCTCCGTGCTGATCCCGAAGTAGCATTATACCTACCATGCATGGAGCATTGGAATACTCCAGATATGAGAACTCACGTTGATGGACCAGCGCCTCGCCGATTGCATTGTGAAAAGTGTCGTTCTAAAGCGGTGATTCATACGACCAGTGAGTCATGAAGAAACAATAACAAACTTGTGATTCGTTAGTATCGAATTTTCGTTGCTGATAGGGTTAGAGTAGCAGAAGGCGGAGTTAATAGATGATATTTCTTGGTGGGGCTGATGCAGTGCGACGATACAAAATCTGATGCTGCAGCTTAAATTGTACCATTCAAAGACGTGATGCAGAGCAAAGACTGTATGCAAAGCAATCGTCGTGAGCTAAAACTACGCATCGAACTACTCTTGAAGAATATCAAAGAAGTACAAAATCTGATTCGTACGAGATCAGACTTGCGCTTTATATTGAAGACATTCGACAACATTCAAGTCCTCGAAAATGGATCTATCAGCTGTCAACAAGGTGGGCAAGATGCCGGAATTCCTTCCAACGAAGAAGCTGATCGAGCTGGAAATTCAGCAAGAACATCTGGTCAGCAATCTAAAATTCGTGGTGACGAAATACGGGAAAAGAGTCGTCGCTGAGCTCAACGGAGAATTCGCTGTCTTCCTACCGGCGCGACTTGCAAGAGTTTTCGAGGACGACCCGGCGCTGTTCACGCAGATGGTTGAATCATCGCAGAAGAATCATCTCCGCATGACGTATCACGGCGGAAAATATAACAGTGTCACATTCCAAGTCGTGTGAAAATTCCAGTCGTGTTTGTGTGACAGCCAAATCGAACTTTATGTAGAATAAGAGTTTTCATATATCATTGTATAATACAGTATTAATAACATAAGTTTTGATTTGGATTGTAAAAGGTTTTCTACGTAAAAAATAAAAACTCATATATGTACATCTGTTTTATTTCTTTACAAAACACCTTCATTCATCTATATTGCGCCTTATATGCATTATGCAAGTCTTCAGGGATTTCACATTCCCATCGGAACAGTTATATTTTAGTAAGAGATTAGGATGATGCGGACATCTTATGGTGGGTATTGCGGTTGATAGTTTACGCAACGATGGGCACTCCAGCGTTTCCAAATCGACAACGGACACCGATGTACCAATCATTATGCGATCCAGCCATCTTTTTTTCTCCAAGCCCTTTACGAAAACGGTTGTTCCAAGCGTCAAGATAGCGCGAACGAAACTTATAGCCCCCTCGTAAGACATTTCTCCAGACTCCCAGGACATTCCATGGAAATTGCGTTGTAGCCACGAATTCATACACTTGTATTTCGCTGGTAGATCGGCCCATGAGCATGGTGGTTTAACGAGCAACGTTATGGGATCAGCTGCTATGTCGCGGGCAAGTTCAAGAATTGATATTTCTTTCAGCACGAACTCGTCAATCGGTTTCTTGAAGCCCTGAACATCGACGACGAAGTCCATCTTGATTAATACTAACTAGATTTCCCATATGGAAGTGTCTTTTATACCAATTTTTTTACCCCGCCGCTGATTGAATTGTACTCGACTATTCGATCGTGCAATATTAGACAGTGTGCTGATGTTCCGGCGGGTAAATTATTCTTAGCTTCAAATTCGAGACGAATATCAACAGGTCCGGACTTGAGAGTATCGTTCTGCTTTGAACAATCAATCACAATGAGTGGAGCATAATTGAAAAACTCTTCCTTGTTTAGCAATGGTTAAGCTTCTTTACCGTAATAACTAGTTTGGAAATTCGCGTACATCTCATATAGCAAAGCATACTGATTTTGATTAATATCGAGATTCAGGTTGCAATAGGGATAAAATTGTGAATTCAAGTATAATTTCACGTCGCTGATATTACAATGATCGAAATTACTAACATTTTTGTTAGTACTATTTTTTCTCTTCGTTTGAAAGCCTAGAATTACATATCGAGGCTTTTCCAACTGAGAAGATGTCTTAACGGTCCATACATGCTTCGTAGTGGTGGGGAGTAGGGGATACTCGTATAATTCCCATGTACGAAAACTCATGGGGATCGGGGCATCTTTAGCTATAAAATTGAGTAGTCGTATTTTCCGCTGGTCGGAAATTGAGACATATGGTATAAGCCATTCGACTTTATGAAGTGCTATTTTAAATTCTTCCGCTGCTGTTTGAATAACTGCATTGAGATCATTTTTTGATCGCGCGAGAATCAACTCGTGTTTGGCATTGACGACAATCTTATGATAATCTTCAGCGAAGCCAAATATTAAGCTGAGCGGTATGCACACATCAAAGTAACCCGAATTAGTTAGTGATTTCCTTTCTTCAACATCAAGCCAACCAGTATTTTCCATTACTGAAGTTTGACTGCGACGTAGAGATGCAAATCCTTTCATGAGACTCGTAAGACCGACATTTTTGTTTCGATCGTTCTCGATACCATTCAGTTCATATCGAGCTTCCTCAAACAAATGACAAATTGCATTGTTCACGAGAGTTGTAGAAGCGGCAGCTGCGGATCCGTCAGCTTTGATGAGCTTTCCACATATGTGAAGCGAACTCTTGCTAGGGAGCAAGCTGAGATCTTGATGTTGAACTGCAATACCTATCTCATCACTGTTGTTAAAAGATGATGACGCGTAAGGCTGATGAGCATGAATCTCACAGTGTGTTATGGATTCATCAAAGACGATGGGTGTCTGAATATTGACTATTTCCTCGTCCATCGCGTTCGCCAGCAGCAGATACAAAATTCGCGGAGTAAATATCGCTTTACAATTTTTTTCCGCGTTGCTTGACCTTGAGGCCGAGATTTTTCAGAAGTTGCACGTTCTGATGTGTTAGCACCTTGGGAGCTAGTCGATGACTGGTTTGCCGTGCGCATGATGGCTTATTATAATTGCTAGGCTTCCGGTTAAAAACTATAGCCATTATTATTATTATTATTGAGATTTAATATGCAACCGAATCGTTATCTCTTCCCCGCGGAAATTAACTAAATTCCCGTCCTGATCTACTATTCGCAGTTGAATATAATCAATAATCTTGTGGAGGATAGGGAGATAAATGACTTGTGATGGTACTTCGATAATTTTATATCCCGGCGGGACATATGGGAAGAATTCGTGAATAGTATGTACTTTTCGCTCGTTGATATAAGCACCGGTTGTGAGACTACATTCAACTCTTAAAGCGTTCACTTTGAGAATGGCTACAGGAAGATCAGACTCATGGTTTTTATTAGCCGTCAAGATGCGTTGTGCGAATCCTAGTAACCGACCAATAGAATCTCAAGGTGTGAAATCTATATCATGATCACATCTAATTTCGCTGCGTAGAGTATTATTATTTGGTTTAATATCGATAGTAATATTCTTACCGATCAGGATAGGCTTCACATAATTCTCAATATCCTCAATTTCATAGCTACCAGTCGGAATACTTATTATTTCGCCGCCAATGTGAAGTTTATTATTATCAACGTCTATATTGGGAATTGAGTTGAAGGTTAGCAATTCAACCAGTCCTAGAGCATAGTTTTTATCCGCGGAAAGTTCAATAGGAGGGAAATATTGAGCTTCGAGAATGGAAGAAGTTCCAGATATGGTCAATGTAAGAGTATCATTCATGATGCCGACTGATGTAGAACTGAGTGTGAAGCATCATGGTTAGTGTTTATATAGACAATATTTCTCCTTACTATTCAGTTGATTACAAAGAAATTTAAGGCATAAATGACCACATTCTACTGTATCATATGCCTGATATTGTTTATAGTTATATTTCACGCTACCGACACGTACATAACTGACAAATTCTACCGGTGGTTGAAGATCACCGAAACTATCAAAGTATATAACGTTATTATCAAACTTTTTGTATGCAACCCAGTGTGTACCAGCTCCATTCTTATCGTCCAGATTGATAATTGCAGACTCCCGTTTGAATGGACCACTCGCCGGTAAACCATTTCGCATAAAAACTCCACGAAAGTGCGGAATTTTCATAATTTTTGCATACTTTAATAGGTCGGTGTCAGTTAGTGCTCGGTGTGGTAGCGTCACTTTCCGTTTTTTGATGCAATATGAAGTCCGAAACCTTTTTTGCAGGGCTTTAAATGCAAGCCTTTACCCAACGCGATAGCCTCCATCGTTTGATTATGGGGCTTATTCTCCTCCAATTCTCGTTTTGCCGCTTGAGTAGCGGTAACAGCTTTAGCTATACTAGCCGCACCACCGGTCAATGCCGCAGCGGCACTAAGTCCCGCGAAAATGGGCACGAGAAATGATAGAAAACCACCTATTTTATTTGGCACAGGTAGTACTCGGGGTGTGAGTACTTTACATTTACCGCCTGCTTTTTTCAGAGCTTTGCGCGCACCCTTAAGTGCTGTTTTAATGACAACGCGTGAATCATTACTATGAATCATCGCTTTCTTGGCAGCTCCAATTATCTTTCCAAGTCCAACGTTGTTAATTTTCTTCGAACCCATACCAAATTTTCTTTTAGCTTTCATTATGTTGGTAATGGCCCACGCGGCTGCTTTCTCACCTATACTAGCGTCAGCGGCGCGCACGCGTTTCCAAGCGCGCTCAGCCAATACCCCGTCCGCAGCACTTCGAGCAGCGAGATTTTCGCGATTTTTCGAATAAGCGATATCGTGCTCCTTACAAGCTGCGTCGAGCGGATTAATTCCCGGATCGCCCCGTGCAAGACGTTTCGATAGCTTTGTTCCTGGTCCACAGTACTGATAACCAGGCAGATGTAATTCAACGGGGAGATTATTGATAAGACTGTTAACCAAGCCTTTACCACGCTTTTTAGCACGTTTCTTCACGATCTTATCCATCGGAAGACTCATGAGTCACTGAGGAAATTTTTATATATAAACAATTATTTATAACGTTTCTCGTTAGTCTGCATCGGGATGAAGTTCAAGACACAATCCACCAATTTACCTGTGATCAATTTCGATCAGTTTGCGCAGAATGAAAAGATCGTGAAACGTCATGGTAATTTATTACCAAATACCGTTCGTGCAGTGTTCTGCGGACCATCAAACTGCGGCAAAACTAATGCGTTGCTTACACTCATCACTCATCCCAATGGATTGCGATTCGAAAATATTTATATATACTCGAAATCTCTTAAGCAGCCAAAGTATAAGTTATTAGAAAAACTGCTTGAGTCTGTAGACGGTGTTGAATATTTTCCCTTCAACGAGAATGAACAAGTGGTGCCACCAAGCGAGGCTCGACCGAACTCAATATTTATTTTCGATGATGTAGCATGTGAGAAACAGGATAATATTCGCGCATATTTTTCAATGGGTAGACACGAGCACGTTGATTCATTCTATCTCTGTCAGACATATGCACGTATTCCGAAACATCTCGTGCGTGATAACGCTAACCTCCTAGTACTATTTAAGCAAGATGAAATGAATCTCAAGCATATATACAATGATCACGTAAACACCGATATGCCCTACGCTGAATTCAAAAATTTATGCTCGGCATGCTGGATCGATAAGTATGGATTTATTATGATTGACAAGGATAGTGATGTTGATCGGGGCAGATATAGGAAAGGGTTTGACTGTTTCTCGTGCATCGATAAGTAATAAATATTCTATTACTAGCCAATGCTGAAACAGTAGTATCCGCGACTCAGCTGCGGCAACATGAAGAGTGAAAATATTTCTAAAGAACAAGACCTGTTGCGTAAAATCGTCAAAGCCAGCGATGCAATTCGACGAAAACATAAAATGTTGAAAACTGGCCGCGAGGCCAATGAACAGGCGATGCAAGAAGTCTTCAAACCACTCGTGAATCCATTGGAAAAATTAGTGAATGCGTCCCACACAAGTAAAAATCACGATACGGCACTAGTGAAGAAAGAAATTAAGGAGGAGGAAATTAAGAATGAAATTAAGGATGAAAGTAAAGATAAAATTAAGGATGAAATAAATTATGACAACATTGTTGAAAGAGCTGGGACGAGTGGAATAGTGAAACGTGAATATAGCAACGACGACGACGATGACAGTGAGCAGGATATTTCTTTTAAGTCGGCATATGGCGGCGATACTGAACCCATTAATAGCGACGATGATGATGATGATGATAATGGAATCGTACAGACAAACGCTGAAGTAGATGAATTAATAAATGAATATCTCGCATTGTTACGATCAAATAGAACGACCGATTTAGACATTTCGTATGGGGTGAGAAATCTTGCTAATGATAGGCTAATGATTGGAGACTCATCGATAAATTTTAACGCTACTTCTATTCAAATAGGAGATGTAAGCTATGGAAAAACTATCGGACTTATCGAACTGTTGTTTAAAAAAAAGCCCAATGTTGCTCATATTAGCCTCGATGATATGAAAAATTATAAGGATATAATTATCAGAACAAATGCGCATAAGAAGTATTACAAGAATAGGGAAGCGATCCGTGTGAATAAAACTTTCAAATTCATCAATTATATTGCAAAAATTTTAAACGATGTTGAATACACCGGAAAAGGTATATCTCAATATAAAGTTACGCAAAAAGATGTTAAGGTGGATTATGTTTATTGGGATGATCCAAACGAGCTAGTGAATCGGCTTCGTCGATTACTCTTGGCATCACAAACAGCTGGCAACTCCTCTCATAGAAACGAAATTATGTCAATTATAGAGGAACTACGGGAGGCTCAGATAATATATTAACTCGTCACCTATCGAGATTCTAAACATTTGCAAGATGAGTGTCGATGTGTTTGGACGACAGCTCGATAAGAGCGCAGGTGTAAAAAATCGCGGCCTTCCCGGCCGCCCCGACGTTCCCGGTAATCCTGGTATTGGATTTAAATTAACCGAAGAAGGTCATTATGATTTGGAGAACAAAAGACTCCGCAACGTTGCCGCCCCTGAACAACAAGACGATGCTGCAACCTTAAACGTCTTACATCGCAAAGTACATACTACCGTGAAGATTTTACGAATAGAAATGAATGACAGTAATCTACTATTGGTTCAGGGGCTTGAGACGACAATGCAAGATATCATAAGAACTGTGAATATCAACCTCGAAACAGTACAAGACTTAGCAACTCGAAACTCAAAGGCCATTGCCAACGTGGACGTTAGACTAAACGTTATTGAAAATGAGCGCGCACAAAGAAGCGCTAGTGGAGGAGCTACATAAATCGGCTAGACGGAACTATCCTCGTCGCCATGTGGATATTCGAGGCCTCGATGAGACTTGGCAAGCTGATCTCGTCGATATGTCAGCTTACGCTAGTCAAAACAATCGATACAAGTATCTACTTACCGTCATTGATATATTCTCGAAATTCGCTTGGGCTGTACCGATGAAGAGCAAGACGGGAAAAGATACAACAGCTGCAATGAAGTCTGTACTTATTCAGGGGCGAACACCATCAAAATTGCAGGTGGATAATGGTGGAGAGTTTTACAATTCAAATTTTCAATCTCTCATGGAACAATATAAAATTCATTTGTATTCGACATTTAGCAACTTGAAAGCCTCGATTTGCGAACGTTTCAATCAAACAATAAAAAATAAAATGTGGAAACAGTTTAGTCTTCGCGGAAGTTATAAGTGGATTGATATTATTGAGAAGTTGCTTTTCGAATACAACGCCACAATACATCGTACTATTAGAATGAAGCCAAAAGACGTACGCGCTAAACATGAGAAAAATCTTTTGCACACCGTGTACGATCAACCACAAATTAAATATACTAGAAAGCCAAAGTTTCAAGTTGGCGAAAAAGTTCGAATTAGTAAATATAAAAATATTTTTGCGAAAGGCTATACACCCAACTGGACCCCGGAAATATTTACGATATCTCGAATAATGAATACTTTGCCTGTGACGTACAGACTAAGAGACTATGAGAATAAACCGATTGCCGGTGGTTTCTATGAGCAAGAGCTACTCGCGGTCAAACACCCCGATATTTATCTAGTTGAAAAAGTGTTGAAAAAACGTCTCGATAAACTTTATGTAAAATGGCTCGGATTTGATAACTCACACAATAGTTGGATTGATAAGTGTTACATCCCCGTAACTCCACCAAAGCGCCTAGTATCTAGCAACCCTCAAAACAGCATTGTATTTCCTGAAGATAAGGCCCTACTCCGATGGTTAAGGGAAGGGGACGTCAGGCCCTCACACATAGTCTACAGATAACAATTCCTTCCAATTCGTTCAAAACATAGGAAGTGGGAGACGGCGAGTTTGAGCCAATAAGCTACAAGAAACTTGCCCTTTCCTACCCTTATTCAAAAACAAAGATAGATATACCACTAGTATATAAGACCACATTTTGTACAGAAAATAGTTCAGTTCAGTTCAGTTCAGTTCAGTCAGTCAGTCAGTCAGTTCTCGTCAGTTCTTGTAAATATTTCAACCTCTTCGGATCGAGCTGGAACTTGTACCGCTCGTCCATTTTTCAAGTAAAATAGTTTAAATGGAATCTTCGATTTATTTCCGAGCTGCGCGGACCACCGCGAGCTCATCATCATAACCTTCGAATCCAAATGAGTTGCGCGGACCACCGCGAACTTATAACAAAATCTTCAAGACGATTTCCAGTTGCGCGGTCCACCGCGAGCTATGGAATCGTTTTCCAAAATCTACCGAGCTGCGCGGTCCACCGCGAGCAATACAATCATTTTCCTAAATCCACCGAGCTGCGCGGCCCACCGCGAGCTCACTGGATGTCCTATATTCAACCTATAGCAGAAGTTGCGCGGACCACCGCGAATTTCTATTTCCTTTAAACTCAACAACTCCTTATTATTCCAAATAATCACTAAAATATCCAAAATTATTATCCAACAAAATTCCATTACAACCAAATCACCAAGCCCGTATCCCGGACTAATTAGCCTTTGCTAAGGTCTAAAACAGGGCGAATTCTTAATGTTACCCGGACGTAACATACTTTTTGGTGACAGCGGTGGGATACAAAACGGTAATTTGGTTGTATCATTTCATAAAGCAAAAAAATATATATCGTGAGAGAAAATAATTTAAGAATTCAAATTAAAAAGCAAATTAAAATTTTGAAAACAAATTCATATTCAAGAATCTTAATGAAGTTCAAATTCTAAAAAAAACTTAAATTCAAATTCTTAGAATAAAAACGTTTTTAACCAATTCAAATTCCAAGTAAAGATCAAATTCAAATTTTGGAATCTAAAATCAAGTACGCGATCACATTGTAGAAGCGTATAAAACCTCCATTTAGCAGGAGTATGTTAAAAGTTTTCTCAACGGTCTTGAACCGGAAATAAAAATACAAATGAAAAATCCGATACGCGACGCTGAACGAAACCGAAACGCACGCTATGACGATAGACAAACAAACAGCAAAAAACGCACACCGGGAAATGCAGCGCGTAGATAAGGCATTGCCGGGCCGAGAACGCGTAATCTCTACAGTTAAGGCTGTAGTGATGGACCAAATATGCATCCGCATGGGTCATTCAGTTACCGTGTTGATTTAGGGTCTGTCGCGCCAAATCCTCTAGAGATAGGAAAGGCCGCCCGCCAAAGAAGCACGAATAATAAGAAACCTTCTAAATTCAGATATTCAAGAAAAATATATATAAAGAATTCATAAAAAAAAAATCATCAAAAAAAAAAAAACGTGTCAGTCTTGGAAAAAAATTATCATTCTGAAACAATGCAGACAAAATCCTTTTTCATAAACTGTTTAAAAACTTGATAAATCGGTCAAACCGGGAGCCATAGTAGATAATATAGAAATTTGGTATAATATAGAATAATGACGCAACGAGTGAAACCTTAGGGTCATTTACAGTGGATATCTTAGGATGTTTAGTCATGTTCATAAAATTTACCACGATTTCCCTATCGAACAGGTTAAAAATCTGGGAAACGATTAAATAAAGTTTCTAAACACTCTAGAATCTAAAACGCATTGCATGACTATCACGTTAAATAAAAAAAAACACATCGAAGGAATCATTAAATGTGTTCATTGTAAATGCATTAAATTTACAAAATCATCTAAATCAACAATATTGTCAAAATCTTCTAAATCGACAATATTGTCAAAATCATCTAAATCAACAATATTGTCAAAATCTTCTAAATCAACAATATTGTCGAAATCTTCTAAATCGACAACATTGTCAAAATCTTCTAAATCGACAACATTGTCAAAATCTTCTAAATCGACAACAATGTCAAAATCTTCTAAATCAACAACATTGTCAAAAACTTCTAAATCGGCAAATTGTCAAAATATTCTAAATCAATAACATTGTCAAAATATTCTAAATCAATAACATTGTCAAAATCGTCTAAATTGACAATATTTTGAATATCTTCGAAATCAATGAGCTCTCTGACCTTTTCATTCCGAAGAAAAAAAAAATTTACGAAAATTCAATAATCTCGTTCGTACAAGTTAAATCAAAAACCTCTGAGACATAACGTACAAGTCAAATAAAAACCTCTGAGACATGGCGTACAAGTACAACATAACCTCTGAGACGCATCGTACAAGTTTTAGACCTCTGAGACGGATCGTACAAGTTTTAGACCTCTGAGACGCAACGGGAAATAATTTAAAAAGAAAACCAATAGAGCATTATATGAAAGCTCAAAATTCATAATTTCCAATTCTAATTTAAAGTATATATACCTGGGAAAGTAGATTTTCACAATGCCATCCGCATCAATACTTAAAAAGATTCCCAGGAAAGAAAAAAAAATTCAAATAAACATAAAACAAAAATCTTTATTGTCTACATGAATACCTCAAATTACTTACTCTCATGAGACAACAAAGAAATAACCACAACAGCGATTTATTCAATAAGAAAAAAAAAGAAATATTATGTTGTCAAGAAAAACGAGTCGTAAAATAATTGAAGAATATTTTCCAAACAATAATCAGTCCGTTTAGATTTATCAGTTACTATTGTGTCAATATTCTAACAGCGTATTAATACTAGGTTCAATTCTTTCAATTCAACAAATTCATCAAAATCGATCATGCGATCTATCTATCACAACTATTCATAGATATACGCGTGATAAAATGTTTTTAATGAAAATTTCAAGACGTATGAGTAAAGAAAAATTAAGAAAATTACTCATAATCAAATTCAAGAAGTAGAACGGATATCAGAAAAAAAAAGTTTCATTAAATAATAGGCGACGTTAAATCAAATTTAATTAATCGAATAGCAGGAACGACGTGCCTATTAACTAATAAATCGTCAAAGTCAACAAGTCTTTTCAATCATAAGAAAAAAAAAGAAAAAAAAAACTACTTGATAGCATTTTATACAAATTAAGATCTATATATAATTAATCGACGCAATTAGGAAAAAATCGTCAATTGATTATTCGTTGATGCGCACAGAACATCCTTTGAAAATCTAAATTTAAAACCTTTACACTATTTTGAATAATTATAGTTCTAGAAAATCTAAAATGACCAAAAATCTATTTCGTGAACCAAAGATTATAAAATTTGTGCTTATGAAAAACGTATTAAAAAAAAAATCAGATCAATCAATTATATCGCGACGTGTTGACACAACGATCGAACGATGGACAGCAAGCCTTTAAGAATATTTTCATCATATCAACAACGTCTCCTCACAAATTTGCATATAATCAAATGCATTGAAGACGACCTAAAATTCGATAACGTAGATGGCGTTATCATCAACTAAAACATATCCGCTGGGAGATGCCGGTACAAACTTCCAACTGGACCAGTTTGGAGATTGCTCCAATTATACTCAAAATAACGAACCAGAAGTGGAAATAAAAATCAGTATCATCGACGATGAGTTGCATCTACGTAATGGCCAACAGGATCGTGGAAAACTCGGAAACTCCATCATGTACTTAGAAGAGAAGCCAATAAACCTTACATATATGTCGGGACCTTCACTTCTTCTGGGAATAGACAAATTTAAAAAAAAATCATCCTGTCGACTCTGTACAGGATAGACCACGAGTTTCATGTTCTTCACAAGAATCATCAAAATCTTCTAAATCTCTGGAATCGTCGAAATCTTCGAATTCGATAAAATATACGAAATTGACAAAATCAAAATCTTCGAAATCGAGCAATCTTACGCATCGAGGACGCCTTAAGGCGCAGCTACGAACTTCTTACCGTCTATAAATGGTCTCTCATACTGAATCGAAGCCATACAAGATTCAATAACGCATAATTTTCGTCAAATCATATCAAACGAAATGAATTGCAAATACTTCAATTTATCCATACATCGGATCCAAAGGACGAAGAATCAGATGCTGCAGAATCAACAAAAGAAGAAGAAAATACAACTAAATCATCTTCGGGAGGCTCATCAGTCAACTTCAAGAATTCTTCAACAACGCGTCAAGTTAACACGATCCTGATAGAAATTGATTGGTTTAGATTAATTTGCACTCATAACTTGTATTCGAAAATTTAAGCAAGAAAATCGGTAATTCCATAAATTTAATTAAATCCAAAGTAATTCTTTTACTAAGTTAAAATAAAAATGACAAACATCAAACTAAACCGATAGGCTCTAATCATAATTTAAATGTAAAAATTTATAGATCAAAATATATCAGCGCAGAAATTAATTTTATTACGCGAAGAGAGAATTAAAAGATTAAATTCTTCAAATCTCATTCAAATCTACCGATAATCAAATGTCACTTAAAAATCTCTAGCCGACATTTGATCTCAGAGGGGAGGTGTTACATCCCCGTAACTCCACCAAAGCGCCTAGTATCTAGCAACCCTCAAAACAGCATTGTATTTCCTGAAGATAAGGCCCTACTCCGATGGTTAAGGGAAGGGGACGTCAGGCCCTCACACATAGTCTACAGATAACAATTCCTTCCAATTCGTTCAAAACATAGGAAGTGGGAGACGGCGAGTTTGAGCCAATAAGCTACAAGAAACTTGCCCTTTCCTACCCTTATTCAAAAACAAAGATAGATATACCACTAGTATATAAGACCACATTTTGTACAGAAAATAGTTCAGTTCAGTTCAGTTCAGTTCAGTTCAGTCAGTCAGTCAGTCAGTTCTCGTCAGTTCTTGTAAATATTTCAACCTCTTCGGATCGAGCTGGAACTTGTACCGCTCGTCCATTTTTCAAGTAAAATAGTTTAAATGGAATCTTCGATTTATTTCCGAGCTGCGCGGACCACCGCGAGCTCATCATCATAACCTTCGAATCCAAATGAGTTGCGCGGACCACCGCGAACTTATAACAAAATCTTCAAGACGATTTCCAGTTGCGCGGTCCACCGCGAGCTATGGAATCGTTTTCCAAAATCTACCGAGCTGCGCGGTCCACCGCGAGCAATACAATCATTTTCCTAAATCCACCGAGCTGCGCGGCCCACCGCGAGCTCACTGGATGTCCTATATTCCACCTATAGCAGAAGTTGCGCGGACCACCGCGAATTTCTATTTCCTTTAAACTCAACAACTCCTTATTATTCCAAATAATCACTAAAATATCCAAAATTATTATCCAACAAAATTCCATTACAACCAAATCACCAAGCCCGTATCCCGGACTAATTAGCCTTTGCTAAGGTCTAAAACAGGGCGAATTCTTAATGTTACCCGGACGTAACATAAGTCAGACTTGTAAAAACAATTGTGTGTATAATAATTATATTGTGGCACATATTTTGCCTCTCTGCGTGTCCTCCGATAAGTCAACATGATGAATAGAATAGAATGAAAGAAAGAAAGAAGAAAAAAGAAAGAGTGAAAGTGAAGGAGCGAGAATTATCTTCTTTTTCGAGCTCCTTTCTTTTCGAGCACATGGCCTATGCACCGTTTCTGGAAGCACTTGTTTTCCTCTACGCCGGCGAAGGTTTGTATGACCCCCCGCATAATTTCGCTATTTCTCTCTCTCTCTCTTTCTTCTGCCTTCGAACATGTGGTACCCTGACAGAGTGCAAATTGTACTTCATAAAAAAAAGTCCATAGTTTCACTCTCTTCTCCCCCTTCCCACTCTTTGAAACGTTTTTGGTGGATGGCATTAGTTTTTCAAGACACGACAGAGCTTAGTTCTTTTTCACCCGGGTTAGAGAAAACAATTCGTTCACGATGACCATTGGATCGTTTACGTATTCGAGTGTGTACATGCTTTTGGTGTTTCTCCTCGCGAGAAATCCTTCCCTTAAGCGCCGATGGCCGCGCGAGAAATTGAGTATGTTGCGATTTATGTCGCGAGATGTGGTTCTGCGAAAACTTCGGAGCGTCTTATTCGCCGCGACGAAGAGTGATATTCTCGCTGCATATTACAGCGGTTATGTCTCTAATCGGGATCTCTGTAACGCAATGGTGCGTGTGCTTAAAGCACGCCAGTTGACAACATCGGGAGGATCAAATACTCATGGCGATGACGAGGATGACAGCGAGACCGATGAATATCAAATCTGGAACAATGGAGTATTTCTGGAGGAGGAAACAATGACTCGATGGGAAAGCCGCAACAATATCGATGTCAATGATGAATTTACTCAAATTGATGGTGCTGTCCCGGGTCCATCGGGTACACAATCATCATCAGCATCATCATCATCATCATCATCATCATCATCATCATCATTATCTTCTGCTGCTGCCGCTGTCGATACCGATTCTGATACGGCAGGGTGGATTTATCCATCTACAGGCGAACCCCAGGTAAAACGACCGCGGGTAAATTGTGAAAATGACGGTACAATGCGCCAAGAGGAAAGGTCGTCTCCTACCGATACCCTTGCCTCTACCACTGTTGCCGCTACCGCTGTTGCCGCCACCGCTGCTTCTGCCGCTGCTACGAATAATCAGCATGATGGTGATGACAATGAAAACGAATCCCCATGGATTAATTGGTATAGGGAGCGGTTGGCAGCGCGGTTGGCAGCGCTATGGCCCCAACCGCGAACTCCATCTCCATCCGATGCCGATGACATCGATTCGGATGCAACATATTGGAGCGCGGAGGAAATGCGTCGGGAAAACGAGCGAGCGCGTTTGGCGATGCTCGATGATTCGAGCTCGATATCGAGTTTTGCATCAACGACGGTCGATGAGCTCGAGAGACGTAAGGCGAGTGCTCGCAGAGCGCTTCAAGAGGAGGAGGATGAGGATGAGGATGAGGATGAGGATGAGGATGAGGAGAAGAAGAAGAAGAAGAAGAAGAAGAAGAAGAAGAAGAAATCGATCGATCGATAGATAATTTTTACGCATTTTTTTATTATAATTTTTCATAAATTTTTACCCATTTTTTATTATAATTTTTTATACATTTTTTAAGTTGCAATACATTACAATACATTACAATACACACGCACACATAATATTATAATACACTATACACTATATACAATTTTCACAATACATACATTTTTTACAATATATATGTACAATTATTTCTACCCTTATCCCATATAACCCCACGGTAGAGTATCCGTAGAGCCGCGCTGTAGCATCCTTTTATTATCATTCCAACTTTGAGCTAACTTATTCCGCGTAATTGTTTCCACCACGTGCTTTCGACTACGTATTAAACATTGAGACTTGACAAGATTCTCATGCTGGAACAAACACTTCTTGTAGTCAGAAAATGTTATTCTTCTCAAGGTGGATCCTTTGACGCCTTTTGCACGCTTTTTATCGTTCGGATCGTCCCTAACCTTATAAGCATATAATTTTGCTCTTAGACCCACGAACTCGGTCATAATTTTACCACTGTTCTCGTCTTTCATTAATCCGAGAACTTTTTTATTCGCTTGTGGTATCCCATACACATTATTTAAAGGGTAATCCGACGTGTCAAATTTGTGCAAATCCTGCTTTATCGTCTCATATACATCCGCGGTCTTGATATGATAGATTAAACTATCCGTATCGGTATACATAACTTTCGCACTCTCACCGAATTTGCCCTTCATATAGTTATAATGAAAATCGTATATGTAGATCTTTGAAATGTCTAAAATGGCGAATCCCGTGTAAATTGGTTTATTGAACTTGACTGAATTTTTATTTAGCTCTATTATCAGTATATCGTCATCAAATACGGTACAGCTATAAAAAGTCGCTCTTGCTATAAGAGCACGCGCCCCCCACCGCCCGGCCCATTTGGTGACAAGTTTTACATCTCGCTGTTTTCTTACGTTCTCCATCGTTTTGCCGAAAACTGCATTGTTCATGAGTTTATAAAATTTTTTCTCGAAATCGTTAGTGGATTTTTTGCGGCATTCTGTATTTAAATCGATATATTTTTTCATCCATGGACTTTGCTCGAATTTCAATACTCTATGAACTTTGATTAACTGTAGACCCAAAATGAGGCACTGTTTCAAATTGCGATAATGAATCACGTATTTCTTTTTCGGTAATAACGTTGTCATTAATTTCGACTGTGTACATCCGGGAATGGGGGGCACGAAGTGTTCGGCGCACAACGGCAAGTCTTTATGCTCGGCATGGAGTTTTCGCGGGTATTCTAATTCGACCTCAAAAATATATCCAGTTGGAGCATCATCTTCAATGCTTTCGATGTCGATATTTTCCACATTTTCCACCCATTCAAAAGAACTGCAAGGCAAGTATTGACTCATAGCTGCACCGTATAGATTGTTAACATCATAATACATAAGGTACGATTCATCTTTGCTCGGATCAAAATCATCGGCCATGTATCTATTATTTGCTTTCGCATATCTATTGGTGCACTGAGCGATACCTCCACGAATGCCCTTCTCGATGAATAATAGCTTATCAACGTCGGTAAACAGTTCAAGTTCAACGCCCGTAAACTTGAGCATTGCATCGAATGCAAGGCCCGGTGCCGTATAATAATGTAACGGGTCCAAATTATACGTTTTGACGCACGTCCGCCGGAAATTCTCAAAAATATCAACCAACAGAAGCACGTCTGTTTTTAAATAAAGATCGGAATATTCACCTAAATTCTTTATATTGAACTCGCGCCAGACATTCGCTGCGTGCGTATAATTTTCATCGCTTATCGGCTCGTTAGTAAGTTTCGAGAACAAATCATCTTTACACGGCAAAGCAGTTTCATCAAGTTTATCCCAATTGTCGAGATAGTCATATGGAAAAACTCCTTTTCTCGTTAGCAATGTAAATTCCCTGTCGGTATCACACTCACCCCGCGTTATAATTTTTTTATCCGCACCAAGATACGATGCTAATTTTTCAATACTGCTCGGCATGAATCGATACGAATCGATGAAGCGATATCGCACAGGTGTACCCTTCACGTCTTTTGAAAAAGATATATATTTTTCCTTGTTCACCGGTAACAATTGAATTGCACCTTCAAATTCTGTGGCCAACGCTTTAATCAGAAAATGCGAATCGTAGCCTGATAAATTGTGAAAAATAACAGGTATGACGTGCGAGTTTGTGTACCGTAAGTTACATCCATTATGCGCGACGCCTCGATAGTCACCCGTAAAGTGGCAGTGATCTCTAACTTTAATCTCATTTTCAGTAAACGATTTTTTGCAAATATGACACGTTGTAGCTACTTGAAATTCACGATTCTGATCAACCGTTAATTTTTTCATCGGAATAACAGTTAGTACGCGCGGTGTAATGAAGTTAGCTAACTCGCGCAATTGTCGCATAAACCATTCGATGCAATCTCTGCCGCGATATGATTTATATTCAGAGATATCCTTTGAGTACGCGCAATGCAAGTAAAAAGCAATACTATGCGGAACGTGCTTTTGATCACCCGGTGTCGATTGGCTCGGCTCTAAAAGGCATTCGAGATCCGCATAAATTGCGAACGGAACATCGACTTTATTTTTATAGTTTTTAAATTTTAAAATTTTATCATCCTCCGCGGGAAGCTCCACTTTGCAACCGTTAATGTTGAAACAATCAACTTTATGCTTGGTTAAGCCGGCCTCTGTCTGAAAATGACACAAGCATCTATCGCAAAGCCAAGTCGCTGCCTTATGGTTAGATATTTGCGAACGAACGAGTCGTGATAGATTCTTAATCCACGCGAAATGATGGATGGGATTACTGTCGCCGAGATTAATACTAGTTTCAAGCATCAGCAAATGTATCGTGGGTCGATCACTCTTTGCTTTGCTCAGATATATCGGTACAATGTCCGATATAATTTTCGATTTGCGCTTCTTACTCTCTACGGCATACACATTAATTGCTAATTTATTTATTTTTTCAAACCTGGGAATATTTTTCATCTTCATCGGATAGCTAAAATCCTTATAATCAAGCACTTCACTAAAATGTCGATACGAATTTTTGCGATCACCATGATTATTAACCGGCGGGGAAAGCGCTGCTGTCACGGACCACAGGAAGCAGTATTCGTCGTTGTTGGCAATGTTGACAACAGCCCGCCTCAATTGAAGATCCCTTGGAACGCTGACGAACGTGGATAATCCTCCTCGCAGTGGCACATATTTATTCATGTTGAATTGTAAATTAATTATTTCGATGAGAGTCCAGCCGGATTCCTTTTGCTGAAACTCTTCCACTTTCCGCAACAATTTTTCCTTTACGTGCTCTCTGAACCACTCATCGGTGTTCGTGGAGTGAAGAATAATTTCATTACGCGTATTGAAAAATTTATTCTCCGCTAGATTTTCGGCGTTTTTCGTAACGCTAAATTTACATCCGAGGATGACATTCACCTTCAGAGCACGTCTCCTTTTTTTCCTCGCGGTTCCATTCAGCATTCGTTTTAATCTCGTGATTATCAGGCGTTTAGCATCATCCAAGAATTCCGTCAAATCTTTGTGCTGCAGGTTTGTAACGACACCTGTACGTACGCGTCGGGCAAATGCCGTCTCGAGGTCGGACCACTGCACTTTTTTCAAAACTGCACCGGCACCAGTCGTTTTAAATCTTTCGATCATCGACTCTAAATTAACTATCGTCGCCTGAATTTGGATTTTATCGTGGATCGTAAGTGAATCGCACTTGCGTAAAATCGAACTCAAAAGTTTCACATTTTTTTCACCGATGTCGATCCACTTTTGCCTCTCGCCGGGTAGCGTTCTCTCGTTGAGAGTCGAATATGCCCTCTCCATAAGATGCACAAGTTTTTTACGCTTATCACGATCCATTGTCTATCACTCACAGGCAAGAGAACGTACACTAAACACATGTGAGAAAATCTCAACAGTAAATACTTTACGCGGAAATCTCAACTATAATGTGTTCGCGATGCGCTCGAAGCTGCAGAATGATTGTAGACTGATCAACTAATTTTCAAAGTCAAAGATATTCTAACTTCACCCTCTCCACCAATTTAAAAAAGCCAATCACGACGATGCTCGCTATCGGGAAAAATGGGTGAAAAGGGTGTTTTTTGGAAGGGATGCTAAACATAAACAACGCTCCAGCATGTATTTATTTTACAGCGATTGATATTTTCGAGACAGTCGATGCCGCCGGAGTGTGAGCTGCGAACAAGGCGCTTACTTCACTACCACCACCACGCATACACTTGACGGGGCCCTTGACGACGATGGGTAAGGTGGCGAGCGAGCCATCGTCAAGACTTTACAGCCGTTTAAAGAGCGTGGTTTGATTTTAACACCACTGTGTGTTTATCCCTACAGAGTTTCAATATTACGAATGAGCGATAAGCGTTAGCCCATTAGAATATATATATGCATATTGCGTTCTCAATATTCGGAGGAACGCAGGCTGCATATAAAGCTATCGATATTCCTCGCGACGATGTTTGTTTATATAACATTCCCCCTGTAGTGAATGCTGAGAACGAGAACAAGGGACTGACTCATCGAGCATTCGATACATGCAAATATTATATTGGTATTTATATATAGATGTTTATAGCACTCATAAATTTCAAAGGGTGACAAGAGGGCTAGACTACTTAAAGCATTTGTATACATTATTATATCAGCCACCCACTCACCCAACTAACGAGCATTTGATTTTAACACCGAAGTGTTTATTTATAATTGTTTATACAATCATAGGTGATAAGTGACAGATGGGTCTCAGAGCACAGGCCCAGCGATATCCTCCAAGGCTGAGCAGTTCAATACCCCCCCACCCACCGCCCACCTGCCGAACTCCTGCCACTCACACCCACCCACCCACCGCCCACCTACCGAACACCTGCCACCCACACCCACCCATCACTCGACAATTCGCGAAATACAATAAGATATCAATCATCCACCCACCACCCACCCACCCACCCACCTGCCACCCACCCACCAACCCACCTCACCTCGAACCGCCGCCGACCGAGCGCCGACCGAGCGCCTGGTTCAAAACGCCCCGGTTGGATTAGAATCCCCCTTACCTATCTACTAATAACGAGTGTTTTTTCATTCAGTATTTATTCGAGTTTAAATACCGAGTGGTCTTCCACTCGGTAGTTATTTCAAGATGAAATAACGAGTGGATTTTCATTCGTTATTTATTTCAAGTTCAAATAACGAGTGGTTTTGCATTCAATATTTATTTCAAGATCCAACAAGCGCCTCAGCGCCCTGCGGGATAGGCTCTATATATAGGCGGATAAGCTCTTGTTAGTGGGCTCCACCAACAAGATATTTTTTTTTTAAATATCCAGAACAACATGATGAGTTTGTTCAGTATTATAATTGCAATGCGTGGCGATAACAACAAGAATTAATAAAAACTTGTAATCGTATTAGTCTGTGCACTACGATAGTCATAGTTGCATTTATTACCGTTATTAGTGTTTTCGCGGTCATTATTGTTATTGTTGTTGTTGTTGAAAATTTCGTTCCGGGGTCCAGGGGCTTCGCCCCCCCCCCCCCCCCTGCACGTCAGAGTCTGTACGACACGGAACACGGTCGGTTTATACAGGGTTGTGATGTAACTGCGGGTACCGTCTTCAAATTATGATTAGACGTTCTTGTCGCATTACATGTATGTGAATATAACAATTTTTTGAGTGACTGGTTTCTTTACAGTAGAGCCTAGTTGAGTGTCTGTTCAGGATGATTAATAATTGAACTCTATCGTACCGTCATACAATACGGTAGCGATAGCTCTGAAAATTATTTTTGCCCGCTGTAATAACTACATTCCGCATGTGTGAATTGAGTCGAAATTCGCGAATTTTTGCCAGACGACCACTGCGTATGCGCAATCGACCGCCCATGGGGAATATTTTTCCATTACTCCCTAAGGACATAATAGAGCTTCCAAAAGGAGTACAGTGGAACTTTTTATATGGTACACTTGGGCGGTGTCATAATCGGCAGCTGGTACCGTACAACAACTGAACCGCCTACGTATTTTGCAAAAGAGAAGAATGTTAGGCATACAAGAGAGCGATGAGGACGAAGAAATCCTGGGTGCGCCTCCGGAATTAACAGAAGTAGCTGTAGAATCAAGTAATTGGAAAAATAAACTGAATGGTATGCCAAAAAAAATCGCGGAATTCTTGAAACATCCTATTCGGGAGCTGTAGATAGGCGATTCTTATCGACGATCTCCATCCATCCGAAATGCCAAAAACTGGACGAATACGACAATAGGAAAAGCTTGGTAATAATGGTTTCGTCAATAACTCGGAAAATCGTTAATGATGAAGATCTCGCTGGAACGTCTCTCGATTTGGAAAATAAAAGGGTGTCTTTGCAATTACGATGAATTTACGAAGTAAATAACTTCATCTTCCGTTATCTAAGGTAAGTGTCCCAGTAATCGACAATGTGTGCTTTGAATATTGATTTTACTATAGTCAAAGCACACATTGTCGATTACTGATACACTGTCGATTACAGGGAAATTTACCTTATGTTTATTATAGATCGATATAATAATAAACACTTCGAAATATATCAGATTCCCATTTCTTACGATAAAACTCAGTATTGTTCAGTGGGGGGGCTTCGGGACCCCACCGGGGCTCCGCCCCTGGACCCCCCCCCCCCCCCCCTCACATATGTGCAGTGTTGCCAGATTGCCCTCATGTGAACCGAAGTACGGGGCGGAGTAACACAATAATCCAGAACAGACCTAGGTACTACTACTTCCAGTACCGGGTATTCGGACGGTACTTGAATAAGAAAGCACTTTACAAGTACTTCAAGTATTGTACATACATTTTCAAATGCTCTGCTTGTACCCGAAGTATAATTCATTATCTGGAGTGAACTTTAAATTCGGCGCAAACTAGAAATTTGAGTAAACATTTCTTTGTAAATTCAACGTTTTTGAAAAAAAGTCAAAAGGTTAGCTTAAATTTTGTTGAAATCAGAAACCGTGAAATAATATTTTTTTATGATCTGAACTAGGGTCTAAATTTCTTTGTAAACTCAAGCATTGTATCAAAAATTTACCAAATATTAAGCAGAATTTCGCCAAGTGATCAAAACGTACGCTAAAATATTGCTACTTGTACTTTTCCACCCGTTCCGCTGTTTCTCCTCTCGCTAGTCAAGAAGCACTGTTTTTCAATCCGCGTTGCGGGCATGAAAAATAGTATTTTTGGCGTAGTCGGGAAAATTTTGTTTTCTTGTTTCAATGCTCGTAGATGATCATTACACTACACTGCTACGCTGCACGCAAGTACACGTAAGTCCATTCCGATGCATATCGAGACGAAATATTCACCATCTCGCCGGATATTTCTGTCTTCGACGGAAGCGATACCGTGAGCGACACGAGCAAAACGACAGGACGATACGCTAGCCCTCGTTGGTTACCTGTGCCGATTTAAGCGTTTCAACGATTCCGGTTTAGACGTTTATAAAGTCTGGTCGCTAAAATTCTTTCGGATTATTCTCGCAAATACGATGAATCCTCTACATCCATCGATTCATCCGAAATTGGAAAATTTTTCCATCATACATGGATTCGAGCTTATCGCTAGCACAAACGGAAGCAGCTGTGACGTTTTTTGAAGAGGTCGGACTTGTTCCGTCGAAATCCTCGACATCTCCCGAATGCCGTTGCGGCTCAGCGATGAAGGTCGAAGAAAAAAAAGACAGTAAGCTAGGGTGGATTTGGCGATGCTCTTCGAAGGCTTCGAAGAAGACGGGCGCAAAAGGGTGCAGATGTTACGTCGCGAATCGTGACTTTACGTAAGGAGCCGGGCCTCATCTCGGTCAAGGAACTTAATCCATTTACACGTTATCGAAGCGGCTACGATTCGCGGGTGCCTCGTTTTGAGCCTAACCTCGCGGAAAATTGCTCAGGAAGAGGCAAAAGTACATTCGCGAAAAACTAAAGATTTTTAGACAGAATTCGAGAGTTACTTCGGAAAAGTCGATGAGAAGTGAACAATGGGTTGGATTGTACATCGGTATGTACCACAGGAAGTTCACATTTGACACACGTGAGACCAAAGGTTACGAAGGTCTCAAGAGAGATTCCACGCAAAAGAAGGGTGATAACAATAGGCACTATTATTGCCAGAAGGGCCACAATCAATTGGAAAACGTACATCGTTCGATCGCGACACTATAGAGGAACGGGTTATGAGGGAAAAATCACCAAATTAGGAAAAATAAAACTTACCGAAGAACAAAAGTATCAGGCGAGGATAAACGAAGAAGAGGTTGCTGCTGGTGGTTGTCGGTGGACGATCGCTGGTCGATACCCTCGGCTTCGAGTAAATGCCGACCGGTCGAAGGATTTTTCACGAACGAAACACAAAATGTAAACACTGAGGTTTTATTCTATTAACTTCAATTGAAGTTAATAGTCAAACAAAACTTGGTACAAATCACAAATGAACACGAACGAAGAATAAGACTTGGAAATTTCAAAAGTCTTTTAACAAAGATTCAAAAACACAAAATTGTCGTGAACGGAGTAACGTCGTCGATTTTCGGAGAGGTAATGAGCATGGCCCTCCGTAAAGGGCACAGTTTAAACAGGCTTGACATAGACCGCGGTGGAAGGGGCAATTTTTTGGTCGAGGCGTGATTTTCCACGCCTCCCTTGTTCTCTTTCTATCGGCTGTCCATTATCGATAATTATTCTAATTAACTACTTCCAGATTGATTTTGGATTTGATAATTAACAATTTATTCTTTTTATTTATTTTGGAAGTGTCTCAAATTTGAATCACCTTTTTAGGTGGAAAATTACGGATTTTAATACTTGATAAAAGGAAAATTTTCTTGATAAAGAATTAATTATCAAATCCAAAAATGTTAAAAATGAACTCTATTGATATTTCGCTCTCATTCTTCACTCTATTACATGCATTCTCATTCGGTTTTTACTATAATATGTGAAATATCGATCGATATCGATTTCACAGATCTAATTAAATTGAATTTAAATTCGATATAAATTTCATAACTACCAGGGTGTTCTGGTATTCATTCTTAATGGTTTTTCGTCGACTTTCAATATAAAATGATGAATTAATTAACTTAATTAATTAATTTGTTTAACCTTTCCATTTGTCAAATTAACAAATTTCGGGTTAAATTTTTACGATAATTGTAACATTTGGCTATTGTAAAACATGGAAAAATGATTGTTATTAACGAATGTTAATAATTATTATTTGGTTATTCTCTCTTTCTTCATCCCTACTCTTGGCTAAGAATTTCGTTTGTCTCTTGGTTTTTATTGCTCTCTTCCTATTGGTTGAGAAAAGTTCGGCTATCGATGAGTGGTGGGCCTTCTCGTACGTTCTATGCATTGCGCGGGTGGCTCACCCTTCCCCTACTCTCTTGGTACGATCACGTGTACCGTAGCTGGCCCGCGAGCTAGCCAGCAGCGCTATCTCCCCTTCGGGGTGGCTCCTGACTTTCCTTGTTCGTACCAACCACGCTCACGTGGTCGCTTCTCCTTCTATCCTACCTAAAGAGTATGCTGGTACAGAGGCTTTCTCCGTCGGGGCGACATAGCAACAACGTGCAATCCTCTGTTCTCTCCCAGCACGGAGTCTTCTCCTTTTTTTTTCGTTCTAGGAACCGTGACAAATCGGCGAGCTGAATATAATCGCTTCTTCGAACGAGCACCACTTATCTTTATTTATTCCAACCAAAATGTTTAGAAGAAACTTCTCGGAGGTAGTTGTTGAAAATAATATTTCCTATGTAACCCGATATTCTTCTTTCGTCGCTGCTAAAGATCGTAAATTGAACTGTTTATCTTTGAAGTAATATCGGTTTGCAAGATATTTTTCATTTAAATGTTTAGTCTCTGAGTAATGAGAATATTGCTAAAGGCAGAAATATTTTAACTCGTTATTTTTACGGATTTACTTTTTATGATGGGAAAAGACCAGAAGGGTTAATGATGGTTACCTGAGTAACGCGCAAATACCTGACCTACCCCTAGCTATAAAGTATAGCCGGGGAAATACGTGAAAAATACATAAAAAATATGATTACAAAGTTGTAATATTGTTGACGACCTGACCGAATGTTCATATGCATGCGTGATTCTATTGGAAATTGTCTAATAATCAAATTCGCGACTATCGGGAATCTCCTATTGTTCGCGGGGGTGGCTGTGAACGATGCCCGAGAGGTGCTGCACTCGTTGGAGGAAATCGGAAGTTTTTCTAACCCACTGAGCCCTATGCATAGTGGTTAGAAGGAAGCTGTCGGTATCGTCGCTCGAGGTGTTGGTCGTCTTCGGAGTCATAGAGCGCTCGTGTATGGGAGCCTCGCTGCGTCGTAGTGTTGGTGAGGTTTGGAGTCACCGAGAGCTCGTATCCGTGAGTCTCGATGCGTCATGGTGTTGGTGTATTTCGGCTACATCGAGCGCTCGTGTCTATGAGCCTCGATGCTTAGTGATGTTGGTAGGTTTCGGCAAACAGAGACCTGCCGGCTTAGCAACAGTAAAATCCCTTCGATGGCGGCTGGCCCAGGTGCATGAGCCGGCGTTTCTTGTTGGTGTTGGTGACTTTTCTTCACAGCATGGTGTCGGGGCCACGTGCTCATCTTGGGTGATCGAGCCGTGGTGTTATGCCTTTGGAATTCTCGAGTAACTCAAGTCCCATTGAAGATGTTGATTTTTTTCTCGTGTCTCCGACGACAGAATTATTTTACGACTTCGTCTCGACAAAATCGCTTTCGAAAGTTTGTTAAATAGTTTCTGGTCAACGGTTCTCTGTCTATGATTCTCACGCACAGCAATCCTCTCCTTTTTTCCTTTATTTTCCTCAGTCTTTCCGTTTCCTCGCGAGTATACGCGTGCAGCTTCTCTCGGTGCGATCGAAGAGCCGCGCAAGTTTGCGAATAAGAGTTCTCGAAAAGTGCGTGACGTAACACAGACACGTCGAGAGTCCGTGTACTGGCACCTTCTTCGAGGAACAGGCTGCAGGATTAAAATCGTCGACATTTTGATAATGATGATTCTGTTCATTTTCAAAATGACAGTCTCGGACGTGTATAGACAGATGAAATCGTGGCGAAAATACAGGGGGCAAGTTGAGCTGAGCTGGTCTACGGTGATCGATTATTTCGGTTATTTTCGGGAAATAACTGAAATAATTTCATCACACACCGATATCGTCCTAGGTGATGAAGGGAAAACGGTACATATCGACGAGACGTTTCTTACTAAGCGTAAGTATCACCGTGGCCGTGTAACGGAGCAAATGACCACCGTTGTTTTAGGGTTGTACTGCAAAGAAGACAAGACCGGGATCTTTTTTAAGGTCAATTCTAAATGCAAGGCAGACTTGTGGCCTTATATTAGCAAGTTCGTTACTAAGGACACTAGTCGGCTTTACACGGATAGTGCCAAACAGTACGTCGGTGTGGAAGCGCTGTGCGGTCCAAGTACAGTCGGGGCGGGTTAAAAGTCCCGAATGCTGAATACTCAGACGGGCTTCATCATCGAATTTTTCTACGACGACTTGAAATAACCCGAAAATTCAGATAAACGACATTTTAAGAGCAAGAAAGTCAATGTCCCGAAATAGTAAAATATGAAAGAATGAATGCCAGATAGACAAATAAACCGATTGAAACGTTACCGACAACAAAGGTAGCTGCGGGTACGAAACGCGCATTTCAATGAACAGAAAGTTTAGAACCTCGAACATGTTGGAGCAGCGTACCGACGTATTTCCGGAGAGGTAGGTGCTCGAAGATTCAATAGAGAGTGACGACAGGTAGATGTATCGAAATATATTCTCGGAAAGGTAAAAACTCCGTAAATCTTTTCAAAGAAAAAGTAAAAGTACGAGTGTTCAGAAAGTCGACAATTCAGACCTCCGAAATGTTAGATAATCGAAAAATGTGCATTACGAAATGTAAAACATCGACAGTTCGAAAATCCGAAAGCCGATAAATCCGAAATATGGGCAGGTTGAACGGTAAAAATGCGTCCGCTCGAAATCTCGAAAGCTTATAAATCTGATACATGGATGGTTCGAACGTTAAAAATGGGACCGCTCGAAATCCCGAAAGCTTATAAATCCGAAAATGGGTATTTCAAAATGTGAAATGAAATTTAAAAAAAAAATGTTTACAAAAAATTAAAAATTACGTCAAGTACTTAGAAAAAAAAACTTTATTACTGAAAAAAATATTTAAAAAAAAGTTATATGAATATGAGCCGAGTAGTCGTATTATACATGAATGTATTTTGTTTTTAATAAAAAGTTTTTTAGAAAAATTGTGACGGTGTGTGACGAACGGTTCCAGCTTTGCATATAAGTAGACAACACGAATGATAGAAACATATGGGTGACTATAGCGCAGTGGTTAGCGCTCTTAATTAGTACCTGATCAACCCGGGTTCGAATCCCGGGGTCACCATATTTTCTATCATTTATTTCTGGCCCTACCGTCGCATCATCGTCCACCATCACTTCATCGAAGATGTCGGCCATTCGTCACAATGGTGTCAGAAGTTATCGAGCTACTAAACACGTCCCCTGGGAAGCCATCAAAACTCTTAGGGAATGCGGCATGAGACAAAGTCCATGAACCCCGCGTATACCAGACGGCAAAAAGTAAGACCGACTGACGAGATAACATGATGCCTCAGTCCGCGCAATAGGACACTCGCAACGCTGCACATTCGACGAGGACGTCGACAGTCGCGAGGGGAGGTGTGTGACGGTGTGTGACGAGCGGTTCCAGCTTTGCCTACAAGTAGACAACACGAATGATAGAAACATATGGGTGACTATAGCGCAGTGGTTAGCGCTCTTAATTAGTACCTGATCAACCCGGGTTCGAATCCCGGGGTCACCATATTTTCTATCATTTATCTCTGGCCCTACCGTCGCATCATCGTCCACCATCACGTCATCGAAGATGTCGGCCATTCGTCACAAAATAAATAAAATTAAGTAAGCAAACGGGAATTTCAGCGCAAACAAAAAAACACAATACATGATCGGCGTTCTAGAGATAGTCTCGCGGCATACAAGATCGCGGGGACGCCAATTATGTATCGCAATTTTGTTGTCTTTTCGCTGTAATTTCCATTGGCTTACTTGACTTTATTTGATTTATCAACCATTTTTTATTCGAAAAAGAAAAAAATTACACGGATAATACTACCGCTCAGCTCATATTCATTGATTGTTTTTTTAATTATTTTTTTCCGAAATAACGTTTTTTTTCTAAGTACTTGATGTAAATTTTATATTTTTTGTACAACATTTTTTAAAATTTTATTTCACATGTTGAGATACACATGTTTCGGAATTACAAGGTTTCGGGATTTTTTTTTTTGCGAAACAGTTTTTTGGGAATACATATTATATTGTATTTGTATTATTAATTATAATGAGATCGGTAATAACTGATTACTTTATGAGCATGTGTAACCTCTTTCTCCCACTCTCCCCGGGCTCAGTAATTATCACTGTGAATCATTTTTTTCACGCGTGTTAGCATGTACCTCGAAACGAAAAGACTTATCAAATGCGAAGATAACATTAGCTTTCGATGAAATTCTTCTTTATGCTGTAAATGCTAACATGGGTGAAAAAAATTAATTTACAGTTTGTATCAATGACCGCGGTCTATCACACGTTTGTAAGGTGCGATTCCGTTGTTTTTTTCTCATATTTTTTCCCGTTTTAAGTAATTTTATTCATTAATATAACCTATCATAACCTGAAAGAACACGAGCGAAGCGAGTTCGTTGTTGCTATGAATTTTAAAAAATAGGCGCAACTTCAAGTTTCTTCGTCTTTCTTGTCTGATTTTGCTCCGCCTCCGGATATATTCGTAAATTATAATAAGTCAATTTTTTCCGAGAAAAAAATAACATACGTAAATGTGCCGATAGTAACAACGGTAACGACGATTGCACTGTCATGCAACTTTCAGGTTGTTCCCAGTAGCGTACTTAGTTCTAATTAGGACAAGCCAGCACATTTAATCGTACATTAATCGCCATGAAATATAAGACATACCTTTATGACATATATATTAACTGTTAAAGTTTGCCAAAGAACTGTCAAAATATGATATGACTGAAACTCCTCATCAAACGATTCAAGCTTCAGGCTCGTACGACACTCAAGCAGACAATGAATAAAGCGACAATAACACGTATATCGAAAATGTGAGCCATTTTAGCCACGTATCAAGAGACGCGGCGGCGTCTCGACGCCAAGTAGTTTAAATAAAAAGTGCGCTACCGTGTCCTCATACGCCAATATGAGCCGTAAGATCCGTAAATAGTACGCTCACACTGAGTGATCAAAATAAAGGTTAGACAGTGAGGTTATTTATAATTTTGTTTTTTCGTGGAAATTAGTAAAAAAAAAATAAAAACCCCTTTCGTGCGGCTAAAAAAAAGGATCGTTCGTCTGATAAAATTGTTTCAAATAATCGCGGGTGAGAGGTCCTTTTAATTGATAAATATTGTGCGTGTGATACAAGAAAATTTGTGTCGTGCGGATTATTAACGTTATCAAGTAATAAAACATTTTTTAAAATAAATAATAATAAATTAATAATGAAATAATAAATAAAAAAGAATTAAATAAAAAATTTAAAAACATTTTTTTGCAAAAAATGTAAGAAATGTCGCGAAGTAGTTTAAATAGTTTTCAAATAGTTTAGATAAAATAAGAAAACTCTTAAAATAATCAAAAATCATATGAGTCAAGTGAAAATTAAAAAAAAAACTTGGCGAGTCATCAGCATACAAATAAATGTAGTTGCATCGAAAGAAAGGAGGAGCACATTTTTTTTTTCGCTTGGCTCATATGATTTTTAATTATTTTGAAAGTTTTTTATTTTCACAAAACTATTTGAAAACTATTTAAACTACTTGACATTTTTTACATTTTTTGCAAAAAAAAATTTTTTGATTTTTTATTTTTTAAAGAGAGAAAAGATCAAATTAACTATCCGTCATTGTAAAAATTTCGTAAAAAATGTCCATTTCATTTCTGTTCAATAATTTCGTGTTGCGTATTTATTGCTGGCCCGGTCGATTGACCCCTGAAAATTGTCAAGTAGGTGGCGTTTTGAGTGTACGTTCAGTGCATTTAGTGCAAGTCGTTGTGTCAAAACTTGAAAGAATTTTTGCGCGTATTCCCTCAGGTTATTCCATTTTCTTATGGCAAGTGATTTATATATTATATTGATAATAATAGGATAATATAGGGTAACAATAACTCATTTTTCCTTCTCTCTCCCTCTTATTTTATTCTGTTTTATTCTAGATCGCACGCTTAGCATGCGTATCCTTACCTCGCTATTTAGTTTTTTCTTTCGACTTTAGTTCATTAAATGTTACGTATCGAACTGTCAAAATGTCTCAACGAATTGTCAAGATACAACATGACTGAAACTTCTCATCGAACGACTCCAGCTTCAAGCTGATGCCGACAGCCAATCAGACAACTAATAAAGCGACAACAATACAGTCCAAGTTCCGTATTCTTAACTCCCCTTAACTTAACCGATGCTTTATTTTAACTCGTTACCATGACAACGAGTTCCCTTAACTGCATTTCCCCTGAGTCCGTTTCCCCCACTTCAAGGGGAGCCTATTTCGTAAAATGTAAACTGCGCACGCGCAGCAGATACAAGGTGGCTTCGTACCTACGGACGCGTATACCGCTCGTTACCCCTATTCGCAGCAACTGACCGGGAGTAGGGACGATAGGGGAAATACAGAAAAGGGAACGGATCCGGTCCCGTCGAGTTAAGAATACGGAGCTTGGGCTGTACATATATCGAAAATGCAAGCTATTTTAGCAACGGATGTTTTAAAGAGGGACTAGGAGGTTACGGTTACGTGCTGCGCGCGCGCCCGCAACCTCCTGTCAAATCTCGACCAATCACGGCACGAATAAACCGACAACAATACAAATATCGAACTTTCGATAGTAAAAACTCGAAAGTCGATATATATCGCCACCAACTTTTTAGGAGAGGACTAGTAATACAGGGGCACGCCCGAAACGTCGACCAATCACAGCACGAATAAACGGCTAACAATGAAAATCTCAAATCTTCGATATTTCGATAAATATCGCAATATGGTGGCTCACCAACTTTTTATGATAGCGATTTCCTGCTTCCCTGGAACAGTCTTGTCGTTTGAACGAGACATCCTGGTAGTGGAAGTAACATTATCAAGAACAAAATAATAAATAAATTTGTTTGTATTTTACATTATTTTGGTTTTATTAAAAACAAACAAAACCAACAATTCTTCCAATAATAATGGAACTTAAACAATTTACAAAACGAGTGGCTAAATTATGCCGGAGCCTCATAAACTCTGATGATTTGGTAACATTCGGCCCGGCATAGCGGACATTTCGGATCCACTTCTATAAAACGAAGACCGCAGGGGCCGCAGACACATTTGTGGCCACACGGAACGAAAATGTGGTCCGCGACGTCGGTTAGGCACGCGACGCACATTGTCACTGTAAAATGAAGATAACCAATTAGTGTAAGTTTTAATAACTCTCACAATAACTGTTCTGTTCAATATCGTGAAAAACGTACGTCAACTACTTGAATAGTTGGTTTAAAGAAAAATTTCCTTGCGGAATCATACAATCATGTAAACAAAATGGTATATACATATTTATGTATATTGATTTGGAACAATTAAAAAAATATATGTGTACTCAAAAATAAAAATAGAGGTAATAAGGAAGAACTACACGGTGTTTAACAGACAACAGTTAACATTAAAGTCGACACAAATATCTGCGGGAACGAAACACCCAAGTTATGATATGTCAACATCGGTATTTAACAACATTGGCCCGATTGAATCGGCACTAGTAGCGTTTGAAAGCTAGCGTCGAAAATATAGTAGTAAAGTGGAAAGAAAAAAGATGACGGCGTAGCGACAAGCTCGGTTACGTCGCATTCAGCTTCGCATAACTGAACGAAAAACTTGATTGTAACTGTGGCTTCTATTGCAATGTTGAATTTGAGGAACATATTGACAGATTATTTTGCTGCATAGCAATTTAATCCACATATCATCATTTACGTGACCGTACATATATAAACTGCACGTGTTATTTATCATGTATAAGCCGTGTTGATGTATATACGTGTACATATAATTGTACTACTTGAAATAACTCACGAGACAAATGAGAGCAGGGCATATATTGTCTTTCTGCAAAGTACCCTTTCAGGAGAATATCAAAGTACTTTGGATTTACCATTGTTTTGTTTGCCACTTTACTCATTCTGAAGACAATCATATAAGCCGTTGCGAAACAAATTATACTTTGATCGTTAATTGTAGCGTGAAAACGATCGTCCGCATCCGCGCTCCGAAGAACGCGGGCAAAAGCACACAATCCCACTGCGCTGAAAGCACAGTAGACGCGTGCTCTCGGCTGCATTACTGCATGCTTACGTCGCATTCAGCTTCGCATAACTGAACGAAAAACTTGATTGTAACTATGGTTTCTATTGAAAAGTTGAATTTGAGGAACATATTGACAGATTATTTGGCTGCATAGCAATTTAATCCACATATCATCATTTACGTGACCGTACATATATAAACTGCACGTGTTATTTGTCATGTATAAGCCGTGTTGATGTATATACGTGTACATATAATTGTACTACTTGAAATAACTCATGAGACAAATGAGAGCAGGGCATATATTGTCTTTCTGCAAAGTATCCTTTCAGGAGAATATCAAAGTACTTTGGATTTACCATTGTTTTGTTTGCCATTTTACTCATTCTGAAGACAATCATATAAACCGTTGCGAAACAAATTATACTTTGATCGTTAATTATAGCGTGAAAACGATCGTCCGCATCCGCGCTCCGGAGAACGCGGGCAAAAGCACACAATCCCACTGCGCTGAAAGCACAGTAGACGCGTGCTCTCGGCTGCATTACTGCATGCTTACGTCGCATTCAGCTTCGCATAACTGAACGAAAAACTTGATTGTAACTATGGTTTCTATTGAAAAGTTGAATTTGAGGAACATATTGACAGATTATTTGGCTGCATAGCAATTTAATCCACATATCATCATTTACGTGACCGTACATATATAAACTGCACGTGTTATTTGTCATGTATAAGCCGTGTTGATGTATATACGTGTACATATAATTGTACTACTTGAAATAACTCATGAGGCAAATGAGAGCAGGGCATATATTGTCTTTCTGCAAAGTACCCTTTCAGGAGAATATCAAAGTACTTTGGATTTACCATTGTTTTGTTTGCCACTTTACTCATTCTGAAGACAATCATATAAACCGTTGCGAAACAAATTATACTTTGATCGTTAATTGTAGCGTGAAAACGATCGTCCGCATGAGCGCTCCGAAGAACGCGGGCAAAAGCACACAATCCCACTGCGCTGAAAGCACAGTAGACGCGTGCTCTCGGCTGCATTACTGCATGCTTACGTCGCATTCAGCTTCGCATAACTGAACGAAAAACTTGATTGTAACTATGGCTTCTATTGCAATGTTGAATTTAAGGAACACTATGACAGATTATTTTTCATATTATTATCAAGAGACGCGGAAGCGTCTAGACGCCATGTATTTAAAAAAGTTAAAAAATGACGGTACATACTCTGCTGAGAGTTATACATAGTAATAACGGTACAAATTATCTTCCGACCGTTAATCATAACTTGGACAGGATCGTCCGCAGCCGCGTTACAAAGAACGTAGGCAAAACCATACACATAAACTATACTAGAAATATAGCAGATGCATGCTCTCGGTTGCATCAATGTATGCATCAATGTATAACGATGATTGTATGACCACATTATAAAAAAATGCAGAGATTTTTATTAAAACAAACACTAGTAACATTACTGATGATGCAGAATTGATTTACAACATTCCGCATTAATAGTTGCCATTAGTAATGTACAACTCGCAATTAATTACATTTTAATAAATTGAATACGTTATGCAAATTGCGAAAATTAAAAAATGCGTTTTAAACGATTGTGTTTTCGATCCGAACTCTGTCTCTAAATATATCCGCGAGGGTATGTTATGCAATTCTACGTAGGTTGAACGGCCGCTTTGTCTGCTGTCCAGAGTTCAGAGAAAATACAGGTTATATTCATCAACTGCGTCTACAATATTTCTAATTTTAGAATATTCAGGAGTCTACAATTTCGCGTATATGAATTGAACTTCCTTGCAGTAACGTCATAAACCAATTATGCATCGGTTATCAAAATGTAATGTTACCTGGCTTTGCTGCGGCAGCTTTTCGACGGCGTTTGTGCCCGGGACGTCGACGATCTGTTTCGCCGCTCTCCGCCTTCCGTTGCCGGGCTCGCTTCTTCCGAAGATTTCTTTTTCGACTTCGTGAAGCTGCGAATAAGTAATGTAATTACTAATTAAGTCGACATCATCTTTTGTAACAGGTATCACAAATCCATAAACATTACCTCGTGTTGCGGTTGCAGCGGCCGCGGTTGCGGCATCTGCGGTTGCGGCGACTGCTGTTCCTGCTACGGTTCCCGCCGCGATCGTTGCCACGGTTCCCGCCGCGATCGTTGCCACGGTTCCCGCCGCGGTCGTTGCCACGGTTACTGCTGCGATTCCTGCCGCGGTTACTGCTGCGGTTCCTGCCGCGGTTGTTACCACGCTTCGTGTCGCATTCGTTGCTACGGTTCCTGCCGCGGCCGTTGCTACGGTTGTTGTCGCAGTCGTCGTTACGGTTCCTGCTGCTGTTCCTGCGGCGGTCGTTGCTACGATTCCCACCGCGGTCGTTGCCACGGTTCCCGCTGCGGTCGATACCACGGTTACTGCTGCGATTCCTGCCGCGGTTACTGCTGCGGTTCCTGCCGCGGTCGTTACTACGCTTCGCGTCGCATTCGTTGCTACGGTTCCTGCCGCGGCCGTTGCTACGGTTGTTGTCGCAGTCGTCGTTACGGTTCCTGCTGCTGTTCCTGCGGCGGTCGTTGCTACGGTTCCTGCCGCGGTCATTGCTACGGTTCCCGGCGCGTCCGGTGCTGCAGTCACTGTAACAGCAATAAAAAAAATAACGAGTACATTTACTCTATTTACTAATATTTACTAAACAAACGTTTTTCTCTGTAACAGTTAGATTATCTATGTATTGAGTTTTATCATCATTAAATTTCGACATTTCTTACCTTCATCGATCTCATCATGCGGCATCCATTCGTCGTACAAATCATCCCACGCCGCCTCGTTCGGTTCGCTGGGCAATCGATTCGCCACGTTGGAACCACCATCTGTTGCGTCGTAGAGACATTTATAAAAAATATTACGATTTCGAAAAGTCAGAATTGCATCTGTTGTACGGTTAATGCTCTAATGGTCTAACCATTCCTTGGTCCATTTTCCGATCCGTCCGACGAAGTTTCTGAGTCCGAATCTGAAATAAATTATTCTAGTACAGTTTGTGTCGAGGTGTTTCTATCAATGATCACATGTACGTTAGGGAATGAAACGGTCCGCGAAAAAAGGCTAAACGGACCGTACATTTTTGGTTGTTGCTTGGTCGACTTCCGGTTGCTGCAACTGAAAATGGACCGAAGTTCTGTCGCCAAAATTTGGCTTGATCCGTTTTCAGTTTATACAGTTTAAAGTGGGCCGAATTGTTTGAAACGAAATTTGTGTCAGTCACAGTTCAATCAACAATAAAATAAAAAGACATGCATTTTTTTTAACGATGTTCGGTTCAGCCATAATTTTCAATTTACACAACCCTGTCGTGTGCCTCGTCTGTTGAAATAACGGTGGATTGACAGCCGAAGAGATATGTGCAATTGTATACAGAAAAGTATACATCCATCGTACGTCTACCTTATAAGCAATCCTCTGACGGTTCCGGTTTCGACAACGTCGAGCAGGAGAGCCATCTAGCGGCAATAAACTGCGCCGATGATGGAGTCGACTCTACTACTCGTGTAGTAGCGCTCTCCCGCGCGTGCGGGTGTACCACCCCTACATGACCTTCGAGCTCGACGTTCCTGAAATCGAAACTGTCAGGAGATTAGACGTAGGTAGAGGAGCTAGGAACTGGAGCTATTTGTACGATGGTTGTACACTTTTCGGGTGAAAATGTATATTTTCTAATACATGTTAGGATCATACAAGAACTTACATTAAATCGCTTTACTCTAACCCAAACAAATAAAGCAAATAGCAAATTAATATGTATCGAACGTAATATACTCAACTGATACAATTGAGTATGCTCCATTTCGTTGGTAACACAAAAATCTATGACAATTATCAAAACCGGACTTTTCTGATTTCCGATTCCGTTTTTAGGATCGAATGAAATTTCGATTTTAATACTTCGGTCCTTTTTCGATTAACGTTACCAAAAAAAAGACGAACCGCGAACAAAAATGTACGGTCCGTTTGCCGTTTTTTGCAGTCCGTTTCGTTCTCCAAAATACGTGTCCATTTTCCGGTTTTTTCCAAAAAAACAGTTGGATAAAAAAGATTGCTACAGTATATGATAACGATTATAGATTAATTACAGAATGTAATTATAGTAGCACAGACTGTATTGATAAAATCATTAGCAAAATCAAGGCGACTTCTACTACAACTCAAGATATGATTTTTTTCACATGACTACAATATACCGTGAACAATGGCAATGGTCCGCCAAGTCCCCCCCCTTCGCGGTCCGGTGGCGGTTTGTCCGGCCTGAACAGGACCTCCCCGCTCGCCCCCCTCGCCGCTCGCGTCGCTTTCTGAATCTGATACTAAAACAAATATTTTAACCTAAGTTGACAGATTCTCCCAGTAAACGTTGGACGATGTACAGTTAGAAAACGTTTATTTATCAATTTACCGTAAGTAGCCGGTCGATTTGCCGAATGACTCGCGCTTCGCGCATGCGATTCTAAAAAAAGAATTCGAAGTATCATTCACACCGACTGTTCTCATGAGGTTTTGTCTCGGCGATAATAAGAGTTATTGTAGTTCGAAATTTTGTGTAGTTTTCACTATTATTAATACTATGCTAGTATAATTACAGAATGTCATTACACAATGTATTATACTAGCACAGAATCAGTAAAGTACAGAATGTAATCATTTTAGCACAGACTGTATTGACAAAGTCAATGCAACTACTATTACTAGTCGAGATATAATTTCTCTTACGCGACTAAAATTTGTTTGTCAATTTACCGTTAGCAACGGGTCCGGGCCTCCATCCAGATGGTCCGGCCCTGCCCGAACCATCGTCGCTTTCCGATTCTGATACTGAAACAAATACTTCGAGATTAGTTGATAGTTGATTGTTTTCATGCAATTTTCTCTCAGTCGTTGGACAATATACAGTCAGAACACGCATTTTTATTTTAAAAACGCTAATCTCGGCGTTTCTAAGAAACAAATGTTTGTCATAACTAAACGTATACTCTGATCACCATCAAATTTTGCCGGTATCTTGTTAAAGGTATAACGAAGCGATCTACGTTGGCATTTCGTTGGCGACGACCTGCATGTGATCGTGACGCGTACTTGTTGCAACGGTCTCGCGGTAACGAAGACTTTGTTAATTAATAACAAAGGCCAGCACGGCGTCGCCACAAATTTTCATTCACAAATCGATTTCATATCCCTTCGAGAAGTGATATGTAAAATTTGAAGCTGATTCGAACATGAGTGCAATTATAAGTCAGAGCAAACGCATAACGATCATTGTTATGCACTGCCGTGTATAAGGAGTACAGTCCCGTTGAAAAACACTGTCCTCCGGTCGCCAACTTCCGCCTCACAAAAATAATTCGGGCATAACCTACACTCGACTGTTTAACAATAGTACTTCGTGACACTAACACGATAAAGCGGACTTTCGACGAATGTTGAGAAGTCGGCCCAATGAGCCGGATCAAGCACTATGTAGATTGAACGATATAAGTCTAAACGTCGTACGAAATGAGACGAGTGTCGTGACATTCTCTAATCGGCTTTCACCACACTTCACAGAAACGAAAGAAGGTATACATTTCTTACAAAACGTATTATATGACACATGCAAAAAGCAGTCTTTATCGCAGTTGTATCGTAAAGTACTAATTGTAATAAGGGCACAAAAGCTCGCAGTTTTTGTGTTGGCAGCGTGGCGAATGCGTGCGAAAAAGGAACAAAAGCAACTAGCGAGTTAAAAAAGTTTCATTCATGCATGCACCGAATTTTTTTGCATTCCCCATAACACAGAGCGGCCATCTTCACTATGCGCTACGGGCGCTATTGTGTGCATATATGACGAAACGTTGTACTTTTAATAATGAAGGTTTATTTCTAATTTTACCTTCATTATGAGATTCGGCGGCCACCTCAACCTTGGCGTGATCTGGCACTGAATCTAAATTTGAAATCACCAATGTTAATCTAGTTACCAGCGGGATGTTTAAAAGCTACGAATTAACCGGTTCCAATAATTTTAAGCATATTATTCGATACGTTACACAATGTACTACACCCCTGTACTGTGGTTTGTACTGCATGTAAAAACCACTGTAAACAAATGTTTCTCTCTAGTTATCATCAACAAAGTCATGCATCAAATCGGCAGTGCAATTAAAAAAATAATAATTCGGTCTTAACTCTTTCTTTGCACTACTTAATTATTTAAGGTAACCTTTTCAGGAGATTTCCGGATATGGTAAGTTCGGGTATGCAATGACTCACGAGTACATAAGAAATATTTTTAATAAACCGTGCATCGGTTAAACAAACTCTAAAAGTATCTCTTTAATTATGCTCGAAAAATATTTACCATTATCGTCGGATTCAGCGCGATCTTCAACGTTATTGCCTCGGTCGTCGAAATGAAGTCCGGCAAATATCTCGTGTTCGAATTCGGGATCGTCAACTTCAATGAAAGTGAAAAGCACAGTCATGTAAAGTAAATGGACATAAAAATTCTGATTCCACGTAAAGTTCCGAGCGTCAGTAGCATGTGCAGTAGAAGTGAAAAAGGAGACGCGATAGTTGACAAGAGATGATACCATGAGTGGGAGAGAGACAGCGAGATACGGCTTGGTTGACAAGTCGAATCAAGGTTCCTAGAAATAGCGGAGGATACATGCATGTTCAAATCGCATATTGTTTTGTAAGAAAACTGGAAAGCATGCCGTGACGGTTCTTATCTTACTTTGAGTCGAGTAATCAACGCAGGCGTCTGATGAAGCGAAAGATGGCGAAGAAATGAGAACTTGCAGCTGGAAAAGCACGAATTGAGCAGCAGCGAAGAGGGAACGTAGAAAGTGATAAAAGAGTGGCCGAAGGCCGAAGAGTTTGAACGATATCCAATCAGTGGAAGAGAGAGACGGCGAAGGCACTTAAATACCTGATGGTAATACTGCAAAATAAAGCACGTAATGAAGGAAATAGAAAGAAATACGATGGACAGATGGTGGACGACATGTCAGCGTGGAGAGCTAATCAGGCCTCCTCTCCACGCTGACGAGGCCTGATTAGCAGCCCGAAACGACAATTAACGAGAATAAGAATAAGACGGTGAGCTGGAAAAAGAGAGGAGCAACAAACAACGCATGAACTGACGAATAGAAAAGAGAACCGAAAATAAATGTGAAGAAAAAAAGACTAATAAACAAAAGGGATAAAGAATGTTGAAAGAAATAACTTTTGCCGAACGAAAACTGAAACGACATGGTGGAAGAGGAGGGATAAGATATCAGAGTTAACGGGAGAGAAATAGAAGCATGAAGAGAACAAGTGGACAGGAGAAGTAAGGAGTTTGTAGGTGACGGTAGGTGCTATAGGGGATGAAAAGTGGTACTGAGGAAATCGGACGCGGAGAAAGAAGAAAGAAGGATGTCAGAAAAAGAAAGTAACGATGGGAAGCGGAACTAGGATACAGGGACAGGAACGTAAAGAAGCGTGTAGTAATTTGATTTACTGGCGGGAACGATTTGCGGAGTTTGTTCCATTTCGAACTCATCCTCTTCGGGATTGTTAGCGATGATCTGGAGTCGTTGTCGCACTCGACCTTTCAACGCTGCAGCTTTCTCCATGAACTCATCGATAGTGATACCGCCCAAGTACAACTCTTTCCATGCTAATGGTTCGCCAAGAAGTCAATTATAAATAGATTGGTAGTCTTTTCTAACCGTTATTATGATTAAAATTGATATTTAAGAAATGACATGGTTCAAGTTGAGTAAATATTTTATATTAGTAGGTTGTCATCTTCGCTTTGAGTTTCACGAAATTTCATGGCTCGTTAGTTTTTCAGTTTTTGACCTTCGCAAAATAGTGAATGCTTGCATCTTTGAAGGAATGTACTCTCGAAATCGTGGTTGTAGGTGTAGGGTTCGGGACTACGTTTTTTTTCGAAGGATTTTTTGGAAATCCGAAAAAAAAATACTTTTTTTTTTACTTTAAGGACGAACTTTGATTTTTCCAATCACAACGGTCATATATAAAGATTAATTAATTGCCAAAAAACTAGTATCGATAAAAATCTTACATGCACAGCAGACAACATGCACGATTGCATGCACAACAGATAACAAGCACGATTACATGTATGATTACATGTACGAGCTTATGGATTTATTTTGGCTTGATTTACCGTGGAAGTTTTGACCTAAGAATAATATTATTTCTGAATTTACATTAAACATTTTTAATCTACATTTCTTATACTGGATTCGAAGTGTTGAGAGGTGTTGTGAAACGTACTCGCGTTGTACAATTTGCTTTCAATGCACTTTTTCGAAAGCATTGTTTCTACACTAATTTCATTTAATCGTTTATCATGAAAGGCTCATTTTGTAGTTATAAAAAACGGTACCATGCACTGGTATAAAAACATTAGATGAATGGCCTTCTTCAAAAGTATGATGGCAGCTGTGAATCCGATGAGCCTTATGTTTAGATACTTTTAGTCTGTACGCACAAGGTCAAAGGTACTTAAAACCACCGAACGAATCGTCAGCGGTGGAATCACGGCCAGTGCGCGGCGCCGGCGATCATCCAAGTCAAGTATTGTTGTCGGCGGACAGTACTTGGATGGGTGACCACGTAGGCACGCATTGGCTGGTGCATCAATCATTGAGTGGAAGGTCAGGTTTTCTAAGACCTTGTTGTCCACAGTTAAGTTAATATTTTGGTATGTACACCGGGGAATTAGAAGAACAACGGTACCGACACGGGTTTCCCGCAGTTTCCCCGTGTCCACGGCAAATTCGGTACAGTGTAGTTAAGGGGGCTGAGTCACCTGAAAAGTAGAATGTTCATTATTTTTTTTCTGTCTAAAAAAAATAAAAATTCGATTGTATTTTTATAATCTATATATGATTAACTACCTTTTTTAATTTTTTTCAGGTCCCCAAGTTTGTCGAAACGAAAGCAGAGATGGTCAAACTTTTTTTACTTGTCGCAGGATTCAGACCGGAGAAGTGAATCAATTTTAACTTTTCATGGCTCTTTTTCTTCGCTGGAGTATTAATTATGTAACGAGTGCAGGTATTTTTTTTGAAGGTCCCCCGATGGAGCTATCGAATAAAATGTGGAAAAAAATGTAATTTTCACATGACTGCGATGCTCTTTTTCCATATTTTATTTGATAGCTCCATCGGGGGACCTTCAAAAAAAAATTCCTGCCCTCGTTCCATAATTACTACTCCAGCGAAGAAAATGAGCCATGAAAAGTCAAAATTGATTCACTCCTCCGGTCTGAATCCTGCGACAAGTAAAAAAAATTTGACCATTTCTGCTTTCGCTTCGACAAACTTGGGGACCTCAAAAAAATTAAAAAAGGTAGTTAATCATATATAGATTATGAAAATACAATCGAATTTTTATTTTTTTCAGACAAAAAAAATGAACATTCTACTTTTCAGGTGACTCGCTCCCTTAAGTGACTGTAGACGCACACTGGAAGTTAGGTAGCTTAGCTAAGTGCGGGTAGGAAGCGTTAGAACTTGAACTTGAGTGTTGGAAGAAGCGAGGGGGTGGGATGGGTTTGTAAAAACCCGTTAGGGTATACGATAGCAGCAAATAAAAAAACAAAAAACCACTAAACCCTCGCGCATTCATGTAAACGGAAACGGTAATACTGTTATGCGTAATTACTCTAATTGATACCGCTTTTACTAACCTTTCTCCAACTCCTTTTTTTTATAAATTGTCGAATATCTTGGATGCCGCTTGATCCTTTTCGAAAGTATGAGGCTTTGTACGTCGTTGCGGGCTTTCGACGTTAATGAGAGAAGTTGCACTTTCGAAGGAAAAAAATGAATATAGTGGATGACAGGCCTCGAATACAGATTCAGTGGCATATAGTCGGTAGTATACATGTTACGTATTCACGACGGAATCGGTTAAGATGTAATGTCGTACTGCAGGTTATTGTTGTTCGCGTGCTCTCATAGGTCCGTGTGAGATATTCGACGCTTCAAATCATTATGTAGTATATTAGTTTTATACGGGGGAAGTTTCGCGCGCGCAAATGGTTGGTATATGATTTAAGATTCACAAAATCACCCATGCATGGTAATAATAAAGGATAAAGCACATAATAATTAAGTTCATGTCGAGAACTTAATTATTATGTGCTTTTATGGGCGAGAGTTTGGGAGTGTCTGTGAGTTTCTGAGAGTGACGGTGAGTGTCTGTGAGTGTCCATGAGTAACCATGAGAGTTCCCGTGAGTGTCGATGCAAGTGTCCAACGACATGAACTTTATTAATATGTAGATAATTAATCAGCGCCCAGAAAATATTAGAATCAAATATTCAAAGTATTGCCAACCTATGAATGTCCAAGCACTTGGATGATTGCCCATTGAGTCTGCAAGCACGCTATTGTATGACTCAGTGACGTTATTTGAACGCTGAGAAAGACCGTACACCGAAAAACCGGCCGGCTTTACAATCCTCAGCCACTGTCTTTCGTGGTAGGTGAGGAAAGTATGAAATGCAGCAGTCAATTCCGGGTCAAGAGTCAATTTCAAATTTTCATATGCTCCCAGGATTTTATTTTCGGGAAAGAACGCGAATGCCATAATCTTCTTCACGAATATCTTCGCATTTCGATTCTCGTTCAGAAGCGGATTTAATTTTAGTTTGTGAATTTTTTTCAACAGCGCCTTGAAAAAATATATTGATAGTAAGGAAATTGAAGTAACAGTGACATAACAAGCATTTTCAGGATTTGAAAATCATTGTGAGAAAAAATCAAGGCAACGGTTGAAATGTGCAAATGAAGGGCCGCAATATTAAAACGGTATAATGCATTAACGAGGTAAACGATGGATTCCACAACTGTATGGTGTTAAAAATTGATGTCTTTTTTTCCAAGAGAAACATTTGTTTGCTTCGCTGAATATTCCTGCATATCGGAAACGTATTTAAATTGCTTTCACCAACTGTTACTTAATTGATTAATTTGTTACTGTGTTCACAATTCCAAACGTTTATATTACGTGCACTCATTCTTATCAAAGTCAATACGCATAAAGAAAATGTTAATACCGTTATTATCGATTCTGATTCTTATTCCGTTTTATTACTGTTAATAAAACGGAACAAGAATCAGAATCATGTGCTCATTTCACATGCCCTGATTGTAAACATGAGATTATACAGAGAATAAGATGCATACTCGATCGTAATGAACGTTGCAACCTGTAACGAGCGCGTTCGGGAAGACGGTCTTGCTTGCGTTTCGCAGAGCTTGTTCAAAATCCGTCATTACGGTTGCCACGCCCATGTGAGAAATTAAACCCGCTACTTCAGTCAATACCGCTGTGTATGCGGCTTCGCTTTTACTGGCCATCAGAACATGCACAAACGGTAGCGCCTAAGAAATTTTGATGTATAATTTTTTAATTGCAATTAGACGAGTAGAGAAGAGAGAAGGGAGAATGAGAGAACAGTTGAAAAGTGATAAATAAAGCCGAGAAGAAAGACGAGAAGAAAGAGAATAGTAAAAATGAAAACACACAGAAAGAGAGGCGAGTAACGAAGACGAAGAGGAGACGTGGGCAAGATGAAGGAGTTGTAAAAGGTATGTCGAGTAGAAGAAGGAAATTAAAATAAGGAAGAGTATAAATAGGATAAAAAACATAATCAGAATTTAATGATATTGATCCACTAACATGATCGTAAGTAACACCCAACACGGTTAGAAGCTGATACACGTCTCGAACATTGGGCGTCGTTTGAAACGTGCCGTCAATGAAAATTCGCTTCACGCCTCGAAAGTACGTGTTGACGAATTGGGGATCATAAAAGAGAACATGCAGTTTTCCTTGACTGTCAGTTATGTGTCGACAGACAAGGCGACCGACATCGTATTCCAGCATTCGTTCACTTTCAGGTCGCTGCAATCGCAAAGCCATCTCCTGAAGAGTCGTCGGATTCGGTGGATAGTTGATCCTCCTCCACCTCTTCATCGAGCTTACGACGCTGTTGAAAGGGATCGCAACCTTTACTTCGGGAGGGAACCTGTTGCAACGATGACAATAACAGTTTTCAAGCAAAATGAACTATTAATTTTTTTCAAGTGGAAACATTAAGACCAATTCAATAAAATTCGCATCGAAAAACGCATCTTCACTGACTCCGTTGAGGTGAGATACCGTTGGAGCTACTCCAACAATAATACGTAGCGATCCAAATTGCTTTTAAAATGACAAGTTCCATGAATAAACGTAAATTCGTTTTCATTGCGGCTGTGATAGACGAAGTCAATAGGTATTTGGGTTTGGTCATAAGAAAGATTGTCTTGAAGAAAATTTGGAATGCGATTTGGTATCATCAGAGTAGTTCATTTGATATGTGCTTCAACTGCTGTTATTATTGAAATAGAACAACGTTTGAACAGAACAGAAATGAGCAGAAATGTCTGACGTTGTCCAACGCTATTTCGAATAAACTATCTATTGTTTTTGCTTACAATAGTAAATTGTGCAATAAGGGTCGAACTCGTGTGATTGCAGCACTCGCTTTGCTCGGGCCGCCAACGTCACACTCGTGGCAATCACCAATTCGGCCCGAGTTGCACACTATACTTTTTGTAATGAGTGCAGAGGAAACCGACGCATTTCATGGCAGTTTTGGGGGATGGACAGTGAATGTGAGGTTATCATTTTTCGTCCCAAGGGACGAAAGTGAAACAATCGCTAGCAGTGCATGCGCAAACCTGTCTTTTCGCTACTGCCACGAAATCGACCACTTTCGTCCCGCAGAACTGCTATGAAATGCGCCGCTTTCCATGCATGAGTTACAAAAAACTACTGTGGTGTTTGCTTCTCACGCATTACAAGCCATCAGCTTCTAATTTAGAATAGCTAACAGCAATACTAATTGGTACAGTCATATCTCGATTCGATCGTGTCACGAATCGAAAATAAATGCGTAATTATGTAAAATCCAACGAGAAGACCAAAACAAAAACTCCCGATTTACACGACGCTAATAACAGGAAAAACATTGATCGTTTGAATCGAATAATCGTATAATCGTGAAAAAGTGCGTGATCAGAAACTAACTGCTATATGGTACACCTCAGAATAAGATGAAAATAGACTATTATCTACGGGCTAATTGAAGCGTAATGTAAGACAGCGCGGTGAATTCAAATGATTCTTATTATTTTTTGAACAAAATGTAATGTGAATACCGAAAGTTTTCCTAAAAAATTCGATACCAGTGATCGTTTTACTCTTATGAATATAAATAGAAGATCCAAACCTCGAAGAACAAAATTCATTGAATTTAAGGTTGTATTGAGGAAAGAAATAGTTCATCGGATTTTTCATCCGATTGTACCGATATATACTTCGGCTGTACACGAGTACAGCTGAGCGAGTTCAGCCTATTTTCGGAAATGTTCGTTATCATACGATCGCGTTCGTCGATACGTCAGTTGTCGTTCGTTGTCTTCTGTGATACATAGCGAAAGCACACTCGCGCTGCTTAGGTCATTATAATAAAGAAATAAAACATATGTTCAATTACGAATATTAATTTCACCGAAATATATCCCTTCACACAATTCTGTTACTCTAATAGGTTGTGATAATAATTGCACGCAAAATACTGAAATTGCGGTTTGTTGGAAGAAAAAAAAGCAGTATCTACAACCATGCACATCTGTATCATTTCAGTGCAATAAATGAAGGCATTTTGACATAGAATATAGAATATTCCAAATAAACGGAACGCCGCAAAAAATACTAAATTATGTGGTCTCTTGAGAGGCGAACAGAAAACAATATTGAAGCTGATACTCACAGTAATGCCGTTGTTTCGTAAATGGGCTTCAACTTCCAATAGTTCCGTTTCAGCGCGGCCTTCAGCGCATCCATAAAGTCAGCCTTTAGCTGACAAATCGGATCCTCGAAGCATATGTTCGAATGCTTGTGCAGCAAAACGATATCCGCATTGCCAACCTTTTTTGCCGTTCCACGGCAAAACTGTGTCTGACACCGCAGATAACTATAATAATGTGTGTCACAAATGAATGTAAATATAATCACTACATATGCCATTTTTTGATAACGTGAAAAATGATTGAAATCAAAAGTTATATCCTGGTCTCGTTCGCCAGATTACGTATGTAATAGTACTAGTGATGTGAAAATACCGATATTTTGATTTCCAGTAAAATAACCATTAAAATATCGTATTTTTGCCGACTTTTACCATAATTTTTTTCTACAAATTTTGTATTGTGAATATACGGTCACGAACATTGCTCGTAAATTTGAAAGTGGTCTTTCTGGAAAGTGGTCTTTCTGGACGGGACTGTACTCGCTATACACAGCAGCGCATAAAAATTGTTGTTATGCGTTTGCTCTGAATTATAAGTGCACACATTTTCGGATCAGCCTGAAATTTTATATATAACTTCTCGAAGGGATATGAAATCGATTTGTGAAAGAAAATTTGTAGCGACGGCGTGCTGGTCTTTGTTATTAATTAACAAAGTGCTCGTTGCCGCACGACTGTTTGAACAAGTATGCGTCACGAGTACACGCATGTCGTCGCCAACAAAATTCCAACGCATATCGCTTCGTTATACCTTTAATAAGATACTTGCGAAATTTCACCATGATCAGAGTATGCGTTTTGTTATGACAAACATTTGTTTTGTAGAAATGCCGAGATCAGCGTTTCTAACAAACAAATGTATGTATGTAACTCGGTTTTGCTGACGACAACTGTGAAATTAATTAAAAGGAGTACAGTTCCAATAGGGTAGAAACAGAGATAATTCCGACACTGACAATAGCATTATTACTCGTATTTTTATTTCCGTCCATCGGAACTATCGGAGACGAGATTCGATTCAATACAACGAAACTAATCGCGTCTCCAATAGTTTCGATGAAGAAGAACTAAAATATGAATAATATTATGAAAATCACTTGGAATCATCTATTTTTTTACCCTATTATATCTGTACACGGTCAACGAAAGAATAATAAAGAGCAAGTGAAAACTCTAATATCACGATCGGAATCGTCTCTTTTCTTGTGGCGTTGGACCGATCGATCCATCGATTCTCTCCGTCGATGTATCGATTCGGTTCAGTTAAACTAAACGAAACCAGTTGCATTTCCGATAGATTCGGCGAAGGAATAGAAAAATGCGAGTAAAATTGTCGGGATCACGGTCGGAATTGTGTCTTGTCTTCCTCCAAAGAGGACGACAAGGTCTACAGGGTATGTGACGAGAGATAATTCCGATCGTGATTCTAGCGATTTTACTCGCGTTTTTTAATATCTTCGTCGAAGCTATTGAAAACGCAACTGATTTCGTTAAGTTCAACGGTATCGATTGAAAACATCGACACAGAGAATCGAAGGATCTACAGTTCCAACGCCAGGACCGGAGAGACGATTCCGATTGAAGTACTACAGTTTTTACTAGCTCTTTAATGTTCTTTCGTCGACACTATCAGAGATACGATTGGTTTCGTTATGATTAATTGTTTCGATTCAAAACATCGACGAAAAATCGCGACAAGTGTACAGATATAGTAGGGTTAAAAAATAGATGATTCCGAGATTGATTATCATAATATTATTCATATTTTAATGCTTCTTCGTCGAAAAAATTAAAGACGCGATTAGTTTTGTTGTGTTTAATCGAATCGTGGCCCCGATAGTTCCGATGGATGAAAATATAAATACAAGTGCCAATGCTATCTACCATACCATATAACATTTCTACCATATTGGAACTGTACTCCTTTCAATTCATTTCACAGATATCGTCAGCAAAACCGACTAAATGGAACTGAACCGCATCAAGTTTTCGATAGTTAAATATTGTTCAATACCCGACTCCAAATAGTGTGTTCGATAAGATGAAATTATGGTACGGATACAATTTTCTAATTGCCACGAAAAAGCAAACGAAGGAGTTTCACTGTCTTCGCCGCTTCTTTATGGCCATCGATTTCTGAATCCCGCGAGCGCTTACTGCCGAAATAAGTTTGGCATCTGAAAGTTTTTTCCAGAGATCGCTTCCGACGATTGACCTCCAAATAAGTAAATAGAAGTAATCTAGTTCATAATCTTCATAACCTTCATAATCTAGTTTTGAAGTATGCCCGCCACAACCTCAATTCCGGTGAATAAAATGTTGTCCCCTGGCCAACATGTTGGCGCATGGTTTTTAAACCATGCGTCTTACAAGGAAACCGTTTACGCCATCGAAGAGGGCACGAAAAATCATTAAAAAATAATTTTTGAAGCAACCCACGATGACCACAGAAAGACGCTTAAAAAAAAGGTATCCACATTATAATTATTACTCTGTGTAACTGTGAAATGACTGATTAATTAATCACTTTGAAAATGCTTTCGTCCGTTCGTTGAAATCTATCGATGTCACGGGGCGGCATATTCAGTTGCTGTCGAAGCCGCAGAAGACAGCGATAATTTTGTTTTCAGCAGTTCTTCGATCACAAGTCGACTTGAGGAACAGGATGTATGTTTACCCCGTGCTTACGCGAAATCGCTGTCTCGATTCCGTTATACGACTGTTTTCGTTGTTACCGATGAAAGCAACGAGCCATGACATTCAATCACATTCGTCGCGCGTTAAACTATTTTTTTTAACTCATGAATAGAAACTCCCGCTTTCCTCAACTGTAGAGCGTGGCGGAACGTGGGCCGTTCCCGTACGCCGTTAGGAAATGTCCTACGCATGCGCACATCAGCTACATTCTTCTTTTTCTACACGCATATTTGTTTTTCTAAACGCTGCCGCAACATTTCCTAACGCGCCCGTCATATTTTTTAACAGCGTGTTGAGGTTAGGGATCCTTTCCGCTCATACTCTACAGTCTCGGAAAGCGATCGTTTCTATTCGATCGTTAAAAAAAGCACGGTGTGCAACTAGTGCCGGAATTGGCGATTGCAACTCGTGCGATTGCCACCCTCGCTTCGCTCGGGCGGCAACTCTCGCACTCGTCGGAATCGCCAATTTTCGGCACTAGTTGCACAATGTACTATTTCGTTATTTCAATTTTTATATTTGATTCGGATATTATAAATGAATTTGTAATACAGACGATAATCGGTCTGGATGAACAAAAAAAATTAAGCGAGTAATTTAATCTGTATGTTTATTTTCAACTATAGCAAAAAAATCGATGAATACGGTAACAAAAACGATTAAAATAAAATCGTATAAATTGTATACAATTAAAACGATTTTGTATAAATTTTCTTCACCGTTTATGTTGTTGATGTGAAATTGATCAGATTCTTTTTTTCTAATAAATATTTGCCAGCCACTCCAGGTTAATTCGGAATTAATGCGTAAATGGAAGTTATATCGTTCGTGCGAAATATCGACGCAAAAAAAATGTTATTTCAAAAAATTGTGAAGGGAGAAACGGATTATTATTAAAACGTATTTCGCGAAATCGATGACGCCGAAGCTACCGAACGCAACTACCGAACGCGCGGACGTGGTTTAAGGACGGGACTGTACCCGCCAGCCGAGGCTTAGCGCGGCAGCCCAATGAGCTCGGTAGCGGCGTAAGCGCTCTGTACAGCGTTTTGCCAAACAAACGGCGGCAACTTCCTCACGCATTGTTAATATTTTTTGGAAATTTATGTGAATGTTCTAAATGTTCATATACATCAATTACACCATGAACTGTCACGCTGATGATCTCTAGTTACTTATTACCAAAAAAATTGTGTTGTAATACGACCGGCTGACAATATCGACGAAAAATTAATACGCATAACCGCAGCGTAATTTAAATTAGTAGGAATATTCTGTAGGTCTAGCCGGATACAACGACCTGGGGTTCATGCTGGGGACGGTCTGTTTTCATATTAAAAAAAAAGTTCATGATTTCATATTAAAAAAAAGGATATGATTTTTTTTTATATGAAAACTGACCGTGTCCCCAGCAGGAACCCCGTGTCATAATATTCGTAGTGTCGTAAAGAATGTTCCTCTAAATTGGCATTTTCTGTGTGCGTGCATTCACATGTGACACGCGTTTTCGACCACGCGCGGTAAGAAAAAAAGTTTAAGATTTTTTTTTTAATATGAAAACAGTCCGTCCCCAGGATGCACCCTAGGTCGTTAGATTCGTATTATCGTATGGAATGTTCCTTTAAATTGACAAGTCTGTATGTGCGTGTGTTCACATGTGACACGCGTTTTCCACCCACGCGCGATAAGGAAAAAAGTTTAAGATTTTTTTTTTATATGAAAACAGTCCGTCCCCAGGATGAACTCTATGTCGTTGCATTTGTACTATCGTATAGAATGTTCCTCTAAATTGTCAAGTCTCTATGTGCGTGTGTTCACATGTGACACGCGTTTTCCACCCATGCGCGATAAGGAAAAAAGTTTAAGATTTTTTTTTTATATGAAAACAGTCCGTCCCCAGGATGAACCTCAGGTCATTGTATTCGTACGATCGTATGGATTATTCCTCTAAATTGCCAAGTCTCTATGTGGGTGTGTTCACATGTGACACGCGTTTTCCACCCACGCGCAGTAAGAAAAAAAAGTTCAAGTTTTTTTTTTACTATGAAAACAGACCGTCCCCAGGATGAACCCCAGTTCATTGTATTCATATTATCTTATGGAATGTTCCTCTAAATTGGCAAGTCTCTATCTGCGTGTGTTCACATGTGACACGCGTTTTCCACCCACGCGCGATAAGGAAAAAAGTTTAAGATTTTTTTTTTTATATGAAAACAGTCCGTCCCCAGGATGAACCTCAGGTCATTGTGTTCGTACGATCCTATGGATTATTCCTCTAAATTGCCAAGTCTCTATGTGCGTGTATTCACATGTGACACGCGTTATCCGCCCACGCGCGGTAAGAAAAAAAGTTTAAGATTTTTTTTTTATATGAAAACAGTCCGTCCCCAGGATGAACTCTATGTCGTTGCATTCGTACTATCGTATAGAATGTTCCTCTAAATTGTCAAGTCTCTATCTGCGTGTGTTCACATGTGACACGCGTTTTCCACCCACGCGCGATAAGGAAAAAAGTTTAAGATTTTTTTCTTTATATGAAAACAGTCCGTCCCCAGGATGAACCTCAGGTCGTTGCATTCGTACTATCGTATAGAATGTTCCTCTAAATTGTCAAGTCTCTATCTGCGTGTGTTCACATGTGACACGCGTTTTCCACCCACGCGCGATAAGGAAAAAAGTTTAAGATTTTTTTTTTAATATGAAAACAGTCCGTCCCCAGGATGAACTCTATGTCGTTGCATTCGTACTATCGTATAGAATGTTCCTCTAAATTGTCAAGTCTCTATGTGCGTGTATTCACATGTGACAGGCGTTATCCGCCCACGCGCGGTACGAAAAAAAGTTTAAGATTTTTTTTTTATATGAAAACAGTCCGTCCCCAGGATGAACCTTAGGTCATTGTGTTCGTACGATCGTATGGATTATTCCTCTAAATTGCCAAGTCTCTATCTGCGTGTGTTCACATGTGACACGCGTTTTCCACCCATGCGCGATAAGGAAAAAAGTTTAAGATTTTTTTTTTATATGAAAACAGTCCGTCCCCAGGATGAACCCAAGTTCATTGTATTCGTATTATCTTATGGAATGTTCCTCTAAATTGGCAAGTCTCTATCTGCGTGTGTTCACATGTGATACGCGTTTTCCACCCACGCGCGATAAGGAAAAAAGTTTAAGATTTTTTTTTTTATATGAAAACAGTCCGTCCCCAGGATGAACTCTATATCGTTGCATTCGTACTATCGTATAGAATGTTCCTCTAAATTGTCAAGTCTCTATGTGCGTGTGTTCACATGTGACACGCGTTTTCCACCCACGCGCGGTAAGAAAAAAAAGTTCAAGTTTTTTTTTTACTATGAAAACAGACCGTCCCCAGGATGAACCCCAGTTCATTGTGTTCGTATTATCTTATGGAATGTTCCTCTAAATTGGCAAGTCTCTATCTGCGTGTGTTCACAGGTGACACGCGTTTTCCACCCACGCGCGATAAGGAAAAAAGTTTAAGATTTTTTTTTTTATATGAAAACAGTCCGTCCCCAGGATGAACTCTATATCGTTGCATTCGTACTATCGTATAGAATGTTCCTCTAAATTGTCAAGTCTCTATGTGCGTGTGTTCACATGTGACACGCGTTTTCCACCCACGCGCGGTAAGAAAAAAAAGTTCAAGTTTTTTTTTTACTATGAAAACAGACCGTCCCCAGGATGAACCCCAGTTCATTGTGTTCGTATTATCTTATGGAATGTTCCTCTAAATTGGCAAGTCTCTATCTGCGTGTGTTCACATGTGACACGCGTTTTCCACCCACGCGCGATAAGGAAAAAAGTTTAAGATTTTTTTCTTTATATGAAAACAGTCCGTCCCCAGGATGAACCTCAGGTCGTTGCATTCGTACTATCGTATAGAATGTTCCTCTAAATTGTCAAGTCTCTATCTGCGTGTGTTCACATGTGACACGCGTTTTCCACCCACGCGCGATAAGGAAAAAAGTTTAAGATTTTTTTTTTAATATGAAAACAGTCCGTCCCCAGGATGAACTCTATGTCGTTGCATTCGTACTATCGTATAGAATGTTCCTCTAAATTGTCAAGTCTCTATGTGCGTGTATTCACATGTGACAGGCGTTATCCGCCCACGCGCGGTACGAAAAAAAGTTTAAGATTTTTTTTTTATATGAAAACAGTCCGTCCCCAGGATGAACCTTAGGTCATTGTGTTCGTACGATCGTATGGATTATTCCTCTAAATTGCCAAGTCTCTATCTGCGTGTGTTCACATGTGACACGCGTTTTCCACCCACGCGCGGTAAGAAAAAAAAGTTCAAGTTTTTTTTTTTACTATGAAAACAGACCGTCCCCAGGATGAACCCCAGTTCATTGTGTTCGTATTATCTTATGGAATGTTCCTCTAAATTGGCAAGTCTCTATCTGCGTGTGTTCACATGTGACACGCGTTTTCCACCCACGCGCGATAAGGAAAAAAGTTTAAGATTTTTTTTTTTATATGAAAACAGTCCGTTCCCAGGATGAACCTCAGGTCATTGTGTTCGTACGATCCTATGGATTATTCCTCTAAATTGCCAAGTCTCTATGTGCGTGTATTAACATGTGACACGCGTTATCCGCCCACGCGCGGTAAGAAAAAAAGTTTAAGATTTTTTTTTTATATGAAAACAGTCCGTCCCCAGGATGAACCTTAGGTCATTGTGTTCGTACGATCGTATGGATTATTCCTCTAAATTGCCAAGTCCCTATCTGCGTGTGTTCACATGTGACACGCGTTTTCCACCCACGCGCGGTAAGAATAAAAATTTTAAGATTTTTTTTTTATATAAAAATATACCGTCACCGGGATAAATCATGGGTCGTTGTATCCGGCTAGACTTACAGCATATTCCTGCAAATTGAAATTACGCTGTGGTTATGCGTATTAATGTTTCGTCGATATTTTCAGTCGGTCGTATTACAACACAATTTTTTTGGTAATAAGTAACTAGAGATCATCAGCGTGACAGTTCATGGTGTAATTGATGTGTCTGAACATTTAGAACATTCACATAAATTTCCAAAAAATATTAACAATGCGTGAGGAAGTTGCCGACGTTTGTTTGGCAAAACGCTGTACAGAGCGCTTACGCCGCTACCGAGCTCACTGGGCTGCCGCGCTAAGCCTCGGCTAGCGGGTACAGTCCCGTCCATAAACCACGTCCGCGCGTTCGGTAGCTGCGTTCGGTAGCTTCAGCGTCATGCGAAATCGCTGTCTCGATTCCGTTAGGAGACTGTTTTCGTTGTTATCGATGAAAGCAATCACACTCGTCGCGCGTTAAACTATTTTTCGTTATTTCCATTTTTATATTTCATTCGGATATTATAGATGAATTTTTAATACAGCCGACCGTCGGTCTGAATAAACAAAAAAAAACTAAAGCGAGTCATTTAATTCGTATATTAATTTTCAACGACACTAAAAAAAACAGATGAATGCGGAAACACAAAAAATTTTAAAAAAAAATCGTATAAATTGTATAAATTATTTCATCATTGTCTATTTATAAGAGCGAAGCATTGGAGACGAGAAATTCGATTTTTTTTTTGCGATTTTCGATGAAAATTTGGCGATATTCATCATTGTATAAAAAAAATCATATCTCGAGAAGCGAATGAGATATCGTCGTGGTTCTTGTTGCATATTGGAGAGGAAGTTGTACGTTACTCAGATAAAAAGTTGTAGCCTCTTGGATGCGTCCGAAATATCTTTAAACAAATTTTCAACTTCTCGAAAAATTCGACTGCGAAGGCTCTTCGACAGTCGTTGTATACAAAAATCTGTTCTTAAACTTAAAACTTTTTTTTTCTCTTCTACATAATAATATAAATATTAATATGACAAAAATATAAATTGCGTTCAATTCATACGATTTTTTTTAAATCTTCTTTGCCGTTTATGCAATAATTAAAGATTTTTGTTATCGACTCGCTGATTTACGAAGATCTCGAAAATTAAGTAATTTCGTAGCGATATCTCAATGATACGTGGAGGAGTGGAGGAGTGTACTGCTGACACGAAATTGCTCTGATTTTTTTTCTATTAAACTCGAAATTAAATATATAAAACTTTCTAATAATAAATAAACTCGAAATTAATACGGAAATCAAAGTTCTATCGTTCGTGGGTAACATCGACAAAAAAAAAAAATAAACATTTTTTTGCCAAAAATTGTGAACAATGAATCGGTATTATAGACACGAATTTGCTCCAATTTTTTTTTCCGATATATGTTAGCCGAAGTCTGACGATTAATTACGTAAACAAATGATATGTCGTGCGTGGAAATTGGCGACAAAAAAAAATCGGAAAATTGTGAAGAGAGAACCGGTATTATTAACATGAATTTGCTCCGAAATTTTTTTTTTCTATTAATGTTCGCTTGCCACTTAAAATTAATTTCGTTAACGGAAGTAAAACAAAAAAATTATTTCGAATAATTATGAAGAGAGAATCGATTTTATTGACACGGATTTACTGCGTAACTTTTTTTTTCTAATAAATGTTCGCCCGTCACTCAAAAGTAATTGCCTTAATGGACGTTATATCGTTCGTAGAAATCGTCGTCATAAAAAAAGAAAATTTACGATCGCTAAATTATCGAGAGAAAACTCGTTAAAATTATAAAAGCACGCATGCATGCAACACTCACATTACGGCGTTGATTTTTTTATTCACTTCGAATATCCTTCCGTCCTTTATCCGGTCCTTCAATGGTAGATAAACTCTTTCGATGTCGGGAGGCGGCATCGTCAATCGCTGTTCGGTACGCACCGAAGGTACGGCGAAGCCGGCACGATTCAACACGTCTTGCGCGAGTAAAATAAGTAATATTCAGATCGAATATAGCACAAAGATCGATTGAATAAATCAAAATATCGAAAAGCAGCACTATTTAACGTTTGCACTAAATATATAACACAGGAATGAATTAAAATAATGAAAATATCGAGCAGCTGCACTTTTACGTTGTGTACGATGACGCCGATGAAATCAGATAAATGGCGACAAGCGGTTTCTCAAGACGAAGACGGCGATTGTTTTGTTTTCCGCGGTGTGTCGATCGCGAGTCGGCTTGAGGGACACGAAGGAATGTGTGTACCCCACCCCGTGGTCGCGTGAAGTCGCTCCCGCAATTCTGCGATGAGACTGTTTTCGTTGTTACCGATAAAGGCAACTACCTATGATATTCAATCGCTTGCGCGTTAAACTATTTTTCTTTATTTTTTTTTCTTTCGATTTCGACTGCGAAAGCTCTTCGACAGTCATTATGTACAAAAATTCTTTATCACACTTTAAGCGTTTTTATGTCTTCCGAATCATGAATGGAATTATTTCATCATCATATCTCGAGAAGGAAACAACATATCGTTGTGGTTCTTGTCGCATATTAAAGAGGAAGTTGTACGTTACTCAGATAAAAAGAGCCTCTTGAACGCGTCCGAAATATTTCTTTTTTAACTTGTCTTTCTGAGCCGTTATTTATTTTTTTGCTTCCTCAAGAAGCTTTGTTTTTGTGGAAAAATAAATGTTTCAACATTTCAGAATGTTTCAGAATGTTCTGAATATATATATATAATAAACCTTTGTCCGTACATGTGAGTGCTTGCGCGTGTGCGGGTGCGTGCTCATCGTTTCACCTCATTATCTGAGAACCATTTGAGATACGAAACTCAAATTAATACGGGCGTAAACTCTTGTTTTTAGCAACGTTATGTACGAATGTCCGAAAAGTCTTGCATATTTATTTTATGCTGTGTCGATTCGGCGAGGATGATTCTCACAGTATTCATTTTAAGAGGCTTTGACGTTTTACAAAACGTTAAAAGTACCCGGGCACTAGTCGGCTGCAGCGCTAAAAATTGCAAAGCCTCGCGCCCATTACTCCAGTCTTCTCTGTAGGATGTTGGTGAGGTTGTATTTTTAACGAAATTATCGATAGTTCGAGATTCTCTTCGTCGCCGTTTATTCGTATTGTCAATGATCGAGATTTGTAGAGTCTCATTTTCAATAGACAGAAGGTCAAAGGCGCTTGTAGCGCCTAAGAGAAAGAAGACAAGTCGTAAAAATTGGGGTGACGATATTTTATATCTGAATTACCGTAAACACAGTATCAAATAATACTGCCGTCTTCCAGTTCGATTGTACATCAATTTGCGAATTAAATTAAAAACGATATCAGTTCGCACTTACCTTTCATTTTTTATGTAGAACCTACAATCACTTAAATTTTTTACGAGTACATACACCTAATAAATAAAATATTGAAATGTTATTACTTAATTCGAAAACCAAGTTCACGCGAATACGCACTATGAAGATAGCGTTGCACCGAAAATAGGCCTGCAGAGTCGCTCAAGCGACCATTAAAGTTATTTCAAATAACTTGTAAACAGAATATCGAACATTTGTATCGTTGTTTATAAAATGTAGCCTATACGTTCTGTAAGCTCGGTTGTAAATCAATGCAAGGAAATGAAATATCCAACGATAACAGTTCACACTAACTTACCTTACATATGTATCCAGAACAACACACAATAAGTTTGGTTTTTTATGAGTTTATAAATTTAATACATATAAAATCAAATGGTTACTACTTCATTCGAGTACCAAGCATAATAATTTCGTTAATTACTTACGATAATTATTGTGCTTGTGCAATTCCCCAGATAAACGAAATGTAACATTGAATTATTTAAAATTGGCATAGTGATTGTAATTAAAGTTTGAAAGATTTACTTTCATGAGGAAAAAACATGCAATTCTATGTCACCATGTATTAACACGGCCGAACAAATCGCACTGTCACCGTAATTTTTACTTTTCAGAACTTTAGGTCTCGCCTATCGCCCTTCAACTTTTAAATTGTTTCTTTCTCATTGGGAAATTATTTTCACAGACATGCCTTTTCGGCGAATTGTAATTCGGAGATTTGCCCGTTCGGACAATTGACTTTCGGAGGTTTGCTTTATTCGGAACATAGCAATTCTAAAAGTTTCCCTGTCGGACAATTGACTTTCGGAAATTTGCACTTTCGGACAATTGCTTTTCGGTGATTTGATCTTTCAGACAATTCACCTTCGGAGACTCCCCTCTTAAAAAAATCTGGTTTCGGGTGTTTGATCTTTCGAAGAATCTAAGCTCGGGACTTTAAAATTCGAAACTTGAATTGTTCGAGTTCTGCGTTTCGTGGGTAAGATCGTTTTTTAACAACATTTCGGGAATTCAAGCTTTCGAAATATTCGCCATTCTATGAAGGAAATTTCGAATCTTTAGCTTATTCTGAACTTTAATTTTTGTAATTTTAAAATATCGTCCTTACAACTGTTCGAAAATTAACTATGTAGTCACTTCATGTATTCGAAACCTTTACCTTTTCTATGAATTTAATTTTGTATCACTATCTCGTCGCAGCAAAGCCCATTATATGGTTATGTTCATCGATTCTACAGACATATGGTGGACTTACACGTCTGAAAATACATCTTCTGAAATCTTTCGATTCGGGATTATGCACCGTCGTAGATTTCAGCATTCGGGACTTTTAACCCGCCCCGTACAGTCCACCAAAGTACTAATCATAGCATTGGCGAGTACGTAAATAGAGATGACGCGACAAACACGATTAACGATTTGGAGAACCAAAACAAATTGTTAAAACGTTCCATTCGATGCCGCAGGACTCCAAAACTTCTTCACCAGTACATGGCTCTGCATTTTTACCGACAGAATCATCTGGAAAAGAAGTATAAGGACGATCTTGGTTCCCAAGTTATGCAATTTCTCCTAGATACGAAACGCATTTATCCAGGGCTTGTGAACGGACAAATGCAAGTGGGACTGACCTTCCAGGACATTGATCCGCTGACGATCGAGTCAGAGGGTCTTGAGGATTTAGTTCCCGCCAAGCGTGCCCGAATCGAATCAATCGACGAGGAAATATCCGAAGACGAGTCGTCGGAGGATGAGATGAAACCTGAAGATTGGTTTTAAGTCAATCATCCGGCGTGTGCGTGTGCGTGTGCGTGTGCTTGTAAACAGTGCAGAGAGGGTTTTGAGTCTTTTAAATGCGGCAGTGACGAGCCGCGGTCCTGATCTCTTGCATCTATGCGTGCGCGCGCGTGCGCGTGTGCGTGTGCGTGTGCGTGTGCGTGTGCGTGTGCGTGTGCGTGTGCGTGTGCGTGTGCGTGTGCGTGTGCGTGTGCGTGTGCGTGTGCGTGTGCGTGTGCGTGTGCGTGTGCGTGTGCGTGTGCGTGTGCGTGTGCGTGTGCGTGTGCGTGTGCGTGTGCGTGTGCGTGTGCGTGTGCGTGTGCGTGTGCGTGTGCGTGTGCGTGTGCGTGTGCGTGTGCGTGTGCGTGTGCGTGTGCGTGTGCGTGTGCGTGTGCGTGTGCGTGTGCGTGTGCGTGTGCGTGTGCGTGTGCGTGTGCGTGTGCGTGTGCGTGTGCGTGGAATGCCAAGCAGACAACCTCCACGTGGTGCATTCTGGATAACGCGAATGGTCTGCAACCAACCTTCAAGCCTTTATAAGACAAGTCTCCTTGTCTTCATGAATCTTGAGTTGATTGCATTATAAATCTCGAAATATTACTGAGATATCGACATTTGACGGTATGTCACAAATCTGGATTTTTTCGTAAAAAAAAATGTCAAGATTTTGATACGTACAGCAGCAACAACATACTTAAATCAGTCTAAAACGTCGAGAAATGCCATTTTTAGCCGGCATCCGGGTGTATGTATGACGACAAAGATATCAAGAAGATAACTGCCGCAATGTTCGGGCTAATATTGACTTGAAACTTTGCATGCGAGTTGAGTCCCGACTAAGGTTCTTTGATATTTCATTTGGCCCAAATGTGTTTCGGGGTTCAAATGTTATGAATATTTTCTTTTTTTTACAGTTTATACACGTTGCTATTTGTACAAATTTCGAGCTACCGAACTAAAACGTTGCACACGATTCGAGTTGCCGTTAAGGTTGTTTGGTATTTAATTTGGCCTGAATAGGCTGATCGGTTCAAAATTTATGAATAATTAAGTTTTTTAATAAAAAAAAATTTAGTGTCGCGATATCTCAGAAACTAAGCGCCAAATCGACTATTACCACTCTTCAACATTGGTTTATCTCGACCTGAAAATGCTTATTCCGTGGTCAAATCGTGGCGCCACAGATATCGTAGAATCCCCGATAATTCGAATGATGATTAGATCATCATCCTCGTCGTACGTGTCGGATCCTGAGCCCAACACCCCGCGCGAATCGTGCCACGGTGCTTGTAGCAAGTGGTTCAGTATCGCGCGAACGGCGTCGGCGTCCGAGTGACCCGCATCGTACGACGAGGGTGATTCAGATTCCAGATCACTAATCGTTAATGATGATTCTGAATCCGAATCATCGTTCGACGCAGGGTCATAATGCCGCGAGGAGACGGGACTATTTATATAGGCAGGATCGGTTCTCTGGGTCACAGGCGGATATTCGAATGCGGTATGACCACCCAGGCACCAGTCGCCGTGCTCGTCGCACGGTTCAGCGGCGCGCAATAACCATTCGTGTACACTTGTGGTTTAACAAATTAAGTTAAACCAATTTTAAACGGGCTCTACGCGTTAGAGGATATGCGTATAAATCTCTTTATATATATAAAGTTACCGCCGCTGTCGCCGCCGCCGCCGCCGCCGTGTCAGGAATCGAGGGAAGGGCAAAGATATTCTAAGTCCCTCTAAGGGGAATCCCCTTAGAGCCCATCGAGCAAAAATATTCTAAGTCCCTCTAAGGGGGACTTAGAATATCGAAAAATATTCGAGCAAAAATATTCTAAGTCCCTCTAAGGGGGACTTAGAATATTTTTGCTCGAATATTTTTGCTCGCGGGAGAATGCGGCATCTAGCGGCCACCTCGCGAATTACTCGCGGATACTTCGTTCACGAGAAAATAATCGAAATGCGAAATTCTCGCGGTAGTTACGAGAATGAGCGGTGTCCTCGAAAGCTGAGACACCGTCTCAATATATATATATACTAGCGTTTCCCCGGGCTCGCGCGCTACGCGCGCTCATTCGTCAATTGTAAACTATTTTGAGTTAAGACCCATTTGGGGAATATTTTTGCTTCTTTCTCCGCCGCCGACCACCGCTGCTGCCTCCTTCGAAATCCCCTTAGAGGAACTTTTTTGGCCTTCCTCTCCCACGCTCCTCCGCACTCCTCCTCCTCTAAGGGGATTCCCCCTTGGGCAGCCCATCGATCAAAAATATTCTAAGTCCCCCTTAGAGGGACTTAGAATATTTTTGCCCAATCGATGGGCTGCCCAAGGGGGAATCCTCTAAGGGGGGAAGTTCCTCTAAGGGGATTTCGAAGGAGGCAGCAGCGGTGGTCGGCGGCGGAGAAAGAAGCAAAAATATTCCCCAAATGGGTCTTAACTCAAAATAGTTTACAATTGACGAACGAGCGCGCGTAGCGCGCGAGCCCGGGGAAACGCTAGTATATATATATATTGAGACGGTGTCTCAGCTTTCGAGGACACCGCTCGTTCTCGTAACTACCGCGAGAATTTCGCATTTCGATTATTTTCTCGTGAACGAAGTATCCGCGAGTAATTCACGAGGTAGCCGCTAGATTCCGCATTCTCTCGCGAACGGATAAGCACCAGCGCGCCCGTAAAAGGGCGAGCGCGAACCGAATCGGTACCGCAGTTCCACCGGCGACGGGGAACATGTAACCTTCCCTCAAATACCTCCGGGTCCGAGGAGCCTTCGGTGACGTTGGCTCCACGTGTACTCAATTTCCCGAACCAGGGTGCGAACATCTTTGGTGACGAAGTAGTTTGCATTCCTGTTACCAGTCAACGCTATTAGGGAACCGCGATAGGGGAGGTAACCCGGACGAGAGTAAGCCGGAAGCGAGTCGCGGATCGACCAAGTGGCGACACGGTTGGTTCACAATCGCGTGGAAGCCGAACTCTCTGAAGAGGGCCCTGCACCACCATGTGGGCACGGCAGAGTAGTTTCGTTATTAAAATCACGTTTAAAAATAATTTCTTTTGCAATTAATAACCTCAAAATTCAACTAACGCGTTTCATTATAAAGTAATATCGAGAAGTGAAGCTCTGTCGGTAATTCAGTGTAAAATTCTACAAAATCATAAAATTATATTTTTTCCATCGATGGATCGGAAATCTTTGTCTATAAATGTTCTTTTGGTGATATTCGAAAGTTAAGAGGAAAAACTTTCTAATTTACAAATGACCGACAAACGGTCGGTAAAATTTGGTTCTTTCGCTCTTTCAGCATAGGATTCAAACTTTGATTCCACTTCAACGGAAATTTGTGTTCACGATAAAAAAACCACGATAATTTAAGTTAAACGTCGATAATATTGGAATTCAAACAATGTATTGCTTTTTTTCATGTTATTTTAATAAAAACTATTATTTTCACCAAAATGACCACATCAAACGATTATTCGCTCGCCCCGAACTCCTAACGCGATCCCTTCGAACCGTGTGCGTGGCATCGGCTAGTGGGTGACCGTTGCAATATATATAATGAATACATGTTGTGACGAGGCGTTGGTACGCGCTCGCAGCAACGTGCTCGGCACAAGCGAAAAGTAGTAGAATATTACTTCGCAGGGATTGCCGCTCGAGTCGATAGGTCGCACCTCAGTATAAGAAAGGCAAAGCTTAAGTGTACGTTTGCAGAGAGATTATGGAGTCCACGGGAACCACGAGAGGGACGAGAGAGGGAACGAGAAGAGCATCGTCGCACGGAGACGATCCACGAATCAACGGTTCGAGTGATGTTCGGCTCAGTCCCCCACCTCTCGGAGAGCCCGTGTGAAGAGTGAATTTTGGAAACGATTCGAGAGAAATCGTGGTCAGATTGTCGAGGGCAAGCGAGAAGAACAGAAGCCGCCGACGTCTGGCCGTATCGGCGGAACATCGCCGAGCGTTAGATAACGTGTCATGCGTAGCACGATTAGCTAGCGTAGCGAGTACGGCAGTAAAGTATCGAGAGTATCGGTTATGGTCGTAGGGTGGAATTCCGAGGGATCGACGAAGAAGGTGGGACCCCGAGGGTGACGGACAGCGTACCAAGATTCAGGAGGAATCCCTGAAGACACCGAGTTGCTCCTGGGTGGAGAAAGCCAAGCGAGATCGTCACCGAGGCGTTGCGTCGTTGAGGCGAAAAGAAAATGTCAGGTAGGCGCACGAGATGCACCAATTCTTTAAGCCCGCGTGTATTGGGATGTTTCCTCGGTTGCGACCGGCTTCCCCGGTGTCCGAGGGAATACGCGAGTAAGAATGATTAACGGGGTATTGTACGGGACGATTATGAGGCCGAACGGGAAGTACGTCGATAGGAAAGCCAAAAATGGTGCGGTTAGTAAATCGAGAGGGAAACTCGGCGGGCAATTCTATTTAGATCGTCGTACGGATTCGTGTATTATATTTCTCGCGTAGATTCAGGACTCGACGTACTGCGTCCCAAGATTGTATAGTATGGTATGGAAAGAATGAGTGAGGAAATGTATGTTGAATGAGCGAGAGTGACAAGTTATTATCGACCGTGTCCACACGGATTTCACGTAAGCAACGAATAAATAAAGTTCATTTTATATCTGATTTTACTCGAGAAAATACGGTGTTATAGTTTATTTTATTGGTTGTTTGTAGTAACGTAAAGACGTTTCTCGAACCGCACCCTGGCTAGTTGGTAGACAGTGGAAGCGAGATTTGGTAAAGAGAATACCCATGGAAATCGGGGTTGATACGATTCCTGGCGCCCATCAGCAGATAAAGGAAGTAAGAAAATAGAGAACGCGAGTTAGCGAATTAGTGGGCGTCGTTATATTTGGGCGGGGAGCTCGAGCGGCGGTTGTCCCGAAGTCCGACGCAAGGGCCCGTCACAATGTATATCTGCATATATATATATTGTGACCGAAATTTCCTCGGAGTGGCACCCTCTCACTCCGAAAATAAAATTCAAGAAAAAAAATTAATCAATAAAATTATCGGTACCCCGTTGGCCACAAAAATCGTCTCGATCGCTTATTTATTTTTATGGGCGCCAGTCGAGCACTGCGCTCGACGCGATCGGATTTTTCCCAGAGTAATAAAACGACGAAATCTTCCGACTAGCGGCAGCTCGTAAGGGTAGAGGGGCGATCTGAATTTCTTGGCGATAAATAAATTTCGAGGTACACTTTCAAGTTAATTTCACGAGAGAAAGATGATTTATTCGTCGTAACAACAATAAAAAATAAAAAAACATTTTTTTGCAAAATGTCGCCAAGTAGTTTAAATAGTTTTGTGAAAATAAAAAAACTCGTAAAATAATCAAAAATCATCTGAGCCAAGTGAAAATAAAAAAAAAACTGCTCGTCCTTACTTTCGATGCAACTATATTTATTTGTATTCTAAGGACTCGCCAAGTTGTTTTTTTTATTTTCACTTGGCTCAGATGATTTTTTATTATTTTACGAGTTTTTTTATTTTCACAAAACTATTTAAACTACTTGGCGACATTTTTTCCATTTTTTGCAAAAAAATGTTTTTTTATTTTTTATTTCAATCTTTTTTTTTAATTTATTATTCTATTATTATTTATTCAAAAAAAATGTTTTATTACTTGATAACGTTAAGAATCCGCATGACACGATTTTTGTTGTATCACACGCACAATATTTATCAATTGAAATGACCTCTCGTCCGCGATTATTTGAACAATTTTATCAGACGAACGACGCATTTTGTTAAACGCACGAGAGAGTCCTTAGTAGATATGTAAGGCGGGTTCTAACCCACCCGGGGCGTATTGAACCAAGCGCTCGGTCGGCAGCAGCGGTTCGAGGCGTGTTGAGTGGGAGGAGGGGGGAGGAGGGTGGTGGGTGGGTGGGTGGCAGGTGTGCGGCAGGTAATTGGTGGGTGGTGGGTGGGTGGGTGGGTGGGTGGTTGGCATTTTATTGTATTTAGGGAATCGGTGAGTGATGAGTGGGTGTGGGAGGTGGGTGGTGGGTGGGTGGGTGGGTGGTTGACATTTTTTAAGTTTTTCGAATCGGTGAGTGACGGGTGGGTGAGCCAGGTGGATGGTGGGTGGTGGGTGGGTGGGTGGTGGGTCGGTGGGTGGTTGACATTTTCTTCAATGTTTCGAATCGGTGACAGGTGGGTGAGCCAGGTGGGAGGTGGTGGGTGGGTGGGTGGGTGGGGGGGGGGGGGGCTATTGAACTGCTCAGCCTTGGAGGGTATCGCTTGGCCTGTGCTCTGAGACCCATCTGTCACTTATCGCCTATGATTGTATAAACAATTATAAATAAACACTTCGGTGTTAAAATCAAATGCTCGTTAGGTGGGTGAGTGGGTGGTTGATATGATAATGTATACAAATGCTTTAAGTAGTCTAGCCCTCTTGTCACCCTTTGAAATTTATGACCGCGATAAACATCCATATACAAATACTAATATAATAGCTGCATGTATCGAATGCTCGATGAGTCAGACCCTTGTTCTCATTCTCGGCATTCACCACAGGGGAATGTTATATAAACAAACATCGTCGTGAGGAATATCGATAGCTTTATATGCAGCGTGCATTCCTCTGGATATTGAGAGCGCAATATGCATATATATTCTAATGGGTCAACACTTATCGCTCATTCATAATATTAAAACTCAATAGGGATAAACACACAGTGGTGTTAAAATCAAATCACACTCTTTAAGCGGCTGTGAAGTCTTCACTCGATGGCTCGCTCACCGCCTTACCCATCGTCATCAAGGGCCCCGTCAAGTGTATGCGTGGTGGTGAAGTAAGCGCCTTGTTCTCAGCTCACACTCCGGCGGCATCGAATGTCTCGAAAAATATCAATCGACGCAAAATAAATAGATGCTGTAGCGTTGTTTAAGTTTAGCATCCCTTCCAAAAACACCCTTTTCTCATATTTCTTTCCGATAGCGAGCAACCTCGCGATTGGCTTTTTTAAAATTGGTGGAGAGGGTGAAGTTAGAATATCTTTGACTTTGAAAATTAGTTGATCACTCTACAATCATTCTGCAGCTTCGAGCGCATCGCGAACACTGTATAGTTGAGATTTCCGTGTAAAGTATTTACTGTTGAGATTTCCGCTCATGTGTTTAGTGTGTGTTCTCATACCTGTGCGTGATAGACAATGGATCGTGATAAGCGTAAAAAACTTGTGCACCTTGTGGAGAGAGCATATTCGACTCTCAACGAGAGAACCCGGCGAGAGGCAAAAGTGGATCGACATCGGTGAAAAAAATGTGAAACTTTTGAGTTCGATTTTACGCAAGTGCGATTCACTTACGATCCACGATAAAATCCAAATTCAGGCGACGATAGTTAATTTAAAGTCGATGATCGAAAGATTTAAAACGACTGGTGCCGGTGCAGTTTTGAAAAAAGTGCAGTGGTCCGACCTCGAGACGGCATTTGCCCGACGCGTACGTACAGGTGTCGTTACAAACCTGCAGCACAAAGATTTAACGGAATTCATAGATGATGCTAAACGACTCATCATCGTGAGATTAAAACGAATGCTGAATGGAACCGCGAGGAAAAGAAGGAGACGCTCGCTAAAAGTTAACGTCATCCTCGGATGCAAATTCAGTGTCACGAAAAATGCAGAAAATCTGGAGGAGAATAAATTTTTTAATACACGAAATGAAATTATTCTTCGCACCACAAACATCGATGAGTGGTTCAGGGAGCATGTGAAGGAAAAATTATTGCATAAAGTGGAGGAGTTTCAACAAAAGGAATCGGGCTGAACTCTCGTTGAAATACTCAATCTCCAATTTAATATGAACAAATACGTTCCACTACGAGGAGGATTGTCCACATTCGTCAGCGTTCCTCGGGATTTACAACTGAAACGAGCCATTGTCAACATCGCCAACAATGATGAGTATTGCTTCCTGTGGTCCGTTACAGCAGCGCTGTCCCCGCCGGTTCAACGACATAGTGATCGCAAGAGTTCGTATCAACATTTTCGGGAAGTTCTCGAATATAAGGATTTTAGTTATCCAATGAAGCTGAAAGACATCCCCAGGTTTGAGAAAGCAAATCGTTTAGCGATCAATGTTTATGCCGTAGAAAGTAAGAAGCGAAAATCGAAAATTATATCGGAAATTGTACCAATATATTTAAGTAAAAAAAAGAGCTAGCGTCCGACAATACATTTGCTTATGCTCGAAACAACGTTAAATGTAGGTGAGAATAATCCGATACATCATTTCGCGTGGATTAAAAATCTCTCACGACTTGTTAGCTCGCAAATATCAAGACACAACGCGATGACGTGGCTTTGTGATAGATGCTTGTGCCACTTCCAAACCGAAGCTGGCCTAGCGAAACATAAAATCGATTGTTTTAATATAAACGGCTGCAAAGTGAAACTTCCGACGGAGGAAGAAAAGATTCTGAAATTTAAAAACTTTAAAAATAAAGTTGATGTTCCATTTGCCATTTACGCGGACCTGGAATGTCTTTTAGAGCCCAGTCAATCGACACCTGGTGATCAGAAGCACGTTCCACATAGTATCGCTTACTACCTCCATTGCGCGTATACCAAAGATATTTCTAAGTACAAATCATACCGAGGCATAGATTGTATCGAATGGTTCATGCGAGAATTGCGAACGTTAGCTGATTTTATTACACCGTGCGTGCTAACCGTTGTTCCAATGAAAAAATTGACGGTTGATCAGATTCGCGAATTTCAGACAGGAACAATCTGTCATATTTGTGAGAAACCGTTTAATGATGGTGAGATAAGAGTCCGAGATCACTGTCATTTTACGGGCAACTATCGAGGGGCCGCGCATAACGGATGCAACTTGCAATTCACAAAATCGCACGTTGTGCCAGTCATTTTTCATAACTTATCGGGCTCAAAGATTTGATAAAGAATAATTTCAAGTTATTGAAAGAAGCTTTTAAACGTCGATTTTACCCGTCGTTTATCGAGCTCACGTTTGGCATCGTATTCCTTGAACTGACGGTACTGGGTATCCCTTTCATCGTGAACGAGATGAAAAAATACCTCATGAAGAATAAGAAAAGTGCGAATCAATAGTCGCGTAATCGTATACATATCCTTTTGCTGATATGGATATGATATCAACAGACATCAGACCATGCGTATTTAGCAGTAACTCTACCGATTGGTAGTCAATTACGTCGATCCAGTATTATTAATTATATTGTTTCTCATTGTATTCATTATTATAAGTAGATTTAAGGTGATGTGAAACATTTCTGTTGATAAAACAGTGTCATATTTTACACGTTGATTCTGTCAAAACGCGATCCTGAATTTCTTCGCGACGGCTGAGTAAAATTCAATAAAAATTTAGATACACATGTAGAAACACTAGATACAGGACTACGTTCTCGATTTTTTCCTCAATTCGAAAAAAAAAAAAATAGTTTCGTTATCGCGGGTACCCTACAATTACAGAGGTTATGCTATTTTCTTGTCTTTGCTCTTTTATGAAAAACGAAGAGAACGTAGTCCTCGGCATTGAAAAGACACGTATTTTGATATAACGTTTATTGTTCTCCGCGATAAGAATAAAGAGAATTTCAGGATCTTAGATCATGTGGGTAATTATCGACGAATTTGCGTTCCACGCAACACTCCGATAGGGGCACTGACTTGGAGTTCCGCGTCGTAAAAGTTCATACGAAGTGAAGCGTTTGTGCGAAAGTTGTTATGGAGCAACAGATTTTTTTATTCGTTTCGTGTATTATTCGTTTCGATAAAGGAAAAAGTGGTGTGAAACATACATCAGAAATGCCGAGTACGAGAATTGCGATGGACAATGATGAATACCTGCACGTCCTTTGGTATCCTCGAAAACTCGAAGATACAAGAGAAGACGAGGTTATGTACTTTTTTTTTAGAACCCTTCGTTTTATCCACAATCCTTTCCAGGATTTACAGGCAATATACTCTGCGAATATCAATGCGATACATTTTTATTCACATGATAAAAGATGTCACGGTGATATATAGTCTTATAACAAATTTTGTTTGCGTGTTACATATCTCTCTGCGTTGGCTTTCGGTAAGTTGACTCAAAAATCAATAGGTGCGCTTCCCCATTCATAATAATGGAATTTGCAAAGTTTTCCATTGTTGAGAGGTATCGCTTACCTACTTTGCTAATATATAGTTTGTCGAACAGAATATTGGAAGCCGATACTGATACTGATTTTACTATCTTTATTTTTACACCGACCGGTGACAAAAAGGCATTAGAAAATTAGAAAACTTTTTACTGATTTACACTAGTCGCACTGCCTCAAGATTTCAATCTGCCGCTGCGACTCCAGAATTTTTTTGTTTGACTAAAAAATCAATGGGTGCGCTAGAATTCATAATAATGAAATTTGCAAAGTTTTCCATTGCTGAGAGATATCGCTTACCTACTTTGCCAATATACGGTTCGTCAAACAGAATATTGGAAGCCTCCGATACTGATTTTACTATCTTTATTTTTACACCGATCGGTGACAAAAAGGCAATAGAAAATTAGAAAACTTTTTTCTGATTTACACTAGTCGCACTGTTGTTACGTCTCATGTAACCTACTGCATAAAGGCAGTGTGCGAAGCCACGAACACATAAAAACATATCCCTTCTACGGCTGAATTTAGGGCTCGTATACGCATGCCTCTGCTCACACGCACTGCACGTACTCTCATGCACTTGGTGCCCATAACTTAGTAGGCCTAGACGCGTGCGCCTAGCCATTCGGCGGCACGCAGTCATAGAGCGTCGCCTACGACTAACTCTCTCAGCGTCTTCTATACATTATCGCCCTCACCTAGAGATGACACCAAACTTTATGCGTCTCTGTAAAAACTAGCGGCAACGCTCGCATGCATGGCAAAGCGAAGGCGCTGCCACTACTCCCTCGCCTATTCATTTCTTACCATAAGAGTCGTTAGATGCTCTACATTATCGTCGTCGCCTACGGTTGACACCCTAAAACTTTACGCATCTCTGTAAGAAGTAGCGACGGTCTTCTCACGCACCGCAAAGACAAGTGCCGATGCAACTGCGACTAATAATTTTTACCAAGACGTTGCGCTCTAGCCTAGGAGTGTCACCTAACTTTATGCATCTCCGAAAAAGGGTTTAGCGGCGATCTTCTTATGGACTTCTAAGTAAAAGCTACCCGAAATCTTTACGACCACCAATTTTTACCGAAAGAGTCGCTAGGCGAATATGCATCTCAAACATTTTTATGAGACTTACGCTCATTAATTTAACCCCTCCGCTTTACAATTTTTAACATTAGACACATAGGGTTAAACTAGTATAAAAAGGCGAGCATTTTCGGTAGCAACTCAGTAGTGCTGCGTTTTTACTCCGATCATCATCTACAAGACTCCGCTGAGCGTGCAAGGCTCTGACCAACGAAGTTCTCTACGATCTACGAAAGGCCCTGTTTGGCCTAAACTCTCGGCAGAGTGCGCAAGCTCTGTTCGACAGAGGTCTCTTCGATAGCCCTGTGCGGCTAAGTCCACCGAACGTTCTACGATAGCCCTGCGCGGCTAAGTCTTCGGAGATTTTTCCAACTATTGTATTCGAGAAGATTATTACCAATACCAAACATCGACTTTAAATAAAACATAGTGAGTACTAAAACTACGCAAAGTCTTCGACTTTATTTCTGCATGCTCTACAATTGTGCAACGAGACTATCAGTCTCAAATATGCTTCCAACGTATCTCCTATCTACGGCAGTGTAAAGGCGAGGTCTCCGTCCCTGAGTAAAGGGCTAACGCCTTGACTCGAAAGAGAGACCGACGTTACACATGTTCTGTGACTTGACTTGACTTGACATGTTCTTGAACTCGCAAGAGCTCGTCTGGACGTAACACTGTATCAAGATTTCAATCTGCCGCTGCGATTCCAGAATTTTTTTGTTTGACTAAAAAATCAATCGGTGCGCTCCAATTCATAATAATGGAATTTGCAAAAGTTTTTCATTGCTGAGAGGTATCGCTTACCTACTTGGCCAATATATGGTTTGGCAAAAAGAATGTTTGAAGCTTCCGATACAAAAAAAAATGTATTTACTTGGATAAGAAAAAAGTGCGCTCCGATGAATGAAAATAGGACTTTTAAAATCTTCTCTTCGAATTTCGCATTACAGAGAGATATCAAGATGAATATGATAAAGATGTTTCTTTATATTAACGTTTTCGCTACGCGTTATGCCGTCGCTCGGCGATTTGTCAGGATTACGTGGAAATAAGGGGTAAAACACCGGTACATGCGGATGAAAATCACACAATACTGTTTTTGATAATCTGTCCGAACGGAGTAACGATAGAAAGGAAATTAATCTTTAAGAAAGTAAATAGAATGCTCGCGCAACGTTTCTCGTCGAGTTGATCGTACTGTACGCGTTTTACGTTTCGATTGCACTCGATGTGCTTCGCGCTCGCGATCTTCCTTGTGACAGTAATGGAGTCACGCGTTTACTCATAGTCTCTGTGTTCGATATTGTCGTAATCGTGTCTATCGCGTTTGGCGTTTCAAGAGCGATTGTTTCTCGCTATCGTCGCTTCACGATCACGTGGCTTATGGATACGTGATTAACAAATATTATAAGCTTATGATACAAAAGAAAAAAAAAAGAAGTTCTATAATAGTATGCAGCGGTAATTACAAAATCGCAATATTGGAAATTTGTTTGCAAGGGTTAATTAGACAAATTGAGTATATTGTTTGTTGCAATTTTTTCAATGTGTTGTTTAACGTTGACGAAATTATAAGCTTAATCTTGTAAAATAAATCTTTTTTATAATTGTGTAGCAGTGTGAAAGTATCTTGAGCCGTTTTTTTTAGTTTTGTTTTGAGACTCGCGCAAGGCTTTTACTTTATTTTCCTTACAAATGATTTTACGAACATAGAGGCCCGTAAAAAAATGTTTAGTGGAAGTTTTGATGTTTCGTATATTGAATAATTGAGTAAAATCGTAGGGGGAATCAGGGCAAGTCGGAACGACGCTCTAAATACGTCGAAGATTCCACGTGGTGAGTATGAGATTTACTGACTTGTGTGTCATTTTTTTTAATAATATGTACGTTTGGGAGAGGTGAGTCGTCACCTCGAATCACCGACCCCCCAAGACACCACCCGAGAGCCTGTTTCTTTTTCATAGATCGAAAAATTAATATCATTTATCAGTTGATTGTTCGCAACAGTGTTCTGATGAGAAATTTTTTTCAGTCGAAAAAAAGATTATTTAAACAAATGATACATTTTCTCCACTTTATTATATTCAGTCTTGGGATTTTATTTCACACAAAGGCATTTAAACCCTTTCGAAATTGAATGTTTGTTGAAACTTATCGGGAGCAGGAGTGATCATTATTATTCGTGGGTGGGCGGCAGGATGGTTTTATGGTTACTTCACTTTGTTCCTCTGACTTTATAGCAGCTATGTGAGCGAGTTTTTGATGAGCTCAAAAATGAGTATATTACGATACGAATATGATGATACTTTTTGTGACGAGTGTTAGTTTGTACCACGAGCCAAAGGCGAGTGTTGTAATCACACGACTTAAGAAAAAGTTTCTCGCATAAGTATTGTACAACATGTTATTTCACGGGTGCGAGAAGTGCCGACTTCACGCACGCTTCGCGTGTGCGCTTTGCGTGTCGGCACTTCTCGCACCGAGTGGCATAGATCATTACGATACAAGTGCGAAAAAACTTTTTCTGACAAGTTATGCAATCACACCAGTCAAGAAAATGTTTTTTGCACGAGGATCGTACGAAATTTTATTTTACAAGGTGTAAAACTGCACGTTACACACTTAGTGAATGTATAAAAAAATATATATATTAATGATAAAAATTGCAGGCTAATTGTGAGCGATGAGAAAAAGGAGCAGGTATCGGAGAAAATTAATAAACACGATGAACGAATAAATTATACTTTATTGACTCTTTGGCGAATAGCCCCGACGAGACGACGGTCCGACCTCGTTAACGTTCGCGTCGAAAGAGAACGTGCTCTCGCATGGTCGCATGCGAGAGACCTTTATCCGCAAAAATACGGAGATTGCCGAGTCGTGGTCGGCTTTGCTCGGTAGCGAGCAGGCCGACAACTTCTTCGCACTGAAATATTCGACATGCCTCAAACTCCGTTTTCAACAATTAAAATAAAAAATGATAATAATAAACGAAGTGAGCCCGCGACGAAATATTCCGCAAAAGATCGCGTTTTGTCAAGAAGGTACCTCTGCTCCCTTCAACTTGGTTACGGGGCCACGCTCCTGGCTGCCGTCGGCACGTGGCCGTATCTGTCACTTGATGTAAACAAGTGCCCCCCGTAATTCTCTCTTCGGTAAGGCACATATCTCTAGAAAGAAGGAGAGACAGCGACAAAGAAAGAAAGAAAGAGAGACATACTTTTTAGAAGTATGGTACGGATAGAGAGTCGATATTGTTTATCAGTCTCTATATTGGCATTTTTTTTGCTTCCTCATACTGAAAGCTTTGTTTTCGTTAAACAAGAAATCGAATTAGAATTTTTTAATGAAATTGAAATCCATTTGTTTAAAATTCAAATATGATTTTTTAAATCTGTCATTTTCCCTCCCCGCCCTTCGGCGTGGGGAAAATTAGCAGACTGGTAACGTGTTTTAGATAATTTTCAATCGATTTAAAGTACTGCTTTCCCGAAAATCTTTTTTCAATGACAATTTTTTCAATATCGAATAGATTTTTACTGGCTTCTATTATACGCGATAAATCTCTAACAATGCGACGAAGAATCGTTATATTCCGTTTATTTTATTGCTTTTTGTATACGCCGCGAACGTTTTTGTAAGTTTCTTTGCTTTCATATTGCGAAAAGAAACGTTAACATTGCGAACCGCTGCGCGATCAAACCGCAGTAGCGGCGAACGAAACAAAGCGTAAGCGTGTGCGTGAAACAAAGGTAGCAGACGACGTATACGCGGCTGAGTCGTTCGAGCGCCGTCATATAATTGTTACGTTTGCTACCGAACGCTGCACGCAGTTGACGCTACAACAATTACGTTCTCAGTCGATGCGACGTGATTCGGTATCTATATTATTCTTTATCTATAATTATAAATTGTTCAGTGAAACTGTGAAGCAGAAAGTGATCTTTGCGCGCGCGTGTGATTCCATAGACAAAGTTCGAGTGGTTTTTTTATAGCAAAAAAAACATGGCTAACAAACCAAGAATTAACAAGAAACACTCGAACAAGTGGACCTATCGTCAAAAGTACGTATAAACAATTATATTGGCTTCTCGTTATTATTTAACGATAATGTGCTGAGTGGTATATATATTTTGTTAGCTTCGTGTTTGTGCCCACCTGTCACATATTGTGCTGTAACGGTACGAGCCCCTTAAGCTCAGATTAAGGGCGTCTGCCGATACGTGTTTTATTTATTATTATTTAAAAAGTCGGCAATTATTATTTTCTTTATTACGTCAAGATTCAATGGCCTGAATCATTGCCACTTAGCGTAATTATAATATCATTAATTAAGCAACGATTTCGTTTAGTTATATATATGTTTTGTTTTAAATCTATATAATCACCTTTTGCATATCAGAGGTGAATGCATTCATACACGGGGTGCATGTAAGAATTATCGATATTTTTTGTTTAAACTGTTATTTACTCTCCGACGAAGTGATTAACAAAACCCGAGAATATTTAAAGAATTCGATTATTAGATTTATTTTGTTTTGCGATTGTTTAAACAATGAGCTACTCGAAGGAGTATAGCTACGATCTTCAGATTTGGCGTATAAAGTTATAAAAAATAAAAAAAAAATAAAATAAAAAATGTCGCTCAAATGTGGCTCAATATTGGCGTATAAGGACACGGTAGCGCTCGACGCGCGTGGTTTCATCGCGCGGACTTTTAACTTTAAACTACTTGGCGTCGAGATGCTACCGCGTCTCTTGATTCCGTAATTAGTAATCGATGGGTACCATCAAATTGTTCATGAAATTATTTAAACAAGGAGCTATTCGAAAGAGTATAGCTACGATTGTCAGATTCGGTCATTAAAGTTATTTCCAAAATAGTACACGATGGATACCATCTAATTTTTCATAAATTTGTTTAAACAATGAGCTACTTTAAAGAATGATGCTGCGAGAACGAAAGTTGGTCACAAGGGTTAAATTAGCGTCTTAAAAAACAAGAAATAATATTTTTGTTCGGATCAACAATCACTTTGTTTAAACAATCACTTTTTATTATCTTTATCGATTAGCATGAAAATCAAGTAGCATGTGCTATTTGGACTAAGAAGAAGAGATATAAAATTTCAGCCAGATCGGGGCATAAATAAACAATTTAACCATATTGGTGGGGATTCCCCGGTCTGCCTACTTAAGTCGCGCCTTCCCAAGGCTCGAGGTCATTCGTTTCCCAATCATAGTCGGCGCATAACGCTGCACGACTCAGGGGTTCTCCGTTCGAATATATCGCGTCGCAGCTACGAAATCCGCGTTCGAGATACGGTGTAATTTGTCGTACCGACCCGTGTTAACTACGTGAGTGCATATTATAAAGAGTTCACGATCTCTACAAACGTGTAATTGTCGTTCATTGTCGTGAGTCGACAGTATTGTTTATCGAAACGTAAATTAATTAATTAATCATTCATTGTTGTGTATCAACGTGTTTACCTCGTGAATAGAGGATCAATAATAAATCTTAATTGAATAAAGTGACTTTATTTCAAAAACATCTTGGTGTTTGAATTGATCAAAACACCTGGCGGCCGGAAGTTCATGCCTTTGGCACACGGGAATTTTACCTACAACTAGAAGAATCTGCAAAGTAGCCGGAGCATCGAGATATCTCATCGATCGAGCGTTACCACCCACATCGGCATTATCCACTGGCCCTCGCGTCCGAGGGTAGTTTGACGCAGCCGAAGGGGCGTACGGTTACAGTGCGTTGAAAGTTTATATACATTTCATGGATTTCGTTATCACACCAGTGAGATCTTCTTTCGCGGAAAGAATGCAGATCGGATACGGGTCATAAGAAAATGTCAAAGAATCATTATTTATCGAATAATCCAAGCCGTGGCTGAGCGCCGAGACGGCGATACCAACAAAGCATTTCGCACTACCCGTTGCAAAAAGAAAAATATGAAGTTTATTTACTTATTTATAAAATTTGATAATGATAAAACCCCGTCACCGAAAAAAATGAGATATCGTTGTGTTCATAATGATCGATAGAATAACCGCTTAAATTCTCAAGTCGCTGTTGTGATGCGTACACATATGCGAATGGAAAAAAAAACGTTAACATTTTTTTTGATAATGATAAAAACCAGTCACCGAAAAAAATCAGATATCGTTGTGTTCGTGATGATCGATAGATTAACCGCGTAAATTCTCAAGTCGCTGATGTGATACGTACACATATGTCATATGTGTTTCAACCCGCGAATGAGAAAAAAAAAACTTTAACATTTTTTTTTGATAATGATAAAAACCCGTCACCGGAAAAAAACAGATATCATTGTGTTCATGATGATCGATAGAATAACTGCGTAAATTCTCAAGTCGCTGATGTGATGTGTACACATATGGCATATGTGTTTCAACTATAGCGCTGGTTACCAAACGCAGCTACCGAACGCGCGCACGTGGTTTATGGACGGGACAGTACCCGCCAAACGAGGCTTAGCGCGGCAAGTCCATTGAGTTCGGTAGCGCCGTAAACGCCAGTCTCCGTACAGCGTTTTGACAAACAAACGACTGGAACTTCCGCACGCACTGTTCACATTTGTTGTACATTTATGTGAATGTTGTAAATGTTCATATATATCAATTACACCATGAACTGTCACGGTGACGATCTCTAGCTACTTATTACCAAAAAAATTGTGTTGTAATACAAGCGGCTGAAAATATCGCCGAAACATTAAGACGCATAAACGTTGCGTAATTTCAATTTGCAAGAATATTCTGTAGATCTAACCGGATAGAACGACCCATGATTCATTCCGGTGACGGTCTGTTTTCATATTAAAAAAGTCATACTTTTTTTCTTACCCGCGCGTGAGCGGACGGTCTGTTTTCGCCCACGCGCGGTAAGATAAAAAGTAAAAAAAAAATTAATATGAAATCAGACCTTCATCAGCATGAACCCCGGGTCGTTGTATTCGTAGTAATGTATAGAATGTTCCTCTAAATTGACATGTCTCTGTGTGCGTGTGTTCACATGTGACAAACGTTTTCCGCTCACGCGCGGGTAAGAAAAAAAGTATGACTTTTTTAATATGTAAACAGACCGCTACCGGAATGAATCATGGGTCGTTCTATCCGGTTAGATCTACAGAATATTCTTGCAAATTGAAATTACGCAACGTTTATGCGTCTTAATGTTTCGGCGATATTTTCAGCCGCTCGTATTACAACACAAATTTTTTGGTAGTAAGTAGCTAGAGATCGTCACCGTGACAGTTCATGGTGTAATTGATGTATATGAACATTTACAACATTCACATAAATGTACAACAAATGTTACCAGTGCGTGAGGAAGCTGCAGTCGTTTGTTTGTCAAAACGCTGTACGGAGACTGACGTTTACGACGCTACCGAACTCAATGGGCTTTCCGCGCTAAGCCTCGGCTGGCGGGTACTGTCCCGCCCATAAACCACGTGCGCGAGTTCAGTAGCTTCAGCGTCATTCTAATCGATAGGGCCGTATATTCATTTGTAGGCACCTTCGTAGGCGACAGATGCGTCTGAAAATCATGCGTAGCGTACATACTGGAAACAAATTCATGCGAATGGCACAAAACTCTTTCCCATGATTTCATCATTTTGATGTTATGATTTTATTTATACTTTTCACTTTTTGGTTCCTCTAAATAATAAATGGAATTAGACAAGCCGCACGCGTTCGATATCGAAGCAGGTAGATACTTCATTTTGTTAAGAGCGCTGGTCAGGCGTTCCTACGTGAGCTCGCCCCGTATGGATTAGGATAACAGGAGAGGGAAAGTTCGGATCGTCGCCGGTAATCGCGACACGCGTTATCATGAAATGACTAATTCAGTTTATTATCAAGAGACGCGGTAGCGTCTCGAAGTCAAGTACTTGAAAAACAATTTTTTGACGTGGCGTGACGTTAAAGATCTACTCCAAGGTACTCGCGAATTCAATAAATACAACTGATGACGGATCGTCGGCGTGATCAGTACTCGCGGATTCATACGCTCGATAAAAAGCACACCGATAAGGGATACGCCCTTCGATTTCACTCACGCTCTATCGTTCCGTAACTCTCTCTCTCGTCTTTCGCACTCGCTTCGTTCCCTCGATTCGGGCCGACTGCTCTCGATATCGATCACCGTCAGTAGCGATAACGTTAATCGATATCCTGCCACGTTGCCGCTCGCGTGGTATCCTTCGCGTAGCGCGCGTGTCTTTAACAATTTATAACAAGATCACCTCATTGTAAAAATTGTTTCACGATTTTCGTAATCTCTCGGAGTTGAGAGGGAATCATTTTTTGTTGTTGCTGTAGCCCGTCCGGGTGGATAAACGGTCGAATCGCGATATTCGCGTGAATATCGCGAGTTCTCCCTGTTTTCTTCAACTGCTGGTTTTTTTTGTTGCATCGATTCTTCGCGCGTATAATTTTTTTCTCAGTTCTCGCGTACATTTCTCGTACTCATAGTATTATTCTCGTTTCTCGCAATCATTCCTTACGCTTATAATACTTATTCTTTTTTTTGTTTTATTATATTCGTAGACGGTTTATCGTATCTTACATTTTTGGCTTTCGGTCGATCACATGAGTTTTGTGACCTGGCGTTCACTCGCGAACGAAGTTTGACATACTCTTCGCACTTCTTTTTTGTTTTTTGTTTATTCGTGGTTACTCGCATTTGGCTTGATACCGTAGAAATCGGGCGGATGTTGAGAACGTTGTGGGCGTAGACTTATTTAATCACTTTTTTTTTAATCGTTGGCGTAGTCTCCACCGACTTGGAGGGAACGTTGGGTTTGTCGTCTGTGTCCTCTTTTTTGCTTTCACGCGTGAGCATTTACATCGATTCTGCGTGCTCCGTTTCTTATTCGCTCTTCGTATCGTTGGCCTCAGTTTCGACGGTCTTCTCCTCGTTCTCGGTGTACTTCCAAATTTTTAAGTAACTCGCGTATAGTCGTCCAGGCGTGTCGTCTTGGAGTTGAGGTACGCGGTACATGCCACCCGTGAGTTTTTAAGAGATGACGAGCGGACACCGATTCTTCGGTTGAAATTTAGTGCTCTCACCGGTGGCCATTCGTTGAGACGAAATGGAAACAATATTGCCGATTTCGAATTTCGTGTGATCATCTCGGTTCGCATCGTAACATGCTTTGCACGTTTGTTGTCTTTTCCTTATCTGTTGTCGGTCTTCGTCTTGTAACAACGGCGGACTCGTGTATCGTTCGTTGCTCTCGTCGATCAGCTGACGTATTGTCCCTTCGTTGAAGCAAGGCGTATACCCGTACAATAGCTCGAACTGGCTCTTACCCGTTGTTTGATTGGGACACGCGTTTAAATCTCGCTGAATGCACGGTAGATTTAAATCCCAGGCGCGCCCGTCTTCTCTTTTCAACTTCGCCGGCATAGCGGGAAGCAATGTGTCGTTCACTCGTTCAATCATTCCGTTGGCTTGCGGGTGTCGGTTCACAGCAGTTCACGTCGGAGGACGAGGGTCAATGTTTTGTTGACTTTTCAGATATTGCCGAAAACTCTGTTAATGTTACGACAAAATTAAAGATTTAGAATTTAAGGATATTTGCGTCAAACCTGCTGGAGGGGAACGAGAGAAAAGGCTCCGCTGAACGCGGTAGTCGGTGTGCGAGACAGATGCGTTCAGCGAACCAATTAGCCAGAAAGAGATTTAGAATTTAATACAGGGCACAAACCTGGGCACAAACACGATAGTAATAAGAGAAGATGTAATTTGATTTCAGATAATGTGTTTCTAAGGTCCTCTACTCTAAGTGAGCTACCCACTTTTTAATAACAGAAAAAAAAATAAAACAAAGTACAAAATACTGTATCAAGAGGCGCGGTAGCGCCTCGACGCCACGTACTGAAAAAACAGTACAAGGCGTGCCGCTACTGAGTAACCTACGCTAATATACCGGAAGTGTATAGTGCGTTCAACTTTCGATCGATATATCTTCGCAATAATACAACGAATCGAATTTTCATGGACACTTTTATAATGTAATTTTGGGTCAATCTTTCGAAAGAGCCTAGTTACCATTCAATTGGTTTAGCCTATTTTGAGATCTCGAGGTCGGGAATTTCACAGGGTCCAAACGATTATAAAGTGTCCCCTATATATATGTCTGCGTCTACATCAGTTCATCGAAAAATGTGCGTGGTGGCGCGCTCGTCGCCACAGCCGGCGTAGCTGTCAGCTGTTGTCGGTGGCAATGTTATACGCCGTCTACGTTTGCATCAGTTCATAGAAAAATTCGCGCGGTGGCGCGCTCGTCGCCACAGCCGGCTCAGCTGATAGTTGTTATCGTCGGCATGTATTTTCACGGCGTGAACATTTTTTTGAGTGTTTCCGAAAATAATAATTATGTATGGCGTATCGTGGTTTAGTGTCTCGACGCGAAGTAAAAAAGAAAAATTACGAATTACGTGTTATACGTGTGATTTTATATCGATTATAACTTTTCTTTGCGATCTCGAACAACATAACCGGCAATCATGAAGTGGAATATGTGACGTGCCGTTCGCCCGGTTTTGCATATAGAATTAATTTTGATCGATTTAAATTATCCGATCCTTCGAAATTAATTTTAAAGGTAAAATTACAAATGTTAGCTTTTCAAAAAGGAGTGAAATTTATAAAAATATTTTCTTCAAAAAAAAAAAAAAAGGTACGCCAAGTACTGAAAAATCCGATTTGCAAATATTATTAAAAAAAAAAATGAACCAAATTTTATAAGCCAAGCATAACAGAAAAAAGGATTCTACATAACAAAAAATATTGTTTTTTTTTGGAAAAAAATTGCTGTAAAAAATTGGCGTTCCAATGCAAATAGTGGTTTATTGTGACGCTTGCAAACACCGGAACGCCAATTTTTTACAGCAATTTTTTTCCAAAAAAAAACAATATTTTTTGTTATATAGAATCCTTTTTTCTGTTATGCTTGGCTTATAAAATTTGGTTCATTTTTTTTTTAATAATATTTGCAAATCGGATTTTTCAGTACTTGGCGTACCTTTTTTTTTTTTTTGAAAAAAATATTTTTATAAATACATGTTTATAAAGTAACTACGACTATCTATAATATCGCTAAGTTATTTCATAATTTTAACATCAGACTTTAACATTAAATAAATATTTTTAAAAAGTTTCAACCATTGTCATTCCACAAACTATTCCTCGTAAAAAAGTACATCGTATGAAAGCCAGAATTTGATTTATTTTTTATTCTCACACACCAATAAATTGAAAAAAAACAATAAGTTGTAATGTAACTTGCAGGTTGCTTTCTTATTACTTTTTCATAATCTGCAAAGAATGATTTCTATGCGAGAATCATACACTTACGTAAAAATGTATTTTGACAGTCACAGTCATAGTTACTTCCTAAAAGTGTTAACTTTTGAGGACAATGTTCGCCCTTTCATTACACACTTCATCAAGACGCGTTTTATTTTACGAAATTGGCACCGGTTCTATTTACCGGTTGATATGCAAAGTTATGAATAATGATTTTTTAAAATGCGAGCTAATATTCATTATTTCCCCAGAAGTACCCATTACTTTGTTAACAGCCAATAATGGCACTGAGATCCATTTTCCATTACGGCCGACATGAATAATTGAACAGACCGTCATACCAGAACAAGATTATTATCAGGATTTGCAATAGTACATCACTAGAAATACATTGAAATTAATTAGTCTTCCCAATTATAATAGTAAGCGATATGAATTATAACAAAAACAATTTTAAGATAAAAAAAAAACAAACAGGTTTTGCGCAGAATTTCTTATTGTTGTGAACACAAATCGCATTGGATCTTTTCTACTTGCAATGACGAATGAATTCGAGATTAAATTATGGAATGGCACATGGTAATTTACGTTTCGAAACAGAATTTTATTGGAAGAATATGTGTCGATAGACGGTCAGAACGTAACAGTAACATTTTTTACTTTTAATTTTTATCATTTTTCGGATTGTGAATTCCAAAATTAATATTTTTGATCTTCAATTATTTCTTCTATATTCTTTTCAGCATTTCAAGTTGTAAGTTCCTCTGGTACTTGTACGTAAATGTAACTCCGTCCGCACGCACTCTCGCAGTGTTGCGATTTAGGAAAGTACGATATAAACTGACGGGTTGCAGCGCAAACTTACTGGAGTTAGTACAGAAGTAAGAGGCGCACCCAGGTGCGTGTATCGGACGATTTCCATTCAAAGAATATATGAAAAATCATCATTGAAGAAATTTGTTCATTTTAAACTACACAGTCCAAAGAAATGTTCAATGACAAAAATAATACAATGCAATTTTAATAGAATTGTTTGCACTGTTTTTTTCATACAATTTTCCATTTAGACTTTTTATTCTCAAATTTAGGTACACATTTATTAGATAATCCCTAATTTGTATCAACTGTATCACAGAAAAACAACATATTTAATGCTCTAATAATTATTAACAACTATGGAGATGTGCGTCTCACAGCGATTACTGGTAATATGTTATTACAGTGCTTTATGCTTACAACAATGAGAAGTTCAGATCGAAAGCGATTATTCATTTTTTAATTAACCTCGTTTTCTATCTACTCATAGTGTCGTATAATGCCCCCCCCCCCCCCCCCCCCCCCCGGGCGCTCGCGACTCAGCGACTCCACTTACATCTTCTCGTGATACTTCGTCGTATTCGATTGCTCGATCGCTTATTCTTATGGTTTTACATTTTTTTTAAACGTTTCTAATCATGAATTCTTATAGCTTTCGAGATTCCCGACTGAATGGTGCTATCTGAAAAACGGAACTATATTTTTTTCACGATTTTCACGACTCTCGATCCGCTCGCGCAATGACTTTGCAGGAAACAGAACTAAGCTCATTACCCAAGCAGATCGAGTGTTATGCAACCCCTCAATCAGATAGTTTATAAGGCTATATCGTGAAATATAAATATTGTTCCGTTTTGTAACAAGCATCATTCGATCAGCCGTCTTGGAAATTATAAGAATGCATGGCTAGACACTTTTTTAAAAGATGCACAACCACAAGAATAAGCGATCGAGCGATCGAATACGACGAAGTATCACGAGAAGATGCACGTAGAGCCGCTGAGGCACGCGGGCACCCAATCACTCAACCTGGCGGCTAACTCACGGCGGCTAGTTTCAGCCTTATCGTATAATGCGAAATCTCACAATAATCTTATACTGCTATAGAGTTTGGTTCATTATTGGAGAATAGATAATGGCTCGTAGTTCTATTTATTGTTAATTAAGTAATCAGTAATCCATGTATGTATATCTTTATTGCTCCCCGAAGGGTTTGAAGCTTTTTTTACATGATTGTCTCCGTGTTACAACCTACTTTCATTCCACCCTTTTCACATTTCCCTTTACATTACATTCTATTCAATTTTTTCGCATGTTTCTTTTCGTTTTTCCTCCTTTCTTCCTCTTCCCTCTCTCCTTCACTCTTCTCACTCTTCCATCGCATTCTTCTGACTCTTCGTCTTTCTTCCATTGATCCTGGTGTATCTTACACACTCTTGCCTTCTTCTTTTCTCCGCTTCGCCTTCTTCGCTTCTCTCTTTTCAGTGTTATTCTTCCTTCTCGCTTTATCTCGTCTGTTCATTCGTCTTTCCCTTTTATATTCTCTTGTTTTCTTCACCACTCATTCTCCTCCGTATGGGGCGGGGGTCCTTTTCACTCTTCTCGCCTCTTCTCTCTCCTTCTTCATTCCTCTTTTTATTATTTCCTTCTTCAATTTTTTCTCTTCTTTTCTGATCTCCTTCAGTTTCATTACTATATCTTTTATCACTTTTACGTTTTCCTTCACCCGCGTTTCTCCTCCACGCATCCTTCTCTCACCTCATTGTACCGACATTTTCACTCCACCGGCCTATTCACTGGTCTGTAATAAATTCCGTAATATCGATACTCGTGAGATTTACGAATAATATGAAAACAAGGAAAAAAGCGGAACTTGGCTGAATACTCGATTTATTCTCGCGATATTTCGTGGCTCCTAATGACATATATAATTCGCCGCACCACTCTCATCCCCAAACCACACACGGATATAATATTCTTTTTTTTTTATATAGTAAAAATATCTTAGATATATAAAAGGAAAAACAATTGAAAAAATACACAATAGTGAATCGCATGAATTCTTCACGAAAAATATCAATGTCACTAAAAATATAAGTCTTTTTCAGTTACTCAACTGACGATACGAAAAGTTGAGCTTTCAAGACTTCGCTCCACCGACGATTGTTTTACGGAGCTCTCGAAGCTGACGAGGTACGGAACGTGGCGTCGCCCGGGATATGCGGTGCTGTCGACGTTCCTTCAATCCAATGCTGGAGCCTCGCTCGATCTCGACGTCCCAAAAATTGCAGTGGACAAAAAGCCCAATCACCCGGGGTATCGATCCTCCGGTGATCTCACGTACAGACGATTTTCGTTGGTATCGAGAATTACTCAGTGTCGCGCGACGTATATCGTGAGAGTTCGCCAGGCGAATGGGACGATCGTTTGTCGCGGATCGCTCTCATGGTGATCATCGACCGTGATTTCGCGAGTGGCGTGGTAATTGCGGTGGGGGGAAAGCCGTTGTCTCGCGTATCGCAGGCATCTCTCTCCCGAATTTCATGATATCGTCGCTCGGTGCGGGAGCGGCCCCTTACAGGTCACACGTGCCTTCTCTTACCACCTATTAATAATAAAATCAGTAACGGACTGACGATACTGAATTCAAGTATTATATTTTTTTGTAATGTAACAATAATACATGCTTTCTCTTCTGACATTTTGACACGCTCTTCATATGTCTATTTGAAATTGACTGACGATAATTTTCATCACTATTTTTTAAAGCCCCTAGTGTGTGCCCCATTAAATGGTTGTCATTAAGATTTACAAAGAAATTCATAACTGAATTCCTCCAAACTCAAAGACGTAAATAAGGAATATTAAATCTATCTTACGCTTACGGGTGTGTAATGAAAGGGTAAAAGTGGAGTGGCTAACTTAGCGTTGCTTAATAGTGCTCTTTATTATAATATTTTTTTTTAACAAATGTAAGTTGACGAAGTGCATAACTCGGTTTTAGGCGCGCAAAGAAAACGAAGGAGGAAGAGTTGAAGAGAAGCGAAACACGTCATGAATTAAACGCAAGTTCTGAGGTGGATGCTGTAGATCAGATAGGTGGCCACAGAGTCGAAGAGAATGGTTGTTTCTCAACGCCATGTATTGGTGTGCAAGGAACGTCAAATAGCGTAGATATTCATGACGTAACAGGAAGCGATCTAGTTTGAGTGCCTCAAAAGCAAAGGACAGTGTCGAAACTATGTCGAGGTCAGGCGTAATACTTGATACTCATAAAATTTATCGAGTGGATCAGCTACTCGATTATTCAGACTATTCAGGAACGTTTTCTTCCTGTGAATTGTTTGATTTCACGGAAGCCGTTTCTGTCTCTTCGGCGGCTTTCGAACGTTATGGCAACTTCGATGAGGAAGTTGGCTTAACAGCAAATCTCGGTAATCACTCCGAAAAAGACAACCGTGGTCATTCGGGTACCGAATCTATACAGTGTTGTAATCCAGTTTTTTCAGCAATAGATGTATCTCAAGACTCCCACAATCTTGAGATAACGGACCATTCTGTCCGTTTGCCTGCCCGACAACTATACGGCGGCGACGAAATATCTAACAATTCGGAAATAATTTTCAATATTTCGGACGCTTTCCAAATTGGCAGAGCAGAAAGTATTGCCGATACTACCAGTACCCTCCAGCCAACGGGAAGTACTGCCGCTGTCTCACAAAAGCGAACGAGTCCTATTCGACATAATTCGGTAGACTTTCACGAAGACGATGTCAATGAAGATAAACTGTCCACGCACGAAAGTAACATCGAAGATGATTTAATCGAAGGTCGACGTATAGTCGATCTTTTTTTTTTTTGGTCACAACTTCATAAGAAGCTAGACGGGCATAAGTGTCCGTTCAGTAATGTAGTGATCAAGAAACACACGGATCGTGGTCTGAGAACAAAGGTGTATTTTGCCTGCCAAAAGTGCGACTACACTAATGATATTTGGACGGATTCGAAAGACGGCCCTTTAATGGGAATCAACAAAAGTGCGGTATGCGGTACAATTACGTCGGGTATAGGATGTTCTACCCTTCAGGAAATATTGTTATCAATGGCAATCCCTAGTATGTCGCATGTGACGTATATAAAAAACCGAGATGAACTTTTCAACCTCGTCACTCAAGTTTCCGAAGAAGAAATGATAAGAGCGGCATCAATAGAGAGCGAAATCGCGATTAAAGAAGGGAATGTGGTGGATGGTATTCCCTGCATCACTGTCGTATCGGACGGAGCTTGGGCGAAAAGATCTTTTGCTGGTGGAAAACATGATTCGCTATCCGGCGTTGGGATCATTGTCGGCCATAAGACCGGATTAGTTCTTCACGTTTCTGTGTGGAACAAATATTGCGCATTCGAGGCCAAAGCCGAACAGCTGGGATGGGAACCGACTGAGCATGTTTGTTTCAAGAACTGGAGTCGCGACCAAAGCTCGACGTCTATGGAAAAGGACATAATTGTCGAAGGCTTTGTATCGAGTGTTCAGAAACGCGGGTTTTTTTATAAAACCCTTATTTCGGACGGTGACTCTAGCGTATATAACTCTCTCGTAGCAGCCGATCCATACGGCAAATACGGAGTTGTTGTACGAAAAATTGAGTGCCTAAATCATCTCTTCCGAAATCTGTGCAAAAAATTTCGGGTTGCCGCTACGAAAAATGTTACTCGAGTAATTGCGGCTACTTTATCGGTGCCCGTCGGTGCATTCCGTGCTAAAGTCGAAAAACCCGGCTTACGTTTTCGACAAGCGGTAGAATGAACTATCGACGTTCGTAATGCTGAGGAAGGTTCGGATCTTGAAAAAAGTGGTAAACTGCAAAATGACATTTTGCAGATTTTACCGCTGTAAGATTTTATTTATATGAAGAACAATCGTTTTAACTATGTTGCCTTATTGGTTTTAATATATATTATTGTTTCGAAAATGACACAATGTCTCAGATAGGCGAAAATTAATAAAAGAAAACTAATTGCACAAAATAATTCAATATGAATTGTAATTGAAATATATGGCATGATTAATATAACAATGAATATTTTTTATACAAGATAGATTTTGAAAATTATATTAAAACTGAATTGGATCTTCGTTTCTACCAAATATACAATGCATCCAATAACTATTACCGTGAGTAGACGAATTAACATATGACATAACACGTTTTCCATTTTCAATTATAAATTCTTTTTATATTAAAAACCCTTTTCGACGATTCATGGACTCCGAAATATAACAGAGTTTAATAATATTTCTTTAATAAATTATTTTATCACTCGCTCTTCTTTTACCGATAAATAAATTAGTTGGAGAAAAAAACCTCCATTATTCGTGCACTTTTCAATTCCTTATTTTATATTACACTCGGTTAGTGGTTACTTATCTTTTTAAGATTCCAGATGTTGTAGGCATCGAAGCAATCGAAAAAAATCAACACTAGATGCCGAGAAAAGCTTCAGTTCGATTCCTTTCGATGATCGATCAAATTTCCTTGGAGTAACGTAACCCACTAGTGTAACCGCTCCAAGTATGTGACACGAGAAATAGGCGAAACGTCCGCACCGGACGAGAGTTCGGAAAGAAGAGAGAGAGCCTAGTCAAAACTATTAGATACAAGCCTCGCGTCTCTATTATAAAGCCGAGTACACAAATCGTCATTGTCGCCGAATATCGCGCTCTCTATATCTCGATAATCATAATTAGCATATTCATTCGAATTAATCATTATACCGCATGTATTCGGAGATCACTCCGCATGCGACAACCTATCATTCCTCGATTGCGGTAAAATAGGCAATCAATATCTCATGCAGGACCTTCACACGTCTGGAATTTATCCCGACGTCTTGAAAGCTGTTCAAGATTTAAGTTGCCACGCGACCAGCTTGTTGCAAAATGTAACGAATAACGTAGCTGAGGCATGTAATTCGTTGGTAAATAAATGCAACGCTGGTAAGCGAACAAATCAATGCGCGAGGAATTCTTACGAGATAAGATGCCACACAGCCACAGTCCAGTACAATACTCAGAGGGTGCTGTCAAAAATACACGAAGGTGCCGGTAATATAATTCCTCACTCCGTTGCAGAATTGGAGAAGAGTAGACAAATGCATATTACAAGAAACACAGTACTTCGACAAAATAAGAACCGACCGAAGCCTCGAAAGTCAGGCGGGACTGACAAGGACTATGGTTCTTCAGCCCAAAAACCTGATCGTAACAAGGACGTTTACGACATTCTCGTCAGAAATCACTTTCAAAAATTAAAAGTGAACCAAGTTAATCGAGAACAGATCGAGCGTCAAACGGTACTGCAGAGTGATTGTGATCAATGGCAAATCCTGCGCACAGATCTGATAACTGCGTCGAAATTCGGACAGATATGTCGTATGCTGCCAACTACGTCATGTTCTCGAATGGTTTTGAGTATCTGCCAGCCCAAAGTACTCGACACAGACGCTGTACGATACGGCATAGCCAATGAGTCTACGGCCAAGATCGCATTGCAAGTCAAACTGGGTAAAGAAATTATGCCCTGTGGATTGTTCATTGATGCAGAAGTTCCCTATTTGGGAGCATCTCCTGACGGTCTTATCGATACGGATGGCATCGTCGAAATAAAGTGTCCATATTCGGCAAAGGACACACCTCTCGAAGATGCACTTAAACTTCGAGCAAATCTTAGAAGCATCTTTGACAAAACAAATACGGAGATTATGAACAAAAATCATCCGTATTATTACCAAGTACAAGGCCAGCTGCACATCGCTAACCGGCAATATTGTATCTTTGCGCTTTGGACTTCGGTGGATCTGAAGTACATTACAGTGAAAAGAGACGATGATTTCTGGCGTACAAAAATGGAGCCATATCTGTCACGATTTTACATGCAATGTTTGCTTCCAGAAATTGTAGACAGTCGGCGTGATAGAAGTATGCCTCTTCGAGAACCCGATTATATTGTACAGGCACGCGATGTCGCGAAAGAACGAAAAGAAAAGATTGCTGTCGAAAAAAACAAACGCAAAACGAAGCTTCGCGATTGTAACAAAACAAAGCATGCATACCTGTGTGAAGAATTGGATAGTTCATCGATTCCGGTCGACAAACAATCGGCTGAAACCATCGATTTGCGTTCCAACGGTATTGAGCCACAAAAATACCCTCTGAACGAGTGGGTTACAATCGATGATGACGATGTTATCGAAGAAGCAGACGAAATGATTGCAGTATTGCAACAAAACATTTCGGTAGAGGAAGTTATCACGGACATCGAAGCACGAACAAGTCTCTTGAACGATTCAAGTATCGACTTCTTTTTGCAAATCATTCGAGAGAACTCGGAATTTGATAATTTTAATCCAGCGTGTTATACTGGATATTGCAGTCTCATCAAGCCCTGCAATGTATCGGAACGGGATATGCAAATAATCGGAGGCAACAAATTCCGGCATTGGTGTTGTGTGCTTTACGCTGCATCTACGATCATGGTATATGACAGTTTGTGCCGTAGTGAGTACGAATTTCTTCACGAAGATGAAAAAAAGTACATACGACGTCGATATTCTCATGTTCACGTAGGTAACGTAGTCTTTATGCCTGTCACAAAGCAACCTGACGGATATAGTTGCGGAGTGTATGCGGCTGCCTTCGCAACGACAATAGCATTGGGGCATGATCCTGCGGTTATCTCGTACTCGCGCGATCCGGTAGCTATGAGACAGCATATGATAACGATTATTCAAAATCGAAGACTGTTGCCGTTCCCAACGTTATAACATGTATTAACATAAGATTAATGCGTTGTTATATTAATAATTTTTTTATTGAAAATATTTTTTTTAGGAAAAAAGCAATTAAACTTTAGTTGTTGTTTAATTTGAGAAATATCGATATATTATCATATTGACACATTTTTATCAAAAAGATAAAAGTAATGTACGGATATATTGATATCCACATGTGTGGTGTGGAGAAATCAGAAACGTACTGAGACTATTGTTTCAGTGGGTAAGTGTGGGTGGCCGTTTCTCCGACGTTCTAAAGCGCCGAAAACTTAATTATTTTTTTGTTAAAGAAAATAATTAAACTTTAGTTGTTCTTAATTTAAGAAATGTGGATGCAGTATGGAACTTCGATTATCCGAAACTGAGTTATCCGAACCCTCGATTATCCAAACGATGATTCGATTTCGTCGAATACTCGATTGTCCGAACGATTTTACGAAACAACATGTGCCCGTTGCACGCAACAATATAACGTGCAGTTCTGGCCATTACAACAACCGTGCCTGTTAAATTACGTATTTTATCTACCATCGATCGTTTGCTTGTTTACTGGTTTTTACGATCACTTATAATCTAGTCGCGGCTTACGGATTACCTTTACAGATTGTTAACGTCGAGTCGTTCAACGCCGAAACGTAAGATACCTAAAGACGCAATGCCTTTACGTCACAAAAATTCATTATACCGTCGTTTTCGATATGTCTGATGTGTTATATTCGGATTTTAAAAATATATATCGATTTTCATTGCTCATTGTTCTGTACTAAAGTTTACATTTTTTAAATCCCGCGATAAAAATTACATTTTGATTATCCGAACTTACGCTTATTTGAATCAAATTCGGTCCCAGTTCGGAAAATCGAGACTCTACTATATTGATATCCACATGTATGGTGTGATTAAATCAGAAACGGACTGAGACTATTGTTTCAGTGGGTAAGTGTGGGTGGGCGTGTCTGCGGCGTTCTAAAACGCCGAAAATTTAATTATTTTTGTTAAAAAAAATAATTAAACTGTAGTTCTTAATTTTAAAATGTCGATGCATTATCATATTGATAGTTTGGCGACATATACCTTGCGCTTCAAATAAGACCCTGCAACTTTTTATCGAAAAGATAAAAGTAATGTACGGCTATATTGATATCCACTCCGTGGTGAGAGAAAATCAGAAACGGACTGAGACTATTGTTTCGGTGGGTAAGTGTGGGTGAGCGTTTCTGTGGCGTTCTAAAACGCCGAAAATTCAATTATTTAAAAAAAAATAAACTTTGATTGCTTCTTAATGTAAAATAAAAATAAGTTTTTTCCCGACTACGCTAAAATGACCACATTTCATGGCTGCAACGGGGGTGGAAAATAGCTAATTCTTTGCCAGCGGGAAGAAAAGTGAATTTGCGGGACGAAAAGTAAAATTTGCAAGACGAAAAATAATTTAGTGGGAGGAAAAAAGTTGCAGGTTTCCAACGTTGCAGGCGTAAACATGTGGTGATTTTTAGCGTAGTCGGAAAAAGAATAGCGTATGCCACTCGGGAGGAAGTGCCTTTTCACCTCGTGTGAATTTCTGCCCTCGCTTCGCTCGGGCATCAAACTTCACACCCGGTGAAATACGCACTTTCCTCCCTCGTAGTATAATATACTATTTTTTTAATAAATATTAAAAAAATACTTGATACGTTCTTTTGTTTCATACAATTAATTGAATTTGTCTGTATTCGAAGGAAGAATTTGATTTCGTGGGAGGACGGAGTTTTTATAATAAGATGCTGGAGCTGCACTTTCCAAAGTGAAGTAATCTCGGGTTCGGGAAAAGTCGAAATAAAACTTATTCTTCAAACGGACGATGTGGCTACAGCAGTCAATATATTCGAAGTGATCGGGGTAAGTAGATTTCCGATTTCCTCTGGCTTATCAATCATGTTGGAGGATGAAAGGTCCGGATCGACACGGTAAGCCAGTTGTAATTAAAATTATACACAAGCCAGATAAAGGATGCATAGTGACGGTGAATCAATGCTAACGAATTTTGTAAAAGAATTTTGCATTGATTTACTCCTGGTTGTTGTATTGTAATATTTGAAACATATTTTAGCTCAGGTCTAGATTCTTCTTGCCGTTTTTTTAAAGGATTGTTATTGGCATATTATTGTTACGCGTTCTATTTTTATATTTTATAAAAATTTGTTGATCACTTATTGAATCGTACAATAGACTCTATAAGTGAGACATGAATTGTGATTTCATTTGTTTTTTTTTTTAATTGATAATACATACAAGGCGAGAAGAATAATTCGCGAAGGTACTCAGCCCTTTATTAGAGCGAATCTTTTCCTATGCGAATAAAGTTTAATTTTTTCTCCTATGCTACAATATAGTTCCGAGTTCCCAGGGTTTTCACCTTTTTACGAATGGAGTTATCACTCTAATGATTTCATCCTGTTTCTTAAAATGCATGCGTCTTTTGACACTCGAATCATGGCAACTTCCGTCTATCTTTTACACGCCCTTTTGTCATAATAAAAAAAAGTTCTTTTTTATATTGACGTTCGGAGCACCGAAGAGTACGATACTATGAGTACTGATACTATGTGCCTAAGGGCCCTTCAAAACGACTACTCTAGGAGTATAAGCTCTTGACGTGAATATTTTTTTCTTCGATCGGGTCTATCTTTTTATTACGTGTTAAATTCTAATAGAATCTAATTCTATTAGGAGATTGTATGGTTATAGTATTTGCGTGAATTATACAGAATTGCGACATTTTGAGATTGAACGTTCCGAAAATGACTTTTCAATCACGGGCGCGTTTTAACTCTCTCTTGTACGTATTTTTCAAATTCTGTCCACCGTTGAAGTTGCAAGATAGAGTGTCAAGTTTTGTTCTCGTTGCTGTGAAAAGTAGCCTATTCGAGCCGTTAGATCGTTTAGATTATTTCATTACAAACTATGCTTAGGATATATAATAAAATGATCTATTACAGGTATCAAGGATTACATATATTGTGTTTCTCCTGACGCACGTGATAAACACTTTCATGGCAGCCATGAAAATGTTTTTCGTGGAGGACGGAGAACACCCCGAAAACAATGTTAAACGCGAAAAAATTGTAAATTAGTGAGTAATGCAAAACGAAATTTCTCTAATACGTGTGGGGAAATTTCTTTTGTCTCTATAAGTGTACGATTGAGAATCTTCCCTATGGTGACGAGATGATTCTAGCTTTCCTCCACGACTCAAGAGGAAAGCAAGAGTAAATAAACTCTGGTGCGGGTAATGTCCCGGGACGTTACCTCGTAGGGCAGGTTCAGGCACCGGAGTGGCGTGTGTGTGAGTGTGTGAGAGAAATAATAACAGGATGCTCCAGTCTTTCCTTTTTCTTTGCTTTTGTCTCGTTTGGAGACGATTAGGCGAAAATAGGCAGGTTATTTTTTTACGTAACGTAGAGTTCCGGTATGAAATTTAGATTTAAGTAGGCACGAGCGAGCGAAAAATTGATTAAAAAAACTGTCTTTCGTAAGAAATAGTTTTCTTTCGGCTCGGGAATTTTCTGTCAATGTATCAATAACTTCTGATGTTTCAATCAATTATTATTACTATATAGTATTATGAGGTACATGCGTTTGAAAATATCCGAGCATTGCAGGTTCATCGAGGGAGTTTTATGATTTCGTAAAGATACGAGACTACGTAATGAAGAGAAAACGTATCAACGACGCTTGACGCTTTTTCGTAATAGTGCGTTAATATCCTTTTTGTTATTTATTTTTGTGTATTTTTATTATATCGTCACTATGCTTCATTCCTTCTTTTCGAGATCTATTCTGTAATTGCATTTAATTTTTCATTTAACATCATGCTCTTTTGTTAAATAGTTCATTTGACTTGTTTGTTCCAAAATGTTTTTAAAAGCTAATAATGATTGAAGCTTGGTTTCTTGTAAACCTGTCAAGTAAATTTTGTACAGAATAGATCGTATGTATTATCTTGCTAGTTTGATTTTCCTTACGTTGTAAAAACAAGCGCGTTCATTCAAAATTACGGAGGAAGACGGTCGTCAGCGCAAACAGGAAAACACTCACATAATTGACCAGAGGATGAAATAATTGTTGGAGGTTAGTTATTTACTTTAAATTCATATTATCTATTAAATTTTGAAATCATAAAAACTCTGAAAAAAAGTGCGAAAAAAATGTTACTGACACAGCTAGTTTTATACAGACGGAAATAAACAAATCTTGAAATAAATTCCTGCACGAATTTACACCAAATTCAATCTCAAACCTTGTTCAATAAACATTTACGTTTAGTCTAAATTTCAAGGCAGAAAAATAATAAAACAATACAATTATTAAAAAAAATAAATAAATGGTGTTACGTCGCGAATCGTGAATTTACGTGAGGAGCCGGCCTCATCTCGGTCAATGAACTAAATCAATTTACACGTTATCGAAGCGGCTACGATTCGCGGGTGCCTCGTTTTGAGCCTAACCTCGCGGAAAATTGCTCGGGAAGAGGCTAGAGTACATTCGCGAAATGAACATAAAGAAATTTACAAAGCTGACGGATTATTGATACAGACTCGGCGAGGAACAGACGATGGATATATTCGTACACCCGAGTGTACTATAGGGGTTTCACGGTTGATTCTAGACTCACGAATATCTACAGTAATCTTCACGGAGATTCCGCACAAGAGAATAAAAATTAAAACAATTACTATAATTGCCAGAAGGGCGATGATAATCTGGGAACCGTACATTGTTGATCGCGATACTGTAGAGGAACGGGTTACCGGGAAAAATCACCAAATTAGGAAAAAAAATAAAGACTTACCGAAGAGCAAAAGTATCCGGCGAAAATAAATGAAGAAGAGGTTGCTGCTGGTGGTTGTCGATGGATCCTTGGTCGATACCCTCGGCGTGTCGAGACAGTTGCCGAGCGGTCGAAGATTTTCACGAAGAAACGAACACACACAATTAAGCACAAAGGTTTTTATTTTACTAACTTCACTGAAGTTAGCAAATTGAAAATGAAACTTAGTACAATTTCACAAACACAAACGGAGAACAAGACTTGAAAAATATTCTAAGTCTTTTAACAAAGCTTCAAAAATACAAACTGTCGCGAGCAGAGTAACGACGTTGATTTTCGGAGAGGTAATGAGCAATGAGCACTGGCCCTCCGTAAAGGGCACAGTTTAAATAGGCTTGACATAGACCGTGGTGGAAGGGGCAACTTTTCGGTCGAGGCGTGATTTTCCACGCCCCCCTTGTTCTCTTTCTATCGGCTGTCAATTATTGATAATTATTCTAATTAACTATTACCAGATTGATTTTGGATTTGCTAATTAACAATTTATTCTTTTTATTTATTTTGGAAGTGTCTCGAATTTGAATCACCTTTTTAGGTGGAAAATTACGGATTTTAATACTTGTAAAAAGGGAAAATTTTCTTGATAAAGAATTAATTAATTATCAAATCCAAAAATATTAAAAATTGAACTCTATTGATATTTCGCTCTCATTCTTCGCTCTATTACATGCGTTCTCATTCGGTTTTTACTATAATATGTGAAATATCGATCGATATCGATTTGACAGATCTAATTAAATTGAATTTAAATTTGATATAAATTTCATAACTACCAGGGTGTTCTGGTATTCATTCTTAATGATTTTTCGTCGGCTTTCAGTTTAAAATGTTGAATTCATTAACTTAATTAATTAATTTGTTTAACCTTTCCATTTGTCAAATTAACAAATTTCGGGTTAAACTTTTGCGATAATTTTAACATTTGGCTATTGTAAAATATGAAAAAATGATTATTATTAACGATTGTTAATAATTATTATTTGGTTATTCTCTCTTTCTTCATCCCTACTCTTGGCTAAGAATTTCATTTGTCTCTTGATTTTTATTGCTTTCTTCCTATTGGTTAAGAAAAGTTCGGCTATCGATGAGTGGTGGGCCTTCTCGTACGTTCTATGCATTGCGCGGGTGGCTCACCCTTCCCCTACTCTCTCGGTACGATCACGTGTACCGTAGCTGGCCCGCGAGCTAGCCAACAGCGCTACCTCCCCTTTGGGGTGGCTCCTGACTTCCCTTGTTCGTACCAGCCACGCTCACGTGGTCGCTTCTCCTTCTATCCTACCTAAAGAGTATGCTGGTACAGAGGCTTTCTCCGTCGTGGCGACATAGCAACAACGTGCAATCCTCTGTTCTCTCCCAGCACGGAGTCTTCCCCTTTTTTTTCTTTCTAGGAACCGTGACAAATCGGCGAGCTGAATAGAATTGCTTCTTCGAACGAGCACCACTTATCTTTATTTATTTCAACCAAATGTTTAGAAGAAACTGTTTGGAGGTAGTTGTAATAATAAAAAAAAAACATTTCCTATGTAACCCAATATTCTTCTTTCGTCGCTGGTAAAGATCGTAAATTGAACTGTTTATCTTTGAGGCAATATCAATTTGCAAGATAATTTTCGCTTAAATGTTTAGTCTCTGAGCAATGACAAATATTGCTGAAGGCAGAAATATTTTAACTCGTTATTTTTACGGATTTACTTTTTATGATGGGAAAAGACCAGAAGGGTTTATGATGGTTACCTGAGTAACGCGCAAATACCTGACCTACCCCTAGCTATAAAGTATAGCCGGGGAAATACGTGAAAAATACATAAAAAATATGTTCTTACAAGACTTTAATATTGATGACGACCTGGCCCAATATTCATATGCATGCGTGATTCTACTGGAAATTGTCTAATCATCAAATTCGCGACTTTCGGGAATCTCTAATTGTTCGCGGGGGTGGCTGTGAACGATGCCCGAGAGGTGCTGCACTCGTTGGAGGAAATCGGAAGTTTTTCTAACCCACTGGGCCCTAGGCATAGTGGTTAGAGGGAAGCTGTCGGTATCGTCGCTCGAGGTGTTGGTCGTCTTCGGAGTCATAGAGCGCTCGTGTCTGTGAGCCTCGCTGCGTCATGGTGTTGGTGTATTTCGGCTACATCGAGCGCTTGTGTCTATGAGCCTCGATGCTTAGTGGTGTTGGTAGGTTTCGGCAACAGAGACCTGCCGGCTTAGCAACAGGCAAATCCCTTCGATGGCGGCTGGCCCAGGTACATGAGCCGGCGTTTCTTGCTGGTGTTAGTGACTTTTCTTCACAGCGTGCTGTCGGGGGCCCACGTGCTCATCTTGGGTGATCGAGCCGTGGTGTTATGCCTTTGGAATTCTCGAGTAACTCGAGTCCCATTGAAGATGTTGATTTTTTTTGTGTCTCCGTTGACAGAAATATTTTACAACTTCGTCTCGACGAAGTCGCTTTCGAAAGTTTATTAAATAGTCTCTGGTCAATGGTTCTCTGTCTGCGATTCCCACGCACAGCAATCCTCTCCCTTTTCCCTTTATTTTCCTCAGTCTTTCTGTTTCCTCGCGAGTGTACGCGTGCAGCTTCTCTCGGTGCGATCGAAGAGCAGCGCAAGTTCGCGAATAAGAGTTCTCGAAAAGTGCGTGACGTAACACCTCCCCCGGAAAACGAGAGTCGCTTCGAAGAACGACGATCGTCCTCGGCAGAGGCCATAAAATGATACAATGCTTTTTGGGTCAGCTCGTCCTGGATGCTGAAATCTTGAGATTTCTGAAATAATATAAAACAAAACGAGATACAATCTGTTGTTTTTTGGTTGTTGAATATAATCGATCGGAGGTAACGTGCCTTTCTTTGACGTTGGGATTGTAGATTTCTCCAATGATGATTCTTCCAGATGCTGTTGACTATGGACTGAGAAAACCTCTTCTTTGGTTTCTTCCTTCGCTGTTGTGGACTTGATGATATGATGATTTCACATTTGGGATACTGGAGTATCCAAATAAAGACTCAATATAAAAATATAATGTTATGGGATGCAAAAATGACTTTTTATAGGAAGGGAAAAAAAATATGATCAGATAAATCATAAGGATTTATTTGGATAGGATTTGAAAAAGGATGATTATTAGGTGACAAAAAGGTTCTTGACTCTATTGATTTGAAAACATGCTAATCTGTCGTGCTTCTAAACTACTATAAAATTTAGAGGAGATATATATATTTTTTTTTTTTATAAAAGTGCAAGAAATTTATTTTAAAATAATCAAAATAATTTGCTTTAAGAGCTACAGTATTATTCTGATAGTTAAATCTAGATATATGAAGAAAAAGAATGAATAATTAATTAAAATTAGAGGGTCACTTATATAACGTGCCCTTAAGAAAAGATAAGTAATAAAAATATATATATGTATATGTGAAGGGGCACTTATATAGCGTGCCCTTAAGAAAAATAAGTAATAATAAAATAAAAAATTATATATATATATATGTGTATGAAGGGGCACTTATATGGCGTGCCCTCAAGAAAAATAATACGAATGTAGATATATATATATACTATGGTTTTTTTTTTTTTTTATTTTTTTTTTTTTTTTTTTTTTTTACTGCTGAAAATTTAAAATAAAACTCGAACTAAGAATTTTGAAAAAAAACAATTCTTTTAATTAACCTTTTTTTTTCCTAACTATACAATTCTAACTATATAATATGCTTATAGAAAAAAAAATAAGAAAAATATATGATTTTAACTTTAAAGGAATATATATAAAAAAAAAGAAAATAATAGAAAAATTCCAACTAACCTATCTATTTCTATGTAATATAATATATACATATATATACAATCCTATAACTATTTCTGTTCAATGGGACAGCTATCCGGGGGGACAGTTTTAGTCACCCTCGGCTTGAGCAGCGTCCCATTCCTCGACTCTCCGAGATGCTAAAAAAAACTGTATCGCCACCATTAACATATTTAATTCCACTAGGGTCCTGTTATGGTGGGCTAACAGGAGGTAAAACATCGGGAATGTATTCATTTGCCATTCCGTTTGATGAAGTCCCTCATCGGTAACCTCGACCTCACGGCTGACATAGTGACCAGCCGTGCGCATGCATGCCACAAAATACTCGCAGAGTGCCTCGACCTGGCGCTCTGTCGGAGCGGTCAGTTGATTGGCCTTTGTAAATAATCTCTCCAGGAATTCTGTAGCATTAGCGGAAGCGTCAACCTCGAAACCAAGGTTGAGCTCATCGGGTTCCTCGTCGTTCCTAGTCTCCTCCTCTACTATCCTAGGGGGGCACGGGCGAACGATATTGACTGGGAGCGGGTCGTCGTTGTCAATCTCCAAAATAACCGACATTAAATTTTTGGCGGCGGCCTCCCTCGCGTCCTCCTCGGTATCTCCGTAACCGATGCCCATATAATCTTCCACCTCCACCATGTAGGAGGCGGAATTAGATCTTCCTTCCTCCTTTTCCCGGAGGAGGGTATATGTAGCCACCATTTCGTTCATTCTCAAAAGTTCCCGGAGATCGGCGATGGACGATTGTTGGGCAGCCATTTTTTTTTCGCTGTAATCGAAGATCCTTGGTAAGTAACGCGTTTTATGAGGGGGTAATATGCGATACCCGTAGTCGATCGACGTGCACTACCTGTGTTTTCCTTTTAACTTTTATTCGGACATTGTGGTCCCCCATCACCTCTACTACCTCATGCGGCCCTGTATAATTATCTTCGAGCTTCTTCGGCTTAGGGCCTTTATTCAAAAATACATATTCTCCAACTTGAAAGGTTTTCGGATTTATCTTTCGGTCGTAAAGAAGTTTCGATTTCTCCTTTGCTCCTATTAAATTTTCGCGTGCAATAGCTCGAATTTCATGCATTTGAGTTATTATTTTTACGAGATAATTATTATATGTCTGCAATCTATCTTCAGGATGAATTTCTTCGCTTGATGGTGTTCTCGCTAATCTTCCGAAAACGAGTTCATATGGTGTATGTTTAGTTCCTTCGTGGACGCTGGTATTGTAATTAAAAATTGCCAATTCCACCCATTCGTCCCACTCAAACTCTCGACCATTGTATTGCTTCAGGTATTCTCCTAGAGCATGGTGAGACCTCTCGAGTGATCCGTTGGACTGAGGATGAAACGCTGTTGTTCGCAATTTCTTGATACGCAATCTTTTCGCTAATCGTCTCATTAATCCGCTCAGAAAATTACTGCCCTGATCTGTCAGTACTGCCTTAGGAGATCCGAAAATGCAAATGAAATGTTTTACGAACGCGTCAGCTATCGTTACTGCCATTGCGTTCGGCAAGGGAATCGCGATACAAAACTTTGTGAATTGATCCTGGATCGTGAGAATGTATTCGTTAAGTTTTTTTGTTTTTGGTATCGGACCGACTATATCCATTGCTATTTTCTCAAAAGCTGTTCCCGGTGTATCTGTTATTAACATTGGCTGTTTTGTTCTGAACCTATCGCATTTTTTTAATTGACACGGCAAACATTGTTGAATAAATTGTTGAATATCGGTTTTCATTTTCTCCCAAAAGAAGTGTTGTCGCACGCGATTATACGTTTTGCTAACTCCTCGGTGGCCTCCCACAGCTGAGCTATGCATCTCGCGTATAATCTCGTACCTCTCTTCTTTCTTTGGATACCGAATTATCCCATGACAAACTATTACTTTTATCGCGCTCCCATTAAATCCAGATCGTAATTTTGAAGCTATTTCATCCCAGACTACGTTACCTACTTTCTCTGTTTTGGCGATACTGACACTCGGAATATTTAAAGATTCCATTGTATTTCGAAGGCTAATAATCGAGCTATTAATTTGAGCTAATGTTCCCGACAGACCCTCTCCGGACTCGTCGCTGACAGGTAGAGCTATATGGTACCTGTTCCCTCGCTTCACCGCGCTGGCTTGGCCAAGTACGAGATCAGGGAAGTATGGCAACTCTCTACGCTCAACGAGTTTTCGAGATCCGAGGTCGAAGGGTGCTCCGCTGGTTTTGACGAAATACGCGAGAGCATCTTTTCGTATAAAAAAGAGATCTCGCGATTCGATGATATTTCTCGAAGGTGGTTTTTCTGCGTTTTCCAGTCGAAGTCGTTCTTCTAACGGCAAGTCGTCTTTGTCGGAATCGTTATTGTTTTCAATTTCTTCATCGGAATTATTTTCATCTTCGGAATCCATTCTCTGCGGTATATTTTCTTCAGGTTGATCATTTTCTTCGTTATCGGAGTTTGGATCTTCATTGGTGATAAAATCTTCTCGTGGATCGTAATCTCTATCTCTCGGATTTTCGCAGTTTTCGTCTTGTGAATCTTCAAAATCTTCATCTGGTGAATTTTCCATTGGTTCTTCTCGATGACTTGGACCTACCTGATTCTCATCTTCCTCAGATGCAGAATCTTCGGATTCAATTGGATCTATTTTCTTCTGTTGCTGATTCTTCCGTGGAGGCTTTTTCCGTGAAGAAATCTTCGATTGGTTTTTCTTCTTTGTTGGTTTTTTCTTCGGAGGCGATTCTTCAATTGGAGGTTTATCTACCTTACCTTCTCTTTGTAATTGTTCTTCTTGTTGTTTTTTCGCTTGACGTCGGGTAATTACACGCGCTGGCGTTTCTTCCACCTGTTTCGAAATTTCCTTCACAGGTGGATTAGCTACAGGCTGTAATATTTCCTTTTGTTGCTGTTTAGCTTGATTCCTTGTTATTCCTATAATATACGAAAGGTCTTCCGTTGACCTGAGTTCATGCTCGGCTAAAGGGTCAGTCGACTGGCCCATTGACTCACTCGGATCGTCCTTTCGGTCGGCCTCGAGCAGCTGTATAGGGGTCAGTGACTCTCTCCATAGCTCTTCATAATCCTCTTCATACGGAAACTCCTCATCGCTTTCTCCATCGGTTTCTATATCGGTGTTTTCGAGTAAACGCAATATCTCGTGGGTGGTTAGGGAATTGTCGTTATCCTCGCATGTCACGAAAATCTCTTCGTCGCTCTCGTTAGAGTGCGTCTCGACAGGATTTCTCGATAATGCGTCGGCGTTCACGTTTGTTTTCCCTGTTTTATATACAACGTCGTATTCGTATTCGGACAATTTCAGTCTCCAACGAAGGACGCGTGCATTACCATCCTTACAGTTCTTGAACCAAATCAAAGGCTTATGATCAGTAACCAGAGTGAACTTTCTACCATAAAGGTACGGTCGAAAATGTAAAACGCTATATACGATCGCTAAGGCTTCTTTTTCGTACGTATCATACCGAATTTCTGGATCCTTAAGGGTACGTGAAGCGTATGCTATGGGTTTATCTTTTCCTATTAATCCTTGAGACAAAATACCTCCGATTGCGTAACCGGACGCATCTGTTGTGACTATAAATGGCTTTGTAAAATCTGGAAAAATTAAAACCGGTTCTGTGCAAAGTCTCTCTTTTAACTCGTTAAAGCTTTCTTCTGAGCTATTTCCCCATACAAAAGGGACATCATCTCTTAAGAGGTTAGTCAATGGCTTTGCCAACTTCGAATAACCTTCAATGAATCTACGATAATATCCTGTTAATCCCAAAAATTGACGAATTCCTTTTACATTCTTTGGTCTTGGAAATTCTCTTACGGCAACTACCTTTTTTGGATCGAGTTTCAAACCATCTTCACTGATAACATGACCAAGATAAGCTACTTCGCGTTTCAAAAATTCACATTTATCCGGTTGTAACGTCATATTAGCCTTTCTTAGTCGATCAAACAACCTTTCACATTTTTCGTTGTGTTCCTCGAGAGTTTTCGCGTAAATAACTATATCGTCGAGATATACAAACATTTCGCGACCCTGCAACCCTGATAACACCAAATCCATCGCTCTTTGAAACGTCGGTGGTGCATTTTTGAGTCCCATCGGCATTCGTACGTACTCGTAATGTCCGTAGGGTGTCGTAAACGCTGTTTTATGACAATCATCGGGGTGCATCTTAATCTGGTAGAACCCGGAGGCCAGGTCAAACACTGAGAAATAACGAGCTCCTCCGAGTTGATCTAAAATATCCACTATATTCGGCAAAGGGTACGCATCGCTTATTGTTTTCTCGTTCAGTGCTCTGAAATCGAGAACTACTCTCCACTTTCTATTTCCTTTTGAATCGAGTTTTTTCGGTACTACCCATAAGGGTGTATTATACGGAGATGAGGATTCACGAATAAATCCTGCTGCTAAAAATTCATCTATTTGTTTTCTAATTTCCTCTTTATGGACTTCGGGGAATCTATACTGTTTCGAATTTACGGGAAATTCATCTGTAGTATGGATTCTGTGCATTACTACGTCGGTGGCGGCTAATGGCTCACCTGGCAAATGAAACCTATCGGCGGTTTTTGCTATCATTTTTCTAATCGAATCTGTTTCTATTTCATCCAAATGCTCTAGTCTCAACAAATCTATTACTCTTTCGCTTCTATTGTCATTCGACATCGTAGCTCCAAAAGAAAAACAATCGCAATCTACCAGAAATCTTTCAGCTATTAATGGCTCTAAGTACTCGTGAGCCGAGGTGGCCCTTTTCGCAAGACTCGAACCCTCGGCGCAGGTATACACGGAGTTCTCTCGGACTCCACTAATGTTTCGACTTTCTCCGCTACTCAAAGAGTTTACTGTGGTATTGCCGGAACGAAAAAGAAACAATAAAACATATAAAACGAATGAAATAAACCTCTGGTCATAACGTGGTTGAGAATTTTTTCCCTTTTTCACTATTTTTCTTTTCTTTATTCTTGTTTTCAGACTGAGTTTCGACACTGTATATCGGCAGATAATCCGCGGCTCTTCGCTGAGTATATACCGCCGGATTTTTACAAAAAGCTAATCTTGGATTCGGAATATCTTTCTCTATTGTCACGTTTCTAATCTGGTTATCGGATACATAAACGTTTTTATCTGGACCGTTCTCTACAAAATATCTATCGGATACACTAGCGTCTAGTACTATACCTCCGCTAGCATTTTTCTCAAAAATAAAATCTTCGTTTCGATTTCTCATTATCGAGATATCGTTATCTCCGATAAAACCCTGATTTTTGCCACACTTGCATCTACCTACTGAACAACTGGTTCCTACTACTGGATTTTCTACTGGACTTTTCGTATCAAAATTTTCGGCTACTGCTCTATTGTTTCTCAAAACATTCCCTACGGGATCTTCCGAATTGGAATCGATAAAATTTTCAATAAAACTCTCAAACACAGGATTCTCGATTTCCGGATTTCTAACCTCTGGATTCTCGATCACGGGATTTCTAATCTCTGGATTCTCGATCACGGGATTTCTAATCTCTGGATTCTCGATCACGGGATTTCTAATCTCTGGATTCTCGATCACGGGATTTCTAATCTCTGGATTCTCGATCACGGGATTTCTAATCTCTGGATTCTCGATCACGGGATTTCTAATCTCTGGATTCTTGATCCCACTGTTCTCGACAACAAAACTCAGGGGATTCTTCTCAACAAAATTCTCGACTACAGGGTTTCTCTTGATAAAATGATTCTCTGGATTTTTCTCGATAAGACTTTCAGCTACAGGATTTTTCTCGGGGATTTTCTCAACAACAAAATTCTCAGGATTTTTTTCGATACAAAGATTCTCAGGTTTTTCCTTGATAACACGATTTTCACTCTCTACGGGGTTCTTGGATTCAGACTTCTTGACAATACAAATTTCGTCTACTGGATTTTCGGTAATAATTTTTCTCTCTATACATTTTTCAACGACCGGATTCTTGACTGGATTTTTCTCTTCGACAAAATTCTCTTCGGCTACAAAGATTTCTACTGGATATTCAGGATACTGGATTTTTCTCTCAATTATTTCAGACTCAAGATAACGGATTTCTTGTTTTACGGTTTCTACTTTTGGTGGCTCTATTACTCTCTCTTTTACAATACGAGTCTCTCCGACTAGATTCGCATTGGAGCCTGAGCTGTTATTTCTTTCTACAAAACTTGGATTTTTCATGGATTGTTCTTTCACGATTTTATTATTGAGGTTGTCAACCATCGCTTCAAATGACCTACAGGGAAACATTTTTACGACGGGGACTTCGATTTCAACCTTTTGACTACGGTGATTCGTAATATAAACGTAAGCCTTTCCGTTGTCATTCTTGACAAGTCCCTGCTCTACGGTTATTCCTTCACCTGCATCTAAGATCGGTAAAAATCCCTCTGTTACTTCCTGGTTTTTTATTCTGACATAAAAAAGTTTTCTTGCACCTGGCGGGAAGACTATACTTTCTCTCGTATGGAACGGTATTCTCAATCCGTTAACTTCTAGATAATCGTTCTCATAATCGATCTTTGCAAGGTTATCGCGGAAAAACTCGGATGACAATATTCCGGATTGTCTAATCGGAAAACTATTCGGTACTAAATGAAAAGACGTGTTCTTGCCTAACGTGAGGATTTCGACCGAACCGAGGGTTTCTACTATATTCGCTGTTATTCCGCTAAGTCTAAGAACTCTCGATCGATTAATGTATAAATAACGATCTATACATTTCTCTTTCAAAACATTCTTGCTCGCACCTGTATCTAGCATCAAGGTAATAGTTTCCGATAGCTCTTTTCCTTGCAATAATATCGTCGGACCAATTACGTCGTCGACGTATCGCGCCATAAAAATGGTCGCGACCTCAGGCGCGCATTGTCCTACACTACGTTCAGGGTGAGAGTCGGGTGCGTGTCCGCGGTGGCCTCCACCTGGGCACCCGATTCCAGCTGGCCGTTCGCGTTTCCCGGAGCGGTGACGATCTGACCGTATTTACGGATTCGCGATGGACACTCCTCCAATTTATGTCCGACTGTTTTACAATATCGGCACACATTCGGAGGATACTGAGGAGAGGCTGCCTGAGCGTAAGTCATCGGACTCGCTAATTGCGGCATATTTTGCGAAACATTACCTCCGCTGGGATTGCGGGAGGGACAGTTTCTCGCAAGATGCCCCCATCCTTGGCATCCATAACACTGAATCGCGGGTGGCTGAGTCTGGCCACTACTTACCTGGACCGTTGGATGATTTTGTTTCGCCGCTGGCGCCTGCACTCCTGCAGTTCGCTGCGCTAGAAAACAACTCTCCGATAGATGACCCTTTTTCCCACAGATCGTACACGGCCTAGAGAAGCATTTCTCAGCGGGATGCCCTCTTTTCGAGCATAACTGACAAATTACTACCTGCCCTGGAGAAGTTACAGCATTGCTCGGCGCTGGTGCCTGTGGTGCAGGAGCCAACAGCGGACAATTGTTCGCCGTATGACCCTTCTGCTCGCACATTTGGCACGTGGCCGGTGACTGCTGACCAGACGCGGCTTGCGCGGCCCAACAGCTCTTAGCAATGTGTCCCTTTTTTCCACAATACTGACAAGTCGGAACGGCGGAGCTACCTCCTGCCTGATTCTTACTCCCTGGTTTACTATCGGTTGCAACAAAATTAATTTCCACAGATTTCTCGGTTTTACTTGATTTCGCGGATTTTTCGGGTTTTTCGGATTTTTCAGTTTTTTCGGTAGGATTTTTCCCTTTACGGAGTCGATCTAAATCCGCGAGTTCCCGCTCGATATCTCGCGCTCGATTAATCGCGTCGCTAAGGGTGCGATCGTCGCCCATTTCACGACGGATCTCCGGTTTCAATCCTCTACCGAAACAGCTAAGTGCCATTTTCTCGATTCTATTTTTTTCGTTTTCGTCAAGCGTACCGTCGGCATGCTTGTGAGCCTCTAGAATTTTCACGGCGAGATTACGAATCCTATCCGCGTAATCATCTACCCTTTCTGAATTTTCCTGGAAGCTACTACCGAGCTCACCGGTAAGCTGAAACACGTCACGCGGTGGATCGTACGTTTTGCGAAGATAATCTGTAAATTCGCGAATATTTGCAAAAGTTATTTTCGATATTTTATTCCAAACGGTGGAACTCAATTTTGTTTTCGCAAGTCTCAAGAGGTGAGTCTCACAGGCGGGTCCTACCATCGCGAGGGCCTCTTCCAGCCCCGTGGTATACCTACTCAAGTGTTCTCGACCCCCGTTAAACTCGGGCAACAAACGAATCGCGTCGCGCAAAAAGCCAAGACTCGCGGCGTCTAATCTCACCTCGTCAGGCATTGTTAATTTTGGTTTTTCACCGGTAAATAAATTTTTCGGTTTAATTAAGATATCGCGTCTCCGACTCGATTTCGGTGTCGCGAGATACGGCGCAAATTTTCGATCACTCGGCGTTCGTAACGACGGACTGAGACCGATGTCTCTTCTCAAATTAGAAAAGTTACTTTTCGCGGAAAAATAACCGGGCGTACGAGAGCTACTATAAAAAGGGGTGAATTGACTTTTCGCGGTTACGAACGTTGAAGTGGAGGCAATGCTTCCCGACGGCACACTACCTCCCCCGGAAGACTCGACTTTATTTTTCGATGAACTTTCTTTCTCGGTTTCAAAATTTTCTTTATTCGGTGTTTCCTTGATTTCTAAACTTTGCGGATTTTCGATTTTAATACTTTGTGGATTTTTGATTTTAAGATGAGGTGAATTTAATTTTAATTTCCCTAACGGTTCGATTATCGACTCTAAAATTCCTGATGCTAAGTTGTCTACACTTTTCGACGGTACAATCGAGCTATCAATCGGTTCCCTAGAAAAAACTTCGTCGGAGGATTCACTTTTCGGGGAATCTGTCGTTGATTCGCGCCTATCGGTATAGCCTGCGGCTTCCGCACCGCCGTCGGAAGGGCACGAGCGAGCGCGAGGTGATTGCGTGGTTTGCGCGTCACCCTGCTCCTTTCCCTTGTCCGGTTTACTACGCTTACGAGTCCGTTCTTCCGGATACTCGTGCAACACTTTTTTATCAATGTTCCCCTTCGAGCGGGTAAACATTGAGACTAATTCTCATGACGGTAAAAAAAAACACTCGCGATTCACTGCTGAAAAATTAACCCGGAAAAAACACTGACGGAATTCACAGATAGCCTACCCTGAAATTCAACCCGAAAACTGACGCGGAATTTACATACAAAAGACACAATACACAAAATACAAGATTTCACTTTTTTAGAATACGTCTCGCATTGGTGGGCGAGCTAAAATACGTTTCCGCTAGTACGGGGCGGATTAAAAATACGTTTTCTCGCATAGTGTGTGGCGAGTTAAAATACGGTTCCGCATAGGTGTGGCGGACTAGAGTACGGGTCTCGCATTGGTGGGGCGAGCTAACTACCATGCCAAACACACTTTCACACACATGCTCAATAAAGGGAAGGATGGAGGAACAATGAGAATCTAATTTTTAGAAACAATAAAAGAAAACGAAATTTCGCGAATGGCTCTTTGGATCCCGGACGAGCCCCCAATTTTTGTTACGTCGCGAATCGTGAATTTACGTGAGGAGCCGGCCTCATCTCGGTCAATGAACTAAATCAATTTACACGTTATCGAAGCGGCTACGATTCGCGGGTGCCTCGTTTTGAGCCTAACCTCGCGGAAAATTGCTCGGGAAGAGGCTAGAGTACATTCGCGAAATGAACATAAAGAAATTTACAAAGCTGACGGATTATTGATACAGACTCGGCGAGGAACAGACGATGGATATATTCGTACACCCGAGTGTACTATAGGGGTTTCACGGTTGATTCTAGACTCACGAATATCTACAGTAATCTTCACGGAGATTCCGCACAAGAGAATAAAAATTAAAACAATTACTATAATTGCCAGAAGGGCGATGATAATCTGGGAACCGTACATTGTTGATCGCGATACTGTAGAGGAACGGGTTACCGGGAAAAATCACCAAATTAGGAAAAAAAATAAAGACTTACCGAAGAGCAAAAGTATCCGGCGAAAATAAATGAAGAAGAGGTTGCTGCTGGTGGTTGTCGATGGATCCTTGGTCGATACCCTCGGCGTGTCGAGACAGTTGCCGAGCGGTCGAAGATTTTCACGAAGAAACGAACACACACAATTAAGCACAAAGGTTTTTATTTTACTAACTTCACTGAAGTTAGCAAATTGAAAATGAAACTTAGTACAATTTCACAAACACAAACGGAGAACAAGACTTGAAAAATATTCTAAGTCTTTTAACAAAGCTTCAAAAATACAAACTGTCGCGAGCAGAGTAACGACGTTGATTTTCGGAGAGGTAATGAGCAATGAGCACTGGCCCTCCGTAAAGGGCACAGTTTAAATAGGCTTGACATAGACCGTGGTGGAAGGGGCAACTTTTCGGTCGAGGCGTGATTTTCCACGCCCCCCTTGTTCTCTTTCTATCGGCTGTCAATTATTGATAATTATTCTAATTAACTATTTCCAGATTGATTTTGGATTTGCTAATTAACAATTTATTCTTTTTATTTATTTTGGAAGTGTCTCGAATTTGAATCACCTTTTTAGGTGGAAAATTACGGATTTTAATACTTGTAAAAAGGGAAAATTTTCTTGATAAAGAATTAATTAATTATCAAATCCAAAAATATTAAAAATTGAACTCTATTGATATTTCGCTCTCATTCTTCGCTCTATTACATGCGTTCTCATTCGGTTTTTACTATAATATGTGAAATATCGATCGATATCGATTTGACAGATCTAATTAAATTGAATTTAAATTTGATATAAATTTCATAACTACCAGGGTGTTCTGGTATTCATTCTTAATGATTTTTCGTCGGCTTTCAGTTTAAAATGTTGAATTCATTAACTTAATTAATTAATTTGTTTAACCTTTCCATTTGTCAAATTAACAAATTTCGGGTTAAACTTTTGCGATAATTTTAACATTTGGCTATTGTAAAATATGAAAAAATGATTATTATTAACGATTGTTAATAATTATTATTTGGTTATTCTCTCTTTCTTCATCCCTACTCTTGGCTAAGAATTTCATTTGTCTCTTGATTTTTATTGCTTTCTTCCTATTGGTTAAGAAAAGTTCGGCTATCGATGAGTGGTGGGCCTTCTCGTACGTTCTATGCATTGCGCGGGTGGCTCACCCTTCCCCTACTCTCTCGGTACGATCACGTGTACCGTAGCTGGCCCGCGAGCTAGCCAACAGCGCTACCTCCCCTTTGGGGTGGCTCCTGACTTCCCTTGTTCGTACCAGCCACGCTCACGTGGTCGCTTCTCCTTCTATCCTACCTAAAGAGTATGCTGGTACAGAGGCTTTCTCCGTCGTGGCGACATAGCAACAACGTGCAATCCTCTGTTCTCTCCCAGCACGGAGTCTTCCCCTTTTTTTTCTTTCTAGGAACCGTGACAAATCGGCGAGCTGAATAGAATTGCTTCTTCGAACGAGCACCACTTATCTTTATTTATTTCAACCAAATGTTTAGAAGAAACTGTTTGGAGGTAGTTGTAATAATAAAAAAAAAACATTTCCTATGTAACCCAATATTCTTCTTTCGTCGCTGGTAAAGATCGTAAATTGAACTGTTTATCTTTGAGGCAATATCAATTTGCAAGATAATTTTCGCTTAAATGTTTAGTCTCTGAGCAATGACAAATATTGCTGAAGGCAGAAATATTTTAACTCGTTATTTTTACGGATTTACTTTTTATGATGGGAAAAGACCAGAAGGGTTTATGATGGTTACCTGAGTAACGCGCAAATACCTGACCTACCCCTAGCTATAAAGTATAGCCGGGGAAATACGTGAAAAATACATAAAAAATATGTTCTTACAAGACTTTAATATTGATGACGACCTGGCCCAATATTCATATGCATGCGTGATTCTACTGGAAATTGTCTAATCATCAAATTCGCGACTTTCGGGAATCTCTAATTGTTCGCGGGGGTGGCTGTGAACGATGCCCGAGAGGTGCTGCACTCGTTGGAGGAAATCGGAAGTTTTTCTAACCCACTGGGCCCTAGGCATAGTGGTTAGAGGGAAGCTGTCGGTATCGTCGCTCGAGGTGTTGGTCGTCTTCGGAGTCATAGAGCGCTCGTGTCTGTGAGCCTCGCTGCGTCATGGTGTTGGTGTATTTCGGCTACATCGAGCGCTTGTGTCTATGAGCCTCGATGCTTAGTGGTGTTGGTAGGTTTCGGCAACAGAGACCTGCCGGCTTAGCAACAGGCAAATCCCTTCGATGGCGGCTGGCCCAGGTACATGAGCCGGCGTTTCTTGCTGGTGTTAGTGACTTTTCTTCACAGCGTGCTGTCGGGGGCCCACGTGCTCATCTTGGGTGATCGAGCCGTGGTGTTATGCCTTTGGAATTCTCGAGTAACTCGAGTCCCATTGAAGATGTTGATTTTTTTTGTGTCTCCGTTGACAGAAATATTTTACAACTTCGTCTCGACGAAGTCGCTTTCGAAAGTTTATTAAATAGTCTCTGGTCAATGGTTCTCTGTCTGCGATTCCCACGCACAGCAATCCTCTCCCTTTTCCCTTTATTTTCCTCAGTCTTTCTGTTTCCTCGCGAGTGTACGCGTGCAGCTTCTCTCGGTGCGATCGAAGAGCAGCGCAAGTTCGCGAATAAGAGTTCTCGAAAAGTGCGTGACGTAACAATGGTCTTGAAATTTCGTTCAGTAGACAACGATTTACTCATTAAACGCTCGTTACTTCTAATCGATACAAGTCGGATTATCATTGCTACTGCGGTTCTTGGGGTCTACGATCAACCGGCAGACTGCCACGGCAATGAGTTTTTCTCAAATGTAGCAAACGCGTCAAAAACTGGACTTTATAAACTTTGTGTAATTTTTCATGTGTCTAATGTTTATATTTTTTGCGAATGAATGCAATCGATACGGCATATTTGGCCGAAATAGTGCAAAAGATATTTTCGCACCGACAGGAACGCAAGTTAGTGAAAAATTTCGAAACTTATTTTAACTTCCGGTTTAAACGTCTTTTAGCGAAGCATTTTTTTTGTTTAATCTTTGAGAATTTTTCGACAGTGAGGTTTATTTTTAAAATACATACAAATACATATATGTTTTTAATATCTTAATGTAACATCATTTGAAGTGTCAGTTTTTTTTTTTTCAATTTTTTGCAATCCTTTTCGTTTTGAACAGATTTATTAGTAAGTTTCAGAAAAAAATTAACAGATTTGTTTTTTCGATTATTTTTTTGTGAATAAAATAAAAAATGTTGATTTGTACGTGACGTGAAATTCTCGTAAAGCTATGAGAATGCATGACTAGAAGAAAAAAAACCCCAAGAATAAGCGATCGAGCGATTGAATATGACGTCTGAATCACGAGAAGATGTGCGTAGAGTCGCTGAGTCGCGGGTGCCACGCGGTCGGCCAATTACCCAATCTGGCGGCTAACTCTCAGCGTGTAGTTTCAGCGACATAAAAAAAATTAATTGTTTTTATATAAATCACTAAACTCGATTATTCTCATTCTACTTTGAAATGCGTTTCATATTTTCCTCCACTTCTCCACACTTCTCCACTTCCTCCACACTCCACGTCGATAGAAAAAAAAGTCATTTTGCAAAGAGATTATAAATATTAAAAGTCGAAACAAGAAAGAACACGTTAGTTTTGAAATTATCATTTTTTTATTTGTTAAACAATGTTAAATTTTGGTACATACCTGATATTATTTAATCGCTTTTATAAAAAAAAAACTCAAAAAAATTATGCCCTTTTAAATTGACCACTAGAAAGCGTTAAAGTTTATTGTTGATATGTTGGTGGTGTTGTACCGCCGAAACCCGGTTGATCACTCCGTGCTCGAAGGTTGGGATTTTAACTCGAAATAATAAAAGGGGTTGTACCAGTTTAGGAGTTAGAACTCCAGTGAGAACCACTGAGCGTAGATAAAGATGATATTTATTGATGTAGAAAAACAACAGAACAGTTTAACAATCGAATACAATTCGTTATTCAGTATTGCTTTCAGATTAATTCACAATAATCACGTACAATTCGTAAATCAGTTTCACTTACTGAACGATTCTCTATTTCACTTTTACAACATAACTCACTCTTTGATAGTACCCAGGTTCGACCCGCTATCACGTATTAGACTTTCAACTTGGATTCCTTGCTCGAATCCCTTGGACCAGACGCACAGTTTCAGGAGTCAATCGGACCCCTTGTTTCACGAGTCATTCCAGACTGTCCGATGCTCGCGCTCGTATCGATATATACGGAGCGAGCGTGTCAACATAATTTTAAAGACGAAGCATTATTGCGATAATCGGTAATATTGCGACCACCGGATATATTGCGACAATCTCCGCTTTTCGATGCCTGTTGTTTATTATTTGACCGCGATTGAGAGTCGCGCGCTCGATGCGTCGATTGCTCAATCGTTCGCGAGGTGTTCGGTTTCGGCGATCGCGCCTCACGTGTCGCCTACATACTTATATTATTGCACAATACACCTTCGGTATTGCCTGTGATATTCGGGGTACAACAGTGGTAACTGTTGCTGTTGTTGCTCGGGTGCTTGCTGAAACTGTGGCTGTTGTTGCTGAAGTGGTGGATACTGCTGCTGGTAAAGTGGAAACTGTTGCTGGATTTGGTGAAATTGTTGTTGTTGATATTGTTCGTGTTGTTGATGGAGTTGTTTATAATGTTGCAGTTCTTTTCTTAACTTATGATTGTCTTGTTTCAGTCTCAAGTTTAATTGTTGTGTATTCGCTCGTTCTCGACTTTGTTTTTTCATGTTTTCACGTCGTTCTTCGTTTTGGCGTTTCATGTTGTTTACCTGTTTAGTTAACTGTATATTTTTTTTGTCCACCGCGACATAAGCAACATGCAGCGCGGTATACTGGCATGAAAAATTGTACCACGCAATTTGTTCGCGTAAAATTTGCAATTGCGCTCCAGCTAACGCTTGCATATGCTCATCTATCGCCAATATCGTTGCCGTTAGTGCTGCTGTTGTTGCCGTCCCTGCTGCTGTTGTTGCTGTTTCTGCTGCGGTTGTTATTGTTTCTGTGGGTGCTGTTGCTGCTGCTGTTGTTATTGTTTCTGCTGCTGTTGTTATTGTTGCTGTTGTTGTTGTTTCTGTGGGTGCTATTGTTGTTATTGTTCCTGCTATTGGTGCCGGTATTGTTGCTGATGTCGATGCATCCGTATCCAATAATTTATGCGGGATTTTTCGCTTCCTCTTTGCTGTATAAAATATTAATTACAATAATTAGTTATATTTTGCTGAATAAAAATGCAAAAACTTATGAACGAATAATCAATAAAAAAATACTTATGGTATTGACAAATATGAATTTTTGAAGCTTAACTTGGAGAAACAAGAGTTTTCGAATTTTTTTGTTACCAAAATCATGTTTATTTTGGATCTGAAAATTAAAAAAAGTTAATTTGGAGAACCAAAGGACCAAAAATAATAATTTAGCATTTCTCTCTGCAATTGATATTCTTGACGTAAAACACCGTCAAATCTTTATTTTAGCAAAATTATCTCTATGATGAATCGGAACAATTATTCGAAAAAATGCTCATGTTGAAAATGATAAGTTAAACAAGAAAAGACTCGTATAGTTTTATCTCCGAGTACATGTTTAAAAAACTGCAGCGTGTTAATATTTTTAATCGGCAAAAATTAGCTCAATTATAAACCCAAACATTTTTTGTAAAAATACTCATTTTGAAAATGGAAAAACGAACAAAAAAATGTTCATACACTTATTTCTCCGAGTTAAACTTCCGAAGTTATGGGCTGCCAAAGTGCTTATTTGCTAATGCAGAAATGTTGAACGTCATAAATAGTCAATTTTTGTTTTTCCACACATTATTCCTACATAAAAAAAAATATCAAAATCTTCAGAAAAATCTGAAAAAACTCATATGTATTCAGAAAAATGAACGAATCATTTTCATAAAAAAAAAGTTGGGTTACCGGAAAATTTGTTGAACAATTTATTTTTTCATAAATTTGTTATTAACATTTTGGAATTATTATTATGTAAAATTTATCATTCCAGTACCTTTAATACGCATGCATTTTTTTCAGATTTTTATGCCATCGAGAAGTGTTTGCAATTCTCTCTCATTTTCGTCGAACTTATGCAAAATGAACACCTCGCACTCGGACTACCTTAATAGACACTGCCGAGACGAGAGAGAGAGACAAGTCTGACTCATCTATCAACCGACGGTTCGCAACGACACAGGTGATAATATTCGATATAAGTGTAGTGTTACGTCCAGCGTAACGCTCTATTTTTTTCTCTTGCCACCACTAATAAAAATCGCCACTCAAACTTTAAGAAAATGGGAAAGGAAGAAAATCGGGTGAAAACCCCGCTCTACCGATATTTATTTTACCTACTGCTAGATCAAAATCAAATTAGCCTAAATTCTAACAAACATTGGGTCCTACCTTAACGAGTCGACACCGACCGATCTAGATAAAGCAGATCCAGGCCCCACAAGTGGAGGCCGAGAAAGGCGGTCTCTGACCCCTCCTCCGAGCACTCTCCTGCAGTTCCAAAAAGAAACTAAAAGAAAGTGGGCCCACTAATGGTTACCGAAGGGATCTGCTATTATCCATATCGACTACTGTCGCGTGGATCCTCAACTCAATGAATCTACTTTACCGTAGCTAAAACATTTTGAGAGGGATCTACGGTCAGCCAGTCAGAACTTTCGGTTCCTAGAGATACAGGCGGGTCGACAAATTATCTTCGTTAAAGGTGACAATTTAAAGATGATGTTCTAGTTGAGCCAAACTCCACCAGTTAAAATAAAAGAGAGGGGGCTTTCGATTGTGATCTTAGCAAAGGGAAAAATGATTATTCTTTAATAAAAACACAAACCTCGACTATTAGTAACAAACATTTGAAAGAATAATAGTTGCTGTTTTTCTACAATCAAAATAAATAACGGCAAATAGAGAAGTGAGGCTGAGAATGGATTTCGTTAAGAAAGATAATAAAACATACAATAAATATACAGTATTTGCTCTCTTGAACGCCTGTGTTTATTCTTACAGTGTTCATGAAACACGCATCGGTAATTAATAATAAGGAGAGCAATGCCACCGTAAAAGCAAAAAGGGCCTTGTTTCATTGAAACTGTACGAAATAATCTCCGCTCGACAGCCTCTGGTGCAGAGAACCGGGTAACGAAAAGGGGCCCTCTTTGTTTCAGGTAGAAGAACGGGCCATGCGCTCTCCAACCATAATTGTCATATTTCACATTCGATATTAGACCAGTATAGGTTAACCCTTGAGAAATTCTTGGCAGTAATTAATTTAGATGCCATTTGTCTAAACAAAATAATTACACGCATAAACTGTAAGGAATTTGCCGAGGAAGTTCTTTCCCGCGACACGCCACTAGGTGAATTTAAACGCGGAAAAGAAATTAAATTAAGAGTAAAATTAAATGTTTTTATTTTCACATTTATACTCGCATAAACCAGAGCAAACGAGTGCAGCTAGTCAAACGTCGAATAATGAGTTCACGTTAAAACACGGCTCATGGCAAAATTCATTTTTTTTCAAAAGGTTAAATGAGACTCGGGTAGGAAATCACTTTAAGAAGACACCATGTTTTTCCTTACATGACACCTAAAACTCAGTAAACATAGGAGAGCGTATTTCCATTCGACGATATCGGTTTTCTTTGTCTAGACACCGATGAGATTCGTTTAATAGTCGGATTGGAACACCACTCTTGTGATTTCTTGCATATAAAGTATTTACCTATAAAGCGGCAATGAGACACCAAAAGACTCTCTGGTAATGACTTCCAGGAAACCGGAAACAAGAAGAGAGGGGACCGATGCCTACGTGATCTCGTCCGCGCCCTTTTTCTTTTCGATACCCCACCCCGTCACCTACGGCGCGGGCCTGATAAACGAAATTATGCCTGAAAGAAGGACTTAAGATCACGGGCCAATCACGGAAGAGATTCGAAGCATCACCTCATCTTCTCGTTACTGTACCAAAATTCTATACGGAATAGATATAAAAAGACACTCCTATAACAAAATCCCCTCTATTTTGTCACCAAGAAAATGGTATAAAAACCCCGGAAATTGTCCGCTCGGCACCATATACCCTATAACCAGATACCAGTTACTTAGATTCTCTCCGTAATACCATTTAAAATCACCGACGTTAGAGATATTCATTTCAAAGTATCATTTTAAAGAAACCGATTTAGACTATATAAAACGACGAGAAAAAAACCACCGAGGTTAATTTTGAAGTTTCGATAAAAATCAGGAACTTCGTACAGTACAATTTTCATTGAACTTTTTATCAATTGTATCACCCAAATAATTTTTTTCGGCATTAAAAACCAGTGTTAATTTTCCTCGTATTTTCGTGAAACATTTTATTCACCTTTTCTACTCATTTACGTACTCAAACCACGAGAACAAAGTCAACAAGCACCTGCAACTCATCGTTTACAACCGTAAGTACATTTCTACCAAATTATTATACACGCATGATTTTATTTCCGTTCTCGTGACTCAGTAATTTATAAAGTTTCTTCGAGATTTTCCTTTTACTGTACCCCGCGTTCCGACACCTGGCCAGAAGCCGGCAGGTAGCCGCCGTCCCACTGAAGATTTCCGCTCTATCTCTCTCTTTGTCACAAAGACGCCGAAACCACTACTAATTAGTTGACACCCTAAGGACAGATATGACAAGCATTCGTAAGGGCTCCATCCCAAGCAATTTTCCGCAAGGTTAGGCTTTAAAAAGGAGCAACGTTGTTTTCTTTATCGACACCGGGAGTGGTAAAGGTCGGTTCAACACCCACCTGACCAGCGCGTGCGATAGTAACAAGAGGCAACTGTTACAACGCAAACTAGGATAATTAAAAGAACGCTAGTTTGGACGTAACAGAATTTTGGGGGCTCGTCCGGGATCATTAGAGTGCTTGTCTGAAAGAATTTATTATAAAAAAAAAGGGGAAATAATTTTACAAAAAAAATATAACTATACACGTTCCTTGCACTTCCTCCTTTCCTACCTAAACCATCACTTGTTCAAACGCCTCTTGGAGGAGTACAAGTTGATGAAGTAACACAACTTAGTAATAAGCCATCATTTGTTCAAACGCCTCTTGGAGGAGTACAAGTTGATGAAGTAACACAATCTAGTAATAAGCCATCATTTGTTCAAACGCCTCTTGGAGGAGTACAAATTGATGAAAACACAAACACACGCAAACATTTTCACAAACATACGCAAACATTTTCACAAACATACGCAAACATTTCTCCTAAAAACATACGCTAATACCTCTCTTGGAAATAACAGTACCAGAACATCCTACCTTGTGTATAAATAATAAAACAAGCGCCTCAGCGCCCTGCGGGCGCAGAGGCCCTTGTTGGTGGGCTCCGCCCCCCAAACCCCCCGAAAAATGTCCCCGGGGGACATTTTTTAAGGCACTCACGGGGGTACACGTCGCGCTACGCGCTCCGTACCAAGTGTGATTACACTTCGCGTTATGCGCTACGTATCGAATATGTTTATACGTCGCGCTGCGCGTTTCACCTGAACCTCCTGTGTGTTTTAAGATCGGAATATTGAAACAATTGAAAAGAAAGTAGAAGGGAGGTTGGAAAAATTCGAGATAAAATTTGAATTTTTTTTTTGTTTCGAAAAAATTTTAAAGAGATTTGAAAAAATTAAATTGCAGTTTCCCAATATCTAAAGTAATTTACATTAAAAATGAAAAAAAAGCTGAGATTTTTTTTTTTCATTTCAAATCATCCCGCCACAGAATATCAACGTCGCGGCGTGTGCGAACTTTATCACGTCTGCTATGGAATTGTCGTCGGCTTCCAAAGTTTGACAGATAGAATGAACGGAAAAAAAATAAATAGTCGCGATTGTTTTAAATTTTATTTGGCAAATTGCAATAATTTTGGATATTCGATGATTCTTCTTTGTGAAATTATAACCAAGTTTTTCAGTGCAGCCGTGAAATTTATGATTTTTATTACGAATGTGAATGATGTATTGTAAAATATTGTGAATGGTTTCGTTCAAAATATATTATTTTCGAAATAAAAAGGGCTAATATTTGTAAATCAATGTGTGATATTTCGTGTTTTATTTTTCGCAACCAAATTTTCTTTTCTGACATGATGAAAAATTGTTTTTTGGAAAATTAAAGTAACATAACCTTTAAAATAATTCCTCACTAGAAATAATTGTAGAATACAAATATTAAGAAATGTTAGAATGTCTTCAAATTTGCTGTGCATAGTGTTTTCGATGCAATGAAATATTGCTGAAAATTAGAAAAAAATTCGTTCGTAGGTTTCAAAATTGCAGCGCCGTACGGACCTTTGACAGGAGAAAATGGATTTTTAAATGGAAAATGCCTGGAAAAAATGTTCAGAGACGTCGGAATGTCTTCAAATTTGCTGTGCATAGTGCTTTCGATAAAATAAAATAATGCTGCGAAAAAGAAAAAAATTGGTTCGTAGACTTCATAATTGGAGCACCGTACGGACATTTAGCGGATCAAAATTGAATTTTTATTTTGGAACAACTCATTAAAGGCTTCGCAGTAGTTTCAAAATGTTTGTGCACAGTAGTCATGATGTGATAAAACACTCCTGCGAAGGAGAACAAAATTGGTTCGCACCATCCAAAGTTACACTGTGATACGGACGTCCGAGAAGATAAATTCAGTGAAAAAGCTATTTTTATTCAACCGCAGGCTAAAAAAAATATTTCCAGTCATCGGAGTCACTTCAAATTAACTGCGCATGAAGTTGGAGGTACACCGAAGTAAATTCTGAAAAACTAATTTTTTTGGAGCATACGCTGCGGGGAATCCCCATCGAAAGCTGTGTGAAGAAGCCTCGATGGTCATTTTAATAGGCACTCTTTGCCTATTGTTATAGTGAGTGCCTAAAAAAAGGGGGGAAAAGAAAAGAATCTATGCCAAAACGAGGGGGCTGGCAACAAGCTCTACGTGCATTACTAGAACAGGGAATTAAAAACGAACTTCACGGTAGCCTACAGAAACCCTCGGGCGAAGAAAAACCTGACCCGACACCGCTAGAAGATAGATCAACGGGAAAAACGGTAGAACTAGATTTTCTGTATTTGACTCCTGATGAGACAATAGTTTGTGAAATTTGGAGGGAACTCCTCGCGGAAAAAACTTTTACCCAGACATCTGAGGATAAACCACAAATAGTTAAAATTGAAAAAGCGCAACTAATAATCGCGCCTATAAAACCATCAGAAACATTTGTTGTCCCCAAAAATTGGTTCCAGTAACTTTGAATTCCGGTACATTATTAATTATTCCAGTTATCAAAAAAAAAAGGGAGAAGAGAAACAATTAATTTTCTACATGCTAGCCAAATCCATTCTGAAGGTTCTGAGAAAATTGATTAGGAATTATTGCCATTTATTCATATCCAACCGCTACCCTAAGGTAAAATTTATCACGAAACACAAAATATCGTTCATTAAAACACGCTCCCATAAGAGTAAGAGCAGACAAATCAGAAAAAAATAAATAAAAGAAAACGATAAAACAACAAATTGCGAGGAAACCAACGTAATAATTCTCCTTCATTCCCTCTCGGAAATCTAAATGAGTTCTACTAACCCCGAAAAAGGAAGCGAACCACTGTCTCGTCCCACCCGTTCAACCCGATCCAACACCACTATCCCTGATCATATAGTGCACACGTACGTAAACGAACGAAGAAGTGGCAGTGGTAACAAGTCAGTGCACGCTGCGGAAAACACCGCTCATAAAAAGATATTAGAAATAACCGAAACCCTAAAGGAGGAAGAAGAGGTAGACATTGAGGAAGAGATACAAACCACGAAAGAAGAAATTCCAATACAGATAATGGAAGAAGTAACCAAAGGAAAAGAAACAGACAAGGATACAGCGGATCAAAAATACCTAGAGGAACAATACGAACTATTAAGCGTTAAAGCTCAGGCCCTGACTTTGGCGGACGAAAAATTCAGAACCGAGGGATACGGACTAACCGAGCGGAAGGTCTTTGGAGCGCCCGTTGACCCATCGCGAAGACCCGATACCCCTGTTCCGCATTCCTTCGAAACAACCAACGAATCCGACGACGAGAGCACACAAACTATCATTGACAATTTCTCTGAAAAGGACATAGGGTCAAAAACATACCTATCTTTGTTTGACGAGACGATTTATAAAAGCCTCGCTGAATTTGATACGAGCGAGGAGGAATTTTATACACCAGAAGGCGAACTCATTGTGCCAAGAACCTCTCTCTCACAACTTGACGCAGTTAAGCGTAACCTGTATCCTATTATAGGAGAAGGCGCGAATCAAATCAACGAAAAAAATAAAAATACCGGTACCAAGCCGAAAACAAAACTAAATAACCCTGTGGAGCAAAGACAATCTCTTACCGATCTCGACAAAACTATCACGGGTAAAACCGAAACACCCGAAGCAAAGAACACAGGAGGTCACATCAAAGATACTCCACGGGACCCACCTGCACGGACAGAAAGAAAGAACGACATGGCTAATTCCGGATTAAAGGTGTCTCTCAAAGACGCTTTGGGCGTCATCCCTACATATGACGGCATTAAAACCTCTTTGAATTTGTTTATTCAATGCTGCGAGGAAGCATTGGAAATGCTAGATGCTTCCAGCGAGGAGCAACTAGTTAAGGCAGTCAGAATAAAAATCGGCGGGGAACCACGACGATCCATAGCGCAACAAACATTCGGAAGCATGAAAGAATTACATAAATTCTTAAAATGCATCTACGCAACTGCAAGGAACAAATACCAATTGCAGGGAGAACTCGGTTCTATATACCAGCGACCTGATGAAACTGTAGTAGGATACGCAAACAGAATCCGCGATTTGGGTTTCCAAATTCTGGAAGCCTATGAATCCGAAAATAACGAACCCGCGGATAAAGCTTTCAGGGATAATACTGCCGCCAGCCTCCCGCCGTGATTCATACAAGGGCTAAAACCCGAAATCGAGGCACGAATGACAACCGAAGGAACGATCGACGAGATAGTAAAAAGGGCAGTAAAAATCGAAAAACAATTAATAGCCCGAACCGCGCTGCGAGAAGGTATCAGGAGTTCAGAAAATACAAAGGATGCGAGAGTCGAGGGTAAACGATCTATCCGGGCAATTATCAGCGAGACACCAGAGTGTCAGCTTTGCGGCAAAACAGGACACATAGCTGTGAACTGTCCAGAGAAACCTGGAAACAAGGCAGCAGAGTTAAAGGACTCAGGTAGCCAGGAAAAGGTAATACCTACCTGCCAGAACTGTGACAAAAAGGGGCACGTGGCGAGCAAATTCTTTCAGCTATTCCCTCCGAAGAAAAACAATAATCCTTCGCCTAATTCTCCTGCAATCACCGTATGCCAGCATTGTGACAAAAGAGGTCATACCGCAGACCGATGCTACAAATTATTCCCTCCATCGAATCAAGAGAAGTCTTCTACCATTTGTCAATTATGTAAAAATCAAGGACACACGGTGCAAGATTGTCATTTGCTGCCGAATCACGCTAAAAAAAATAACGAGCAATCAAAATGCTCGTAACAACCCCGTGCCGCAGGGTTTGCAGTTCGCGCAGACTGCCAACATCGTATGTCAAATATGCAAAAAGAATGGGCACGGTGCTTATCTATGCTCGTATCGCCACAATCAAGCTCAATGCGCCGCTTCTCAGCAACAAACTTTCGCAGACACCGTCAAAGGCGATCCAAAAACAACGAGCACTTGTCACTACTGCAAGCAACCCGGTCACTTCATTCGGGAGTGCCCGGCGAAAAAGGCGAACGAATCGTGGTATAATACGTCTCCGGGAAACTCCAACGGTCTCCCGACGACGGGTGCAGCGGGGACCACCCAGATCACGCACCCAATACATGTGATCTCGGTAGCATCAAATCCGCACGAACAGTAAAAATACGCACGATAAAATTACACCGAGAGAGTAGCGTCCCCACGATAGAATTAACAAGTGAAAATTTAACAACATCTATAATAATGATGGTTGACACCGGAGCTGGGCCAAACATCATTAAAAGGGAATTTGTAAATTCAACAACGCCAATCGATAATACCGAAATTTTACAACTGAACGGAATTACCATTATATCAATATACACTCTCGGACGCGTGACGCTCGAAGTTTTCGGACGACTCGCCACGTTTCGTGTAGTAGAAAATAATTTCCCCATCAATGAAGGAGGAATACTGGGATCAGAATATTTGGATGGAAACAGAGTGGTAATTGATTACGAAAAACGACGATTAAAAATGCAAGAACTAAAAATTCCTTTCGCTACTCAAGAAACTATAGTAATTCCGAGGCAAACACGAAAACTCTGTTTTGTTCGAATAAGAAACCTGGAAGTCCGCAAGGGATATTTGCCCACCTTAGAAGCTGGGGGGGGAGTCAAAATAGAAACTGGATTACTGACCAACGAGAATGGAAAAGCGTACATTTACGTAACAAATAATAATCCACATACGATCAAGCTGCAAGTACCAGTGTTGGAATTAATAACGGAAACAGAAACAAGCATAGAGAAAGGAAAAATGAGTAATAAAAAAGACAGTGGAAGTCCCGCAGACGCTGCGCCCTCGGTGAAATCGGAGCCCGAGGGACCCCTGGACAATAAACCCAAGGAAAGCAGGATGTATACAGGAAAGACGAACGAAGATACCGCTAATAAAATCAAGGAAATAGAAATAACAGTCGAACCAAATAATGTAACTATTGTGACCGGTCAAACGCCGGTGTATTCTGAAAGGAGTAACAAAGACAATTGTGTATCTAAAGAAATATCGAGTGAATCCATAAATATGTCGTTACACGAATCCACAGGGGTACCAAGTGAGGCCTAGGGATTTCGTGATGATTTCGTTTTAACACCGATGCAAGAGGAGAAAGAAGTTAGAGTTAATAAGGAAAATGTAGAAAATAATTCTGTTGTCGCCACGGACTGTGACGTGAGCCCAGGTACTACCAGGAGTCTAAGTATGACCGAAGGAGTTTACAGTGGTCAGGTCCAAGAGTCGGAGGTCGACGAAATTTATAGCCGCTTGAGTGAGGCGGAGAGACAAGAAAAGGAAAAAGAATGTAGCACGAATAATCACGAAATCACGAAGCCAAACGCACAAACCCATGAGGAGAATGAAACCGATCTCAAGGAAATGGGAACTTTGTCAACGAATTACGGAGAAGATAGTATGGCTATGCGATATGTGGAATACTTGACGAATAAGAAACCTTGTAACCAGGGAAGAATATACAATAATGAAACCCTTTCGAAAGACCGTAAAAGCTACACCGTTGTAAATCTCAAACTTGCGGAGACACTACGTTCCATTAGTGCCTCCCGTTGCCTTCAACCCTTCTTGAGAGAAAGTTTCTGTTTTACGCTCACAATCTCAGATTCAGGGGAACGTTTCGAAAAGATAAAATCTCTCCTTCGGCTGAATGAGTTAAACATAGAAGAAAAAACTAGCATCGAATCTTTATTGAGAAGCAGCGCCCATCTTTATCACTTGCCGGGAGAAGCATTAACATACACAACGATATTGCAACATCGAATTCCCACGACGGATGATCTTCCCATTAATACAAGAGGATATCGTTGGCCGGAATGTACAAAGGACGAAATAGAAAAACAAGTAGACGATATGCTAAAGAATGGAGTGATAATACCATCAACCTCTCCTTACAATTGCCCTGTGTGGGTAGTACCGAAAAAGAACGACTCAAAAGGAAACAAGAAATGGAGGGTGGTATTTGACTATCGGGCTCTTAATGAAAAAACAATTGCCGATGCTTATCCCATCCCTAACATCACCGAGATACTGGACCAATTAGGTGGTGCGAAGTATTTTTCCGTGTTCGACTTAGCATCAGGATTTCATCAAATAGAAGTCAGTCCCCTGGACCGACATAAGACCGCATTTACGACGCCGAGGGGCCATTTCGAGTTCGTACGAATGCCGTTCGGACTTCGGAACGCCCCGCCCACTTTCCAAAGAACTATGGATCTCGCTCTCAGCGGATTACTGGGAAAAGGAATATTCGTATACTTAGATGACATCGTTATTTATTCGCGAGGATTAGAGGAGCATGATACCATCTATAGAGAGTTAATGAAGAGACTTGAGGCAGCAACTTTAAAGCTACAACCGGATAAATGCGAATTTTTAAAAAGAGAAGTCGCTTATTTAGGACATGTCATCGGCAACGACGGCGTTATGCCCGATCCTAGGAAACTCGAGGCAGTTCGCGAATTTCCTCAGCCCAAAAACGTTAAAAATATTCGACAATTCTTAGGACTAACGGGCTATTACCGACGATTTATCGAAAGTTACGCAAAAATATCAAAGCCACTCACTCTGCTTCTTCGGAAAGAAATACCTTTCGAATGGGATAAGGAGGAACAAGGGGCTTTCGAAATTTTAAAGGAGAAATTATGCACGGCACCTGTGTTACGGTACCCAGATTTCACGAAGCCTTTCATTTTAACGACTGATGCCTCCGGGATAGCTATCGGCGGCATCCTTTCTCAGGGGGAAATTAACCATGACCATCCGTGCGCTTATGCTTCCCGTGCGCTGAACAAAACCGAGGAGCGATACGATACCTACGAAAAAGAAGCCCTTGCGATAGTATATTGCATCCTTCATTACCGTCCTTACTTGTACGGACGCAAATTCACAGTCGTGACGGATCATAAACCACTGTTATGGTTCCGCCGGGCCACAGACGGCAACTCGAAAATTTAAAAATGGCGTCTGAAACTAGCCGAATATGAATATGATGTGGTATACAAAGCAGGAAAAACAAATGTAAACGCTGACGCTCTCTCTCGGAATCCCGTCTGTGAACCCAGTAATCCCGATGGAATCTTTATAATTCGCACCAACCCCGCGACTAAGACGCGTCATAAACCAGCTCGAGGATTAACTGACGAAGAAATCGCCGAGTATCTAGCTTTGGACAGCGACGAGGACGTAGACGAAACCATAGATCCAGACGATGTTTTATTAGAAGCCGACGAGGAGCCATGGGAACCTCCAGACCACGAGAATATGTGTGAACCTTCGGCAAGCGGCATCCTTGGACCAACCGACGGAGCGCAGGAAGGTTACATGTCAAAGGATAGCGAGGATGATTTTGGCGACGGGGACTACGAGAAAGTCCACTCAGCCGGACCATCAAAAAGTCTTAAAAATCTAAAACGAAGAAAGGGGCCTACGCCGGGACAGGAAGACCTGGGAACCCTTAAGGAAAGCTCCAGCCGAGAAGTTAACGAAGAGACCGATACTAGGATAAGCTACAGCAGGATGCACGAAAACGGCGTACCTCCTGCGGCGCCCGAAAATTGTGAGAGTATTGAGAATGACACCGAACCATCAGATAAAGATAGCGATATGGAGGACAATCCTATAAGAAAAAAGGTTGCTCACCAACCGTTGGTCTACAGCGACTCGGAGAATTCCGACGACGAAAACGCCCCTCACCGTACCCGCGACAGCGAATGCAGAGGAACCGAAGGCAATTTAACGAACAACCAAAGGAGACGGGAAAATTCTAAAACTATTCAGCAGTCTCGGGATCTTTTCTACAGTCGTAAAGATAGCATGATGTTTTTCGTAGATACTAGGGGACTGCCGATGGATAAGGGGGCGCAATCATTAGTGGACCGAGAACAAATGCCCAATTTAAGAAAGTTAAAATTACGAGAGGCAAAAGTTTTGTCCAAAAGGAATAATAAATATTTTATTGCCTTGCCTATCCGGGCAGAAATACGGGATGGACCAACACTAATCCTTGAAAACATCGTCGAAAGTTTAAAAAGCTGCCGAAACCTCGCAGAAGAGTTAACCCTACGATCAATTAGTGTGGCAAAATCTTACGCTATTTGCAATGTACGTTGGGAAGATATTATAATCCAAATTCGTCAATTGTTTCAAGAAACGGATATAAAAATAATAGTCTGCTTAGGGATTATCAAAGAACCAAAAGAAGAAGAGCGAGAGGCAATAATAACGGAAAAACATTGCTCGGCCGTCGGCGGACACCGAGGTGTAAGCAAAACATACAATCGCGTTCGACACGATTATTATTGGAAAAATCTCAAGCAAGACGTACAGGATTTTATAAAAAGATGCTTAAATTGTCAGCTGAAAAAATTAGTTAGGGTCAAGACAAAACAACCGATGGTAATTACCGACACGCCTCCCACGGCTTTCGAGAAAATTGCAATGGATATCGTGGGACCGCTGCCAAAGACTCATAAACAAAACGAATATATACTCACTATACAGGATCAGTTAACAAAATTCTCGATCGCGGTAGCTCTACCGAACGCCAAGGCAGTAACCATAGCCGAGTCATTTGTCAAGAGATTTATTTGCAACTTCGGTTCTCCACGAGCCATACTAACTGACCAAGGCACGAACTTTCTGAGCAATTTTATGAAACAAATTTCGAAATTGTTCAAAATCAAGAAAATCAAAACTACCGCGTTTCACCCACAATCAAACGGTTCGATAGAAAGATCGCATCACGCTCTGGGCGAATATCTCAAGCAATATACAAACCAGGAAAATAACTGGGACGATTGGGTTGAATTAGCTATTTTCAATTACAATACAAACGTTCATGAAAGTACGAGACACACCCCCTATGAAATGGTATTCGGAAAAATCGCGAGAACCCCCTCGAGTTTCCCTCTCGATGACCTCGACAAACTCGCGACGTACGACGATTATTTAACGAGACTAGTTACACAAATACATGAGATTCAAAATATAGGAAGAATAAACCTCATAGCGTCCAAGGAAAAAGCCAAGATATATAGAGACCGCCGCATCAACCAAGTTACGTTCAAGGTTGGCGAACCCGTCTTTCTGCTTAAAGGGCCAAAGCCAGGGAAATTAGGAGATCAATATACAGGACCTTTCGAGATATTGGACATTTTGGAAAAAGGAAATTTGCGCCTCCAACTCAAAGGAAGAACGTGTGTCGTTCACCCTGAACGAGTAAAGAAGTCACACATACCTATACAAAAATGATGGGAACAGGTGACGAGGGGGAGCCGACAGGGCCTTCGGAAAACACGGCTCAGGAACCGAAAAGAAAGCAACCTCAATACCACCGATATCGGCGTGAGTCCGAGAGAGTAAAAAGTTTCGCTGGGTGGCCACGTCCCTACCTGAAACCCCAGCCACTCGCTGCCGCCGGATTTTATTACGGAGGATTAGGCGACGATGTCATTTGTTTTGAATGCGGAATAATATTACATGATTGGAAAATCGGCGAGGATCCTCTCAGGGAACATAAATTAGAATCAACGGAATGCCGTTTTGCACGTGGACTTCCCTGCGGCAATATACGAGTAGGAGAGGATGGAAGGAGAGGAAAGGTCCCCTCGTGGATGCAAAACAATTCGCCCACATGTCAGGAGGATCCACCGGTCGAACACTATGTGCGTTTAACAGCATCCGGAGCAATAATCCTTCCGACTCCACCAACCTTCCCAAACACCCCAGAACTGCCCCCGCCTCCCCTAAGCCCTCCCGGTCCTCCCAATACCCCTGAACTACCGATGGATTGTGGGAAAAGGAGCGAAATTATCCCCGGAAGTCAGGAAACAAGTAAAGCTAGAGAAAACAGCAGTTTCTCTCTCTCGGGCCTCGGGCCAGCCGAAGGGAGCCTGCGGTCACCCGACAAGGAAGCTCCGAGCGGACAAAGGACAACGGTAGTGGGAAACAAAGGAGATACCCTGCCAAGCAGTAAGAGGAAGACAAGGAGCACCTCTGGTACGTCCGAATCAACTAGAAGTGGGGAAGAACCAATACAACCAGCAACACACCAGCCATGGAAAATGAGAGCTCCAGTGCCCCCGCACTTTGCGCAAAAATCCGCGACTACCAACGACAAAATCGTACCCCCTGGAGTGACTAACGAGGCAAAACCCACGCCCGAAGCACCGAGGATTGTCCAAGGATTTTTGGAAAAACCTAGATATAGTCAAATAATCAACATTGAGCCAACAAATCCTTTAGAGCATTCCACATATGAACAACGGCTTAAAACCTATGAAGACTGGCCCATGGCATTGGAACAGACCCCCGAAAGAATGGCCGATGCGGGATTCTTCTATCTCCAGAAGGGAGATCGAGTAAAGTGTTTCTCATGCGGAATCGAGTTACACCGGTGGATTCCCAGCGACGATCCATGGAAGGAACATGCCCGTAGGCACAGGAACTGCTCATACCTGCTGGAGAGAAAAGGACACGAGTATATCAAGGAAGCGCGTAGACAGGGAGACGCCGGGCCAACCGTGGCCGAGGTGATGGAGCATTATAGAACGTTTTGCCAGAAGAAAATTAAGCCAAGCACCGCAGAAAAAGCGCCGCTGCATGAGCATGAGAAAAACGTTCTCGTAGATTATTTACCCAGTGGATTCATTGCACCGGGACTCAGACTAGACGACATCGTTTTCGAAAATCTCTGCCGTTATTGCGGAAGAAATCGGGTATCGGGAATTTACATTCCCTGTGCGCACGCAGTAGCTTGTTACGAGTGCGCCATGGCTTCGAACCAATGCGACCTTTGCCAGGAAGACATAATCAGTGTACGACACATGGTAATCCTTCCTGACCGCGTTTATAGCGATTATGACAAAGAGATAAGCCCGGCTATGGTACAAGAAGCCCACGATTTAGCCAAAAGCACCATATGAATTCTCCAGGCCCTCTGCAAGAAATAGAAAAGGAGAGTCGGAAAATCACGAATAGGAAGGAAAAAAAAATAAACGAACGGAAAAAAAAGGGGGATTAAGCTAAGGAAAGAAACATATAACCCATTTTTTTTATGAAAAAAAAAAGTTATTATATAATAATAAAATTAAAAAAAAAGAGAGAAAAAATATATATATAAAAAAAAAATATAGCAAAGTAATAATAATAATAATAATCGGAAAAAAACATTTTTTTTGAAAGAGGAAAAGATGAAAGAAAAAAAAGGGGGTACTAATATTAATAAATAGAGAAAGAGAAGAATAATAAAAATAACATAATAATAACAATAACAATAAAAACCCGCAAAACAGAGAAATCAGTTTAACTGCTCCCACGGAGCATTTATTAGAAAAAAAAAAACACGAAATCTCACAATACAAAGACATACAGATTAAAAGGTTTATATAAAAATATACGCAATAAAAAAAAGAGAATAATAATAATGATAATAATAATTGTAGTAATAATAATAATAATAATAATAATAATCATAATAAAATAAATAAAAAGACAAAAAAAATCAAGTTAAACTGCCCCTGCAGGGCATTTATTGAAAAAAACAACGCACAACATATACAATAATAATAAAACAAAAAAAAGGGGGGGGCACGGAAATATACATATAAAATAAATAAACAAGTATCTACCAAAAAAAAAAAGAGAAGAAAAAAAAAATATGAAAAAAAAAAGATAATAAAATAAATAACGGAAAACGCAGGAAAAAAAACCCCTCAAACGGAACAAAACGGACAAGTCGACAAAAACAACCAACGAAGACGAGGTAACCACGCAGACGAATAGAAACGAGACAACAACGCAGATGCATGAAGACAAGACGACAACGCAGGCGAATGGAGACAAGACGACAACGATAACCAACGAAGACGAAGACGACGCAGACGAAATAAACGAAACGACGACGACAACCAACGAAGTCACGACAACAACGCAAGGAAACGAATACGAGACAACGCAAAAAAAAAAAAAAAAAAAACTAGCAAAAAACAAAGACGAAACCAAGGCGGACGAAAACGCAACAACGAAGAAGACAAAAGGACAAAAAGGAACAGGAGTAGTCGGACGACGCCGAATCATAAAAATTTTGTTGAAATTAAAATGTCCCGTTCGGGACGTATATTTAAAAAAAAAACACAACCCAAATTGCACAATACAAACAGAAATCTTAAACTTAGGTGGAATAAACCACTAATAAAAAAAAAAAGAAAAAAATAATACAAAAACAATATACATATATATATATCTCTTAAGATAAATTATAAAATAAAATAAAAACTACAAAAAAAAATATTTTAAAAACTAAAGCGGGAAGGGAGGGCGATGAACAACCGCCGTCGAAACTCCTAGCCCTGGAACAAAAAAAAGAGAAAAAACATATAAGTAAAATTCAATAAGGAACATTTTTTTTTTGGGAAAAAAAAAAGGAAAAAAACTCACCAATCGGCGTCGGAGATGACCCCTCGATGGCGGGGAGCGATCCCGCCTCCGCAATAGCCCACGGCCCAAATTGGGGAAAATTCTCCCCAACTCCTCCAGTAGGGAAGGCCGCCGTGGCCTCGGGACGATAAGGCCCCCCGGAACCCCCTGGTCGGCTGGCGGAGGACTCGCCGGACTCGGTGGAGGGGCCACGTGCAGCAGCCGCTCGAAGACAATGGCCACCTCGGGAGTCTCCGGTTCCCAAGCAACGGGTAGTAGAGGCGACGGCACCCACACGTTGCGATTACGCATCTCCGCGTAATAATGCGCGTACCGCGCCCCCTCGTCCTCGTAAATATATGTCTCCCTCGCCAAAAAAATTGGGGCCTCTAGGTCCCAATCTTCGAAATCCACCTGGTATGGGCAGATTCCGAAAAGGATTCGAAGGGAGAATCTATCCTCCCTCTCAAATCTCCATCTGAAAAAAAAACACAAACAAAATTAAAAATAATAAAAAAAAAGAGGGGTATAAAATAATAAAATAAATACTTACGGGTTAGATGCCCGACGTGTGGCCCGAGTCCTGGCCACCAACTCTTCGAACGCTTTTCCCCGAAGGCACCTCGTTCCTGCTGCCGGATAGATGGTCCGAAGGACCTCGTCAACCTCGCAAAAGTCGAGCTCCTCGTTAGAGAAGAAATCTCCGTAAAAAACCATTTCGGAAAAGAATTTCGTTGGTGTATTCGACCAAAGAAAAGAATAAACTGATGAAGAAACGATAGAACCCCGACCTTTTATATCCAGTCCGAGGGAGTTCACCCCGTGGAAATTTAGAAAAACGGGGATGAACAGCCAATAGGTAACAGGCAAGGAACCAGACGCCACAAAAAGAAAGGCCCAATTAAAAGGAGGCTGGAAGCGAGAAACCTGTTAAGCAAGCGAGAAAGGATGACCGACCCAACCCTCGTGAAATAGGAATTTTCCCTTGACCATCACGGAAAATATATAATTCCAACTTTAGTTAAATTACACATATATGGAAAAACAAATGTAGGGCAACGAAAAGAAAGCAAAACTAGAACAAAGAAAATATTCAAAACAAAATTAAAAGAAAAACAAACACACAAAATGCACGAAATAAGGGTTATTACAATCATTTTTTTTTATTACCAAAAGAAACACAAAGGAAATAAATTTTCCAGAATATGATAATCAACAATTAATTAAAAACACAACGCACAACGCTGAAAAAAAAAGGGAAAAAATGAATAAAAACAAATTCAAGAAAGAAATAATCCCTCGAAAAGGAAAAAGAAAGAGACAAACCAACAAAGATGCCGATAGAGACACCGTCGCACAACCTGTCGCCCCGCAACGAACCCCTCGAGACGGCTCGGAGGCGCCGCTGTTTCCGTCGAGAAAAGTAGGCGAAGACCAAAGATATCTTCGTACGACAAATCCCAGCTAGAAACAAGCGCCTCAGCGCCCTGCGGGGTTTTATTGTTTGACACGATAAAAAATTGTTTTTTGGACAATTAAAATAACATAACCTTTAATATAATTCCTCACTAAAAATAATTGTGGAATAAAAATATTAAGAAATGTCAGAATGTCTTCAAATTTGCTGTGCATAGTGTTTTCGATGCAATAAAATATTGCTGAAAATTAGAAAAAAATTCTTTCGTAGGTTTCAGAATTGCAGCGCCGCACGGACATTTGACGGGAGAAAATCGATTGTTAAATGGAAAATGCCTGGAAAAAATGTTCAGAGACGTCGGAATGTCTTCAAATTTGCTGTGCATAGTGCTTTTGATAAAATAAAATAATGCTGCGAAAAAGAAAAAATTTTGGTTCGTAGACTTCATAATTGGAGCACCGTATGGACATTTAGCGGAACAAAATTGAATTTTTATTTTGGAACAACTTATTAAAGGCTTCGCAGTAGTTTCAAAATAATTGTGCACAATGGTGATGATATGATACATCATCCCTGCGAAGAAGAGAAAAATTGCTTCGCACAGTCCAAAGTTACAGCAGCGTACAAACACTTGTCGAAGCAAAAATGGATTTTTTTTATTAAGTAAATATTCAAATGTTTCGCAGGGGCTTCAAAATGTATGTGCACAATGTTGATGATATGATACATCATCTCTGCGAAGAAGAGAAAAATTGCTTCCCACAGTCCAAAGTTACAGCAGCGTACAAATACTTGTCGAAGCAAAAATGGATTTTTTTTTTTTTAAGTAAATATTCAAATGCTACGCAGGGGCTTCAAAATGTATGTGCACAATGGTGATGATATGATACATCATCCCTGCGAAAAAGAGAAAAATTGCTTCGCACAGTCCAAAGTTACAGCAGCGTACAAATACTTGTCGAAGCAAAAATGGATTTTTTTTTTTTTAAGTAAATATTCAAATGCTACGCAGGGGCTTCAAAATGTATGTGCACAATGGTGATGATATGATACATCATTCCTGCGAAGAAGAAAAAAATTGCTTCGCACAGTCCAAAGTTACACTGTGATACGGACGTCTAAGAAGATAAATTCAGTAATAAAGGTATTTTTATTCAACCGCAGGCGAAAAAAAATATTTCCAGTCATTGGAGTCACTTTAAATTCACTACGCATGATGTTGGAGGTACACCGAAGTAAATGCTGAAAAATTACATTTTTTGGAGCATACGCTCTGCAGAATCCCCATCGAAAGCTGTGTGAAGAGGCCTCGCTGGTCATTTTAATAGGCACTCTTTGCCTATTATTATAGTGAGTGCCTAAAAAGGGGTACCGATAAAAAAAAAAAGAGAAAGCAAACCGCCCGGAAAATTACACGAAAAATCACTTACCTTGCCTCGTTCAACATTCTCCGAAGAAAACGTATACGCCGAACTCCTTTTTGCACTTTTGTCGAGATCGTACCCGGTACGTGAGGATTACTATCAAGCAACCTCTGCAGTGATGGAGTCATAGGCTCATTCACTCGCGGCATAATTAAATCGCTTCAGAAAGAAAATTGTCCGATGAAAATAATAAAGTCCCTTTCAATACAGACAGAGTCAAGAGAATAAAAGAAATCTCGGAATACACGTGGTTTTTAAACATCTCTACGGGATACGGGAGATCTCGCCCCCCCCCCCCATCCTATCCACACATTAACTTCATACGGTCCAGGGACCAACGGAGTTATTCTATACTTCACCAATCGGTGCCACGCATTCCGTTTTATTTCATTTTCTCTGTCGACCCTAAGAGCGTTGCCGCGCCCAAAATTTACATATAAAATCACTGACGTTACAGATGGAAAAGGCGTTAATCGCCCTGGGAATAGCGTTCTTACTTCTGCTATATTCCCCACCCCCGGTGGAAGGAATAATCGGATACGATTGCATGGGCGCCACATTGAATATTACAACCGTGTCACTCCTCGAGATCGGCGAATGCGACATTCCTACACAGGAAGTGAACGAAACCGCTGTCCATATTCAACTATTACAACTAAACCAATACTCTTCTATACAAGTACACCAATGCAAAGTTGAAATATACCGTGTAATCCGCCGATGCGGCATGTGGTCGCACGGAATGGACGTACCCAACGGAGAATATTCGTATATCGATACCGTTTCACGCGATATTTGTTCCGAGTTGCATAAAACAGGAAAGATTAAAATCGGGCAAACCGAAATATACGCAGCGATAGATAACGGCACGATAATGCGACCCATTTCAATAGCCGGCACGGTAAATCAAGACGCATCATGCGAGGGGGTATATTACTCGGACCCATATGGAAATTGGGATAAAGTATACGTAAAGGGCACAGTTAAAATCTCGCTACGTGACTATTCTGCAGACGTCGATGTAGACACCAATAAAATTCATTTAAAATCAGGTATGCGATGTGAGCTTAGCGAGGGTCATTGCGTTGACATCGACGGGGGCGATACCTTTTGGGAACCTTTCCCCGAGGACAGCTGTCACTCTAAACGGTATGGTGTGCTTTACGAGGGCCCTGCTAAACGCACAACTGATACCGACACTACATACAAGCAAACAATGTACTCACTAACAGAGGGAGACGTAATCTTTGCATTAACTGCCAAGGGTCAAACAAACTTATGCGGATATACGCTGGTTCGAACGGAACACCCGAAGTTGTTAATTGTAGAAATCCGTAAGGGAGATCCATTCATAAAAAAGGAACCTTTGTCAGTAAACAATCTCGATCTTTTCGCATATGTAAACTCAAAATTTGTATACGTAGAAAAATACATACGCACACAGATGAAACAAATGTATGTGGATATACTTACTCAAAGATGCAATCTCGAAAGAAGAGTTTTGGAAAACACCATCGGTCTTGCAAAACAATCACCGGACGAATTCGCTTATAATATCATGAAGGGACCAGGCTAAATGGCCGCATTATCCGGAGAAGTAGCCCATATAGTAAAATACATTCCAATAGAGATAAAAATCAGAAAAACACGGGAGTGTTACACACAGCTACCCGTCGAGGTAGGGAACCACTCCTACCATCTCACACCTCGGACACACATACTCAAGAGAACTGGGACTCAGGTCACTTGCAACACCCTTGTGCCGTCTATGTATCGCGTCGGAGGGGAATGGTATTCGCTCGAACCCCGACCTATTCATGCGACGCCACCAACTGTACTTAAACCTCTTTCTGATCATACATGGACATACCGAAATCCGAAATCCGAATAGACGAATTACGAGAATACATAATGTTTGCTGCCGAGCGCCCCGCTATTTTAAACTCCGTAGCGAGAGGTATAGCGGGACAACCCACCATTACTCAGGGAGGAACAATTGCGAATTTAATCGATGAACAAGCGATAAATAAAATAATCGAAAGTTCTTGGGAAAAATTATGGGGATATTTTTCCACCTTTGGTACGTTTAGCGCAGGGCTAATTGGCATTGTCATGTTGTGTAGAGGAATAAAACTAATAATTGATACTGTAATCCACGGATACGCTTTACACACTATATACGGTTGGTCTCTATACCTCATTGGAGCCATCTGGGATTCGGTAACGAGCCTATTGCTGCATCTGGGAAAGAAACCTCCCAAGGAGAACGGGGAAGATGGCAATATCAATGAAGAATCTACCCCTAAATCCCCATTACAACCCAAGCCGCCCAGTTACTACGCTGAAAACGAGAGACCCACGACTACCTTTAACTTAGAACCTTTTCATTTCGGGTTTGACCCAAGAATTCGCGACCTCCAACAGACTCTAAACACCGAGGCACCGAGCCACCATTATCACATACCTGTGACTACACATCAGGGCACCACAGTACCGTCGTATTTTAGTCCGGAAACTACAACTTTGCCACGTGGAAAGGAGGGAAGAAGCAATAAACAAGCGGAAGAAGGCGAACATTACAAAAACCCCGACCTTTCCGCAGTCCACTTAAGATGAGTTTGTTGGAACAGGGAATGGAAACAAAGGAATTAGCGTCATTTTCACCGGTATCGATACCTCCTTTTGCGACAATACCCAGAGCAAAGCCGCGTGAGTGCATTCCACAGGAATCAACGCCCCCGGAACCCACGTACCCGGAAAAGAAAATGCAAGGGTCAGTAACACGGGCGCAGGTAGAATCCTCCCCGGAGCCCGAGGTTACTATTAACAGGGAATCAGCAGCGGGCAATGAAACGGCAACAAGAATATACCCTACCCTCGAGAAAATAAAAAGGATTCCCGTTCACACACCGTGCCCCGAGAGAAGACAGATGTTTCTCTCTCTCGAAAGACGCTCAAACAAGTAAAAGAAAAGGAAAGAAAAGGAAGAGAGAAAAAATATATAACGTATACGCTGTTGCACAATTAGTAATAGGCATGACCTTTTCTAGAAATTATACACGCTAACAAGCAAAATCAATTAATTAGGAAATAATTCAGCATCTTCACACACCGTTATCAAACACTATAGTTTCAATTCGGTATTTCTGCTTAAAGGAGGCTCAAATCCAGAAGGCGTAAGCAACAACCATAAAAAAAAAAATATCATCAACGGATTTCCCTCAACGAATCAGAAAGAAGAAGAAAACCACCATCAAAGAAACGAGCAGAAATAAAAAAAATATATATTATATATTTTTTCATATATACGGATTTGTGACACCACAATGACAGGTCAACAACCAATTGGGCCAAACTATCATTTAGAAGAAACAAGATTGCTCAGTTTTGTACTTTGGCCTAAACCCAACGTATCCCCTGAGGAATTAGCAGCAGCAGGATTTTACTACACTGGACAAGAAGACAAAACTACCTGTTTCGAGTGCAAACTCACAATAGGCGAGTGGGAAGCTGACGACAGACCTATACTAGAACATCAAAGATGGCAAGATAAGTGTCGTTTTGTGCGAAGAATACCCTGTGGTAACGTACCCCTGGGAGTGCCCCCTTCCGTTATACCTGCCGCACGCCCACCCAAAGGACCTTATGACACCAAGGGCCCGGAATCACGTAAGGCTAATAACGCTATGGCAGGATTTTCCGAAAAAGGACCTTCTTACCCCACGTATGCGAGTTACAACAAGCGCCTGAGTAGTTTCGCAAATTGGCCAACATCGTCATCACAGTCAAAAGAAAGCCTTGCCTCAGCAGGTTTTTTCTATGCGGGAAAGGAGGATCAAACAATGTTATTATTGCGGAGGAGGACTGAGCAAGTGGCAGCCTACCGATACGGCTATGGGCCAACACGCGAAATGGTTCTCAAAATGTAAATACCTACGTGCTCAGCGGAGATCCGGAATCCAACCCAGTAACAGCCACAATTACGAATTATCAAAGTTGCCAGAGGAATCAGTCGAACTAAAGGAGGTCGAAACTACAGTCAAATGGGCCGCATGTTTGACCAATCTCCGAAAATATACAACAGAGATAAATAAATTCATTGGGGAAGTAGGAAATAAGGAACATAGCAAGGCAGGTAAACAGGCACCAACAATGAGCGAGACAGTAAACAGGGAAAAGCAACAGGAGGCCACGATCCTCGAGGAGGATGAAAGGGATAACGTTGACCCATCAACAGACGCGTTGCAACCGCAGAAACCGACTTAACCTAAACATCCGTCCACTCCACAAAATTTAAGTGAACCAAAAATTCTCAACATCGGGACTTTGAGCAAATTGGTCAATAATAACCTATGTCACCGTTGCCGCATGAAAAGCATAGGAACAATGGCTTTGCCCTGTTATCATCCCACCGTTTGCACTGATTGCGCGAAACAAGTAAAGCAATGTTACACGTGCGGAACCAACATCGATTACGGAGTGGAATTTTCCATCGACCATGAGTATAGACACGGGCTGACACTTATCGCCCCTCGCACTATCCCAGAGTTGTAAACGAAAGGAAGACGTAAAGGATATAAGTCGAAGAAAAACATAGCGCGTTACCCTTACCTTGAATAAACTATGAACAACCAATATAGTGTAACGGGGATCTTGATGGAACTGAGTTTCGGAAGGGACGACGGGGGGGGGGGTAAACAGCTACCGGAGATGAAGGGCAAATTAACACAGAAATATCAATTTATTTGGTAAATCGCAAAGTAACCGATACAAAAAAAAAATGACTCGACGAAAAAAATAAAGAATACAAACTAAATCAATGAAAAGAAAATAAAGGAATTAATAAAAAGAATAATTCGAAATAATAATGATTAATCGCACGCAAGATAATACTTCGGATAGTTAACGGAATAAATCGTAATTAGGGGTTGCAATAGGGGTGGGCGAGGGGAGGGTCGATAGAAATTCGATACGGCGGTGACCACGAGGCAAGCCGCTGCGCGTATGCTCTCGTGGTACGACAAAAGGGACGACGGGGACTACAAGGGATATTCGCTCACGAATGCGGATAAATGACCGGAAACTTCCGGTAATTTACGGGACCGCAAATTTGTTGGAAATGGGAAAAAACGATATTATTCGGTGCAAAAAAAAAGAATAAAAATGGTAATTACGCTGGAATGAAGGGGGAGGACTCGAGCAATAAACAATAATTAACTATTTGGGCGCCAGTTACCATTACACGGGGTAACACCGTTCGCGACTCGGGGGGGGGATTGACTCGAATTTTCCAAGTGCCGACTACTCGATGGGACTACTTATCTCGCGGGAGGGTTAACTGATCTGTCCGCTCTGAATTTAATCCTTCGGCTTTACGGGACGACTAATTATTATTTTTGGGGCGGTGGGGCTCACGGGGCGAACACCCGGGAGATTTATTCGATGAACTACGCGATAACGGCACCCACCACGTGCACGAGCGCGATGCCGGAAAATGGCGATGCCGGCGACTGGCACGTGAGACACGCGGTCGAGTCTCACGGGAATTCGCAACAATTAGGGGCTGGTATTCGGGGGAGGGCAATCACGGGATTTATAACAATCGGAAAATAATATTCTCACTCACTCGTACAATCTTTCTTACGCCGGATCTCGGTAATCCTTCTCACAACACGCTTCGTACAATAGATTTTCGCTCGGATCGCTACGCACGTCTGTCGTCGCTGATATCTCGATCGAGGCTGAGGTACGCTCGTCTTCTCGGAAGTCTTCTCGTAGATCAGCGCTGCGGATGTCGACGGTGGGAGAGAGAAGATAGTACTCGGCGTCGGTCGATACATCGCTCGATCGACGGGCGAGGCGGCAGGTGGCGGCAGCGGTATTGATTGATCGTCGTTCGATGGCCTCGAACGACGATGGCTAGCGGTGGGCGGCGGCGGTGTTGTCGGCTCTCGCGCCGTGGTTAACGGCAACGGCGTAATTCGGCGACGGCTGTTTGCTGTCGAGCGATATTCTTCCTCGGCTTTTCCTACCTCTCTCTTACTCTCGTGCGTTGTCTCGGGATCTCTTGGCGGGGAGCGTACCTTGCCTATCGCGGGGGTCGTGGGAGGGCGGGGCGGGGGTTGAATAATATAAGATAAATCCGCGTTGATTTGGCTCCGTGGTGGGTGGAGCTCGATCGAGAGATTTAATGCTATTTTACTTCGTTACAATAGTAATAAGAATTACCCCATAATAATAATAATAATAATAATAATAATAATAATAATAATAATAATAATAATAATAATCCCGTGTCGGGTTGCTGGTCCCGCATCGGGCGCCTCCCCAGGTGGCGGATAGGGGGATGTCTTCCAGACATGGAGGGTACCGAATTGCTCGGGGTGGACCAAAACCATGCTACACATACACATACACAAACACCTACACAAACACGCCCGAGTAACATACCGGTGATGCGAATGTTCAGGTTACCCTACAAACGGGTCATCCTGAAAAAGTGAATGCTCGGTGGATCCCTATAAACGGGGCCCACCGAAAAGCGTATGGCCGGGAACCCTATAAACGGGCTCTCCCGACGACGGATGAACGTACCGGCTGTTCGCCATTGGCACGGGCACTCACGCGCACGCACACTACACACCGGGGGACACTACACAGAGGGATGGGGATCTCAGGGACCGTGCTCCGTTCCGGCACGGTACGGGGAGTCGCGCCCCCGAGAGACCCTTAGCAGACAGGAACACAACACATGGACATGCACAAACAAAACGAGAAAATACCTCAAGTGGTAACCCCAAAACAGGGGGAATCCACCCCGGGTTCCGATCGGATGAAAGCTCCGGTGGCCCAGGGCAGCGGCATGGATTTTGAGGGCCGCAGAATGTGCAAGGACTCGACGACGAAGACAACGATGAGGAAAACGGACACGAAAAACAGTACAGACAGGACAAATCGGAACGTGCTTGGCAGGGAAAGGACGTCTAGCGTGTCGAGCGCGGGCAGCGGAGCAAGCTTCTCTTCGGCTACCTCCGCTCTCAGCGAGACACTCGTTCAGACGGAACCGGCTAATGAGACGATACGGAACGACCCGGACATTACGGAGCAACTGATGCTCATACGGGAAACGACGACGAAAATGGCAAAGGCAGCCGCTGTTCAAAAGAACATGAACATGACGGTGAAGAACGGAATCAAAACGATTCTTGAGGCGGCTGACGTGGCGCTGCATAAGCTCACGAAGGCTACCCCAAGAAGCCGTGTTACCGAATACGAACTGACGGACACGGAAACGGAGACGAAAGAACGGGACACGGCACGGACGAAACGGAAACGTTCGGCGAACGCGACCCCACCGGAGACTTCTCAGAAGCGACCTCCGAGAGTGGAAGCGGCCGAAACGTGGACGACAGTCACGGCAAAGAAAACGGACCGAAGAAACAGAACGAACGCAACGAACGCGACGAACGCGACGAACGCGACGAAAGCGACGAAAGCGACGAAAACGACAAACGCGACAAACGCGATAAACGCGACAAACGCGATAAACGCGACAAACGCCAAGGCCAAAAAACGCAAGCCGGCACCCAAACAACGGGGGGCGGCTGTGTTTATCAAGCCGGCGAAAGACCGCACATACTCCGACATAGTACGGAAAATACGGACGACGGTGGATCCGACGAAGAGTCACGTGCAGGTGACGACTCTGAGGAAAACCAAAGACGGTCGGTGTCTGCTAAAGATTCAGACCAATAAGGACGGACGGGAAAACTTCCAGCGCGCTCTGCAGGAAGCGGTCGGGGACACGGGCAGCGTGAGAACCACGATCTCCAGGACTCAACTGGAGATCATGGACCTCGACTGCGTCACGACTGAGGACGATATAAGACGAACACTAGGACGAGAAACAGGACGAGACGCGGACTTCGGCGTCCACATCTTCGGTCCGAACCGGTACGAGGAGTACATGGCGGTGTGCGAGCTCGAACCGCACGAGGCCGCGGTGCTCCTCGGCCGGGGTCGGATCGGGATCGGATGGATGCGTTGCCGCATCCGAGAACGAGTGACAGTGCAGAAATGCTTCAGGTGTCTGGGGTACGGACACAAAAGGGCAAACTGCACGAACACGGACCGGACCAAAAGCTGCAGGAAATGCGGCGAGACGGGACATTACGCAACGGACTGCACAAATAGACCAGCCTGCCCCCTGTGCACTGAGGCGGGGCACGAGGACGCGGCGCACATCGCGGGATCCGGGAAGTGTGGGGTGTTTCGGGCTGCGCTGGAGGAGTGCAGGAGACAGGCAGGACGACGGACAGGGTAATCCAGGGAAACCTGAACCGTAGCAGGACAGCAGACATGCTACTGCCTCAGATAGCCGACGAACACGACGCGGACATCCTGATACTGTGCGAACCTTACAGAGGAAGGACAGCACAGACATGGATAACGAACGAGACCGAGACAACAGCTATCTGGGTGAGGGGCGCTGCCCGATCTCGGATGACTAACCGCGGTGTGGGCGACGATTACGTCTGGGCTAAGGTCGGCGCTGTCACTTACGTCAGCGTCTACCTGACCCCCAACTGCACCGCGGCGGAGTTCGAGAGAAAGGTGGAACTCCTCGAGGACGGAATCAGGGATCTGCCCGGAGACGTCGTGGTTGCGGGGGACCTCAACGCGAGGGCGATCGAGTGGGGAATGACAGCAACAAACAAACGAGGACGGCTGCTACTGGAAATGGCTGCGAGGCTAGATCTGGTCGTAGCAAACACAGGAAACGTACCGACGTACAGACGGCCAGGGTTTGGAGACTCCATTCCTGACGTAACAATGACATCGGACAGAGTCCTGTCACAGGTGAGGCGATGGCGGGTGATCGATGACTATACGGCCAGCGATCACCAGTACATAGCTTTCGAAGTGGCAGGTTCGACAACAACGACACGGACTAGGATCCAGCGTCCCCCGCGGTGGAACTTAAACAAACTCGACGCACGGAAGTTTTCGGAGGAATTGGTGGCAGCACCAGCCCCGATAACACAAATTCCCCCGGAGCTGATTGGCCGGCAAAGGGCGGACGAGACGGCCAAACTTACAGAACGGCTATGTAATAGCACTATGCCAAAACGACGAAACGGACAAAACAGACAGGCACAGTACTGGTGGACGGACGAGATAGCCGAACTCCGCAGAATCTGCTTGGCAAACAGACGACTTGTCACAAGGGCTGGCGGAAGACCCGAAAGGGAAAACCTCCAAGCCGCTTACAAGACAGCGCGGAAGTTACTGACGAAGGCTATCAGGGACAGCAAGACGCGATGCTGGAAGAAACTCTGCGAGGAGGTGGACCGCGACCCCTGGGGAACTGGTTACAAGATTGTGACCGGCAAACTAGGAGCACGAGCTCCGCCAGAACTCAAAGACGCTGAAACCGCACGACGGATCGTCGACGGACTATTCCCGACACACCCGATACGTACGGACGACACTGACGGCACGGAGGCACCGGCAGCCCCTATCTCCACCGCGGAGGAGCTCACTAGAGCAACCAACTCGATGAAGACTAGAAAGGCACCGAGGCCGGACGGAGTACCGGGCGAGATTATCCGGCTGATGGTCAACCTGAGGCCCGAGATATTTCTCGACCTGTACAACGCGTGCTTGACAACGGGAACTTTCAGTGACCGGTGGAAGGTGGCGAGGCTGGTACTTATCCCCAAGGGTAAAGGCGACCCTGGCACGCCGTCGGCCTACCGGCCGCTGAGCTTACTCGACACGACAGGGAAACTTTACGAACGATTACTGAGACCCAGACTCACAGACGCGATACAAGCCGGAGGTGGCCTCTCGGACCATCAATTCGGCTTCAGAAGGGGTCGATCAACGATTGGAGCGATCCAAAAAGTGGTTGATACCTTCAGGGACACGGACAGACATTGCCACGCGGCGCGACCAATCGTGCTCATGGCGACGCTAGACATCAGGAACGCCTTCAACTCGGCTAGGTGGGTGGACATTCTGGAGGCGCTGAGAGGCGGCTTCGGGATTCCACCGTACTTGGTCCGGGTGGTGGAGGATTACCTGAGAGACCGACGTATCACGTACGAAACAACGGAAGGACAGGTTACGAGACAAATCACTGCGGGGGTCGCGCAGGGATCTATACTCGGACCAGACTTCTGGAACGGAGTGTACGACAGCCTGCTCAGACTGGAGCTCCCGCTCGGCGTTCTACTCGTCGCTTACGCTGATGACGTGGCGGCAGTGATCGTTGAGCGGACTCCAGACCTGGCGCAGCTTAAGCTGAACCAAACAATGAGACGCATCGACCGATGGATGACTGACCACGGACTGCAACTCGCAACAGAAAAGACAGAACTGATTTCCCTTACAAGGAAACCGATACAGACGACACTACCCATGAGGGTTGGGACAGACGAAATCGGGACCAAAGGAGAAGTCAAGTATCTGGGGGTGACCCTAGATACGAAACTGACCTTCTGGCCCCATATACAAAGGACAGCCCGGAAGGCGGCCGAGAGGATAGCATCCTTAATCCGCTTGATGGCAAACACGACGGGACCGAGACCGGGGAAACGACGACTACTAATGTCGACGGCCCACTCGATCCTGCTATACGGCGCGGAGATCTGGGCAGACGCCCTGAAGACTAAGAAGTACTGCCACGCGATGACGACAGTACAGAGACAGGGTGCGCTGAGGATCGCCTGCTCCTACCGGACTGTCTCTGCACAAGCTGTCCTGGTGGTGGCGGGCGTAATTCCCGTGGACCTTCTGGCGTTTGAGCGCAGGAGGATACACGGGAGGAGCGCGGACACGAGACGGCAGGATGCGGCAACCACTGAAAGAAACAGGACAATACAGGCTTGGCAACAACGCTGGACAGAAGGAGCTACAGGCAACTGGACGAGACGTCTGATAAAGGACCTGAGACCGTGGCTTGAAAGGGAGTTCGGGGACGTAAACTTTTACGTCACCCAGCTCCTAACAGGGCACGGTTACTTTAGACGGTACCTTTACAGGATGAACAAAGTACAGACGCCGGACTGCAAATACTGCGGACACGAACAGGACGACGCGGAACACACATTCTTTGAATGTGACCGCTGGTCAGCACTTAGACGGAGACTGGAGACGACCGTTGGACACATCACTGCAGACAATATTGTCGAGGTGATGCTCCACACAACAGAGTGGTGGCAGCTAGTCGCCACCTACACAGAGACGATACTGAGACGAAAAAACGCAGACGGCTGCCTCAAATGACAGAGCAGACGGACTGACGTGAGACGAAACGGATAAACAGAACGAACAGACGTACACAGACAGTTCCCCCAACCAGAAGTAATATTAACATAGTTCCTGGTTGGGGGGGTATCGAAAGGAGAAGGCGGTTTAGTGGGTAGGCTACGGGAGTCCCACATATCCACCAGCTGGGCTGGTGGAATCCGTAACCTGGATTCCGCAACTTCTGTTTTCCTTTACGGTACCCGCAAGGGTACCGTAAAGGAAAAAAAAAAAAAAAAAAAAAAAAAAAAAAAAAAAAATAATAATAATAATAATAATAATAATAATAATAATAATAATTGGCCCAGGACCAGGACCAGGACAAAACAAGGACAAAGACAAAAAACACGGACAGGACAATACTCAGCCTGATGAGACGCGACAGGGCGGACAGCGAATCGAGCGTGGGGAGCGCGGCAAGCTACTCCTCCGCCATCGAGAGCGACTATCCAAACCTAGCACCACAAACAGGACAGACGGAGAATACAAAACCACACAACACCACACTGAAACGAGACGAAATGGACGTAACAGAGCTACTAAAGCTCATACAGCGGACCGCGACAAAAATGGCCGAGGCAGCGGCCATACAAAAAAAATATGAACATGACGGTGAAAAACGGCATCAAAACCATCCTCGAGGCAGCAGACGTTGCGCTGAATAAGCGTAGCAATACTGCCCCGAGGGAATGCACGACAGACACGGAGACGGAAATGGAGACGAAAAGACAGGAAACGCCACGGACGAAACGTAAACGGGAGACGACCGGGACCACTCCGGAGACCTCACAGAAGAGGGCTCCGACTGCGGAACCGGCTGCCTCCTGGCAAACGGTCACAAACAAGAAGACAAAAAAGACAGAACAGAAAAAGAGAACAAACGAGACGGACGCTGACGCTCAGAAAGACAGGCGCAGACCGGCCCCCAAACACCGGGGGACGGCTGTCCTAGTCAAACCAGAGAACGACAAATCGTACTCCGACATAGTACGCAAAATAAGAGCGACGGTCGACCCGACGAAGAGTCACGTACAGGTGACAACTCTGAGGAAGACAAAGAACGGACTGTGTCTTTTAAAGATACAGACCAACGCGGACGGACGAGAGGACTTCAGACGCGCACTACAAGACGCGATCGGAGACGCGGGCAGCGTCAGGGCTGCGACCTCCAAGATACAATTGGAGATCATGGACCTGGACTGCGTGGCGACCGAAGACGACGTCAGACAGGCACTGCAACGAGAGACAGGACGAGACGCTAACTTCGGAGTCCATATTTTCGGCCCGAACCGGGCCGAGCAGTACATGGCCGTATGCGACTTAGAGCCGCAGGAAGCGGAGGCGCTGCTTGGCCGGGGTCGGATCGCCATTGGATGGGTGCGATGCCGCGTCCGAAAACGACTGACAGTGACGAGATGCTACAGGTGCCTAGGTTACGGACACACTAAAGCAAACTGCAAAGGTCAGGACCGCACACAGAACTGCAGAAAATGCGGCCAAACGGGACATCACGCGACAGACTGCAAAAACAAGCCGACTTGTCCCCTGTGCAGCGAGGCGGGGCACGAGGACGTGGGGCACCTCGCGGGTTCCGGGAGGTGCGCTGAGTTCCGGGCTGCGCTGGGGGAGTGCAGGAGACAAGCGGGACGACGGACCGAATAATCCAGGGAAACCTGAACCGAAGTAGGACAGCAGACATGCTACTACCACAGATAGCAGACGAACACGACGCCGACATACTTATACTGTGCGAACCGTACAGGAGACGGCAGACACAGTACTGGATCACGAACGACGCTGAGACGGTCGCTATCTGGGTGAGGGGCGCTGCCCGATCTCGGATAACCGATCGCGGCGTGGGGCAGGACTACGTCTGGGTCAGAGTGGGCCCTGTCACTTATGTCAGTGTCTACCTGACCCCGAACTGCGCCGTAGTGGAGTTCGAGAGAAAGGTCGCGACCCTCGAGGACGGGATAAGGGCGCTGCCCGGGGACGTTGTGGTTGCGGGGGACCTCAACGCGAGAGCGGTCGACTGGGGCATGACAGTGACGAACAAACGGGGACGGCTGCTGCTGGAGATGGCCGCAAGGCTAGACTTAGTGGTAGCAAATACAGGAAATACGCCGACGTACAGACGACCGGGATACGGAGACTCCATTCCAGATGTAACGATGACCTCGGACAGACTATTTCCGCAGGTGGGTCGGTGGCGGGTTGTCGAAGACTATACGGCCAGCGACCACCAGTACATCGCCTTCGAGATTGCGGGACAGACAGTAACGACACGGAATAGGACTCGACACCGCCCGCGGTGGAACACGAACAAACTCGACGTAAGAAGGTTCTCGGAAGAACTGGCGCTAGCGCCAGCTCCGATTACCAACATTCCCCCAGGGCTGACTGGCCGGCCCCGGGCGGAAAGACTAGCGGACGAGACGGCCAAGCTGACAGAGCGGCTGTGCAACAGCACAATGCCGAAAAAACACTACAGACGCGACAGACCGTCACAATACTGGTGGACCGACGAGATAGCCGAACTGCGGAAAGGATGCCTCGCAACACGAAGACGAATGACAAGGGCCAGAGGCAGACCCGAAAGGGAAGCCCTACAGGCCATATACACTACGGAACGAAAGCGACTGACGAACGCAATACGGGACAGCAAGGCGAAGTGCTGGAAGACGCTCTGCGAGGAGGTGGACCACGACCCCTGGGGTACCGGCTACAAGATTGTAACCGGTAAACTAGGGGCCCGCGTATCGCCGGAACTCAAAGATGCGGAAACCACGCGACGCATTGTGGACGGACTTTTTCCGACACACACGACGCGAACGGACGCAACAGACGCCGACGGGACGGAGGCAATAACCCCCTTCACTGCGGAGGAACTCACCAGAGCAGCCAACGCGGTGAAGGCTGGCAAAGCGCCAGGGCCCGACGGGGTACCGGGAGAGGTTATCCGGCTGATGGTCAAACTGAGGCCGGACATACTCCTCGACCTGTACAACGCGTGCCTACAGACAGGGACTTTCAGCGATCGGTGGAAAGAGGCGAGGCTGGTCCTTATCCCCAAGGGTAAGGGCGACCCCAGCACGCCTTCGGCCTACCGGCCGCTGAGCTTACTGGACACGACAGGTAAACTGTACGAACAACTACTCAGACCGAGACTGACAGACGCGATAGTGACTGGAGGAGGCCTCTCGAACCAGCAGTTCGGTTTCAGGAAGGGCCGATCGACGATCGGAGCAATCCAGAAAGTCGTCGACACCTTTCGGGACACAGACAGATTCTGCCACGCAGCGCGACCTATCGTATTGCTGGCAACATTAGACGTCAGGAATGCCTTCAATTCGGCCAGGTGGGTGGATATCCTGTGGGCGCTCAGAAACGCCTTCGGGGTCCCACCCTACTTGCTCCGGGTGGTGGAGGATTACCTGCGTAACCGACGACTGACGTACGAGACAACGGAAGGACAGGTTACAAAACAGATCACCGCGGGGGTGGCCCAAGGATCCATCCTTGGGCCAGACTTTTGGAATGGAGTCTATGACAGCCTGCTCAGACTGGAACTTCCCCTCGGCGTTTCCCTCGTCGCATACGCCGACGACGTGGCGGCGGCGATCGTCGAGCGGACTCCAGAACAGGCGCAGTTAAAGCTGAACCAGACTATGAGACGGGTAGGACGTTGGATGACAGACCACGGACTGCAACTCGCTACAGAAAAGACAGAACTGCTCTTCCTCACAAGGAAACGCATTCAGACGAGACTGCTCATGAGGGTTGGGACGGAAGACATCGAGACCAAGGGGGAAGTCAAGTACCTGGGGGTGACCCTAGACACGAAGATGACCTTCTGGCCTCACATACAAAAGACGGCTCAGAAGGCGGCCGAAAGGATAACATCCCTAAGCCGCCTGATGGCAAACACGAACGGACCGAGACCGGGAAAACGGAGACTGTTGATGTCGACCGCTCACTCGATCCTCCTTTACGGAGCGGAGGTGTGGGCAGATTCCCTTACGACGAAAAAATACTGCCACGCGATGATGACGGTACAGAGACAGAGCGCGCTGAGGATCGCCTGCTCCTACCGGACGGTCTCCGCGCAGGCTGTGCTGGTGGTAGCGGGCGTGATCCCCATAGATCTTCTTGCATTCGAGCGCAAGAGGATCTACGGAAGAAGCGCCGACATCGGACGACAGGATGCGGCAACGACAGAGCGAGACAGGACGATGCGCACATGGCAACAGCGCTGGACGGAAGACACCACAAACGGAAACTGGACAAGACGCCTAATAAAGGACGTGAGACCGTGGACCGACCGGGAGTTTGGAGACGTGAATTTTTACGTCACCCAATTCCTGACAGGACACGGATACTTTAGACAGTACCTGTACAGAATGAACAAAGTACGGACACCGGACTGCACATACTGTGGACACGAACGAGACGACGTGGAACATACGTTTTTCGTATGCGACCAATGGACAGATCTCAGACAGAGACTAGAAACGACCGTCGGAGCTATCACTCCTGATAATATCGTGGATGTGATGCTCCGCGGAAGCGACTGGTGGCTACAAGTAGCCACATACGTAGAGACGATACTGAGACGGAAAAACGCGGACGGCTGCCTGACATGACGGACGCGATGTAAAATACACGAAAACACGGACAGAAACCCCCAGTTCAGAAGTAATACTAACGTAGTCCCTGACTGGGGGGTGACGCGAAGGACAACGCGGACAGAAGTGGTTTTCCCACACCTGATCAAAAATTTACCTGTTTTATTTTTGGCCAGGGGCGGGGGGGTTTAGCTGGTAGGCTTCTTGTGGAAACCGGTGTCGAGTGGGAGGTACAACCCCTCGCTCGACCCAACGAAGCGAGATGAGAGTCCAGCACACGGGCGTGGACGTTCCTCCTGGTGTTAAGGGGCAACCCCTAACTCCGGGCGTAGCGAAGACGCCTAGGTCTATAAAAGATTCGCCCTATCCTTTTACCACGATAAAAAAAAAAAAAAAAATAATAATAATAATAAAAATAATAATAATAATAATAATAAAAATAATAAAAATAATAATAATAAAAATAATAAAAATAAAAATAATAATAAGAAGCCCGTGTCGGGTTGCTGGTCCCGCATCGGGCGCCTCCCCAGGTGGCGGATAGGGGGATGCCTTCCAGACATGGATGGTACCGAAATACTCGGGGTGGACCAAAATCAGCCTACACATACAGATACACAAGATACAACACACACGCACGAGCACGTCCGAGTGGCACACCGGTGATGCGAATGACCAGGGACCCAATAAATGGGATACCCTGAAAAGCGAATGGTCGGGGTCCCCTATAAACGGGGTCCAACCGAAAACGAATGCGCGGGGGCTCTATAAACGGGCTGCCCCAGTGTGAATGAATCGGCGAACGCCACAATAGCGGACACTCACAAACACGAGCATTAAACACTACCTCAGGGGCCGTGCAATGTTCCGACACGGTACGGGAGGTCGCGATCCCGAGAGACCCGTAGCATTCAGGAACAACAATGATGAGATGCACAAGCAAAAACAGGAGCTACCTCAGGTGGTACCCCCTACGCAGGGGCAATCCACCCTGGGTTCCGATCGGGTGAAAGCCCCGGTGGCCCATGGCAGCGGCACGAATTCTGAGGGCCGCAAATTGTGCACTGAATCGACGACGATGAAGACGAGGACGACGGACAGAAAACAATTGACAGGAAGCAAGACACTCCTGGGAGTACTATGACGGGAGAGGACGGTGAGCGCGTCGAGCGCAGGAAGCGCATCGAGCCTCATCTCCACAATCGACAGCGACGACAGACACACATACTTAAGAACGGGACAGACAGAGTACACAAATACCAACGGTACGACATTACAACGGAACGAACGAGATCTAACGGAACTACTTGAACTAATAAGGACGACAGCAACAAAAATGGCCGAGGCAGCGGCAGTTCAGAAAAACATGAACATGACTGTCAAGACAGGAATTAAGACGATCCTCGAGGCGGCCGACGCCGCGCTTGCTCAGCGCGGCGAGGCAGTCTCGGGAGGGCAGACAAAGGACGACGAAACTACAGAGACAGACACGGAGACGAAAAAACTGGAAACGCCACGGACGAAACGAAAACGGGAGACGACAGGGACCACCCCGGAGACCTCACAGAAGAGAACTCCGAGAGCGGTGGCGGCTGCCCCTTGGCAGACGGTAACAAAAAAGAAGACGAAAACGACAGAACGGAAAAATAGGACAAACGAGACGGACGCGAACGCCCGGACTGACAGGCACAGACCGATCCCGAAACAACGGGGGTTGGCGGTCCTCGTCAAGCCTGGAAAAGACAGAACGTATTCCGACATTGTACGAAAAATAAGGGAGACAGTGGACCCGGCGAAAAACAACGTCGAGGTGAAGACTGTCAGAAAGACGAAGGACGGACTGTGTCTCATAAAGTTGCAGTCCAACACGGACGGACGTGACGACTTTCGACGCGCGCTCCAGGAAGCGGTCGGCAACGACGGCAGCGTCAAATCTATGATCTCCCGGGTTCAAGTGGAGATCATGGACCTGGATTGCGTCGTGACGAAAGACGACGTGACACAGGCACTGAGACGAGAGTCAGGACGGGACGGGGACTTCGGCGTCCACATCTTCGGTCCGAACCGGGCCGAGCAGTACATGGCGGTCTGCGACCTCGAATCGCAGGAGGCCGACGCGTTGCTCGGACGGGCTCGGATCGGGATCGGATGGGTCCACTGCCGCGTCCGAAAGAGACTGACGGTAACGAAGTGTCACAAGTGCCTAGGGTACGGACACACTAAGGCAAATTGTGAAGGAAAGGACAGGACCAAAAGCTGCAGGAAATGCGGCGAGACTGGACACTACGCGACGGACTGCAAAAACAGACCGGCCTGTCCTCTGTGCGCCGAGGCGGGGCACGCGGACGCAGCGCACCTACCGGGATCCGGGAAGTGCGCGGTGTTTCGGGCTGCGCTGGAGGAGTGCAAGAGGCAGACCGGACGACGGACAGCGTAATTCAGGGAAACCTGAACCGCAGCAGGACAGCTGACATGCTACTGCCCCAGATAGCAGACGAACACGACGCCAACATACTGATACTGTGCGAACCATACAGAAAACGAACGACACAGACGTGGATCACGAACGACGCTGAGACGGTCGCTATCTGGGTGAGGGGCGCTGCCCGATCTCGGATAACCGATCGCGGCGTGGGGGAGGTCTACGTCTGGGTCAGAGTGGGCCCTGTCACTTATGTCAGTGTCTACCTGACCCCGAACTGCGCCGTAGCGGAGTTCGAGAGAAAGGTCGCGACCCTCGAGGACGGGATAAGGGAGCTGCCCGGGGACGTTGTGGTTGCGGGGGACCTCAACGCGAGAGCGGTCGACTGGGGCATGACAGTGACGAACAAACGGGGACGGCTGCTGCTGGAGATGGCCGCAAGGCTAGACTTAGTGGTAGCAAATACAGGAAATACGCCGACGTACAGACGACCGGGATACGGAGACTCCATTCCAGATGTAACGATGACCTCGGACAGACTATTTCCGCAGGTGGGTCGGTGGCGGGTGGTCGAAGACTATACGGCCAGCGACCACCAGTACATCGCCTTCGAGATTGCGGGACAGACAGTAACGACACGGAATAGGACTCGACACCGCCCGTGGTGGAACACGAACAAACTCGACGTACGAAGGTTCTCGGAAGAACTGGCGCTAGCGCCGGCTCCGATTACCAACGTTCCCCCAGGGCTGACTGGCCGGCCCCGGGCGGAAAGACTAGCGGAAGAGACGGCCAAGCTGACGGAGCGGCTGTGCAACAGCACAATGCCGAAAAAACACTACAGACGCGACAGACCGTCACAATACTGGTGGACCGACGAGATAGCCGAACTGTGGAAAGGATGCCTCGCAACACGAAGACGAATGACAAGGGCCAGAGGCAGACCCGAAAGGGAAGCCCTACAGGCCATATACACTACGGAACGAAAGCGACTGACGAACGCAATACGGGACAGCAAGGCGAAGTGCTGGAAGACGCTCTGCGAGGAGGTGGACCACGACCCCTGGGGTACCGGCTACAAGATTGTAACCGGTAAACTAGGGGCCCGCGTATCGCCGGAACTCAAAGATGCGGAAACCACGCGACGCATTGTGGACGGACTTTTTCCGACACACACGACGCGAACGGACGCAACAGACGCCGACGGGACGGAGGCAATAACCCCCTTCACTGCGGAGGAACTCACCAGAGCAACCAACGCGGTGAAGGCTGGCAAAGCGCCAGGGCCCGACGGGGTACCGGGAGAGGTTATCCGGCTGATGGTCAAACTGAGGCCGGACATACTCCTCGACCTGTACAACGCGTGCCTACAGACAGGGACTTTCAGCGATCGGTGGAAAGAGGCGAGGCTGGTCCTTATCCCCAAGGGTAAGGGCGACCCCAGCACGCCTTCGGCCTACCGGCCGCTGAGCTTACTGGACACGACAGGTAAACTGTACGAACAACTACTCAGACCGAGACTGACAGACGCGATAGTGACTGGAGGAGGCCTCTCGAACCAGCAGTTCGGTTTCAGGAAGGGCCGATCGACGATCGGAGCAATCCAGAAAGTCGTCGACACCTTTCGGGACACAGACAGATTCTGCCACGCAGCGCGACCTATCGTATTGCTGGCGACATTAGACGTCAGGAATGCCTTCAATTCGGCCAGGTGGGTGGATATCCTGTGGGCGCTCAAAAACGCCTTCGGGGTCCCACCCTACTTGCTCCGGGTGGTGGAGGATTACCTGCGTAACCGACGACTGACGTACGAGACAACGGAAGGACAGGTTACAAAACAGATCACCGCGGGGGTGGCCCAAGGATCCATCCTTGGGCCAGACTTTTGGAATGGAGTCTATGACAGCCTGCTCAGACTGGAACTTCCCCTCGGCGTTTCCCTCGTCGCATACGCCGACGACGTGGCGGCGGCGATCGTCGAGCGGACTCCAGAACAGGCGCAGTTAAAGCTGAACCAGACTATGAGACGAGTAGGACGTTGGATGACAGACCACGGACTGCAACTCGCTACAGAAAAGACAGAACTGCTCTTCCTCACAAGGAAACGCATTCAGACGAGACTGCTCATGAGGGTTGGGACGGAAGACATCGAGACCAAGGGGGAAGTCAAGTACCTGGGGGTGACCCTAGACACGAAGATGACCTTCTGGCCTCACATACAAAAGACGGCTCAGAAGGCGGCCGAAAGGATAACATCCCTAAGCCGCCTGATGGCAAACACGAACGGACCGAGACCGGGAAAACGGAGACTGTTGATGTCGACCGCTCACTCGATCCTCCTTTACGGAGCGGAGGTGTGGGCAGATTCCCTTACGACGAAAAAATACTGCCACGCGATGATGACGGTACAGAGACAGAGCGCGCTGAGGATCGCCTGCTCCTACCGGACGGTCTCCGCGCAGGCTGTGCTGGTGGTAGCGGGCGTGATCCCCATAGATCTTCTTGCATTCGAGCGCAAGAGGATCTACGGAAGAAGCGCCGACATCGGACGACAGGATGCGGCAACGACAGAGCGAGACAGGACGATGCGCACATGGCAACAGCGCTGGACGGAAGACACCACAAACGGAAACTGGACAAGACGCCTAATAAAGGACGTGAGACCGTGGACCGACCGGGAGTTTGGAGACGTGAATTTTTACGTCACCCAATTCCTGACAGGACACGGATACTTTAGACAGTTCCTGTACAGAATGAACAAAGTACGGACACCGGACTGCACATACTGTGGACACGAACGAGACGACGTGGAACATACGTTTTTCGTATGCGACCAATGGACAGATCTCAGACAGAGACTAGAAACGACCGTCGGAGCTATCACTCCTGATAATATCGTGGATGTGATGCTCCGCGGAAGCGACTGGTGGCTACAAGTAGCCACATACGTAGAGACGATACTGAGACGGAAAAACGCGGACGGCTGCCTGACATGACGGACGCGATGTAAAATACACGAAAACACGGACAGAAACCCCCAGTTCAGAAGTAATACTAACGTAGTCCCTGACTGGGGGGTGACGCGAAGGACAACGCGGACAGAAGTGGTTTTCCCACACCTGATCAAAAATTTACCTGTTTTATTTTTGGCCAGGGGCGGGGGGGTTTAGCTGGTAGGCTTCTTGTGGAAACCGGTGTCGAGTGGGAGGTACAACCCCTCGCTCGACCCAACGAAGCGAGATGAGAGTCCAGCACACGGGCGTGGACGTTCCTCCTGGTGTTAAGGGGCAACCCCTAACTCCGGGCGTAGCGAAGACGCCTAGGTCTATAAAAGATTCGCCCTATCCTTTTACCACGATAAAAAAAAAAAAAAATAATAATAATAATAATAATAATAATAATAATAATAATAATACAGAAACGGATACGAAAAGACAAGAAACGCCACGGACGAAACGTAAACGGGAGACGACCGGGTCCACTCCGGAGACCTCACAGAAGAGGGCTCCGAGTGGGGAAACGGCCGCACCCTGGCAAACAATTACAACAAAGAAGAAGAAAAAGACAGAACAGAAAAAGAAAACAAACGAGACGGACACCGACGCCCAGGAAGACAGACGCAAACCAGCCCCCAAACACCGGGGGACGGCTGTACTTGTCAAGCCTGGAGACGACACGACGTACTCAGATATAGTACGAAAAATACGAGCGACGGTCGACCCGACGAAGAGTCACGTGCAGGTGACGACATTAAGGAAGACAAAGACTGGCTTGTGTCTAATAAAGATACAAGCCAACACGAACGGACGCGAAGAATTTCAACGTGCGCTCCAGGAAGCTGTCGGGGACGCAGGGAGCGTTAAGACCACGACCTCCAGGGTCCAACTGGAGATCCTGGACCTGGATTGCGCTACGACGAAAGAAGACGTGATACAGTCACTGAGACGCGAGACAGGACGCGACGCGGACTTCGGCGTCCACATATTCGGCCCGAACCGGGCCGAGCGGTACATGGCGGTGTGCGACCTAGAATCGCACGAAGCCAGGTTGCTGCTCGACCGCGGCCGGATCGGGATCGGATGGGTGCGATGCCGTCTCCGAAAACGGCTGACAGTGACGAAATGTTACAAATGCCTAGGCTACGGACACACGAAGGAGGACTGTAAGAACGAGGATCGGACAAAGTGCTGCAGGAAATGCGGTGAAACGGGACATTACGCGACGGACTGTAAAAACAGACCGGCTTGCCCTCTGTGTACCATGGCGGGACACGGAGACGTCGGACACCTTGCGGGATCCGGGAGATGTGCCGAGTTCCGGGCTGCGCTGGGGGAGTGCAGGAGGCAAGCCAAACAACGGAAAGAATAATTCAGGGAAACCTGAACCGGAGCAGGACAGCAGACATGCTACTGCCCCAGATAGCAGACGAATACGACGCTAATATCCTGATACTGTGCGAACCGTACAGGAGACGGCAGACACAGTACTGGATCACGAACGAAACTGAGACAGCTGCTATCTGGGTGAGGGGCGCTGCCCGATTTCGGATAACCGACCGTGGCGCAGGAGACGACTACGTCTGGGCGAAGGTCGGCGCTGTCACTTACGTCAGTGTCTACCTGACCCCAAACTGCGCCGCGGCGGAATTCGAGAGAAAGGTGGCACTCCTCGAGGACGGAATCAGGGATCTGTCCGGAGATGTCGTGATCGCGGGGGACTTCAACGCGAGGGCGATCGAGTGGGGCATGACAGAAACGAACAAACGGGGACGACTACTACTGGAGATGGCCGCAAGGCTAGACCTCGTAGTGGTAAATACGGGGAATGTACCGACATACAGACGACCAGGATACGGGGAATCTATACCGGACGTTACGATAACGTCAGAACGACTGTTGCCACTGATAAGGGGATGGCGGGTGATCGAGGACTACACGGCCAGCGATCATCAGTACATTGCTTTTGAAGTGGCAGTACAGACGACGACAACGCGAACGAGAGTTCGACAAACCCCGCGGTGGAATACGAACAAACTCGACGTACAAAAGTTTGCGGAGAAACTGGCGGCAGCGCCGGCTCCGAGCACAAACGTTCCCCCGGAGCTGACCGGTCGGCAAAGGGCGGAAAGACTGGCAGACGAGACGGCTAAGCTGATGGAGCGGCTGTGCAACAGCACAATGCCGAAACGACAGAACAGACAAAACAGACAACCACAGTACTGGTGGACGGACGAGATAGCCGAACTGCGGAAAAGGTGCCTCGCCAACCGAAGACGGGTCACCAGGGCCGGCGGGAGACCTGAAAGGGAATCCCTTCAAAAGGCATACAGGACGGAACGAAAAAGACTGACGAACGCTATTAGAGACAGCAAGGCGCGATGCTGGAAGAAGCTCTGCGAGGAGGTGGACCGCGACCCGTGGGGAACCGGTTACAAGATCGTAACCGGTAAACTGGGGGCCCGGGCTCCGCCGGAACTCAAAGACGCGGAAACCACACGACGGATCGTCGACGGACTGTTCCCGACACACCCGATACGCACGGACGTAACGAACGACAATGAAACTTCGGCGGTCCCCGTCTTCACGGCGGAGGAGCTCACCAGAGCAGCCAACGCCGTGAAGACGGGTAAAGCGCCAGGACCCGACGGAGTACCGGGAGAGATCATCCGGCTGATGGCTAGCCAGAGGCCGGAGATACTTCTCGACCTGTACAATACGTGCTTGACGACAGGGACCTTCAGCGACCGCTGGAAGACGGCGAAGCTGGTCCTCATCCCAAAGGGGAAGGGTGACCCCAGTGCGCCGTCGGCCTACCGGCCGCTGAGCTTACTGGACACGACAGGGAAACTGTACGAACGGCTACTCAGACCAAGATTGACGGACGCGATACAGAACGGTGGAGGCCTCTCAGACCAGCAGTTCGGCTTCAGGAAGGGTCGATCAACCATCGGAGCAATCCAGAGGGTGGTCGACTCCTTCCGAGACACAGACAGACACTGCCACGCAGCGCGGCCCATCGTGCTGCTGGCGACACTGGACGTCAGGAACGCCTTCAACTCGGCCAGGTGGGTCGACATCCTGGGGGCGCTCAGAGGCGGCTACAGGATTCCGACGTACCTGCTCCGGGTAGTGGAGGATTACCTGCGAAACCGACGAATTACATACGAAACAACAGAGGGACAGATGACGAGACAAATTACCGCGGGGGTGGCCCAAGGATCCATACTTGGACCGGACTTCTGGAACGGACTCTACGACGGCCTGCTCAGACTGGAGCTTCCGCTCGGCGTACTCCTCGTCGCATACGCCGATGACGTAGCGGCGGTGATCGTCGAGCGCTCTCCAGAACTGGCGCAGTACAAATTGAACCAGACGATGAGACGGGTCGGACGATGGATGACTGACCACGGACTACAACTAGCGACGGAGAAGACAGAACTGCTTTTCCTCACGAGGAAACGCATACAGACGCTATTACCGATGAAGGTCGGGACGGACGACAACGAGACCAGAGGGGACGTCAAGTATCTGGGGGTGACCCTAGATACAAAGATGACCTTCTGGCCTCACATACAAAGGACAGCTCAGAAGGCGGCCGAAAGGATAGCATCCTTAAGCCGCCTGATGGCAAATACGAACGGACCGAGACCGGGGAAACGGAGACTATTAATGTCAACGGCCCACTCGATTCTGCTGTACGGCGCGGAGATCTGGGCAGACTCCCTGAAGACAAAAAAATACTGCCACGCAATGATGGCAGTACAAAGACAGAGCGCGCTGAGGATCGCTTGCTCCTACCGGACCGTCTCTGCACAGGCTGTTCTGGTGATAGCGGGCGTGATTCCCATAGACCTCCTCGCTTTCGAGCGCAGGAGGATCTATGGTAAGAGCGCAGATACAAGACGACAGGACGCGGCATCGACAGAAAGAGACAGGACGCTACAGATGTGGCAACAACGATGGACAGAAGAAACGACAGGAAACTGGACGAGACGACTGATAAAGGACCTGAGACTGTGGCTCCGTCGGGATTTTGGAGACGTAAACTTTTACGTCACTCAATTCCTGACGGGACACGGTTACTTTAGACGGTACCTACATAAAATGAACAGAGTACGAACACCGGACTGTACATACTGTGGACACGAACGAGACGACGCGGAACACACCTTCTTCAGATGTGACCGTTGGACAAGACTGCGACAAGAAACAGAAACGGCGGTCGGAAGCATCACACCGGACAACATCGTCGAGGTGATGCTCCACGGAAACGACCAATGGCAAAACATCGCCACATACATAGAGACAATACTGAGACGTAAAAACGCGGACGGCTGCCTGACTTGACAGACCAGACGCGACAAAGAAAACAGAAACAGAACGCACGCACAACATGACAAGACAAACACAGACAGACCCCCCGATCAGAAGTAATATTAACATAGTTCCTGGTCGGGGGAGGACGGAAAGGAGAGGGCGGTTTAGTGGGTAGGCCAATCGGGAGTCCCACATATCCAACAGCTTGGCTGGTGTGAATCCGTAACTAGGATTCCGCAACTCATTTTAAAAAAAAAAAAAAAAAAAAAAAAAAAATAATAATAATAATAATAATAATAATAATAATAATAATAATAAAAATAAAAATAAAAATAAATATTAATAATAATAATAATAAAACACAAAACAAAGAAAGAGGAAAAATAATAATAATAACCATAGAGGATAATCTTATTGCTTAACAAGTTATTAGACTAGGATAAGAAAACAAAGAAAAAAAAAAACAAACTTTAAATAGATGAAGCAAGGATAACCCTAGGAAACTAACATATCAAGTAAGGAAGGAAAAAGGACGGAGGAAGTACGTATCGAACACCAACTACGTTTCGTAATAAACCCCCTAACGCACAAAAATGCAGACTATATGCTGAGAGATTTGCCGCACTCTCAGGGTCATTTTCATCAGCTATATGCATGGAAACCCCTAATAAAGGCTTGAATAATGCTTTTCCCCTGTATAAAGAAAAGGGAGGAAGGAGGAGAAATAGACTAACATTAAAAGGAAAATGAAAAAAAAAAAACAATAAAAAAAAAAAAACACAAAAAAAAACTCTAATCATAAATCAGCATTAATATTATCAATTATCTGTATGTGTTAGTATCACCAACATGTCTCGATGCACGTGTAGGAATGGAAGGCAATACGATAATTTGGGAGTAAGTACAAGGCCCGCCAACTCCGAGAAAATTCTTCCCATCGAAGTAGGAAGGAAGAAACCAGTATGCCTTGTCCCCGGAGCCACCAGGCTCTATTGTTATTAGAAGTTGGCAATACGAATTGATATCGCGAAAAAGGACATCATTCTGTACGTCCCACCAGAGTGGAGGGCTTTAACTCCCGACCGATTGGAGGATTGGGTCAATCAACTACGCGATCGACCTTTCGAAGACATCGTACTGGGAAGAGTTCAATATTTCTGGACCATCGATGTACTTCTGCCTGCACGTCAAGACTATCGGACGGTCCCGATCCACGGCAGAAATGGGTGGCCAAATTTCTTCGAGCCTACACCTGTATGGAACAAACCTCGGCTAACCTACGAAACCGAACACCTATCCATCACGGTGAATCGCAACCCCATTCCGCCCTGTCTGGGCATGGAAAACGTGGTGTGTTATTGGCGCATGCGATTGCCACGGACAGTACAACCACGACGGTACGTCTGGGTACCCCCCGAGTGGAGAAAGCTCACCGACAAGACTCGATCCTTGTGGTCGCGCAGATTAGGCGCTGACCCCGAACAACCTATCGAACTAGGGGGAACACACTATTATTGGGACCGTGATACCATAATTCCTTACGGCCAGAATCCCCATTCAATAGAATACGTGGGGTACGGGAGATATAAGCATCTTGACAACCAGGGGGAGGATGACACCCCACCTCGTAGGTTAATCATCAGGTTTCCATCACCACCCCCCATTTGTACAGAGCAAGGTGATAAAAAGAGCAGCCGTTTGAAGGATAACATCGCTCAACGGGATCTCCCACTCCCAAGAGAGGGAACGGGACCATTTCCAAACCTAACACAAGGATACCTGGAGCCTTTCGACCGACTAACAGAGAACGTATACATGACTCCTTACTCTCTACTCGAGACCGCGGTTTGAGAAAGAGATAGAGAAGGAACGTAAGGAAAAGAAAGGAAACCATCTGAATAAACCTAAAAAAAAAAAATAAAGAAAAAAAACTACCTCATAATATTAAATAAAAAAAAGAGAGAGAGAGAAAAAAAAGGAAAGAAAATCCAGAAATGATATGTATACACATATATATATATCGAGGAAAAAAAAAGAGAAAGAGAGAGGAAATAATTTTATACACCTATAATAAGGACATCATACGACTAATCATCATTAACAAGCTGTGAGATTATTTCCATCTATAAATCCACAGGAGATGGTCCAATACAAGCTAATCATGACGGTCGACAACTCGTACAAAACCCATAGCAGATCGTACTACTGGAGCCCCATCCCAGGAATCTACGTACCTCCCGAATGGAAAGATGTGCCTATCAGCTGTGACGTGCTTTTCCCCGGCTTCGGAATACCGGGGATCGGCTAACCCGTCCAAATATAATGACGCCTCTTTCCACTGTACTTTTTATTCCCCTACTATCGCGTTGGGCGCCAGCACACCGAATCAACCCCGATGTGCGAGGGTTTCCTTACTCTTTCTTATTTACCAATAATATTACGGCTAGCAGGAGGGGTGCACGTTCGGGAACAATAAAAATAATGTAATCTTTCATTTATAAAAATCACAACAATATTCGATTTATTCGACAACAAAAATGCTTTACTACAATTGACTGCTGTCTGTCTTCTCGATAAGACTCGCGAGATTCGGTATCAACTTTCTTACAACAGAATATTTTCTTCTCTCGCCGCTGCGAGCGGAAATCACCCGAGAAATTGCTTGGAAACACCGGGCACGAGCGAGAAAGCCACGGCAACACGTGGACGGCACAATAAAGAACCGAAGATGGTCTGCACTGCGTGCACCTACCTTGATTTCCCTGTCCGTTTTCCTACACGGGTCGTCCTCGTGTCTTTCCTCGAGCTACGAGCCGATAACCTTCGTTCCCTCAGATAATTCCTCGGCCGTCGTCACGGCGGTTAATCCTCACGATAATTAATTCCTCGGCCGTTGACACGGTATACAATAATTCCTCTCACTCCCGTGGCTCGCACGGCGTAAAATAACTGTCACAGACTATTCTTTGTACCCTAACTTTTGACTATCGAATCTCTATCGCGCGTTACGCTACTCGATCTCCTTAGTTCCACGCGTCGCGCGAGAGTGCCTCTCGCTCGTGCTCGGTTACGCGTCTCGGTAATCGGTGGGAGGGGGAACGAGCCCTTTGTCGCCGAAATCGCCTGATCTTGGAATATTCGCGACGTCTCTCCTCGTGTTGTTCCCCTCTCGTGTCTCCCACTGGCCGTCACCGCGTAGTTGGACACCTGTAAAGTATAATATGTGCGCCGGCAGTCTCCCGAATACTATAGGATATTTATTCCTCGGGTATCGTTGGGGGACGACTCTGTATGCGCGCTTATTCTACGACTCTCGCGCGTACCTAATCTCTAGCGTGCTTGCGAGCGCGTTGTAACGCCTCGTCACATCCCCCCACTAGGCCCTGACTACCCTGCGCTTAAGCAGGTAGGCACACGCCGATCAACCATCTGCACGCCTTGTTACAGAGTCCTTCCCCGCACGTACCCGGTATTTTCCATAACCAAACCAAATTATCCTATAATAATTACACACACATATCCCAAACCAAAACCATAAATCTTTATTTTCACAACATCAAAATCAAACAAATTTCTAGCGCCTTTCGCGTTGCCTCCGCGGCTTTCGTATTAACTCAACTAAAAAATCATAACTCAAAATAACCAAAAATTGCCGTTCCGTCGCGCTCGTTGGCTGCGACTCGGTCGTTTCTTTTTTTTTTTTTTTTTTTTATCACCGACACTCGGGCTCTCAAAATAACTACGAAAGTTCGCGCTTCGCGATATCGTCTGTTCTCGTTCCACGATTTTTCCTCATCACCAACGCGGTTGAGGATTACACGTGGGACACGTCGATCGTGTATATCCCACCCGATAGCACGTCGTGCAGTACACGTGACGCACTTCTGACCACGGGCGGGGGCAATCCCTTAGCCCATGTCCTTCTTCGAAACAGCGAAGGCACGACATGTCGACCGAGCTGCCTTGACCTCTTCGGGGCGGTTGCGGACGATGACCTCCTCGCTGGTTGGCGTGTCTTGCATAGCCATGCGGACCGGGACAGTTTGCCGTCGAGACTCCGTCGCGGTTACATCGCTGGCAGAAGTGTTGTCGCAAGGGTTGCGGACAACGCCTCCACGAATGCCCTTCACCTCGACAATTTAGACACCCCGCGGGAGCTGCACGACGGTTCTCCATTGCGGCTGTCGCACGGCGATCTTCTTCTATTCGCCTGGCGACTCCTCGTCCTCTGCTGTTGGCTTCCGGTCTTCCGGGTACGCCCCTTGGAGGTCCCCCTCGAGGTCTTCTCGTGGCGTTCGATGTAATCGAGAGCTCCGCTACCGTCTCTACGAACGGGAGTTCCCATCGCGCAGTTCGTTGGGCCCCACGGCGGCTACCAGCCGTTGGTAGCGTTAGTACGGGTACCTCCTGATCTACCAGCGGGGGTGTTTCTCCGTCTGGCTGTCCGCGACGGTCTATACTGTAACGGTACGTTTTTGGAGTCTTACAGCTCTTTGCTCCAAAACGTTCGCTATTGTGAGTTTTTGGCTCACGGAGATGTGAGGGCAGGTGCTGTAAATTAGAAATCTGTTCGTTGATTCGAATTGTCAACAATAATTGTGATTTTATTGAGACAATGGCGTGAATACAAAATAAATGATGGATTTCGTCCAGTAATTAGCTTGAGCTTTTAGTTCTCAAATCTTTAAATTGCGAAACAGATTGAAGGGTTATTTTATTGAGGGTAGGAGGATTGTGATTCTACTCTACACGACTCTTATTAGACAATGACGAGACGAAAGCGGTCGCCGAGGTCTCCCAGGGCAGTCGCCGGCGCTGTCACAGAGTAATAAGTCGTACCAAAAATGATTCTACTCTAGATGATCGCTATTAGCCACCAACTAGACGAAAGCGGTTGCCGAGGTCTCCCAAGGCGGTTGCCGGCGCTGTCGTGTACTAATAGGTCACCGCAAGACAATTGATTCTACTCTATTCTTTGAGTTTTGATGGATAAACCGAGACGAAAGCGGTCACCGAGGTCTCCCAAGGTAGTTGCCGGCGCTGGTTTTTGATAGGATGGGTAACACTAGACGAAAGCGGTTGCCGAGGTCTCCCAAGGCGGTTGCCGGCGCTGTGTTTGGAAAGGAATTTTATTTTTCAAGAAAATCTGTTCGCTGAAAGAAATTTGGTTTAATTAATGGTTAACGATGAATGGCCGACGTTGGTATCTTCCTTCAATGACTGGATCGTCGTCGAGAAATTTGTCCCTTGCTTCTTCTTAGCGACGGGACTCTGTCGAGTAAAGCAACGCTTTACTCGAAAATGAAAAGTGTTGGAATTTTACTATCGAGAATTATCGATAACCAAAATGGAGGACTCAAGATCAAACGTGCCGTAGCCGCGCATGAGTTCCTCTCCGTTCGAGTTTTAGGATCGAAGTCAAGTGCCTCTGTGCTCGCGATCGGGTCTTATATACCCGGGCGCGAGGCCCTTTTTTGTATCGATTGACGCACGAAGTACGTCAAACTTCGCTGTCCTTTATTATCGCTGCCCGGGGTCTGCCGCAACGGCCTATCGAATTCGTGTGCAAAATGTGATGCAACACTACCGGGCAACTCCAGATATCGACCGTAGCTATTGATTGACTGTACGGTCGGTAATTCGGATGCTAATTTCTTCGCAAAATATGATAAATGACCGATAATCGGTCTGGTATTTATCGCATGAGTTTTTCCTTCTAAATTATTTATTTTATTTTATAGGTACAAGGGTCGAGGGTTTTATACCGTCTCAACGCCCCCCCGAACCAAAGCGTGTTTAACTGAATGCTTTTGTTCCAAATTATCAGGTGTAAAACTTTTTTTTTTTAATAAACTGCTTTTTACTGCTATTTTGCTTCCCCTTCTTTTTGTTAGGAGTCTAAAAAAATATACTTTTAGGCACTGGTGTTTCTTTATTCGCCACTAACAATAGATAATTTTTTATTCATTTATTAACAAAAATAATAAAATTTTTTTTTTTTTTTTTTTACTGGCTATACAGTCTTTTCAGTGTTTTTATCGCCGTTGCGATTATCACAAGGTGAGTTCGTCGTAAATGTATCTCTCGCACGACATTGTAAATTTGAATCCATTATAACAAACGATTTTTCGCAAAACAAAATTTATCATCAATTTGTCGTAATTCTATCGCCCGCGCGACATCGAGAGTTTGAGTAAATCGTAAATACGGTTTTTCGCCAAATAAAATATTTTTTCATTGATTCGTCGCGAATCTATCGCTCGTGCGATATCGAGAATCTAAGTAAATCGTACATCGATTTTTCGCAAAACAAAATATTTGTCGTTAGTTTGTTGTAATTTTGTCACTCGCGTGACATCGAGAGGCTAAGTAAATCGTAAATCGCAAAACAAAGTATTTTTTCGTTGATTCGTCGCGTGGTATCGAGAATCGTAGAAAATTTTATTGTCAATTCTTCGTAAATATATCGCTCGCACGATACCGAGAATTGGAATGAAGCGTAAGCGATTGCTCGTAATCAGGTAAATTCGTCGTACTATGTCGCTCTCGCGACATCGAGAATTTAAATGAATCGTAAACGATTTTTCGCAAAAAAAAATATAATATTATCGTGTATTTATCGCAAGTCTGTCGTTCTCGCGACATCGAAAATTTGAATGAATCGTAAAGCGATTATTCGAAATAAAATAACAATTTTTTTTTTTTTTTTTTGTCGCAAATCTGTCGCTCGCGCGGCATCGAAAATTTGTACGAATCGTAAAACGATTCTTCGCCAAAACAAATATTATCGTGTATTTGTCGCAAGTCTGTCGCTCTTGCGACATCAAAATTTTGTATGAATCGTCAATTGATTATTCGAAAGAAAATAACAATTTTTTTTTTTTTTTTTTTTTTTTTTTTTTTTCGCAGATTTGTCGCTCGCGCGACATCGAAAGTTTGAATGAATCGTTGATCGATTCTTCGCAAAAAAAAATATAATATTATCATAAGTTTATCGTTAATTTGTCGCAAGCTTTATCGCTCTCGCGACATCGAAAATCTGTATGAATCGTAAATCGATTCTTCGCAAAAAAAAATATTATCATTTATTTGTCGCGGATTTATCGCTCGCGCGACATCGAAATTTTGTATGAATCGTAAAACGATTATTCGAAAGAGAATAACAAATTTTTTTTTTTTTTTTTTTTTTTTTTTTTTTTTTTTTTTTCGTCGCAGATTTGTCGCTTGCGCGACATCGAAAGTTTGAATAAATCGTAAATCGATTCTTTGCAAAAAAAAATATTATCGTAAGTTTATCGCAGATGTGTCATTCTCGCGACATCGAAATTTGAATGAATCGTAAAACGATTCTTCGCAAAAAAAATATTATCGTAAGTTTATCGCAGATTTGTCGTTCTCGCGACATCGAAATTTGAATGAATCGTAAAACGATTATTCGAAATAAAATAACAAATTTTTTTTTTTTCGCCAATTTGTCGCTTGCGCGACATCGAAAATTTGTACGAATCGTAATACGATTTTTCGTCAAACAAAAAAAATATTATCATTAATTTATCGCAGTTTTATCGCTCGCGCGACATCGAAAAGTTCCGTACTCGTGAGTTCGTTAAAAAAAATAAATAAATAAATAAATAAATAACATAATCTCGCGAGTCGTCGAGAGAAAGAGAAGGAGAGAAATGTTTTATCATCATTTTTTTTTTTTTTTTTTTTTTTTTTTTTTTTTTTTTTTTAACTCCTTCGTTCATTTTTTTTTCGATTTTTAACCCCTTGTTGGTTTTTTTTATTTATTCGTTTCTTCTTCCTTCTTCTCCTTTTCTTTCTCTCCCCATCCACGTGGGTACTTCCCTGCGGTTGGGAAGTCGACGGTTCCGTGTCGGAATATTCGGAAATTCCGGAATCGTCGGATTCTTCGTCGTTCACTTTTGTTTCGTTGTTTTCTGCTTCACTGATGGGGGGAGGGGAAATCGTTGGGCACTGTACCTGCCGTTTGGCGTAACCTTTTTCGATTAGCCATTCGCTAATGTTTTTCTGCGGTGCTCCCCATCGGAATATTGAAAGGTGCGATCCATTCGCATCCCTCGTCAAAGTGAGTTCTCGTCCCCTCAAATATTTATAGAGCTCCTGCGTCGCTGCGTCGTCCCATTTGGTGCCAATGGATTCGATGCCCGTAACCCGTGCAATTGTCGCATGCCATTTTGGCAGTGCGAAGTGAGACGGCAAATCAAAGATTTGCTGTCTCGGCACTTCGACCTCTGAAGCGAAGTCTCCGGCGAAAAAACGATATCGTCCTTCGGCATAGCAGCCGATGAATTTCGCTCGATGGGCCGAGATACCCATCCGAAGCGCATAAAGTCTTCCGACGACTGGAGGACCCGTAATGGGATGGGCTCGTCGAGTCTGAAACTCGAGACTTCTTTGCGATGCCAGTGTCGCCAAGAAGAGCTGCGGTGTCGTGACGCAGAGTTCCGTCGGCGTGAAACACCGAGGGACGATCACCTCGTACCGTTCGCCGAGGAGTTCTACGTGAACTTCGTCCATCCTTTGATGGAGAATTCCACGTTATTTTCTTTCTTTTATGTTATTTTATTATGTATTTTTTTTTTTTTTTTTTTTTTTAATGTGAGTAAAAAAAACTAACCTCTTTTCTTTTTTTTTCGGAGCAAACGATGCGGTGCACGGGAAAACGTAACACGGCGTTTTTGCGATGCGAAGAGAGAAGAAAAAAAAACTTATAAACACTTGCACGCTGCGAACAAAAAATGCGTCGCCACGTGTTTTGTCACGGGAGAACGCGAAAAAGAAAATCGCGATTCTTTTTTGTTGCGTGAGTCAATTCCAGTTGTTGGAAAAACTCTTTCACTTCTTTTTTTTTTTTTTTTTTTAGTTGTTGATTGTTCAACGGTCTACCTACGCGTCGCGCACTTTTAATGAAATTTCACATCGCACCACTTTAGACCGGCCGGTGCGACGTATCGAGGAACAATGGTGTCTTGGCGTCGGGTGCGTAACTCGCGACTCGCAGACCGCGTGGCGCCAATCGTAACTTTCCGATAGAACTTATCGGTTATATTTCCTCGCCAAATAAATCAATGAGTTGTTTCGTAATTTTTTGTTGTCTTTTCGTTGTTATGTTATTTGTTGTATTTTTTAGGAATTTTGCTATGTCTCTTTTTTGTTTCATTACCTTTCGGCTTCGTATTTTTTCGCGAATTGTGATTTCATTGATTTCTGTTGGAGCGGAACTCTCTGGCCAATGAAATTCGCCGGGCATCCACGTGCACATATCAGAAATAATGCTCGCAATTTTCTCTTTGTTTTCCCTTTGTTCGCTGGTGCTTGGCGGGCTTACCGGAAACGGTGTTATCATTGCCGGAAGTTCCGTCATTTCACTCATAATTCTTTCAATTTCACTGTCCTCGCGATGTAATTTTTGTATGAGAGGGCGGTAATGATGGTAGTTTGATGGTCCTTCCTGAGTATCGAGAGTTTTTACGGAAAAATATTTGAAATTTTCCGGTTCCGTTTGCACGGCACGGTCTTTTTTAGCTATTTTACATGTTTGAGTGGCTGTCCCCGGTGTTTCTACCATATTAAATTTGTTGGTAGACCACTTTTTTTTGTTTTTTATGAGTGTTTTAATTTTAATTTTCCCGATTTTTTCCCAGGATCCCTTTTCACCGGTCTGTACACAAAAATTTCGTGTTGTCGCGAAAGACTCGGTTTGTGTGTTCGCGTCCATTTCGCACGTGTTTTTCGTTCAAATTTCACGGTGTGACTGAGGTGATTCATGTATAATAGGTTCGGAGATTCTTTCTCCCATTGTATTGTTACATGATTCATTCCAAATTTGAGTTGTTTTGGTTTTTATTTTGGTAATCTCCTTTGCTATGTCGGTATTGTCGGGATTCTCTGGCGGAAAATATTTTTTTAAATTCGCCGCATGATACATTCCTCTTTCAATTTGAGTGTTTACTCCTTCGAGAATGTATGTCGCCGGTGCGATTTGTCTCTTTATTCGGTACGGTCCTTCGTATATCGAGAAAAATTTAGCGACCATTCGGTTTGCGGGATCGCTAACGTTACATGCTTTTGCCAAAACTAGATCGCCCTCAGAGAATTCGACTAATTTATGTTTTTCATCGAATCTTTTTGCTCGGAGACGGCCTTTTGCCCGTATCCTCTGAGCTGCGAGCGTAAGTTTTTGTTCGTATTTTTCGTTTGACTCATCCCCTTGAATATCATGGAATGTTTGGATCCATCTTTTCCAAACACGAGTTGGCTTTTTATTGAAATGTAACTCGATTGGAGTGAATTCCGTAGTCTCGTGGTAAGTCTCGTTCATACAATCTTGTATAACCCGGACCCATTTTACCCACGAGGAGTGTCTCCCGGTTAGTAGAGTTCGGAAGAATCTTCCGATTTCTCTATTCACTCTTTCCACGATATTCCCTTGGGGATGTCGGATAGATGAAAATATAGCTTGTATATTCTCCTCCTTAAGTTTGTCTAGCCATTTCCGGGATGTGAATTGTGTCCCGTGATCAAATTGTAATGCTTTTGGTTTACCATATGTGGGTATATAATCATTAAAGATTTTATTTGCGGTGGTCAGTGCAGTGGCTGTTTTTAATGGGTACAAAACGACATATTTGGAAAAAGCGTCGATTGTAACCAATAGATATTTCATCCCTCCGGCTCCGGTTGGTAAAGGACCGTAAAAATCTATCGATACCAGATCTACTGGACGTTCAGGGGTGAGATTTTGTTGTGCCGCATATGAATGTTGATTCGGCACCTTATTTCTCTGGCAACTATCACATGTCGATAGAATCTTCCGAATTGTATGATATAGTTTCGGATATGTGAATGATTCATCGATAATTTTCCATACTTTCTTGGCTCCTGCATGACCGTAAAGTCGGTGTGTGTCCCACACGAGTGTCCACATGGTGCTTCGTGGAAGGACCACCCGTTCATAGTTCTTTGCTGAGATTTTTAGCAGAACCCCGTCTTGTAGCCGGTATCGATTGAACTTCATGGTTCCCTTCCGTAAACCCAAAATGTACTCAGCGAGTCTCTCGTCTCGTGCTTGCCATTCGGCCATGTTTTTGAGTCTTTCCTCAAGTTCACTGGAGGGTTGTTCGGCTAAAAGTGTGGCGATTGTAATGAGTTTGCCTTTGACACCCCCTGGATCGGGAGTCGAATGTCGGCTAAGCACATCTGCAACTACGTTTCTTGTCCCAGGACAATGTTCGAACGTAAGATTGTAATCTTGGATTGCCAAAACCCATCTTGTGAGTCTTTCATTTAACAGTTGACAATTTTTCAGAAAGATTACTGCCTTATGGTCTGTTATTACACGGATTTTTGCCCCGTATAAGTATGTACGGAACTTTTTTAGTGCCCATACGATGGCTAAAAGTTCTTTTTCGGTTGTTGTATACATGAGCTCTGGTCCTTTTAGGGTGCGGCTTGCGAAAACCACTACCGACAGCTCTCCGTTCTCATCCTCTTGTGCCAAAGTTCCTCCGAGCGCGTAATTGCTGGCATCGGTTTGTAGGATGTATTCTTTGTTGGGATCGGGATGTTTGAGTAAAACATTCTCGATAAAGAGTCTTTTTACGTTTTGGAACGCCTCTTTTTCTACCTCTCCCCATCTCCATTTAACTCCCTTTTTCAGCAGTTCGAGAAGAGGTAGGAGTGCGCTAGCATGGTGTTTAGCGAATTTTGTATAATAGACTGTTAAACCCGTGAAACCTCGCAGTTGTTTTATGTTTCGTGGATCTGGGAAGTCTTGTATCGCTCTAATTTTGTCCGGCTGTGGTTTTATTCCCTCGGTTGTGATAATGTGACCGAGAAAGTCCATTTCTTGCCGAAAGAATTGAGCCTTTCTTAATTTGATTGTCATCCCGTGATTATTCAATCTTTCCAGGAGTTTATCAAGATGGCCCATGTGTTCTTCAAAGTCTTGTGAGATGCATAATAAGTCATCCACGAAATTAATAATGTTGTCCCCGAGATCTCGCAGGACGATATCCAACGCTCTTAAGAGGCTGGCTGTACTTGTTTTTAGACCGAACGGGGTTACGATAAACTCGTAAACTTTACCCCTGTGTCGAAAAGCGGTGTATTTATATGAGTCCGGATGCAATGGCATCTGCCAAAAACTATTCGTCAGATCCAGACTCGTCATGACGCCGATTGAGTGACATCTTTGAAAAATCTGTTCGATGTTCGGTGTGCATTCGTGGTCGTCTGCTAAAACTTGATTAAGTTTTCTAGCATCGAGGCACAACCGAACCGAACCATCTTTTTTTTCGACCACAGTAAGGGGATTCACCCACTCACTTGTTGATCTTTGTATGATTCCGTGTTGCATCAGTTTCTCGATTTCTCGATCCACCTTTTCTTTGAACAACATTGGAATCGGGTAGGAGTGTGCCACTATCGGTATATCCGTAGTGACCTCTAAACGATGTTGGTACACTCGAATTAACCCGGGCCTCTTCCGGAAAACATTCCTATGTTTCCAGAGTACCTCTTGAAGGGATTGTTGCTCTCTTTCTCCCAGGAGAGGACTTGCGATTATTACTTCGTTAATTTCATTGATCGAAACTCCGTCATCACAACTTTCCTGTGGGTTTTGTAGTCCAATAGTTGCAATGGTGGGAATTTCAGGGAAGTTTACATTCACAGCTACTTCTCCGGAATGCTCCGTTTGTTCTATTGGAGATTGACTATTTTTCCTCTTGTTAGTTTGACGCACGGATGTGACTTTTTGGGTCTCGAGTGTGCTATGCAGACCTTTTTTGGCCGGGTTGTCCTCTCTGGGCCCCAGCTGTGTTGGTACTGTTTCAGTCACCTCGTTATATTTGACCCTTAGTGTGTCGTTTTCCACGTCTATTAAACTTTTTAGAGGTTGTAGCGTGTCTACTCCGAACAAAACGTCGCGAATTAGCCCTGGAACGACAAGATATCGAACATATGTTCGAACTTGTCCAATCTCCGTGGTTGCCATAATCTGTTTGGTGATTCGGCATGGCCTTCCCTTGATTGCTCCTTTTACTGTTACTCCCGTTACCGGAAGTATTGGACACATTACAAGAATATCTCGATTCTCTAAAAAAAATTCTTCTGATATCGCGGTCACCTTGGATCCGCTATCGATTAGAACCGTGACAGGGATACCTTCGATCTGTGCATAGATCTCCGGACATTCCACTATAGGTACTGCTTCCTCCTCATTTACCTCGTCCCCTATCAGAAATTCTCTTGTATCAGAGAAAATCGTGTTGATAGGGAACCACCTTTCTTCGTCTTTGTTTATGTTGTTTGCCGTTGTACTCCGCGCTTCCTCCTTACTCCTTGTATCCGATGCGGGTACAACGGGTACTAGTTTCCCGCCTTGGAGGTAGAAGGTTTCGCAACTTCTGCCTCCGTGACGACGGTTTGGATGGTTTGTTCTTGTTGCGGCAGGTTTTGTTGATCGTTATTCGGGGGATAGTTGCGTTTTTGTTTGTTCCAGGGTGGCTTCTGCCCCCCCGAACCTTGATTTGACTTTGGCTGGTTGTTTGAGGAGTTGTTACCTTTGGATTTTTCCCCTTCAGGAATTTTGTAGGGTTGATTTTCCTTAGGTCCCTCTGTTTTCTTATCAGAGGATTCCTTATTGCGTTTGGCATTAACTGGTCCTCCTTGTTCAATTTTCTCGAGGAAACCCATGAGTTCCTCGAGTGTCTCAAACCCGCGACCGACGATTGTCGCTTGGATCTCATCAGTAAAGTGTTGCGCTAAAGCGCTGATGATCTCCTTGTCGGTAGGTGGTGGGATGAGATCCCGAGCGCTCCCAAAGATGCGTGTTGCGTACTCAACTTTATTGGTCTTTCCGTCTTTATTAAAGAATCCGAATTCGAGATTTCTCCGGACTTTCCTTTGCACGTCTTTGCTCCAATATCTCTGGACAAACTTTTCTTCTAACTGGTCGACCGTGTTAACGTATTCCTCGACCAGGAGCCACCATTCCTTTGCCGCTGATTTGAAACATTGGCCGATGAGGTACTTTAATTCTGCGGGTTGCGGTTGCATCACCACGCAGTATTGTTTAAATTCCCGGAGGAATTTCATCGGTCTTTGACTACCCGATGCATCGAAAGTTGGTGGAGTCAGACGGATATGATTCTCCGTGGCTCGTCTGTTACGTAGAGTTGTGTTTTCCACTTCCGGTTGGCAATCTTCGTCTTCCTCCGGAAAGTATGGAGATTTTTTTCGATTAGACTGGTGCGTTGGGACAATCCGGGTGCTTTCGATATCGTGTCAGTCCTGGTGACTAATTTTCTCCGCCAGATCCTGTACTCTGGCTTCCAGGTCCTGTTGTACCAGCCTGTGTTGTGCCGTATTTACTTCGAGGAGACTCATACGTTCCGCGTTATCTTGGACCTTTGAATCCAAATCGCGCATCTTTTCCTTCATGGAAGCTGTCACTTTGCTAACTTCCGTAGCTATGTGTGTTTGGAAGATCTTGGTCTTCTCCACGATGCGTAATTCAACACATTCTAAACGGCTGTCGACCGCCTTGACAAGCGCCTTTTCCATTGACTCGATGGCATGACTTGTTTCTCTTCGGTGTGCCATGAAATTATTATCGATGGTCTCACATCGGCTGGTCACATCGATAACGACCCTCGCTAGTCCTTCGACTTTCATAGTCATATCACGCATAGCCTCGCGTACTTCCAGTAGAATTTCCTCTGTAAGAGTTGATTCTCGGAGTTTGGGTGTCACGCGCTTTGGCGGGATTTGTTCGGAAAGAGGTTGACGTTTCTCTCCGAATTTCCCGTGTTCCTCAGCGAGAAACACTTTTGCAGCGTTTGATGGGAGCGTGATGTCCGCCGTGGACGTTCCTACGCCCGAGTCGAACAGTGCTTGGATCTCCAAATCCTCGGGTGATTCGCACACTGCTGGATCCGTTGTTCGCTCGATGATTTGAATGCTGTTGTCAGTGATCTTGGTGGTGTCATCACCCGTTTTTTCTTTGGTTTTATCGACGCTGTCGGCCATTTTAATAATTTTGATTACTGATTTAAACAGATTTTATAGGCGCACCTGCCCCACGTTGGGCGCCAGTTGTAACGGTACGTTTTTGGAGTCTTACAGCTCTTTGCTCCAAAACGTTCGCTATTGTGAGTTTTTGGCTCACGGAGATGTGAGGGCAGGTGCTGTAAATTAGAAATCTGTTCGTTGATTCGAATTGTCAACAATAATTGTGATTTTATTGAGACAATGGCGTGAATACAAAATAAATGATGGATTTCGTCCAGTAATTAGCTTGAGCTTTTAGTTCTCAAATCTTTAAATTGCGAAACAGATTGAAGGGTTATTTTATTGAGGGTAGGAGGATTGTGATTCTACTCTACACGACTCTTATTAGACAATGACGAGACGAAAGCGGTCGCCGAGGTCTCCCAGGGCAGTCGCCGGCGCTGTCACAGAGTAATAAGTCGTACCAAAAATGATTCTACTCTAGATGATCGCTATTAGCCACCAACTAGACGAAAGCGGTTGCCGAGGTCTCCCAAGGCGGTTGCCGGCGCTGTCGTGTACTAATAGGTCACCGCAAGACAATTGATTCTACTCTATTCTTTGAGTTTTGATGGATAAACCGAGACGAAAGCGGTCACCGAGGTCTCCCAAGGTAGTTGCCGGCGCTGGTTTTTGATAGGATGGGTAACACTAGACGAAAGCGGTTGCCGAGGTCTCCCAAGGCGGTTGCCGGCGCTGTGTTTGGAAAGGAATTTTATTTTTCAAGAAAATCTGTTCGCTGAAAGAAATTTGGTTTAATTAATGGTTAACGATGAATGGCCGACGTTGGTATCTTCCTTCAATGACTGGATCGTCGTCGAGAAATTTGTCCCTTGCTTCTTCTTAGCGACGGGACTCTGTCGAGTAAAGCAACGCTTTACTCGAAAATGAAAAGTGTTGGAATTTTACTATCGAGAATTATCGATAAGCAAAATGGAGGACTCAAGATCAAACGTGCCGTAGCCGCGCATGAGTTCCTCTCCGTTCGAGTTTTAGGATCGAAGTGAAGTGCCTCTGTGCTCGCGATCGGGTCTTATATACCCGGGCGCGAGGCCCTTTTTTGTATCGATTGACGCACGAAGTACGTCAAACTTCGCTGTCCTTTATTATCGCTGCCCGGGGTCTGCCGCAACGGCCTATCGAATTCGTGTGGAAATGTGATGCAACACTACCGGGCAACTCCAGCTATCGACCGTAGCTATTGATTGACTGTACGGTCGGTAATTCGGATGCTAATTTCTTCGCAAAATATGATAAATGACCGATAATCGGTCTGGTATTTATCGCATGAGTTTTTCCTTCTAAATTATTTATTTTATTTTATAGGTACAAGGGTCGAGGGTTTTATACCGTCTCAATACCGGCTGTTATCGTAGCCGATTCTCTCGGTGCTGCGAGCGATACTGCCGATTCTTCTTCCGGCGCTGCGAGCTGTACTACCGGTTCTTCTACCGGTGCTGCGAGCGGTGCTATCGGTGGTTCTAACTCCGGGTGACTCTCCCGATATCGTCGACGAGCTTCGGCTCTAATCGCCGCAAGTTGCTCCTCCGCACTCAGCGGCCTTTCTGACGTAGGCGCACTGATTGCCTCTTCTTCTCCACCATCGCCGTGGAATCTACGACTCGCGCGAACTCTTATCGCCTCCAGCTGCTGCCGGAGCGTTTCTTCCGCGTCACTACCCGATTGGCCACAGGCCGACATCGTCTCGATCTTTATCTACAATATCATATAACACACGAAAATAATACCGGATAATCAATTCAACTCATACTTCCACTCTCGATTATTTCCTACTTTTCGATCATCGAGCTCTCCGCTGCGGGCATATTACCTAATAACTTTAAATCTTTCACGTGCCATCTTCCCGCAGACCGACCGTCGGCGTCGGCTAATTCTACTACGTTTTGCGACACGACTCGCACCACGTCGAATGGTCCCGCGTATTTCTTAGCAAACTTCGACGTTAAGTTGTTCGCGGCTTTGGACAATACTCGGTATCGCCGATAAACTCTATCTCCGACGTGCAGTGGAACGTCCCTTCGATGTCGATTATAGTACATTGCCTGTTTTTCGGATGCTTCCTGAATCTTTTTCGTAGCGAGTTCGTGCATCTCTACGAGTTTCTTCATCCTCGCTACCCATTTCGCTTTATCCGGAGCGTCCGGGGTATCATTCTCTATCATTCGCGACCAATGATTCGCCGGCTTCGGTTCCCTACCCAAATTCAGGAATGCCGGGCTCACCCCTAGCGAAGAATGCACGGCAGTATTATAAGCGAACTGAAATTCCGCGATATGTAAGTCCCATTCGCTATGATCAGCGGAAACGTAGCTCGCTATCATTGTTTTCAAATTTCTATTTACCCTTTCTACCGGATTCGCTTGCGCGTGGTACGGCGGTGTCGTCACTCGTTCGATACCGTAATCGTCCGTCAGTTTCTTTACCGTTTGGTTGACGTACTCTGTCCCGTTGTCAGTCAACAGTCGTCGGGGTGTACCCCATCTACACAACACTCTCTGCCGAAACGCTTCGCATATCGTCTTCCCGTTCGCGGCCGATGCCGGTATGCATTCTATCCACCTCGTGAAGAGGTCTTCAAAGACGATAAGATATTTATTTCCTGCTTTCGAGCGAGGATACGGTCCCATAACGTCTGATGCTACTGTATCCCACGGTTGGGTGATTACGCGGGGACCCATCATTCCCATCGGACGCGCCTGATTCGATTTGTGTGACGCACACGTTAAACATTTTCCTACGTGCCGTTTCACATCGCGATACATCCCGGGCCAGTAATAGTAAGTTGCTAGCCTTCGATACGGTTTCTCTACCCCAGGATGTCCTGCCTGTTCACTATCGTGCACCTGTTGCAATATCAATTCGTGATCTTCAGCCGGTACGACCAATTTCCATGCCTCTAAATCTTCCCCCATCGCTTCTTTCATCGCGTCGGGTCGGTAGAAGTAAATTGCGTTATTTTCTACTCGCCATTCCGCGAACTCCCGCGGGTTGCGGCGTATGGCTTCGAGCCTTTCTTGGTACCAGTCTATTTCGAATGCTTCGCCTAGTGAATCTACCTGATCCTCATAATCCGGTTCTATCTCCTCGTACATCCTTGACAACGCGTCAGGAGCTTCGTTTTCTGAACCTTTCCGATACTCTACTTTCATGTTGTACCCCGACAACTCGAACGACCACCTCGCTAATCTACCTACCGGATCCGCGAGATTGTAAAGCCATCGGAGGCTGCTATGATCTGTTACAACCGTAAATTCATAACCTTCTAAATACGGTCGAAACTTGCGCACTGCCCAGATTACTGCCAAACACTCTTTCTCAGTGACAGTGTACCGTGTTTCTGGCCCCTTCATCGCACGGCTCGCGCACTCGATCATCTTTTCTCCTCCTTCGCATCGCTGCGTCAAGATCGCGCCTATCCCTTTGTCACTCGCGTCGGTATACACTACAAACGGCAAGTCGTAATTCGGAAACGTGAGGATCGCAGCGTTTATAATCTCGGATTTCGTCGCTTGAAATGCTGCTTCCTCGACTTCCGTCCATTCTCACGCGACTGTTTTGCTAGTCAACCGATTTAACGGCCCCGCGACTCGCGAAATATTTATCAAATGGCGATGGTACCAGTTTACCATCCCGTTGAATCGGCGCAATTCTTTCACGTTACGCGGTCTTTCGTATTCGATAATCGGTCTTATCTTTTCGGGATCTGGTCGCAGACCATCGCGATTCACCAAAAATCCTAGGTAGCGTACCTCATCTCGACAAAATTCGCTCTTCTCATAGTTTAATATGAGGCCGGCCTCACGAACAATACCGAGAATTTTCTCGATTCACTCGAGGTGTTCGTCAAACGTCCGGTTCACGATTATAATGTCGTCTAAGTATGCAAACGCGTTCGGTTCAAGCGCCGGTCCTATCAGCCTATCCATTAATCTTTGGAATGTCGCGGGCGCGTTACATAAACCGTAAGGCATTCGCCGAAACTGAAACAAACCTTTTCCTTCGACAATAAACGCGGTAAAATGCTTACTACTTTCGGCCATCATGATCTGATGGTAAGCTGCACTCATGTCTAACGTCGTGATATAAACAGCTTCTTGTAACTTGCTAAGTATCGTATCCATGCGCGGCAGTGGATACGCATCCTTCCGCGTGACTTTATTCAACTCGCGGTAATCTACGCAAAATCGCCATTTCCCGTTTGGCTTCGCTACCATTACCGGGGGACTCGCCCATTCGCTGTTCGAGGGTTCAATTATGTTTCCGGCTAACATCCTATCTACCTCCTCGTGCAGCTTCTCTACTACGACCGGCGAGCGTCGGTACATCCGTTGCTTCACGGCTTTATCGACTGGCGCGTCTATCACGTGTTGCGTGAGCGTCACGGCAACATTAAAGTCGTTCGGTAGCGTCGGCTTGATTCGCGCTAACATCTCGTCTAACCTTTCTTTCTCGTCGCGAGCGGGTACCTGAATCCCGAAGCAAACGCCTACCGTAGCTACTTCTTCGTTATTCCTTACGATCGGGTGCTCGACTCCACTCTCTCCTACCGACCACGTGCCTCTACTCCCGAATATATTAATCCCGAATGCGCGAATAAAATCCATTCCTAGCAGGCAATGTGACTTCAATTGGCGCACGATTATCGCGGGAAACCATTTCTGCACGCCGTCTAAGTCTATCGGAAAGAGCGCTTCCCCGAGAACTCGCTCTGGGGTTCCATTTGCCATGGTTACGTACTCATTCTCGTGCCGCGAGAAGTTTCGGTGCTGTAACCCTAGCGAATCTACTATCACCCCACCCATTCTCCCGAAAACCGAGATAGTCGCTCCCGTGTCTATTAGCGCTTCTAATATTCTGCCACCGATCATTAATTGGGCAAAGATTCGCTCGTGTCCCTTTTCGCGCTTCCATTCTTTCGGAGCAGCGGGAAACACAGCGGTGAATTCTACGCGTTCCGGTCTCATCATGTCGGATTCTGCCGGAAACGTAACGATCGACTCGTTTACTGGAGAGCGGGGCACATCGGCGTCGGTGCGACCCCGTGCCGGTATTCGATCGGCGCCACAGGCCTCGCCGATCGCTCGCGCTTCTACTTCGTCATCACCCCACCAACAGGGATCGTCCAGCGTCCACACGCCGATCGGACCGCGGGTCGATTCGCCTCTCGAAACCCCATGTACTTCTTCATTATTATTTACAACCAACGGAGAGCTCGATGTACTCGCAACTACGTTATCGCTACTTTCCTGACTCGACTGCTCCCTCGGAACTGCACCCATCGGGGGATTAGGAGGGGTTTCTAATGGGATCGGTAACTGGCTATTCGTTTGCGGGGTGCTGTCTACGCGGGGCTCTGGCTTTCCCGCCGCTGCCAGGCCCGATTCTCGTTTTTTGAAAACGCGAATCCGCACGTCTCGTTCGTGACGCCTTTTCGTCCACATCCTACGCATAATTGCACTTTCGCGTTGGTGCAATCCCTTCCGAAGTGTCCCTTCTCGCCGCAATTGAAGCAGAAGGGAGGCGTTCGCCTCGTGAAGGACGCTTGGCCTCTTGGCGTCGCTCTCGAACCATTCGAGTAGTTCGCCTGGTTGCTGTTGCCCTTCCCCCCACTAGACTGGCGCTGCTGTGCTTGCGTCGCGGCCGGTCTTGGTGGAGTCTTCGATGTTGCCGCCGGTTCGGCCGTTGCGACGACATCGCTTTTCTTCCGACTTCTGCGCTTCTTCGGCTCCGCAGGTTCGACCTCCACCGTTTCCTTCGGCGTCACTGCCTGTATCTGTGCGCGCGGACGAAACCCATACGACTTCCTCACGTCGTTATTTTTCGTAGCTGTCTTCTTTTTGCTATCTTCACAAGCGAACTGCTTAGCGTGGCATTCACTTTTACTCGGTGGAGGGCGTCGAGCTTTGGCTCGTGCCCATCGCTGCTCGATTGCCGTTGCATCTGTGACGAGTTCTGCGTACGTCTGCACATCCCGTCTGTCCAATTTCTCCCAGTATTCTGGGCGCAGCCCTGCGAACGCGTGATCAAGTTGACTGCGTAAACTTTTCGGTCGTCGCAGTCGTTCGAACAATCCCTGCAGGCAAATCAGATAGTCTTTCGCGGTTTCTGTATCTCCCTGCGTTCGCTGACGTATATCTTCTTTTAATCCTTCCTGATCCTGGTCAGCGCCGAACCATGCGTGGAATTCTTGTACAAATCCTCGCCATGAGTCCCATCTGCGGCGATTCGATCTATACCATAGTATGGCACGGCCTTTCAGTACTTCCGGTAGGACTTGTAATCGATCGTCGTATCGGATATCGGCTGCGTCGATTTTCTCACGGAGTTGCTCTAAAAATTCCTCACACTCGAGGTCGTCGTCTCCTGAGAACTTCAAGGACCATTTTCGCGCAACCTCTCCAATATCTCGACCGCTTCGTCGTCGAGACGGCGAGCGTCGAGTTAGTCGCGGCGGGCCTTCCTCGGGGCTTAATCCTCGGCCGCTCTGCCGACGGTTGCGACGTCGACCATACAGTCGCCATCGTGTTTCATCATCGGTCTCGGTCTCGTCCGAGGAGCGTCCACTATCGCTTCTCGGTTCACGGTAATTCCGCGCGTAACGTACGCTTTGCCTCGGGCGTATTTCGTCGACGTATCTCCTCGAACGTTCGTCGTCGTATCGCCTCGAGCGTTCATCGTCGTATCGTCTCCGATGTTCGTCGTCCTCGTGACGTATTGCTCTGGTCGATTCCTTTTTATGCATCGTCGACGCATCTCGTTGGCTTCCCTTCGAGGTCTTAGTTCGGTTTGGTTCTTCAGGATCCGTGTCGCTTTCGGTTTGTGTACCAATTTCCTTCGTCTGCGGCTTGGTGACGGTGCTCGTTGACGGCCGGCTGCCTCCGTGGCGATCCGCAGCGCCTTCTCGTGTCCCCTCTGGTACGTCCTCCTGGACTCTTCGCGAGGCCTCACGTCGACGCTGCTTATCGCTCACTGGATGCAACTCCTCGTCATTCTCATCCTCAATACCGTCTCCTTCCGCAGGGGTGCTGCGAAGCGAATCTCGCCTACGTGTCTCGTCGATCGACTTGTCCAGTGGAGCCTTAGGTATCGCCCCGCGAGTTGTGTCAACCGGCGTAACTGGCCTCGAGCCTGCATTGCTCGATCCTCGCATGGGATTGCCCATCCATGCGCGTAGTCGATTCCTCAATACTGCTGGTACCCCTGACGTATTCAGGAATAACGCCTGCAGTACTTCCCGAACTTTTGTTATCGGTAACTCATCCACTTGGGCCGATAGTGCTGCGAGCGATGTATCATCTTCCGGTACTACGTCCTCCGGGCCCCACGGGATCTGTGTGCACCCGTGTTCCCGGTACTTGTGCCTTCGTAAGCGATCTCGTATTTCGTGGCTTCTTCCCTCTACGCTCGCTCCGGCTACGCGTAGTAATTGTCGCACTTCCGCGTCGTTAATCATGTCGATCCATTGCAGTGGATCGCTCGCTCGCTTCGGCTCCGGCAAGTCACCCATCGCCTCTGGAACCTCGAGATCGTATGCCGCCTTCTTTTTCGATTTCTTCTTTTTTGTCGTTCGTTCCTCCGTATTCACGAAGGTCGCATCGATTTCTTCTTGTCCGCTCGTTATCCCATCATCTGTTGGCATGAATGGGTCGAGCGATTCTCCCGCTTTCTCGGCCATCTTGGATTTCACCGAAGGGGGATTTTCTCAAAAAATCTCACTCGAATTATCGACACGGCACACGATTTATTTTTTTCGAAAACCTCGAATTGTTTCTCTTGAAAAATTCGCACTCGAATCGCGACACGACGCGATATGATTTTTCCTAAAATGCCGAATTAATTTTCCTTCGAAAATTCGTACTCGATTTATCGGATCGGCGCGATAATAATGTTCCGAAATTCTCGAATTTATTCTCTTTCGAAAATTCGTACTCGATTTACCGGATCGGCGCGATAATATTTTTCCGAAATTCCCGAATCTATTTTCTTTCGAAAATTCGTACTCGGTTCACGAATCGACGCGATTTTATTTTTCCGAAAATTACGAATTTATTTTCTCTCGAAATTCCGAAAACGTTCACTTTTGTTCAATTATCGCGGCCGAATTATTCTGATTTTTTTTTTTTTTTGAGTGCGGCACTTATTTTTTTCTCACCCGCAAAATAATATTTCGCAATCGAATTTCACTTCTCGCAAAACGGTTCAATTATTTCTCGAGAATTATTCTTTTATTTATTTGATCGCGAATTTATTTTCTTCACCGACTGTACCGCACTGTCTATCTTTATTCGCGAGATATCCACTGTCGATCGCGCTGACAATTTTCCAATGTTCACGTAATTTCTCACCAAATTATCTAATTAATTTTTCGTAAATTGCGAATTCATTATTAACAAGATCCGTGATTATTTATTTACTGTTATTGTCCGCGTTCACTTATTGACGATATCGTATCGCGAATATTGTTCGTACGCGAGCTGTCACTTCTCGCGCGGCGAGTAAGTGCGTACCAGTAGCTACCCGGTACACGTGCACTGGAGCGTCTCGCACTATAGTCGTCTCTCTCACGCTTCGAGCGACTTCGCGGCTGAGAGACACGGCACTTCTCTCTTACGAGCGTCGTATATTTCGCGTACTGTCTCCTGCACTTTCGACGTTCGCGCGGTTGAGCGTCACGGATATAATATTTCACGAATATTTTTTCTCCACGTGTTCTCGTAACCGCGCTTCGAGCGAGAACTTCGAGTATCGACGCGCGAACTTTGTTTACACTTTACGCGCGCGGTCACCTCGACTCGAGCTCGGCTCGTCGATGTCTATTTCCCACACTTATAACTCGTGAAAAATATTCTCGAAGCAATCTTCGCCTTTCGAGAATATTCTTCCAACGAATGTTCGACAACTTCCGAAATTTTTATTGTTTCGGGAATATTTTATTTTTCCCGAGCCCCACGTTGGGCGCCAAAAATTGTGACGTGCTTTTCCCCGGCTTCGGAATACCGGGGATCGGCTAACCCGTCCAAATATAATGACGCCTCTTTCCACTGTACTTTTTATTCCCCTACTATCGCGTTGGGCGCCAGCACACCGAATCAACCCCGATGTGCGAGGGTTTCCTTACTCTTTCTTATTTACCAATAATATTACGGCTAGCAGGAGGGGTGCAGTTCGGGAACAATAAAAATAATGTAATCTTTCATTTATAAAAATCACAACAATATTCGATTTATTCGACAACAAAAATGCTTTACTACAATTGACTGCTGTCTGACTTCTCGATAAGACTCGCGAGATTCGGTATCAACTTTCTTACAACAGAATATTTTCTTCTCTCGCCGCTGCGAGCGGGAATCACCCGAGAAATTGCTCGGAAACACCGGGCACGAGCGAGAAAGCCACGGCAACACGTGGACGGCACAATAAAGAACCGAAGATGGTCTGCACTGCGTGCACCTACCTTGATTTCCCTGTCCGTTTTCCTACACGGGTCGTCCTCGTGTCTTTCCTCGAGCTACGAGCCTTCGATAACCTTTGTTCCCTCAGATAATTCCTCGGCCGTCGTCACGGCGGTTAATCCTCACAATAATTAATTCCTCGGCCGTTGACACGGTATACAATAATTCCTCTCACTCCCGTGGCTCGCACGGCGTAAAATAACTGTCACAGACTATTCTTTGTACTCTAACTTTTGACTATCGAATCTCTATCGCGCGTTACGCTAATCGATCTCCTTAGTTCCACGCATCGCGCGAGAGTGCCTCTCGCTCGTGCTCGGTTACGCGTCTCGGTAATCGGTGGGAGGGGGAACGAGCCCTTTGTCGCCGAAATCGCCTGATCTTGGAATATTCGCGACGTCTCTCCTCGTGTTGTTCCCCTCTCGTGTCTCCCACTGGCCGTCACCGCGTAGTTGGACACCTGTAAAGTATAATATGTGCGCCGGCAGTCTCCCGAATACTATAGGATATTTATTCCTCGGGTATCGTTGGGGGACGACTCTGTATGCGCGCTTATTCTACGACTCTCGCGCGTACCTAATCTCTAGCGTGCTTGCGAGCGCGTTGTAACGCCTCGTCACAATACAAATAATTTGTCGGGGAGACTCATGGATAGGTTTGCCGGATAGTTGGCAATGTACATGTATTTATGTATGTCCCAGAGCTCTTCGACGTATTTAAAACCTAAAGCTTTGGAGAGCTTAGCGTCGAAATGTAACAAATGAGGCAATTCACACTCCTCAATAGCGCAGCTATCGGGGATCACGCTTATACGTGCTAGTCCACCAATATTCTCATCGTACTCAATACGAATATGATTTTTAAATACTTCCGTATTGTTAATAGTATCGACTAGGGTCTTGACGGACGTGTAAACTCCGGAGGGAATTTCGACCTTATGAGCCTTTTGCGGCTTAACGGATACTTGTTTGTTTCCACCGTCACCAATGGCCTGCCTCGCTACCCGTTTGTTGTTTTTATTGGTGGTACTAGCCACTGCAACTGTTGATGATTTAGGCTGATCTATTTTATGAGTAGTATAGGCTGTAATGGGAGTAGCCATACGGTGTTGTCCTTCAGCCGGATCTATATGAAGAAATGTGCGAGGAAATTGAATTTCCGTCAGGGCCACGACCCATTCTCCAGACATTTTCAGCGGACTTGGTAACTGTGTAATGTAGTGGGTCACTGTATTCTCGGGGTAGTACTTCATACTACTATTACTAGGCAAGACGAGATAGAACTGATCTCTCATTTTTTATTCACTATATTCGCGGCGGCGATCCAAGAGTTGCATTTTTCTGGATACCCTCTCCAGCTAACAAAGTGTTGTTTATTACGGCCTCGGCCTTTAGTTTTGAGAATTTTTTCGATTACAAACTCTTCAGCATCGGTCTTCTTTACGACGATACTCAATTCTTCTTCGTAGAAGAACCCGTCAATTTCTTCGCCTTGTAGATCAACCAACTCATAAATTGGTGGCTGTCTATTTGTGAGAACCTTGTGAATCTTAAATATTTCTTCGGTCCAGCGGGATTCGTAACCTTTCTCGAACGCTGCTTTCGCTTTACTGATGCGTACAAACTCTCCGACCTTGTATTTAACCTCTTTGTAATATGATTTGTAGCGATTTTCCATATTTGCGTGCGCTAACGCTGCATTGTAGCGAGTTACTGCGGCCGGAGGCATCTTGATCGTAGAGTGTTTTGTATCATTATAGCCCTGTACTATAGATTGTAATACATCGATATAACGTCGTGTATTTTTATGTGTAAAATATCGCCACATTCGCTCCTTCAGTGTTCTGTTGAAACGTTCTACGATAGCAGCTTTGATATCGGGATTTCGAGCGACACGAAATCGTATTCCACGACTCTTTAGAAATCTTTGTAAAATGCTACCGACAAACTCTTTGCCTCGATCTGTCTGCACCCATACAGGAACCCTACCACCATTCCTTGACAGTATTTTCTTAAACCCTTCTGTAGTTTCAGCACACGTTTTATCACGTAGTAGTTCAACCCACGCATATTTACTAAGGACATCGATGACTACCAAAAGATAAACATTGCCATCGTTATCATCTTTGAGAGCTCGTAGATCTACGAGATCAGCTTCCCATACATCATCAATATTATCCACTGCATAATGACGCCGCGGGAATCGTCGACGTATCGGGCGGTGTAGCGTATAAGCATCCTGAGCTCTCAGCCAGTTAATAGCATCGTCTCGAGGAATTTTTTCTTTATCGGCTGTGTACAACAAATTTGGTGCACCGGAATATCCCGCAGGGTGCGTCGGGTCATAATAAAAAATTTTCAATAAAGCCATTATATCTTCAATTTTTTCCACGATCTATTTAATAACACACTAGTAGGCGTACGATGCCGTCCACTGCTACCGGAAGAATTTAAACTCGTGTTAGGCGTGTGATTAATATGTGACGATGTAGACGCGTCGAGCCCGCTCAGGTTAGAGTTTATCGCCGCGTCCAATGAAAGATTCTCATACAATAGGCTTGAATTGCCGATGATTTCACGAGGGATACCCATTCGTCGGAGCTCAGCGCCAAACTGATCACGATCGTTTGCACGCACTGTTTTTCTATTGCGCGTAGCCTCATTCACGAGATCTATTATACTGGAGTCTTTTATCGGTTCATTGTTGATACGAACCAATCCTGTTTTATCCCAAGTTATCCTGCTACTGGTACTCGAGTGAAGATGTTTTAACAATTGCTCCGCCTGTTTCTTGTATGTTTTACGTACATTCGATAAAATAGTTTTATCGCTGACTGCTTCATCTTCTCCAGTTACTTGTACTGTTTCACCAGCTGCTTGAGATGTTTCTCCACTGCGTTGGAGTTCAGCTTTTTCGTTACTCGTAGGAGCTGTAATAGTTTTGGGATGTCGTTCCTCGTCGCAGAAGAACTGGTAACGTTGTAATACCTGCTGATACAGCTTCCATTTCTCGCGTTGATTGGAAGGTGTCACTGAGCGAAGTATATCATCCATTTCTGCATCAAGTCTACTGAGTGTGGTACCAGGCGTTTGCACAGATCGCGTCTGTTCTAGTTGCTCACGCGTAGAAGTTAACGGTACTCTGTCAATAGCTTCTTGAGGCACAAGAATCATTTTCTTTGCATGCTGCATTTTGTTAATTACTCGCAAAAACGCTGGATAGCACAGTGCCTATGATGGGTAGAAGAAGCGGTAGTAAAAACCCACTACCCTTTTGAACAATCACACGTTTCTTTGATTTCCAACAGCGTGTTTTATTTACAAGATGGCGCAGGATTTGTTTATGTTTTGACAGGCGTAAGCGTTCCTTTTTTTTTCAAGGGAACAGTACCGTTTAATGTATTCAGTGCGCATTCACAAATGGATCTAACCCCGTTTTTATCTATTGCCCGTAGTAGCGCTGCACGTTGTTCTTTATCCAGATGACATAAAGCGTGGAGCAGAATAATATTTTTCTTCCCAATAGAAGCTCGACGTGTTGTTGATGGAGCCATAGCACAATGCCTAATGAATGTTCACGTACTCGATGACGAATATTTATACTGGAATTACCGAGCACCATTACCACGCTTCGGCACGTATACGAAATTATAAGGATCGTCCGGAAAAACATTCGTACGAAATCGACAATTATCGGGTGTAGACTGCTTAAGGTCTAGAAGTAGATACCCATGAGGCCTGGCCGTTGCGTCGTGATACGCTTCTTGCAAAAATTTTGGATCTTCGGGGTATATTTGTCGAGCTAGATGCGAAATTTGTGCACGATCTCGGGGATTTTTGAATGCTACGATATAATTTGTGTTTAAAGAAATATCACGCTGACCGCGACCCTGGTGAAAAATGTTTTGCGTTATAAAAATTACGCTAATATTTTTGTGATGGCTGCCCTTTGTGAATAAATCTACAATTTCGCCATTCGAAGATTCACGCATTAAATCATCAATAATTAAGAGTTTCGGGCGCAGGTCTCCAACAATGTCGGAATTCTGAGGTAAACCTTCTAAAAATTCTATATTCTTCCCATAATCTTGATAACCACTCAGCCATTCAGAGTAGTAGAATATTATTCGTGCAAATTTTACATCGGCCATTGTAGAAATATATTTTAAAAACTTTTTTACAAAACAGGTTTTTCCGCATCCTGTAGGCCCGGCAATAATTGATGTCCACGGATGTTTCCATCGTGGATCCATATTGAGGAATGAGGAATATCGGGAAAATGCTGGTATTAATATACAGATCTGCGTTGAAAAAAATTTTTTTTTGTTTATTTGTAAAAACTTGTATTTAGATATGTACAATATACATCGGCCCCCCGTAAGGGGAGCCATAAAAATTACGCTGCACAAAAAAAAAAGAAAAAACTTCTTATTTCCTATGTATCCATCTACATTTTTCTCTCTCTCTCTCTCTCTCTCTCTCTCTCTCTCTCAAGGGTCTGTCATATAGCCAGACTCTCGTAGACTGACATATAAAGCTTCAGCAACACTTTCGTTCAGCAGCAAGGAGACATTGAGACCTGAAAAATAAAAATGAAAAATTATTTCGCATCTTCGTAAAGTGCTCATAACAGCCGCCGCCGCCGCCGCTCGCCCCCGCCGCGCGCGACTACATACAATAAGCTCATCTGTATGTAGCACCGGTCTATCACTGTGGATGAGCTAATCTCCACAGTGTACCGCGGTTATACATACGCCGAGAAGCTCATTGAGGCGTATGATAGGGTAGGAAGTCAGAGAATAGGAAAAATAAGAAGAAAAAAACAGTGATTTGCGAATAAAACTTATTTATTATTAATAATATCGTTCCATACTACGTTAAAAAGTAGCTCTGGCTCCCTGGCTCCCTGGCTCCCTGGCTCTCTGGCTCCCTGGCTCCCTGGCTCTCTGGCTCTCTGGCTCCCTGGCTCCCTGGCTCTCTGGCTCTCTGGCTCCCTGCCTCCCTGGCTCCCTGGCTCCCTGGCTCCCTGGCTCCCTGGCTCCCTGTCTCCCTGACTCCCTGGCTCCCTGGCTCCCTGGCTCCCTGGCTCTCTGGTTCCCTGGCTCCCTGGCTCTCTGGCTCCCTGGCTCCCTGGCTCCCTGTCACACTGGCTCCCTGGCTCCCTGGCTCCCTGGCTCTCTGGCTCCCTTGCTCCCTGGCTCGATGGCTCTCTGGCTCCCTGGCTCCCTGGCTCTCTGGCTCTGTGGCTCCCTGCCTCCCTGGCTCCCTGGCTCCCTGGCTCCCTGGCTCCCTGGCTCCCTGGCTCCCTGACTCCCTGTCTCCCTGGCTCCCTGGCTCCCTGGCTCCCTGGCTCTCTGGTTCCCTGGCTCTCTGGCTCCCTGGCTCCCTGGCTCCCTGGCTCCCTGTCACACTGGCCCCTCAGTTCCCTACCTCGCGGGCTCCCAGACTCCTTGTACTTTTAAGATTTATCGATTTCCAATCCCTCATAAATTTCTGTAAAGCTTTCGTCGGAATTCCTTTCCCTTAAATCGCAACAACTTTCACATTTATTTGATTATTTGTTTTGCAGAACAAGTTATAAGTAATATTTTGTGGATTTTATGAATTTATTTGTCTATTCTTCAATTATTTAAGAAGTGGAAAAAATTATATCAATCGTTTGTTCTTTAGCTCCCTGACTCCCCGGCCGACTTGTCGTGGGAGCTGAGGAGCTCCCTGGCTCCCTGGCTCCCTGGCTCCCTGCCTCCCTGGCTCTCTGGCTCCCTGGCTCCCTGGCTCTCTGGCTCTCTGGCTCCCTGGCTCCCTGGCTCCCTGGCTCTCTGGCTCTCTGGCTCCCTGCCTCCCTGGCTCCCTGGCTCCCTGGCTCCCTGGCTCCCTGACTCCCTGTCTCCCTGGCTCCCTGGCTCCCTGGCTCGCTGTCTCCCTGGCTCTCTGGCTCCCTGGCTCCCTGGCTCTCTGGCTCTCTGGCTCCCTGGCTCCCTGGCTCTCTGGCTCTCTGGCTCCCTGGCTTCCTGGCTCTCTGGCTCTCTGGCTCCCTGGCTCCCTGGCTCCCTGACTCCTTTTAAGATTTACCGATTTCCAATCCAACGTAAATTTCTGTAACGATTTTGTCGGAATCCGTTTCCCTTAAAACGCAACAACATTCACATTTATTTGATTATTTGTTTTGCTGACCAAGTTATAAGTAATATTGTGTGGATTTTGAGAATTTTTTTGTCTATTCTTCAATTATTTAAGAAGTGGAAAAAATTATATCAATCGTTTGTTCTTTAGCTCCCTGACACCCCGGCCGAATTGTCGTGGGAGCTGAGGAGCTCCCTGGCTTCTTGGCTCCCTGGCTCTCTGGCTCCCTGGCTCCCTGACTCCCTGTCTCCCTGGCTCCCTGGCTCCCTGGCTCCCTGGCTCTCTGGCTCCCTGGCTCCCTGGCTCTCTGGCTCTCTGGCTCTCTGGCTCCCTGGCTCCCTGGCTCTCTGGCTCTCTGGCTCCCTGCCTCCCTGCCTCCCTGGCTCCCTGGCTCCCTGGCTCCCTGGCTCCCTGGCTCCCTGGCTCCCTGACTCCCTGTCTCCCTGGCTCCCTGGCTCCCTGGCTCCCTGGCTCTCTGGTTCCCTGGCTCCCTGGCTCTCTGGCTCCCTGGCTCCCTGGCTCCCTGTCACACTGGCCCCTCAGTTCCCTACCTCGCTGGCTCCCAGACTCCTTGTACTTTTAAGATTTATCGATTTCCAATCCCTCATAAATTTCTGTAAAGGTTTCGTCGGAATTCCTTTCCCTTAAATCGCAACAACTTTCACATTTATTTGATTATTTGTTTTGCAGAACAAGTTATAAGTAATATTTTGTGGATTTTATGAATTTATTTGTCTATTCTTCAATTATTTAAGAAGTGGAAAAAATTATAAAAATCGTTTGTTCTTTAGCTCCATGATTCCCTGGCCGACTTGTCGTGGGAGCTGAGGAGCTGCCTGGCTTCTTGGCTCCCTGGCTCCCTGGCTCCCTGGCTCCCTGACTCCTTTTAAGATTTACCGATTTCCAATCCAACGTAAATTTCTGTAACGATTTTGTCGGAATCCGTTTCCCTTAAAACGCAACAACATTCACATTTATTTGATTATTTGTTTTGCTGACCAAGTTATAAGTAATATTGTGTGGATTTTGAGAATTTTTTTGTCTATTCTTCAATTATTTAAGAAGTGGAAAAAATTATATCAATCGTTTGTTCTTTAGCTCCCTGACACCCCGGCCGAATTGTCGTGGGAGCTGAGGAGCTCCCTGGCTTCTTGGCTCCCTGGCTCTCTGGCTCCCTGGCTCCCTCACTCCCTGTCTCCCTGGCTCCCTGGCTCCCTGGCTCCCTGGCTCTCTGGCTCCCTGGCTCCCTGGCTCTCTGGCTCTCTGGCTCTCTGGCTCCCTGGCTCCCTGGCTCTCTGGCTCTCTGGCTCCCTGCCTCCCTGGCTCCCTGGCTCCCTGGCTCCCTGGCTCCCTGGCTCCCTGGCTCCCTGGCTCCCTGACTCCCTGTCTCCCTGGCTCCCTGGCTCCCTGGCTCTCTGGTTCCCTGGCTCCCTGGCTCTCTGGCTCCCTGGCTCCCTGGCTCCCTGTCACACTGGCCCCTCAGTTCCCTACCTCGCTGGCTCCCAGACTCCTTGTACTTTTAAGATTTATCGATTTCCAATCCCTCATAAATTTCTGTAAAGGTTTCGTCGGAATTCCTTTCCCTTAAATCGCAACAACTTTCACATTTATTTGATTATTTGTTTTGCAGAACAAGTTATAAGTAATATTTTGTGGATTTTATGAATTTATTTGTCTATTCTTCAATTATTTAAGAAGTGGAAAAAATTATAAAAATCGTTTGTTCTTTAGCTCCATGATTCCCTGGCCGACTTGTCGTGGGAGCTGAGGAGCTGCCTGGCTTCTTGGCTCCCTGGCTCCCTGGCTCCCTGGCTCCCTGGATCCCTGGCTCCCTGGCTCCCTGACTCCGTGGCTCCCTGGCTCCCTAGCTCCGTGGCTGCCTGGCTCCCTGGCTCCCTGACTCCCTGTCTCCCTGGCTCCCTGGTTCCCTGGCTCCCTGGCTCCCTGGCTTCTTGGCTCCCTGGCTCCCTGGCTCCCGGTCAGACTGGCCCCTCAGCTGCCTACCTCGCTGGCTCCCAGACTCCTTGTACTTTTAAGATTTACCGATTTCCAATCCATCGTAAATTTCTGTAACGATTTTGTCGGAATCCGTTTCCCTTAAACCACAACAACATTCACAATTATTTGATTATTTGTTTTGCAGAACAAGTTATAAGTAATATTTTGTGGATTTTGAGAATTTATTTGTCTATGCTTCAATTATTTAAGAAGTGGAAAAAATTATATGAATCGTTTGTTCTTTAGCTCTCTGACTACCCGGCCGACTTGTCGTGGAAGCTGAGGAGCTCCCTGGCTTCTTGGCTCCCTGGCTCCCTGGCTCCCTGGCTCCCTGGCTCCCTGGCTCCCTACCTCGCTGGCTCCCAGACTCCTTGTACTTTCAGGATTCATCGATTTCCAATCCAACGTAAATTTCTGTAACGATTTTGTCGGAATCCGTTTCCCTTAAACCGCAACAACATTCACATTTATTTGATTATTTGTTTTGCTGACCAAGTTATAAGTAATATTTTGTGGATTTTGAGAATTTTTTTGTCTATTCTTCAATTATTTAAGAAGTGGAAAAAATTATAACAATCGTTTGTTCTTTAGCTCCCTGATTCCCCGGCCGACTTGTCGAGGGAGCTAAGGAGCTCCCTGGCTTCTTGGCTCCCTGGCTCCCTGGCTCCCTGGCTCCCTGGCTCTCTGGCTCCCTGGCTCCCTGGCTCCCTGGCTCTCTGGCTCCCTGGCTCCCTGGCTCCCTGGCTCCCTGTCACACTGGCCCCTCAGTTCCCTACCTCGCTGGCTCCCAGACTCCTTGTACTTTTAAGATTTATCGATTTCCAATCCCTCATAAATTTCTGTAAAGGTTTCGTCGGAATTCCTTTCCCTTAAATCGCAACAACTTTCACATTTATTTGATTATTTGTTTTGCAGAACAAGTTAGAAGTAATATTTTGTGGACTTTATGAATTTATTTGTCGATTCTTCAATTATTTAAGAAGTGGAAAAAATTATAACAATCGTTTGTTCTTTAGCTCCCTGATTCCCCGGCCGACTTGTCGAGGGAGCTAAGGAGCTCCCTGGCTTCTTGGCTCCCTGGCTCCCTGGCTCCCTGGCTCCCTGCCTCCCTGGCTCTCTGGCTCTCTGGCTCCCTGGCTCCCTGGCTCTCTGGCTCTCTGGCTCCCTGCCTCCCTGGCTCCCTGGCTCCCTGGCTCCCTGACTCCCTGTCTCCATGGCTCCCTGGCTCCCTGGCTCCCTGGCTCCCTGGCTCCCTGGCTCCCTGGCTCTCTGGTTCTCTGGCTCCCTGGCTCTCTGGCTCCCTGGCTCCCTGGCTCCCTGGCTCCCTGGCTCCCTGGCTCCCTGACTCCCTGTCTCCCTGGCTCCCTGGCTCCCTGACTCTCTGGTTCCCTGGCTCCCTGGCTCTCGGGCTCCCGGGCTCTCTGGTTCCCTGGCTCCCTGGCTCCCAGACTCCTTGTACTTTTAAGATTTACCGATTACCAATCCATCGTAAATGTCTGTAACGATTTTGTCGGAATCCGTTTCCCTTAAACCGCAACAACATTCACATTTATTTGATTATTTGTTTTGCTGACCAAGTTATAAGTAATATTTTGTGGATTTTGAGAATTTTTTTGTCTATTCTTCAATTATTTAAGAAGTGGAAAAAATTATAACAATCGTTTGTTCTTTAGCTCCCTGATTCCCCGGCCGACTTGTCGAGGGAGCAAAGGAGCTCCCTGGCTTCTTGGCTCCCTGGCTCCCTGGCTCCCTGGCTCCCTGGCTCTCTGGCTCCCTGGCTCCCTGGCTCCCTGGCTCCCTGTCACACTGGCCCCTCAGTTCCCTACCTCGCTGGCTCCCAGACTCCTTGTACTTTTAAGATTTATCGATTTCCAATCCCTCATAAATTTCTGTAAAGGGTTCGTCGGAATTCCTTTCCCTTAAATCGCAACAACATTCACATTTATTTGATTATTTGTTTTGCTGACCAAGTTATAAGTAATATTTTGTGGATTTTGAGAATTTTTTTGTCTATTCTTCAATTATTTAAGAAGTGGAAAAAATTATAACAATCGTTTGTTCTTTAGCTCCCTGATTCCCCGGCCGACTTGTCGAGGGAGCTAAGGAGCTCCCTGGCTTCTTGGCTCCCTGGCTCCCTGGCTCCCTGGCTCCCTGGCTCTCTGGCTCCCTGGCTCCCTGGCTCCCTGGCTCCCTGTCACACTGGCCCCTCAGTTCCCTACCTCGCTGGCTCCCAGACTCCTTGTACTTTTAAGATTTATCGATTTCCAAGCCCTCATAAATTTCTGTAAAGGGTTCGTCGGAATTCCTTTCCCTTAAATCGCAACAACTTTCACATTTATTTGATTATTTGTTTTGCAGAACAAGTTATAAGTAATATTTTGTGGATTTTATGAATTTATTTGTCTATTCTTCAATTATTTAAGAAGTGGAAAAAATTATATCAATCGTTTGTTCTTTAGCTCCCTGACTCCCCGGCCGACTTGTCGTGGGAGCTGAGGAGCTCCCTGGCTCCCTGGCTCCCTGGCTCCCTGCCTCCCTGGCTCTCTGGCTCCCTGCCTCCCTGGCTCTCTGGCTCTCTGGCTCCCTGGCTCCCTGGCTCTCTGGCTCTCTGGCTCCCTGCCTCCCTGGCTCCCTGGCTCCCTGGCTCCCTGACTCCCTGTCTCCATGGCTCCCTGGCTCCCTGGCTCCCTGGCTCCCTGGCTCCCTGGCTCTCTGGTTCTCTGGCTCCCTGGCTCTCTGGCTCCCTGGCTCCCTGGCTCCCTGGCTCCCTGGCTCCCTGGCTCCCTGACTCCCTGTCTCCCTGGCTCCCTGGCTCCCTGACTCTCTGGTTCCCTGGCTCCCTGGCTCTCGGGCTCCCGGGCTCTCTGGTTCCCTGGCTCCCTGGCTCCCAGACTCCTTGTACTTTTAAGATTTACCGATTACCAATCCATCGTAAATGTCTGTAACGATTTTGTCGGAATCCGTTTCCCTTAAACCGCAACAACATTCACATTTATTTGATTATTTGTTTTGCTGACCAAGTTATAAGTAATATTTTGTGGATTTTGAGAATTTTTTTGTCTATTCTTCAATTATTTAAGAAGTGGAAAAAATTATAACAATCGTTTGTTCTTTAGCTCCCTGATTCCCCGGCCGACTTGTCGAGGGAGCTAAGGAGCTCCCTGGCTTCTTGGCTCCCTGGCTCCCTGGCTCCCTGGCTCCCTGGCTCTCTGGCTCCCTGGCTCCCTGGCTCCCTGGCTCTCTGGCTCCCTGGCTCCCTGGCTCCCTGGCTCCCTGTCACACTGGCCCCTCAGTTCCCTACCTCGCTGGCTCCCAGACTCCTTGTACTTTTAAGATTTATCGATTTCCAATCCCTCATAAATTTCTGTAAAGGTTTCGTCGGAATTCCTTTCCCTTAAATCGCAACAACTTTCACATTTATTTGATTATTTGTTTTGCAGAACAAGTTAGAAGTAATATTTTGTGGACTTTATGAATTTATTTGTCTATTCTTCAATTATTTAAGAAGTGGAAAAAATTATAACAATCGTTTGTTCTTTAGCTCCCTGATTCCCCGGCCGACTTGTCGAGGGAGCTAAGGAGCTCCCTGGCTTCTTGGCTCCCTGGCTCCCTGGCTCCCTGGCTCCCCGGCTCTCTGGCTCCCTGGCTCCCTGGCTCCCTGGTTCCCTGTCACACTGGCCCCTCAGTTCCCTACCTCGCTGGCTCCCAGACTCCTTGTACTTTTAAGATTTATCGATTTCCAATCCCTCATAAATTTTTGTAAAGGGTTCGTCGGAATTCCTTTCCCTTAAATCGCAACAACTTTCACATTTATTTGATTATTTGTTTTGCAGAACAAGTTATAAGTAATATTTTGTGGATTTTATGAATTTATTTGTCTATTCTTCAATTATTTAAGAAGTGGAAAAAATTATATCAATCGTTTGTTCTTTAGCTCCCTGACTCCCCGGCCGACTTGTCGTGGGAGCTGAGGAGCTCCCTGGCTCCCTGGCTCCCTGGCTCCCTGCCTCCCTGGCTCTCTGGCTCCCTGCCTCCCTGGCTCTCTGGCTCTCTGGCTCCCTGGCTCCCTGGCTCTCTGGCTCTCTGGCTCCCTGCCTCCCTGGCTCCCTGGCTCCCTGGCTCCCTGACTCCCTGTCTCCATGGCTCCCTGGCTCCCTGGCTCCCTGGCTCCCTGGCTCCCTGGCTCTCTGGTTCCCTGGCTCCCTGGCTCTCTGGCTCCCGGGCTCTCTGGTTCCCTGGCTCCCTGGCTCCCAGACTCCTTGTACTTTTAAGATTTACCGATTACCAATCTATCGTAAATGTCTGTAACGATTTTGTCGGAATCCGTTTCCCTTAAACCGCAACAACATTCACATTTATTTGATTATTTGTTTTGCTGACCAAGTTATAAGTAATATTTTGTGGATTTTGAGAATTTTTTTGTCTATTCTTCAATTATTTAAGAAGTGGAAAAAATTATAACAATCGTTTGTTCTTTAGCTCCCTGATTCCCCGGCCGACTTGTCGAGGGAGCTAAGGAGCTCCCTGGCTTCTTGGCTCCCTGGCTCCCTGGCTCCGTGGCTCCCTGGCTCTCTGGCTCCCTGGCTCCCTGGCTCCCTGGCTCTCTGGCTCCCTGGCTCCCTGGCTCCCTGGCTCCCTGTCACACTGGCCCCTCAGTTCCCTACCTCGCTGGCTCCCAGACTCCTTGTACTTTTAAGATTTATCGATTTCCAATCCCTCATAAATTTCTGTAAAGGTTTCGTCGGAATTCCTTTCCCTTAAATCGCAACAACTTTCACATTTATTTGATTATTTGTTTTGCAGAACAAGTTAGAAGTAATATTTTGTGGACTTTATGAATTTATTTGTCTATTCTTCAATTATTTAAGAAGTGGAAAAAATTATAACAATCGTTTGTTCTTTAGCTCCCTGATTCCCCGGCCGACTTGTCGAGGGAGCTAAGGAGCTCCCTGGCTTCTTGGCTCCCTGGCTCCCTGGCTCCCTGGCTCCCTGGCTCCCTGGCTCCCTGTCACACTGGCCCCTCAGTTCCCTACCTCGCTGGCTCCCAGACTCCTTGTACTTTTAAGATTTATCGATTTCCAATCCCTCATAAATTTCTGTAAAGGGTTCGTCGGAATTCCTTTCCCTTAAATCGCAACAACTTTCACATTTATTTGATTATTTGTTTTGCAGAACAAGTTATAAGTAATATTTTGTGGATTTTATGAATTTATTTGTCTATTCTTCAATTATTTAAGAAGTGGAAAAAATTATATCAATCGTTTGTTCTTTAGCTCCCTGACTCCCCGGCCGACTTGTCGTGGGAGCTGAGGAGCTCCCTGGCTCCCTGGCTCCCTGGCTCCCTGCCTCCCTGGCTCTCTGGCTCCCTGCCTCCCTGGCTCTCTGGCTCTCTGGCTCCCTGGCTCCCTGGCTCTCTGGCTCTCTGGCTCCCTGCCTCCCTGGCTCCCTGGCTCCCTGGCTCCCTGACTCCCTGTCTCCATGGCTCCCTGGCTCCCTGGCTCCCTGGCTCCCTGGCTCCCTGGCTCTCTGGTTCCCTGGCTCCCTGGCTCTCTGGCTCCCTGGCTCCCTGGCTCCCTGGCTCCCTGGCTCCCTGGCTCCCTGGCTCCCTGGCTCCCTGGCTCCCTGACTCCCTGTCTCCCTGGCTCCCTGGTTCGCTGACTCTCTGGTTCCCTGGCTCCCTGGCTCCCTGCCTCCCGGGCTCTCTGGTTCCCTGGCTCCCTGGCTCCCAGACTCCTTGTACTTTTAAGATTTACCGATTACCAATCCATCGTAAATGTCTGTAACGATTTTGTCGGAATCCGGTTCCCTTAAAACGCAACAACATTCACATTTATTTGATTATTTGTTTTGCTGACCAAGTTATAAGTAATATTGTGTGGATTTTGAGAATTTTTTTGTCTATTCTTCAATTATTTAAGAAGTGGAAAAAATTATATCAATCGTTTGTTCTTTAGCTCCCTGACTCCTCGGCCGACTTGTCGTGGGAGCTGAGGAGCTCCCTGGCTCCCTGGCTCCCTGGCTCCCTGCCTCCCTGGCTCCCTGACTCCCTGTCTCCCTGGCTCCCTGGCTCCCTGGCTCCCTGGCTCTCTGGCTCCCTGGCTCCCTGGCTCTCTGGCTCTCTGGCTCCCTGGCTCCCTGGCTCTCTGGCTCTCTGGCTCCCTGGCTCCCTGGCTCCCTGGCTCCCTGGCTCCCTGGCTCCCTGGCTCCCTGGCTCCCTGGCTCCCTGTCTCCCTGTCTCCCTGGCTCCCTGGCTCCCTGGCTCCCTGGCTCTCTGGTTCCCTGGCTCTCTGGCTCCCTGGCTCCCTGGCTCCCTGGCTCCCTGTCACACTGGCCCCTCAGTTCCCTACCTCGCTGGCTCCCAGACTCCTTGTACTTTTAAGATTTATCGATTTCCAATCCCTCATAAATTTCTGTAAAGCTTTCGTCGGAATTCCTTTCCCTTAAATCGCAACAACTTTCACATTTATTTGATTATTTGTTTTGCAGAACAAGTTATAAGTAATATTTTGTGGATTTTATGAATTTATTTGTCTATTCTTCAATTATTTAAGAAGTGGAAAAAATTATATCAATCGTTTGTTCTTTAGCTCCCTGACTCCCCGGCCGACTTGTCGTGGGAGCTGAGGAGCTCCCTGGCTCCCTGGCTCCCTGGCTCCCTGCCTCCCTGGCTCTCTGGCTCTCTGGCTCCCTGCCTCCCTGGCTCTCTGGCTCTCTGGCTCCCTGGCTCCCTGGCTCTCTGGCTCTCTGGCTCCCTGCCTCCCTGGCTCCCTGGCTCCCTGGCTCCCTGACTCCCTGTCTCCATGGCTCCCTGGCTCCCTGGCTCCCTGGCTCCCTGGCTCCCTGGCTCTCTGGTTCCCTGGCTCCCTGGCTCTCTGGCTCCCGGGCTCTCTGGTTCCCTGGCTCCCTGGCTCCCAGACTCCTTGTACTTTTAAGATTTACCGATTACCAATCCATCGTAAATGTCTGTAACGATTTTGTCGGAATCCGTTTCCCTTAAACCGCAACAACATTCACATTTATTTGATTATTTGTTTTGCTGACCAAGTTATAAGTAATATTTTGTGGATTTTGAGAATTTTTTTGTCTATTCTTCAATTATTTAAGAAGTGGAAAAAATTATAACAATCGTTTGTTCTTTAGCTCCCTGAGTCCCCGGCCGACTTGTCGAGGGAGCTAAGGAGCTCCCTGGCTTCTTGGCTCCCTGGCTCCCTGGCTCCGTGGCTCCCTGGCTCTCTGGCTCCCTGGCTCCCTGGCTCCCTGGCTCTCTGGCTCCCTGGCTCCCTGGCTCCCTGGCTCCCTGTCACACTGGCCCCTCAGTTCCCTACCTCGCTGGCTCCCAGACTCCTTGTACTTTTAAGATTTATCGATTTCCAATCCCTCATAAATTTCTGTAAAGGTTTCGTCGGAATTCCTTTCCCTTAAATCGCAACAACTTTCACATTTATTTGATTATTTGTTTTGCAGAACAAGTTAGAAGTAATATTTTGTGGACTTTATGAATTTATTTGTCTATTCTTCAATTATTTAAGAAGTGGAAAAAATTATAACAATCGTTTGTTCTTTAGCTCCCTGATTCCCCGGCCGACTTGTCGAGGGAGCTAAGGAGCTCCCTGGCTTCTTGGCTCCCTGGCTCCCTGGCTCCCTGGCTCCCTGGCTCCCTGTCACACTGGCCCCTCAGTTCCCTACCTCGCTGGCTCCCAGACTCCTTGTACTTTTAAGATTTATCGATTTCCAATCCCTCATAAATTTCTGTAAAGGTTTCGTCGGAATTCCTTTCCCTTAAATCGCAACAACTTTCACATTTATTTGATTATTTGTTTTGCAGAACAAGTTATAAGTAATATTTTGTGGATTTTATGAATTTATTTGTCTATTCTTCAATTATTTAAGAAGTGGAAAAAATTATATCAATCGTTTGTTCTTTAGCTCCCTGACTCCCCGGCCGACTTGTCGTGGGAGCTGAGGAGCTCCCTGGCTCCCTGGCTCCCTGGCTCCCTGCCTCCCTGGCTCTCTGGCTCCCTGCCTCCCTGGCTCTCTGGCTCTCTGGCTCCCTGGCTCCCTGGCTCTCTGGCTCTCTGGCTCCCTGCCTCCCTGGCTCCCTGGCTCCCTGGCTCCCTGACTCCCTGTCTCCATGGCTCCCTGGCTCCCTGGCTCCCTGGCTCCCTGGCTCCCTGGCTCTCTGGTTCCCTGGCTCCCTGGCTCTCTGGCTCCCTGGCTCCCTGGCTCCCTGGCTCCCTGGCTCCCTGGCTCCCTGGCTCCCTGGCTCCCTGGCTCCCTGACTCCCTGTCTCCCTGGCTCCCTGGTTCGCTGACTCTCTGGTTCCCTGGCTCCCTGGCTCTCTGGCTCCCGGGCTCTCTGGTTCCCTGGCTCCCTGGCTCCCAGACTCCTTGTACTTTTAAGATTTACCGATTACCAATCCATCGTAAATGTCTGTAACGATTTTGTCGGAATCCGGTTCCCTTAAAACGCAACAACATTCACATTTATTTGATTATTTGTTTTGCTGACCAAGTTATAAGTAATATTGTGTGGATTTTGAGAATTTTTTTGTCTATTCTTCAATTATTTAAGAAGTGGAAAAAATTATATCAATCGTTTGTTCTTTAGCTCCCTGACTCCTCGGCCGACTTGTCGTGGGAGCTGAGGAGCTCCCTGGCTCCCTGGCTCCCTGGCTCCCTGCCTCCCTGGCTCCCTGACTCCCTGTCTCCCTGGCTCCCTGGCTCCCTGGCTCCCTGGCTCTCTGGCTCCCTGGCTCCCTGGCTCTCTGGCTCTCTGGCTCCCTGGCTCCCTGGCTCTCTGGCTCTCTGGCTCCCTGCCTCCCTGGCTCCCTGGCTCCCTGGCTCCCTGGCTCCCTGGCTCCCTGGCTCCCTGGCTCCCTGACTCCCTGTCTCCCTGGCTCCCTGGCTCCCTGGCTCCCTGGCTCTCTGGATCTCTGGCTCTCTGGCTCTCTGGCTCCCTGGCTCCCTGGCTCCCTGTCACACTGGCCCCTCAGTTCCCTACCTCGCTGGCTCCCAGACTCCTTGTACTTTTAAGATTTATCGATTTCCAATCCCTCATAAATTTCTGTAAAGCTTTCGTCGGAATTCCTTTCCCTTAAATCGCAACAACTTTCACATTTATTTGATTATTTGTTTTGCAGAACAAGTTATAAGTAATATTTTGTGGATTTTATGAATTTATTTGTCTATTCTTCAATTATTTAAGAAGTGGAAAAAATTATATCAATCGTTTGTTCTTTAGCTCCCTGACTCCCCGGCCGACTTGTCGTGGGAGCTGAGGAGCTCCCTGGCTCCCTGGCTCCCTGGCTCCCTGCCTCCCTGGCTCTCTGGCTCCCTGGCTCCCTGGCTCTCTGGCTCTCTGGCTCCCTGGCTCCCTGGCTCCCTGGCTCTCTGGCTCTCTGGCTCCCTGCCTCCCTGGCTCCCTGGCTCCCTGGCTCCCTGACTCCCTGTCTCCCTGGCTCCCTGGCTCCCTGGCTCTCTGGCTCTCTGGCTCCCTGGCTCCCTGGCTCCCTGGCTCTCTGGCTCTCTGGCTCCCTGCCTCCCTGGCTCCCTGCCTCCCTGGCTCTCTGGCTCTCTGGCTCCCTGCCTCCCTGGCTCCCTGCCTCCCTGGCTCCCTGGCTCCCTGGCTCCCTGACTCCCTGTCTCCCTGGCTCCCTGGCTCCCTGGCTCCCTGGCTCTCTGGTTCCCTGGCTCCCTGGCTCCCTGGCTCCCTGGCTCCCTGTCACACTGGCCCCTCAGTTCCCTACCTCGCTGGCTCCCAGACTCCTTGTACTTTTAAGATTTACCGATTTCCAATCCATCGTAAATTTCTGTAACGATTTTGTCGGAATCCGTTTCCCTTAAACCGCAACAACATTCACATTTATTTGATTATTTGTTTTGCTGACCAAGTTATACGTAATATTTTGTGGATTTTGAGAATTTTTTTGTCTATTCTTCAATTATTTAAGAAGTGGAAAAAATTATATCAATCGTTTGTTCTTTAGCTCCCTGACTCCCCGGCCGACTTGTCGTGGGAGCTGAGGAGCTCCCTGGCTCCCTGGCTCCCTGGCTCCCTGCCTCCCTGGCTCTCTGGCTCCCTGGCTCCCTGGCTCTCTGGCTCCCTGGCTCCCTGGCTCCCTGGCTCCCTGGCTCCCTGGCTCCCTGGCTCCCTGGCTCCCTGGCTCCCTGCCTCCCTGGCTCTCTGGCTCCCTGCCTCCCTGGCTCTCTGGCTCTCTGGCTCCCTGGCTCCCTGGCTCTCTGGCTCTCTGGCTCCCTGCCTCCCTGGCTCCCTGGCTCCCTGGCTCCCTGACTCCCTGACTCCCTATCTCCATGGCTCCCTGGCTCCCTGGCTCCCTGGCTCCCTGGCTCCCTGGCTCTCTGGTTCCCTGGCTCCCTGGCTCTCTGGCTCCCGGGCTCTCTGGTTCCCTGGCTCCCTGGCTCCCAGACTCCTTGTACTTTTAAGATTTACCGATTACCAATCCATCGTAAATGTCTGTAACGATTTTGTCGGAATCCGTTTCCCTTAAACCGCAACAACATTCACATTTATTTGATTATTTGTTTTGCTGACCAAGTTATAAGTAATATTTTGTGGATTTTGAGAATTTTTTTGTCTATTCTTCAATTATTTAAGAAGTGGAAAAAATTATAACAATCGTTTGTTCTTTAGCTCCCTGATTCCCCGGCCGACGTGTCGAGGGAGCTAAGGAGCTCCCTGGCTTCTTGGCTCCCTGGCTCCCTGGCTCCGTGGCTCCCTGGCTCTCTGGCTCCCTGGCTCCCTGGCTCCCTGGCTCTCTGGCTCCCTGGCTCCCTGGCTCCCTGGCTCCCTGTCACACTGGCCCCTCAGTTCCCTACCTCGCTGGCTCCCAGACTCCTTGTACTTTTAAGATTTATCGATTTCCAATCCCTCATAAATTTCTGTAAAGGTTTCGTCGGAATTCCTTTCCCTTAAATCGCAACAACTTTCACATTTATTTGATTATTTGTTTTGCAGAACAAGTTAGAAGTAATATTTTGTGGACTTTATGAATTTATTTGTCTATTCTTCAATTATTTAAGAAGTGGAAAAAATTATAACAATCGTTTGTTCTTTAGCTCCCTGATTCCCCGGCCGACTTGTCGAGGGAGCTAAGGAGCTCCCTGGCTTCTTGGCTCCCTGGCTCCCTGGCTCCCTGGCTCCCTGGCTCCCTGTCACACTGGCCCCTCAGTTCCCTACCTCGCTGGCTCCCAGACTCCTTGTACTTTTAAGATTTATCGATTTCCAATCCCTCATAAATTTCTGTAAAGGGTTCGTCGGAATTCCTTTCCCTTAAATCGCAACAACTTTCACATTTATTTGATTATTTGTTTTGCAGAACAAGTTATAAGTAATATTTTGTGGATTTTATGAATTTATTTGTCTATTCTTCAATTATTTAAGAAGTGGAAAAAATTATATTTAATCGTTTGTTCTTTAGCTCCCTGACTCCCCGGCCGACTTGTCGTGGGAGCTGAGGAGCTCCCTGGCTCCCTGGCTCCCTGGCTCCCTGCCTCCCTGGCTCTCTGGCTCCCTGCCTCCCTGGCTCTCTGGCTCTCTGGCTCCCTGGCTCCCTGGCTCTCTGGCTCTCTGGCTCCCTGCCTCCCTGGCTCCCTGGCTCCCTGGCTCCCTGACTCCCTGTCTCCATGGCTCCCTGGCTCCCTGGCTCTCTGGTTCCCTGGCTCCCTGGCTCTCTGGCTCCCTGGCTCCCTGGCTCCCTGGCTCCCTGGCTCCCTGGCTCCCTGGCTCCCTGGCTCCCTGGCTCCCTGACTCCCTGTCTCCCTGGCTCCCTGGTTCGCTGACTCTCTGGTTCCCTGGCTCCCTGGCTCTCTGGCTCCCGGGCTCTCTGGTTCCCTGGCTCCCTGGCTCCCAGACTCCTTGTACTTTTAAGATTTACCGATTACCAATCCATCGTAAATGTCTGTAACGATTTTGTCGGAATCCGGTTCCCTTAAAACGCAACAACATTCACATTTATTTGATTATTTGTTTTGCTGACCAAGTTATAAGTAATATTGTGTGGATTTTGAGAATTTTTTTGTCTATTCTTCAATTATTTAAGAAGTGGAAAAAATTATATCAATCGTTTGTTCTTTAGCTCCCTGACTCCTCGGCCGACTTGTCGTGGGAGCTGAGGAGCTCCCTGGCTCCCTGGCTCCCTGGCTCCCTGCCTCCCTGGCTCCCTGACTCCCTGTCTCCCTGGCTCCCTGGCTCCCTGGCTCCCTGGCTCTCTGGCTCCCTGGCTCCCTGGCTCTCTGGCTCTCTGGCTCCCTGGCTCCCTGGCTCTCTGGCTCTCTGGCTCCCTGCCTCCCTGGCTCCCTGGCTCCCTGGCTCCCTGGCTCCCTGGCTCTCTGGCTCCCTGGCTCCCTGACTCCCTGTCTCCCTGGCTCCCTGGCTCCCTGGCTCCCTGGCTCTCTGGTTCCCTGGCTCTCTGGCTCCCTGGCTCCCTGGCTCCCTGGCTCCCTGTCACACTGGCCCCTCAGTTCCCTACCTCGCTGGCTCCCAGACTCCTTGTACTTTTAAGATTTATCGATTTCCAATCCCTCATAAATTTCTGTAAAGCTTTCGTCGGAATTCCTTTCCCTTAAATCGCAACAACTTTCACATTTATTTGATTATTTGTTTTGCAGAACAAGTTATAAGTAATATTTTGTGGATTTTATGAATTTATTTGTCTATTCTTCAATTATTTAAGAAGTGGAAAAAATTATATCAATCGTTTGTTCTTTAGCTCCCTGACTCCCCGGCCGACTTGTCGTGGGAGCTGAGGAGCTCCCTGGCTCCCTGGCTCCCTGGCTCCCTGCCTCCCTGGCTCTCTGGCTCCCTGGCTCCCTGGCTCTCTGGCTCTCTGGCTCCCTGGCTCCCTGGCTCCCTGGCTCTCTGGCTCTCTGGCTCCCTGCCTCCCTGGCTCCCTGGCTCCCTGGCTCCCTGACTCCCTGTCTCCCTGGCTCCCTGGCTCCCTGGCTCTCTGGCTCTCTGGCTCCCTGGCTCCCTGGCTCTCTGGCTCTCTGGCTCCCTGCCTCCCTGGCTCCCTGCCTCCCTGGCTCCCTGGCTCCCTGGCTCCCTGACTCCCTGTCTCCCTGGCTCCCTGGCTCCCTGGCTCCCTGGCTCTCTGGTTCCCTGGCTCCCTGGCTCCCTGGCTCCCTGGCTCCCTGTCACACTGGCCCCTCAGTTCCCTACCTCGCTGGCTCCCAGACTCCTTGTACTTTTAAGATTTACCGATTTCCAATCCATCGTAAATTTCTGTAACGATTTTGTCGGAATCCGTTTCCCTTAAACCGCAACAACATTCACATTTATTTGATTATTTGTTTTGCTGACCAAGTTATACGTAATATTTTGTGGATTTTGAGAATTTTTTTGTCTATTCTTCAATTATTTAAGAAGTGGAAAAAATTATATCAATCGTTTGTTCTTTAGCTCCCTGACTCCCCGGCCGACTTGTCGTGGGAGCTGAGGAGCTCCCTGGCTCCCTGGCTCCCTGGCTCCCTGCCTCCCTGGCTCTCTGGCTCCCTGGCTCCCTGGCTCTCTGGCTCTCTGGCTCCCTGGCTCCCTGGCTCTCTGGCTCTGTGGCTCCCTGCCTCCGTGGCTCTCTGGCTCCCTGGCTCCCTGGCTCCCTGTCTGCATGGCTCCCTGGCTCCCTGGCTCCCTGGCTCCCTGGCTCTCTGGCTCCCTGTCACACTGGCCCCTCAGTTCCCTACTTCGCTGCCTCCCAGACTCCTTGTACTTTTAAGATTTACCGATTTCCAATCCATCGTAAATTTCTGTAACGATTTTGTCGGAATCCGTTTCCCTTAAAACGCAACAACATTCACATTTATTTGATCATTTGTTTTGCTGACCAAGTTATAAGTAATATTGTGTGGATTTTGAGAATTTTTTTGTCCATTCTTCAATTATTTAAAAAGTGGAAAAAATTATATCAATCGTTTGTTCTTTAGCTCTCTGGCTCCCCGGCCGACTTGTCGTGGAAGCTGAGGAGCTCCCAGGCTCCCTGGCTCCCTGGCTCCCTGCCTCCCTGGCTCTCTGGCTCCCTGGCTCCCTGGCTCTCTGGCTCTCTGGCTCCCTGGCTCCCTGGCTCTCTGGCTCTCTGGCTCCCTGCCTCCCTGGCTCCCTGGCTCCCTGGCTCCCTGGCTCCCTGGCTCTCTGGCTCCCTGCCTCCCTGGCTCCCTGGCTCTCTGGCTCCCTGGCTCCCTGGCTGCCTGGCTCCCTGGCTCCCTGGATCCCTGGCTCCCTGGCTCCCTGGCTCCCTGGCTCCCTGGCTCCCTGGCTCCCTAGCTCTCTGGCTCTCTGGCTCTCTGGCTCCCTGGCTCCCTGGCTCCCTGGCTCCCTGGCTCCCTGGCTCCCTGGCTCCCTAGCTCTCTGGCACTCTGGCTCTCTGGCTCCCTGGCTCCCTGGCTCCCTGGCTCTCTGGCGCTCTGGCTCCCTGGCTCCCTGGCTCTCTGGCTCTCTGGCTCCCTGGCTCCCTGGCTCCCTGACTCCTTTTAAGATTTACCGATTTCCAATCCAACGTAAATTTCTGTAACGATTTTGTCGGAATCCGTTTCCCTTAAACCGCAACAACATTCACATTTATTTGATTATTTGTTTTGCTGACCAAGTTATAAGTAATATTTTGTGGATTTTGACAATTTTTTTGTCTATTCTTCAATTATTTAAGAAGTGGAAAAAATTATATCAATCGTTTGTTCTTTAGCTCCCTGATTCCCCGGCCGACTTGTCGTGGAAGCTGAGGAGCTCCCTTCCTCCCTGGCTCCCTGGCTCCCTGGCTCCCTGGCCCCCTGGCTCCCTGGCTATCTGGCTCCGTGGCTCTCTGGCTCCATGGCTCCCTGGCTCCCTGGCTCCCTGGCTCCCTGGCTCCCTGGCTCCCTGGCTCTCTGGCTCTCTGGCTCCCTGGCTCCCTCGCTCCCTGGCTCCGTGACTCCCTGGCTCCCTGGCTCCCTAGCTCTCTGGCTCTCTGGCTCTCTGGCTCCCTGGCTCCCTGACTCCATGTACTTTTAAGATTTACCGATTTCCAATCCAACGTAAATTTCTGTAACGCTTTTGTCGGAATCCGTTTCCCTTAAACTGCAACAACATTCACATTTAATTGATTATTTGTTTTGCTGACCAAGTTATACGTAATATTTTGTGGATTTTGAGAATTTTTTTGTCTATACTTCAATTATTTTAGAAGTGGAAAAAATTATAACAATCGTTTGTTCTTTAGCTCCCTAATTCCCCAGCCGACTTGTCGTGGAAGCTGAGGAGCTCCCTGGCTCCCTGGCTCCCTGTCACACTGGCCCCTCCGTTCCCTACCTCACTGGCTCCCAGACTCCTTGTACTTTTAAGATTTACCGATTTCCAATCCATCGTAAATTTCTGTAACGATTTTGTCGGAATCCGTTTCCCTTAAAACGCAACAACATTCACATTTATGTGATTATTTGTTTTGCTGACCAAGTTATAAGTAATATTGTGTGGATTTTGACAATTTTTTTGTCTATTCTTCAATTATTTAAGAAGTGGAAAAAATTATATCAATCGTTTGTTCTTTAGCTCCGTGACTCCCCGGCCGACTTGTCGTGGGAGCTGAGGAGCTCCCTGGCTCCCTGGCTCCCTGGCTCCCTGCCTCCCTGGCTCTCTGGCTCCCTGGCCCCCTGGCTCTCTGGCTCTCTGGCTCCCTGGCTCCCTGGCTCTCTGGCTCTCTGGCTCCCTGCCTCCCTGGCTCCCTGGCTCCCTGGCTCCCTGACTCCCTGTCTCCATGGCTCCCTGGCTCCCTGGCTCCCTGGCTCCCTGGCTCCCTGGCTCCCTGGCTCTCTGGTTCCCTGGCTCCCTGGCTCTCTGGCTCCCTGGCTCCCTGGCTCCCTGGCTCCCTGGCTCCCTGGCTCCCTGGCTCCCTGACTCCCTGTCTCCCTGGCTCGCTGGCTCCCTGACTCTCTGGTTCCCTGGCTCCCTGGCTCTCTGGCTCCCGGGCTCTCTGGTTCCCTGGCTCCTTGGCTCCCAGACTCCTTGTACTTTTAAGATTTACCGATTACCAATCCATCGTAAATGTCTATAACGATTTTGTCGGAATCCGGTTCCCTTAAAACGCAACAACATTCACATTTATTTGATTATTTGTTTTGCTGACCAAGTTATAAGTAATATTTTGTGGATTTTGACAATTTTTTTGTCTATTCTTCAATTATTTAAGAAGTGGAAAAAATTATATCAATCGTTTGTTCTTTAGCTCCCTGATTCCCCGGCCGACTTGTCGTGGAAGCTGAGGAGCTCCCTTCCTCCCTGGCTCCCTGGCTCCCTGGCTCCCTGGCCCCCTGGCTCCCTGGCTATCTGGCTCCGTGGCTCTCTGGCTCCATGGCTCCCTGGCTCCCTGGCTCCCTGGCTCGCTGGCTCCCTGGCTCCCTGGCTCCCTGGCTCTCTGGCTCTCTGGCTCCCTGGCTCCCTCGCTCCCTGGCTCCGTGACTCCCTGGCTCCCTGGCTCCCTAGCTCTCTGGCTCTCTGGCTCTCTGGCTCCCTGGCTCCCTGACTCCATGTACTTTTAAGATTTACCGATTTCCAATCCAACGTAAATTTCTGTAACGCTTTTGTCGGAATCCGTTTCCCTTAAACCGCAACAACATTCACATTTATTTGATTATTTGTTTTGCTGACCAAGTTATACGTAATATTTTGTGGATTTTGAGAATTTTTTTGTCTATACTTCAATTATTTTAGAAGTGGAAAAAATTATAACAATCGTTTGTTCTTTAGCTCCCTAATTCCCCAGCCGACTTGTCGTGGAAGCTGAGGAGCTCCCTGGCTCCCTGGCTCCCTGTCACACTGGCCCCTCAGTTCCCTACCTCACTGGCTCCCAGACTCCTTGTACTTTTAAGATTTACCGATTTCCAATCCATCGTAAATTTCTGTAACGATTTTGTCGGAATCCGTTTCCCTTAAAACGCAACAACATTCACATTTATGTGATTATTTGTTTTGCTGACCAAGTTATAAGTAATATTGTGTGGATTTTGACAATTTTTTTGTCTATTCTTCAATTATTTAAGAAGTGGAAAAAATTATATCAATCGTTTGTTCTTTAGCTCCGTGACTCCCCGGCCGACTTGTCGTGGGAGCTGAGGAGCTCCCTGGCTCCCTGGCTCCCTGGCTCCCTGGCTCCCTGCCTCCCTGGCCCCCTGGCTCCCTGGCTATCTGGCTCCCTGGCTCTCTGGCTCCCTGGCTCCCTGGCTCCCTGGCTCCCTGGCTCCCTGGCTCCCTGGCTCTCTGGCTCTCTGGCTCCCTGGCTCCCTGGCTCCCTGGCTCCCTGACTCCCTGGCTCCCTGGCTCCCTAGCTCTCTGGCTCTCTGGCTCTCTGGGTCTCTGGCTCCCTGGCTCCCTGACTCCATGTACTTTTAAGATTTACCGATTTCCAATCCAACGGATATTTCTGTAACGCTTTTGTCGGAATCCGTTTCCCTTAAACCGCAACAACATTCACATTTATTTGATTATTTGTTTTGCTGACCAAGTTATACGTAATATTTTCTGGATTTTGAGAATTTTTTTGTCTATACTTCAATTATTTTAGAAGTGGAAAAAATTATAACAATCGTTTGTTCTTTAGCTCCCTAATTCCCCAGCCGACTTGTCGTGGAAGCTGAGGAGCTCCCTGGCTCCCTGGCTCCCTGTCACACTGGCCCCTCAGTTCCCTACCTCACTGGCTCCCAGACTCCTTGTACTTTTAAGATTTACCGATTTCCAATCCATCGTAAATTTCTGTAACGATTTTGTCGGAATCCTTTTCCCTTAAAACGCAACAACATTCACATTTATTTGATTATTTGTTTTGCTGACCAAGTTATAAGTAATATTGTGTGGATTTTGAGAATTTTTTTGTCTATTATTCAATTATTTAAGTAGTGGAAAAAATTATATCAATCGTTTGTTCTTTAGCTCCCTGACTCCCCGGCCGAATTGTCGTGGGAGCTGAGGAGCTCCCTGGCTTCTTGGCTCCCTGGCTCTCTGGCTCCCTGGCTCCCTGGCTCCCTGGCTCTCTGGCTCCCTGGCTCCCTGGCTCTCTGGCTCTCTGGCTCCCTGGCTTCCTGGCTCTCTGGCTCTCTGGCTTCCTGCCGCCCTGGCTCCCTGGCTCCCTGGCTCCCTGGCTCCCTGGCTCCCTGACTCCCTGTCTCCCTGGCTCCCTGGCTCCCTGGCTCCCTGGCTCTCTGGCTCCCTGGCTCCCTGGCTCCCTGGCTCCCTGGCTCCCTGGCTCCCTGGCTCCCTGGCTCCCTGGCTCCCTGGCTCCCTGGCTCCCTGTCACACTGGCCCCTCAGTTCCCTACCTCGCTGGCTCCCAGACTCCTTGTACTTTTAAGATTTATCGATTTCCAATCCATCGTCAATTTCTGTAACGATTTTGTCGGAATCCGTTTCCCTTAAACCGCAACAACATTCACAATTATTTGATTATTTGTTTTGCAGAACAAGTTATAAGTAATATTTTGTGGATTTTGAGAATTTATTTGTCTATTCTTCAATTATTTAAGAAGTGGAAAAAATTATATGAATCGTTTGTTCTTTAGCTCTCTGACTACCCGGCCGACTTGTCGTGGAAGCTGAGGAGCTCCCTGGCTTCTTGGCTCCCTGGCTCCCTGGCTCCCTGGCTCCCTGGCTCCCTGGCCCTTTAGTTCCCTACCTCGCTGGCTCCCAGACTCCTTGTACTTTCAGGATTCATCGATTTCCAATCCAACGTAAATTTCTGTAACGATTTTGTCGGAATCCGTTTCCCTTAAACCGCAACAACATTCACATTTATTTGATTATTTGTTTTGCTGACCAAGTTATAAGTAATATTTTGTGGATTTTGAGAATTTTTTTGTCTATTCTTCAATTATTTAAGAAGTGGAAAAAATTATAACAATCGTTTCTTCTTTAGCTCCCTGATTCCCCGGCCGACTTGTCGAGGGAGCTAAGGAGCTCCCTGGCTTCTTGGCTCCCTGGCTCCCTGGCTCCCTGGCTCCCTGGCTCTCTGGCTCCCTGGCTCCCTGGCTCCCTGGCTCTCTGGCTCCCTGGCTCCCTGGCTCCCTGGCTCCCTGTCACACTGGCCCCTCAGTTCCCTACCTCGCTGGCTCCCAGACTCCTTGTACTTTTAAGATTTATCGATTTCCAATCCCTCATAAATTTCTGTAAAGGTTTCGTCGGAATTCCTTTCCCTTAAATCGCAACAACTTTCACATTTATTTGATTATTTGTTTTGCAGAACAAGTTAGAAGTAATATTTTGTGGACTTTATGAATTTATTTGTCTATTCTTCAATTATTTAAGAAGTGGAAAAAATTATAACAATCGTTTGTTCTTTAGCTCCCTGATTCCCCGGCCGAATTGTCGTGGGAGCTGAGGAGCTCCCTGGCTTCTTGGCTCCCTGGCTCTCTGGCTCCCTGGCTCCCTGACTCCCTGTCTCCCTGGCTCCCTGGCTCCCTGGCTCGCTGTCTCCCTGGCTCTCTGGCTCCCTGGCTCCCTGGCTCTCTGGCTCTCTGGCTCCCTGGCTCCCTGGCTCTCTGGCTCTCTGGCTCCCTGACTCCTTTTAAGATTTACCGATTTCCAATCCAACGTAAATTTCTGTAACGATTTTGTCGGAATCCGTTTCCCTTAAAACGCAACAACATTCACATTTATTTGATTATTTGTTTTGCTGACCAAGTTATAAGTAATATTGTGTGGATTTTGAGAATTTTTTTGTCTATTCTTCAATTATTTAAGAAGTGGAAAAAATTATATCAATCGTTTGTTCTTTAGCTCCCTGACACCCCGGCCGAATTGTCGTGGGAGCTGAGGAGCTCCCTGGCTTCTTGGCTCCCTGGCTCTCTGGCTCCCTGGCTCCCTGACTCCCTGTCTCCCTGGCTCCCTGGCTCCCTGGCTCCCTGGCTCTCTGGCTCCCTGGCTCCCTGGCTCTCTGGCTCTCTGGCTCTCTGGCTCCCTGGCTCCCTGGCTCTCTGGCTCTCTGGCTCCCTGCCTCCCTGGCTCCCTGGCTCCCTGGCTCCCTGGCTCCCTGGCTCCCTGGCTCCCTGACTCCCTGTCTCCCTGGCTCCCTGGCTCCCTGGCTCCCTGGCTCTCTGGTTCCCTGGCTCCCTGGCTCTCTGGCTCCCTGGCTCCCTGGCTCCCTGTCACACTGGCCCCTCAGTTCCCTACCTCGCTGGCTCCCAGACTCCTTGTACTTTTAAGATTTATCGATTTCCAATCCCTCATAAATTTCTGTAAAGGTTTCGTCAGAATTCCTTTCCCTTAAATCGCAACAACTTTCACATTTATTTGATTATTTGTTTTGCAGAACAAGTTATAAGTAATATTTTGTGGATTTTATGAATTTATTTGTCTATTCTTCAATTATTTAAGAAGTGGAAAAAATTATAAAAATCGTTTGTTCTTTAGCTCCATGATTCCCTGGCCGACTTGTCGTGGGAGCTGAGGAGCTGCCTGGCTTCTTGGCTCCCTGGCTCCCTGGCTCCCTGGCTCCCTGGATCCCTGGCTCCCTGGCTCCCTGACTCCGTGGCTCCCTGGCTCCCTAGCTCCGTGGCTGCCTGGCTCCCTGGCTCCCTGACTCCCTGTCTCCCTGGCTCCCTGGTTCCCTGGCTCCCTGGCTCCCTGGCTTCTTGGCTCCCTGGCTCCCTGGCTCCCGGTCAGACTGGCCCCTCAGCTGCCTACCTCGCTAGCTCCCAGACTCCTTGTACTTTTAAGATTTACCGATTTCCAATCCATCGTAAATTTCTGTAACGATTTTGTCGGAATCCGTTTCCCTTAAACCACAACAACATTCACAATTATTTGATTATTTGTTTTGCAGAACAAGTTATAAGTAATATTGTGTGGATTTTGAGAATTTTTTTGTCCATTCTTCAATTATTTAAAAAGTGGAAAAAATTACATCAATCGTTTGTTCTTTAGCTCTCTGGCTCCCCGGCCGACTTGTCGTGGAAGCTGAGGAGCTCCCAGGCTCCCTGGCTCCCTGGCTCCCTGCCTCCCTGGCTCTCTGGCTCCCTGGCTCCCTGGCTCTCTGGCTCTCTGGCTCCCTGGCTCCCTGGCTCTCTGGCTCTCTGGCTCCCTGCCTCCCTGGCTCCCTGGCTCCCTGGCTCCCTGGCTCCCTGGCTCTCTGGCTCCCTGCCTCCCTGCCTCCCTGGATCCCTGGCTCCCTGGCTCCCTGGCTCCCTGGCTCCCTGGCTCCCTGGCTCCCTAGCTCTCTGGCTCTCTGGCTCTCTGGCTCCCTGGCTCCCTGGCTCCCTGGCTCCCTGGCTCCCTGGCTCCCTGGCTCCCTAGCTCTCTGGCTCTCTGGCTCCATGGCTCCCTGGCTCCCTGGCTCCCTGGCTCCCTGGCTCCCTGGCTCCCTGGCTCCCTGGCTCCCTGGCTCCCTGGCTCTCTGGCTCTCTGGCTCCCTGGCTCCGTGACTCCATGTACTTTTAAGATTTACCGATTTCCAATCCAACGTAAATTTCTGTAACGCTTTTGTCGGAATCCGTTTCCCTTAAACCGCAACAACATTCACATTTATTTGATTATTTGTTTTGCTGACCAAGTTATACGTAATATTTTGTGGATTTTGAGAATTTTTTTGTCTATACTTCAATTATTTTAGAAGTGGAAAAAATTATAACAATCGTTTGTTCTTTAGCTCCCTAATTCCCCAGCCGACTTGTCGTGGAAGCTGAGGAGCTCCCTGGCTCCCTGGCTCCCTGTCACACTGGCCCCTCAGTTCCCTACCTCACTGGCTCCCAGACTCCTTGTACTTTTAAGATTTACCGATTTCCAATCCATCGTAAATTTCTGTAACGATTTTGTCGGAATCCGTTTCCCTTAAAACGCAACAACATTCACATTTATGTGATTATTTGTTTTGCTGACCAAGTTATAAGTAATATTGTGTGGATTTTGACAATTTTTTTGTCTATTCTTCAATTATTTAAGAAGTGGAAAAAATTATATCAATCGTTTGTTCTTTAGCTCCCTGACTCCCCGGCCGACTTGTCGTGGGAGCTGAGGAGCTCCCTGGCTCCCTGGCTCCCTGGCTCCCTGGCTCCCTGTCACACTGGCCCCTCAGTTCCCTACCTCACTGGCTCCCAGACTCCTTGTACTTTTAAGATTTACCGATTTCCAATCCATCGTAAATTTCTGTAACGATTTTGTCGGAATCCTTTTCCCTTAAAACGCAACAACATTCACATTTATTTGATTATTTGTTTTGCTGACCAAGTTATAAGTAATATTGTGTGGATTTTGAGAATTTTTTTGTCTATTATTCAATTATTTAAGTAGTGGAAAAAATTATATCAATCGTTTGTTCTTTAGCTCCCTGACTCCCCGGCCGAATTGTCGTGGGAGCTGAGGAGCTCCCTGGCTTCTTGGCTCCCTGGCTCTCTGGCTCCCTGGCTCCCTGGCTCCCTGGCTCTCTGGCTCCCTGGCTCCCTGGCTCCCTGGCTCCCTGGCTCCCTGGCTTCCTGGCTCTCTGGCTCTCTGGCTTCCTGCCGCCCTGGCTCCCTGGCTCCCTGGCTCCCTGGCTCCCTGGCTCCCTGACTCCCTGTCTCCCTGGCTCCCTGGCTCCCTGGCTCCCTGGCTCTCTGGCTCCCTGGCTCCCTGGCTCCCTGGCTCCCTGGCTCCCTGGCTCCCTGGCTCCCTGGCTCCCTGGCTCCCTGGCTCCCTGGCTCCCTGGCTCCCTGTCACACTGGCCCCTCAGTTCCCTACCTCGCTGGCTCCCAGACTCCTTGTACTTTTAAGATTTATCGATTTCCAATCCATCGTCAATTTCTGTAACGATTTTGTCGGAATCCGTTTCCCTTAAACCGCAACAACATTCACAATTATTTGATTATTTGTTTTGCAGAACAAGTTATAAGTAATATTTTGTGGATTTTGAGAATTTATTTGTCTATTCTTCAATTATTTAAGAAGTGGAAAAAATTATATGAATCGTTTGTTCTTTAGCTCTCTGACTACCCGGCCGACTTGTCGTGGAAGCTGAGGAGCTCCCTGGCTTCTTGGCTCCCTGGCTCCCTGGCTCCCTGGCTCCCTGGCTCCCTGGCCCTTTAGTTCCCTACCTCGCTGGCTCCCAGACTCCTTGTACTTTCAGGATTCATCGATTTCCAATCCAACGTAAATTTCTGTAACGATTTTGTCGGAATCCGTTTCCCTTAAACCGCAACAACATTCACATTTATTTGATTATTTGTTTTGCTGACCAAGTTATAAGTAATATTTTGTGGATTTTGAGAATTTTTTTGTCTATTCTTCAATTATTTAAGAAGTGGAAAAAATTATAACAATCGTTTCTTCTTTAGCTCCCTGATTCCCCGGCCGACTTGTCGAGGGAGCTAAGGAGCTCCCTGGCTTCTTGGCTCCCTGGCTCCCTGGCTCCCTGGCTCCCTGGCTCTCTGGCTCCCTGGCTCCCTGGCTCCCTGGCTCTCTGGCTCCCTGGCTCCCTGTCTCCCTGGCTCCCTGTCACACTGGCCCCTCAGTTCCCTACCTCGCTGGCTCCCAGACTCCTTGTACTTTTAAGATTTATCGATTTCCAATCCCTCATAAATTTCTGTAAAGGTTTCGTCGGAATTCCTTTCCCTTAAATCGCAACAACTTTCACATTTATTTGATTATTTGTTTTGCAGAACAAGTTAGAAGTAATATTTTGTGGACTTTATGAATTTATTTGTCTATTCTTCAATTATTTAAGAAGTGGAAAAAATTATAACAATCGTTTGTTCTTTAGCTCCCTGATTCCCCGGCCGAATTGTCGTGGGAGCTGAGGAGCTCCCTGGCTTCTTGGCTCCCTGGCTCTCTGGCTCCCTGGCTCCCTGACTCCCTGTCTCCCTGGCTCCCTGGCTCCCTGGCTCGCTGTCTCCCTGGCTCTCTGGCTCCCTGGCTCCCTGGCTCTCTGGCTCTCTGGCTCCCTGGCTCCCTGGCTCTCTGGCTCTCTGGCTCCCTGACTCCTTTTAAGATTTACCGATTTCCAATCCAACGTAAATTTCTGTAACGATTTTGTCGGAATCCGTTTCCCTTAAAACGCAACAACATTCACATTTATTTGATTATTTGTTTTGCTGACCAAGTTATAAGTAATATTGTGTGGATTTTGAGAATTTTTTTGTCTATTCTTCAATTATTTAAGAAGTGGAAAAAATTATATCAATCGTTTGTTCTTTAGCTCCCTGACTCCCCGGCCGAATTGTCGTGGGAGCTGAGGAGCTCCCTGGCTTCTTGGCTCCCTGGCTCTCTGGCTCCCTGGCTCCCTGACTCCCTGTCTCCCTGGCTCCCTGGCTCCCTGGCTCCCTGGCTCTCTGGCTCCCTGGCTCCCTGGCTCTCTGGCTCTCTGGCTCTCTGGCTCCCTGGCTCCCTGGCTCTCTGGCTCTCTGGCTCCCTGCCTCCCTGGCTCCCTGGCTCCCTGGCTCCCTGGCTCCCTGGCTCCCTGGCTCCCTGTCTCCCTGTCTCCCTGGCTCCCTGGCTCCCTGGCTCCCTGGCTCTCTGGTTCCCTGGCTCCCTGGCTCTCTGGCTCCCTGGCTCCCTGGCTCCCTGTCACACTGGCCCCTCAGTTCCCTACCTCGCTGGCTCCCAGACTCCTTGTACTTTTAAGATTTATCGATTTCCAATCCCTCATAAATTTCTGTAAAGGTTTCGTCAGAATTCCTTTCCCTTAAATCGCAACAACTTTCACATTTATTTGATTATTTGTTTTGCAGAACAAGTTATAAGTAATATTTTGTGGATTTTATGAATTTATTTGTCTATTCTTCAATTATTTAAGAAGTGGAAAAAATTATAAAAATCGTTTGTTCTTTAGCTCCATGATTCCCTGGCCGACTTGTCGTGGGAGCTGAGGAGCTGCCTGGCTTCTTGGCTCCCTGGCTCCCTGGCTCCCTGGCTCCCTGGATCCCTGGCTCCCTGGCTCCCTGACTCCGTGGCTCCCTGGCTCCCTAGCTCCGTGGCTGCCTGGCTCCCTGGCTCCCTGACTCCCTGTCTCCCTGGCTCCCTGGTTCCCTGGCTCCCTGGCTCCCTGGCTTCTTGGCTCCCTGGCTCCCTGGCTCCCGGTCAGACTGGCCCCTCAGCTGCCTACCTCGCTAGTTCCCAGACTCCTTGTACTTTTAAGATTTACCGATTTCCAATCCATCGTAAATTTCTGTAACGATTTTGTCGGAATCCGTTTCCCTTAAACCACAACAACATTCACAATTATTTGATTATTTGTTTTGCAGAACAAGTTATAAGTAATATTGTGTGGATTTTGAGAATTTTTTTGTCCATTCTTCAATTATTTAAAAAGTGGAAAAAATTACATCAATCGTTTGTTCTTTAGCTCTCTGGCTCCCCGGCCGACTTGTCGTGGAAGCTGAGGAGCTCCCAGGCTCCCTGGCTCCCTGGCTCCCTGCCTCCCTGGCTCTCTGGCTCCCTGGCTCCCTGGCTCTCTGGCTCTCTGGCTCCCTGGCTCCCTGGCTCTCTGGCTCTCTGGCTCCCTGCCTCCCTGGCTCCCTGGCTCCCTGGCTCCCTGGCTCCCTGGCTCTCTGGCTCCCTGCCTCCCTGCCTCCCTGGATCCCTGGCTCCCTGGCTCCCTGGCTCCCTGGCTCCCTGGCTCCCTGGCTCCCTAGCTCTCTGGCTCTCTGGCTCTCTGGCTCCCTGGCTCCCTGGCTCCCTGGCTCCCTGGCTCCCTGGCTCCCTGGCTCCCTAGCTCTCTGGCTCTCTGGCTCCATGGCTCCCTGGCTCCCTGGCTCCCTGGCTCCCTGGCTCCCTGGCTCCCTGGCTCCCTGGCTCCCTGGCTCCCTGGCTCTCTGGCTCTCTGGCTCCCTGGCTCCGTGACTCCATGTACTTTTAAGATTTACCGATTTCCAATCCAACGTAAATTTCTGTAACGCTTTTGTCGGAATCCGTTTCCCTTAAACCGCAACAACATTCACATTTATTTGATTATTTGTTTTGCTGACCAAGTTATACGTAATATTTTGTGGATTTTGAGAATTTTTTTGTCTATACTTCAATTATTTTAGAAGTGGAAAAAATTATAACAATCGTTTGTTCTTTAGCTCCCTAATTCCCCAGCCGACTTGTCGTGGAAGCTGAGGAGCTCCCTGGCTCCCTGGCTCCCTGTCACACTGGCCCCTCAGTTCCCTACCTCACTGGCTCCCAGACTCCTTGTACTTTTAAGATTTACCGATTTCCAATCCATCGTAAATTTCTGTAACGATTTTGTCGGAATCCGTTTCCCTTAAAACGCAACAACATTCACATTTATGTGATTATTTGTTTTGCTGACCAAGTTATAAGTAATATTGTGTGGATTTTGACAATTTTTTTGTCTATTCTTCAATTATTTAAGAAGTGGAAAAAATTATATCAATCGTTTGTTCTTTAGCTCCGTGACTCCCCGGCCGACTTGTCGTGGGAGCTGAGGAGCTCCCTGGCTCCCTGGCTCCCTGGCTCCCTGCCTCCCTGGCTCTCTGGCTCCCTGGCCCCCTGGCTCTCTGGCTCTCTGGCTCCCTGGCTCCCTGGCTCTCTGGCTCTCTGGCTCCCTGCCTCCCTGGCTCCCTGGCTCCCTGGCTCCCTGACTCCCTGTCTCCATGGCTCCCTGGCTCCCTGGCTCCCTGGCTCCCTGGCTCCCTGGCTCACTGGTTCCCTGGCTCCCTGGCTCACTGGCTCCCTGGCTCCCTGGCTCCCTGGCTCCCTGGCTCCCTGGCTCCCTGGCTCCCTGACTCCCTGTCTCCCTGGCTCGCTGGCTCCCTGACTCTCTCGTTCCCTGGCTCCCTGGCTCTCTGGCTCCCGGGCTCTCTGGTTCCCTGGCTCCTTGGCTCCCAGACTCCTTGTACTTTTAAGATTTACCGATTACCAATCCATCGTAAATGTCTATAACGATTTTGTCGGAATCCGGTTCCCTTAAAACGCAACAACATTCACATTTATTTGATTATTTGTTTTGCTGACCAAGTTATAAGTAATATTGTGTGGATTTTGAGAATTTTTTTGTCTATTCTTCAATTATTTAAGAAGTGGAAAAAATTATATCAATCGTTTGTTCTTTAGCTCCCTGACACCCCGGCCGAATTGTCGTGGGAGCTGAGGAGCTCCCTGGCTTCTTGGCTCCCTGGCTCTCTGGCTCCCTGGCTCCCTGACTCCCTGTCTCCCTGGCTCCCTGGCTCCCTGGCTCCCTGGCTCTCTGGCTCCCTGGCTCCCTGGCTCTCTGGCTCTCTGGCTCTCTGGTTCCCTGGCTCCCTGGCTCTCTGGCTCTCTGGCTCCCTGGCTCCCTGGCTCTCTGGCTCTCTGGCTCCCTGGCTCCCTGGCTCCCTGGCTCCCTGGCTCCCTGGCTCCCTGGCTCCCTGGCTCCCTGACTCCCTGTCTCCCTGGCTCCCTGGCTCCCTGGCTCCCTGGCTCTCTGGTTCCCTGGCTCCCTGGCTCTCTGGCTCCCTGGCTCCCTGGCTCCCTGACTCCTTTTAAGATTTACCGATTTCCAATCCAACGTAAATTTCTGTAACGATTTTGTCGGAATCCGTTTCCCTTAAACCGCAACAACATTCACATTTATTTGATTATTTGTTTTGCTGACCAAGTTATAAGTAATATTTTGTGGATTTTGACAATTTTTTTGTCTATTCTTCAATTATTTAAGAAGTGGAAAAAATTATATCAATCGTTTGTTCTTTAGCTCCCTGATTCCCCGGCCGACTTCTCGTGGAAGCTGAGGAGCTCCCTTCCTCCCTGGCTCCCTGGCTCCCTGGCTCCCTGGCCCCCTGGCTCCCTGGCTATCTGGCTCCCTGGCTCTCTGGCTCCCTGGCTCCCTGGCTCCCTGGCTCCCTGGCTCCCTGGCTCCCTGGCTCTCTGGCTCTCTGGCTCCCTGGCTCCCTGGCTCCCTGGCTCCCTGACTCCCTGGCTCCCTGGCTCCCTAGCTCTCTGGCTCTCTGGGTCTCTGGCTCCCTGGCTCCCTGACTCCATGTACTTTTAAGATTTACCGATTTCCAATCCAACGGATATTTCTGTAACGCTTTTGTCGGAATCCGTTTCCCTTAAACCGCAACAACATTCACATTTATTTGATTATTTGTTTTGCTGACCAAGTTATACGTAATATTTTGTGGATTTTGAGAATTTTTTTGTCTATACTTCAATTATTTTAGAAGTGGAAAAAATTATAACAATCGTTTGTTCTTTAGCTCCCTAATTCCCCAGCCGACTTGTCGTGGAAGCTGAGGAGCTCCCTGGCTCCCTGGCTCCCTGTCACACTGGCCCCTCAGTTCCCTACCTCACTGGCTCCCAGACTCCTTGTACTTTTAAGATTTACCGATTTCCAATCCATCGTAAATTTCTGTAACGATTTTGTCGGAATCCGTTTCCCTTAAAACGCAACAACATTCACATTTATGTGATTATTTGTTTTGCTGACCAAGTTATAAGTAATATTGTGTGGATTTTGACAATTTTTTTGTCTATTCTTCAATTATTTAAGAAGTGGAAAAAATTATATCAATCGTTTGTTCTTTAGCTCCGTGACTCCCCGGCCGACTTGTCGTGGGAGCTGAGGAGCTCCCTGGCTCCCTGGCTCCCTGGCTCCCTGCCTCCCTGGCTCTCTGGCTCCCTGGCCCCCTGGCTCTCTGGCTCTCTGGCTCCCTGGCTCCCTGGCTCTCTGGCTCTCTGGCTCCCTGCCTCCCTGGCTCCCTGGCTCCCTGGCTCCCTGACTCCCTGTCTCCATGGCTCCCTGGCTCCCTGGCTCCCTGGCTCCCTGGCTCCCTGGCTCTCTGGTTCCCTGGCTCCCTGGCTCTCTGGCTCCCTGGCTCCCTGGCTCCCTGGCTCCCTGGCTCCCTGGCTCCCTGGCTCCCTGACTCCCTGTCTCCCTGGCTCGCTGGCTCCCTGACTCTCTGGTTCCCTGGCTCCCTGGCTCTCTGGCTCCCGGGCTCTCTGGTTCCCTGGCTCCTTGGCTCCCAGACTCCTTGTACTTTTAAGATTTACCGATTACCAATCCATCGTAAATGTCTGTAACGATTTTGTCGGAATCCGGTTCCCTTAAAACGCAACAACATTCACATTTATTTGATTATTTGTTTTGCTGACCAAGTTATAAGTAATATTGTGTGGATTTTGAGAATTTTTTTGTCTATTCTTCAATTATTTAAGAAGTGGAAAAAATTATATCAATCGTTTGTTCGTTAGCTCCCTGACTCCCCGGCCGACTTGTCGTGGGAGCTGAGGAGCTCCCTGGCTCCCTGGCTCCCTGGCTCCCTGGCTCCCTGGCTCCCTGCCTCCCTGGCTCCCTGACTCCCTGTCTCCCTGGCTCCCTGGCTCCCTGGCTCCCTGGCTCTCTGGTTCCCTGGCTCCCTGGCTCTCTGGCTCTCTGGCTCCCTGGCTCCCTGGCTCTCTGGCTCTCTGGCTCCCTGCCTCCCTGGCTCGCTGGCTCCCTGGCTCCCTGGCTCCCTGGCTCCCTGGCTCCCTGACTCCCTGTCTCCCTGGCTCCCTGGCTCCCTGGCTCCCTGGCTCTCTGGTTCCCTGGCTCCCTGGCTCTCTGGCTCCCTGGCTCCCTGGCTCCCTGACTCCTTTTAAGATTTACCGATTTCCAATCCAACGTAAATTTCTGTAACGATTTTGTCGGAATCCGTTTCCCTTAAACCGCAACAACATTCACATTTATTTGATTATTTGTTTTGCTGACCAAGTTATAAGTAATATTTTGTGGATTTTGACAATTTTTTTGTCTATTCTTCAATTATTTAAGAAGTGGAAAAAATTATATCGATCGTTTGTTCTTTAGCTCCCTGATTCCCCGGCCGACTTCTCGTGGAAGCTGAGGAGCTCCCTTCCTCCCTGGCTCCCTGGCTCCCTGGCTCCCTGGCCCCCTGGCTCCCTGGCTATCTGGCTCCCTGGCTCTCTGGCTCCCTGGCTCCCTGGCTCCCTGGCTCCCTGGCTCCCTGGCTCCCTGGCTCTCTGGCTCTCTGGCTCCCTGGCTCCCTGGCTCCCTGGCTCCCTGACTCCCTGGCTCCCTGGCTCCCTAGCTCTCTGGCTCTCTGGGTCTCTGGCTCCCTGGCTCCCTGACTCCATGTACTTTTAAGATTTACCGATTTCCAATCCAACGGATATTTCTGTAACGCTTTTGTCGGAATCCGTTTCCCTTAAACCGCAACAACATTCACATTTATTTGATTATTTGTTTTGCTGACCAAGTTATACGTAATATTTTGTGGATTTTGAGAATTTTTTTGTCAATACTTCAATTATTTTAGAAGTGGAAAAAATTATAACAATCGTTTGTTCTTTAGCTCCCTAATTCCCCAGCCGACTTGTCGTGGAAGCTGAGGAGCTCCCTGGCTCCCTGGCTCCCTGTCACACTGGCCCCTCAGTTCCCTACCTCACTGGCTCCCAGACTCCTTGTACTTTTAAGATTTACCGATTTCCAATCCATCGTAAATTTCTGTAACGATTTTGTCGGAATCCGTTTCCCTTAAAACGCAACAACATTCACATTTATTTGATTATTTGTTTTGCTGACCAAGTTATAAGTAATATTGTGTGGATTTTGAGAATTTTTTTGTCTATTATTCAATTATTTAAGAAGTGGAAAAAATTATATCAATCGTTTGTTCTTTAGCTCCCTGACTCCCCGGCCGAATTGTCGTGGGAGCTGAGGAGCTCCCTGGCTTCTTGGCTCCCTGGCTCTCTGGCTCCCTGGCTCCCTGGCTCTCTGGCTCCCTGGCTCCCTGGCTCTCTGGCTCTCTGGCTCCCTGGCTTCCTGGCTCTCTGGCTCTCTGGCTTCCTGCCGCCCTGGCTCCCTGGCTCCCTGGCTCCCTGGCTCCCTGGCTCCCTGACTCCCTGTCTCCCTGGCTCCCTGGCTCCCTGGCTCCCTGGCTCTCTGGCTCCCTGGCTCCCTGGCTCCCTGGCTCCCTGGCTCCCTGGCTCCCTGGCTCCCTGGCTCCCTGGCTCCCTGGCTCCCTGGCTCCCTGGCTCCCTGTCACACTGGCCCCTCAGTTCCCTACCTCGCTGGCTCCCAGACTCCTTGTACTTTTAAGATTTATCGATTTCCAATCCATCGTAAATTTCTGTAACGATTTTGTCGGAATCCGTTTCCCTTAAACCGCAACAACATTCACAATTATTTGATTATTTGTTTTGCAGAACAAGTTATAAGTAATATTTTGTGGATTTTGAGAATTTATTTGTCTATTCTTCAATTATTTAAGAAGTGGAAAAAATTATATGAATCGTTTGTTCTTTAGCTCTCTGACTACCCGGCCGACTTGTCGTGGAAGCTGAGGAGCTCCCTGGCTTCTTGGCTCCCTGGCTCCCTGGCTCCCTGGCTCCCTGGCTCCCTGGCCCTTTAGTTCCCTACCTCGCTGGCTCCCAGACTCCTTGTACTTTCATGATTCATCGATTTCCAATCCAACGTAAATTTCTGTAACGATTTTGTCGGAATCCGTTTCCCTTAAACCGCAACAACATTCACATTTATTTGATTATTTGTTTTGCTGACCAAGTTATAAGTAATATTTTGTGGATTTTGAGAATTTTTTTGTCTATTCTTCAATTATTTAAGAAGTGGAAAAAATTATAACAATCGTTTCTTCTTTAGCTCCCTGATTCCCCGGCCGACTTGTCGAGGGAGCTAAGGAGCTCCCTGGCTTCTTGGCTCCCTGGCTCCCTGGCTCCCTGGCTCCCTGGCTCTCTGGCTCCCTGGCTCCCTGGCTCCCTGGCTCTCTGGCTCCCTGGCTCCCTGGCTCCCTGGCTCCCTGTCACACTGGCCCCTCAGTTCCCTACCTCGCTGGCTCCCAGACTCCTTGTACTTTTAAGATTTATCGATTTCCAATCCCTCATAAATTTCTGTAAAGATTTCGTCGGAATTCCTTTCCCTTAAATCGCAACAACTTTCACATTTATTTGATTATTTGTTTTGCAGAACAAGTTAGAAGTAATATTTTGTGGACTTTATGAATTTATTTGTCTATTCTTCAATTATTTAAGAAGTGGAAAAAATTATAACAATCGTTTGTTCTTTAGCTCCCTGATTCCCCGGCCGAATTGTCGTGGGAGCTGAGGAGCTCCCTGGATTCTTGGCTCCCTGGCTCTCTGGCTCCCTGGCTCCCTGACTCCCTGTCTCCCTGGCTCCCTGGCTCCCTGGCTCGCTGTCTCCCTGGCTCTCTGGCTCCCTGGCTCCCTGGCTCTCTGGCTCTCTGGCTCCCTGGCTCCCTGGCTCTCTGGCTCTCTGGCTCCCTGGCTTCCTGGCTCTCTGGCTCTCTGGCTCCCTGGCTCCCTGGCTCCCTGACTCCTTTTAAGATTTACCGATTTCCAATCCAACGTAAATTTCTGTAACGATTTTGTCGGAATCCGTTTCCCTTAAAACGCAACAACATTCACATTTATTTGATTATTTGTTTTGCTGACCAAGTTATAAGTAATATTGTGTGGATTTTGAGAATTTTTTTGTCTATTCTTCAATTATTTAAGAAGTGGAAAAAATTATATCAATCGTTTGTTCTTTAGCTCCCTGACACCCCGGCCGAATTGTCGTGGGAGCTGAGGAGCTCCCTGGCTTCTTGGCTCCCTGGCTCTCTGGCTCCCTGGCTCCCTGGCTCTCTGGCTCCCTGGCTCCCTGGCTCTCTGGCTCTCTGGCTCCCTGGCTTCCTGGCTCTCTGGCTCTCTGGCTTCCTGCCGCCCTGGCTCCCTGGCTCCCTGGCTCCCTGGCTCCCTGGCTCCCTGACTCCCTGTCTCCCTGGCTCCCTGGCTCCCTGGCTCCCTGGCTCTCTGGCTCCCTGGCTCCCTGGCTCCCTGGCTCCCTGGCTCCCTGGCTCCCTGGCTCCCTGGCTCCCTGGCTCCCTGGCTCCCTGGCTCCCTGTCACACTGGCCCCTCAGTTCCCTACCTCGCTTGCTCCCAGACTCCTTGTACTTTTAAGATTTATCGATTTCCAATCCATCGTAAATTTCTGTAACGATTTTGTCGGAATCCGTTTCCCTTAAACCGCAACAACATTCACAATTATTTGATTATTTGTTTTGCAGAACAAGTTATAAGTAATATTTTGTGGATTTTGAGAATTTATTTGTCTATTCTTCAATTATTTAAGAAGTGGAAAAAATTATATGAATCGTTTGTTCTTTAGCTCTCTGACTACCCGGCCGACTTGTCGTGGAAGCTGAGGAGCTCCCTGGCTTCTTGGCTCCCTGGCTCCCTGGCTCCCTGGCTCCCTGGCTCCCTGGCCCTTTAGTTCCCTACCTCGCTGGCTCCCAGACTCCTTGTACTTTCAGGATTCATCGATTTCCAATCCAACGTAAATTTCTGTAACGATTTTGTCGGAATCCGTTTCCCTTAAACCGCAACAACATTCACATTTATTTGATTATTTGTTTTGCTGACCAAGTTATAAGTAATATTTTGTGGATTTTGAGAATTTTTTTGTCTATTCTTCAATTATTTAAGAAGTGGAAAAAATTATAACAATCGTTTCTTCTTTAGCTCCCTGATTCCCCGGCCGACTTGTCGAGGGAGCTAAGGAGCTCCCTGGCTTCTTGGCTCCCTGGCTCCCTGGCTCCCTGGCTCCCTGGCTCTCTGGCTCCCTGGCTCCCTGGCTCCCTGGCTCCCTGGCTCCCTGGCTCCCTGGCTCCCTGGCTCCCTGTCACACTGGCCCCTCAGTTCCCTACCTCGCTGGCTCCCAGACTCCTTGTACTTTTAAGATTTATCGATTTCCAATCCCTCATAAATTTCTGTAAAGGTTTCGTCGGAATTCCTTTCCCTTAAATCGCAACAACTTTCACATTTATTTGATTATTTGTTTTGCAGAACAAGTTAGAAGTAATATTTTGTGGACTTTATGAATTTATTTGTCGATTCTTCAATTATTTAAGAAGTGGAAAAAATTATAACAATCGTTTGTTCTTTAGCTCCCTGATTCCCCGGCCGACTTGTCGAGGGAGCTAAGGAGCTCCCTGGCTTCTTGGCTCCCTGGCTCCCTGGCTCCCTGGCTCCCTGCCTCCCTGGCTCTCTGGCTCTCTGGCTCCCTGGCTCCCTGGCTCTCTGGCTCTCTGGCTCCCTGCCTCCCTGGCTCCCTGGCTCCCTGGCTCCCTGACTCCCTGTCTCCATGGCTCCCTGGCTCCCTGGCTCCCTGGCTCCCTGGCTCCCTGGCTCTCTGGTTCTCTGGCTCCCTGGCTCTCTGGCTCCCTGGCTCCCTGGCTCCCTGGCTCCCTGGCTCCCTGGCTCCCTGACTCCCTGTCTCCCTGGCTCCCTGGCTCCCTGACTCTCTGGTTCCCTGGCTCCCTGGCTCTCGGGCTCCCGGGCTCTCTGGTTCCCTGGCTCCCTGGCTCCCAGACTCCTTGTACTTTTAAGATTTACCGATTACCAATCCATCGTAAATGTCTGTAACGATTTTGTCGGAATCCGTTTCCCTTAAACCGCAACAACATTCACATTTATTTGATTATTTGTTTTGCTGACCAAGTTATAAGTAATATTTTGTGGATTTTGAGAATTTTTTTGTCTATTCTTCAATTATTTAAGAAGTGGAAAAAATTATAACAATCGTTTGTTCTTTAGCTCCCTGATTCCCCGGCCGACTTGTCGAGGGAGCTAAGGAGCTCCCTGGCTTCTTGGCTCCCTGGCTCCCTGGCTCCCTGGCTCCCTGGCTCTCTGGCTCCCTGGCTCCCTGGCTCCCTGGCTCCCTGTCACACTGGCCCCTCAGTTCCCTACCTCGCTGGCTCCCAGACTCCTTGTACTTTTAAGATTTATCGATTTCCAATCCCTCATAAATTTCTGTAAAGGGTTCGTCGGAATTCCTTTCCCTTAAATCGCAACAACTTTCACATTTATTTGATTATTTGTTTTGCAGAACAAGTTATAAGTAATATTTTGTGGATTTTATGAATTTATTTGTCTATTCTTCAATTATTTAAGAAGTGGAAAAAATTATATCAATCGTTTGTTCTTTAGCTCCCTGACTCCCCGGCCGACTTGTCGTGGGAGCTGAGGAGCTCCCTGGCTCCCTGGCTCCCTGGCTCCCTGCCTCCCTGGCTCTCTGGCTCCCTGCCTCCCTGGCTCTCTGGCTCTCTGGCTCCCTGGCTCCCTGGCTCTCTGGCTCTCTGGCTCCCTGCCTCCCTGGCTCCCTGGCTCCCTGGCTCCCTGACTCCCTGTCTCCATGGCTCCCTGGCTCCCTGGCTCCCTGGCTCCCTGGCTCCCTGGCTCTCTGGTTCTCTGGCTCCCTGGCTCTCTGGCTCCCTGGCTCCCTGGCTCCCTGGCTCCCTGGCTCCCTGGCTCCCTGACTCCCTGTCTCCCTGGCTCCCTGGCTCCCTGACTCTCTGGTTCCCTGGCTCCCTGGCTCTCGGGCTCCCGGGCTCTCTGGATCCCTGGCTCCCTGGCTCCCAGACTCCTTGTACTTTTAAGATTTACCGATTACCAATCCATCGTAAATGTCTGTAACGATTTTGTCGGAATCCGTTTCCCTTAAACCGCAACAACATTCACATTTATTTGATTATTTGTTTTGCTGACCAAGTTATAAGTAATATTTTGTGGATTTTGAGAATTTTTTTGTCTATTCTTCAATTATTTAAGAAGTGGAAAAAATTATAACAATCGTTTGTTCTTTAGCTCCCTGATTCCCCGGCCGACTTGTCGAGGGAGCTAAGGAGCTCCCTGGCTTCTTGGCTCCCTGGCTCCCTGGCTCCCTGGCTCCCTGGCTCTCTGGCTCCCTGGCTCCCTGGCTCCCTGGCTCGCTGGCTCCCTGGCTCCCTGGCTCCCTGGCTCCCTGTCACACTGGCCCCTCAGTTCCCTACCTCGCTGGCTCCCAGACTCCTTGTACTTTTAAGATTTATCGATTTCCAATCCCTCATAAATTTCTGTAAAGGTTTCGTCGGAATTCCTTTCCCTTAAATCGCAACAACTTTCACATTTATTTGATTATTTGTTTTGCAGAACAAGTTAGAAGTAATATTTTGTGGACTTTATGAATTTATTTGTCTATTCTTCAATTATTTAAGAAGTGGAAAAAATTATAACAATCGTTTGTTCTTTAGCTCCCTGATTCCCCGGCCGACTTGTCGAGGGAGCTAAGGAGCTCCCTGGCTTCTTGGCTCCCTGGCTCCCTGGCTCCCTGGCTCCCCGGCTCTCTGGCTCCCTGGCTCCCTGGCTCCCTGGTTCCCTGTCACACTGGCCCCTCAGTTCCCTACCTCGCTGGCTCCCAGACTCCTTGTACTTTTAAGATTTATCGATTTCCAATCCCTCATAAATTTTTGTAAAGGGTTCGTCGGAATTCCTTTCCCTTAAATCGCAACAACTTTCACATTTATTTGATTATTTGTTTTGCAGAACAAGTTATAAGTAATATTTTGTGGATTTTATGAATTTATTTGTCTATTCTTCAATTATTTAAGAAGTGGAAAAAATTATATCAATCGTTTGTTCTTTAGCTCCCTGACTCCCCGGCCGACTTGTCGTGGGAGCTGAGGAGCTCCCTGGCTCCCTGGCTCCCTGGCTCCCTGCCTCCCTGGCTCTCTGGCTCCCTGCCTCCCTGGCTCTCTGGCTCTCTGGCTCCCTGGCTCCCTGGCTCTCTGGCTCTCTGGCTCCCTGCCTCCCTGGCTCCCTGGCTCCCTGGCTCCCTGACTCCCTGTCTCCATGGCTCCCTGGCTCCCTGGCTCCCTGGCTCCCTGGCTCCCTGGCTCCCTGGCTCCCTGGCTCCCTGGCTCTCTGGCTCCCGGGCTCTCTGGTTCCCTGGCTCCCTGGCTCCCAGACTCCTTGTACTTTTAAGATTTACCGATTACCAATCTATCGTAAATGTCTGTAACGATTTTGTCGGAATCCGTTTCCCTTAAACCGCAACAACATTCACATTTATTTGATTATTTGTTTTGCTGACCAAGTTATAAGTAATATTTTGTGGATTTTGAGAATTTTTTTGTCTATTCTTCAATTATTTAAGAAGTGGAAAAAATTATAACAATCGTTTGTTCTTTAGCTCCCTGATTCCCCGGCCGACTTGTCGAGGGAGCTAAGGAGCTCCCTGGCTTCTTGGCTCCCTGGCTCCCTGGCTCCGTGGCTCCCTGGCTCTCTGGCTCCCTGGCTCCCTGGCTCCCTGGCTCTCTGGCTCCCTGGCTCCCTGGCTCCCTGGCTCCCTGTCACACTGGCCCCTCAGTTCCCTACCTCGCTGGCTCCCAGACTCCTTGTACTTTTAAGATTTATCGATTTCCAATCCCTCATAAATTTCTGTAAAGGTTTCGTCGGAATTCCTTTCCCTTAAATCGCAACAACTTTCACATTTATTTGATTATTTGTTTTGCAGAACAAGTTAGAAGTAATATTTTGTGGACTTTATGAATTTATTTGTCTATTCTTCAATTATTTAAGAAGTGGAAAAAATTATAACAATCGTTTGTTCTTTAGCTCCCTGATTCCCCGGCCGACTTGTCGAGGGAGCTAAGGAGCTCCCTGGCTTCTTGGCTCCCTGGCTCCCTGGCTCCCTGGCTCTCTGGCTCCCTGCCTCCCTGGCTCTCTGGCTCTCTGGCTCCCTGGCTCCCTGGCTCTCTGGCTCCCTGGCTCCCTGGCTCCCTGACTCCCTGTCTCCATGGCTCCCTGGCTCCCTGGCTCCCTGGCTCCCTGGCTCCCTGGCTCTCTGGTTCCCTGGCTCCCTGGCTCTCTGGCTCCCTGGCTTCTTGGCTCCCTGGCTCCCTGGCTCCCTGGCTCTCTGGCTCCCTGCCTCCCTGGCTCTCTGGCTCTCTGGCTCCCTGGCTCCCTGGCTCTCTGGCTCCCTGGCTCCCTGGCTCCCTGACTCCCTGTCTCCATGGCTCCCTGGCTCCCTGGCTCCCTGGCTCCCTGGCTCCCTGGCTCTCTGGTTCCCTGGCTCCCTGGCTCTCTGGCTCCCTGGCTCCCTGGCTCCCTGGCTCCCTGGCTCCCTGGCTCCCTGGCTCCCTGGCTCCCTGGCTCCCTGACTCCCTGTCTCCCTGGCTCCCTGGTTCGCTGACTCTCTGGTTCCCTGGCTCCCTGGCTCTCTGGCTCCCGGGCTCTCTGGTTCCCTGGCTCCCTGGCTCCCAGACTCCTTGTACTTTTAAGATTTACCGATTACCAATCTATCGTAAATGTCTGTAACGATTTTGTCGGAATCCGTTTCCCTTAAACCGCAACAACATTCACATTTATTTGATTATTTGTTTTGCTGACCAAGTTATAAGTAATATTTTGTGGATTTTGAGAATTTTTTTGTCTATTCTTCAATTATTTAAGAAGTGGAAAAAATTATAACAATCGTTTGTTCTTTAGCTCCCTGATTCCCCGGCCGACTTGTCGAGGGAGCTAAGGAGCTCCCTGGCTTCTTGGCTCCCTGGCTCCCTGGCTCCGTGGCTCCCTGGCTCTCTGGCTCCCTGGCTCCCTGGCTCCCTGGCTCTCTGGCTCCCTGGCTCCCTGGCTCCCTGGCTCCCTGTCACACTGGCCCCTCAGTTCCCTACCTCGCTGGCTCCCAGACTCCTTGTACTTTTAAGATTTATCGATTTCCAATCCCTCATAAATTTCTGTAAAGGTTTCGTCGGAATTCCTTTCCCTTAAATCGCAACAACTTTCACATTTATTTGATTATTTGTTTTGCAGAAAAAGTTAGAAGTAATATTTTGTGGACTTTATGAATTTATTTGTCTATTCTTCAATTATTTAAGAAGTGGAAAAAATTATAACAATCGTTTGTTCTTTAGCTCCCTGATTCCCCGGCCGACTTGTCGAGGGAGCTAAGGAGCTCCCTGGCTTCTTGGCTCCCTGGCTCCCTGGCTCCCTGGCTCCCTGGCTCCCTGTCACACTGGCCCCTCAGTTCCCTACCTCGCTGGCTCCCAGACTCCTTGTACTTTTAAGATTTATCGATTTCCAATCCCTCATAAATTTCTGTAAAGGGTTCGTCGGAATTCCTTTCCCTTAAATCGCAACAACTTTCACATTTATTTGATTATTTGTTTTGCAGAACAAGTTATAAGTAATATTTTGTGGATTTTATGAATTTATTTGTCTATTCTTCAATTATTTAAGAAGTGGAAAAAATTATATTTAATCGTTTGTTCTTTAGCTCCCTGACTCCCCGGCCGACTTGTCGTGGGAGCTGAGGAGCTCCCTGGCTCCCTGGCTCCCTGGCTCCCTGCCTCCCTGGCTCTCTGGCTCCCTGCCTCCCTGGCTCTCTGGCTCTCTGGCTCCCTGGCTCCCTGGCTCTCTGGCTCTCTGGCTCCCTGCCTCCCTGGCTCCCTGGCTCCCTGGCTCCCTGACTCCCTGTCTCCATGGCTCCCTGGCTCCCTGGCTCTCTGGTTCCCTGGCTCCCTGGCTCTCTGGCTCCCTGGCTCCCTGGCTCCCTGGCTCCCTGGCTCCCTGGCTCCCTGGCTCCCTGGCTCCCTGGCTCCCTGACTCCCTGTCTCCCTGGCTCCCTGGTTCGCTGACTCTCTGGTTCCCTGGCTCCCTGGCTCTCTGGCTCCCGGGCTCTCTGGTTCCCTGGCTCCCTGGCACCCAGACTCCTTGTACTTTTAAGATTTACCGATTACCAATCCATCGTAAATGTCTGTAACGATTTTGTCGGAATCCGGTTCCCTTAAAACGCAACAACATTCACATTTATTTGATTATTTGTTTTGCTGACCAAGTTATAAGTAATATTGTGTGGATTTTGAGAATTTTTTTGTCTATTCTTCAATTATTTAAGAAGTGGAAAAAATTATATCAATCGTTTGTTCTTTAGCTCCCTGACTCCTCGGCCGACTTGTCGTGGGAGCTGAGGAGCTCCCTGGCTCCCTGGCTCCCTGGCTCCCTGCCTCCCTGGCTCCCTGACTCCCTGTCTCCCTGGCTCCCTGGCTCCCTGGCTCCCTGGCTCTCTGGCTCCCTGGCTCCCTGGCTCTCTGGCTCTCTGGCTCCCTGGCTCCCTGGCTCTCTGGCTCTCTGGCTCCCTGCCTCCCTGGCTCCCTGGCTCCCTGGCTCCCTGGCTCCCTGGCTCTCTGGCTCCCTGGCTCCCTGACTCCCTGTCTCCCTGGCTCCCTGGCTCCCTGGCTCCCTGGCTCTCTGGTTCCCTGGCTCTCTGGCTCCCTGGCTCCCTGGCTCCCTGGCTCCCTGTCACACTGGCCCCTCAGTTCCCTACCTCGCTGGCTCCCAGACTCCTTGTACTTTTAAGATTTATCGATTTCCAATCCCTCATAAATTTCTGTAAAGCTTTCGTCGGAATTCCTTTCCCTTAAATCGCAACAACTTTCACATTTATTTGATTATTTGTTTTGCAGAACAAGTTATAAGTAATATTTTGTGGATTTTATGAATTTATTTGTCTATTCTTCAATTATTTAAGAAGTGGAAAAAATTATATCAATCGTTTGTTCTTTAGCTCCCTGACTCCCCGGCCGACTTGTCGTGGGAGCTGAGGAGCTCCCTGGCTCCCTGGCTCCCTGGCTCCCTGCCTCCCTGGCTCTCTGGCTCCCTGGCTCCCTGGCTCTCTGGCTCTCTGGCTCCCTGGCTCCCTGGCTCCCTGGCTCTCTGGCTCTCTGGCTCCCTGCCTCCCTGGCTCCCTGGCTCCCTGGCTCCCTGACTCCCTGTCTCCCTGGCTCCCTGGCTCCCTGGCTCTCTGGCTCTCTGGCTCCCTGGCTCCCTGGCTCTCTGGCTCTCTGGCTCCCTGCCTCCCTGGCTCCCTGCCTCCCTGGCTCCCTGGCTCCCTGGCTCCCTGACTCCCTGTCTCCCTGGCTCCCTGGCTCCCTGGCTCCCTGGCTCTCTGGTTCCCTGGCTCCCTGGCTCCCTGGCTCCCTGGCTCCCTGTCACACTGGCCCCTCAGTTCCCTACCTCGCTGGCTCCCAGACTCCTTGTACTTTTAAGATTTACCGATTTCCAATCCATCGTAAATTTCTGTAACGATTTTGTCGGAATCCGTTTCCCTTAAACCGCAACAACATTCACATTTATTTGATTATTTGTTTTGCTGACCAAGTTATACGTAATATTTTGTGGATTTTGAGAATTTTTTTGTCTATTCTTCAATTATTTAAGAAGTGGAAAAAATTATATCAATCGTTTGTTCTTTAGCTCCCTGACTCCCCGGCCGACTTGTCGTGGGAGCTGAGGAGCTCCCTGGCTCCCTGGCTCCCTGGCTCCCTGCCTCCCTGGCTCTCTGGCTCCCTGGCTCCCTGGCTCTCTGGCTCTCTGGCTCCCTGGCTCCCTGGCTCTCTGGCTCTGTGGCTCCCTGCCTCCGTGGCTCTCTGGCTCCCTGGCTCCCTGACTCCCTGTCTGCATGGCTCCCTGGCTCCCTGGCTCCCTGGCTCCCTGGCTCTCTGGCTCCCTGTCACACTGGCCCCTCAGTTCCCTACTTCGCTGCCTCCCAGACTCCTTGTACTTTTAAGATTTACCGATTTCCAATCCATCGTAAATTTCTGTAACGATTTTGTCGGAATCCGTTTCCCTTAAAACGCAACAACATTCACATTTATTTGATCATTTGTTTTGCTGACCAAGTTATAAGTAATATTGTGTGGATTTTGAGAATTTTTTTGTCCATTCTTCAATTATTTAAAAAGTGGAAAAAATTATATCAATCGTTTGTTCTTTAGCTCTCTGGCTCCCCGGCCGACTTGTCGTGGAAGCTGAGGAGCTCCCAGGCTCCCTGGCTCCCTGGCTCCCTGCCTCCCTGGCTCTCTGGCTCCCTGGCTCCCTGGCTCTCTGGCTCTCTGGCTCCCTGGCTCCCTGGCTCTCTGGCTCTCTGGCTCCCTGCCTCCCTGGCTCCCTGGCTCCCTGGCTCCCTGGCTCCCTGGCTCTCTGGCTCCCTGCCTCCCTGGCTCCCTGGCTCTCTGGCTCCCTGGCTCCCTGGCTGCCTGGCTCCCTGGCTCCCTGGCTCCCTGGCTCCCTGGCTCCCTGGCTCCCTGGCTCCCTGGCTCCCTGGCTCCCTAGCTCTCTGGCTCTCTGGCTCTCTGGCTCCCTGGCTCCCTGGCTCCCTGGCTCCCTGGCTCCCTGGCTCCCTGGCTCCCTAGCTCTCTGGCACTCTGGCTCTCTGGCTCCCGGGCTCCCTGGCTCCCTGGCTCTCTGGCGCTCTGGCTCCCTGGCTCCCTGGCTCTCTGGCTCTCTGGCTCCCTGGCTCCCTGGCTCCCTGACTCCTTTTAAGATTTACCGATTTCCAATCCAACGTAAATTTCTGTAACGATTTTGTCGGAATCCGTTTCCCTTAAACCGCAACAACATTCACATTTATTTGATTATTTGTTTTGCTGACCAAGTTATAAGTAATATTTTGTGGATTTTGACAATTTTTTTGTCTATTCTTCAATTATTTAAGAAGTGGAAAAAATTATATCAATCGTTTGTTCTTTAGCTCCCTGATTCCCCGGCCGACTTGTCGTGGAAGCTGAGGAGCTCCCTTCCTCCCTGGCTCCCTGGCTCCCTGGCTCCCTGGCCCCCTGGCTCCCTGGCTATCTGGCTCCGTGGCTCTCTGGCTCCATGGCTCCCTGGCTCCCTGGCTCCCTGGCTCCCTGGCTCCCTGGCTCCCTGGCTCTCTGGCTCTCTGGCTCCCTGGCTCCCTCGCTCCCTGGCTCCGTGACTCCCTGGCTCCCTGGCTCCCTAGCTCTCTGGCTCTCTGGCTCTCTGGCTCCCTGGCTCCCTGACTCCATGTACTTTTAAGATTTACCGATTTCCAATCCAACGTAAATTTCTGTAACGCTTTTGTCGGAATCCGTTTCCCTTAAACTGCAACAACATTCACATTTAATTGATTATTTGTTTTGCTGACCAAGTTATACGTAATATTTTGTGGATTTTGAGAATTTTTTTGTCTATACTTCAATTATTTTAGAAGTGGAAAAAATTATAACAATCGTTTGTTCTTTAGCTCCCTAATTCCCCAGCCGACTTGTCGTGGAAGCTGAGGAGCTCCCTGGCTCCCTGGCTCCCTGTCACACTGGCCCCTCCGTTCCCTACCTCACTGGCTCCCAGACTCCTTGTACTTTTAAGATTTACCGATTTCCAATCCATCGTAAATTTCTGTAACGATTTTGTCGGAATCCGTTTCCCTTAAAACGCAACAACATTCACATTTATGTGATTATTTGTTTTGCTGACCAAGTTATAAGTAATATTGTGTGGATTTTGACAATTTTTTTGTCTATTCTTCAATTATTTAAGAAGTGGAAAAAATTATATCAATCGTTTGTTCTTTAGCTCCGTGACTCCCCGGCCGACTTGTCGTGGGAGCTGAGGAGCTCCCTGGCTCCCTGGCTCCCTGGCTCCCTGCCTCCCTGGCTCTCTGGCTCCCTGGCCCCCTGGCTCTCTGGCTCTCTGGCTCCCTGGCTCCCTGGCTCTCTGGCTCTCTGGCTCCCTGCCTCCCTGGCTCCCTGGCTCCCTGGCTCCCTGACTCCCTGTCTCCATGGCTCCCTGGCTCCCTGGCTCCCTGGCTCCCTGGCTCCCTGGCTCCCTGGCTCTCTGGTTCCCTGGCTCCCTGGCTCTCTGGCTCCCTGGCTCCCTGGCTCCCTGGCTCCCTGGCTCCCTGGCTCCCTGGCTCCCTGACTCCCTGTCTCCCTGGCTCGCTGGCTCCCTGACTCTCTGGTTCCCTGGCTCCCTGGCTCTCTGGCTCCCGGGCTCTCTGGTTCCCTGGCTCCTTGGCTCCCAGACTCCTTGTACTTTTAAGATTTACCGATTACCAATCCATCGTAAATGTCTATAACGATTTTGTCGGAATCCGGTTCCCTTAAAACGCAACAACATTCACATTTATTTGATTATTTGTTTTGCTGACCAAGTTATAAGTAATATTTTGTGGATTTTGACAATTTTTTTGTCTATTCTTCAATTATTTAAGAAGTGGAAAAAATTATATCAATCGTTTGTTCTTTAGCTCCCTGATTCCCCGGCCGACTTGTCGTGGAAGCTGAGGAGCTCCCTTCCTCCCTGGCTCCCTGGCTCCCTGGCTCCCTGGCCCCCTGGCTCCCTGGCTATCTGGCTCCGTGGCTCTCTGGCTCCATGGCTCCCTGGCTCCCTGGCTCCCTGGCTCGCTGGCTCCCTGGCTCCCTGGCTCCCTGGCTCTCTGGCTCTCTGGCTCCCTGGCTCCCTCGCTCCCTGGCTCCGTGACTCCCTGGCTCCCTGGCTCCCTAGCTCTCTGGCTCTCTGGCTCTCTGGCTCCCTGGCTCCCTGACTCCATGTACTTTTAAGATTTACCGATTTCCAATCCAACGTAAATTTCTGTAACGCTTTTGTCGGAATCCGTTTCCCTTAAACCGCAACAACATTCACATTTATTTGATTATTTGTTTTGCTGACCAAGTTATACGTAATATTTTGTGGATTTTGAGAATTTTTTTGTCTATACTTCAATTATTTTAGAAGTGGAAAAAATTATAACAATCGTTTGTTCTTTAGCTCCCTAATTCCCCAGCCGACTTGTCGTGGAAGCTGAGGAGCTCCCTGGCTCCCTGGCTCCCTGTCACACTGGCCCCTCAGTTCCCTACCTCACTGGCTCCCAGACTCCTTGTACTTTTAAGATTTACCGATTTCCAATCCATCGTAAATTTCTGTAACGATTTTGTCGGAATCCGTTTCCCTTAAAACGCAACAACATTCACATTTATGTGATTATTTGTTTTGCTGACCAAGTTATAAGTAATATTGTGTGGATTTTGACAATTTTTTTGTCTATTCTTCAATTATTTAAGAAGTGGAAAAAATTATATCAATCGTTTGTTCTTTAGCTCCGTGACTCCCCGGCCGACTTGTCGTGGGAGCTGAGGAGCTCCCTGGCTCCCTGGCTCCCTGGCTCCCTGGCTCCCTGCCTCCCTGGCCCCCTGGCTCCCTGGCTATCTGGCTCCCTGGCTCTCTGGCTCCCTGGCTCCCTGGCTCCCTGGCTCCCTGGCTCCCTGGCTCCCTGGCTCTCTGGCTCTCTGGCTCCCTGGCTCCCTGGCTCCCTGGCTCCCTGACTCCCTGGCTCCCTGGCTCCCTAGCTCTCTGGCTCTCTGGCTCTCTGGGTCTCTGGCTCCCTGGCTCCCTGACTCCATGTACTTTTAAGATTTACCGATTTCCAATCCAACGGATATTTCTGTAACGCTTTTGTCGGAATCCGTTTCCCTTAAACCGCAACAACATTCACATTTATTTGATTATTTGTTTTGCTGACCAAGTTATACGTAATATTTTCTGGATTTTGAGAATTTTTTTGTCTATACTTCAATTATTTTAGAAGTGGAAAAAATTATAACAATCGTTTGTTCTTTAGCTCCCTAATTCCCCAGCCGACTTGTCGTGGAAGCTGAGGAGCTCCCTGGCTCCCTGGCTCCCTGTCACACTGGCCCCTCAGTTCCCTACCTCACTGGCTCCCAGACTCCTTGTACTTTTAAGATTTACCGATTTCCAATCCATCGTAAATTTCTGTAACGATTTTGTCGGAATCCTTTTCCCTTAAAACGCAACAACATTCACATTTATTTGATTATTTGTTTTGCTGACCAAGTTATAAGTAATATTGTGTGGATTTTGAGAATTTTTTTGTCTATTATTCAATTATTTAAGTAGTGGAAAAAATTATATCAATCGTTTGTTCTTTAGCTCCCTGACTCCCCGGCCGAATTGTCGTGGGAGCTGAGGAGCTCCCTGGCTTCTTGGCTCCCTGGCTCTCTGGCTCCCTGGCTCCCTGGCTCCCTGGCTCTCTGGCTCCCTGGCTCCCTGGCTCTCTGGCTCTCTGGCTCCCTGGCTTCCTGGCTCTCTGGCTCTCTGGCTTCCTGCCGCCCTGGCTCCCTGGCTCCCTGGCTCCCTGGCTCCCTGGCTCCCTGACTCCCTGTCTCCCTGGCTCCCTGGCTCCCTGGCTCCCTGGCTCTCTGGCTCCCTGGCTCCCTGGCTCCCTGGCTCCCTGGCTCCCTGGCTCCCTGGCTCCCTGGCTCCCTGGCTCCCTGGCTCCCTGGCTCCCTGTCACACTGGCCCCTCAGTTCCCTACCTCGCTGGCTCCCAGACTCCTTGTACTTTTAAGATTTATCGATTTCCAATCCATCGTCAATTTCTGTAACGATTTTGTCGGAATCCGTTTCCCTTAAACCGCAACAACATTCACAATTATTTGATTATTTGTTTTGCAGAACAAGTTATAAGTAATATTTTGTGGATTTTGAGAATTTATTTGTCTATTCTTCAATTATTTAAGAAGTGGAAAAAATTATATGAATCGTTTGTTCTTTAGCTCTCTGACTACCCGGCCGACTTGTCGTGGAAGCTTAGGAGCTCCCTGGCTTCTTGGCTCCCTGGCTCCCTGGCTCCCTGGCTCCCTGGCTCCCTGGCCCTTTAGTTCCCTACCTCGCTGGCTCCCAGACTCCTTGTACTTTCAGGATTCATCGATTTCCAATCCAACGTAAATTTCTGTAACGATTTTGTCGGAATCCGTTTCCCTTAAACCGCAACAACATTCACATTTATTTGATTATTTGTTTTGCTGACCAAGTTATAAGTAATATTTTGTGGATTTTGAGAATTTTTTTGTCTATTCTTCAATTATTTAAGAAGTGGAAAAAATTATAACAATCGTTTCTTCTTTAGCTCCCTGATTCCCCGGCCGACTTGTCGAGGGAGCTAAGGAGCTCCCTGGCTTCTTGGCTCCCTGGCTCCCTGGCTCCCTGGCTCCCTGGCTCTCTGGCTCCCTGGCTCCCTGGCTCCCTGGCTCTCTGGCTCCCTGGCTCCCTGGCTCCCTGGCTCCCTGTCACACTGGCCCCTCAGTTCCCTACCTCGCTGGCTCCCAGACTCCTTGTACTTTTAAGATTTATCGATTTCCAATCCCTCATAAATTTCTGTAAAGGTTTCGTCGGAATTCCTTTCCCTTAAATCGCAACAACTTTCACATTTATTTGATTATTTGTTTTGCAGAATAAGTTAGAAGTAATATTTTGTGGACTTTATGAATTTATTTGTCTATTCTTCAATTATTTAAGAAGTGGAAAAAATTATAACAATCGTTTGTTCTTTAGCTCCCTGATTCCCCGGCCGAATTGTCGTGGGAGCTGAGGAGCTCCCTGGCTTCTTGGCTCCCTGGCTCTCTGGCTCCCTGGCTCCCTGACTCCCTGTCTCCCTGGCTCCCTGGCTCCCTGGCTCGCTGTCTCCCTGGCTCTCTGGCTCCCTGGCTCCCTGGCTCTCTGGCTCTCTGGCTCCCTGGCTCCCTGGCTCTCTGGCTCTCTGGCTCCCTGACTCCTTTTAAGATTTACCGATTTCCAATCCAACGTAAATTTCTGTAACGATTTTGTCGGAATCCGTTTCCCTTAAAACGCAACAACATTCACATTTATTTGATTATTTGTTTTGCTGACCAAGTTATAAGTAATATTGTGTGGATTTTGAGAATTTTTTTGTCTATTCTTCAATTATTTAAGAAGTGGAAAAAATTATATCAATCGTTTGTTCTTTAGCTCCCTGACACCCCGGCCGAATTGTCGTGGGAGCTGAGGAGCTCCCTGGCTTCTTGGCTCCCTGGCTCTCTGGCTCCCTGGCTCCCTGACTCCCTGTCTCCCTGGCTCCCTGGCTCCCTGGCTCCCTGGCTCTCTGGCTCCCTGGCTCCCTGGCTCTCTGGCTCTCTGGCTCTCTGGCTCCCTGGCTCCCTGGCTCTCTGGCTCTCTGGCTCCCTGCCTCCCGGGCTCCCTGGCTCCCTGGCTCCCTGGCTCCCTGGCTCCCTGGCTCCCTGACTCCCTGTCTCCCTGGCTCCCTGGCTCCCTGGCTCCCTGGCTCTCTGGTTCCCTGGCTCCCTGGCTCTCTGGCTCCCTGGCTCCCTGGCTCCCTGTCACACTGGCCCCTCAGTTCCCTACCTCGCTGGCTCCCAGACTCCTTGTACTTTTAAGATTTATCGATTTCCAATCCCTCATAAATTTCTGTAAAGGTTTCGTCAGAATTCCTTTCCCTTAAATCGCAACAACTTTCACATTTATTTGATTATTTGTTTTGCAGAACAAGTTATAAGTAATATTTTGTGGATTTTATGAATTTATTTGTCTATTCTTCAATTATTTAAGAAGTGGAAAAAATTATAAAAATCGTTTGTTCTTTAGCTCCATGATTCCCTGGCCGACTTGTCGTGGGAGCTGAGGAGCTGCCTGGCTTCTTGGCTCCCTGGCTCCCTGGCTCCCTGGCTCCCTGGATCCCTGGCTCCCTGGCTCCCTGACTCCGTGGCTCCCTGGCTCCCTAGCTCCGTGGCTGCCTGGCTCCCTGGCTCCCTGACTCCCTGTCTCCCTGGCTCCCTGGTTCCCTGGCTCCCTGGCTCCCTGGCTTCTTGGCTCCCTGGCTCCCTGGCTCCCGGTCAGACTGGCCCCTCAGCTGCCTACCTCGCTAGCTCCCAGACTCCTTGTACTTTTAAGATTTACCGATTTCCAATCCATCGTAAATTTCTGTAACGATTTTGTCGGAATCCGTTTCCCTTAAACCACAACAACATTCACAATTATTTGATTATTTGTTTTGCAGAACAAGTTATAAGTAATATTGTGTGGATTTTGAGAATTTTTTTGTCCATTCTTCAATTATTTAAAAAGTGGAAAAAATTATATCAATCGTTTGTTCTTTAGCTCTCTGGCTCCCCGGCCGACTTGTCGTGGAAGCTGAGGAGCTCCCAGGCTCCCTGGCTCCCTGGCTCCCTGCCTCCCTGGCTCTCTGGCTCCCTGGCTCCCTGGCTCTCTGGCTCTCTGGCTCCCTGGCTCCCTGGCTCTCTGGCTCTCTGGCTCCCTGCCTCCCTGGCTCCCTGGCTCCCTGGCTCCCTGGCTCCCTGGCTCTCTGGCTCCCTGCCTCCCTGCCTCCCTGGATCCCTGGCTCCCTGGCTCCCTGGCTCCCTGGCTCCCTGGCTCCCTGGCTCCCTAGCTCTCTGGCTCTCTGGCTCTCTGGCTCCCTGGCTCCCTGGCTCCCTGGCTCCCTGGCTCCCTGGCTCCCTGGCTCCCTGGCTCTCTGGCTCTCTGGCTCCATGGCTCCCTGGCTCCCTGGCTCCCTGGCTCCCTGGCTCCCTGGCTCCCTGGCTCCCTGGCTCCCTGGCTCCCTGGCTCTCTGGCTCTCTGGCTCCCTGGCTCCGTGACTCCATGTACTTTTAAGATTTACCGATTTCCAATCCAACGTAAATTTCTGTAACGCTTTTGTCGGAATCCGTTTCCCTTAAACCGCAACAACATTCACATTTATTTGATTATTTGTTTTGCTGACCAAGTTATACGTAATATTTTGTGGATTTTGAGAATTTTTTTGTCTATACTTCAATTATTTTAGAAGTGGAAAAAATTATAACAATCGTTTGTTCTTTAGCTCCCTAATTCCCCAGCCGACTTGTCGTGGAAGCTGAGGAGCTCCCTGGCTCCCTGGCTCCCTGTCACACTGGCCCCTCAGTTCCCTACCTCACTGGCTCCCAGACTCCTTGTACTTTTAAGATTTACCGATTTCCAATCCATCGTAAATTTCTGTAACGATTTTGTCGGAATCCGTTTCCCTTAAAACGCAACAACATTCACATTTATGTGATTATTTGTTTTGCTGACCAAGTTATAAGTAATATTGTGTGGATTTTGACAATTTTTTTGTCTATTCTTCAATTATTTAAGAAGTGGAAAAAATTATATCAATCGTTTGTTCTTTAGCTCCCTGACTCCCCGGCCGACTTGTCGTGGGAGCTGAGGAGCTCCCTGGCTCCCTGGCTCCCTGGCTCCCTGGCTCCCTGTCACACTGGCCCCTCAGTTCCCTACCTCACTGGCTCCCAGACTCCTTGTACTTTTAAGATTTACCGATTTCCAATCCATCGTAAATTTCTGTAACGATTTTGTCGGAATCCGTTTCCCTTAAAACGCAACAACATTCACATTTATTTGATTATTTGTTTTGCTGACCAAGTTATAAGTAATATTGTGTGGATTTTGAGAATTTTTTTGTCTATTATTCAATTATTTAAGTAGTGGAAAAAATTATATCAATCGTTTGTTCTTTAGCTCCCTGACTCCCCGGCCGAATTGTCGTGGGAGCTGAGGAGCTCCCTGGCTTCTTGGCTCCCTGGCTCTCTGGCTCCCTGGCTCCCTGGCTCCCTGGCTCTCTGGCTCCCTGGCTCCCTGGCTCCCTGGCTCCCTGGCTCCCTGGCTTCCTGGCTCTCTGGCTCTCTGGCTTCCTGCCGCCCTGGCTCCCTGGCTCCCTGGCTCCCTGGCTCCCTGGCTCCCTGACTCCCTGTCTCCCTGGCTCCCTGGCTCCCTGGCTCCCTGGCTCTCTGGCTCCCTGGCTCCCTGGCTCCCTGGCTCCCTGGCTCCCTGGCTCCCTGGCTCCCTGGCTCCCTGGCTCCCTGGCTCCCTGGCTCCCTGGCTCCCTGTCACACTGGCCCCTCAGTTCCCTACCTCGCTGGCTCCCAGACTCCTTGTACTTTTAAGATTTATCGATTTCCAATCCATCGTCAATTTCTGTAACGATTTTGTCGGAATCCGTTTCCCTTAAACCGCAACAACATTCACAATTATTTGATTATTTGTTTTGCAGAACAAGTTATAAGTAATATTTTGTGGATTTTGAGAATTTATTTGTCTATTCTTCAATTATTTAAGAAGTGGAAAAAATTATATGAATCGTTTGTTCTTTAGCTCTCTGACTACCCGGCCGACTTGTCGTGGAAGCTGAGGAGCTCCCTGGCTTCTTGGCTCCCTGGCTCCCTGGCTCCCTGGCTCCCTGGCTCCCTGGCCCTTTAGTTCCCTACCTCGCTGGCTCCCAGACTCCTTGTACTTTCAGGATTCATCGATTTCCAATCCAACGTAAATTTCTGTAACGATTTTGTCGGAATCCGTTTCCCTTAAACCGCAACAACATTCACATTTATTTGATTATTTGTTTTGCTGACCAAGTTATAAGTAATATTTTGTGGATTTTGAGAATTTTTTTGTCTATTCTTCAATTATTTAAGAAGTGTAAAAAATTATAACAATCGTTTCTTCTTTAGCTCCCTGATTCCCCGGCCGACTTGTCGAGGGAGCTAAGGAGCTCCCTGGCTTCTTGGCTCCCTGGCTCCCTGGCTCCCTGGCTCCCTGGCTCTCTGGCTCCCTGGCTCCCTGGCTCCCTGGCTCTCTGGCTCCCTGGCTCCCTGTCTCCCTGGCTCCCTGTCACACTGGCCCCTCAGTTCCCTACCTCGCTGGCTCCCAGACTCCTTGTACTTTTAAGATTTATCGATTTCCAATCCCTCATAAATTTCTGTAAAGGTTTCGTCGGAATTCCTTTCCCTTAAATCGCAACAACTTTCACATTTATTTGATTATTTGTTTTGCAGAACAAGTTAGAAGTAATATTTTGTGGACTTTATGAATTTATTTGTCTATTCTTCAATTATTTAAGAAGTGGAAAAAATTATAACAATCGTTTGTTCTTTAGCTCCCTGATTCCCCGGCCGAATTGTCGTGGGAGCTGAGGAGCTCCCTGGCTTCTTGGCTCCCTGGCTCTCTGGCTCCCTGGCTCCCTGACTCCCTGTCTCCCTGGCTCCCTGGCTCCCTGGCTCGCTGTCTCCCTGGCTCTCTGGCTCCCTGGCTCCCTGGCTCTCTGGCTCTCTGGCTCCCTGGCTCCCTGGCTCTCTGGCTCTCTGGCTCCCTGACTCCTTTTAAGATTTACCGATTTCCAATCCAACGTAAATTTCTGTAACGATTTTGTCGGAATCCGTTTCCCTTAAAACGCAACAACATTCACATTTATTTGATTATTTGTTTTGCTGACCAAGTTATAAGTAATATTGTGTGGATTTTGAGAATTTTTTTGTCTATTCTTCAATTATTTAAGAAGTGGAAAAAATTATATCAATCGTTTGTTCTTTAGCTCCCTGACACCCCGGCCGAATTGTCGTGGGAGCTGAGGAGCTCCCTGGCTTCTTGGCTCCCTGGCTCTCTGGCTCCCTGGCTCCCTGACTCCCTGTCTCCCTGGCTCCCTGGCTCCCGGGCTCCCTGGCTCTCTGGCTCCCTGGCTCCCTGGCTCTCTGGCTCTCTGGCTCTCTGGCTCCCTGGCTCCCTGGCTCTCTGGCTCTCTGGCTCCCTGCCTCCCTGGCTCCCTGGCTCCCTGGCTCCCTGGCTCCCTGGCTCCCTGGCTCCCTGACTCCCTGTCTCCCTGGCTCCCTGGCTCCCTGGCTCCCTGGCTCTCTGGTTCCCTGGCTCCCTGGCTCTCTGGCTCCCTGGCTCCCTGGCTCCCTGTCACACTGGCCCCTCAGTTCCCTACCTCGCTGGCTCCCAGACTCCTTGTACTTTTAAGATTTATCGATTTCCAATCCCTCATAAATTTCTGTAAAGGTTTCGTCAGAATTCCTTTCCCTTAAATCGCAACAACTTTCACATTTATTTGATTATTTGTTTTGCAGAACAAGTTATAAGTAATATTTTGTGGATTTTATGAATTTATTTGTCTATTCTTCAATTATTTAAGAAGTGGAAAAAATTATAAAAATCGTTTGTTCTTTAGCTCCATGATTCCCTGGCCGACTTGTCGTGGGAGCTGAGGAGCTGCCTGGCTTCTTGGCTCCCTGGCTCCCTGGCTCCCTGGCTCCCTGGCTCCCTGGCTCCCTGGCTCCCTGACTCCGTGGCTCCCTGGCTCCCTAGCTCCGTGGCTGCCTGGCTCCCTGGCTCCCTGACTCCCTGTCTCCCTGGCTCCCTGGTTCCCTGGCTCCCTGGCTCCCTGGCTTCTTGGCTCCCTGGCTCCCTGGCTCCCGGTCAGACTGGCCCCTCAGCTGCCTACCTCGCTAGTTCCCAGACTCCTTGTACTTTTAAGATTTACCGATTTCCAATCCATCGTAAATTTCTGTAACGATTTTGTCGGAATCCGTTTCCCTTAAACCACAACAACATTCACAATTATTTGATTATTTGTTTTGCAGAACAAGTTATAAGTAATATTGTGTGGATTTTGAGAATTTTTTTGTCCATTCTTCAATTATTTAAAAAGTGGAAAAAATTACATCAATCGTTTGTTCTTTAGCTCTCTGGCTCCCCGGCCGACTTGTCGTGGAAGCTGAGGAGCTCCCAGGCTCCCTGGCTCCCTGGCTCCCTGCCTCCCTGGCTCTCTGGCTCCCTGGCTCCCTGGCTCTCTGGCTCTCTGGCTCCCTGGCTCCCTGGCTCTCTGGCTCTCTGGCTCCCTGCCTCCCTGGCTCCCTGGCTCCCTGGCTCCCTGGCTCCCTGGCTCTCTGGCTCCCTGCCTCCCTGCCTCCCTGGATCCCTGGCTCCCTGGCTCCCTGGCTCCCTGGCTCCCTGGCTCCCTGGCTCCCTAGCTCTCTGGCTCTCTGGCTCTCTGGCTCCCTGGCTCCCTGGCTCCCTGGCTCCCTGGCTCCCTGGCTCCCTGGCTCCCTAGCTCTCTGGCTCTCTGGCTCCATGGCTCCCTGGCTCCCTGGCTCCCTGGCTCCCTGGCTCCCTGGCTCCCTGGCTCCCTGGCTCCCTGGCTCCCTGGCTCTCTGGCTCTCTGGCTCCCTGGCTCCGTGACTCCATGTACTTTTAAGATTTACCGATTTCCAATCCAACGTAAATTTCTGTAACGCTTTTGTCGGAATCCGTTTCCCTTAAACCGCAACAACATTCACATTTATTTGATTATTTGTTTTGCTGACCAAGTTATACGTAATATTTTGTGGATTTTGAGAATTTTTTTGTCTATACTTCAATTATTTTAGAAGTGGAAAAAATTATAACAATCGTTTGTTCTTTAGCTCCCTAATTCCCCAGCCGACTTGTCGTGGAAGCTGAGGAGCTCCCTGGCTCCCTGGCTCCCTGTCACACTGGCCCCTCAGTTCCCTACCTCACTGGCTCCCAGACTCCTTGTACTTTTAAGATTTACCGATTTCCAATCCATCGTAAATTTCTGTAACGATTTTGTCGGAATCCGTTTCCCTTAAAACGCAACAACATTCACATTTATGTGATTATTTGTTTTGCTGACCAAGTTATAAGTAATATTGTGTGGATTTTGACAATTTTTTTGTCTATTCTTCAATTATTTAAGAAGTGGAAAAAATTATATCAATCGTTTGTTCTTTAGCTCCGTGACTCCCCGGCCGACTTGTCGTGGGAGCTGAGGAGCTCCCTGGCTCCCTGGCTCCCTGGCTCCCTGCCTCCCTGGCTCTCTGGCTCCCTGGCCCCCTGGCTCTCTGGCTCTCTGGCTCCCTGGCTCCCTGGCTCTCTGGCTCTCTGGCTCCCTGCCTCCCTGGCTCCCTGGCTCCCTGGCTCCCTGACTCCCTGTCTCCATGGCTCCCTGGCTCCCTGGCTCCCTGGCTCCCTGGCTCCCTGGCTCTCTGGGTCCCTGGCTCCCTGGCTCTCTGGCTCCCTGGCTCCCTGGCTCCCTGGCTCCCTGGCTCCCTGGCTCCCTGGCTCCCTGACTCCCTGTCTCCCTGGCTCGCTGGCTCCCTGACTCTCTCGTTCCCTGGCTCCCTGGCTCTCTGGCTCCCGGGCTCTCTGGTTCCCTGGCTCCTTGGCTCCCAGACTCCTTGTACTTTTAAGATTTACCGATTACCAATCCATCGTAAATGTCTATAACGATTTTGTCGGAATCCGGTTCCCTTAAAACGCAACAACATTCACATTTATTTGATTATTTGTTTTGCTGACCAAGTTATAAGTAATATTGTGTGGATTTTGAGAATTTTTTTGTCTATTCTTCAATTATTTAAGAAGTGGAAAAAATTATATCAATCGTTTGTTCTTTAGCTCCCTGACACCCCGGCCGAATTGTCGTGGGAGCTGAGGAGCTCCCTGGCTTCTTGGCTCCCTGGCTCTCTGGCTCCCTGGCTCCCTGACTCCCTGTCTCCCTGGCTCCCTGGCTCCCTGGCTCCCTGGCTCTCTGGCTCCCTGGCTCCCTGGCTCTCTGGCTCTCTGGCTCTCTGGTTCCCTGGCTCCCTGGCTCTCTGGCTCTCTGGCTCCCTGGCTCCCTGGCTCTCTGGCTCTCTGGCTCCCTGGCTCCCTGGCTCCCTGGCTCCCTGGCTCCCTGGCTCCCTGGCTCCCTGGCTCCCTGACTCCCTGTCTCCCTGGCTCCCTGGCTCCCTGGCTCCCTGGCTCTCTGGTTCCCTGGCTCCCTGGCTCTCTGGCTCCCTGGCTCCCTGGCTCCCTGACTCCTTTTAAGATTTACCGATTTCCAATCCAACGTAAATTTCTGTAACGATTTTGTCGGAATCCGTTTCCCTTAAACCGCAACAACATTCACATTTATTTGATTATTTGTTTTGCTGACCAAGTTATAAGTAATATTTTGTGGATTTTGACAATTTTTTTGTCTATTCTTCAATTATTTAAGAAGTGGAAAAAATTATATCAATCGTTTGTTCTTTAGCTCCCTGATTCCCCGGCCGACTTCTCGTGGAAGCTGAGGAGCTCCCTTCCTCCCTGGCTCCCTGGCTCCCTGGCTCCCTGGCCCCCTGGCTCCCTGGCTATCTGGCTCCCTGGCTCTCTGGCTCCCTGGCTCCCTGGCTCCCTGGCTCCCTGGCTCCCTGGCTCCCTGGCTCTCTGGCTCTCTGGCTCCCTGGCTCCCTGGCTCCCTGGCTCCCTGACTCCCTGGCTCCCTGGCTCCCTAGCTCTCTGGCTCTCTGGGTCTCTGGCTCCCTGGCTCCCTGACTCCATGTACTTTTAAGATTTACCGATTTCCAATCCAACGGATATTTCTGTAACGCTTTTGTCGGAATCCGTTTCCCTTAAACCGCAACAACATTCACATTTATTTGATTATTTGTTTTGCTGACCAAGTTATACGTAATATTTTGTGGATTTTGAGAATTTTTTTGTCTATACTTCAATTATTTTAGAAGTGGAAAAAATTATAACAATCGTTTGTTCTTTAGCTCCCTAATTCCCCAGCCGACTTGTCGTGGAAGCTGAGGAGCTCCCTGGCTCCCTGGCTCCCTGTCACACTGGCCCCTCAGTTCCCTACCTCACTGGCTCCCAGACTCCTTGTACTTTTAAGATTTACCGATTTCCAATCCATCGTAAATTTCTGTAACGATTTTGTCGGAATCCGTTTCCCTTAAAACGCAACAACATTCACATTTATGTGATTATTTGTTTTGCTGACCAAGTTATAAGTAATATTGTGTGGATTTTGACCATTTTTTTGTCTATTCTTCAATTATTTAAGAAGTGGAAAAAATTATATCAATCGTTTGTTCTTTAGCTCCCTTATTCCCCTGCCGACTTGTCGTGGGAGCTGAGGAGCTCCCTGGCTCCCTGGCTCCCTGGCTCCCTGCCTCCCTGGCTCTCTGGCTCCCTGGCCCCCTGGCTCTCTGGCTCTCTGGCTCCCTGGCTCCCTGGCTCTCTGGCTCTCTGGCTCCCTGCCTCCCTGGCTCCCTGGCTCCCTGGCTCCCTGACTCCCTGTCTCCATGGCTCCCTGGCTCCCTGGCTCCCTGGCTCCCTGGCTCCCTGGCTCTCTGGTTCCCTGGCTCCCTGGCTCCCTGGCTCCCTGGCTCCCTGGCTCCCTGGCTCCCTGGCTCCCTGGCTCCCTGGCTCCCTGACTCCCTGTCTCCCTGGCTCGCTGGCTCCCTGACTCTCTGGTTCCCTGGCTCCCTGGCTCTCTGGCTCCCGGGCTCTCTGGTTCCCTGGCTCCTTGGCTCCCAGACTCCTTGTACTTTTAAGATTTACCGATTACCAATCCATCGTAAATGTCTATAACGATTTTGTCGGAATCCGGTTCCCTTAAAACGCAACAACATTCACATTTATTTGATTATTTGTTTTGCTGACCAAGTTATAAGTAATATTGTGTGGATTTTGAGAATTTTTTTGTCTATTCTTCAATTATTTAAGAAGTGGAAAAAATTATATCAATCGTTTGTTCGTTAGCTCCCTGACTCCCCGGCCGACTTGTCGTGGGAGCTGAGGAGCTCCCTGGCTCCCTGGCTCCCTGGCTCCCTGGCTCCCTGGCTCCCTGCCTCCCTGGCTCCCTGACTCCCTGTCTCCCTGGCTCCCTGGCTCCCTGGCTCCCTGGCTCTCTGGTTCCCTGGCTCCCTGGCTCTCTGGCTCTCTGGCTCCCTGGCTCCCTGGCTCTCTGGCTCTCTGGCTCCCTGCCTCCCTGGCTCGCTGGCTCCCTGGCTCCCTGGCTCCCTGGCTCCCTGGCTCCCTGACTCCCTGTCTCCCTGGCTCCCTGGCTCCCTGGCTCCCTGGCTCTCTGGTTCCCTGGCTCCCTGGCTCTCTGGCTCCCTGGCTCCCTGGCTCCCTGACTCCTTTTAAGATTTACCGATTTCCAATCCAACGTAAATTTCTGTAACGATTTTGTCGGAATCCGTTTCCCTTAAACCGCAACAACATTCACATTTATTTGATTATTTGTTTTGCTGACCAAGTTATAAGTAATATTTTGTGGATTTTGACAATTTTTTTGTCTATTCTTCAATTATTTAAGAAGTGGAAAAAATTATATCGATCGTTTGTTCTTTAGCTCCCTGATTCCCCGGCCGACTTCTCGTGGAAGCTGAGGAGCTCCCTTCCTCCCTGGCTCCCTGGCTCCCTGGCTCCCTGGCCCCCTGGCTCCCTGGCTATCTGGCTCCCTGGCTCTCTGGCTCCCTGGCTCCCTGGCTCCCTGGCTCCCTGGCTCCCTGGCTCCCTGGCTCTCTGGCTCTCTGGCTCCCTGGCTCCCTGGCTCCCTGGCTCCCTGACTCCCTGGCTCCCTGGCTCCCTAGCTCTCTGGCTCTCTGGGTCTCTGGCTCCCTGGCTCCCTGACTCCATGTACTTTTAAGATTTACCGATTTCCAATCCAACGGATATTTCTGTAACGCTTTTGTCGGAATCCGTTTCCCTTAAACCGCAACAACATTCACATTTATTTGATTATTTGTTTTGCTGACCAAGTTATACGTAATATTTTGTGGATTTTGAGAATTTTTTTGTCAATACTTCAATTATTTTAGAAGTGGAAAAAATTATAACAATCGTTTGTTCTTTAGCTCCCTAATTCCCCAGCCGACTTGTCGTGGAAGCTGAGGAGCTCCCTGGCTCCCTGGCTCCCTGTCACACTGGCCCCTCAGTTCCCTACCTCACTGGCTCCCAGACTCCTTGTACTTTTAAGATTTACCGATTTCCAATCCATCGTAAATTTCTGTAACGATTTTGTCGGAATCCGTTTCCCTTAAAACGCAACAACATTCACATTTATTTGATTATTTGTTTTGCTGACCAAGTTATAAGTAATATTGTGTGGATTTTGAGAATTTTTTTGTCTATTATTCAATTATTTAAGAAGTGGAAAAAATTATATCAATCGTTTGTTCTTTAGCTCCCTGACTCCCCGGCCGAATTGTCGTGGGAGCTGAGGAGCTCCCTGGCTTCTTGGCTCCCTGGCTCTCTGGCTCCCTGGCTCCCTGGCTCTCTGGCTCCCTGGCTCCCTGGCTCTCTGGCTCTCTGGCTCCCTGGCTTCCTGGCTCTCTGGCTCTCTGGCTCCCTGCCTCCCTGGCTCCCTGGCTCCCTGGCTCCCTGGCTCCCTGGCTCCCTGACTCCCTGTCTCCCTGGCTCCCTGGCTCCCTGGCTCCCTGGCTCTCTGGCTCCCTGGCTCCCTGGCTCCCTGGCTCCCTGGCTCCCTGGCTCCCTGGCTCCCTGGCTCCCTGGCTCCCTGGCTCCCTGGCTCCCTGGCTCCCTGTCACACTGGCCCCTCAGTTCCCTACCTCGCTGGCTCCCAGACTCCTTGTACTTTTAAGATTTATCGATTTCCAATCCATCGTAAATTTCTGTAACGATTTTGTCGGAATCCGTTTCCCTTAAACCGCAACAACATTCACAATTATTTGATTATTTGTTTTGCAGAACAAGTTATAAGTAATATTTTGTGGATTTTGAGAATTTATTTGTCTATTCTTCAATTATTTAAGAAGTGGAAAAAATTATATGAATCGTTTGTTCTTTAGCTCTCTGACTACCCGGCCGACTTGTCGTGGAAGCTGAGGAGCTCCCTGGCTTCTTGGCTCCCTGGCTCCCTGGCTCCCTGGCTCCCTGGCTCCCTGGCCCTTTAGTTCCCTACCTCGCTGGCTCCCAGACTCCTTGTACTTTCAGGATTCATCGATTTCCAATCCAACGTAAATTTCTGTAACGATTTTGTCGGAATCCGTTTCCCTTAAACCGCAACAACATTCACATTTATTTGATTATTTGTTTTGCTGACCAAGTTATAAGTAATATTTTGTGGATTTTGAGAATTTTTTTGTCTATTCTTCAATTATTTAAGAAGTGGAAAAAATTATAACAATCGTTTCTTCTTTAGCTCCCTGATTCCCCGGCCGACTTGTCGAGGGAGCTAAGGAGCTCCCTGGCTTCTTGGCTCCCTGGCTCCCTGGCTCCCTGGCTCCCTGGCTCTCTGGCTCCCTGGCTCCCTGGCTCCCTGGCTCTCTGGCTCCCTGGCTCCCTGGCTCCCTGGCTCCCTGTCACACTGGCCCCTCAGTTCCCTACCTCGCTGGCTCCCAGACTCCTTGTACTTTTAAGATTTATCGATTTCCAATCCCTCATAAATTTCTGTAAAGATTTCGTCGGAATTCCTTTCCCTTAAATCGCAACAACTTTCACATTTATTTGATTATTTGTTTTGCAGAACAAGTTAGAAGTAATATTTTGTGGACTTTATGAATTTATTTGTCTATTCTTCAATTATTTAAGAAGTGGAAAAAATTATAACAATCGTTTGTTCTTTAGCTCCCTGATTCCCCGGCCGAATTGTCGTGGGAGCTGAGGAGCTCCCTGGCTTCTTGGCTCCCTGGCTCTCTGGCTCCCTGGCTCCCTGACTCCCTGTCTCCCTGGCTCCCTGGCTCCCTGGCTCGCTGTCTCCCTGGCTCTCTGGCTCCCTGGCTCCCTGGCTCTCTGGCTCTCTGGCTCCCTGGCTCCCTGGCTCTCTGGCTCTCTGGCTCCCTGGCTTCCTGGCTCTCTGGCTCTCTGGCTCCCTGGCTCCCTGGCTCCCTGACTCCTTTTAAGATTTACCGATTTCCAATCCAACGTAAATTTCTGTAACGATTTTGTCGGAATCCGTTTCCCTTAAAACGCAACAACATTCACATTTATTTGATTATTTGTTTTGCTGACCAAGTTATAAGTAATATTGTGTGGATTTTGAGAATTTTTTTGTCTATTCTTCAATTATTTAAGAAGTGGAAAAAATTATATCAATCGTTTGTTCTTTAGCTCCCTGACACCCCGGCCGAATTGTCGTGGGAGCTGAGGAGCTCCCTGGCTTCTTGGCTCCCTGGCTCTCTGGCTCCCTGGCTCCCTGGCTCTCTGGCTCCCTGGCTCCCTGGCTCTCTGGCTCTCTGGCTCCCTGGCTTCCTGGCTCTCTGGCTCTCTGGCTTCCTGCCGCCCTGGCTCCCTGGCTCCCTGGCTCCCTGGCTCCCTGGCTCCCTGTCTCCCTGTCTCCCTGGCTCCCTGGCTCCCTGGCTCCCTGGCTCTCTGGCTCCCTGGCTCCCTGGCTCCCTGGCTCCCTGGCTCCCTGGCTCTCTGGCTCCCTGGCTCCCTGGCTCCCTGGCTCCCTGGCTCCCTGTCACACTGGCCCCTCAGTTCCCTACCTCGCTTGCTCCCAGACTCCTTGTACTTTTAAGATTTATCGATTTCCAATCCATCGTAAATTTCTGTAACGATTTTGTCGGAATCCGTTTCCCTTAAACCGCAACAACATTCACAATTATTTGATTATTTGTTTTGCAGAACAAGTTATAAGTAATATTTTGTGGATTTTGAGAATTTATTTGTCTATTCTTCAATTATTTAAGAAGTGGAAAAAATTATATGAATCGTTTGTTCTTTAGCTCTCTGACTACCCGGCCGACTTGTCGTGGAAGCTGAGGAGCTCCCTGGCTTCTTGGCTCCCTGGCTCCCTGGCTCCCTGGCTCCCTGGCTCCCTGGCCCTTTAGTTCCCTACCTCGCTGGCTCCCAGACTCCTTGTACTTTCAGGATTCATCGATTTCCAATCCAACGTAAATTTCTGTAACGATTTTGTCGGAATCCGTTTCCCTTAAACCGCAACAACATTCACATTTATTTGATTATTTGTTTTGCTGACCAAGTTATAAGTAATATTTTGTGGATTTTGAGAATTTTTTTGTCTATTCTTCAATTATTTAAGAAGTGGAAAAAATTATAACAATCGTTTCTTCTTTAGCTCCCTGATTCCCCGGCCGACTTGTCGAGGGAGCTAAGGAGCTCCCTGGCTTCTTGGCTCCCTGGCTCCCTGGCTCCCTGGCTCCCTGGCTCCCTGGCTCCCTGGCTCCCTGGCTCCCTGGCTCCCTGGCTCCCTGGCTCCCTGGCTCCCTGGCTCCCTGTCACACTGGCCCCTCAGTTCCCTACCTCGCTGGCTCCCAGACTCCTTGTACTTTTAAGATTTATCGATTTCCAATCCCTCATAAATTTCTGTAAAGGTTTCGTCGGAATTCCTTTCCCTTAAATCGCAACAACTTTCACATTTATTTGATTATTTGTTTTGCAGAACAAGTTAGAAGTAATATTTTGTGGACTTTATGAATTTATTTGTCGATTCTTCAATTATTTAAGAAGTGGAAAAAATTATAACAATCGTTTGTTCTTTAGCTCCCTGATTCCCCGGCCGACTTGTCGAGGGAGCTAAGGAGCTCCCTGGCTTCTTGGCTCCCTGGCTCCCTGGCTCCCTGGCTCCCTGCCTCCCTGGCTCTCTGGCTCTCTGGCTCCCTGGCTCCCTGGCTCTCTGGCTCTCTGGCTCCCTGCCTCCCTGGCTCCCTGGCTCCCTGGCTCCCTGACTCCCTGTCTCCATGGCTCCCTGGCTCCCTGGCTCCCTGGCTCCCTGGCTCCCTGGCTCTCTGGTTCTCTGGCTCCCTGGCTCTCTGGCTCCCTGGCTCCCTGGCTCCCTGGCTCCCTGGCTCCCTGGCTCCCTGACTCCCTGTCTCCCTGGCTCCCTGGCTCCCTGACTCTCTGGTTCCCTGGCTCCCTGGCTCTCGGGCTCCCGGGCTCTCTGGTTCCCTGGCTCCCTGGCTCCCAGACTCCTTGTACTTTTAAGATTTACCGATTACCAATCCATCGTAAATGTCTGTAACGATTTTGTCGGAATCCGTTTCCCTTAAACCGCAACAACATTCACATTTATTTGATTATTTGTTTTGCTGACCAAGTTATAAGTAATATTTTGTGGATTTTGAGAATTTTTTTGTCTATTCTTCAATTATTTAAGAAGTGGAAAAAATTATAACAATCGTTTGTTCTTTAGCTCCCTGATTCCCCGGCCGACTTGTCGAGGGAGCTAAGGAGCTCCCTGGCTTCTTGGCTCCCTGGCTCCCTGGCTCCCTGGCTCCCTGGCTCTCTGGCTCCCTGGCTCCCTGGCTCCCTGGCTCCCTGTCACACTGGCCCCTCAGTTCCCTACCTCGCTGGCTCCCAGACTCCTTGTACTTTTAAGATTTATCGATTTCCAATCCCTCATAAATTTCTGTAAAGGGTTCGTCGGAATTCCTTTCCCTTAAATCGCAACAACTTTCACATTTATTTGATTATTTGTTTTGCAGAACAAGTTATAAGTAATATTTTGTGGATTTTATGAATTTATTTGTCTATTCTTCAATTATTTAAGAAGTGGAAAAAATTATATCAATCGTTTGTTCTTTAGCTCCCTGACTCCCCGGCCGACTTGTCGTGGGAGCTGAGGAGCTCCCTGGCTCCCTGGCTCCCTGGCTCCCTGCCTCCCTGGCTCTCTGGCTCCCTGCCTCCCTGGCTCTCTGGCTCTCTGGCTCCCTGGCTCCCTGGCTCTCTGGCTCTCTGGCTCCCTGCCTCCCTGGCTCCCTGGCTCCCTGGCTCCCTGACTCCCTGTCTCCATGGCTCCCTGGCTCCCTGGCTCCCTGGCTCCCTGGCTCCCTGGCTCTCTGGTTCTCTGGCTCCCTGGCTCTCTGGCTCCCTGGCTCCCTGGCTCCCTGGCTCCCTGGCTCCCTGGCTCCCTGACTCCCTGTCTCCCTGGCTCCCTGGCTCCCTGACTCTCTGGTTCCCTGGCTCCCTGGCTCTCGGGCTCCCGGGCTCTCTGGTTCCCTGGCTCCCTGGCTCCCAGACTCCTTGTACTTTTAAGATTTACCGATTACCAATCCATCGTAAATGTCTGTAACGATTTTGTCGGAATCCGTTTCCCTTAAACCGCAACAACATTCACATTTATTTGATTATTTGTTTTGCTGACCAAGTTATAAGTAATATTTTGTGGATTTTGAGAATTTTTTTGTCTATTCTTCAATTATTTAAGAAGTGGAAAAAATTATAACAATCGTTTGTTCTTTAGCTCCCTGATTCCCCGGCCGACTTGTCGAGGGAGCTAAGGAGCTCCCTGGCTTCTTGGCTCCCTGGCTCCCTGGCTCCCTGGCTCCCTGGCTCTCTGGCTCCCTGGCTCCCTGGCTCCCTGGCTCGCTGGCTCCCTGGCTCCCTGGCTCCCTGGCTCCCTGTCACACTGGCCCCTCAGTTCCCTACCTCGCTGGCTCCCAGACTCCTTGTACTTTTAAGATTTATCGATTTCCAATCCCTCATAAATTTCTGTAAAGGTTTCGTCGGAATTCCTTTCCCTTAAATCGCAACAACTTTCACATTTATTTGATTATTTGTTTTGCAGAACAAGTTAGAAGTAATATTTTGTGGACTTTATGAATTTATTTGTCTATTCTTCAATTATTTAAGAAGTGGAAAAAATTATAACAATCGTTTGTTCTTTAGCTCCCTGATTCCCCGGCCGACTTGTCGAGGGAGCTAAGGAGCTCCCTGGCTTCTTGGCTCCCTGGCTCCCTGGCTCCCTGGCTCCCCGGCTCTCTGGCTCCCTGGCTCCCTGGCTCCCTGGTTCCCTGTCACACTGGCCCCTCAGTTCCCTACCTCGCTGGCTCCCAGACTCCTTGTACTTTTAAGATTTATCGATTTCCAATCCCTCATAAATTTTTGTAAAGGGTTCGTCGGAATTCCTTTCCCTTAAATCGCAACAACTTTCACATTTATTTGATTATTTGTTTTGCAGAACAAGTTATAAGTAATATTTTGTGGATTTTATGAATTTATTTGTCTATTCTTCAATTATTTAAGAAGTGGAAAAAATTATATCAATCGTTTGTTCTTTAGCTCCCTGACTCCCCGGCCGACTTGTCGTGGGAGCTGAGGAGCTCCCTGGCTCCCTGGCTCCCTGGCTCCCTGCCTCCCTGGCTCTCTGGCTCCCTGCCTCCCTGGCTCTCTGGCTCTCTGGCTCCCTGGCTCCCTGGCTCTCTGGCTCTCTGGCTCCCTGCCTCCCTGGCTCCCTGGCTCCCTGGCTCCCTGACTCCCTGTCTCCATGGCTCCCTGGCTCCCTGGCTCCCTGGCTCCCTGGCTCCCTGGCTCTCTGGCTCCCTGGCTCCCTGGCTCTCTGGCTCCCGGGCTCTCTGGTTCCCTGGCTCCCTGGCTCCCAGACTCCTTGTACTTTTAAGATTTACCGATTACCAATCTATCGTAAATGTCTGTAACGATTTTGTCGGAATCCGTTTCCCTTAAACCGCAACAACATTCACATTTATTTGATTATTTGTTTTGCTGACCAAGTTATAAGTAATATTTTGTGGATTTTGAGAATTTTTTTGTCTATTCTTCAATTATTTAAGAAGTGGAAAAAATTATAACAATCGTTTGTTCTTTAGCTCCCTGATTCCCCGGCCGACTTGTCGAGGGAGCTAAGGAGCTCCCTGGCTTCTTGGCTCCCTGGCTCCCTGGCTCCGTGGCTCCCTGGCTCTCTGGCTCCCTGGCTCCCTGGCTCCCTGGCTCTCTGGCTCCCTGGCTCCCTGGCTCCCTGGCTCCCTGTCACACTGGCCCCTCAGTTCCCTACCTCGCTGGCTCCCAGACTCCTTGTACTTTTAAGATTTATCGATTTCCAATCCCTCATAAATTTCTGTAAAGGTTTCGTCGGAATTCCTTTCCCTTAAATCGCAACAACTTTCACATTTATTTGATTATTTGTTTTGCAGAACAAGTTAGAAGTAATATTTTGTGGACTTTATGAATTTATTTGTCTATTCTTCAATTATTTAAGAAGTGGAAAAAATTATAACAATCGTTTGTTCTTTAGCTCCCTGATTCCCCGGCCGACTTGTCGAGGGAGCTAAGGAGCTCCCTGGCTTCTTGGCTCCCTGGCTCCCTGGCTCCCTGGCTCTCTGGCTCCCTGCCTCCCTGGCTCTCTGGCTCTCTGGCTCCCTGGCTCCCTGGCTCTCTGGCTCCCTGGCTCCCTGGCTCCCTGACTCCCTGTCTCCATGGCTCCCTGGCTCCCTGGCTCCCTGGCTCCCTGGCTCCCTGGCTCTCTGGTTCCCTGGCTCCCTGGCTCTCTGGCTCCCTGGCTTCTTGGCTCCCTGGCTCCCTGGCTCCCTGGCTCTCTGGCTCCCTGCCTCCCTGGCTCTCTGGCTCTCTGGCTCCCTGGCTCCCTGGCTCTCTGGCTCCCTGGCTCCCTGGCTCCCTGACTCCCTGTCTCCATGGCTCCCTGGCTCCCTGGCTCCCTGGCTCCCTGGCTCCCTGGCTCTCTGGTTCCCTGGCTCCCTGGCTCTCTGGCTCCCTGGCTCCCTGGCTCCCTGGCTCCCTGGCTCCCTGGCTCCCTGGCTCCCTGGCTCCCTGGCTCCCTGACTCCCTGTCTCCCTGGCTCCCTGGTTCGCTGACTCTCTGGTTCCCTGGCTCCCTGGCTCTCTGGCTCCCGGGCTCTCTGGTTCCCTGGCTCCCTGGCTCCCAGACTCCTTGTACTTTTAAGATTTACCGATTACCAATCTATCGTAAATGTCTGTAACGATTTTGTCGGAATCCGTTTCCCTTAAACCGCAACAACATTCACATTTATTTGATTATTTGTTTTGCTGACCAAGTTATAAGTAATATTTTGTGGATTTTGAGAATTTTTTTGTCTATTCTTCAATTATTTAAGAAGTGGAAAAAATTATAACAATCGTTTGTTCTTTAGCTCCCTGATTCCCCGGCCGACTTGTCGAGGGAGCTAAGGAGCTCCCTGGCTTCTTGGCTCCCTGGCTCCCTGGCTCCGTGGCTCCCTGGCTCTCTGGCTCCCTGGCTCCCTGGCTCCCTGGCTCTCTGGCTCCCTGGCTCCCTGGCTCCCTGGCTCCCTGTCACACTGGCCCCTCAGTTCCCTACCTCGCTGGCTCCCAGACTCCTTGTACTTTTAAGATTTATCGATTTCCAATCCCTCATAAATTTCTGTAAAGGTTTCGTCGGAATTCCTTTCCCTTAAATCGCAACAACTTTCACATTTATTTGATTATTTGTTTTGCAGAACAAGTTAGAAGTAATATTTTGTGGACTTTATGAATTTATTTGTCTATTCTTCAATTATTTAAGAAGTGGAAAAAATTATAACAATCGTTTGTTCTTTAGCTCCCTGATTCCCCGGCCGACTTGTCGAGGGAGCTAAGGAGCTCCCTGGCTTCTTGGCTCCCTGGCTCCCTGGCTCCCTGGCTCTCTGGCTCCCTGCCTCCCTGGCTCTCTGGCTCTCTGGCTCCCTGGCTCCCTGGCTCTCTGGCTCCCTGGCTCCCTGGCTCCCTGACTCCCTGTCTCCATGGCTCCCTGGCTCCCTGGCTCCCTGGCTCCCTGGCTCCCTGGCTCTCTGGTTCCCTGGCTCCCTGGCTCTCTGGCTCCCTGGCTCCCTGGCTCCCTGGCTCCCTGGCTCCCTGGCTCCCTGGCTCCCTGGCTCCCTGGCTCCCTGACTCCCTGTCTCCCTGGCTCCCTGGTTCGCTGACTCTCTGGTTCCCTGGCTCCCTGGCTCTCTGGCTCCCGGGCTCTCTGGTTCCCTGGCTCCCTGGCTCCCAGACTCCTTGTACTTTTAAGATTTACCGATTACCAATCCATCGTAAATGTCTGTAACGATTTTGTCGGAATCCGGTTCCCTTAAAACGCAACAACATTCACATTTATTTGATTATTTGTTTTGCTGACCAAGTTATAAGTAATATTTTGTGGATTTTGAGAATTTTTTTGTCTATTCTTCAATTATTTAAGAAGTGGAAAAAATTATATCAATCGTTTGTTCTTTAGCTCCCTGACTCCTCGGCCGACTTGTCGTGGGAGCTGAGGAGCTCCCTGGCTCCCTGGCTCCCTGGCTCCCTGCCTCCCTGGCTCCCTGTCTCCCTGTCTCCCTGGCTCCCTGGCTCCCTGGCTCCCTGGCTCTCTGGCTCCCTGGCTCCCTGGCTCTCTGGCTCTCTGGCTCCCTGGCTCCCTGGCTCTCTGGCTCTCTGGCTCCCTGCCTCCCTGGCTCCCTGGCTCCCTGGCTCCCTGGCTCCCTGGCTCCCTGGCTCCCTGGCTCCCTGACTCCCTGTCTCCCTGGCTCCCTGGCTCCCTGGCTCCCTGGCTCTCTGGTTCCCTGGCTCTCTGGCTCCCTGGCTCCCTGGCTCCCTGGCTCCCTGTCACACTGGCCCCTCAGTTCCCTACCTCGCTGGCTCCCAGACTCCTTGTACTTTTAAGATTTATCGATTTCCAATCCCTCATAAATTTCTGTAAAGCTTTCGTCGGAATTCCTTTCCCTTAAATCGCAACAACTTTCACATTTATTTGATTATTTGTTTTGCAGAACAAGTTATAAGTAATATTTTGTGGATTTTATGAATTTATTTGTCTATTCTTCAATTATTTAAGAAGTGGAAAAAATTATATCAATCGTTTGTTCTTTAGCTCCCTGACTCCCCGGCCGACTTGTCGTGGGAGCTGAGGAGCTCCCTGGCTCCCTGGCTCCCTGGCTCCCTGCCTCCCTGGCTCTCTGGCTCTCTGGCTCCCTGCCTCCCTGGCTCTCTGGCTCTCTGGCTCCCTGGCTCCCTGGCTCTCTGGCTCTCTGGCTCCCTGCCTCCCTGGCTCCCTGGCTCCCTGGCTCCCTGACTCCCTGTCTCCATGGCTCCCTGGCTCCCTGGCTCCCTGGCTCCCTGGCTCCCTGGCTCTCTGGTTCCCTGGCTCCCTGGCTCTCTGGCTCCCGGGCTCTCTGGTTCCCTGGCTCCCTGGCTCCCAGACTCCTTGTACTTTTAAGATTTACCGATTACCAATCCATCGTAAATGTCTGTAACGATTTTGTCGGAATCCGTTTCCCTTAAACCGCAACAACATTCACATTTATTTGATTATTTGTTTTGCTGACCAAGTTATAAGTAATATTTTGTGGATTTTGAGAATTTTTTTGTCTATTCTTCAATTATTTAAGAAGTGGAAAAAATTATAACAATCGTTTGTTCTTTAGCTCCCTGATTCCCCGGCCGACTTGTCGAGGGAGCTAAGAAGCTCCCTGGCTTCTTGGCTCCCTGGCTCCCTGGCTCCGTGGCTCCCTGGCTCTCTGGCTCCCTGGCTCCCTGGCTCCCTGGCTCTCTGGCTCCCTGGCTCCCTGGCTCCCTGGCTCCCTGTCACACTGGCCCCTCAGTTCCCTACCTCGCTGGCTCCCAGACTCCTTGTACTTTTAAGATTTATCGATTTCCAATCCCTCATAAATTTCTGTAAAGGTTTCGTCGGAATTCCTTTCCCTTAAATCGCAACAACTTTCACATTTATTTGATTATTTGTTTTGCAGAACAAGTTAGAAGTAATATTTTGTGGACTTTATGAATTTATTTGTCTATTCTTCAATTATTTAAGAAGTGGAAAAAATTATAACAATCGTTTGTTCTTTAGCTCCCTGATTCCCCGGCCGACTTGTCGAGGGAGCTAAGGAGCTCCCTGGCTTCTTGGCTCCCTGGCTCCCTGGCTCCCTGGCTCCCTGGCTCCCTGTCACACTGGCCCCTCAGTTCCCTACCTCGCTGGCTCCCAGACTCCTTGTACTTTTAAGATTTATCGATTTCCAATCCCTCATAAATTTCTGTAAAGGGTTCGTCGGAATTCCTTTCCCTTAAATCGCAACAACTTTCACATTTATTTGATTATTTGTTTTGCAGAACAAGTTATAAGTAATATTTTGTGGATTTTATGAATTTATTTGTCTATTCTTCAATTATTTAAGAAGTGGAAAAAATTATATCAATCGTTTGTTCTTTAGCTCCCTGACTCCCCGGCCGACTTGTCGTGGGAGCTGAGGAGCTCCCTGGCTCCCTGGCTCCCTGGCTCCCTGCCTCCCTGGCTCTCTGGCTCCCTGCCTCCCTGGCTCTCTGGCTCTCTGGCTCCCTGGCTCCCTGGCTCTCTGGCTCTCTGGCTCTCTGGCTCCCTGCCTCCCTGGCTCCCTGGCTCCCTGACTCCCTGTCTCCATGGCTCCCTGGCTCCCTGGCTCCCTGGCTCCCTGGCTCCCTGGCTCTCTGGTTCCCTGGCTCCCTGGCTCTCTGGCTCCCTGGCTCCCTGGCTCCCTGGCTCCCTGGCTCCCTGGCTCCCTGGCTCCCTGGCTCCCTGGCTCCCTGACTCCCTGTCTCCCTGGCTCCCTGGTTCGCTGACTCTCTGGTTCCCTGGCTCCCTGGCTCTCTGGCTCCCGGGCTCTCTGGTTCCCTGGCTCCCTGGCTCCCAGACTCCTTGTACTTTTAAGATTTACCGATTACCAATCCATCGTAAATGTCTGTAACGATTTTGTCGGAATCCGGTTCCCTTAAAACGCAACAACATTCACATTTATTTGATTATTTGTTTTGCTGACCAAGTTATAAGTAATATTGTGTGGATTTTGAGAATTTTTTTGTCTATTCTTCAATTATTTAAGAAGTGGAAAAAATTATATCAATCGTTTGTTCTTTAGCTCCCTGACTCCTCGGCCGACTTGTCGTGGGAGCTGAGGAGCTCCCTGGCTCCCTGGCTCCCTGGCTCCCTGCCTCCCTGGCTCCCTGACTCCCTGTCTCCCTGGCTCCCTGGCTCCCTGGCTCCCTGGCTCTCTGGCTCCCTGGCTCCCTGGCTCTCTGGCTCTCTGGCTCCCTGGCTCCCTGGCTCTCTGGCTCTCTGGCTCCCTGCCTCCCTGGCTCCCTGGCTCCCTGGCTCCCTGGCTCCCTGGCTCCCTGGCTCCCTGGCTCCCTGACTCCCTGTCTCCCTGGCTCCCTGGCTCCCTGGCTCCCTGGCTCTCTGGTTCCCTGGCTCTCTGGCTCCCTGGCTCCCTGGCTCCCTGGCTCCCTGTCACACTGGCCCCTCAGTTCCCTACCTCGCTGGCTCCCAGACTCCTTGTACTTTTAAGATTTATCGATTTCCAATCCCTCATAAATTTCTGTAAAGCTTTCGTCGGAATTCCTTTCCCTTAAATCGCAACAACTTTCACATTTATTTGATTATTTGTTTTGCAGAACAAGTTATAAGTAATATTTTGTGGATTTTATGAATTTATTTGTCTATTCTTCAATTATTTAAGAAGTGGAAAAAATTATATCAATCGTTTGTTCTTTAGCTCCCTGACTCCCCGGCCGACTTGTCGAGGGAGCTAAGGAGCTCCCTGGCTTCTTGGCTCCCTGGCTCCCTGGCTCCCTGGCTCTCTGGCTCCCTGCCTCCCTGGCTCTCTGGCTCTCTGGCTCCCTGGCTCCCTGGCTCTCTGGCTCCCTGGCTCCCTGGCTCCCTGACTCCCTGTCTCCATGGCTCCCTGGCTCCCTGGCTCCCTGGCTCCCTGGCTCCCTGGCTCTCTGGTTCCCTGGCTCCCTGGCTCTCTGGCTCCCTGGCTCCCTGGCTCCCTGGCTCCCTGGCTCCCTGGCTCCCTGGCTCCCTGGCTCCCTGGCTCCCTGACTCCCTGTCTCCCTGGCTCCCTGGTTCGCTGACTCTCTGGTTCCCTGGCTCCCTGGCTCTCTGGCTCCCGGGCTCTCTGGTTCCCTGGCTCCCTGGCTCCCAGACTCCTTGTACTTTTAAGATTTACCGATTACCAATCCATCGTAAATGTCTGTAACGATTTTGTCGGAATCCGGTTCCCTTAAAACGCAACAACATTCACATTTATTTGATTATTTGTTTTGCTGACCAAGTTATAAGTAATATTGTGTGGATTTTGAGAATTTTTTTGTCTATTCTTCAATTATTTAAGAAGTGGAAAAAATTATATCAATCGTTTGTTCTTTAGCTCCCTGACTCCTCGGCCGACTTGTCGTGGGAGCTGAGGAGCTCCCTGGCTCCCTGGCTCCCTGGCTCCCTGCCTCCCTGGCTCCCTGACTCCCTGTCTCCCTGGCTCCCTGGCTCCCTGGCTCCCTGGCTCTCTGGCTCCCTGGCTCCCTGGCTCTCTGGCTCTCTGGCTCCCTGGCTCCCTGGCTCTCTGGCTCTCTGGCTCCCTGCCTCCCTGGCTCCCTGGCTCACTGGCTCCCTGGCTCCCTGGCTCCCTGGCTCCCTGGCTCCCTGACTCCCTGTCTCCCTGGCTCCCTGGCTCCCTGGCTCCCTGGCTCTCTGGTTCCCTGGCTCTCTGGCTCCCTGGCTCCCTGGCTCCCTGGCTCCCTGTCACACTGGCCCCTCAGTTCCCTACCTCGCTGGCTCCCAGACTCCTTGTACTTTTAAGATTTATCGATTTCCAATCCCTCATAAATTTCTGTAAAGCTTTCGTCGGAATTCCTTTCCCTTAAATCGCAACAACTTTCACATTTATTTGATTATTTGTTTTGCAGAACAAGTTATAAGTAATATTTTGTGGATTTTATGAATTTATTTGTCTATTCTTCAATTATTTAAGAAGTGGAAAAAATTATATCAATCGTTTGTTCTTTAGCTCCCTGACTCCCCGGCCGACTTGTCGTGGGAGCTGAGGAGCTCCCTGGCTCCCTGGCTCCCTGGCTCCCTGGCTCCCTGGCTCTCTGGCTCTCTGGCTCCCTGCCTCCCTGGCTCTCTGGCTCTCTGGCTCCCTGGCTCCCTGGCTCTCTGGCTCTCTGGCTCCCTGCCTCCCTGGCTCCCTGGCTCCCTGGCTCCCTGACTCCCTGTCTCCATGGCTCCCTGGCTCCCTGGCTCCCTGGCTCCCTGGCTCCCTGGCTCTCTGGTTCCCTGGCTCCCTGGCTCTCTGGCTCCCGGGCTCTCTGGTTCCCTGGCTCCCTGGCTCCCAGACTCCTTGTACTTTTAAGATTTACCGATTACCAATCCATCGTAAATGTCTGTAACGATTTTGTCGGAATCCGTTTCCCTTAAACCGCAACAACATTCACATTTATTTGATTATTTGTTTTGCTGACCAAGTTATAAGTAATATTTTGTGGATTTTGAGAATTTTTTTGTCTATTCTTCAATTATTTAAGAAGTGGAAAAAATTATAACAATCGTTTGTTCTTTAGCTCCCTGATTCCCCGGCCGACTTGTCGAGGGAGCTAAGGAGCTCCCTGGCTTCTTGGCTCCCTGGCTCCCTGGCTCCGTGGCTCCCTGGCTCTCTGGCTCCCTGGCTCCCTGGCTCCCTGGCTCTCTGGCTCCCTGGCTCCCTGGCTCCCTGGCTCCCTGTCACACTGGCCCCTCAGTTCCCTACCTCGCTGGCTCCCAGACTCCTTGTACTTTTAAGATTTATCGATTTCCAATCCCTCATAAATTTCTGTAAAGGTTTCGTCGGAATTCCTTTCCCTTAAATCGCAACAACTTTCACATTTATTTGATTATTTGTTTTGCAGAACAAGTTAGAAGTAATATTTTGTGGACTTTATGAATTTATTTGTCTATTCTTCAATTATTTAAGAAGTGGAAAAAATTATAACAATCGTTTGTTCTTTAGCTCCCTGATTCCCCGGCCGACTTGTCGAGGGAGCTAAGGAGCTCCCTGGCTTCTTGGCTCCCTGGCTCCCTGGCTCCCTGGCTCCCTGGCTCCCTGTCACACTGGCCCCTCAGTTCCCTACCTCGCTGGCTCCCAGACTCCTTGTACTTTTAAGATTTATCGATTTCCAATCCCTCATAAATTTCTGTAAAGGGTTCGTCGGAATTCCTTTCCCTTAAATCGCAACAACTTTCACATTTATTTGATTATTTGTTTTGCAGAACAAGTTATAAGTAATATTTTGTGGATTTTATGAATTTATTTGTCTATTCTTCAATTATTTAAGAAGTGGAAAAAATTATATCAATCGTTTGTTCTTTAGCTCCCTGACTCCCCGGCCGACTTGTCGTGGGAGCTGAGGAGCTCCCTGGCTCCCTGGCTCCCTGGCTCCCTGCCTCCCTGGCTCTCTGGCTCCCTGCCTCCCTGGCTCTCTGGCTCTCTGGCTCCCTGGCTCCCTGGCTCTCTGGCTCTCTGGCTCTCTGGCTCCCTGCCTCCCTGGCTCCCTGGCTCCCTGACTCCCTGTCTCCATGGCTCCCTGGCTCCCTGGCTCCCTGGCTCCCTGGCTCCCTGGCTCTCTGGTTCCCTGGCTCCCTGGCTCTCTGGCTCCCTGGCTCCCTGGCTCCCTGGCTCCCTGGCTCCCTGGCTCCCTGGCTCCCTGGCTCCCTGGCTCCCTGACTCCCTGTCTCCCTGGCTCCCTGGTTCGCTGACTCTCTGGTTCCCTGGCTCCCTGGCTCTCTGGCTCCCGGGCTCTCTGGTTCCCTGGCTCCCTGGCTCCCAGACTCCTTGTACTTTTAAGATTTACCGATTACCAATCCATCGTAAATGTCTGTAACGATTTTGTCGGAATCCGTTTCCCTTAAAACGCAACAACATTCACATTTATTTGATTATTTGTTTTGCTGACCAAGTTATAAGTAATATTGTGTGGATTTTGAGAATTTTTTTGTCTATTCTTCAATTATTTAAGAAGTGGAAAAAATTATATCAATCGTTTGTTCTTTAGCTCCCTGACTCCTCGGCCGACTTGTCGTGGGAGCTGAGGAGCTCCCTGGCTCCCTGGCTCCCTGGCTCCCTGCCTCCCTGGCTCCCTGACTCCCTGTCTCCCTGGCTCCCTGGCTCCCTGGCTCCCTGGCTCTCTGGCTCCCTGGCTCCCTGGCTCTCTGGCTCTCTGGCTCCCTGGCTCCCTGGCTCTCTGGCTCTCTGGCTCCCTGCCTCCCTGGCTCCCTGGCTCCCTGGCTCCCTGGCTCCCTGGCTCCCTGGCTCCCTGGCTCCCTGACTCCCTGTCTCCCTGGCTCCCTGGCTCCCTGGCTCCCTGGCTCTCTGGTTCCCTGGCTCTCTGGCTCCCTGGCTCCCTGGCTCCCTGGCTCCCTGTCACACTGGCCCCTCAGTTCCCTACCTCGCTGGCTCCCAGACTCCTTGTACTTTTAAGATTTATCGATTTCCAATCCCTCATAAATTTCTGTAAAGCTTTCGTCGGAATTCCTTTCCCTTAAATCGCAACAACTTTCACATTTATTTGATTATTTGTTTTGCAGAACAAGTTATAAGTAATATTTTGTGGATTTTATGAATTTATTTGTCTATTCTTCAATTATTTAAGAAGTGGAAAAAATTATATCAATCGTTTGTTCTTTAGCTCCCTGACTCCCCGGCCGACTTGTCGTGGGAGCTGAGGAGCTCCCTGGCTCCCTGGCTCCCTGGCTCCCTGCCTCCCTGGCTCTCTGGCTCCCTGGCTCCCTGGCTCTCTGGCTCTCTGGCTCCCTGGCTCCCTGGCTCCCTGGCTCTCTGGCTCTCTGGCTCCCTGCCTCCCTGGCTCCCTGGCTCCCTGGCTCCCTGACTCCCTGTCTCCCTGGCTCCCTGGCTCCCTGGCTCTCTGGCTCTCTGGCTCCCTGGCTCCCTGGCTCTCTGGCTCTCTGGCTCCCTGCCTCCCTGGCTCCCTGCCTCCCTGGCTCCCTGGCTCCCTGGCTCCCTGACTCCCTGTCTCCCTGGCTCCCTGGCTCCCTGGCTCCCTGGCTCCCTGTCACACTGGCCCCTCAGTTCCCTACCTCGCTGGCTCCCAGACTCCTTGTACTTTTAAGATTTACCGATTTCCAATCCATCGTAAATTTCTGTAACGATTTTGTCGGAATCCGTTTCCCTTAAACCGCAACAACATTCACATTTATTTGATTATTTGTTTTGCTGACCAAGTTATACGTAATATTTTGTGGATTTTGAGAATTTTTTTGTCTATTCTTCAATTATTTAAGAAGTGGAAAAAATTATATCAATCGTTTGTTCTTTAGCTCCCTGACTCCCCGGCCGACTTGTCGTGGGAGCTGAGGAGCTCCCTGGCTCCCTGGCTCCCTGGCTCCCTGCCTCCCTGGCTCTCTGGCTCCCTGGCTCCCTGGCTCTCTGGCTCCCTGGCTCCCTGGCTCCCTGGCTCCCTGGCTCCCTGGCTCCCTGGCTCCCTGGCTCCCTGGCTCCCTGCCTCCCTGGCTCTCTGGCTCCCTGCCTCCCTGGCTCTCTGGCTCTCTGGCTCCCTGGCTCCCTGGCTCTCTGGCTCTCTGGCTCCCTGCCTCCCTGGCTCCCTGGCTCCCTGGCTCCCTGACTCCCTGACTCCCTGTCTCCCTGGCTCCCTGGCTCCCTGGCTCCCTGGCTCCCTGGCTCCCTGGCTCTCTGGTTCCCTGGCTCCCTGGCTCTCTGGCTCCCGGGCTCTCTGGTTCCCTGGCTCCCTGGCTCCCAGACTCCTTGTACTTTTAAGATTTACCGATTACCAATCCATCGTAAATGTCTGTAACGATTTTGTCGGAATCCGTTTCCCTTAAACCGCAACAACATTCACATTTATTTGATTATTTGTTTTGCTGACCAAGTTATAAGTAATATTTTGTGGATTTTGAGAATTTTTTTGTCTATTCTTCAATTATTTAAGAAGTGGAAAAAATTATAACAATCGTTTGTTCTTTAGCTCCCTGATTCCCCGGCCGACTTGTCGAGGGAGCTAAGGAGCTCCCTGGCTTCTTGGCTCCCTGGCTCCCTGGCTCCGTGGCTCCCTGGCTCTCTGGCTCCCTGGCTCCCTGGCTCCCTGGCTCTCTGGCTCCCTGGCTCCCTGGCTCCCTGGCTCCCTGTCACACTGGCCCCTCAGTTCCCTACCTCGCTGGCTCCCAGACTCCTTGTACTTTTAAGATTTATCGATTTCCAATCCCTCATAAATTTCTGTAAAGGTTTCGTCGGAATTCCTTTCCCTTAAATCGCAACAACTTTCACATTTATTTGATTATTTGTTTTGCAGAACAAGTTAGAAGTAATATTTTGTGGACTTTATGAATTTATTTGTCTATTCTTCAATTATTTAAGAAGTGGAAAAAATTATAACAATCGTTTGTTCTTTAGCTCCCTGATTCCCCGGCCGACTTGTCGAGGGAGCTAAGGAGCTCCCTGGCTTCTTGGCTCCCTGGCTCCCTGGCTCCCTGGCTCCCTGGCTCCCTGTCACACTGGCCCCTCAGTTCCCTACCTCGCTGGCTCCCAGACTCCTTGTACTTTTAAGATTTATCGATTTCCAATCCCTCATAAATTTCTGTAAAGGGTTCGTCGGAATTCCTTTCCCTTAAATCGCAACAACTTTCACATTTATTTGATTATTTGTTTTGCAGAACAAGTTATAAGTAATATTTTGTGGATTTTATGAATTTATTTGTCTATTCTTCAATTATTTAAGAAGTGGAAAAAATTATATTTAATCGTTTGTTCTTTAGCTCCCTGACTCCCCGGCCGACTTGTCGTGGGAGCTGAGGAGCTCCCTGGCTCCCTGGCTCCCTGGCTCCCTGCCTCCCTGGCTCTCTGGCTCCCTGCCTCCCTGGCTCTCTGGCTCTCTGGCTCCCTGGCTCCCTGGCTCTCTGGCTCTCTGGCTCCCTGCCTCCCTGGCTCCCTGGCTCCCTGGCTCCCTGACTCCCTGTCTCCATGGCTCCCTGGCTCCCTGGCTCTCTGGTTCCCTGGCTCCCTGGCTCTCTGGCTCCCTGGCTCCCTGGCTCCCTGGCTCCCTGGCTCCCTGGCTCCCTGGCTCCCTGGCTCCCTGGCTCCCTGACTCCCTGTCTCCCTGGCTCCCTGGTTCGCTGTCTCTCTGGTTCCCTGGCTCCCTGGCTCTCTGGCTCCCGGGCTCCCTGGCTCCCTGGCTCCCTGGCTCCCAGACTCCTTGTACTTTTAAGATTTACCGATTACCAATCCATCGTAAATGTCTGTAACGATTTTGTCGGAATCCGGTTCCCTTAAAACGCAACAACATTCACATTTATTTGATTATTTGTTTTGCTGACCAAGTTATAAGTAATATTGTGTGGATTTTGAGAATTTTTTTGTCTATTCTTCAATTATTTAAGAAGTGGAAAAAATTATATCAATCGTTTGTTCTTTAGCTCCCTGACTCCTCGGCCGACTTGTCGTGGGAGCTGAGGAGCTCCCTGGCTCCCTGGCTCCCTGGCTCCCTGCCTCCCTGGCTCCCTGACTCCCTGTCTCCCTGGCTCCCTGGCTCCCTGACTCCCTGGCTCTCTGGCTCCCTGGCTCCCTGGCTCTCTGGCTCTCTGGCTCCCTGGCTCCCTGGCTCTCTGGCTCTCTGGCTCCCTGCCTCCCTGGCTCCCTGGCTCCCTGGCTCCCTGGCTCCCTGGCTCTCTGGCTCCCTGGCTCCCTGACTCCCTGTCTCCCTGGCTCCCTGGCTCCCTGGCTCCCTGGCTCTCTGGTTCCCTGGCTCTCTGGCTCCCTGGCTCCCTGGCTCCCTGGCTCCCTGTCACACTGGCCCCTCAGTTCCCTACCTCGCTGGCTCCCAGACTCCTTGTACTTTTAAGATTTATCGATTTCCAATCCCTCATAAATTTCTGTAAAGCTTTCGTCGGAATTCCTTTCCCTTAAATCGCAACAACTTTCACATTTATTTGATTATTTGTTTTGCAGAACAAGTTATAAGTAATATTTTGTGGATTTTATGAATTTATTTGTCTATTCTTCAATTATTTAAGAAGTGGAAAAAATTATATCAATCGTTTGTTCTTTAGCTCCCTGACTCCCCGGCCGACTTGTCGTGGGAGCTGAGGAGCTCCCTGGCTCCCTGGCTCCCTGGCTCCCTGCCTCCCTGGCTCTCTGGCTCCCTGGCTCCCTGGCTCTCTGGCTCTCTGGCTCCCTGGCTCCCTGGCTCCCTGGCTCTCTGGCTCTCTGGCTCCCTGCCTCCCTGGCTCCCTGGCTCCCTGGCTCCCTGACTCCCTGTCTCCCTGGCTCCCTGGCTCCCTGGCTCTCTGGCTCTCTGGCTCCCTGGCTCCCTGGCTCTCTGGCTCTCTGGCTCCCTGCCTCCCTGGCTCCCTGCCTCCCTGGCTCCCTGGCTCCCTGGCTCCCTGGCTCCCTGTCTCCCTGGCTCCCTGGCTCCCTGGCTCCCTGGCTCTCTGGTTCCCTGGCTCCCTGGCTCCCTGGCTCCCTGGCTCCCTGTCACACTGGCCCCTCAGTTCCCTACCTCGCTGGCTCCCAGACTCCTTGTACTTTTAAGATTTACCGATTTCCAATCCATCGTAAATTTCTGTAACGATTTTGTCGGAATCCGTTTCCCTTAAACCGCAACAACATTCACATTTATTTGATTATTTGTTTTGCTGACCAAGTTATACGTAATATTTTGTGGATTTTGAGATTTTTTTTGTCTATTCTTCAATTATTTAAGAAGTGGAAAAAATTATATCAATCGTTTGTTCTTTAGCTCCCTGACTCCCCGGCCGACTTGTCGTGGGAGCTGAGGAGCTCCCTGGCTCCCTGGCTCCCTGGCTCCCTGCCTCCCTGGCTCTCTGGCTCCCTGGCTCCCTGGCTCTCTGGCTCTCTGGCTCCCTGGCTCCCTGGCTCTCTGGCTCTGTGGCTCCCTGCCTCCGTGGCTCTCTGGCTCCCTGGCTCCCTGACTCCCTGTCTGCATGGCTCCCTGGCTCCCTGGCTCCCTGGCTCCCTGGCTCTCTGGCTCCCTGTCACACTGGCCCCTCAGTTCCCTACTTCGCTGCCTCCCAGACTCCTTGTACTTTTAAGATTTACCGATTTCCAATCCATCGTAAATTTCTGTAACGATTTTGTCGGAATCCGTTTCCCTTAAAACGCAACAACATTCACATTTATTTGATCATTTGTTTTGCTGACCAAGTTATAAGTAATATTGTGTGGATTTTGAGAATTTTTTTGTCCATTCTTCAATTATTTAAAAAGTGGAAAAAATTATATCAATCGTTTGTTCTTTAGCTCTCTGGCTCCCCGGCCGACTTGTCGTGGAAGCTGAGGAGCTCCCAGGCTCCCTGGCTCCCTGGCTCCCTGCCTCCCTGGCTCTCTGGCTCCCTGGCTCCCTGGCTCTCTGGCTCTCTGGCTCCCTGGCTCCCTGGCTCTCTGGCTCTCTGGCTCCCTGCCTCCCTGGCTCCCTGGCTCCCTGGCTCCCTGGCTCCCTGGCTCTCTGGCTCCCTGCCTCCCTGGCTCCCTGGCTCTCTGGCTCCCTGGCTCCCTGGCTCCCTGGCTCCCTGGCTCCCTGGATCCCTGGCTCCCTGGCTCCCTGGCTCCCTGGCTCCCTGGCTCCCTGGCTCCCTAGCTCTCTGGCTCTCTGGCTCTCTGGCTCCCTGGCTCCCTGGCTCCCTGGCTCCCTGGCTCCCTGGCTCCCTGGCTCCCTAGCTCTCTGGCACTCTGGCTCTCTGGCTCCCGGGCTCCCTGGCTCCCTGGCTCTCTGGCGCTCTGGCTCCCCGGCTCCCTGGCTCTCTGGCTCTCTGGCTCCCTGGCTCCCTGGCTCCCTGACTCCTTTTAAGATTTACCGATTTCCAATCCAACGTAAATTTCTGTAACGATTTTGTCGGAATCCGTTTCCCTTAAACCGCAACAACATTCACATTTATTTGATTATTTGTTTTGCTGACCAAGTTATAAGTAATATTTTGTGGATTTTGACAATTTTTTTGTCTATTCTTCAATTATTTAAGAAGTGGAAAAAATTATATCAATCGTTTGTTCTTTAGCTCCCTGATTCCCCGGCCGACTTGTCGTGGAAGCTGAGGAGCTCCCTTCCTCCCTGGCTCCCTGGCTCCCTGGCTCCCTGGCCCCCTGGCTCCCTTGCTATCTGGCTCCGTGGCTCTCTGGCTCCATGGCTCCCTGGCTCCCTGGCTCCCTGGCTCCCTGGCTCCCTGGCTCCCTGGCTCTCTGGCTCTCTGGCTCCCTGGCTCCCTCGCTCCCTGGCTCCGTGACTCCCTGGCTCCCTGGCTCCCTAGCTCTCTGGCTCTCTGGCTCTCTGGCTCCCTGGCTCCCTGACTCCATGTACTTTTAAGATTTACCGATTTCCAATCCAACGTAAATTTCTGTAACGCTTTTGTCGGAATCCGTTTCCCTTAAACTGCAACAACATTCACATTTAATTGATTATTTGTTTTGCTGACCAAGTTATACGTAATATTTTGTGGATTTTGAGAATTTTTTTGTCTATACTTCAATTATTTTAGAAGTGGAAAAAATTATAACAATCGTTTGTTCTTTAGCTCCCTAATTCCCCAGCCGACTTGTCGTGGAAGCTGAGGAGCTCCCTGGCTCCCTGGCTCCCTGTCACACTGGCCCCTCAGTTCCCTACCTCACTGGCTCCCAGACTCCTTGTACTTTTAAGATTTACCGATTTCCAATCCATCGTAAATTTCTGTAACGATTTTGTCGGAATCCGTTTCCCTTAAAACGCAACAACATTCACATTTATGTGATTATTTGTTTTGCTGACCAAGTTATAAGTAATATTGTGTGGATTTTGACAATTTTTTTGTCTATTCTTCAATTATTTAAGAAGTGGAAAAAATTATATCAATCGTTTGTTCTTTAGCTCCCTGACTCCCCGGCCGACTTGTCGTGGGAGCTGAGGAGCTCCCTGGCTCCCTGGCTCCCTGGCTCCCTGCCTCCCTGGCTCTCTGGCTCCCTGGCCCCCTGGCTCTCTGGCTCTCTGGCTCCCTGGCTCCCTGGCTCTCTGGCTCTCTGGCTCCCTGCCTCCCTGGCTCCCTGGCTCCCTGGCTCCCTGACTCCCTGTCTCCATGGCTCCCTGGCTCCCTGGCTCCCTGGCTCCCTGGCTCCCTGGCTCCCTGGCTCTCTGGTTCCCTGGCTCCCTGGCTCTCTGGCTCCCTGGCTCCCTGGCTCCCTGGCTCCCTGGCTCCCTGGCTCCCTGGCTCCCTGTCTCCCTGTCTCCCTGGCTCGCTGGCTCCCTGACTCTCTGGTTCCCTGGCTCCCTGGCTCTCTGGCTCCCGGGCTCTCTGGTTCCCTGGCTCCTTGGCTCCCAGACTCCTTGTACTTTTAAGATTTACCGATTACCAATCCATCGTAAATGTCTATAACGATTTTGTCGGAATCCGGTTCCCTTAAAACGCAACAACATTCACATTTATTTGATTATTTGTTTTGCTGACCAAGTTATAAGTAATATTTTGTGGATTTTGACAATTTTTTTGTCTATTCTTCAATTATTTAAGAAGTGGAAAAAATTATATCAATCGTTTGTTCTTTAGCTCCCTGATTCCCCGGCCGACTTGTCGTGGAAGCTGAGGAGCTCCCTTCCTCCCTGGCTCCCTGGCTCCCTGGCTCCCTGGCCCCCTGGCTCCCTGGCTATCTGGCTCCGTGGCTCTCTGGCTCCATGGCTCCCTGGCTCCCTGGCTCCCTGGCTCCCTGGCTCCCTGGCTCCCTGGCTCCCTGGCTCTCTGTCTCTCTGGCTCCCTGGCTCCCTCGCTCCCTGGCTCCGTGACTCCCTGGCTCCCTGGCTCCCTAGCTCTCTGGCTCTCTGGCTCTCTGGCTCCCTGGCTCCCTGACTCCATGTACTTTTAAGATTTACCGATTTCCAATCCAACGTAAATTTCTGTAACGCTTTTGTCGGAATCCGTTTCCCTTAAACCGCAACAACATTCACATTTATTTGATTATTTGTTTTGCTGACCAAGTTATACGTAATATTTTGTGGATTTTGAGAATTTTTTTGTCTATACTTCAATTATTTTAGAAGTGGAAAAAATTATAACAATCGTTTGTTCTTTAGCTCCCTAATTCCCCAGCCGACTTGTCGTGGAAGCTGAGGAGCTCCCTGGCTCCCTGGCTCCCTGTCACACTGGCACCACAGTTCCCTACCTCACTGGCTCCCAGACTCCTTGTACTTTTAAGATTTACCGATTTCCAATCCATCGTAAATTTCTGTAACGATTTTGTCGGAATCCGTTTCCCTTAAAACGCAACAACATTCACATTTATGTGATTATTTGTTTTGCTGACCAAGTTATAAGTAATATTGTGTGGATTTTGACAATTTTTTTGTCTATTCTTCAATTATTTAAGAAGTGGAAAAAATTATATCAATCGTTTGTTCTTTAGCTCCGTGACTCCCCGGCCGACTTGTCGTGGGAGCTGAGGAGCTCCCTGGCTCCCTGGCTCCCTGGCTCCCTGCCTCCCTGGCCCCCTGGCTCCCTGGCTATCTGGCTCCCTGGCTCTCTGGCTCCCTGGCTCCCTGGCTCCCTGGCTCCCTGGCTCCCTGGCTCCCTGGCTCTCTGGCTCTCTGGCTCCCTGGCTCCCTGGCTCCCTGGCTCCCTGACTCCCTGGCTCCCTGGCTCCCTAGCTCTCTGGCTCTCTGGGTCTCTGGCTCCCTGGCTCCCTGACTCCATGTACTTTTAAGATTTACCGATTTCCAATCCAACGGATATTTCTGTAACGCTTTTGTCGGAATCCGTTTCCCTTAAACCGCAACAACATTCACATTTATTTGATTATTTGTTTTGCTGACCAAGTTATACGTAATATTTTCTGGATTTTGAGAATTTTTTTGTCTATACTTCAATTATTTTCGAAGTGGAAAAAATTATAACAATCGTTTGTTCTTTAGCTCCCTAATTCCCCAGCCGACTTGTCGTGGAAGCTGAGGAGCTCCCTGGCTCCCTGGCTCCCTGTCACACTGGCCCCTCAGTTCCCTACCTCACTGGCTCCCAGACTCCTTGTACTTTTAAGATTTACCGATTTCCAATCCATCGTAAATTTCTGTAACGATTTTGTCGGAATCCTTTTCCCTTAAAACGCAACAACATTCACATTTATTTGATTATTTGTTTTGCTGACCAAGTTATAAGTAATATTGTGTGGATTTTGAGAATTTTTTTGTCTATTATTCAATTATTTAAGAAGTGGAAAAAATTATATCAATCGTTTGTTCTTTAGCTCCCTGACTCCCCGGCCGAATTGTCGTGGGAGCTGAGGAGCTCCCTGGCTTCTTGGCTCCCTGGCTCGCTGGCTCCCTGGCTCCCTGGCTCCCTGGCTCTCTGGCTCCCTGGCTCCCTGGCTCTCTGGCTCTCTGGCTCCCTGGCTTCCTGGCTCTCTGGCTCTCTGGCTTCCTGCCGCCCTGGCTCCCTGGCTCCCTGGCTCCCTGGCTCCCTGGCTCCCTGGCTCCCTGGCTCCCTGACTCCCTGTCTCCCTGGCTCCCTGGCTCCCTGGCTCCCTGGCTCTCTGGCTCCCTGGCTCCCTGGCTCCCTGGCTCCCTGGCTCCCTGGCTCCCTGGCTCCCTGGCTCCCTGGCTCCCTGTCACACTGGCCCCTCAGTTCCCTACCTCGCTGGCTCCCAGACTCCTTGTACTTTTAAGATTTATCGATTTCCAATCCATCGTAAATTTCTGTAACGATTTTGTCGGAATCCGTTTCCCTTAAACCGCAACAACATTCACAATTATTTGATTATTTGTTTTGCAGAACAAGTTATAAGTAATATTTTGTGGATTTTGAGAATTTATTTGTCTATTCTTCAATTATTTAAGAAGTGGAAAAAATTATATGAATCGTTTGTTCTTTAGCTCTCTGACTACCCGGCCGACATGTCGTGGAAGCTGAGGAGCTCCCTGGCTTCTTGGCTCCCTGGCTCCCTGGCTCCCTGGCTCCCTGGCTCCCTGGCCCTTTAGTTCCCTACCTCGCTGGCTCCCAGACTCCTTGTACTTTCAGGATTCATCGATTTCCAATCCAACGTAAATTTCTGTAACGATTTTGTCGGAATCCGTTTCCCTTAAACCGCAACAACATTCACATTTATTTGATTATTTGTTTTGCTGACCAAGTTATAAGTAATATTTTGTGGATTTTGAGAATTTTTTTGTCTATTCTTCAATTATTTAAGAAGTGGAAAAAATTATAACAATCGTTTCTTCTTTAGCTCCCTGATTCCCCGGCCGACTTGTCGAGGGAGCTAAGGAGCTCCCTGGCTTCTTGGCTCCCTGGCTCCCTGGCTCCCTGGCTCCCTGGCTCTCTGGCTCCCTGGCTCCCTGGCTCCCTGGCTCTCTGGCTCCCTGGCTCCCTGGCTCCCTGGCTCCCTGTCACACTGGCCCCTCAGTTCCCTACCTCGCTGGCTCCCAGACTCCTTGTACTTTTAAGATTTATCGATTTCCAATCCCTCATAAATTTCTGTAAAGGTTTCGTCGGAATTCCTTTCCCTTAAATCGCAACAACTTTCACATTTATTTGATTATTTGTTTTGCAGAACAAGTTAGAAGTAATATTTTGTGGACTTTATGAATTTATTTGTCTATTCTTCAATTATTTAAGAAGTGGAAAAAATTATAACAATCGTTTGTTCTTTAGCTCCCTGATTCCCCGGCCGAATTGTCGTGGGAGCTGAGGAGCTCCCTGGCTTCTTGGCTCCCTGGCTCTCTGGCTCCCTGGCTCCCTGACTCCCTGTCTCCCTGGCTCCCTGGCTCCCTGGCTCGCTGTCTCCCTGGCTCTCTGGCTCCCTGGCTCCCTGGCTCTCTGGCTCTCTGGCTCCCTGGCTCCCTGGCTCCCTGGCTCTCTGGCTCCCTGGCTTCCTGGCTCTCTGGCTCTCTGGCTCCCTGGCTCCCTGGCTCCCTGACTCCTTTTAAGATTTACCGATTTCCAATCCAACGTAAATTTCTGTAACGATTTTGTCGGAATCCGTTTCCCTTAAAACGCAACAACATTCACATTTATTTGATTATTTGTTTTGCTGACCAAGTTATAAGTAATATTGTGTGGATTTTGAGAATTTTTTTGTCTATTCTTCAATTATTTAAGAAGTGGAAAAAATTATATCAATCGTTTGTTCTTTAGCTCCCTGACACCCCGGCCGAATTGTCGTGGGAGCTGAGGAGCTCCCTGGCTTCTTGGCTCCCTGGCTCTCTGGCTCCCTGGCTCCCTGACTCCCTGTCTCCCTGGCTCCCTGGCTCCCTGGCTCCCTGGCTCTCTGGCTCCCTGGCTCCCTGGCTCTCTGGCTCTCTGGCTCTCTGGCTCCCTGGCTCCCTGGCTCTCTGGCTCTCTGGCTCCCTGCCTCCCTGGCTCCCTGGCTCCCTGGCTCCCTGGCTCCCTGGCTCCCTGGCTCCCTGACTCCCTGTCTCCCTGGCTCCCTGGCTCCCTGGCTCCCTGGCTCTCTGGCTCCCTGGCTCCCTGGCTCTCTGGCTCCCTGGCTCCCTGGCTCCCTGTCACACTGGCCCCTCAGTTCCCTACCTCGCTGGCTCCCAGACTCCTTGTACTTTTAAGATTTATCGATTTCCAATCCCTCATAAATTTCTGTAAAGGGTTCGTCGGAATTCCTTTCCCTTAAATCGCAACAACTTTCACATTTATTTGATTATTTGTTTTGCAGAACAAGTTATAAGTAATATTTTGTGGATTTTATGAATTTATTTGTCTATTCTTCAATTATTTAAGAAGTGGAAAAAATTATAAAAATCGTTTGTTCTTTAGCTCCATGATTCCCTGGCCGACTTGTCGTGGGAGCTGAGGAGCTGCCTGGCTTCTTGGCTCCCTGGCTCCCTGGCTCCCTGGCTCCCTGGATCCCTGGCTCCCTGGCTCCCTGACTCCGTGGCTCCCTGGCTCCCTAGCTCCGTGGCTGCCTGGCTCCCTGGCTCCCTGACTCCCTGTCTCCCTGGCTCCCTGGTTCCCTGGCTCCCTGGCTCCCTGGCTTCTTGGCTCCCTGGCTCCCTGGCTCCCGGTCAGACTGGCCCCTCAGCTGCCTACCTCGCTAGCTCCCAGACTCCTTGTACTTTTAAGATTTACCGATTTCCAATCCATCGTAAATTTCTGTAACGATTTTGTCGGAATCTGTTTCCCTTAAACCACAACAACATTCACAATTATTTGATTATTTGTTTTGCAGAACAAGTTATAAGTAATATTTTGTGGATTTTGAGAATTTATTTGTCTATTCTTCAATTATTTAAGAAGTGGAAAAAATTATATGAATCGTTTGTTCTTTAGCTCTCTGACTACCCGGCCGACTTGTCGTGGAAGCTGAGGAGCTCCCTGGCTTCTTGGCTCCCTGGCTCCCTGGCTCCCTGGCCCTTTAGTTCCCTACCTCGCTGGCTCCCAGACTCCTTGTACTTTCAGGATTCATCGATTTCCAATCCAACGTAAATTTCTGTAACGATTTTGTCGGAATCCGTTTCCCTTAAACCGCAACAACATTCACATTTATTTGATTATTTGTTTTGCTGACCAAGTTATAAGTAATATTTTGTGGATTTTGAGAATTTTTTTGTCTATTCTTCAATTATTTAAGAAGTGGAAAAAATTATAACAATCGTTTGTTCTTTAGCTCCCTAATTCCCCAGCCGACTTGTCGTGGAAGCTGAGGAGCTCCCTGGCTCCCTGGCTCCCTGTCACACTGGCCCCTCAGTTCCCTACCTCACTGGCTCCCAGACTCCTTGTACTTTTAAGATTTACCGATTTCCAATCCATCGTAAATTTCTGTAACGATTTTGTCGGAATCCGTTTCCCTTAAAACGCAACAACATTCACATTTATGTGATTATTTGTTTTGCTGACCAAGTTATAAGTAATATTGTGTGGATTTTGACAATTTTTTTGTCTATTCTTCAATTATTTAAGAAGTGGAAAAAATTATATCAATCGTTTGTTCTTTAGCTCCGTGACTCCCCGGCCGACTTGTCGTGGGAGCTGAGGAGCTCCCTGGCTCCCTGGCTCCGTGGCTCCCTGCCTCCCTGGCTCTCTGGCTCCCTGGCCCCCTGGCTCTCTGGCTCTCTGGCTCCCTGGCTCCCTGGCTCTCTGGCTCTCTGGCTCCCTGCCTCCCTGGCTCCCTGGCTCCCTGGCTCCCTGACTCCCTGTCTCCATGGCTCCCTGGCTCCCTGGCTCCCTGGCTCCCTGGCTCCCTGGCTCTCTGGCTCCCTGGCTCCCTGGCTCTCTGGCTCCCTGGCTCCCTGGCTCCCTGGCTCCCTGGCTCCCTGGCTCCCTGGCTCCGTGACTCCCTGTCTCCCTGGCTCGCTGGCTCCCTGACTCTCTGGTTCCCTGGCTCCCTGGCTCTCTGGCTCCCGGGCTCTCTGGTTCCCTGGCTCCTTGGCTCCCAGACTCCTTGTACTTTTAAGATTTACCGATTACCAATCCATCGTAAATGTCTGTAACGATTTTGTCGGAATCCGGTTCCCTTAAAACGCAACAACATTCACATTTATTTGATTATTTGTTTTGCTGACCAAGTTATAAGTAATATTGTGTGGATTTTGAGAATTTTTTTGTCTATTCTTCAATTATTTAAGAAGTGGAAAAAATTATATCAATCGTTTGTTCGTTAGCTCCCTGACTCCCCGGCCGACTTGTCGTGGGAGCTGAGGAGCTCCCTGGCTCCCTGGCTCCCTGGCTCCCTGGCTCCCTGGCTCCCTGCCTCCCTGGCTCCCTGACTCCCTGTCTCCCTGGCTCCCTGGCTCCCTGGCTCCCTGGCTCTCTGGTTCCCTGGCTCCCTGGCTCTCTGGCTCTCTGGCTCCCTGGCTCCCTGGCTCTCTGGCTCTCTGGCTCCCTGCCTCCCTGGCTCCCTGGCTCCCTGGCTCCCTGGCTCCCTGGCTCCCTGGCTCCCTGACTCCCTGTCTCCCTGGCTCCCTGGCTCCCTGGCTCCCTGGCTCTCTGGTTCCCTGGCTCCCTGGCTCTCTGGCTCCCTGGCTCCCTGGCTCCCTGACTCCTTTTAAGATTTACCGATTTCCAATCCAACGTAAATTTCTGTAACGATTTTGTCGGAATCCGTTTCCCTTAAACCGCAACAACATTCACATTTATTTGATTATTTGTTTTGCTGACCAAGTTATAAGTAATATTTTGTGGATTTTGACAATTTTTTTGTCTATTCTTCAATTATTTAAGAAGTGGAAAAAATTATATCAATCGTTTGTTCTTTAGCTCCCTGATTCCCCGGCCGACTTCTCGTGGAAGCTGAGGAGCTCCCTTCCTCCCTGGCTCCCTGGCTCCCTGGCTCCCTGGCCCCCTGGCTCCCTGGCTATCTGGCTCCCTGGCTCTCTGGCTCCCTGGCTCCCTGGCTCCCTGGCTCCCTGGCTCCCTGGCTCCCTGGCTCTCTGGCTCTCTGGCTCCCTGGCTCCCTGGCTCCCTGGCTCCCTGACTCCCTGGCTCCCTGGCTCCCTAGCTCTCTGGCTCTCTGGGTCTCTGGCTCCCTGGCTCCCTGACTCCATGTACTTTTAAGATTTACCGATTTCCAATCCAACGGATATTTCTGTAACGCTTTTGTCGGAATCCGTTTCCCTTAAACCGCAACAACATTCACATTTATTTGATTATTTGTTTTGCTGACCAAGTTATACGTAATATTTTGTGGATTTTGAGAATTTTTTTGTCTATACTTCAATTATTTTAGAAGTGGAAAAAATTATAACAATCGTTTGTTCTTTAGCTCCCTGACTCCCCGGCCGAATTGTCGTGGGAGCTGAGGAGCTCCCTGGCTTCTTGGCTCCCTGGCTCTCTGGCTCCCTGGCTCCCTGGCTCCCTGGCTCCCTGGCTCCCTGGCTCTCTGGCTCTCTGGCTCCCTGGCTTCCTGGCTCTCTGGCTCTCTGGCTTCCTGCCGCCCTGGCTCCCTGGCTCCCTGGCTCCCTGGCTCCCTGGCTCCCTGACTCCCTGTCTCCCTGGCTCCCTGGCTCCCTGGCTCCCTGGCTCTCTGGCTCCCTGGCTCCCTGGCTCCCTGTCTCCCTGGCTCCCTGGCTCCCTGGCTCCCTGGCTCCCTGGCTCCCTGGCTCCCTGTCACACTGGCCCCTCAGTTCCCTACCTCGCTGGCTCCCAGACTCCTTGTACTTTTAAGATTTATCGATTTCCAATCCATCGTAAATTTCTGTAACGATTTTGTCGGAATCCGTTTCCCTTAAACCGCAACAACATTCACAATTATTTGATTATTTGTTTTGCAGAACAAGTTATAAGTAATATTTTGTGGATTTTGAGAATTTATTTGTCTATTCTTCAATTATTTAAGAAGTGGAAAAAATTATATGAATCGTTTGTTCTTTAGCTCTCTGACTACCCGGCCGACTTGTCGTGGAAGCTGAGGAGCTCCCTGGCTTCTTGGCTCCCTGGCTCCCTGGCTCCCTGGCTCCCTGGCTCCCTGGCCCTTTAGTTCCCTACCTCGCTGGCTCCCAGACTCCTTGTACTTTCAGGATTCATCGATTTCCAATCCAACGTAAATTTCTGTAACGATTTTGTCGGAATCCGTTTCCCTTAAACCGCAACAACATTCACATTTATTTGATTATTTGTTTTGCTGACCAAGTTATAAGTAATATTTTGTGGATTTTGAGAATTTTTTTGTCTATTCTTCAATTATTTAAGAAGTGGAAAAAATTATAACAATCGTTTCTTCTTTAGCTCCCTGATTCCCCGGCCGACTTGTCGAGGGAGCTAAGGAGCTCCCTGGCTTCTTGGCTCCCTGGCTCCCTGGCTCCCTGGCTCCCTGGCTCTCTGGCTCCCTGGCTCCCTGGCTCCCTGGCTCTCTGGCTCCCTGGCTCCCTGGCTCCCTGGCTCCCTGTCACACTGGCCCCTCAGTTCCCTACCTCGCTGGCTCCCAGACTCCTTGTACTTTTAAGATTTATCGATTTCCAATCCCTCATAAATTTCTGTAAAGGTTTCGTCGGAATTCCTTTCCCTTAAATCGCAACAACTTTCACATTTATTTGATTATTTGTTTTGCAGAACAAGTTAGAAGTAATATTTTGTGGACTTTATGAATTTATTTGTCTATTCTTCAATTATTTAAGAAGTGGAAAAAATTATAACAATCGTTTGTTCTTTAGCTCCCTGATTCCCCGGCCGAATTGTCGTGGGAGCTGAGGAGCTCCCTGGCTTCTTGGCTCCCTGGCTCTCTGGCTCCCTGGCTCCCTGACTCCCTGTCTCCCTGGCTCCCTGGCTCCCTGGCTCGCTGTCTCCCTGGCTCTCTGGCTCCCTGGCTCCCTGGCTCTCTGGCTCTCTGGCTCCCTGGCTCCCTGGCTCTCTGGCTCTCTGGCTCCCTGGCTTCCTGGCTCTCTGGCTCTCTGGCTCCCTGGCTCCCTGGCTCCCTGACTCCTTTTAAGATTTACCGATTTCCAATCCAACGTAAATTTCTGTAACGATTTTGTCGGAATCCGTTTCCCTTAAAACGCAACAACATTCACATTTATTTGATTATTTGTTTTGCTGACCAAGTTATAAGTAATATTGTGTGGATTTTGAGAATTTTTTTGTCTATTCTTCAATTATTTAAGAAGTGGAAAAAATTATATCAATCGTTTGTTCTTTAGCTCCCTGACACCCCGGCCGAATTGTCGTGGGAGCTGAGGAGCTCCCTGGCTTCTTGGCTCCCTGGCTCTCTGGCTCCCTGGCTCCCTGGCTCTCTGGCTCCCTGGCTCCCTGGCTCTCTGGCTCTCTGGCTCCCTGGCTTCCTGGCTCTCTGGCTCTCTGGCTTCCTGCCGCCCTGGCTCCCTGGCTCCCTGGCTCCCTGGCTCCCTGGCTCCCTGACTCCCTGTCTCCCTGGCTCCCTGGCTCCCTGGCTCCCTGGCTCTCTGGCTCCCTGGCTCCCTGGCTCCCTGGCTCCCTGGCTCCCTGGCTCCCTGGCTCCCTGGCTCCCTGGCTCCCTGGCTCCCTGGCTCCCTGTCACACTGGCCCCTCAGTTCCCTACCTCGCTGGCTCCCAGACTCCTTGTACTTTTAAGATTTATCGATTTCCAATCCATCGTAAATTTCTGTAACGATTTTGTCGGAATCCGTTTCCCTTAAACCGCAACAACATTCACAATTATTTGATTATTTGTTTTGCAGAACAAGTTATAAGTAATATTTTGTGGATTTTGAGAATTTATTTGGCTATTCTTCAATTATTTAAGAAGTGGAAAAAATTATATGAATCGTTTGTTCTTTAGCTCTCTGACTACCCGGCCGACTTGTCGTGGAAGCTGAGGAGCTCCCTGGCTTCTTGGCTCCCTGGCTCCCTGGCTCCCTGGCTCCCTGGCTCCCTGGCCCTTTAGTTCCCTACCTCGCTGGCTCCCAGACTCCTTGTACTTTCAGGATTCATCGATTTCCAATCCAACGTAAATTTCTGTAACGATTTTGTCGGAATCCGTTTCCCTTAAACCGCAACAACATTCACATTTATTTGATTATTTGTTTTGCTGACCAAGTTATAAGTAATATTTTGTGGATTTTGAGAATTTTTTTGTCTATTCTTCAATTATTTAAGAAGTGGAAAAAATTATAACAATCGTTTCTTCTTTAGCTCCCTGATTCCCCGGCCGACTTGTCGAGGGAGCTAAGGAGCTCCCTGGCTTCTTGGCTCCCTGGCTCCCTGGCTCCCTGGCTCCCTGGCTCTCTGGCTCCCTGGCTCCCTGGCTCCCTGGCTCTCTGGCTCCCTGGCTCCCTGGCTCCCTGGCTCCCTGTCACACTGGCCCCTCAGTTCCCTACCTCGCTGGCTCCCAGACTCCTTGTACTTTTAAGATTTATCGATTTCCAATCCCTCATAAATTTCTGTAAAGGTTTCGTCGGAATTCCTTTCCCTTAAATCGCAACAACTTTCACATTTATTTGATTATTTGTTTTGCAGAACAAGTTAGAAGTAATATTTTGTGGACTTTATGAATTTATTTGTCTATTCTTCAATTATTTAAGAAGTGGAAAAAATTATAACAATCGTTTGTTCTTTAGCTCCCTGATTCCCCGGCCGAATTGTCGTGGGAGCTGAGGAGCTCCCTGGCTTCTTGGCTCCCTGGCTCTCTGGCTCCCTGGCTCCCTGACTCCCTGTCTCCCTGGCTCCCTGGCTCCCTGGCTCGCTGTCTCCCTGGCTCTCTGGCTCCCTGGCTCCCTGGCTCTCTGGCTCTCTGGCTCCCTGGCTCCCTGGCTCTCTGGCTCTCTGGCTCCCTGGCTTCCTGGCTCTCTGGCTCTCTGGCTCCCTGGCTCCCTGGCTCCCTGACTCCTTTTAAGATTTACCGATTTCCAATCCAACGTAAATTTCTGTAACGATTTTGTCGGAATCCGTTTCCCTTAAAACGCAACAACATTCACATTTATTTGATTATTTGTTTTGCTGACCAAGTTATAAGTAATATTGTGTGGATTTTGAGAATTTTTTTGTCTATTCTTCAATTATTTAAGAAGTGGAAAAAATTATATCAATCGTTTGTTCTTTAGCTCCCTGACACCCCGGCCGAATTGTCGTGGGAGCTGAGGAGCTCCCTGGCTTCTTGGCTCCCTGGCTCTCTGGCTCCCTGGCTCCCTGACTCCCTGTCTCCCTGGCTCCCTGGCTCCCTGGCTCCCTGGCTCTCTGGCTCCCTGGCTCCCTGGCTCTCTGGCTCTCTGGCTCTCTGGCTCCCTGGCTCCCTGGCTCTCTGGCTCTCTGGCTCCCTGCCTCCCTGGCTCCCTGGCTCCCTGGCTCCCTGGCTCCCTGGCTCCCTGGCTCCCTGACTCCCTGTCTCCCTGGCTCCCTGGCTCCCTGGCTCCCTGGCTCTCTGGCTCTCTGGCTCCCTGGCTTCCTGGCTCTCTGGCTCTCTGGCTCCCTGGCTCCCTGGCTCTCTGGCTCCCTGGCTCCCTGGCTCTCTGGCTCTCTGGCTCTCTGGCTCCCTGGCTCCCTGGCTCTCTGGCTCTCTGGCTCCCTGCCTCCCTGGCTCTCTGGCTCCCTGGCTCCCTGGCTCCCTGTCACACTGGCCCCTCAGCTGCCTACCTCGCTAGCTCCCAGACTCCTTGTACTTTTAAGATTTACCGATTTCCAATCCATCGTAAATTTCTGTAACGATTTTGTCGGAATCTGTTTCCCTTAAACCACAACAACATTCACATTTATTTGATTATTTGTTTTGCAGAACAAGTTAGAAGTAATATTTTGTGGACTTTATGAATTTATTTGTCGATTCTTCAATTATTTAAGAAGTGGAAAAAATTATAACAATCGTTTGTTCTTTAGCTCCCTGATTCCCCGGCCGACTTGTCGAGGGAGCTAAGGAGCTCCCTGGCTTCTTGGCTCCCTGGCTCCCTGGCTCCCTGGCTCCCTGGCTCCCTGGCTCCCTGGCTCCCCGGCTCTCTGGCTCCCTGGCTCCCTGGCTCCCTGGCTCCCTGTCACACTGGCCCCTCAGTTCCCTACCTCGCTGGCTCCCAGACTCCTTGTACTTTTATGATTTATCGATTTCCAATCCCTCATAAATTTCTGTAAAGGGTTCGTCGGAATTCCTTTCCCTTAAATCGCAACAACTTTCACATTTATTTGATTATTTGTTTTGCAGAACAAGTTATAAGTAATATTTTGTGGATTTTATGAATTTATTTGTCTATTCTTCAATTATTTAAGAAGTGGAAAAAATTATATCAATCGTTTGTTCTTTAGCTCCCTGACTCCCCGGCCGACTTGTCGTGGGAGCTGAGGAGCTCCCTGGCTCCCTGGCTCCCTGGCTCCCTGCCTCCCTGGCTCTCTGGCTCCCTGCCTCCCTGGCTCTCTGGCTCTCTGGCTCCCTGGCTCCCTGGCTCTCTGGCTCTCTGGCTCCCTGCCTCCCTGGCTCCCTGGCTCCCTGGCTCCCTGACTCCCTGTCTCCATGGCTCCCTGGCTCCCTGGCTCCCTGGCTCCCTGGCTCCCTGGCTCTCTGGTTCCCTGGCTCCCTGGCTCTCTGGCTCCCTGGCTCCCTGGCTCCCTGGCTCCCTGGCTCCCTGGCTCCCTGGCTCCCTGGCTCCCTGGCTCCCTGACTCCCTGTCTCCCTGGCTCCCTGGCTCCCTGACTCTCTGGTTCCCTGGCTCCCTGGCTCTCTGGCTCCCGGGCTCTCTGGTTCCCTGGCTCCCTGGCTCCCAGACTCCTTGTACTTTTAAGATTTACCGATTACCAATCCATCGTAAATGTCTGTAACGATTTTGTCGGAATCCGTTTCCCTTAAACCGCAACAACATTCACATTTATTTGATTATTTGTTTTGCTGACCAAGTTATAAGTAATATTTTGTGGATTTTGAGAATTTTTTTGTCTATTCTTCAATTATTTAAGAAGTGGAAAAAATTATAACAATCGTTTGTTCTTTAGCTCCCTGATTCCCCGGCCGACTTGTCGAGGGAGCTAAGGAGCTCCCTGGCTTCTTGGCTCCCTGGCTCCCTGGCTCCCTGGCTCCCTGGCTCCCTGGCTCCCTGGCTCCCTGGCTCCCTGGCTCTCTGGCTCCCTGGCTCCCTGGCTCCCTGGCTCCCTGTCACACTGGCCCCTCAGTTCCCTACCTCGCTGGCTCCCAGACTCCTTGTACTTTTAAGATTTATCGATTTCCAATCCCTCATAAATTTCTGTAAAGGTTTCGTCGGAATTCCTTTCCCTTAAATCGCAACAACTTTCACATTTATTTGATTATTTGTTTTGCAGAACAAGTTAGAAGTAATATTTTGTGGACTTTATGAATTTATTTGTCTATTCTTCAATTATTTAAGAAGTGGAAAAAATTATAACAATCGTTTGTTCTTTAGCTCCCTGATTCCCCGGCCGACTTGTCGAGGGAGCTAAGGAGCTCCCTGGCTTCTTGGCTCCCTGGCTCCCTGGCTCCCTGGCTCCCTGGCTCCCCGGCTCTCTGGCTCCCTGGCTCCCTGGCTCCCTGGCTCCCTGTCACACTGGCCCCTCAGTTCCCTACCTCGCTGGCTCCCAGACTCCTTGTACTTTTAAAATTTATCGATTTCCAATCCCTCATAAATTTCTGTAAAGGGTTCGTCGGAATTCCTTTCCCTTAAATCGCAACAACTTTCACATTTATTTGATTATTTGTTTTGCAGAACAAGTTATAAGTAATATTTTGTGGATTTTATGAATTTATTTGTCTATTCTTCAATTATTTAAGAAGTGGAAAAAATTATATCAATCGTTTGTTCTTTAGCTCCCTGACTCCCCGGCCGACTTGTCGTGGGAGCTGAGGAGCTCCCTGGCTCCCTGGCTCCCTGGCTCCCTGCCTCCCTGGCTCTCTGGCTCCCTGCCTCCCTGGCTCTCTGGCTCTCTGGCTCCCTGGCTCCCTGGCTCTCTGGCTCTCTGGCTCCCTGCCTCCCTGGCTCCCTGGCTCCCTGGCTCCCTGACTCCCTGTCTCCATGGCTCCCTGGCTCCCTGGCTCCCTGGCTCCCTGGCTCCCTGGCTCTCTGGTTCCCTGGCTCCCTGGCTCTCTGGCTCCCTGGCTCCCTGGCTCCCTGGCTCCCTGGCTCCCTGGCTCCCTGGCTCCCTGGCTCCCTGACTCCCTGTCTCCCTGGCTCCCTGGCTCCCTGACTCTCTGGTTCCCTGGCTCCCTGGTTCTCTGGCTCCCGGGCTCTCTGGTTCCCTGGCTCCCTGGCTCCCAGACTCCTTGTACTTTTAAGATTTACCGATTACCAATCCATCGTAAATGTCTGTAACGATTTTGTCGGAATCCGTTTCCCTTAAACCGCAACAACATTCACATTTATTTGATTATTTGTTTTGCTGACCAAGTTATAAGTAATATTTTGTGGATTTTGAGAATTTTTTTGTCTATTCTTCAATTATTTAAGAAGTGGAAAAAATTATAACAATCGTTTGTTCTTTAGCTCCCTGATTCCCCGGCCGACTTGTCGAGGGAGCTAAGGAGCTCCCTGGCTTCTTGGCTCCCTGGCTCCCTGGCTCCCTGGCTCCCTGGCTCTCTGGCTCCCTGGCTCCCTGGCTCCCTGGCTCTCTGGCTCCCTGGCTCCCTGGCTCCCTGTCACACTGGCCCCTCAGTTCCCTACCTCGCTGGCTCCCAGACTCCTTGTACTTTTAAGATTTATCGATTTCCAATCCCTCATAAATTTCTGTAAAGGGTTCGTCGGAATTCCTTTCCCTTAAATCGCAACAACTTTCACATTTATTTGATTATTTGTTTTGCAGAACAAGTTAGAAGTAATATTTTGTGGACTTTATGAATTTATTTGTCTATTCTTCAATTATTTAAGAAGTGGAAAAAATTATAACAATCGTTTGTTCTTTAGCTCCCTGATTCCCCGGCCGACTTGTCGAGGGAGCTAAGGAGCTCCCTGGCTTCTTGGCTCCCTGGCTCCCTGGCTCCCTGGCTCCCTGGCTCCCCGGCTCTCTGGCTCCCTGGCTCCCTGGCTCCCTGGCTCCCTGTCACACTGGCCCCTCAGTTCCCTACCTCGCTGGCTCCCAGACTCCTTGTACTTTTAAAATTTATCGATTTCCAATCCCTCATAAATTTCTGTAAAGGGTTCGTCGGAATTCCTTTCCCTTAAATCGCAACAACTTTCACATTTATTTGATTATTTGTTTTGCAGAACAAGTTATAAGTAATATTTTGTGGATTTTATGAATTTATTTGTCTATTCTTCAATTATTTAAGAAGTGGAAAAAATTATATCAATCGTTTGTTCTTTAGCTCCCTGACTCCCCGGCCGACTTGTCGTGGGAGCTGAGGAGCTCCCTGGCTCCCTGGCTCCCTGGCTCCCTGCCTCCCTGGCTCTCTGGCTCCCTGCCTCCCTGGCTCTCTGGCTCTCTGGCTCCCTGGCTCCCTGGCTCTCTGGCTCTCTGGCTCCCTGCCTCCCTGGCTCCCTGGCTCCCTGGCTCCCTGACTCCCTGTCTCCATGGCTCCCTGGCTCCCTGGCTCCCTGGCTCCCTGGCTCCCTGGCTCTCTGGTTCCCTGGCTCCCTGGCTCTCTGGCTCCCTGGCTCCCTGGCTCCCTGGCTCCCTGGCTCCCTGGCTCCCTGGCTCCCTGTCTCCCTGTCTCCCTGGCTCCCTGGCTCCCTGACTCTCTGGTTCCCTGGCTCCCTGGCTCTCTGGCTCCCGGGCTCTCTGGTTCCCTGGCTCCCTGGCTCCCAGACTCCTTGTACTTTTAAGATTTACCGATTACCAATCCATCGTAAATGTCTGTAACGATTTTGTCGGAATCCGTTTCCCTTAAACCGCAACAACATTCACATTTATTTGATTAATTGTTTTGCTGACCAAGTTATAAGTAATATTTTCTGGATTTTGAGAATTTTTTTGTCTATTCTTCAATTATTTAAGAAGTGGAAAAAATTATAACAATCGTTTGTTCTTTAGCTCCCTGATTCCCCGGCCGACTTGTCGAGGGAGCTAAGGAGCTCCCTGGCTTCTTGGCTCCCTGGCTCCCTGGCTCCCTGGCTCCCTGGCTCTCTGGCTCCCTGGCTCCCTGGCTCCCTGGCTCTCTGGCTCCCTGGCTCCCTGGCTCCCTGGCTCCCTGTCACACTGGCCCCTCAGTTCCCTACCTCGCTGGCTCCCAGACTCCTTGTACTTTTAAGATTTATCGATTTCCAATCCCTCATAAATTTCTGTAAAGGTTTCGTCGGAATTCCTTTCCCTTAAATCGCAACAACTTTCACATTTATTTGATTATTTGTTTTGCAGAACAAGTTAGAAGTAATATTTTGAGGACTTTATGAATTTATTTGTCTATTCTTCAATTATTTAAGAAGTGGAAAAAATTATAACAATCGTTTGTTCTTTAGCTCCCTGATTCCCCGGCCGACTTGTCGAGGGAGCTAAGGAGCTCCCTGGCTTCTTGGCTCCCTGGCTCCCTGGCTCCCTGGCTCCCTGGCTCCCCGGCTCTCTGGCTCCCTGGCTCCCTGGCTCCCTGGCTCCCTGTCACACTGGCCCCTCAGTTCCCTACCTCGCTGGCTCCCAGACTCCTTGTACTTTTAAGATTTATCGATTTCCAATCCCTCATAAATTTCTGTAAAGGGTTCGTCGGAATTCCTTTCCCTTAAATCGCAACAACTTTCACATTTATTTGATTATTTGTTTTGCAGAACAAGTTATAAGTAATATTTTGTGGATTTTATGAATTTATTTGTCTATTCTTCAATTATTTAAGAAGTGGAAAAAATTATATCAATCGTTTGTTCTTTAGCTCCCTGACTCCCCGGCCGACTTGTCGTGGGAGCTGAGGAGCTCCCTGGCTCCCTGGCTCCCTGGCTCCCTGGCTCTCTGGCTCCCTGGCTCCCTGGCTCTCTGGCTCTCTGGCTCCCTGGCTCCCTGGCTCTCTGGCTCTCTGGCTCCCTGCCTCCCTGGCTCCCTGGCTCCCTGGCTCCCTGGCTCCCTGGCTCCCTGTCTCCCTGACTCCCTGGCTCCCTGGCTCCCTGGCTCCCTGGCTCTCTGGTTCCCTGGCTCCCTGGCTCTCTGGCTCCCTGGCTCCCTGGCTCCCTGTCACACTGGCCCCTCAGTTCCCTACCTCGCTGGCTCCCAGACTCCTTGTACTTTTAAGATTTATCGATTTCCAATCCCTTATACATTTCTGTAAAGGTTTCGTCGGAATTCCTTTCCCTTAAATCGCAACAACTTTCACATTTATTTGATTATTTGTTTTGCAGAACAAGTTATAAGTAATATTTTGCGGATTTTATGAATTTATTTGTCTATTCTTCAATTATTTAAGAAGTGGAAAAAATTATATCAATCGTTTGTTCTTTAGTTCCCTGAATCCCCGGCCGACTTGTCGTGGGAGCTGAGGAGCTCTCTGGCTCCCTGGCTCCCTGGCTCTCTGACTCTCTCGCTCCCTGGCTCCCTGGCTCCCTTGCTCTCTGGTTCTCTGGCTCCCTGCCTCCCTGGCTCCCTGGCTCCCTGGCTCCCTGACTCCCTGTCTCCCTGGCTCCCTGGCTCCCTGGCTCCCTGGCTCTCTGGTTCCCTGGCTCCCTGGCTCCCTGGCTCCCTGGCTCCCTGTCACACTGGCCCCTCAGTTCCCTACCTCGCTGGCTCCCAGACTCCTTGTACTTTTAAGATTTACCGATTTCCAATCCATCGTAAATTTCTGTAACGGTTTTGTCGGAATCCGTTTCCCTTAAAACGCAACAACATTCACATTTATTTGATCATTTGTTTTGCTGACCAAGTTATAAGTAATATTGTGTGGATTTTGAGAATTTGTTTGTCTATTCTTCAATTATTTAAGAAGTGGAAAAAATTATATCAATCGTTTGTTCTTTAGCTCCCTGACTCCCCGGCCGAATTGTCGTGGGAGCTGAGGAGCTCCCTGGCTTCTTGGCTCCCTGGCTCTCTGGCTCCCTGGCTCCCTGACTCCCTGTCTCCCTGGCTCCCTGGCTCCCTGGCTCGCTGTCTCCCTGGCTCTCTGGCTCCCTGGCTCCCTGGCTCTCTGGCTCTCTGGCTCCCTGGCTCCCTGGCTCTCTGGCTCTCTGGCTCCCTGGCTTCCTGGCTCTCTGGCTCTCTGGCTCCCTGGCTCCCTGGCTCCCTGACTCCTTTTAAGATTTACCGATTTCCAATCCAACGTAAATTTCTGTAACGATTTTGTCGGAATCCGTTTCCCTTAAAACGCAACAACATTCACATTTATTTGATTATTTGTTTTGCTGACCAAGTTATAAGTAATATTGTGTGGATTTTGAGAATTTTTTTGTCTATTCTTCAATTATTTAAGAAGTGGAAAAAATTATATCAATCGTTTGTTCTTTAGCTCCCTGACTCCCCGGCCGACTTGTCGTGGGAGCTGAGGAGCTCCCTGGCTCCCTGGCTCCCTGGCTCCCTGCCTCCCTGGCTCTCTGGCTCCCTGCCTCCCTGGCTCTCTGGCTCTCTGGCTCCCTGGCTCCCTGGCTCTCTGGCTCTCTGGCTCCCTGCCTCCCTGGCTCCCTGGCTCCCTGGCTCCCTGACTCCCTGTCTCCATGGCTCCCTGGCTCCCTGGCTCCCTGGCTCCCTGGCTCCCTGGCTCTCTGGTTCCCTGGCTCCCTGGCTCTCTGGCTCCCTGGCTCCCTGGCTCCCTGGCTCCCTGGCTCCCTGGCTCCCTGGCTCCCTGGCTCCCTGACTCCCTGTCTCCCTGGCTCCCTGGCTCCCTGACTCTCTGGTTCCCTGGCTCCCTGGTTCTCTGGCTCCCGGGCTCTCTGGTTCCCTGGCTCCCTGGCTCCCAGACTCCTTGTACTTTTAAGATTTACCGATTACCAATCCATCGTAAATGTCTGTAACGATTTTGTCGGAATCCGTTTCCCTTAAACCGCAACAACATTCACATTTATTTGATTATTTGTTTTGCTGACCAAGTTATAAGTAATATTTTGTGGATTTTGAGAATTTTTTTGTCTATTCTTCAATTATTTAAGAAGTGGAAAAAATTATAACAATCGTTTGTTCTTTAGCTCCCTGATTCCCCGGCCGACTTGTCGAGGGAGCTAAGGAGCTCCCTGGCTTCTTGGCTCCCTGGCTCCCTGGCTCCCTGGCTCCCTGGCTCTCTGGCTCCCTGGCTCCCTGGCTCCCTGGCTCTCTGGCTCCCTGGCTCCCTGGCTCCCTGTCACACTGGCCCCTCAGTTCCCTACCTCGCTGGCTCCCAGACTCCTTGTACTTTTAAGATTTATCGATTTCCAATCCCTCATAAATTTCTGTAAAGGGTTCGTCGGAATTCCTTTCCCTTAAATCGCAACAACTTTCACATTTATTTGATTATTTGTTTTGCAGAACAAGTTAGAAGTAATATTTTGTGGACTTTATGAATTTATTTGTCTATTCTTCAATTATTTAAGAAGTGGAAAAAATTATAACAATCGTTTGTTCTTTAGCTCCCTGATTCCCCGGCCGACTTGTCGAGGGAGCTAAGGAGCTCCCTGGCTTCTTGGCTCCCTGGCTCCCTGGCTCCCTGGCTCCCTGGCTCCCCGGCTCTCTGGCTCCCTGGCTCCCTGGCTCCCTGGCTCCCTGTCACTCTGGCCCCTCAGTTCCCTACCTCGCTGGCTCCCAGACTCCTTGTACTTTTAAGATTTATCGATTTCCAATCCCTCATAAATTTCTGTAAAGGGTTCGTCGGAATTCCTTTCCCTTAAATCGCAACAACTTTCACATTTATTTGATTATTTGTTTTGCAGAACAAGTTATAAGTAATATTTTGTGGATTTTATGAATTTATTTGTCTATTCTTCAATTATTTAAGAAGTGGAAAAAATTATATCAATCGTTTGTTCTTTAGCTCCCTGACTCCCCGGCCGACTTGTCGTGGGAGCTGAGGAGCTCCCTGGCTCCCTGGCTCCCTGGCTCCCTGCCTCCCTGGCTCTCTGGCTCCCTGCCTCCCTGGCTCTCTGGCTCTCTGGCTCCCTGGCTCCCTGGCTCTCTGGCTCTCTGGCTCCCTGCCTCCCTGGCTCCCTGGCTCCCTGGCTCCCTGACTCCCTGTCTCCATGGCTCCCTGGCTCCCTGGCTCCCTGGCTCCCTGGCTCCCTGGCTCTCTGGTTCCCTGGCTCCCTGGCTCTCTGGCTCCCTGGCTCCCTGGCTCCCTGGCTCCCTGGCTCCCTGGCTCCCTGGCTCCCTGACTCCCTGTCTCCCTGGCTCCCTGGCTCCCTGACTCTCTGGTTCCCTGGCTCCCTGGCTCTCTGGCTCCCGGGCTCTCTGGTTCCCTGGCTCCCTGGCTCCCAGACTCCTTGTACTTTTAAGATTTACCGATTACCAATCCATCGTAAATGTCTGTAACGATTTTGTCGGAATCCGTTTCCCTTAAACCGCAACAACATTCACATTTATTTGATTAATTGTTTTGCTGACCAAGTTATAAGTAATATTTTCTGGATTTTGAGAATTTTTTTGTCTATTCTTCAATTATTTAAGAAGTGGAAAAAATTATAACAATCGTTTGTTCTTTAGCTCCCTGATTCCCCGGCCGACTTGTCGAGGGAGCTAAGGAGCTCCCTGGCTTCTTGGCTCCCTGGCTCCCTGGCTCCCTGGCTCCCTGGCTCTCTGGCTCCCTGGCTCCCTGGCTCCCTGGCTCTCTGGCTCCCTGGCTCCCTGGCTCCCTGGCTCCCTGTCACACTGGCCCCTCAGTTCCCTACCTCGCTGGCTCCCAGACTCCTTGTACTTTTAAGATTTATCGATTTCCAATCCCTCATAAATTTCTGTAAAGGTTTCGTCGGAATTCCTTTCCCTTAAATCGCAACAACTTTCACATTTATTTGATTATTTGTTTTGCAGAACAAGTTAGAAGTAATATTTTGAGGACTTTATGAATTTATTTGTCTATTCTTCAATTATTTAAGAAGTGGAAAAAATTATAACAATCGTTTGTTCTTTAGCTCCCTGATTCCCCGGCCGACTTGTCGAGGGAGCTAAGGAGCTCCCTGGCTTCTTGGCTCCCTGGCTCCCTGGCTCCCTGGCTCCCTGGCTCCCCGGCTCTCTGGCTCCCTGGCTCCCTGGCTCCCTGGCTCCCTGTCACACTGGCCCCTCAGTTCCCTACCTCGCTGGCTCCCAGACTCCTTGTACTTTTAAGATTTATCGATTTCCAATCCCTCATAAATTTCTGTAAAGGGTTCGTCGGAATTCCTTTCCCTTAAATCGCAACAACTTTCACATTTATTTGATTATTTGTTTTGCAGAACAAGTTATAAGTAATATTTTGTGGATTTTATGAATTTATTTGTCTATTCTTCAATTATTTAAGAAGTGGAAAAAATTATATCAATCGTTTGTTCTTTAGCTCCCTGACTCCCCGGCCGACTTGTCGTGGGAGCTGAGGAGCTCCCTGGCTCCCTGGCTCCCTGGCTCCCTGGCTCTCTGGCTCCCTGGCTCCCTGGCTCTCTGGCTCTCTGGCTCCCTGGCTCCCTGGCTCTCTGGCTCTCTGGCTCCCTGCCTCCCTGGCTCCCTGGCTCCCTGGCTCCCTGGCTCCCTGGCTCCCTGTCTCCCTGACTCCCTGGCTCCCTGGCTCCCTGGCTCCCTGGCTCTCTGGTTCCCTGGCTCCCTGGCTCTCTGGCTCCCTGGCTCCCTGGCTCCCTGTCACACTGGCCCCTCAGTTCCCTACCTCGCTGGCTCCCAGACTCCTTGTACTTTTAAGATTTATCGATTTCCAATCCCTTATACATTTCTGTAAAGGTTTCGTCGGAATTCCTTTCCCTTAAATCGCAACAACTTTCACATTTATTTGATTATTTGTTTTGCAGAACAAGTTATAAGTAATATTTTGCGGATTTTATGAATTTATTTGTCTATTCTTCAATTATTTAAGAAGTGGAAAAAATTATATCAATCGTTTGTTCTTTAGTTCCCTGAATCCCCGGCCGACTTGTCGTGGGAGCTGAGGAGCTCTCTGGCTCCCTGGCTCCCTGGCTCTCTGACTCTCTCGCTCCCTGGCTCCCTGGCTCCCTTGCTCTCTGGTTCTCTGGCTCCCTGCCTCCCTGGCTCCCTGGCTCCCTGGCTCCCTGACTCCCTGTCTCCCTGGCTCCCTGGCTCCCTGGCTCCCTGGCTCTCTGGTTCCCTGGCTCCCTGGCTCCCTGGCTCCCTGGCTCCCTGTCACACTGGCCCCTCAGTTCCCTACCTCGCTGGCTCCCAGACTCCTTGTACTTTTAAGATTTACCGATTTCCAATCCATCGTAAATTTCTGTAACGGTTTTGTCGGAATCCGTTTCCCTTAAAACGCAACAACATTCACATTTATTTGATCATTTGTTTTGCTGACCAAGTTATAAGTAATATTGTGTGGATTTTGAGAATTTGTTTGTCTATTCTTCAATTATTTAAGAAGTGGAAAAAATTATATCAATCGTTTGTTCTTTAGCTCCCTGACTCCCCGGCCGAATTGTCGTGGGAGCTGAGGAGCTCCCTGGCTTCTTGGCTCCCTGGCTCTCTGGCTCCCTGGCTCCCTGACTCCCTGTCTCCCTGGCTCCCTGGCTCCCTGGCTCGCTGTCTCCCTGGCTCTCTGGCTCCCTGGCTCCCTGGCTCTCTGGCTCTCTGGCTCCCTGGCTCCCTGGCTCTCTGGCTCTCTGGCTCCCTGGCTTCCTGGCTCTCTGGCTCTCTGGCTCCCTGGCTCCCTGGCTCCCTGACTCCTTTTAAGATTTACCGATTTCCAATCCAACGTAAATTTCTGTAACGATTTTGTCGGAATCCGTTTCCCTTAAAACGCAACAACATTCACATTTATTTGATTATTTGTTTTGCTGACCAAGTTATAAGTAATATTGTGTGGATTTTGAGAATTTTTTTGTCTATTCTTCAATTATTTAAGAAGTGGAAAAAATTATATCAATCGTTTGTTCTTTAGCTCCCTGACTCCCCGGCCGACTTGTCGTGGGAGCTGAGGAGCTCCCTGGCTCCCTGGCTCCCTGGCTCCCTGCCTCCCTGGCTCTCTGGCTCCCTGCCTCCCTGGCTCTCTGGCTCTCTGGCTCCCTGGCTCCCTGGCTCTCTGGCTCTCTGGCTCCCTGCCTCCCTGGCTCCCTGGCTCCCTGGCTCCCTGACTCCCTGTCTCCATGGCTCCCTGGCTCCCTGGCTCCCTGGCTCCCTGGCTCCCTGGCTCTCTGGTTCCCTGGCTCCCTGGCTCTCTGGCTCCCTGGCTCCCTGGCTCCCTGGCTCCCTGGCTCCCTGGCTCCCTGGCTCCCTGGCTCCCTGACTCCCTGTCTCCCTGGCTCCCTGGCTCCCTGACTCTCTGGTTCCCTGGCTCCCTGGTTCTCTGGCTCCCGGGCTCTCTGGTTCCCTGGCTCCCTGGCTCCCAGACTCCTTGTACTTTTAAGATTTACCGATTACCAATCCATCGTAAATGTCTGTAACGATTTTGTCGGAATCCGTTTCCCTTAAACCGCAACAACATTCACATTTATTTGATTATTTGTTTTGCTGACCAAGTTATAAGTAATATTTTGTGGATTTTGAGAATTTTTTTGTCTATTCTTCAATTATTTAAGAAGTGGAAAAAATTATAACAATCGTTTGTTCTTTAGCTCCCTGATTCCCCGGCCGACTTGTCGAGGGAGCTAAGGAGCTCCCTGGCTTCTTGGCTCCCTGGCTCCCTGGCTCCCTGGCTCCCTGGCTCTCTGGCTCCCTGGCTCCCTGGCTCCCTGGCTCTCTGGCTCCCTGGCTCCCTGGCTCCCTGTCACACTGGCCCCTCAGTTCCCTACCTCGCTGGCTCCCAGACTCCTTGTACTTTTAAGATTTATCGATTTCCAATCCCTCATAAATTTCTGTAAAGGGTTCGTCGGAATTCCTTTCCCTTAAATCGCAACAACTTTCACATTTATTTGATTATTTGTTTTGCAGAACAAGTTAGAAGTAATATTTTGTGGACTTTATGAATTTATTTGTCTATTCTTCAATTATTTAAGAAGTGGAAAAAATTATAACAATCGTTTGTTCTTTAGCTCCCTGATTCCCCGGCCGACTTGTCGAGGGAGCTAAGGAGCTCCCTGGCTTCTTGGCTCCCTGGCTCCCTGGCTCCCTGGCTCCCTGGCTCCCCGGCTCTCTGGCTCCCTGGCTCCCTGGCTCCCTGGCTCCCTGTCACACTGGCCCCTCAGTTCCCTACCTCGCTGGCTCCCAGACTCCTTGTACTTTTAAAATTTATCGATTTCCAATCCCTCATAAATTTCTGTAAAGGGTTCGTCGGAATTCCTTTCCCTTAAATCGCAACAACTTTCACATTTATTTGATTATTTGTTTTGCAGAACAAGTTATAAGTAATATTTTGTGGATTTTATGAATTTATTTGTCTATTCTTCAATTATTTAAGAAGTGGAAAAAATTATATCAATCGTTTGTTCTTTAGCTCCCTGACTCCCCGGCCGACTTGTCGTGGGAGCTGAGGAGCTCCCTGGCTCCCTGGCTCCCTGGCTCCCTGCCTCCCTGGCTCTCTGGCTCCCTGCCTCCCTGGCTCTCTGGCTCTCTGGCTCCCTGGCTCCCTGGCTCTCTGGCTCTCTGGCTCCCTGCCTCCCTGGCTCCCTGGCTCCCTGGCTCCCTGACTCCCTGTCTCCATGGCTCCCTGGCTCCCTGGCTCCCTGGCTCCCTGGCTCCCTGGCTCTCTGGGTCCCTGGCTCCCTGGCTCTCTGGCTCCCTGGCTCCCTGGCTCCCTGGCTCCCTGGCTCCCTGGCTCCCTGGCTCCCTGACTCCCTGTCTCCCTGGCTCCCTGGCTCCCTGACTCTCTGGTTCCCTGGCTCCCTGGCTCTCTGGCTCCCGGGCTCTCTGGTTCCCTGGCTCCCTGGCTCCCAGACTCCTTGTACTTTTAAGATTTACCGATTACCAATCCATCGTAAATGTCTGTAACGATTTTGTCGGAATCCGTTTCCCTTAAACCGCAACAACATTCACATTTATTTGATTAATTGTTTTGCTGACCAAGTTATAAGTAATATTTTCTGGATTTTGAGAATTTTTTTGTCTATTCTTCAATTATTTAAGAAGTGGAAAAAATTATAACAATCGTTTGTTCTTTAGCTCCCTGATTCCCCGGCCGACTTGTCGAGGGAGCTAAGGAGCTCCCTGGCTTCTTGGCTCCCTGGCTCCCTGGCTCCCTGGCTCCCTGGCTCTCTGGCTCCCTGGCTCCCTGGCTCCCTGGCTCTCTGGCTCCCTGGCTCCCTGGCTCCCTGGCTCCCTGTCACACTGGCCCCTCAGTTCCCTACCTCGCTGGCTCCCAGACTCCTTGTACTTTTAAGATTTATCGATTTCCAATCCCTCATAAATTTCTGTAAAGGTTTCGTCGGAATTCCTTTCCCTTAAATCGCAACAACTTTCACATTTATTTGATTATTTGTTTTGCAGAACAAGTTAGAAGTAATATTTTGAGGACTTTATGAATTTATTTGTCTATTCTTCAATTATTTAAGAAGTGGAAAAAATTATAACAATCGTTTGTTCTTTAGCTCCCTGATTCCCCGGCCGACTTGTCGAGGGAGCTAAGGAGCTCCCTGGCTTCTTGGCTCCCTGGCTCCCTGGCTCCCTGGCTCCCTGGCTCCCCGGCTCTCTGGGTCCCTGGCTCCCTGGCTCCCTGGCTCCCTGTCACACTGGCCCCTCAGTTCCCTACCTCGCTGGCTCCCAGACTCCTTGTACTTTTAAGATTTATCGATTTCCAATCCCTCATAAATTTCTGTAAAGGGTTCGTCGGAATTCCTTTCCCTTAAATCGCAACAACTTTCACATTTATTTGATTATTTGTTTTGCAGAACAAGTTATAAGTAATATTTTGTGGATTTTATGAATTTATTTGTCTATTCTTCAATTATTTAAGAAGTGGAAAAAATTATATCAATCGTTTGTTCTTTAGCTCCCTGACTCCCCGGCCGACTTGTCGTGGGAGCTGAGGAGCTCCCTGGCTCCCTGGCTCCCTGGCTCCCTGGCTCTCTGGCTCCCTGGCTCCCTGGCTCTCTGGCTCTCTGGCTCCCTGGCTCCCTGGCTCTCTGGCTCTCTGGCTCCCTGCCTCCCTGGCTCCCTGGCTCCCTGGCTCCCTGGCTCCCTGGCTCCCTGTCTCCCTGACTCCCTGGCTCCCTGGCTCCCTGGCTCCCTGGCTCTCTGGTTCCCTGGCTCCCTGGCTCTCTGGCTCCCTGGCTCCCTGGCTCCCTGTCACACTGGCCCCTCAGTTCCCTACCTCGCTGGCTCCCAGACTCCTTGTACTTTTAAGATTTATCGATTTCCAATCCCTTATACATTTCTGTAAAGGTTTCGTCGGAATTCCTTTCCCTTAAATCGCAACAACTTTCACATTTATTTGATTATTTGTTTTGCAGAACAAGTTATAAGTAATATTTTGCGGATTTTATGAATTTATTTGTCTATTCTTCAATTATTTAAGAAGTGGAAAAAATTATATCAATCGTTTGTTCTTTAGTTCCCTGAATCCCCGGCCGACTTGTCGTGGGAGCTGAGGAGCTCTCTGGCTCCCTGGCTCCCTGGCTCTCTGACTCTCTCGCTCCCTGGCTCCCTGGCTCCCTTGCTCTCTGGTTCTCTGGCTCCCTGCCTCCCTGGCTCCCTGGCTCCCTGGCTCCCTGACTCCCTGTCTCCCTGGCTCCCTGGCTCCCTGGCTCCCTGGCTCTCTGGTTCCCTGGCTCCCTGGCTCCCTGGCTCCCTGGCTCCCTGTCACACTGGCCCCTCAGTTCCCTACCTCGCTGGCTCCCAGACTCCTTGTACTTTTAAGATTTACCGATTTCCAATCCATCGTAAATTTCTGTAACGGTTTTGTCGGAATCCGTTTCCCTTAAAACGCAACAACATTCACATTTATTTGATCATTTGTTTTGCTGACCAAGTTATAAGTAATATTGTGTGGATTTTGAGAATTTGTTTGTCTATTCTTCAATTATTTAAGAAGTGGAAAAAATTATATCAATCGTTTGTTCTTTAGCTCCCTGACTCCCCGGCCGAATTGTCGTGGGAGCTGAGGAGCTCCCTGGCTTCTTGGCTCCCTGGCTCTCTGGCTCCCTGGCTCCCTGACTCCCTGTCTCCCTGGCTCCCTGGCTCCCTGGCTCGCTGTCTCCCTGGCTCTCTGGCTCCCTGGCTCCCTGGCTCTCTGGCTCTCTGGCTCCCTGGCTCCCTGGCTCTCTGGCTCTCTGGCTCCCTGGCTTCCTGGCTCTCTGGCTCTCTGGCTCCCTGGCTCCCTGGCTCCCTGACTCCTTTTAAGATTTACCGATTTCCAATCCAACGTAAATTTCTGTAACGATTTTGTCGGAATCCGTTTCCCTTAAAACGCAACAACATTCACATTTATTTGATTATTTGTTTTGCTGACCAAGTTATAAGTAATATTGTGTGGATTTTGAGAATTTTTTTGTCTATTCTTCAATTATTTAAGAAGTGGAAAAAATTATATCAATCGTTTGTTCTTTAGCTCTCTGACTACCCGGCCGACTTGTCGTGGAAGCTGAGGAGCTCCCTGGCTTCTTGGCTCCCTGGCTCCCTGGCTCCCTGGCTCCCTGGCTCCCTGGCTCCCTGGCTCCCTGGCCCTTTAGTTCCCTACCTCGCTGGCTCCCAGACTCCTTGTACTTTCAGGATTCATCGATTTCCAATCCAACGTAAATTTCTGTAACGATTTTGTCGGAATCCGTTTCCCTTAAACCGCAACAACATTCACATTTATTTGATTATTTGTTTTGCTGACCAAGTTATAAGTAATATTTTGTGGATTTTGAGAATTTTTTTGTCTATTCTTCAATTATTTAAGAAGTGGAAAAAATTATAACAATCGTTTGTTCTTTAGCTCCCTGATTCCCCGGCCGACTTGTCGAGGGAGCTAAGGAGCTCCCTGGCTTCTTGGCTCCCTGGCTCCCTGGCTCCCTGGCTCCCTGGCTTCCTGCCGCCCTGGCTCCCTGGCTCCCTGGCTCCCTGGCTCCCTGGCTCCCTGACTCCCTGTCTCCCTGGCTCCCTGGCTCCCTGGCTCCCTGGCTCTCTGGCTCCCTGGCTCCCTGGCTCCCTGGCTCCCTGGCTCCCTGGCTCCCTGGCTCCCTGGCTCCCTGGCTCCCTGGCTCCCTGGCTCCCTGGCTCCCTGGCTCCCTGTCACACTGGCCCCTCAGTTCCCTACCTCGCTGGCTCCCAGACTCCTTGTACTTTTAAGATTTATCGATTTCCAATCCATCGTAAATTTCTGTAACGATTTTGTCGGAATCCGTTTCCCTTAAACCGCAACAACATTCACAATTATTTGATTATTTGTTTTGCAGAACAAGTTATAAGTAATATTTTGTGGATTTTGAGAATTTATTTGTCTATTCTTCAATTATTTAACAAGTGGAAAAAATTATATGAATCGTTTGTTCTTTAGCTCTCTGACTACCCGGCCGACTTGTCGTGGAAGCTGAGGAGCTCCCTGGCTTCTTGGCTCCCTGGCTCCCTGGCTCCCTGGCTCCCTGGCTCCCTGGCTCCCTGGCCCTTTAGTTCCCTACCTCGCTGGCTCCCAGACGCCTTGTACTTTCAGGATTCATCGATTTCCAATCCAACGTAAATTTCTGTAACGATTTTGTCGGAATCCGTTTCCCTTAAACCGCAACAACATTCACATTTATTTGATTATTTGTTTTGCTGACCAAGTTATAAGTAATATTTTGTGGATTTTGAGAATTTTTTTGTCTATTCTTCAATTATTTAAGAAGTGGAAAAAATTATAACAATCGTTTGTTCTTTAGCTCCCTGATTCCCCGGCCGACTTGTCGAGGGAGCTAAGGAGCTCCCTGGCTTCTTGGCTCCCTGGCTCCCTGGCTCCCTGGCTCCCTGGCTCTCTGGCTCCCTGGCTCCCTGGCTCCCTGGCTCTCTGGCTCCCTGGCTCCCTGGCTCCCTGGCTCCCTGTCACACTGGCCCCTCAGTTCCCTACCTCGCTGGCTCCCAGACTCCTTGTACTTTTAAGATTTATCGATTTCCAATCCCTCATAAATTTCTGTAAAGGTTTCGTCGGAATTCCTTTCCCTTAAATCGCAACAACTTTCACATTTATTTGATTATTTGTTTTGCAGAACAAGTTATAAGTAATATTTTGTGGATTTTATGAATTTATTTGTCTATTCTTCAATTATTTAAGAAGTGGAAAAAATTATATCAATCGTTTGTTCTTTAGCTCCCTGACTCCCCGGCCGACTTGTCGTGGGAGCTGAGGAGCTCCCTGGCTCCCTGGCTCCCTGGCTCCCTGGCTCTCTGGCTCCCTGGCTCCCTGGCTCTCTGGCTCTCTGGCTCCCTGGCTCCCTGGCTCTCTGGCTCTCTGGCTCCCTGCCTCCCTGGCTCCCTGGCTCCCTGGCTCCCTGGCTCCCTGGCTCCCTGTCTCCCTGACTCCCTGGCTCCCTGGCTCCCTGGCTCCCTGGCTCTCTGGTTCCCTGGCTCCCTGGCTCTCTGGCTCCCTGGCTCCCTGGCTCCCTGTCACACTGGCCCCTCAGTTCCCTACCTCGCTGGCTCCCAGACTCCTTGTACTTTTAAGATTTATCGATTTCCAATCCCTTATACATTTCTGTAAAGGTTTCGTCGGAATTCCTTTCCCTTAAATCGCAACAACTTTCACATTTATTTGATTATTTGTTTTGCAGAACAAGTTATAAGTAATATTTTGCGGATTTTATGAATTTATTTGTCTATTCTTCAATTATTTAAGAAGTGGAAAAAATTATATCAATCGTTTGTTCTTTAGTTCCCTGAATCCCCGGCCGACTTGTCGTGGGAGCTGAGGAGCGCCCTGGCTCCCTGGCTCCCTGGCTCCCTGGCTCCCTGGCTCTCTGGCTCCCTGGCTCCCTGGCTCTCTGACTCTCTCGCTCCCTGGCTCCCTGGCTCCCTGGCTCTCTGGCTCTCTGGCTCCCTGCCTCCCTGGCTCCCTGGCTCCCTGGCTCCCTGACTCCCTGTCTCCCTGGCTCCCTGGCTCCCTGGCTCCCTGGCTCTCTGGTTCCCTGGCTCCCTGGCTCCCTGGCTCCCTGGCTCCCTGGCTCCCTGTCACACTGGCCCCTCAGTTCCCTACCTCGCTGGCTCCCAGACTCCTTGTACTTTTAAGATTTACCGATTTCCAATCCATCGTAAATTTCTGTAACGGTTTTGTCGGAATCCGTTTCCCTTAAAACGCAACAACATTCACATTTATTTGATCATTTGTTTTGCTGACCAAGTTATAAGTAATATTGTGTGGATTTTGAGAATTTGTTTGTCTATTCTTCAATTATTTAAGAAGTGGAAAAAATTATATCAATCGTTTGTTCTTTAGCTCCCTGACTCCCCGGCCGACTTGTCGTGGGAGCTGAGGAGCTCCCTGGCTTCTTGGCTCCCTGGCTCTCTGGCTCCCTGGCTCCCTGACTCCCTGTCTCCCTGGCTCCCTGGCTCCCTGGCTCGCTGTCTCCCTGGCTCTCTGGCTCCCTGGCTCCCTGGCTCTCTGGCTCTCTGGCTCCCTGGCTCCCTGGCTCTCTGGCTCTCTGGCTCCCTGGCTTCCTGGCTCTCTGGCTCTCTGGCTCCCTGGCTCCCTGGCCCCTGACTCCTTTTAAGATTTACCGATTTCCAATCCAACGTAAATTTCTGTAACGATTTTGTCGGAATCCGTTTCCCTTAAAACGCAACAACATTCACATTTATTTGATTATTTGTTTTGCTGACCAAGTTATAAGTAATATTGTGTGGATTTTGAGAATTTTTTTGTCTATTCTTCAATTATTTAAGAAGTGGAAAAAATTATATCAATTGTTTGTTCTTTAGCTCCCTGACACCCCGGCCGAATTGTCGTGGGAGCTGAGGAGCTCCCTGGCTTCTTGGCTCCCTGGCTCTCTGGCTCCCTGGCTCCCTGACTCCCTGTCTCCCTGGCTCCCTGGCTCCCTGGCCCCCTGGCTCTCTGGCTCCCTGGCTCCCTGGCTCTCTGGCTCTCTGGCTCTCTGGCTCCCTGGCTCCCTGGCTCTCTGGCTCTCTGGCTCCCTGCCTCCCTGGCTCCCTGGCTCCCTGGCTCCCTGGCTCCCTGGCTCCCTGGCTCCCTGACTCCCTGTCTCCCTGGCTCCCTGGCTCCCTGGCTCCCTGGCTCTCTGGTTCCCTGGCTCCCTGGCTCTCTGGCTCCCTGGCTCCCTGACTCCCTGTCACACTGGCCCCTCAGTTCCCTACCTCGCTGGCTCTCAGACTCCTTGTACTTTTAAGATTTATCGATTTCCAATCCCTCATAAATTTCTGTAAAGGTTTCGTCGGAATTCCTTTCCCTTAAATCGCAACAACTTTCACATTTATTTGATTATTTGTTTTGCAGAACAAGTTATAAGTAATATTTTGTGGATTTTATGAATTTATTTGTCTATTCTTCAATTATTTAAGAAGTGGAAAAAATTATAAAAATCGTTTGTTCTTTAGCTCCATGATTCCCTGGCCGACTTGTCGTGGGAGCTGAGGAGCTGCCTGGCTTCTTGGCTCCCTGGCTCCCTGGCTCCCTGGCTCCCTGGATCCCTGGCTCCCTGGCTCCCTGACTCCGTGGCTCCCTGGCTCCCTAGCTCCGTGGCTGCCTGGCTCCCTGGCTCCCTGACTCCCTGTCTCCCTGGCTCCCTGGTTCCCTGGCTCCCTGGCTCCCTGGCTTCTTGGCTCCCTGGCTCCCTGGCTCCCGGTCAGACTGGCCCCTCAGCTGCCTACCTCGCTAGCTCCCAGACTCCTTGTACTTTTAAGATTTACCGATTTCCAATCCATCGTAAATTTCTGTAACGATTTTGTCGGAATCCGTTTCCCTTAAACCACAACAACATTCACAATTATTTGATTATTTGTTTTGCAGAACAAGTTATAAGTAATATTTTGTGGATTTTGAGAATTTATTTGTCTATTCTTCAATTATTTAAGAAGTGGAAAAAATTATATGAATCGTTTGTTCTTTAGCTCTCTGACTACCCGGCCGACTTGTCGTGGAAGCTGAGGAGCTCCCTGGCTTCTTGGCTCCCTGGCTCCCTGGCTCCCTGGCTCCCTGGCTCCCTGGCTCCCTACCTCGCTGGCTCCCAGACTCCTTGTACTTTCAGGATTCATCGATTTCCAATCCAACGTAAATTTCTGTAACGATTTTGTCGGAATCCGTTTCCCTTAAACCGCAACAACATTCACATTTATTTGATTATTTGTTTTGCTGACCAAGTTATAAGTAATATTTTGTGGATTTTGAGAATTTTTTTGTCTATTCTTCAATTATTTAAGAAGTGGAAAAAATTAGAACAATCGTTTGTTCTTTAGCTCCCTGATTCCCCGGCCGACTTGTCGAGGGAGCTAAGGAGCTCCCTGGCTTCTTGGCTCCCTGGCTCCCTGGCTCCCTGGCTCCCTGGCTCTCTGGCTCCCTGGCTCCCTGGCTCCCTGGCTCTCTGGCTCCCTGGCTCCCTGGCTCCCTGGCTCCCTGTCACACTGGCCCCTCAGTTCCCTACCTCGCTGGCTCCCAGACTCCTTGTACTTTTAAGATTTATCGATTTCCAATCCCTCATAAATTTCTGTAAAGGTTTCGTCGGAATTCCTTTCCCTTAAATCGCAACAACTTTCACATTTATTTGATTATTTGTTTTGCAGAACAAGTTAGAAGTAATATTTTGTGGACTTTATGAATTTATTTGTCTATTCTTCAATTATTTAAGAAGTGGAAAAAATTATAACAATCGTTTGTTCTTTAGCTCCCTGATTCCCCGGCCGACTTGTCGAGGGAGCTAAGGAGCTCCCTGGCTTCTTGGCTCCCTGGCTCCCTGGCTCCCTGGCTCCCTGGCTCCCTGGCTCCCTGGCTCCCCGGCTCTCTGGCTCCCTGGCTCCCTGGCTCCCTGGCTCCCTGTCACACTGGCCCCTCAGTTCCCTACCTCGCTGGCTCCCAGACTCCTTGTACTTTTAAGATTTATCGATTTCCAATCCCTCATAAATTTCTGTAAAGGGTTCGTCGGAATTCCTTTCCCTTAAATCGCAACAACTTTCACATTTATTTGATTATTTGTTTTGCAGAACAAGTTATAAGTAATATTTTGTGGATTGTATGAATTTATTTGTCTATTCTTCAATTATTTAAGAAGTGGAAAAAATTATATCAATCGTTTGTTCTTTAGCTCCCTGACTCCCCGGCCGACTTGTCGTGGGAGCTGAGGAGCTCCCTGGCTCCCTGGCTCCCTGGCTCCCTGCCTCCCTGGCTCTCTGGCTCCCTGCCTCCCTGGCTCTCTGGCTCTCTGGCTCCCTGGCTCCCTGGCTCTCTGGCTCTCTGGCTCCCTGCCTCCCTGGCTCCCTGGCTCCCTGGCTCCCTGACTCCCTGTCTCCATGGCTCCCTGGCTCCCTAGCTCCCTGGCTCCCTGGCTCCCTGGCTCTCTGGTTCCCTGGCTCCCTGGCTCTCTGGCTCCCTGGCTCCCTGGCTCCCTGGCTCCCTACCTCGCTGGCTCCCAGACTCCTTGTACTTTCAGGATTCATCGATTTCCAATCCAACGTAAATTTCTGTAACGATTTTGTCGGAATCCGTTTCCCTTAAACCGCAACAACATTCACATTTATTTGATTATTTGTTTTGCTGACCAAGTTATAAGTAATATTTTGTGGATTTTGAGAATTTTTTTGTCTATTCTTCAATTATTTAAGAAGTGGAAAAAATTATAACAATCGTTTGTTCTTTAGCTCCCTGATTCCCCGGCCGACTTGTCGAGGGAGCTAAGGAGCTCCCTGGCTTCTTGGCTCCCTGGCTCCCTGGCTCCCTGGCTCCCTGGCTCTCTGGCTCCCTAGCTCCCTGGCTCCCTGGCTCTCTGGCTCCCTGGCTCCCTGGCTCCCTGGCTCCCTGTCACACTGGCCCCTCAGTTCCCTACCTCGCTGGCTCCCAGACTCCTTGTACTTTTAAGATTTATCGATTTCCAATCCCTCATAAATTTCTGTAAAGGTTTCGTCGGAATTCCTTTCCCTTAAATCGCAACAACTTTCACATTTATTTGATTATTTGTTTTGCAGAACAAGTTAGAAGTAATATTTTGTGGACTTTATGAATTTATTTGTCTATTCTTCAATTATTTAAGAAGTGGAAAAAATTATAACAATCGTTTGTTCTTTAGCTCCCTGATTCCCAGGCCGACTTGTCGAGGGAGCTAAGGAGCTCCCTGGCTTCTTGGCTCCCTGGCTCCCTGGCTCCCTGGCTCCCTGGCTCCCTGGCTCCCCGGCTCTCTGGCTCCCTGGCTCCCTGGCTCCCTGGCTCCCTGTCACACTGGCCCCTCAGTTCCCTACCTCGCTGGCTCCCAGACTCCTTGTACTTTTAAGATTTATCGATTTCCAATCCCTCATAAATTTCTGTAAAGGGTTCGTCGGAATTCCTTTCCCTTAAATCGCAACAACTTTCACATTTATTTGATTATTTGTTTTGCAGAACAAGTTATAAGTAATATTTTGTGGATTTTATGAATTTATTTGTCTATTCTTCAATTATTTAAGAAGTGGAAAAAATTATATCAATCGTTTGTTCTTTAGCTCCCTGACTCCCCGGCCGACTTGTCGTGGGAGCTGAGGAGCTCCCTGGCTCCCTGGCTCCCTGGCTCCCTGGCTCCCTGCCTCCCTGGCTCTCTGGCTCCCTGCCTCCCTGGCTCTCTGGCTCTCTGGCTCCCTGGCTCCCTGGCTCTCTGGCTCTCTGGCTCCCTGCCTCCCTGGCTCCCTGGCTCCCTGGCTCCCTGACTCCCTGTCTCCCTGGCTCCCTGGCTCCCTGGCTCCCTGGCTCCCTGGCTCCCTGGCTCTCTGGTTCCCTGGCTCCCTGGCTCTCTGGCTCCCTGGCTCCCTGGCTCCCTGGCTCCCTGGCTCCCTGGCTCCCTGGCTCCCTGGCTCCCTGGCTCCCTGGCTCCCTGACTCCCTGTCTCCCTGGCTCCCTGGCTCGCTGACTCTCTGGTTCCCTGGCTCCCTGGCTCTCTGGCTCCCGGGCTCTCTGGTTCCCTGGCTCCCTGGCTCCCAGACTCCTTGTACTTTTAAGATTTACCGATTACCAATCCATCGTAAATGTCTGTAACGATTTTGTCGGAATCCGGTTCCCTTAAAACGCAACAACATTCACATTTATTTGATTATTTGTTTTGCTGACCAAGTTATAAGTAATATTGTGTGGATTTTGAGAATTTTTTTGTCTATTCTTCAATTATTTAAGAAGTGGAAAAAATTATATCAATCGTTTGTTCTTTAGCTCCCTGACTCCCCGGCCGACTTGTCGTGGGAGCTGAGGAGCTCACTGGCTCCCTGGCTCCCTGGCTCCCTGCCTCCCTGGCTCCCTGTCTCCCTGGCTTCCTGGCTCCCTGGCTCCCTGGCTCTCTGGCTCCCTGGCTCCCTGGCTCTCTGGCTCTCTGGCTCCCTGGCTCCCTGGCTCTCTGGCTCTCTGGCTCCCTGCCTCCCTGGCTCCCTGGCTCCCTGGCTCCCTGGCTCCCTGGCTCCCTGGCTCCCTGACTCCCTGTCTCCCTGGCTCCCTGGCTCCCTGGCTCTCTGGTTCCCTGGCTCTCTGGCTCCCTGGCTCCCTGGCTCCCTGGCTCCCTGTCACACTGGCCCCTCAGTTCCCTACCTCGCTGGCTCCCAGACTCCTTGTACTTTTAAGATTTATCGATTTCCAATCCCTCATAAATTTCTGTAAAGCTTTCGTCGGAATTCCTTTCCCTTAAATCGCAACAACTTTCACATTTATTTGATTATTTGTTTTGCAGAACAAGTTATAAGTAATATTTTGTGGATTTTATGAATTTATTTGTCTATTCTTCAATTATTTAAGAAGTGGAAAAAATTATATCAATCGTTTGTTCTTTAGCTCCCTGACTCCCCGGCCGACTTGTCGTGGGAGCTGAGGAGCTCCCTGGCTCCCTGCCTCCCTGGCTCTCTGGCTCCCTGGCTCCCTGGCTCTCTGGCTCTCTGGCTCCCTGGCTCCCTGGCTCCCTGGCTCTCTGGCTCTCTGGCTCCCTGGCTCCCTGGCTCCCTGGCTCCCTGGCTCCCTGACTCCCTGTCTCCCTGGCTCCCTGGCTCCCTGGCTCCCTGGCTCTCTGGTTCCCTGGCTCCCTGGCTCCCTGGCTCCCTGGCTCCCTGTCACACTGGCCCCTCAGTTCCCTACCTCGCTGGCTCCCAGACTCCTTGTACTTTTAAGATTTACCGATTTCCAATCCATCGTAAATTTCTGTAACGATTTTGTCGGAATCCGTTTCCCTTAAACCGCAACAACATTCACATTTATTTGATTATTTGTTTTGCTGACCAAGTTATACGTAATATTTTGTGGATTTTGAGAATTTTTTTGTCTATTCTTCAATTATTTAAGAAGTGGAAAAAATTATATCAATCGTTTGTTCTTTAGCTCCCTGACTCCCCGGCCGACTTGTCGTGGGAGCTGAGGAGCTCCCTGGCTCCCTGGCTCCCTGGCTCCCTGCCTCCCTGCCTCTCTGGCTCCCTGGCTCCCTGGCTCTCTGGCTCTCTGGCTCCCTGGCTCCCTGGCTCTCTGGCTCTGTGGCTCCCTGCCTCCGTGGCTCCCTGGCTCCCTGGCTCCCTGACTCCCTGTCTGCATGGCTCCCTGGCTCCCTGGCTCCCTGGCTCCCTGGCTCTCTGGCTCCCTGTCACACTGGCCCCTCAGTTCCCTACTTCGCTGCCTCCCAGACTCCTTGTACTTTTAAGATTTACCGATTTCCAATCCATCGTAAATTTCTGTAACGATTTTGTCGGAATCCGTTTCCCTTAAAACGCAACAACATTCACATTTATTTGATAATTTGTTTTGCTGACCAAGTTATAAGTAATATTGTGTGGATTTTGAGAATTTTTTTGTCCATTCTTCAATTATTTAAAAAGTGGAAAAAATTATATCAATCGTTTGTTCATTAGCTCTCTGGCTCCCCGGCCGACTTGTCGTGGAAGCTGAGGAGCTCCCAGGCTCCCTGGCTCCCTGGCTCCCTGCCTCCCTGGCTCTCTGGCTCCCTGGCTCCCTGGCTCTCTGGCTCTCTGGCTCCCTGGCTCCCTGGCTCTCTGGCTCTCTGGCTCCCTGCCTCCCTGGCTCCCTGGCTCTCTGGCTCCCTGGCTCCCTGGCTCTCTGGCTCCCTGCCTCCCTGGCTCCCTGGCTCTCTGGCTCCCTGGCTCCCTGGCTCCCTGGCTCCCTGGCTCCCTGGATCCCTGGCTCTCTGGCTCTCTGGCTCCCTGGCTCCCTGGCTCCCTGGCTCCCTGGCTCCCTGGCTCCCTAGCTCTCTGGCTCTCTGGCTCTCTGGCTCCCTGGCTCCCTGGCTCCCTGGCTCCCTGGCTCCCTGGCTCCCTGGCTCCCTAGCTCTCTGGCTCTCTGGCTCTCTGGCTCCCTGGCTCCCTGGCTCCCTGGCTCTCTGGCTCTCTGGCTCCCTGGCTCCCTGGCTCTCTGGCTCTCTGGCTCCCTGGCTCCCTGGCTCCCTGACTCCTTTTAAGATTTACCGATTTCCAATCCAACGTAAATTTCTGTAACGATTTTGTCGGAATCCGTTTCCCTTAAACCGCAACAACATTCACATTTATTTGATTATTTGTTTTGCTGACCAAGTTATAAGTAATATTTTGTGGATTTTGACAATTTTTTTGTCTATTCTTCAATTATTTAAGAAGTGGAAAAAATTATATCAATCGTTTGTTCTTTAGCTCCCTGACTCCCCGGCCGAATTGTCGTGGGAGCTGAGGAGCTCCCTGGCTTCTTGGCTCCCTGGCTCTCTGGCTCCCTGGCTCCCTGGCTCCCTGGCTCTCTGGCTCCCTGGCTCCCTGGCTCTCTGGCTCTCTGGCTCCCTGGCTCCCTGGCTCTCTGGCTCTCTGGCTTCCTGCCGCCCTGGCTCCCTGGCTCCCTGGCTCCCTGGCTCCCTGGCTCCCTGACTCCCTGTCTCCCTGGCTCCCTGGCTCCCTGGCTCCCTGGCTCTCTGGCTCCCTGGCTCCCTGGCTCCCTGGCTCCCTGGCTCCCTGGCTCCCTGGCTCCCTGGCTCCCTGGCTCCCTGGCTCCCTGGCTCCCTGGCTCCCTGGCTCCCTGGCTCCCTGTCACACTGGCCCCTCAGTTCCCTACCTCGCTGGCTCCCAGACTCCTTGTACTTTTAAGATTTATCGATTTCCAATCCCTTATACATTTCTGTAAAGGTTTCGTCGGAATTCCTTTCCCTTAAATCGCAACAACTTTCACATTTATTTGATTATTTGTTTTGCAGAACAAGTTATAAGTAATATTTTGCGGATTTTATGAATTTATTTGTCTATTCTTCAATTATTTAAGAAGTGGAAAAAATTATATCAATCGTTTGTTCTTTAGTTCCCTGAATCCCCGGCCGACTTGTCGTGGGAGCTGAGGAGCTCTCTGGCTCCCTGGCTCCCTGGCTCTCTGACTCTCTCGCTCCCTGGCTCCCTGGCTCCCTTGCTCTCTGGTTCTCTGGCTCCCTGCCTCCCTGGCTCCCTGGCTCCCTGGCTCCCTGACTCCCTGTCTCCCTGGCTCCCTGGCTCCCTGGCTCCCTGGCTCCCTGGCTCCCTGTCACACTGGCCCCTCAGTTCCCTACCTCGCTGGCTCCCAGACTCCTTGTACTTTTAAGATTTACCGATTTCCAATCCATCGTAAATTTCTGTAACGGTTTTGTCGGAATCCGTTTCCCTTAAAACGCAACAACATTCACATTTATTTGATCATTTGTTTTGCTGACCAAGTTATAAGTAATATTGTGTGGATTTTGAGAATTTGTTTGTCTATTCTTCAATTATTTAAGAAGTGGAAAAAATTATATCAATCGTTTGTTCTTTAGCTCCCTGACTCCCCGGCCGAATTGTCGTGGGAGCTGAGGAGCTCCCTGGCTTCTTGGCTCCCTGGCTCTCTGGCTCCCTGGCTCCCTGACTCCCTGTCTCCCTGGCTCCCTGGCTCCCTGGCTCTCTGGCTCCCTGTCACACTGGCCCCTCAGTTCCCTACTTCGCTGCCTCCCAGACTCCTTGTACTTTTAAGATTTACCGATTTCCAATCCATCGTAAATTTCTGTAACGATTTTGTCGGAATCCGTTTCCCTTAAAACGCAACAACATTCACATTTATTTGATCATTTGTTTTGCTGACCAAGTTATAAGTAATATTGTGTGGATTTTGAGAATTTTTTTGTCCATTCTTCAATTATTTAAAAAGTGGAAAAAATTATATCAATCGTTTGTTCTTTAGCTCTCTGGCTCCCCGGCCGACTTGTCGTGGAAGCTGAGGAGCTCCCAGGCTCCCTGGCTCCCTGGCTCCCTGCCTCCCTGGCTCTCTGGCTCCCTGGCTCCCTGGCTCTCTGGCTCTCTGGCTCCCTGGCTCCCTGGCTCTCTGGCTCTCTGGCTCCCTGCCTCCCTGGCTCCCGGGCTCTCTGGCTCCCTGGCTCCCTGGCTCTCTGGCTCCCTGCCTCCCTCGCTCCCTGGCTCTCTGGCTCCCTGGCTCCCTGGCTCCCTGGCTCCCTGGCTCCCTGGATCCCTGGCTCTCTGGCTCTCTGGCTCCCTGGCTCCCTGGCTCCCTGGCTCCCTGGCTCTCTGGCTCCCTGGCTCCCTGGCTCTCTGGCTCTCTGGCTCCCTGGCTCCCTGGCTCCCTGACTCCTTTTAAGATTTACCGATTTCCAATCCAACGTAAATTTCTGTAACGATTTTGTCGGAATCCGTTTCCCTTAAACCGCAACAACATTCACATTTATTTGATTATTTGTTTTGCTGACCAAGTTATAAGTAATATTTTGCGGATTTTATGAATTTATTTGTCTATTCTTCAATTATTTAAGAAGTGGAAAAAATTATATCAATCGTTTGTTCTTTAGTTCCCTGAATCCCCGGCCGACTTGTCGTGGGAGCTGAGGAGCTCTCTGGCTCCCTGGCTCCCTGGCTCCCTTGCTCTCTGGTTCTCTGGCTCCCTGCCTCCCTGGCTCCCTGGCTCCCTGGCTCCCTGACTCCCTGTCTCCCTGGCTCCCTGGCTCCCTGGCTCCCTGGCTCTCTGGTTCCCTGGCTCCCTGGCTCCCTGGCTCCCTGGCTCCCTGTCACACTGGCCCCTCAGTTCCCTACCTCGCTGGCTCCCAGACTCCTTGTACTTTTAAGATTTACCGATTTCCAATCCATCGTAAATTTCTGTAACGGTTTTGTCGGAATCCGTTTCCCTTAAAACGCAACAACATTCACATTTATTTGATCATTTGTTTTGCTGACCAAGTTATAAGTAATATTGTGTGGATTTTGAGAATTTGTTTGTCTATTCTTCAATTATTTAAGAAGTGGAAAAAATTATATCAATCGTTTGTTCTTTAGCTCCCTGACTCCCCGGCCGACTTGTCGTGGGAGCTGAGGAGCTCCCTGGCTTCTTGGCTCCCTGGCTCTCTGGCTCCCTGGCTCCCTGACTCCCTGTCTCCCTGGCTCCCTGGCTCCCTGGCTCGCTGTCTCCCTGGCTCTCTGGCTCCCTGGCTCCCTGGCTCTCTGGCTCTCTGGCTCCCTGGCTCCCTGGCTCTCTGGCTCTCTGGCTCCCTGGCTTCCTGGCTCTCTGGCTCTCTGGCTCCCTGGCTCCCTGGCTCCCTGACTCCTTTTAAGATTTACCGATTTCCAATCCAACGTAAATTTCTGTAACGATTTTGTCGGAATCCGTTTCCCTTAAAACGCAACAACATTCACATTTATTTGATTATTTGTTTTGCTGACCAAGTTATAAGTAATATTGTGTGGATTTTGAGAATTTTTTTGTCTATTCTTCAATTATTTAAGAAGTGGAAAAAATTATATCAATCGTTTGTTCTTTAGCTCTCTGACTACCCGGCCGACTTGTCGTGGAAGCTGAGGAGCTCCCTGGCTTCTTGGCTCCCTGGCTCCCTGGCTCCCTGGCTCCCTGGCTCCCTGGCTCCCTGGCTCCCTGGCCCTTTAGTTCCCTACCTCGCTGGCTCCCAGACTCCTTGTACTTTCAGGATTCATCGATTTCCAATCCAACGTAAATTTCTGTAACGATTTTGTCGGAATCCGTTTCCCTTAAACCGCAACAACATTCACATTTATTTGATTATTTGTTTTGCTGACCAAGTTATAAGTAATATTTTGTGGATTTTGAGAATTTTTTTGTCTATTCTTCAATTATTTAAGAAGTGGAAAAAATTATAACAATCGTTTGTTCTTTAGCTCCCTGATTCCCCGGCCGACTTGTCGAGGGAGCTAAGGAGCTCCCTGGCTTCTTGGCTCCCTGGCTCCCTGGCTCCCTGGCTCCCTGGCTTCCTGCCGCCCTGGCTCCCTGGCTCCCTGGCTCCCTGGCTCCCTGGCTCCCTGACTCCCTGTCTCCCTGGCTCCCTGGCTCCCTGGCTCCCTGGCTCTCTGGCTCCCTGGCTCCCTGGCTCCCTGGCTCCCTGGCTCCCTGGCTCCCTGGCTCCCTGGCTCCCTGGCTCCCTGGCTCCCTGGCTCCCTGGCTCCCTGTCACACTGGCCCCTCAGTTCCCTACCTCGCTGGCTCCCAGACTCCTTGTACTTTTAAGATTTACCGATTTCCAATCCATCGTAAATTTCTGTAACGATTTTGTCGGAATCCGTTTCCCTTAAACCGCAACAACATTCACAATTATTTGATTATTTGTTTTGCAGAACAAGTTATAAGTAATATTTTGTGGATTTTGAGAATTTATTTGTCTATTCTTCAATTATTTAACAAGTGGAAAAAATTATATGAATCGTTTGTTCTTTAGCTCTCTGACTACCCGGCCGACTTGTCGTGGAAGCTGAGGAGCTCCCTGGCTTCTTGGCTCCCTGGCTCCCTGGCTCCCTGGCTCCCTGGCTCCCTGGCTCCCTGGCCCTTTAGTTCCCTACCTCGCTGGCTCCCAGACGCCTTGTACTTTCAGGATTCATCGATTTCCAATCCAACGTAAATTTCTGTAACGATTTTGTCGGAATCCGTTTCCCTTAAACCGCAACAACATTCACATTTATTTGATTATTTGTTTTGCTGACCAAGTTATAAGTAATATTTTGTGGATTTTGAGAATTTTTTTGTCTATTCTTCAATTATTTAAGAAGTGGAAAAAATTATAACAATCGTTTGTTCTTTAGCTCCCTGATTCCCCGGCCGACTTGTCGAGGGAGCTAAGGAGCTCCCTGGCTTCTTGGCTCCCTGGCTCCCTGGCTCCCTGGCTCCCTGGCTCTCTGGCTCCCTGGCTCCCTGGCTCCCTGGCTCTCTGGCTCCCTGGCTCCCTGGCTCCCTGGCTCCCTGTCACACTGGCCCCTCAGTTCCCTACCTCGCTGGCTCCCAGACTCCTTGTACTTTTAAGATTTATCGATTTCCAATCCCTCATAAATTTCTGTAAAGGTTTCGTCGGAATTCCTTTCCCTTAAATCGCAACAACTTTCACATTTATTTGATTATTTATTTTGCAGAACAAGTTATAAGTAATATTTTGTGGATTTTATGAATTTATTTGTCTATTCTTCAATTATTTAAGAAGTGGAAAAAATTATATCAATCGTTTGTTCTTTAGCTCCCTGACTCCCCGGCCGACTTGTCGTGGGAGCTGAGGAGCTCCCTGGCTCCCTGGCTCCCTGGCTCCCTGGCTCTCTGGCTCCCTGGCTCCCTGGCTCTCTGGCTCTCTGGCTCCCTGGCTCCCTGGCTCTCTGGCTCTCTGGCTCCCTGCCTCCCTGGCTCCCTGGCTCCCTGGCTCCCTGGCTCCCTGGCTCCCTGTCTCCCTGACTCCCTGGCTCCCTGGCTCCCTGGCTCCCTGGCTCTCTGGTTCCCTGGCTCCCTGGCTCTCTGGCTCCCTGGCTCCCTGGGTCCCTGTCACACTGGCCCCTCAGTTCCCTACCTCGCTGGCTCCCAGACTCCTTGTACTTTTAAGATTTATCGATTTCCAATCCCTTATACATTTCTGTAAAGGTTTCGTCGGAATTCCTTTCCCTTAAATCGCAACAACTTTCACATTTATTTGATTATTTGTTTTGCAGAACAAGTTATAAGTAATATTTTGCGGATTTTATGAATTTATTTGTCTATTCTTCAATTATTTAAGAAGTGGAAAAAATTATATCAATCGTTTGTTCTTTAGTTCCCTGAATCCCCGGCCGACTTGTCGTGGGAGCTGAGGAGCGCCCTGGCTCCCAGGCTCCCTGGCTCCCTGCCTCCCTGGCTCTCTGGCTCCCTGGCTCCCTGGCTCTCTGACTCTCTCGCTCCCTGGCTCCCTGGCTCCCTTGCTCTCTGGTTCTCTGGCTCCCTGCCTCCCTGGCTCCCTGGCTCCCTGGCTCCCTGACTCCCTGTCTCCCTGGCTCCCTGGCTCCCTGGCTCCCTGGCTCTCTGGTTCCCTGGCTCCCTGGCTCCCTGGCTCCCTGGCTCCCTGTCACACTGGCCCCTCAGTTCCCTACCTCGCTGGCTCCCAGACTCCTTGTACTTTTAAGATTTACCGATTTCCAATCCATCGTAAATTTCTGTAACGGTTTTGTCGGAATCCGTTTCCCTTAAAACGCAACAACATTCACATTTATTTGATCATTTGTTTTGCTGACCAAGTTATAAGTAATATTGTGTGGATTTTGAGAATTTGTTTGTCTATTCTTCAATTATTTAAGAAGTGGAAAAAATTATATCAATCGTTTGTTCTTTAGCTCCCTGACTCCCCGGCCGAATTGTCGTGGGAGCTGAGGAGCTCCCTGGCTTCTTGGCTCCCTGGCTCTCTGGCTCCCTGGCTCCCTGACTCCCTGTCTCCCTGGCTCCCTGGCTCCCTGGCTCGCTGTCTCCCTGGCTCTCTGGCTCCCTGGCTCCCTGGCTCTCTGGCTCTCTGGCTCCCTGGCTCCCTGGCTCTCTGGCTCTCTGGCTCCCTGGCTTCCTGGCTCTCTGGCTCTCTGGCTCCCTGGCTCCCTGACTCCCTGACTCCTTTTAAGATTTACCGATTTCCAATCCAACGTAAATTTCTGTAACGATTTTGTCGGAATCCGTTTCCCTTAAAACGCAACAACATTCACATTTATTTGATTATTTGTTTTGCTGACCAAGTTATAAGTAATATTGTGTGGATTTTGAGAATTTTTTTGTCTATTCTTCAATTATTTAAGAAGTGGAAAAAATTATATCAATTGTTTGTTCTTTAGCTCCCTGACACCCCGGCCGAATTGTCGTGGGAGCTGAGGAGCTCCCTGGCTTCTTGGCTCCCTGGCTCTCTGGCTCCCTGGCTCCCTGACTCCCTGTCTCCCTGGCTCCCTGGCTCCCTGGCTCCCTGGCTCCCTGGCTCCCTGGCTCCCTGGCTCACTGGCTCTCTGGCTCTCTGGCTCCCTGGCTCCCTGGCTCTCTGGCTCTCTGGCTCCCTGCCTCCCTGGCTCCCTGGCTCCCTGGCTCCCTGGCTCCCTGGCTCCCTGGCTCCCTGACTCCCTGTCTCCCTGGCTCCCTGGCTCCCTGGCTCCCTGGCTCTCTGGTTCCCTGGCTCCCTGGCTCTCTGGCTCCCTGGCTCCCTGACTCCCTGTCACACTGGCCCCTCAGTTCCCTACCTCGCTGGCTCCCAGACTCCTTGTACTTTTAAGATTTATCGATTTCCAATCCCTCATAAATTTCTGTAAAGGTTTCGTCGGAATTCCTTTCCCTTAAATCGCAACAACTTTCACATTTATTTGATTATTTGTTTTGCAGAACAAGTTATAAGTAATATTTTGTGGATTTTATGAATTTATTTGTCTATTCTTCAATTATTTAAGAAGTGGAAAAAATTATAAAAATCGTTTGTTCTTTAGCTCCATGATTCCCTGGCCGACTTGTCGTGGGAGCTGAGGAGCTGCCTGGCTTCTTGGCTCCCTGGCTCCCTGGCTCCCTGGCTCCCTGGATCCCTGGCTCCCTGGCTCCCTGACTCCGTGGCTCCCTGGCTCCCTAGCTCCGTGGCTGCCTGGCTCCCTGGCTCCCTGACTCCCTGTCTCCCTGGCTCCCTGGTTCCCTGGCTCCCTGGCTCCCTGGCTTCTTGGCTCCCTGGCTCCCTGGCTCCCGGTCAGACTGGCCCCTCAGCTGCCTACCTCGCTAGCTCCCAGACTCCTTGTACTTTTAAGATTTACCGATTTCCAATCCATCGTAAATTTCTGTAACGATTTTGTCGGAATCCGTTTCCCTTAAACCGCAACAACATTCACAATTATTTGATTATTTGTTTTGCAGAACAAGTTATAAGTAATATTTTGTGGATTTTGAGAATTTATTTGTCTATTCTTCAATTATTTAAGAAGTGGAAAAAATTATATGAATCGTTTGTTCTTTAGCTCTCTGACTACCCGGCCGACTTGTCGTGGAAGCTGAGGAGCTCCCTGGCTTCTTGGCTCCCTGGCTCCCTGGCTCCCTGGCTCCCTGGCTCCCTGGCTCCCTACCTCGCTGGCTCCCAGACTCCTTGTACTTTCAGGATTCATCGATTTCCAATCCAACGTAAATTTCTGTAACGATTTTGTCGGAATCCGTTTCCCTTAAACCGCAACAACATTCACATTTATTTGATTATTTGTTTTGCTGACCAAGTTATAAGTAATATTTTGTGGATTTTGAGAATTTTTTTGTCTATTCTTCAATTATTTAAGAAGTGGAAAAAATTAGAACAATCGTTTGTTCTTTAGCTCCCTGATTCCCCGGCCGACTTGTCGAGGGAGCTAAGGAGCTCCCTGGCTTCTTGGCTCCCTGGCTCCCTGGCTCCCTGGCTCCCTGGCTCTCTGGCTCCCTGGCTCCCTGGCTCCCTGGCTCTCTGGCTCCCTGGCTCCCTGGCTCCCTGGCTCCCTGTCACACTGGCCCCTCAGTTCCCTACCTCGCTGGCTCCCAGACTCCTTGTACTTTTAAGATTTATCGATTTCCAATCCCTCATAAATTTCTGTAAAGGTTTCGTCGGAATTCCTTTCCCTTAAATCGCAACAACTTTCACATTTATTTGATTATTTGTTTTGCAGAACAAGTTAGAAGTAATATTTTGTGGACTTTATGAATTTATTTGTCTATTCTTCAATTATTTAAGAAGTGGAAAAAATTATAACAATCGTTTGTTCTTTAGCTCCCTGATTCCCCGGCCGACTTGTCGAGGGAGCTAAGGAGCTCCCTGGCTTCTTGGCTCCCTGGCTCCCTGGCTCCCTGGCTCCCTGGCTCCCCGGCTCTCTGGCTCCCTGGCTCCCTGGCTCCCTGGCTCCCTGTCACACTGGCCCCTCAGTTCCCTACCTCGCTGGCTCCCAGACTCCTTGTACTTTTAAGATTTATCGATTTCCAATCCCTCATAAATTTCTGTAAAGGGTTCGTCGGAATTCCTTTCCCTTAAATCGCAACAACTTTCACATTTATTTGATTATTTGTTTTGCAGAACAAGTTATAAGTAATATTTTGTGGATTTTATGAATTTATTTGTCTATTCTTCAATTATTTAAGAAGTGGAAAAAATTATAACAATCGTTGGTTCTTTAGCTCCCTGATTCCCAGGCCGACTTGTCGAGGGAGCTAAGGAGCTCCCTGGCTTCTTGGCTCCCTGGCTCCCTGGCTCCCTGGCTCCCTGGCTCCCTGGCTCCCTGGCTCCCCGGCTCTCTGGCTCCCTGGCTCCCTGGCTCCCTGGCTCCCTGTCACACTGGCCCCTCAGTTCCCTACCTCGCTGGCTCCCAGACTCCTTGTACTTTTAAGATTTATCGATTTCCAATCCCTCATAAATTTCTGTAAAGGGTTCGTCGGAATTCCTTTCCCTTAAATCGCAACAACTTTCACATTTATTTGATTATTTGTTTTGCAGAACAAGTTATAAGTAATATTTTGTGGATTTTATGAATTTATTTGTCTATTCTTCAATTATTTAAGAAGTGGAAAAAATTATATCAATCGTTTGTTCTTTAGCTCCCTGACTCCCCGGCCGACTTGTCGTGGGAGCTGAGGAGCTCCCTGGCTCCCTGGCTCCCTGGCTCCCTGCCTCCCTGGCTCACTGGCTCCCTGCCTCCCTGGCTCTCTGGCTCTCTGGCTCCCTGGCTCCCTGGCTCTCTGGCTCTCTGGCTCCCTGCCTCCCTGGCTCCCTGGCTCCCTGGCTCCCTGACTCCCTGTCTCCATGGCTCCCTGGCTCCCTGGCTCCCTGGCTCCCTGGCTCCCTGGCTCTCTGGTTCCCTGGCTCCCTGGCTCTCTGGCTCCCTGGCTCCCTGGCTCCCTGGCTCCCTGGCTCCCTGGCTCCCTGGCTCCCTGGCTCCCTGGCTCCCTGACTCCCTGTCTCCCTGGCTCCCTGGCTCCCTGACTCTCTGGTTCCCTGGCTCCCTGGCTCTCTGGCTCCCGGGCTCTCTGGTTCCCTGGCTCCCTGGCTCCCAGACTCCTTGTACTTTTAAGATTTACCGATTACCAATCCATCGTAAATGTCTGTAACGATTTTGTCGGAATCCGTTTCCCTTAAACCGCAACAACATTCACATTTATTTGATTAATTGTTTTGCTGACCAAGTTATATGTAATATTTTGTGGATTTTGAGAATTTTTTTGTCTATTCTTCAATTATTTAAGAAGTGGAAAAAATTATAACAATCGTTTGTTCTTTAGCTCCCTGATTCCCCGGCCGACTTGTCGAGGGAGCTAAGGAGCTCCCTGGCTTCTTGGCTCCCTGGCTCCCTGGCTCCCTGGCTCCCTGGCTCTCTGGCTCCCTGGCTCCCTGGCTCCCTGGCTCTCTGGCTCCCTGGCTCCCTGGCTCCCTGGCTCCCTGTCACACTGGCCCCTCAGTTCCCTACCTCGCTGGCTCCCAGACTCCTTGTACTTTTAAGATTTATCGATTTCCAATCCCTCATAAATTTCTGTAAAGGTTTCGTCGGAATTCCTTTCCCTTAAATCGCAACAACTTTCACATTTATTTGATTATTTGTTTTGCAGAACAAGTTAGAAGTAATATTTTGTGGACTTTATGAATTTATTTGTCTATTCTTCAATTATTTAAGAAGTGGAAAAAATTATAACAATCGTTTGTTCTTTAGCTCCCTGATTCCCCGGCCGACTTGTCGAGGGAGCTAAGGAGCTCCCTGGCTTCTTGGCTCCCTGGCTCCCTGGCTCCCTGGCTCCCTGGCTCCCCGGCTCTCTGGCTCCCTGGCTCCCTGGCTCCCTGGCTCCCTGTCACACTGGCCCCTCAGTTCCCTACCTCGCTGGCTCCCAGACTCCTTGTACTTTTAAGATTTATCGATTTCCAATCCCTCATAAATTTCTGTAAAGGGTTCGTCGGAATTCCTTTCCCTTAAATCGCAACAACTTTCACATTTATTTGATTATTTGTTTTGCAGAACAAGTTATAAGTAATATTTTGTGGATTTTATGAATTTATTTGTCTATTCTTCAATTATTTAAGAAGTGGAAAAAATTATATCAATCGTTTGTTCTTTAGCTCCCTGACTCCCCGGCCGACTTGTCGTGGGAGCTGAGGAGCTCCCTGGCTCCCTGGCTCCCTGGCTCCCTGGCTCTCTGGCTCCCTGGCTCCCTGGCTCTCTGGCTCTCTGGCTCCCTGGCTCCCTGGCTCTCTGGCTCTCTGGCTCCCTGCCTCCCTGGCTCCCTGGCTCCCTGGCTCCCTGGCTCCCTGGCTCCCTGTCTCCCTGACTCCCTGGCTCCCTGGCTCCCTGGCTCCCTGGCTCCCTGACTCCCTGTCTCCCTGGCTCCCTGGCTCCCTGGCTCCCTGGCTCTCTGGTTCCCTGGCTCCCTGGCTCCCTGGCTCCCTGGCTCCCTGTCACACTGGCCCCTCAGTTCCCTACCTCGCTGGCTCCCAGACTCCTTGTACTTTTAAGATTTACCGATTTCCAATCCATCGTAAATTTCTGTAACGGTTTTGTCGGAATCCGTTTCCCTTAAAACGCAACAACATTCACATTTATTTGATCATTTGTTTTGCTGACCAAGTTATAAGTAATATTGTGTGGATTTTGAGAATTTGTTTGTCTATTCTTCAATTATTTAAGAAGTGGAAAAAATTATATCAATCGTTTGTTCTTTAGCTCCCTGACTCCCCGGCCGAATTGTCGTGGGAGCTGAGGAGCTCCCTGGCTTCTTGGCTCCCTGGCTCTCTGGCTCCCTGGCTCCCTGACTCCCTGTCTCCCTGGCTCCCTGGCTCCCTGGCTCGCTGTCTCCCTGGCTCTCTGGCTCCCTGGCTCCCTGGCTCTCTGGCTCTCTGGCTCCCTGGCTCCCTGGCTCTCTGGCTCTCTGGCTCCCTGGCTTCCTGGCTCTCTGGCTCTCTGGCTCCCTGGCTCCCTGGCTCCCTGACTCCTTTTAAGATTTACCGATTTCCAATCCAACGTAAATTTCTGTAACGATTTTGTCGGAATCCGTTTCCCTTAAAACGCAACAACATTCACATTTATTTGATTATTTGTTTTGCTGACCAAGTTATAAGTAATATTGTGTGGATTTTGAGAATTTTTTTGTCTATTCTTCAATTATTTAAGAAGTGGAAAAAATTATATCAATCGTTTGTTCTTTAGCTCTCTGACTACCCGGCCGACTTGTCGTGGAAGCTGAGGAGCTCCCTGGCTTCTTGGCTCCCTGGCTCCCTGGCTCCCTGGCTCCCTGGCTCCCTGGCTCCCTGGCTCCCTGGCCCTTTAGTTCCCTACCTCGCTGGCTCCCAGACTCCTTGTACTTTCAGGATTCATCGATTTCCAATCCAACGTAAATTTCTGTAACGATTTTGTCGGAATCCGTTTCCCTTAAACCGCAACAACATTCACATTTATTTGATTATTTGTTTTGCTGACCAAGTTATAAGTAATATTTTGTGGATTTTGAGAATTTTTTTGTCTATTCTTCAATTATTTAAGAAGTGGAAAAAATTATAACAATCGTTTGTTCTTTAGCTCCCTGATTCCCCGGCCGACTTGTCAAGGGAGCTAAGGAGCTCCCTGGCTTCTTGGCTCCCTGGCTCCCTGGCTCCCTGGCTCCCTGGCTTCCTGCCGCCCTGGCTCCCTGGCTCCCTGGCTCCCTGGCTCCCTGGCTCCCTGGCTCCCTGTCTCCCTGGCTCCCTGGCTCCCTGGCTCCCTGGCTCTCTGGCTCCCTGGCTCCCTGGCTCCCTGGCTCCCTGGCTCCCTGGCTCCCTGGCTCCCTGGCTCCCTGGCTCCCTGGCTCCCTGGCTCCCTGGCTCCCTGTCACACTGGCCCCTCAGTTCCCTACCTCGCTGGCTCCCAGACTCCTTGTACTTTTAAGATTTATCGATTTCCAATCCATCGTAAATTTCTGTAACGATTTTGTCGGAATCCGTTTCCCTTAAACCGCAACAACATTCACAATTATTTGATTATTTGTTTTGCAGAACAAGTTATAAGTAATATTTTGTGGATTTTGAGAATTTATTTGTCTATTCTTCAATTATTTAACAAGTGGAAAAAATTATATGAATCGTTTGTTCTTTAGCTCTCTGACTACCCGGCCGACTTGTCGTGGAAGCTAAGGAGCTCCCTGGCTTCTTGGCTCCCTGGCTCCCTGGCTCCCTGGCTCCCTGGCTCCCTGGCTCCCTGGCTCCCTGGCTCCCCGGCTCTCTGGCTCCCTGGCTCCCTGGCTCCCTGGCTCCCTGTCACACTGGCCCCTCAGTTCCCTACCTCGCTGGCTCCCAGACTCCTTGTACTTTTAAGATTTATCGATTTCCAATCCCTCATAAATTTCTGTAAAGGGTTCGTCGGAATTCCTTTCCCTTAAATCGCAACAACTTTCACATTTATTTGATTATTTGTTTTGCAGAACAAGTTATAAGTAATATTTTGTGGATTTTATGAATTTATTTGTCTATTCTTCAATTATTTAAGAAGTGGAAAAAATTATATCAATCGTTTGTTCTTTAGCTCCCTGACTCCCCGGCCGACTTGTCGTGGGAGCTGAGGAGCTCCCTGGCTCCCTGGCTCCCTGGCTCCCTGGCTCTCTGGCTCCCTGGCTCCCTGGCTCTCTGGCTCTCTGGCTCCCTGGCTCCCTGGCTCTCTGGCTCTCTGGCTCCCTGCCTCCCTGGCTCCCTGGCTCCCTGGCTCCCTGGCTCCCTGGCTCCCTGTCTCCCTGTCTCCCTGGCTCCCTGGCTCCCTGGCTCCCTGGCTCTCTGGCTCCCTGGCTCCCTGGCTCTCTGGCTCCCTGGCTCCCTGGCTCCCTGTCACACTGGCCCCTCAGTTCCCTACCTCGCTGGCTCCCAGACTCCTTGTACTTTTAAGATTTATCGATTTCCAATCCCTTATACATTTCTGTAAAGGTTTCGTCGGAATTCCTTTCACTTAAATCGCAACAACTTTCACATTTATTTGATTATTTGTTTTGCAGAACAAGTTATAAGTAATATTTTGTGGATTTTATGAATTTATTTGTCTATTCTTCAATTATTTAAGAAGTGGAAAAAATTATATCAATCGTTTGTTCTTTAGTTCCCTGAATCCCCGGCCGACTTGTCGTGGGAGCTGAGGAGCTCTCTGGCTCCCTGGCTCCCTGGCTCTCTGACTCTCTCGCTCCCTGGCTCCCTGGCTCCCTTGCTCTCTGGTTCTCTGGCTCCCTGCCTCCCTGGCTCCCTGGCTCCCTGGCTCCCTGACTCCCTGTCTCCCTGGCTCCCTGGCTCCCTGGCTCCCTGGCTCTCTGGATCCCTGGCTCCCTGGCTCCCTGGCTCCCTGGCTCCCTGTCACACTGGCCCCTCAGTTCCCTACCTCGCTGGCTCCCAGACTCCTTGTACTTTTAAGATTTACCGATTTCCAATCCATCGTAAATTTCTGTAACGGTTTTGTCGGAATCCGTTTCCCTTAAAACGCAACAACATTCACATTTATTTGATCATTTGTTTTGCTGACCAAGTTATAAGTAATATTGTGTGGATTTTGAGAATTTGTTTGTCTATTCTTCAATTATTTAAGAAGTGGAAAAAATTATATCAATCGTTTGTTCTTTAGCTCCCTGACTCCCCGGCCGAATTGTCGTGGGAGCTGAGGAGCTCCCTGGCTTCTTGGCTCCCTGGCTCTCTGGCTCCCTGGCTCCCTGACTCCCTGTCTCCCTGGCTCCCTGGCTCCCTGGCTCGCTGTCTCCCTGGCTCTCTGGCTCCCTGGCTCCCTGGCTCTCTGGCTCTCTGGCTCCCTGGCTCCCTGGCTCTCTGGCTCTCTGGCTCCCTGGCTTCCTGGCTCTCTGGCTCTCTGGCTCCCTGGCTCCCTGGCTCCCTGACTCCTTTTAAGATTTACCGATTTCCAATCCAACGTAAATTTCTGTAACGATTTTGTCGGAATCCGTTTCCCTTAAAACGCAACAACATTCACATTTATTTGATTATTTGTTTTGCTGACCAAGTTATAAGTAATATTGTGTGGATTTTGAGAATTTTTTTGTCTATTCTTCAATTATTTAAGAAGTGGAAAAAATTATATCAATCGTTTGTTCTTTAGCTCTCTGACTACCCGGCCGACTTGTCGTGGAAGCTGAGGAGCTCCCTGGCTTCTTGGCTCCCTGGCTCCCTGGCTCCCTGGCTCCCTGGCTCCCTGGCTCCCTGGCTCCCTGGCCCTTTAGTTCCCTACCTCGCTGGCTCCCAGACTCCTTGTACTTTCAGGATTCATCGATTTCCAATCCAACGTAAATTTCTGTAACGATTTTGTCGGAATCCGTTTCCCTTAAACCGCAACAACATTCACATTTATTTGATTATTTGTTTTGCTGACCAAGTTATAAGTAATATTTTGTGGATTTTGAGAATTTTTTTGTCTATTCTTCAATTATTTAAGAAGTGGAAAAAATTATAACAATCGTTTGTTCTTTAGCTCCCTGATTCCCCGGCCGACTTGTCGAGGGAGCTAAGGAGCTCCCTGGCTTCTTGGCTCCCTGGCTCCCTGGCTCCCTGGCTCCCTGGCTTCCTGCCGCCCTGGCTCCCTGGCTCCCTGGCTCCCTGGCTCCCTGGCTCCCTGACTCCCTGTCTCCCTGGCTCCCTGGCTCCCTGGCTCCCTGGCTCTCTGGCTCCCTGGCTCCCTGGCTCCCTGGCTCCCTGGCTCCCTGGCTCCCTGGCTCCCTGGCTCCCTGGCTCCCTGGCTCCCTGGCTCCCTGTCACACTGGCCCCTCAGTTCCCTACCTCGCTGGCTCCCAGACTCCTTGTACTTTTAAGATTTATCGATTTCCAATCCATCGTAAATTTCTGTAACGATTTTGTCGGAATCCGTTTCCCTTAAACCGCAACAACATTCACAATTATTTGATTATTTGTTTTGCAGAACAAGTTATAAGTAATATTTTGTGGATTTTGAGAATTTATTTGTCTATTCTTCAATTATTTAACAAGTGGAAAAAATTATATGAATCGTTTGTTCTTTAGCTCTCTGACTACCCGGCCGACTTGTCGTGGAAGCTGAGGAGCTCCCTGGCTTCTTGGCTCCCTGGCTCCCTGGCTCCCTGGCTCCCTGGCTCCCTGGCTCCCTGGCCCTTTAGTTCCCTACCTCGCTGGCTCCCAGACGCCTTGTACTTTCAGGATTCATCGATTTCCAATCCAACGTAAATTTCTGTAACGATTTTGTCGGAATCCGTTTCCCTTAAACCGCAACAACATTCACATTTATTTGATTATTTGTTTTGCTGACCAAGTTATAAGTAATATTTTGTGGATTTTGAGAATTTTTTTGTCTATTCTTCAATTATTTAAGAAGTGGAAAAAATTATAACAATCGTTTGTTCTTTAGCTCCCTGATTCCCCGGCCGACTTGTCGAGGGAGCTAAGGAGCTCCCTGGCTTCTTGGCTCCCTGGCTCCCTGGCTCCCTGGCTCCCTGGCTCTCTGGCTCCCTGGCTCCCTGGCTCCCTGGCTCTCTGGCTCCCTGGCTCCCTGGCTCCCTGGCTCCCTGGCTCCCTGTCACACTGGCCCCTCAGTTCCCTACCTCGCTGGCTCCCAGACTCCTTGTACTTTTAAGATTTATCGATTTCCAATCCCTCATAAATTTCTGTAAAGGTTTCGTCGGAATTCCTTTCCCTTAAATCGCAACAACTTTCACATTTATTTGATTATTTGTTTTGCAGAACAAGTTATAAGTAATATTTTGTGGATTTTATGAATTTATTTGTCTATTCTTCAATTATTTAAGAAGTGGAAAAAATTATATCAATCGTTTGTTCTTTAGCTCCCTGACTCCCCGGCCGACTTGTCGTGGGAGCTGAGGAGCTCCCTGGCTCCCTGGCTCCCTGGCTCCCTGGCTCTCTGGCTCCCTGGCTCCCTGGCTCTCTGGCTCTCTGGCTCCCTGGCTCCCTGGCTCTCTGGCTCTCTGGCTCCCTGCCTCCCTGGCTCCCTGGCTCCCTGGCTCCCTGGCTCCCTGGCTCCCTGTCTCCCTGACTCCCTGGCTCCCTGGCTCCCTGGCTCCCTGGCTCTCTGGTTCCCTGGCTCCCTGGCTCTCTGGCTCCCTGGCTCCCTGGCTCCCTGTCACACTGGCCCCTCAGTTCCCTACCTCGCTGGCTCCCAGACTCCTTGTACTTTTAAGATTTATCGATTTCCAATCCCTTATACATTTCTGTAAAGGTTTCGTCGGAATTCCTTTCCCTTAAATCGCAACAACTTTCACATTTATTTGATTATTTGTTTTGCAGAACAAGTTATAAGTAATATTTTGCGGATTTTATGAATTTATTTGTCTATTCTTCAATTATTTAAGAAGTGGAAAAAATTATATCAATCGTTTGTTCTTTAGTTCCCTGAATCCCCGGCCGACTTGTCGTGGGAGCTGAGGAGCGCCCTGGCTCCCTGGCTCCCTGGCTCCCTGCCTCCCTGGCTCTCTGGCTCCCTGGCTCCCTGGCTCTCTGACTCTCTCGCTCCCTGGCTCCCTGGCTCCCTTGCTCTCTGGTTCTCTGGCTCCCTGCCTCCCTGGCTCCCTGGCTCCCTGGCTCCCTGACTCCCTGTCTCCCTGGCTCCCTGGCTCCCTGGCTCCCTGGCTCTCTGGTTCCCTGGCTCCCTGGCTCCCTGGCTCCCTGGCTCCCTGTCACACTGGCCCCTCAGTTCCCTACCTCGCTGGCTCCCAGACTCCTTGTACTTTTAAGATTTACCGATTTCCAATCCATCGTAAATTTCTGTAACGGTTTTGTCGGAATCCGTTTCCCTTAAAACGCAACAACATTCACATTTATTTGATCATTTGTTTTGCTGACCAAGTTATAAGTAATATTGTGTGGATTTTGAGAATTTGTTTGTCTATTCTTCAATTATTTAAGAAGTGGAAAATATTATATCAATCGTTTGTTCTTTAGCTCCCTGACTCCCCGGCCGAATTGTCGTGGGAGCTGAGGAGCTCCCTGGCTTCTTGGCTCCCTGGCTCTCTGGCTCCCTGGCTCCCTGACTCCCTGTCTCCCTGGCTCCCTGGCTCCCTGGCTCGCTGTCTCCCTGGCTCTCTGGCTCCCTGGCTCCCTGGCTCTCTGGCTCTCTGGCTCCCTGGCTCCCTGGCTCTCTGGCTCTCTGGCTCCCTGGCTTCCTGGCTCTCTGGCTCTCTGGCTCCCTGGCTCCCTGGCTCCCTGACTCCTTTTAAGATTTACCGATTTCCAATCCAACGTAAATTTCTGTAACGATTTTGTCGGAATCCGTTTCCCTTAAAACGCAACAACATTCACATTTATTTGATTATTTGTTTTGCTGACCAAGTTATAAGTAATATTGTGTGGATTTTGAGAATTTTTTTGTCTATTCTTCAATTATTTAAGAAGTGGAAAAAATTATATCAATTGTTTGTTCTTTAGCTCCCTGACACCCCGGCCGAATTGTCGTGGGAGCTGAGGAGCTCCCTGGCTTCTTGGCTCCCTGGCTCTCTGGCTCCCTGGCTCCCTGACTCCCTGTCTCCCTGGCTCCCTGGCTCCCTGGCTCCCTGGCTCTCTGGCTCTCTGGCTCCCTGGCTCCCTGGCTCTCTGGCTCTCTGGCTCTCTGGCTCCCTGGCTCCCTGGCTCTCTGGCTCTCTGGCTCCCTGCCTCCCTGGCTCCCTGGCTCCCTGGCTCCCTGGCTCCCTGGCTCCCTGGCTCCCTGACTCCCTGTCTCCCTGGCTCCCTGGCTCCCTGGCTCCCTGGCTCTCTGGTTCCCTGGCTCCCTGGCTCTCTGGCTCCCTGGCTCCCTGACTCCCTGTCACACTGGCCCCTCAGTTCCCTACCTCGCTGGCTCCCAGACTCCTTGTACTTTTAAGATTTATCGATTTCCAATCCCTCATAAATTTCTGTAAAGGTTTCGTCGGAATTCCTTTCCCTTAAATCGCAACAACTTTCACATTTATTTGATTATTTGTTTTGCAGAACAAGTTATAAGTAATATTTTGTGGATTTTATGAATTTATTTGTCTATTCTTCAATTATTTAAGAAGTGGAAAAAATTATAAAAATCGTTTGTTCTTTAGCTCCATGATTCCCTGGCCGACTTGTCGTGGGAGCTGAGGAGCTGCCTGGCTTCTTGGCTCCCTGGCTCCCTGGCTCCCTGGCTCCCTGGATCCCTGGCTCCCTGGCTCCCTGACTCCGTGGCTCCCTGGCTCCCTAGCTCCGTGGCTGCCTGGCTCCCTGGCTCCCTGACTCCCTGTCTCCCTGGCTCCCTGGTTCCCTGGCTCCCTGGCTCCCTGGCTTCTTGGCTCCCTGGCTCCCTGGCTCCCGGTCAGACTGGCCCCTCAGCTGCCTACCTCGCTAGCTCCCAGACTCCTTGTACTTTTAAGATTTACCGATTTCCAATCCATCGTAAATTTCTGTAACGATTTTGTCGGAATCCGTTTCCCTTAAACCACAACAACATTCACAATTATTTGATTATTTGTTTTGCAGAACAAGTTATAAGTAATATTTTGTGGATTTTGAGAATTTATTTGTCTATTCTTCAATTATTTAAGAAGTGGAAAAAATTATATGAATCGTTTGTTCTTTAGCTCTCTGACTACCCGGCCGACTTGTCGTGGAAGCTGAGGAGCTCCCTGGCTTCTTGGCTCCCTGGCTCCCTGGCTCCCTGGCTCCCTGGCTCCCTGGCTCCCTACCTCGCTGGCTCCCAGACTCCTTGTACTTTCAGGATTCATCGATTTCCAATCCAACGTAAATTTCTGTAACGATTTTGTCGGAATCCGTTTCCCTTAAACCGCAACAACATTCACATTTATTTGATTATTTGTTTTGCTGACCAAGTTATAAGTAATATTTTGTGGATTTTGAGAATTTTTTTGTCTATTCTTCAATTATTTAAGAAGTGGATAAAATTAGAACAATCGTTTGTTCTTTAGCTCCCTGATTCCCCGGCCGACTTGTCGAGGGAGCTAAGGAGCTCCCTGGCTTCTTGGCTCCCTGGCTCCCTGGCTCCCTGGCTCTCTGGCTCCCTGGCTCCCTGGCTCCCTGGCTCTCTGGCTCCCTGGCTCCCTGGCTCCCTGGCTCCCTGTCACACTGGCCCCTCAGTTCCCTACCTCGCTGGCTCCCAGACTCCTTGTACTTTTAAGATTTATCGATTTCCAATCCCTCATAAATTTCTGTAAAGGTTTCGTCGGAATTCCTTTCCCTTAAATCGCAACAACTTTCACATTTATTTGATTATTTGTTTTGCAGAACAAGTTAGAAGTAATATTTTGTGGACTTTATGAATTTATTTGTCTATTCTTCAATTATTTAAGAAGTGGAAAAAATTATAACAATCGTTTGTTCTTTAGCTCCCTGATTCCCCGGCCGACTTGTCGAGGGAGCTAAGGAGCTCCCTGGCTTCTTGGCTCCCTGGCTCCCTGGCTCCCTGGCTCCCTGGCTCCCTGGCTCCCCGGCTCTCTGGCTCCCTGGCTCCCTGGCTCCCTGGCTCCCTGTCACACTGGCCCCTCAGTTCCCTACCTCGCTGGCTCCCAGACTCCTTGTACTTTTAAGATTTATCGATTTCCAATCTCTCATAAATTTCTGTAAAGGGTTCGTCGGAATTCCTTTCCCTTAAATCGCAACAACTTTCACATTTATTTGATTATTTGTTTTGCAGAACAAGTTATAAGTAATATTTTGTGGATTTTATGAATTTATTTGTCTACTCTTCAATTATTTAAGAAGTGGAAAAAATTATATCAATCGTTTGTTCTTTAGCTCCCTGACTCCCCGGCCGACTTGTCGTGGGAGCTGAGGAGCTCCCTGGCTCCCTGGCTCCCTGGCTCCCTGCCTCCCTGGCTCTCTGGCTCCCTGCCTCCCTGGCTCTCTGGCTCTCTGGCTCCCTGGCTCCCTGGCTCTCTGGCTCTCTGGCTCCCTGCCTCCCTGGCTCCCTGGCTCCCTGGCTCCCTGACTCCCTGTCTCCATGGCTCCCTGGCTCCCTGGCTCCCTGGCTCCCTGGCTCCCTGGCTCTCTGGTTCCCTGGCTCCCTGGCTCTCTGGCTCCCTGGCTCCCTGGCTCCCTGGCTCCCTACCTCGCTGGCTCCCAGACTCCTTGTACTTTCAGGATTCATCGATTTCCAATCCAACGTAAATTTCTGTAACGATTTTGTCGGAATCCGTTTCCCTTAAACCGCAACAACATTCACATTTATTTGATTATTTGTTTTGCTGACCAAGTTATAAGTAATATTTTGTGGATTTTGAGAATTTTTTTGTCTATTCTTCAATTATTTAAGAAGTGGAAAAAATTATAACAATCGTTTGTTCTTTAGCTCCCTGATTCCCCGGCCGACTTGTCGAGGGAGCTAAGGAGCTCCCTGGCTTCTTGGCTCCCTGGCTCCCTGGCTCCCTGGCTCTCTGGCTCCCTAGCTCCCTGGCTCCCTGGCTCTCTGGCTCCCTGGCTCCCTGGCTCCCTGGCTCCCTGTCACACTGGCCCCTCAGTTCCCTACCTCGCTGGCTCCCAGACTCCTTGTACTTTTAAGATTTATCGATTTCCAATCCCTCATAAATTTCTGTAAAGGTTTCGTCGGAATTCCTTTCCCTTAAATCGCAACAACTTTCACATTTATTTGATTATTTGTTTTGCAGAACAAGTTAGAAGTAATATTTTGTGGACTTTATGAATTTATTTGTCTATTCTTCAATTATTTAAGAAGTGGAAAAAATTATAACAATCGTTTGTTCTTTAGCTCCCTGATTCCCAGGCCGACTTGTCGAGGGAGCTAAGGAGCTCCCTGGCTTCTTGGCTCCCTGGCTCCCTGGCTCCCTGGCTCCCTGGCTCCCTGGCTCCCCGGCTCTCTGGCTCCCTGGCTCCCTGGCTCCCTGGCTCCCTGTCACACTGGCCCCTCAGTTCCCTACCTCGCTGGCTCCCAGACTCCTTGTACTTTTAAGATTTATCGATTTCCAATCCCTCATAAATTTCTGTAAAGGGTTCGTCGGAATTCCTTTCCCTTAAATCGCAACAACTTTCACATTTATTTGATTATTTGTTTTGCAGAACAAGTTATAAGTAATATTTTGTGGATTTTATGAATTTATTTGTCTATTCTTCAATTATTTAAGAAGTGGAAAAAATTATATCAATCGTTTGTTCTTTAGCTCCCTGACTCCCCGGCCGACTTGTCGTGGGAGCTGAGGAGCTCCCTGGCTCCCTGGCTCCCTGGCTCCCTGCCTCCCTGGCTCTCTGGCTCCCTGCCTCCCTGGCTCTCTGGCTCTCTGGCTCCCTGGCTCCCTGGCTCTCTGGCTCTCTGGCTCCCTGCCTCCCTGGCTCCCTGGCTCCCTGGCTCCCTGACTCCCTGTCTCCATGGCTCCCTCGCTACCTGGCTCCCTGGCTCCCTGGCTCCCTGGCTCTCTGGTTCCCTGGCTCCCTGGCTCTCTGGCTCCCTGGCTCCCTGGCTCCCTGGCTCCCTGGCTCCCTGGCTCCCTGGCTCCCTGGCTCCCTGGCTCCCTGACTCCCTGTCTCCCTGGCTCCCTGGCTCGCTGACTCTCTGGTTCCCTGGCTCCCTGGCTCTCTGGCTCCCGGGCTCTCTGGTTCCCTGGCTCCCTGGCTCCCAGACTCCTTGTACTTTTAAGATTTACCGATTACCAATCCATCGTAAATGTCTGTAACGATTTTGTCGGAATCCGGTTCCCTTAAAACGCAACAACATTCACATTTATTTGATTATTTGTTTTGCTGACCAAGTTATAAGTAATATTGTGTGGATTTTGAGAATTTTTTTGTCTATTCTTCAATTATTTAAGAAGTGGAAAAAATTATATCAATCGTTTGTTCTTTAGCTCCCTGACTCCCCGGCCGACTTGTCGTGGGAGCTGAGGAGCTCACTGGCTCCCTGGCTCCCTGGCTCCCTGCCTCCCTGGCTCCCTGTCTCCCTGGCTTCCTGGCTCCCTGGCTCCCTGGCTCTCTGGCTCCCTGGCTCCCTGGCTCTCTGGCTCTCTGGCTCCCTGGCTCCCTGGCTCTCTGGCTCTCTGGCTCCCTGCCTCCCTGGCTCCCTGGCTCCCTGGCTCCCTGGCTCCCTGGCTCCCTGGCTCCCTGACTCCCTGTCTCCCTGGCTCCCTGGCTCCCTGGCTCCCTGGCTCTCTGGTTCCCTGGCTCTCTGGCTCCCTGGCTCCCTGGCTCCCTGGCTCCCTGTCACACTGGCCCCTCAGTTCCCTACCTCGCTGGCTCCCAGACTCCTTGTACTTTTAAGATTTATCGATTTCCAATCCCTCATAAATTTCTGTAAAGCTTTCGTCGGAATTCCTTTCCCTTAAATCGCAACAACTTTCACATTTATTTGATTATTTGTTTTGCAGAACAAGTTATAAGTAATATTTTGTGGATTTTATGAATTTATTTGTCTATTCTTCAATTATTTAAGAAGTGGAAAAAATTATATCAATCGTTTGTTCTTTAGCTCCCTGACTCCCCGGCCGACTTGTCGTGGGAGCTGAGGAGCTCCCTGGCTCCCTGCCTCCCTGGCTCTCTGGCTCCCTGGCTCCCTGGCTCTCTGGCTCTCTGGCTCCCTGGCTCCCTGGCTCCCTGGCTCTCTGGCTCTCTGGCTCCCTGCCTCCCTGGCTCCCTGGCTCCCTGGCTCCCTGACTCCCTGTCTCCCTGGCTCCCTGGCTCCCTGGCTCCCTGGCTCTCTGGCTCCCTGGCTCCCTGGCTCCCTGGCTCCCTGGCTCCCTGTCACACTGGCCCCTCAGTTCCCTACCTCGCTGGCTCCCAGACTCCTTGTACTTTTAAGATTTACCGATTTCCAATCCATCGTAAATTTCTGTAACGATTTTGTCGGAATCCGTTTCCCTTAAACCGCAACAACATTCACATTTATTTGATTATTTGTTTTGCTGACCAAGTTATACGTAATATTTTGTGGATTTTGAGAATTTTTTTGTCTATTCTTCAATTATTTAAGAAGTGGAAAAAATTATATCAATCGTTTGTTCTTTAGCTCCCTGACTCCCCGGCCGACTTGTCGTGGGAGCTGAGGAGCTCCCTGGCTCCCTGGCTCCCTGGCTCCCTGCCTCCCTGCCTCTCTGGCTCCCTGGCTCCCTGGCTCTCTGGCTCTCTGGCTCCCTGGCTCCCTGGCTCTCTGGCTCTGTGGCTCCCTGCCTCCGTGGCTCCCTGGCTCCCTGGCTCCCTGACTCCCTGTCTGCATGGCTCCCTGGCTCCCTGGCTCCCTGGCTCCCTGGCTCTCTGGCTCCCTGTCACACTGGCCCCTCAGTTCCCTACTTCGCTGCCTCCCAGACTCCTTGTACTTTTAAGATTTACCGATTTCCAATCCATCGTAAATTTCTGTAACGATTTTGTCGGAATCCGTTTCCCTTAAAACGCAACAACATTCACATTTATTTGATCATTTGTTTTGCTGACCAAGTTATAAGTAATATTGTGTGGATTTTGAGAATTTTTTTGTCCATTCTTCAATTATTTAAAAAGTGGAAAAAATTATATCAATCGTTTGTTCTTTAGCTCTCTGGCTCCCCGGCCGACTTGTCGTGGAAGCTGAGGAGCTCCCAGGCTCCCTGGCTCCCTGGCTCCCTGCCTCCCTGGCTCTCTGGCTCCCTGGCTCCCTGGCTCTCTGGCTCTCTGGCTCCCTGGCTCCCTGGCTCTCTGGCTCTCTGGCTCCCTGCCTCCCTGGCTCCCTGGCTCTCTGGCTCCCTGGCTCCCTGGCTCTCTGGCTCCCTGCCTCCCTGGCTCCCTGGCTCTCTGGCTCCCTCGCTCCCTGGCTCCCTGGCTCCCTGGCTCCCTGGATCCCTGGCTCTCTGGCTCTCTGGCTCCCTGGCTCCCTGGCTCCCTGGCTCCCTGGCTCCCTGGCTCCCTGGCTCCCTGGCTCCCTAGCTCTCTGGCTCTCTGGCTCTCTGGCTCCCTGGCTCCCTGGCTCCCTGGCTCCCTGGCTCCCTGGCTCCCTGGCTCCCTAGCTCTCTGGCTCTCTGGCTCTCTGGCTCCCTGGCTCCCTGGCTCCCTGGCTCTCTGGCTCTCTGGCTCCCTGGCTCCCTGGCTCTCTGGCTCTCTGGCTCCCTGGCTCCCTGGCTCCCTGGCTCTCTGGCTCTCTGGCTCCCTGGCTCCCTGGCTCTCTGGCTCTCTGGCTCCCTGGCTCCCTGGCTCCCTGACTCCTTTTAAGATTTACCGATTTCCAATCCAACGTAAATTTCTGTAACGATTTTGTCGGAATCCGTTTCCCTTAAACCGCAACAACATTCACATTTATTTGATTATTTGTTTTGCTGACCAAGTTATAAGTAATATTTTGTGGATTTTGACAATTTTTTTGTCTATTCTTCAATTATTTAAGAAGTGGAAAAAATTATATCAATCGTTTGTTCTTTAGCTCCCTGACTCCCCGGCCGAATTGTCGTGGGAGCTGAGGAGCTCCCTGGCTTCTTGGCTCCCTGGCTCTCTGGCTCCCTGGCTCCCTGGCTCCCTGGCTCTCTGGCTCCCTGGCTCCCTGGCTCTCTGGCTCTCTGGCTCCCTGGCTCTCTGGCTCTCTGGCTTCCTGCCGCCCTGGCTCCCTGGCTCCCTGGCTCCCTGGCTCCCTGGCTCCCTGACTCCCTGTCTCCCTGGCTCCCTGGCTCCCTGGCTCCCTGGCTCTCTGGCTCCCTGGCTCCCTGGCTCCCTGGCTCCCTGGCTCCCTGGCTCCCTGGCTCCCTGGCTCCCTGGCTCCCTGGCTCCCTGGCTCCCTGGCTCCCTGGCTCCCTGGCTCCCTGGCTCCCTGGCTCCCTGTCACACTGGCCCCTCAGTTCCCTACCTCGCTGGCTCCCAGACTCCTTGTACTTTTAAGATTTATCGATTTCCAATCCATCGTAAATTTCTGTAACGATTTTGTCGGAATCCGTTTCCCTTAAACCGCAACAACATTCACAATTATTTGATTATTTGTTTTGCAGAACAAGTTATAAGTAATATTTTGTGGATTTTGAGAATTTATTTGTCTATTCTTCAATTATTTAAGAAGTGGAAAAAATTATATGAATCGTTTGTTCTTTAGCTCTCTGACTACCCGGCCGACTTGTCGTGGAAGCTGAGGAGCTCCCTGGCTTCTTGGCTCCCTGGCTCCCTGGCTCCCTGGCTCCCTGGCTCCCTGGCTCCCTGGCCCTTTAGTTCCCTACCTCGCTGGCTCCCAGACTCCTTGTACTTTCAGGATTCATCGATTTCCAATCCAACGTAAATTTCTGTAACGATTTTGTCGGAACCCGTTTCCCTTAAACCGCAACAACATTCACATTTATTTGATTATTTGTTTTGCTGACCAAGTTATAAGTAATATTTTGTGGATTTTGAGCATTTTTTTGTCTATTCTTCAATTATTTAAGAAGTGGAAAAAATTATAACAATCGTTTGTTCTTTAGCTCCCTGATTCCCCGGCCGACTTGTCGAGGGAGCTAAGGAGCTCCCTGGCTTCTTGGCTCCCTGGCTCCCTGGCTCCCTGGCTCCCTGGCTTCCTGCCGCCCTGGCTCCCTGGCTCCCTGGCTCCCTGGCTCCCTGGCTCCCTGACTCCCTGTCTCCCTGGCTCCCTGGCTCCCTGGCTCCCTGGCTCCCTGGCTCCCTGGCTCCCTGGCTCCCTGGCTCCCTGGCTCCCTGGCTCCCTGGCTCCCTGGCTCCCTGGCTCCCTGGCTCCCTGGCTCCCTGTCACACTGGCCCCTCAGTTCCCTACCTCGCTGGCTCCCAGACTCCTTGTACTTTTAAGATTTATCGATTTCCAATCCATCGTAAATTTCTGTAACGATTTTGTCGGAATCCGTTTCCCTTAAACCGCAACAACATTCACATTTATTTGATTATTTGTTTTGCTGACCAAGTTATAAGTAATATTTTGTGGATTTTGACAATTTTTTTGTCTATTCTTCAATTATTTAAGAAGTGGAAAAAATTATATCAATCGTTTGTTCTTTAGCTCCCTGACTCCCCGGCCGAATTGTCGTGGGAGCTGAGGAGCTCCCTGGCTTCTTGGCTCCCTGGCTCTCTGGCTCCCTGGCTCCCTGGCTCCCTGGCTCTCTGGCTCCCTGGCTCCCTGGCTCTCTGGCTCTCTGGCTCCCTGGCTCTCTGGCTCTCTGGCTTCCTGCCGCCCTGGCTCCCTGGCTCCCTGGCTCCCTGGCTCCCTGCCTCCCTGGCTCTCTGGCTCCCTGCCTCCCTGGCTCTCTGGCTCTCTGGCTCCCTGGCTCCCTGGCTCCCTGGCTCCCTGGCTCCCTGGCTCCCTGGCTCCCTGGCTCCCTGGCTCCCTGTCACACTGGCCCCTCAGTTCCCTACCTCGCTGGCTCCCAGACTCCTTGTACTTTTAAGATTTATCGATTTCCAATCCATCGTAAATTTCTGTAACGATTTTGTCGGAATCCGTTTCCCTTAAACCGCAACAACATTCACATTTATTTGATTATTTGTTTTGCTGACCAAGTTATAAGTAATATTTTGTGGATTTTGACAATTTTTTTGTCTATTCTTCAATTATTTAAGAAGTGGAAAAAATTATATCAATCGTTTGTTCTTTAGCTCCCTGACTCCCCGGCCGAATTGTCGTGGGAGCTGAGGAGCTCCCTGGCTTCTTGGCTCCCTGGCTCTCTGGCTCCCTGGCTCCCTGGCTCCCTGGCTCTCTGGCTCCCTGGCTCCCTGGCTCTCTGGCTCTCTGGCTCCCTGGCTCTCTGGCTCTCTGGCTCCCTGGCTCCCTGGCTCCCTGGCTCCCTGGCTCCCTGTCACACTGGCCCCTCAGTTCCCTACCTCGCTGGCTCCCAGACTCCTTGTACTTTTAAGATTTATCGATTTCCAATCCCTCATAAATTTCTGTAAAGGGTTCGTCGGAATTCCTTTCCCTTAAATCGCAACAACTTTCACATTTATTTGATTATTTGTTTTGCAGAACAAGTTATAAGTAATATTTTGTGGATTTTATGAATTTATTTGTCTATTCTTCAATTATTTAAGAAGTGGAAAAAATTATATCAATCGTTTGTTCTTTAGCTCCCTGGGTCCCTGGCTCCCTGGCTCCCTGGCTTCTTGGCTCCCTGGCTCCCTGGCTCCCTGGCTCCCTGGCTCCCTGGCTCCCTGACTCCCTGTCTCCCTGGCTCCCTGGCTCCCTGGCTTCCTGGCTCTCTGGCTCCCTGGCTCCCTGGCTCCCTGGCTCCCTGGCTCCCTGGCTCCCTGGCTCCCTGGCTCCCTGGCTCCCTGGCTCCCTGGCTCCCTGTCACACTGGCCCCTCAGTTCCCTACCTCGCTGGCTCCCAGACTCCTTGTACTTTTAAGATTTATCGATTTCCAATCCCTCATAAATTTCTGTAAAGCTTTCGTCGGAATTCCTTTCCCTTAAATCGCAACAACTTTCACATTTATTTGATTATTTGTTTTGCAGAACAAGTTATAAGTAATATTTTGTGGATTTTATGAATTTATTTGTCTATTCTTCAATTATTTAAGAAGTGGAAAAAATTATATCAATCGTTTGTTCTTTAGCTCCCTGACTCCCCGGCCGACTTGTCGTGGGAGCTGAGGAGCTCCCTGGCTCCCTGCCTCCCTGGCTCTCTGGCTCCCTGGCTCCCTGGCTCTCTGGCTCTCTGGCTCCCTGGCTCCCTGGCTCCCTGGCTCTCTGGCTCTCTGGCTCCCTGCCTCCCTGGCTCCCTGGCTCCCTGGCTCCCTGACTCCCTGTCTCCCTGGCTCCCTGGCTCCCTGGCTCCCTGGCTCTCTGGTTCCCTGGCTCCCTGGCTCCCTGGCTCCCTGGCTCCCTGTCACACTGGCCCCTCAGTTCCCTACCTCGCTGGCTCCCAGACTCCTTGTACTTTTAAGATTTACCGATTTCCAATCCATCGTAAATTTCTGTAACGATTTTGTCGGAATCCGTTTCCCTTAAACCGCAACAACATTCACATTTATTTGATTATTTGTTTTGCTGACCAAGTTATACGTAATATTTTGTGGATTTTGAGAATTTTTTTGTCTATTCTTCAATTATTTAAGAAGTGGAAAAAATTATATCAATCGTTTGTTCTTTAGCTCCCTGACTCCCCGGCCGACTTGTCGTGGGAGCTGAGGAGCTCCCTGGCTCCCTGGCTCCCTGGCTCCCTGCCTCCCTGCCTCTCTGGCTCCCTGGCTCCCTGGCTCTCTGGCTCTCTGGCTCCCTGGCTCCCTGGCTCTCTGGCTCTGTGGCTCCCTGCCTCCGTGGCTCCATGGCTCCCTGGCTCCCTGACTCCCTGTCTGCATGGCTCCCTGGCTCCCTGGCTCCCTGGCTCTCTGGCTCCCTGGCTCCCTGGCTCTCTGGCTCTCTGGCTCCCTGGCTCTCTGGCTCTCTGGCTCCCTGGCTCCCTGGCTCCCTGGCTCCCTGGCTCCCTGTCACACTGGCCCCTCAGTTCCCTACCTCGCTGGCTCCCAGACTCCTTGTACTTTTAAGATTTATCGATTTCCAATCCCTCATAAATTTCTGTAAAGGGTTCGTCGGAATTCCTTTCCCTTAAATCGCAACAACTTTCACATTTATTTGATTATTTGTTTTGCAGAACAAGTTATAAGTAATATTTTGTGGATTTTATGAATTTATTTGTCTATTCTTCAATTATTTAAGAAGTGGAAAAAATTATATCAATCGTTTGTTCTTTAGCTCCCTGGGTCCCTGGCTCCCTGGCTCCCTGGCTCCCTGGCTCCCTGGCTCCCTGGCTCCCTGGCTCCCTGGCTCCCTGACTCCCTGTCTCCCTGGCTCCCTGGCTCCCTGGCTTCCTGGCTCTCTGGCTCCCTGGCTCCCTGGCTCCCTGGCTCCCTGGCTCCCTGGCTCCCTGGCTCCCTGGCTCCCTGGCTCCCTGGCTCCCTGGCTCCCTGTCACACTGGCCCCTCAGTTCCCTACCTCGCTGGCTCCCAGACTCCTTGTACTTTTAAGATTTATCGATTTCCAATCCCTCATAAATTTCTGTAAAGCTTTCGTCGGAATTCCTTTCCCTTAAATCGCAACAACTTTCACATTTATTTGATTATTTGTTTTGCAGAACAAGTTATAAGTAATATTTTGTGGATTTTATGAATTTATTTGTCTATTCTTCAATTATTTAAGAAGTGGAAAAAATTATATCAATCGTTTGTTCTTTAGCTCCCTGACTCCCCGGCCGACTTGTCGTGGGAGCTGAGGAGCTCCCTGGCTCCCTGCCTCCCTGGCTCTCTGGCTCCCTGGCTCCCTGGCTCTCTGGCTCTCTGGCTCCCTGGCTCCCTGGCTCCCTGGCTCTCTGGCTCTCTGGCTCCCTGCCTCCCTGGCTCCCTGGCTCCCTGGCTCCCTGACTCCCTGTCTCCCTGGCTCCCTGGCTCCCTGGCTCCCTGGCTCTCTGGTTCCCTGGCTCCCTGGCTCCCTGGCTCCCTGGCTCCCTGTCACACTGGCCCCTCAGTTCCCTACCTCGCTGGCTCCCAGACTCCTTGTACTTTTAAGATTTACCGATTTCCAATCCATCGTAAATTTCTGTAACGATTTTGTCGGAATCCGTTTCCCTTAAACCGCAACAACATTCACATTTATTTGATTATTTGTTTTGCTGACCAAGTTATACGTAATATTTTGTGGATTTTGAGAATTTTTTTGTCTATTCTTCAATTATTTAAGAAGTGGAAAAAATTATATCAATCGTTTGTTCTTTAGCTCCCTGACTCCCCGGCCGACTTGTCGTGGGAGCTGAGGAGCTCCCTGGCTCCCTGGCTCCCTGGCTCCCTGCCTCCCTGCCTCTCTGGCTCCCTGGCTCCCTGGCTCTCTGGCTCTCTGGCTCCCTGGCTCCCTGGCTCTCTGGCTCTGTGGCTCCCTGCCTCCGTGGCTCCCTTGCTCCCTGGCTCCCTGACTCCCTGTCTGCATGGCTCCCTGGCTCCCTGGCTCCCTGGCTCCCTGGCTCTCTGGCTCCCTGTCACACTGGCCCCTCAGTTCCCTACTTCGCTGCCTCCCAGACTCCTTGTACTTTTAAGATTTACCGATTTCCAATCCATCGTAAATTTCTGTAACGATTTTGTCGGAATCCGTTTCCCTTAAAACGCAACAACATTCACATTTATTTGATCATTTGTTTTGCTGACCAAGTTATAAGTAATATTGTGTGGATTTTGAGAATTTTTTTGTCCATTCTTCAATTATTTAAAAAGTGGAAAAAATTATATCAATCGTTTGTTCTTTAGCTCTCTGGCTCCCCGGCCGACTTGTCGTGGAAGCTGAGGAGCTCCCTGGCTCCCTGGCTCCCTGGCTCCCTGCCTCCCTGGCTCTCTGGCTCCCTGGCTCCCTGGCTCTCTGGCTCTCTGGCTCCCTGGCTCCCTGGCTCTCTGGCTCTCTGGCTCCCTGCCTCCCTGGCTCCCTGGCTCTCTGGCTCCCTGGCTCCCTGGCTCTCTGGCTCCCTGCCTCCCTGGCTCCCTGGCTCTCTGGCTCCCTGGCTCCCTGGCTCCCTGGCTCCCTGGCTCCCTGGATCCCTGGCTCTCTGGCTCTCTGGCTCCCTGGCTCCCTGGCTCCCTGGCTCCCTGGCTCCCTGGCTCCCTAGCTCTCTGGCTCTCTGGCTCTCTGGCTCCCTGGCTCCCTGGCTCGCTGGCTCCCTGGCTCCCTGGCTCCCTGGCTCCCTAGCTCTCTGGCTCTCTGGCTCTCTGGCTCCCTGGCTCCCTGGCTCCCTGGCTCTCTGGCTCTCTGGCTCCCTGGCTCCCTGGCTCTCTGGCTCTCTGGCTCCCTGGCTCCCTGGCTCCCTGACTCCTTTTAAGATTTACCGATTTCCAATCCAACGTAAATTTCTGTAACGATTTTGTCGGAATCCGTTTCCCTTAAACCGCAACAACATTCACATTTATTTGATTATTTGTTTTGCTGACCAAGTTATAAGTAATATTTTGTGGATTTTGACAATTTTTTTGTCTATTCTTCAATTATTTAAGAAGTGGAAAAAATTATATCAATCGTTTGTTCTTTAGCTCCCTGACTCCCCGGCCGAATTGTCGTGGGAGCTGAGGAGCTCCCTGGCTTCTTGGCTCCCTGGCTCTCTGGCTCCCTGGCTCCCTGGCTCCCTGGCTCTCTGGCTCCCTGGCTCCCTGGCTCTCTGGCTCTCTGGCTCCCTGGCTCCCTGGCTCTCTGGCTCTCTGGCTTCCTGCCGCCCTGGCTCCCTGGCTCCCTGGCTCCCTGGCTCCCTGGCTCCCTGACTCCCTGTCTCCCTGGCTCCCTGGCTCCCTGGCTCCCTGGCTCTCTGGCTCCCTGGCTCCCTGGCTCCCTGGCTCCCTGGCTCCCTGGCTCCCTGGCTCCCTGGCTCCCTGGCTCCCTGGCTCCCTGGCTCCCTGGCTCCCTGGCTCCCTGTCACACTGGCCCCTCAGTTCCCTACCTCGCTGGCTCCCAGACTCCTTGTACTTTTAAGATTTATCGATTTCCAATCCATCGTAAATTTCTGTAACGATTTTGTCGGAATCCGTTTCCCTTAAACCGCAACAACATTCACAATTATTTGATTATTTGTTTTGCAGAACAAGTTATAAGTAATATTTTGTGGATTTTGAGAATTTATTTGTCTATTCTTCAATTATTTAAGAAGTGGAAAAAATTATATGAATCGTTTGTTCTTTAGCTCTCTGACTACCCGGCCGACTTGTCGTGGAAGCTGAGGAGCTCCCTGGCTTCTTGGCTCCCTGGCTCCCTGGCTCCCTGGCTCCCTGGCTCCCTGGCTCCCTGGCCCTTTAGTTCCCTACCTCGCTGGCTCCCAGACTCCTTGTACTTTCAGGATTCATCGATTTCCAATCCATCGTAAATTTCTGTAACGATTTTGTCGGAATCCGTTTCCCTTAAACCGCAACAACATTCACATTTATTTGATTATTTGTTTTGCTGACCAAGTTATAAGTAATATTTTGTGGATTTTGAGAATTTTTTTGTCTATTCTTCAATTATTTAAGAAGTGGAAAAAATTATAACAATCGTTTGTTCTTTAGCTCCCTGATTCCCCGGCCGACTTGTCGAGGGAGCTTAGGAGCTCCCTGGCTTCTTGGCTCCCTGGCTCCCTGGCTCCCTGGCTCCCTGGCTTCCTGCCGCCCTGGCTCCCTGGCTCCCTGGCTCCCTGGCTCCCTGGCTCCCTGACTCCCTGTCTCCCTGGCTCCCTGGCTCCCTGGCTCCCTGGCTCTCTGGCTCCCTGGCTCCCTGGCTCCCTGGCTCCCTGGCTCCCTGGCTCCCTGGCTCCCTGGCTCCCTGGCTCCCTGGCTCCCTGGCTCCCTGTCACACTGGCCCCTCAGTTCCCTACCTCGCTGGCTCCCAGACTCCTTGTACTTTTAAGATTTATCGATTTCCAATCCATCGTAAATTTCTGTAACGATTTTGTCGGAATCCGTTTCCCTTAAACCGCAACAACATTCACAATTATTTGATTATTTGTTTTGCAGAACAAGTTATAAGTAATATTTTGTGGATTTTGAGAATTTTTTTGTCTATTCTTCAATTATTTAAGAAGTGGAAAAAATTATATGAATCGTTTGTTCTTTAGCTCTCTGACTACCCGGCCGACTTGTCGTGGAAGCTGAGGAGCTCCCTGGCTTCTTGGCTCCCTGGCTCCCTGGCTCCCTGGCTCCCTGGCTCCCTGGCTCCCTGGCCCTTTAGTTCCCTACCTCGCTGGCTCCCAGACTCCTTGTACTTTCAGGATTCATCGATTTCCAATCCAACGTAAATTTCTGTAACGATTTTGTCGGAATCCGTTTCCCTTAAACCGCAACAACATTCACATTTATTTGATTATTTGTTTTGCTGACCAAGTTATAAGTAATATTTTGTGGATTTTGAGAATTTTTTTGTCTATTCTTCAATTATTTAAGAAGTGGAAAAAATTATAACAATCGTTTGTTCTTTAGCTCCCTGATTCCCCGGCCGACTTGTCGAGGGAGCTAAGGAGCTCCCTGGCTTCTTGGCTCCCTGGCTCCCTGGCTCCCTGGCTCCCTGGCTCTCTGGCTCCCTGGCTCCCTGGCTCCCTGGCTCTCTGGCTCCCTGGCTCCCTGGCTCCCTGGCTCCCTGTCACACTGGCCCCTCAGTTCCCTACCTCGCTGGCTCCCAGACTCCTTGTACTTTTAAGATTTATCGATTTCCAATCCCTCATAAATTTCTGTAAAGGTTTCGTCGGAATTCCTTTCCCTTAAATCGCAACAACTTTCACATTTATTTGATTATTTGTTTTGCAGAACAAGTTAGAAGTAATATTTTGTGGACTTTATGAATTTATTTGTCTATTCTTCAATTATTTAAGAAGTGGAAAAAATTATAACAATCGTTTGTTCTTTAGCTCCCTGATTCCCCGGCCGACTTGTCGAGGGAGCTAAGGAGCTCCCTGGCTTCTTGGCTCCCTGGCTCCCTGGCTCCCTGGCTCCCTGGCTCTCTGGCTCCCTGGCTCCCTGGCTCCCCGGCTCTCTGGCTCCCTGGCTCCCTGGCTCCCTGGCTCCCTGGCTCCCTGTCACACTGGCCCCTCAGTTCCCTACCTCGCTGGCTCCCAGACTCCTTGTACTTTTAAGATTTATCGATTTCCAATCCCTCATAAATTTCTGTAAAGGTTTCGTCGGAATTCCTTTCCCTTAAATCGCAACAACTTTCACATTTATTTGATTATTTGTTTTGCAGAACAAGTTATAAGTAATATTTTGTGGATTTTATGAATTTATTTGTCTATTCTTCAATTATTTAAGAAGTGGAAAAAATTATATCAATCGTTTGTTCTTTAGCTCCCTGGCTCCCTGGCTCCCTGGCTCCCTGGCTCCCTGGCTCCCTGGCTCCCTGGCTCCCTGGCTCCCTGGCTCCCTGACTCCCTGTCTCCCTGGCTCCCTGGCTCCCTGGCTCCCTGGCTCTCTGGCTCCCTGGCTCCCTGGCTCCCTGGCTCCCTGGCTCCCTGGCTCCCTGGCTCCCTGGCTCCCTGGCTCCCTGGCTCCCTGGCTCCCTGTCACACTGGCCCCTCAGTTCCCTACCTCGCTGGCTCCCAGACTCCTTGTACTTTTAAGATTTATCGATTTCCAATCCATCGTAAATTTCTGTAACGATTTTGTCGGAATCCGTTTCCCTTAAACCGCAACAACATTCACAATTATTTGATTATTTGTTTTGCAGAACAAGTTATAAGTAATATTTTGTGGATTTTGAGAATTTATTTTTCTATTCTTCAATTATTTAAGAAGTGGAAAAAATTATATGAATCGTTTGTTCTTTAGCTCTCTGACTACCCGGCCGACTTGTCGTGGAAGCTGAGGAGCTCCCTGGCTTCTTGGCTCCCTGGCTCCCTGGCTCCCTGGCTCCCTGGCTCCCTGGCTCCCTGGCCCTTTAGTTCCCTACCTCGCTGGCTCCCAGACTCCTTGTACTTTCAGGATTCATCGATTTCCAATCCAACGTAAATTTCTGTAACGATTTTGTCGGAATCCGTTTCCCTTAAACCGCAACAACATTCACATTTATTTGATTATTTGTTTTGCTGACCAAGTTATAAGTAATATTTTGTGGATTTTGAGAATTTTTTTGTCTATTCTTCAATTATTTAAGAAGTGGAAAAAATTATAACAATCGTTTGTTCTTTAGCTCCCTGATTCCCCGGCCGACTTGTCGAGGGAGCTAAGGAGCTCCCTGGCTTCTTGGCTCCCTGGCTCCCTGGCTCCCTGGCTCCCTGGCTTCCTGCCGCCCTGGCTCCCTGGCTCCCTGGCTCCCTGGCTCCCTGGCTCCCTGACTCCCTGTCTCCCTGGCTCCCTGGCTCCCTGGCTCCCTGGCTCTCTGGCTCCCTGGCTCCCTGGCTCCCTGGCTCCCTGGCTCCCTGGCTCCCTGGCTCCCTGGCTCCCTGGCTCCCTGGCTCCCTGGCTCCCTGTCACACTGGCCCCTCAGTTCCCTACCTCGCTGGCTCCCAGACTCCTTGTACTTTTAAGATTTATCGATTTCCAATCCATCGTAAATTTCTGTAACGATTTTGTCGGAATCCGTTTCCCTTAAACCGCAACAACATTCACAATTATTTGATTATTTGTTTTGCAGAACAAGTTATAAGTAATATTTTGTGGATTTTGAGAATTTATTTGTCTATTCTTCAATTATTTAAGAAGTGGAAAAAATTATATGAATCGTTTGTTCTTTAGCTCTCTGACTACCCGGCCGACTTGTCGTGGAAGCTGAGGAGCTCCCTGGCTTCTTGGCTCCCTGGCTCCCTGGCTCCCTGGCTCCCTGGCTCCCTGGCTCCCTGGCCCTTTAGTTCCCTACCTCGCTGGCTCCCAGACTCCTTGTACTTTCAGGATTCATCGATTTCCAATCCAACGTAAATTTCTGTAACGATTTTGTCGGAATCCGTTTCCCTTAAACCGCAACAACATTCACATTTATTTGATTATTTGTTTTGCTGACCAAGTTATAAGTAATATTTTGTGGATTTTGAGAATTTTTTTGTCTATTCTTCAATTATTTAAGAAGTGGAAAAAATTATAACAATCGTTTGTTCTTTAGCTCCCTGATTCCCCGGCCGACTTGTCGAGGGAGCTAAGGAGCTCCCTGGCTTCTTGGCTCCCTGGCTCCCTGGCTCCCTGGCTCCCTGGCTCTCTGGCTCCCTGGCTCCCTGGCTCCCTGGCTCTCTGGCTCCCTGGCTCCCTGGCTCCCTGGCTCCCTGTCACACTGGCCCCTCAGTTCCCTACCTCGCTGGCTCCCAGACTCCTTGTACTTTTAAGATTTATCGATTTCCAATCCCTCATAAATTTCTGTAAAGGTTTCGTCGGAATTCCTTTCCCTTAAATCGCAACAACTTTCACATTTATTTGATTATTTGTTTTGCAGAACAAGTTAGAAGTAATATTTTGTGGACTTTATGAATTTATTTGTCTATTCTTCAATTATTTAAGAAGTGGAAAAAATTATAACAATCGTTTGTTCTTTAGCTCCCTGATTCCCCGGCCGACTTGTCGAGGGAGCTAAGGAGCTCCCTGGCTTCTTGGCTCCCTGGCTCCCTGGCTCCCTGGCTCCCTGGCTCCCTGGCTCTCTGGCTCCCTGGCTCCCTGGCTCCCCGGCTCTCTGGCTCCCTGGCTCCCTGGCTCCCTGGCTCCCTGGCTCCCTGTCACACTGGCCCCTCAGTTCCCTACCTCGCTGGCTCCCAGACTCCTTGTACTTTTAAGATTTATCGATTTCCAATCCCTCATAAATTTCTGTAAAGGTTTCGTCGGAATTCCTTTCCCTTAAATCGCAACAACTTTCACATTTATTTGATTATTTGTTTTGCAGAACAAGTTATAAGTAATATTTTGTGGATTTTATGAATTTATTTGTCTATTCTTCAATTATTTAAGAAGTGGAAAAAATTATATCAATCGTTTGTTCTTTAGCTCCCTGGCTCCCTGGCTCCCTGGCTCCCTGGCTCCCTGCCTCCCTGGCTCCCTGGCTCCCTGGCTCCCTGGCTCCCTGGCTCCCTGACTCCCTGTCTCCCTGGCTCCCTGGCTCCCTGGCTCCCTGGCTCTCTGGCTCCCTGGCTCCCTGGCTCCCTGGCTCCCTGGCTCCCTGGCTCCCTGGCTCCCTGGCTCCCTGGCTCCCTGGCTCCCTGGCTCCCTGTCACACTGGCCCCTCAGTTCCCTACCTCGCTGGCTCCCAGACTCCTTGTACTTTTAAGATTTATCGATTTCCAATCCATCGTAAATTTCTGTAACGATTTTGTCGGAATCCGTTTCCCTTAAACCGCAACAACATTCACAATTATTTGATTATTTGTTTTGCAGAACAAGTTATAAGTAATATTTTGTGGATTTTGAGAATTTATTTGTCTATTCTTCAATTATTTAAGAAGTGGAAAAAATTATATGAATCGTTTGTTCTTTAGCTCTCTGACTACCCGGCCGACTTGTCGTGGAAGCTGAGGAGCTCCCTGGCTTCTTGGCTCCCTGGCTCCCTGGCTCCCTGGCTCCCTGGCTCCCTGGCTCCCTGGCCCTTTAGTTCCCTACCTCGCTGGCTCCCAGACTCCTTGTACTTTCAGGATTCATCGATTTCCAATCCAACGTAAATTTCTGTAACGATTTTGTCGGAATCCGTTTCCCTTAAACCGCAACAACATTCACATTTATTTGATTATTTGTTTTGCTGACCAAGTTATAAGTAATATTTTGTGGATTTTGAGAATTTTTTTGTCTATTCTTCAATTATTTAAGAAGTGGAAAAAATTATAACAATCGTTTGTTCTTTAGCTCCCTGATTCCCCGGCCGACTTGTCGAGGGAGCTAAGGAGCTCCCTGGCTTCTTGGCTCCCTGGCTCCCTGGCTCCCTGGCTCCCTGGCTCTCTGGCTCCCTGGCTCCCTGGCTCCCTGGCTCTCTGGCTCCCTGGCTCCCTGGCTCCCTGGCTCCCTGTCACACTGGCCCCTCAGTTCCCTACCTCGCTGGCTCCCAGACTCCTTGTACTTTTAAGATTTATCGATTTCCAATCCCTCATAAATTTCTGTAAAGGTTTCGTCGGAATTCCTTTCCCTTAAATCGCAACAACTTTCACATTTATTTGATTATTTGTTTTGCAGAACAAGTTAGAAGTAATATTTTGTGGACTTTATGAATTTATTTGTCTATTCTTCAATTATTTAAGAAGTGGAAAAAATTATAACAATCGTTTGTTCTTTAGCTCCCTGATTCCCCGGCCGACTTGTCGAGGGAGCTAAGGAGCTCCCTGGCTTCTTGGCTCCCTGGCTCCCTGGCTCCCTGGCTCCCTGGCTCCCTGGCTCCCTGGCTCTCTGGCTCCCTGGCTCCCTGGCTCCCCGGCTCTCTGGCTCCCTGGCTCCCTGGCTCCCTGGCTCCCTGGCTCCCTGTCACACTGGCCCCTCAGTTCCCTACCTCGCTGGCTCCCAGACTCCTTGTACTTTTAAGATTTATCGATTTCCAATCCCTCATAAATTTCTGTAAAGGGTTCGTCGGAATTCCTTTCCCTTAAATCGCAACAACTTTCACATTTATTTGATTATTTGTTTTGCAGAACAAGTTATAAGTAATATTTTGTGGATTTTATGAATTTATTTGTCTATTCTTCAATTATTTAAGAAGTGGAAAAAATTATATCAATCGTTTGTTCTTTAGCTCCCTGGCTCCCTGGCTCCCTGGCTCCCTGGCTCCCTGGCTCCCTGGCTCCCTGGCTCCCTGGCTCCCTGGCTCCCTGACTCCCTGTCTCCCTGGCTCCCTGGCTCCCTGGCTCCCTGGCTCTCTGGCTCCCTGGCTCCCTGGCTCCCTGGCTCCCTGGCTCCCTGGCTCCCTGGCTCCCTGGCTCCCTGGCTCCCTGGCTCCCTGGCTCCCTGTCACACTGGCCCCTCAGTTCCCTACCTCGCTGGCTCCCAGACTCCTTGTACTTTTAAGATTTACCGATTTCCAATCCATCGTAAATTTCTGTAACGATTTTGTCGGAATCCGTTTCCCTTAAACCGCAACAACATTCACAATTATTTGATTATTTGTTTTGCAGAACAAGTTATAAGTAATATTTTGTGGATTTTGAGAATTTATTTGTCTATTCTTCAATTATTTAAGAAGTGGAAAAAATTATATGAATCGTTTGTTCTTTAGCTCTCTGACTACCCGGCCGACTTGTCGTGGAAGCTGAGGAGCTCCCTGGCTTCTTGGCTCCCTGGCTCCCTGGCTCCCTGGCTCCCTGGCTCCCTGGCTCCCTGGCCCTTTAGTTCCCTACCTCGCTGGCTCCCTGACTCCTTGTACTTTCAGGATTCATCGATTTCCAATCCAACGTAAATTTCTGTAACGATTTTGTCGGAATCCGTTTCCCTTAAACCGCAACAACATTCACATTTATTTGATTATTTGTTTTGCTGACCAAGTTATAAGTAATATTTTGTGGATTTTGAGAATTTTTTTGTCTATTCTTCAATTATTTAAGAAGTGGAAAAAATTATAACAATCGTTTGTTCTTTAGCTCCCTGATTCCCCGGCCGACTTGTCGAGGGAGCTAAGGAGCTCCCTGGCTTCTTGGCTCCCTGGCTCCCTGGCTCCCTGGCTCCCTGGCTCTCTGGCTCCCTGGCTCCCTGGCTCCCTGGCTCTCTGGCTCCCTGGCTCCCTGGCTCCCTGGCTCCCTGTCACACTGGCCCCTCAGTTCCCTACCTCGCTGGCTCCCAGACTCCTTGTACTTTTAAGATTTATCGATTTCCAATCCCTCATAAATTTCTGTAAAGGTTTCGTCGGAATTCCTTTCCCTTAAATCGCAACAACTTTCACATTTATTTGATTATTTGTTTTGCAGAACAAGTTAGAAGTAATATTTTGTGGACTTTATGAATTTATTTGTCTATTCTTCAATTATTTAAGAAGTGGAAAAAATTATAACAATCGTTTGTTCTTTAGCTCCCTGATTCCCCGGCCGACTTGTCGAGGGAGCTAAGGAGCTCCCTGGCTTCTTGGCTCCCTGGCTCCCTGGCTCCCTGGCTCCCTGGCTCCCTGGCTCTCTGGCTCCCTGGCTCCCTGGCTCCCTGGCTCTCTGGCTCCCTGGCTCCCTGGCTCCCTGGCTCCCTGGCTCCCTGTCACACTGGCCCCTCAGTTCCCTACCTCGCTGGCTCCCAGACTCCTTGTACTTTTAAGATTTATCGATTTCCAATCCCTCATAAATTTCTGTAAAGGGTTCGTCGGAATTCCTTTCCCTTAAATCGCAACAACTTTCACATTTATTTGATTATTTGTTTTGCAGAACAAGTTATAAGTAATATTTTGTGGATTTTATGAATTTATTTGTCTATTCTTCAATTATTTAAGAAGTGGAAAAAATTATATCAATCGTTTGTTCTTTAGCTCCCTGACTCCCCGGCCGACTTGTCGTGGGAGCTGAGGAGCTCCCTGGCTCCCTGGCTCCCTGGCTCCCTGCCTCCCTGGCTCTCTGGCTCCCTGGCTCCCTGGCTCTCTGGCTCTCTGGCTCCCTGGCTCCCTGGCTCTCTGGCTCTCTGGCTCCCTGCCTCCCTGGCTCCCTGGCTCCCTGACTCCCTGTCTCCATGGCTCCCTGGCTCCCTGGCTCCCTGGCTCCCTGGCTCCCTGGCTCTCTGGTTCCCTGGCTCCCTGGCTCTCTGGCTCTCTGGTTCCCTGGCTCCCTGGCTATCTGGCTCCCGGGCTCTCTGGTTCCCTGGCTCCCTGGCTCCCAGACTCCTTGTACTTTTAAGATTTACCGATTACCAATCCATCGTAAATGTCTGTAACGATTTTGTCGGAATCCGGTTCCCTTAAAACGCAACAACATTCACATTTATTTGATTATTTGTTTTGCTGACCAAGTTATAAGTAATATTGTGTGGATTTTGAGAATTTTTTTGTCTATTCTTCAATTATTTAAGAAGTGGAAAAAATTATATCAATCGTTTGTTCTTTAGCTCCCTGACTCCCCGGCCGACTTGTCGTGGGAGCTGAGGAGCTCCCTGGCTCCCTGGCTCCCTGGCTCTCTGGCTCCCTGGCTCCCTGGCTCTCTGGCTCCCTGGCTCTCTGGCTCCCTGGCTCCCTGGCTCTTTGGCTCTCTGGCTCCCTGGCTCCCTGGCTCCCTGGCTCCCTGACTCCCTGTCTCCCTGGCTCCCTGGCTCCCTGGCTCCCTGGCTCTCTGGCTCCCTGGCTCCCTGGCTCCCTGGCTCCCTGTCACACTGGCCCCTCAGTTCCCTTCCTCGCTGGCTCCCAGACTCCTTGTACTTTTAAGATTTATCGATTTCCAATCCCTCATAAATTTCTGTAAAGGTTTCGTCGGAATTCCTTTCCCTTAAATCGCAACAACTTTCACATTTATTTGATTATTTGTTTTGCAGAACAAGTTAGAAGTAATATTTTGTGGACTTTATGAATTTATTTGTCTATTCTTCAATTATTTAAGAAGTGGAAAAAATTATAACAATCGTTTGTTCTTTAGCTCCCTGATTCCCCGGCCGACTTGTCGAGGGAGCTAAGGAGCTCCCTGGCTTCTTGGCTCCCTGGCTCCCTGGCTCCCTGGCTCCCTGGCTCCCTGGCTCCCTGGCTCCCTGGCTCTCTGGCTCCCTGGCTCCCTGGCTCCCAGACTCCTTGTACTTTTAAGATTTACCGATTACCAATCCATCGTAAATGTCTGTAACGATTTTGTCGGAATCCGGTTCCCTTAAAACGCAACAACATTCACATTTATTTGATTATTTGTTTTGCTGACCAAGTTATAAGTAATATTGTGTGGATTTTGAGAATTTTTTTGTCTATTCTTCAATTATTTAAGAAGTGGAAAAAATTATATCAATCGTTTGTTCTTTAGCTCCCTGACACCCCGGCCGAATTGTCGTGGGAGCTGAGGAGCTCCCTGGCTTCTTGGCTCCCTGGCTCTCTGGCTCCCTGGCTCCCTGACTCCCTGTCTCCCTGGCTCCCTGGCTCCCTGGCTCCCTGGCTCTCTGGCTCCCTGGCTCCCTGGCTCTCTGGCTCTCTGGCTCCCTGGCTCCCTGGCTCTCTGGCTCTCTGGCTCCCTGCCTCCCTGGCTCCCTGGCTCCCTGGCTCCCTGGCTCCCTGGCTCCCTGGCTCCCTGACTCCCTGTCTCCCTGGCTCCCTGGCTCCCTGGCTCCCTGGCTCCCTGTCACACTGGCCCCTCAGTTCCCTACCTCGCTGGCTCCCAGACTCCTTGTACTTTTAAGATTTATCGATTTCCAATCCCTTATACATTTCTGTAAAGGTTTCGTCGGAATTCCTTTCCCTTAAATCGCAACAACTTTCACATTTATTTGATTATTTGTTTTGCAGAACAAGTTATAAGTAATATTTTGTGGATTTTATGAATTTATTTGTCTATTCTTCAATTATTTAAGAAGTGGAAAAAATTATATCAATCGTTTGTTCTTTAGCTCCCTGACTCCCCGGCCGACTTGTCGTGGGAGCTGAGGAGCTCCTTGGCTCCCTGGCTCCCTGGCTCCCTGGCTCTCTGGCTCCCTGGCTCCCTGGCTCTCTGGCTCTCTGGCTCCCTGGCTCCCTGGCTCTCTGGCTCTCTGGCTCCCTGCCTCCCTGGCTCCCTGGCTCCCTGGCTCCCTGGCTCCCTGGCTCCCTGTCTCCCTGACTCCCTGGCTCCCTGGCTCCCTGGCTCCCTGGCTCTCTGGTTCCCTGGCTCCCTGGCTCTCTGGCTCCCTGGCTCCCTGGCTCCCTGTCACACTGGCCCCTCAGTTCCCTACCTCGCTGGCTCCCAGACTCCTTGTACTTTTAAGATTAATCGATTTCCAATCCCTTATACATTTCTGTAAAGGTTTCGTCGGAATTCCTTTCCCTTAAATCGCAACAACTTTCACATTTATTTGATTATTTGTTTTGCAGAACAAGTTATAAGTAATATTTTGCGGATTTTATGAATTTATTTGTCTATTCTTCAATTATTTAAGAAGTGGAAAAAATTATATCAATCGTTTGTTCTTTAGTTCCCTGAATCCCCGGCCGACTTGTCGTGGGAGCTGAGGAGCTCCCTGGCTCCCTGGCTCCCTGGCTCCCTGCCTCCCTGGCTCTCTGGCTCCCTGGCTCCCTGGCTCTCTGACTCTCTCGCTCCCTGGCTCCCTGGCTCCCTTGCTCTCTGGTTCTCTGGCTCCCTGCCTCCCTGGCTCCCTGGCTCCCTGGCTCCCTGACTCCCTGTCTCCCTGGCTCCCTGGCTCCCTGGCTCCCTGGCTCTCTGGTTCCCTGGCTCCCTGGCTCCCTGGCTCCCTGGCTCCCTGTCACACTGGCCCCTCAGTTCCCTACCTCGCTGGCTCCCAGACTCCTTGTACTTTTAAGATTTACCGATTTCCAATCCATCGTAAATTTCTGTAACGGTTTTGTCGGAATCCGTTTCCCTTAAAACGCAACAACATTCACATTTATTTGATCATTTGTTTTGCTGACCAAGTTATAAGTAATATTGTGTGGATTTTGAGAATTTGTTTGTCTATTCTTCAATTATTTAAGAAGTGGAAAAAATTATATCAATCGTTTGTTCTTTAGCTCCCTGACTCCCCGGCCGAATTGTCGTGGGAGCTGAGGAGCTCCCTGGCTTCTTGGCTCCCTGGCTCTCTGGCTCCCTGGCTCCCTGACTCCCTGTCTCCCTGGCTCCCTGGCTCCCTGGCTCGCTGTCTCCCTGGCTCTCTGGCTCCCTGGCTCCCTGGCTCTCTGGCTCTCTGGCTCCCTGGCTCCCTGGCTCTCTGGCTCTCTGGCTCCCTGGCTTCCTGGCTCTCTGGCTCTCTGGCTCCCTGGCTCCCTGGCTCCCTGACTCCTTTTAAGATTTACCGATTTCCAATCCAACGTAAATTTCTGTAACGATTTTGTCGGAATCCGTTTCCCTTAAAACGCAACAACATTCACATTTATTTGATTATTTGTTTTGCTGACCAAGTTATAAGTAATATTGTGTGGATTTTGAGAATTTGTTTGTCTATTCTTCAATTATTTAAGAAGTGGAAAAAATTATATCAATCGTTTGTTCTTTAGCTCCCTGACTCCCCGGCCGAATTGTCGTGGGAGCTGAGGAGCTCCCTGGCTTCTTGGCTCCCTGGCTCTCTGGCTCCCTGGCTCCCTGACTCCCTGTCTCCCTGGCTCCCTGACTCCCTGTCTCCCTGGCTCCCTGGCTCCCTGGCTCCCTGGCTCTCTGGCTCCCTGGCTCCCTGGCTCTCTGGCTCTCTGGCTCTCTGGCTCCCTGGCTCCCTGGCTCTCTGGCTCCCTGGCTCCCTGGCTCCCTGGCTCCCTGGCTCCCTGGCTCCCTGGCTCCCTGGCTCCCTGGCTCCCTGACTCCCTGTCTCCCTGGTTCCCTGGCTCCCTGGCTCTCTGGCTCCCTGGCTCCCTGGCTCCCTGTCACACTGGCCCCTCAGTTCCCTACCTCGCTGGCTCCCAGACTCCTTGTACTTTTAAGATTTATCGATTTCCAATCCCTCATAAATTTCTGTAAAGGTTTCGTCGGAATTCCTTTCCCTTAAATCGCAACAACTTTCACATTTATTTGATTATTTGTTTTGCAGAACAAGTTATAAGTAATATTTTGTGGATTTTATGAATTTATTTGTCTATTCTTCAATTATTTAAGAAGTGGAAAAAATTATAAAAATCGTTTGTTCTTTAGCTCCATGATTCCCTGGCCGACTTGTCGTGGGAGCTGAGGAGCTGCCTGGCTTCTTGGCTCCCTGGCTCCCTGGCTCCCTGGCTCCCTGGATCCCTGGCTCCCTGGCTCCCTGACTCCGTGGCTCCCTGGCTCCCTAGCTCCGTGGCTGCCTGGCTCCCTGGCTCCCTGACTCCCTGGCTCCCTGGCTCCCTGGTTCCCTGGCTCCCTGGCTCCCTGGCTTCTTGGCTCCCTGGCTCCCTGGCTCCCGGTCAGACTGGCCCCTCAGCTGCCTACCTCGCTAGCTCCCAGACTCCTTGTACTTTTAAGATTTACCGATTTCCAATCCATCGTAAATTTCTGTAACGATTTTGTCGGAATCCGTTTCCCTTAAACCACAACAACATTCACAATTATTTGATTATTTGTTTTGCAGAACAAGTTATAAGTAATATTTTGTGGATTTTGAGAATTTATTTGTCTATTCTTCAATTATTTAAGAAGTGGAAAAAATTATATGAATCGTTTGTTCTTTAGCTCTCTGACTACCCGGCCGACTTGTCGTGGAAGCTGAGGAGCTCCCTGGCTTCTTGGCTCCCTGGCTCCCTGGCTCCCTGGCTCCCTGGCTCCCTGGCTCCCTACCTCGCTGGCTCCCAGACTCCTTGTACTTTCAGGATTCATCGATTTCCAATCCAACGTAAATTTCTGTAACGATTTTGTCGGAATCCGTTTCCCTTAAACCGCAACAACATTCACATTTATTTGATTATTTGTTTTGCTGACCAAGTTATAAGTAATATTTTGTGGATTTTGAGAATTTTTTTGTCTATTCTTCAATTATTTAAGAAGTGGAAAAAATTATATCAATCGTTTGTTCTTTAGCTCCCTGATTCCCCGGCCGACTTGTCGAGGGAGCTAAGGAGCTCCCTGGCTTCTTGGCTCCCTGGCTCCCTGGCTCCCTGGCTCCCTGGCTCTCTGGCTCCCTGGCTCCCTGGCTCCCTGGCTCTCTGGCTCCCTGGCTCCCTGGCTCCCTGGCTCCCTGTCACACTGGCCCCTCAGTTCCCTACCTCGCTGGCTCCCAGACTCCTTGTACTTTTAAGATTTATCGATTTCCAATCCCTCATAAATTTCTGTAAAGGTTTCGTCGGAATTCCTTTCCCTTAAATCGCAACAACTTTCACATTTATTTGATTATTTGTTTTGCAGAACAAGTTAGAAGTAATATTTTGTGGACTTTATGAATTTATTTGTCTATTCTTCAATTATTTAAGAAGTGGAAAAAATTATAACAATCGTTTGTTCTTTAGCTCCCTGATTCCCCGGCCGACTTGTCGAGGGAGCTAAGGAGCTCCCTGGCTTCTTGGCTCCCTGGCTCCCTGGCTCCCTGGCTCCCTGGCTCCCTGGCTCCCTGGCTCTCTGGCTCCCTGGCTCCCTGGCTCCCTGGCTCCCTGTCACACTGGCCCCTCAGTTCCCTACCTCGCTGGCTCCCAGACTCCTTGTACTTTTAAGATTTATCGATTTCCAATCCCTCATAAATTTCTGTAAAGGGTTCGTCGGAATTCCTTTCCCTTAAATCGCAACAACTTTCACATTTATTTGATTATTTGTTTTGCAGAACAAGTTATAAGTAATATTTTGTGGATTTTATGAATTTATTTGTCTATTCTTCAATTATTTAAGAAGTGGAAAAAATTATATCAATCGTTTGTTCTTTAGCTTCCTGACTCCCCGGCCGACTTGTCGTGGGAGCTGAGGAGCTCCCTGGCTCCCTGGCTCCCTGGCTCCCTGCCTCCCTGGCTCTCTGGCTCCCTGCCTCCCTGGCTCTCTGGCTCTCTGGCTCCCTGGCTCCCTGGCTCTCTGGCTCTCTGGCTCCCTGCCTCCCTGGCTCCCTGGCTCCCTGGATCCCTGACTCCCTGTCTCCATGGCTCCCTGGCTCCCTGGCTCCCTGGCTCCGTGGCTCCCTGGCTCTCTGGTTCCCTGGCTCCCTGGCTCTCTGGCTCCCTGGCTCCCTGGCTCCCTGGCTCCCTGGCTCCCTGGCTCCCTGGCTCCGTGGCTCCCTGGCTCCCTGACTCCCTGTCTCCCTGGCTCCCTGGCTCCCTGACTCTCTGGTTCCCTGGCTCCCTGGCTCTCTGGCTCCCGGGCTCTCTGGTTCCCTGGCTCCCTGGCTCCCAGACTCCTTGTACTTTTAAGATTTACCGATTACCAATCCATCGTAAATGTCTGTAACGATTTTGTCGGAATCCGGTTCCCTTAAAACGCAACAACATTCACATTTATTTGATTATTTGTTTTGCTGACCAAGTTATAAGTAATATTGTGTGGATTTTGAGAATTTTTTTGTCTATTCTTCAATTATTTAAGAAGTGGAAAAAATTATATCAATCGTTTGTTCTTTAGCTCCCTGATTCCCCGGCCGACTTGTCGTGGAAGCTGAGGAGCTCCCTTCCTCCCTGGCTCCCTGGCTCCCTGGCTCCCTGGCCCCCTGGCTCCCTGGCTATCTGGCTCCGTGGCTCTCTGGCTCCATGGCTCCCTGGCTCCCTGGCTCCCTGGCTCCCTGGCTCCCTGGCTCCCTGGCTCTCTGGCTCTCTGGCTCCCTGGCTCCCTCGCTCCCTGGCTCCGTGACTCCCTGGCTCCCTGGCTCCCTAGCTCTCTGGCTCTCTGGCTCTCTGGCTCCCTGGCTCCCTGACTCCATGTACTTTTAAGATTTACCGATTTCCAATCCAACGTAAATTTCTGTAACGCTTTTGTCGGAATCCGTTTCCCTTAAACTGCAACAACATTCACATTTAATTGATTATTTGTTTTGCTGACCAAGTTATACGTAATATTTTGTGGATTTTGAGAATTTTTTTGTCTATACTTCAATTATTTTAGAAGTGGAAAAAATTATAACAATCGTTTGTTCTTTAGCTCCCTAATTCCCCAGCCGACTTGTCGTGGAAGCTGAGGAGCTCCCTGGCTCCCTGGCTCCCTGTCACACTGGCCCCTCCGTTCCCTACCTCACTGGCTCCCAGACTCCTTGTACTTTTAAGATTTACCGATTTCCAATCCATCGTAAATTTCTGTAACGATTTTGTCGGAATCCGTTTCCCTTAAAACGCAACAACATTCACATTTATGTGATTATTTGTTTTGCTGACCAAGTTATAAGTAATATTGTGTGGATTTTGACAATTTTTTTGTCTATTCTTCAATTATTTAAGAAGTGGAAAAAATTATAACAATCGTTTGTTCTTTAGCTCCCTGATTCCCCGGCCGACTTGTCGAGGGAGCTAAGGAGCTCCCTGGCTTCTTGGCTCCCTGGCTCCCTGGCTCCCTGGCTCCCTGGCTCTCTGGCTCCCTGGCTCCCTGGCTCCCTGGCTCTCTGGCTCCCTGGCTCCCTGGCTCCCTGGCTCCCTGTCACACTGGCCCCTCAGTTCCCTACCTCGCTGGCTCCCAGACTCCTTGTACTTTTAAGATTTATCGATTTCCAATCCCTCATAAATTTCTGTAAAGGTTTCGTCGGAATTCCTTTCCCTTAAATCGCAACAACTTTCACATTTATTTGATTATTTGTTTTGCAGAACAAGTTAGAAGTAATATTTTGTGGACTTTATGAATTTATTTGTCTATTCTTCAATTATTTAAGAAGTGGAAAAAATTATAACAATCGTTTGTTCTTTAGCTCCCTGATTCCCCGGCCGACTTGTCGAGGGAGCTAAGGAGCTCCCTGGCTTCTTGGCTCCCTGGCTCCCTGGCTCCCTGGCTCCCTGGCTCCCTGGCTCCCTGGCTCCCTGGCTCTCTGGCTCCCTGGCTCCCTGGCTCCCCGGCTCTCTGGCTCCCTGGCTCCCTGGCTCCCTGGCTCCCTGGCTCCCTGTCACACTGGCCCCTCAGTTCCCTACCTCGCTGGCTCCCAGACTCCTTGTACTTTTAAGATTTATCGATTTCCAATCCCTCATAAATTTCTGTAAAGGGTTCGTCGGAATTCCTTTCCCTTAAATCGCAACAACTTTCACATTTATTTGATTATTTGTTTTGCAGAACAAGTTATAAGTAATATTTTGTGGATTTTATGAATTTATTTGTCTATTCTTCAATTATTTAAGAAGTGGAAAAAATTATATCAATCGTTTGTTCTTTAGCTCCCTGGCTCCCTGGCTCCCTGGCTCCCTGGCTCCCTGGCTCCCTGGCTCCCTGGCTCCCTGGCTCCCTGGCTCCCTGACTCCCTGTCTCCCTGGCTCCCTGGCTCCCTGGCTCCCTGGCTCTCTGGCTCCCTGGCTCCCTGGCTCCCTGGCTCCCTGGCTCCCTGGCTCCCTGGCTCCCTGGCTCCCTGGCTCCCTGGCTCCCTGGCTCCCTGTCACACTGGCCCCTCAGTTCCCTACCTCGCTGGCTCCCAGACTCCTTGTACTTTTAAGATTTATCGATTTCCAATCCATCGTAAATTTCTGTAACGATTTTGTCGGAATCCGTTTCCCTTAAACCGCAACAACATTCACAATTATTTGATTATTTGTTTTGCAGAACAAGTTATAAGTAATATTTTGTAGATTTTGAGAATTTATTTGTCTATTCTTCAATTATTTAAGAAGTGGAAAAAATTATATGAATCGTTTGTTCTTTAGCTCTCTGACTACCCGGCCGACTTGTCGTGGAAGCTGAGGAGCTCCCTGGCTTCTTGGCTCCCTGGCTCCCTGGCTCCCTGGCTCCCTGGCTCCCTGGCTCCCTGGCCCTTTAGTTCCCTACCTCGCTGGCTCCCTGACTCCTTGTACTTTCAGGATTCATCGATTTCCAATCCAACGTAAATTTCTGTAACGATTTTGTCGGAATCCGTTTCCCTTAAACCGCAACAACATTCACATTTATTTGATTATTTGTTTTGCTGACCAAGTTATAAGTAATATTTTGTGGATTTTGAGAATTTTTTTGTCTATTCTTCAATTATTTAAGAAGTGGAAAAAATTATAACAATCGTTTGTTCTTTAGCTCCCTGATTCCCCGGCCGACTTGTCGAGGGAGCTAAGGAGCTCCCTGGCTTCTTGGCTCCCTGGCTCCCTGGCTCCCTGGCTCCCTGGCTCTCTGGCTCCCTGGCTCCCTGGCTCCCTGGCTCTCTGGCTCCCTGGCTCCCTGGCTCCCTGGCTCCCTGTCACACTGGCCCCTCAGTTCCCTACCTCGCTGGCTCCCAGACTCCTTGTACTTTTAAGATTTATCGATTTCCAATCCCTCATAAATTTCTGTAAAGGTTTCGTCGGAATTCCTTTCCCTTAAATCGCAACAACTTTCACATTTATTTGATTATTTGTTTTGCAGAACAAGTTAGAAGTAATATTTTGTGGACTTTATGAATTTATTTGTCTATTCTTCAATTATTTAAGAAGTGGAAAAAATTATAACAATCGTTTGTTCTTTAGCTCCCTGATTCCCCGGCCGACTTGTCGAGGGAGCTAAGGAGCTCCCTGGCTTCTTGGCTCCCTGGCTCCCTGGCTCCCTGGCTCCCTGGCTCCCTGGCTCTCTGGCTCCCTGGCTCCCTGGCTCCCTGGCTCTCTGGCTCTCTGGCTCCCTGGCTCCCTGGCTCCCTGGCTCCCTGTCACACTGGCCCCTCAGTTCCCTACCTCGCTGGCTCCCAGACTCCTTGTACTTTTAAGATTTATCGATTTCCAATCCCTCATAAATTTCTGTAAAGGGTTCGTCGGAATTCCTTTCCCTTAAATCGCAACAACTTTCACATTTATTTGATTATTTGTTTTGCAGAACAAGTTATAAGTAATATTTTGTGGATTTTATGAATTTATTTGTCTATTCTTCAATTATTTAAGAAGTGGAAAAAATTATATCAATCGTTTGTTCTTTAGCTCCCTGACTCCCCGGCCGACTTGTCGTGGGAGCTGAGGAGCTCCCTGGCTCCCTGGCTCCCTGGCTCCCTGCCTCCCTGGCTCTCTGGCTCCCTGGCTCCCTGGCTCTCTGGCTCTCTGGCTCCCTGGCTCCCTGGCTCTCTGGCTCTCTGGCTCCCTGCCTCCCTGGCTCCCTGGCTCCCTGACTCCCTGTCTCCATGGCTCCCTGGCTCCCTGGCTCCCTGGCTCCCTGGCTCCCTGGCTCTCTGGTTCCCTGGCTCCCTGGCTCTCTGGCTCTCTGGTTCCCTGGCTCCCTGGCTATCTGGCTCCCGGGCTCTCTGGTTCCCTGGCTCCCTGGCTCCCAGACTCCTTGTACTTTTAAGATTTACCGATTACCAATCCATCGTAAATGTCTGTAACGATTTTGTCGGAATCCGGTTCCCTTAAAACGCAACAACATTCACATTTATTTGATTATTTGTTTTGCTGACCAAGTTATAAGTAATATTGTGTGGATTTTGAGAATTTTTTTGTCTATTCTTCAATTATTTAAGAAGTGGAAAAAATTATATCAATCGTTTGTTCTTTAGCTCCCTGACTCCCCGGCCGACTTGTCGTGGGAGCTGAGGAGCTCCCTGGCTCCCTGGCTCCCTGGCTCTCTGGCTCCCTGGCTCCCTGGCTCTCTGGCTCCCTGGCTCTCTGGCTCCCTGGCTCCCTGGCTCTTTGGCTCTCTGGCTCCCTGGCTCCCTGGCTCTCTGGCTCTCTGGCTCCCTGCCTCCCTGGCTCCCTGGCTCCCTGGCTCCCTGACTCTCTGGTTCCCTGGCTCCCTGGCTCTCTGGCTCCCGGGCTCTCTGGTTCCCTGGCTCCCTGGCTCCCAGACTCCTTGTACTTTTAAGATTTACCGATTACCAATCCATCGTAAATGTCTGTAACGATTTTGTCGGAATCCGGTTCCCTTAAAACGCAACAACATTCACATTTATTTGATTATTTGTTTTGCTGACCAAGTTATAAGTAATATTGTGTGGATTTTGAGAATTTTTTTGTCTATTCTTCAATTATTTAAGAAGTGGAAAAAATTATATCAATCGTTTGTTCTTTAGCTCCCTGACACGCCGGCCGAATTGTCGTGGGAGCTGAGGAGCTCCCTGGCTTCTTGGCTCCCTGGCTCTCTGGCTCCCTGGCTCCCTGACTCCCTGTCTCCCTGGCTCCCTGGCTCCCTGGCTCCCTGGCTCTCTGGCTCCCTGGCTCCCTGGCTCGATGGCTCTCTGGCTCCCTGGCTCCCTGGCTCTCTGGCTCTCTGGCTCCCTGCCTCCCTGGCTCCCTGGCTCCCTGGCTCCCTGGCTCCCTGGCTCCCTGGCTCCCTGACTCCCTGTCTCCCTGGCTCCCTGGCTCCCTGGCTCCCTGGCTCTCTGGTTCCCTGGCTCCCTGGCTCTCTGGCTCCCTGGCTCCCTGGCTCCCTGTCACACTGGCCCCTCAGTTCCCTACCTCGCTGGCTCCCAGACTCCTTGTACTTTTAAGATTTATCGATTTCCAATCCCTTATACATTTCTGTAAAGGTTTCGTCGGAATTCCTTTCCCTTAAATCGCAACAACTTTCACATTTATTTGATTATTTGTTTTGCAGAACAAGTTATAAGTAATATTTTGCGGATTTTATGAATTTATTTGTCTATTCTTCAATTATTTAAGAAGTGGAAAAAGTTATATCAATCGTTTGTTCTTTAGTTCCCTGAATCCCCGGCCGACTTGTCGTGGGAGCTGAGGAGCTCTCTGGCTCCCTGGCTCCCTGGCTCTCTGACTCTCTCGCTCCCTGGCTCCCTGGCTCCCTTGCTCTCTGGTTCTCTGGCTCCCTGCCTCCCTGGCTCCCTGGCTCCCTGGCTCCCTGACTCCCTGTCTCCCTGGCTCCCTGGCTCCCTGGCTCCCTGGCTCTCTGGTTCCCTGGCTCCCTGGCTCCCTGGCTCCCTGGCTCCCTGTCACACTGGCCCCTCAGTTCCCTACCTCGCTGGCTCCCAGACTCCTTGTACTTTTAAGATTTACCGATTTCCAATCCATCGTAAATTTCTGTAACGGTTTTGTCGGAATCCGTTTCCCTTAAAACGCAACAACATTCACATTTATTTGATCATTTGTTTTGCTGACCAAGTTATAAGTAATATTGTGTGGATTTTGAGAATTTGTTTGTCTATTCTTCAATTATTTAAGAAGTGGAAAAAATTATATCAATCGTTTGTTCTTTAGCTCCCTGACTCCCCGGCCGAATTGTCGTGGGAGCTGAGGAGCTCCCTGGCTTCTTGGCTCCCTGGCTCTCTGGCTCCCTGGCTCCCTGACTCCCTGACTCCCTGTCTCCCTGGCTCCCTGGCTCCCTGGCTCGCTGTCTCCCTGGCTCTCTGGCTCCCTGGCTCCCTGGCTCTCTGGCTCTCTGGCTCCCTGGCTCCCTGGCTCTCTGGCTCTCTGGCTCCCTGGCTTCCTGGCTCTCTGGCTCTCTGGCTCCCTGGCTCCCTGGCTCCCTGACTCCTTTTAAGATTTACCGATTTCCAATCCAACGTAAATTTCTGTAACGATTTTGTCGGAATCCGTTTCCCTTAAAACGCAACAACATTCACATTTATTTGATTATTTGTTTTGCTGACCAAGTTATAAGTAATATTGTGTGGATTTTGAGAATTTTTTTGTCTATTCTTCAATTATTTAAGAAGTGGAAAAAATTATATCAATCGTTTGTTCTTTAGCTCCCTGACACCCCGGCCGAATTGTCGTGGGAGCTGAGGAGCTCCCTGGCTTCTTGGCTCCCTGGCTCTCTGGCTCCCTGGCTCCCTGACTCCCTGTCTCCCTGGCTCCCTGGCTCCCTGGCTCCCTGGCTCTCTGGCTCCCTGGCTCCCTGGCTCTCTGGCTCTCTGGCTCTCTGGCTCCCTGGCTCCCTGGCTCTCTGGCTCTCTGGCTCCCTGCCTCCCTGGCTCCCTGGCTCCCTGGCTCCCTGGCTCCCTGGCTCCCTGACTCCCTGTCTCCCTGGCTCCCTGGCTCCCTGGCTCCCTGGCTCTCTGGCTCCCTGGCTCCCTGGCTCCCTGGCTCCCTGTCACACTGGCCCCTCAGTTCCCTTCCTCGCTGGCTCCCAGACTCCTTGTACTTTTAAGATTTATCGATTTCCAATCCCTCATAAATTTCTGTAAAGGTTTCGTCGGAATTCCTTTCCCTTAAATCGCAACAACTTTCACATTTATTTGATTATTTGTTTTGCAGAACAAGTTAGAAGTAATATTTTGTGGACTTTATGAATTTATTTGTCTATTCTTCAATTATTTAAGAAGTGGAAAAAATTATAACAATCGTTTGTTCTTTAGCTCCCTGATTCCCCGGCCGACTTGTCGAGGGAGCTAAGGAGCTCCCTGGCTTCTTGGCTCCCTGGCTCCCTGGCTCCCTGGCTCCCTGGCTCCCTGGCTCCCTGGCTCCCCGGCTCTCTGGCTCCCTGGCTCCCTGGCTCCCAGACTCCTTGTACTTTTAAGATTTACCGATTACCAATCCATCGTAAATGTCTGTAACGATTTTGTCGGAATCCGGTTCCCTTAAAACGCAACAACATTCACATTTATTTGATTATTTGTTTTGCTGACCAAGTTATAAGTAATATTGTGTGGATTTTGAGAATTTTTTTGTCTATTCTTCAATTATTTAAGAAGTGGAAAAAATTATATCAATCGTTTGTTCTTTAGCTCCCTGACACCCCGGCCGAATTGTCGTGGGAGCTGAGGAGCTCCCTGGCTTCTTGGCTCCCTGGCTCTCTGGCTCCCTGGCTCCCTGACTCCCTGTCTCCCTGGCTCCCTGGCTCCCTGGCTCCCTGGCTCTCTGGCTCCCTGGCTCCCTGGCTCTCTGGCTCTCTGGCTCCCTGGCTCCCTGGCTCTCTGGCTCTCTGGCTCCCTGGCTCCCTGGCTCCCTGGCTCCCTGGCTCCCTGGCTCCCTGGCTCCCTGGCTCCCTGACTCCCTGTCTCCCTGGCTCCCTGGCTCCCTGGCTCCCTGGCTCCCTGTCACACTGGCCCCTCAGTTCCCTACCTCGCTGGCTCCCAGACTCCTTGTACTTTTAAGATTTATCGATTTCCAATCCCTTATACATTTCTGTAAAGGTTTCGTCGGAATTCCTTTCCCTTAAATCGCAACAACTTTCACATTTATTTGATTATTTGTTTTGCAGAACAAGTTATAAGTAATATTTTGTGGATTTTATGAATTTATTTGTCTATTCTTCAATTATTTAAGAAGTGGAAAAAATTATATCAATCGTTTGTTCTTTAGCTCCCTGACTCCCCGGGCGACTTGTCGTGGGTGCTGAGGAGCTCCTTGGCTCCCTGGCTCCCTGGCTCCCTGGCTCTCTGGCTCCCTGGCTCCCTGGCTCTCTGGCTCTCTGGCTCCCTGGCTCCCTGGCTCTCTGGCTCTCTGGCTCCCTGCCTCCCTGGCTCCCTGGCTCCCTGGCTCCCTGGCTCCCTGGCTCCCTGTCTCCCTGACTCCCTGGCTCCCTGGCTCCCTGGCTCCCTGGCTCTCTGGTTCCCTGGCTCCCTGGCTCTCTGGCTCCCTGGCTCCCTGGCTCCCTGTCACACTGGCCCCTCAGTTCCCTACCTCGCTGGCTCCCAGACTCCTTGTACTTTTAAGATTTATCGATTTCCAATCCCTTATACATTTCTGTAAAGGTTTCGTCGGAATTCCTTTCCCTTAAATCGCAACAACTTTCACATTTATTTGATTATTTGTTTTGCAGAACAAGTTATAAGTAATATTTTGCGGATTTTATGAATTTATTTGTCTATTCTTCAATTATTTAAGAAGTGGAAAAAATTATATCAATCGTTTGTTCTTTAGTTCCCTGAATCCCCGGCCGACTTGTCGTGGGAGCTGAGGAGCTCCCTGGCTCCCTGGCTCCCTGGCTCCCTGCCTCCCTGGCTCTCTGGCTCCCTGGCTCCCTGGCTCTCTGACTCTCTCGCTCCCTGGCTCCCTGGCTCCCTTGCTCTCTGGTTCTCTGGCTCCCTGCCTCCCTGGCTCCCTGGCTCCCTGGCTCCCTGACTCCCTGTCTCCCTGGCTCCCTGGCTCCCTGGCTCCCTGGCTCTCTGGTTCCCTGGCTCCCTGGCTCCCTGGCTCCCTGGCTCCCTGTCACACTGGCCCCTCAGTTCCCTACCTCGCTGGCTCCCAGACTCCTTGTACTTTTAAGATTTACCGATTTCCAATCCATCGTAAATTTCTGTAACGGTTTTGTCGGAATCCGTTTCCCTTAAAACGCAACAACATTCACATTTATTTGATCATTTGTTTTGCTGACCAAGTTATAAGTAATATTGTGTGGATTTTGAGAATTTGTTTGTCTATTCTTCAATTATTTAAGAAGTGGAAAAAATTATATCAATCGTTTGTTCTTTAGCTCCCTGACTCCCCGGCCGAATTGTCGTGGGAGCTGAGGAGCTCCCTGGCTTCTTGGCTCCCTGGCTCTCTGGCTCCCTGGCTCCCTGACTCCCTGTCTCCCTGGCTCCCTGGCTCCCTGGCTCGCTGTCTCCCTGGCTCTCTGGCTCCCTGGCTCCCTGGCTCTCTGGCTCTCTGGCTCCCTGGCTCCCTGGCTCTCTGGCTCTCTGGCTCCCTGGCTTCCTGGCTCTCTGGCTCTCTGGCTCCCTGGCTCCCTGGCTCCCTGACTCCTTTTAAGATTTACCGATTTCCAATCCAACGTAAATTTCTGTAACGATTTTGTCGGAATCCGTTTCCCTTAAAACGCAACAACATTCACATTTATTTGATCATTTGTTTTGCTGACCAAGTTATAAGTAATATTGTGTGGATTTTGAGAATTTGTTTGTCTATTCTTCAATTATTTAAGAAGTGGAAAAAATTATATCAATCGTTTGTTCTTTAGCTCCCTGACTCCCCGGCCGAATTGTCGTGGGAGCTGAGGAGCTCCCTGGCTTCTTGGCTCCCTGGCTCTCTGGCTCCCTGGCTCCCTGACTCCCTGTCTCCCTGGCTCCCTGACTCCCTGTCTCCCTGGCTCCCTGGCTCCCTGGCTCCCTGGCTCTCTGGCTCCCTGGCTCCCTGGCTCTCTGGCTCTCTGGCTCTCTGGCTCCCTGGCTCCCTGGCTCTCTGGCTCTCTGGCTCCCTGCCTCCCTGGCTCCCTGGCTCCCTGGCTCCCTGGCTCCCTGGCTCCCTGGCTCCCTGACTCCCTGTCTCCCTGGTTCCCTGGCTCCCTGGCTCTCTGGCTCCCTGGCTCCCTGGCTCCCTGTCACACTGGCCCCTCAGTTCCCTACCTCGCTGGCTCCCAGACTCCTTGTACTTTTAAGATTTATCGATTTCCAATCCCTCATAAATTTCTGTAAAGGTTTCGTCGGAATTCCTTTCCCTTAAATCGCAACAACTTTCACATTTATTTGATTATTTGTTTTGCAGAACAAGTTATAAGTAATATTTTGTGGATTTTATGAATTTATTTGTCTATTCTTCAATTATTTAAGAAGTGGAAAAAATTATAAAAATCGTTTGTTCTTTAGCTCCATGATTCCCTGGCCGACTTGTCGTGGGAGCTGAGGAGCTGCCTGGCTTCTTGGCTCCCTGGCTCCCTGGCTCCCTGGCTCCCTGGATCCCTGGCTCCCTGGCTCCCTGACTCCGTGGCTCCCTGGCTCCCTAGCTCCGTGGCTGCCTGGCTCCCTGGCTCCCTGTCTCCCTGTCTCCCTGGCTCCCTGGTTCCCTGGCTCCCTGGCTCCCTGGCTTCTTGGCTCCCTGGCTCCCTGGCTCCCGGTCAGACTGGCCCCTCAGCTGCCTACCTCGCTAGCTCCCAGACTCCTTGTACTTTTAAGATTTACCGATTTCCAATCCATCGTAAATTTCTGTAACGATTTTGTCGGAATCCGTTTCCCTTAAACCACAACAACATTCACAATTATTTGATTATTTGTTTTGCAGAACAAGTTATAAGTAATATTTTGTGGATTTTGAGAATTTATTTGTCTATTCTTCAATTATTTAAGAAGTGGAAAAAATTATATGAATCGTTTGTTCTTTAGCTCTCTGACTACCCGGCCGACTTGTCGTGGAAGCTGAGGAGCTCCCTGGCTTCTTGGCTCCCTGGCTCCCTGGCTCCCTGGCTCCCTGGCTCCCTGGCTCCCTACCTCGCTGGCTCCCAGACTCCTTGTACTTTCAGGATTCATCGATTTCCAATCCAACGTAAATTTCTGTAACGATTTTGTCGGAATCCGTTTCCCTTAAACCGCAACAACATTCACATTTATTTGATTATTTGTTTTGCTGACCAAGTTATAAGTAATATTTTGTGGATTTTGAGAATTTTTTTGTCTATTCTTCAATTATTTAAGAAGTGGAAAAAATTATAACAATCGTTTGTTCTTTAGCTCCCTGATTCCCCGGCCGACTTGTCGAGGGAGCTAAGGAGCTCCCTGGCTTCTTGGCTCCCTGGCTCCCTGGCTCCCTGGCTCCCTGGCTCTCTGGCTCCCTGGCTCCCTGGCTCCCTGGCTCTCTGGCTCCCTGGCTCCCTGGCTCCCTGGCTCCCTGTCACACTGGCCCCTCAGTTCCCTACCTCGCTGGCTCCCAGACTCCTTGTACTTTTAAGATTTATCGATTTCCAATCCCTCATAAATTTCTGTAAAGGTTTCGTCGGAATTCCTTTCCCTTAAATCGCAACAACTTTCACATTTATTTGATTATTTGTTTTGCAGAACAAGTTAGAAGTAATATTTTGTGGACTTTATGAATTTATTTGTCTATTCTTCAATTATTTAAGAAGTGGAAAAAATTATATCAATCGTTTGTTCTTTAGCTCCCTGATTCCCCGGCCGACTTGTCGAGGGAGCTAAGGAGCTCCCTGGCTTCTTGGCTCCCTGGCTCCCTGGCTCCCTGGCTCCCTGGCTCCCTGGCTCCCTGGCTCTCTGGCTCCCTGGCTCCCTGGCTCCCTGGCTCCCTGTCACACTGGCCCCTCAGTTCCCTACCTCGCTGGCTCCCAGACTCCTTGTACTTTTAAGATTTATCGATTTCCAATCCCTCATAAATTTCTGTAAAGGGTTCGTCGGAATTCCTTTCCCTTAAATCGCAACAACTTTCACATTTATTTGATTATTTGTTTTGCAGAACAAGTTATAAGTAATATTTTGTGGATTTTATGAATTTATTTGTCTATTCTTCAATTATTTAAGAAGTGGAAAAAATTATATCAATCGTTTGTTCTTTAGCTTCCTGACTCCCCGGCCGACTTGTCGTGGGAGCTGAGGAGCTCCCTGGCTCCCTGGCTCCCTGGCTCCCTGCCTCCCTGGCTCTCTGGCTCCCTGCCTCCCTGGCTCTCTGGCTCCCTGGCTCCCTGGCTCCCTGGCTCTCTGGCTCACTGGCTCCCTGCCTCCCTGGCTCCCTGGCTCACTGGATCCCTGACTCCCTGTCTCCCTGGCTCCCTGGCTCCCTGGCTCCCTGGCTCCGTGGCTCCCTGGCTCTCTGGTTCCCTGGCTCCCTGGCTCTCTGGCTCCCTGGCTCCCTGGCTCCCTGGCTCCCTGGCTCCCTGGCTCCCTGGCTCCGTGGCTCCCTGGCTCCCTGACTCCCTGTCTCCCTGGCTCCCTGGCTCGCTGACTCTCTGGTTCCCTGGCTCCCTGGCTCTCTGGCTCCCGGGCTCTCTGGTTCCCTGGCTCCCTGGCTCCCAGACTCCTTGTACTTTTAAGATTTACCGATTACCAATCCATCGTAAATGTCTGTAACGATTTTGTCGGAATCCGGTTCCCTTAAAACGCAACAACATTCACATTTATTTGATTATTTGTTTTGCTGACCAAGTTATAAGTAATATTGTGTGGATTTTGAGAATTTTTTTGTCTATTCTTCAATTATTTAAGAAGTGGAAAAAATTATATCAATCGTTTGTTCTTTAGCTCCCTGATTCCCCGGCCGACTTGTCGTGGAAGCTGAGGAGCTCCCTTCCTCCCTGGCTCCCTGGCTCCCTGGCTCCCTGGCCCCCTGGCTCCCTGGCTATCTGGCTCCGTGGCTCTCTGGCTCCATGGCTCCCTGGCTCCCTGGCTCCCTGGCTCCCTGGCTCCCTGGCTCCCTGGCTCTCTGGCTCTCTGGCTCCCTGGCTCCCTCGCTCCCTGGCTCCGTGACTCCCTGGCTCCCTGGCTCCCTAGCTCTCTGGCTCTCTGGCTCTCTGGCTCCCTGGCTCCCTGACTCCATGTACTTTTAAGATTTACCGATTTCCAATCCAACGTAAATTTCTGTAACGCTTTTGTCGGAATCCGTTTCCCTTAAACTGCAACAACATTCACATTTAATTGATTATTTGTTTTGCTGACCAAGTTATACGTAATATATTGTGGATTTTGAGAATTTTTTTGTCTATACTTCAATTATTTTAGAAGTGGAAAAAATTATAACAATCGTTTGTTCTTTAGCTCCCTAATTCCCCAGCCGACTTGTCGTGGAAGCTGAGGAGCTCCCTGGCTCCCTGGCTCCCTGTCACACTGGCCCCTCCGTTCCCTACCTCACTGGCTCCCAGACTCCTTGTACTTTTAAGATTTACCGATTTCCAATCCATCGTAAATTTCTGTAACGATTTTGTCGGAATCCGTTTCCCTTAAAACGCAACAACATTCACATTTATGTGATTATTTGTTTTGCTGACCAAGTTATAAGTAATATTGTGTGGATTTTGACAATTTTTTTGTCTATTCTTCAATTATTTAAGAAGTGGAAAAAATTATATCAATCGTTTGTTCTTTAGCTCCGTGACTCCCCGGCCGACTTGTCGTGGGAGCTGAGGAGCTCCCTGGCTCCCTGGCTCCCTGGCTCCCTGCCTCCCTGGCTCTCTGGCTCCCTGGCCCCCTGGCTCTCTGGCTCTCTGGCTCCCTGGCTCCCTGGCTCTCTGGCTCTCTGGCTCCCTGCCTCCCTGGCTCCCTGGCTCCCTGGCTCCCTGGCTCCCTGTCTCCATGGCTCCCTGGCTCCCTGGCTCCCTGGCTCCCTGGCTCCCTGGCTCCCTGGCTCTCTGGTTCCCTGGCTCCCTGGCTCTCTGGCTCCCTGGCTCCCTGGCTCCCTGGCTCCCTGGCTCCCTGGCTCCCTGGCTCCCTGACTCCCTGTCTCCCTGGCTCGCTGGCTCCCTGACTCTCTGGTTCCCTGGCTCCCTGGCTCTCTGGCTCCCGGGCTCTCTGGTTCCCTGGCTCCTTGGCTCCCAGACTCCTTGTACTTTTAAGATTTACCGATTACCAATCCATCGTAAATGTCTATAACGATTTTGTCGGAATCCGGTTCCCTTAAAACGCAACAACATTCACATTTATTTGATTATTTGTTTTGCTGACCAAGTTATAAGTAATATTTTGTGGATTTTGACAATTTTTTTGTCTATTCTTCAATTATTTAAGAAGTGGAAAAAATTATATCAATCGTTTGTTCTTTAGCTCCCTGATTCCCCGGCCGACTTGTCGTGGAAGCTGAGGAGCTCCCTTCCTCCCTGGCTCCCTGGCTCCCTGGCTCCCTGGCCCCCTGGCTCCCTGGCTCCCTGGCTCCCTGGCTCTCTGGCTCCATGGCTCCCTGGCTCCCTGGCTCCCTGGCTCGCTGGCTCCCTGGCTCCCTGGCTCCCTGGCTCTCTGGCTCTCTGGCTCCCTGGCTCCCTCGCTCCCTGGCTCCGTGACTCCCTGGCTCCCTGGCTCCCTAGCTCTCTGGCTCTCTGGCTCTCTGGCTCCCTGGCTCCCTGACTCCATGTACTTTTAAGATTTACCGATTTCCAATCCAACGTAAATTTCTGTAACGCTTTTGTCGGAATCCGTTTCCCTTAAACCGCAACAACATTCACATTTATTTGATTATTTGTTTTGCTGACCAAGTTATACGTAATATTTTGTGGATTTTGAGAATTTTTTTGTCTATACTTCAATTATTTTAGAAGTGGAAAAAATTATAACAATCGTTTGTTCTTTAGCTCCCTAATTCCCCAGCCGACTTGTCGTGGAAGCTGAGGAGCTCCCTGGCTCCCTGGCTCCCTGTCACACTGGCCCCTCAGTTCCCTACCTCACTGGCTCCCAGACTCCTTGTACTTTTAAGATTTACCGATTTCCAATCCATCGTAAATTTCTGTAACGATTTTGTCGGAATCCGTTTCCCTTAAAACGCAACAACATTCACATTTATGTGATTATTTGTTTTGCTGACCAAGTTATAAGTAATATTGTGTGGATTTTGACAATTTTTTTGTCTATTCTTCAATTATTTAAGAAGTGGAAAAAATTATATCAATCGTTTGTTCTTTAGCTCCGTGACTCCCCGGCCGACTTGTCGTGGGAGCTGAGGAGCTCCCTGGCTCCCTGGCTCCCTGGCTCCCTGCCTCCCTGGCCCCCTGGCTCCCTGGCTATCTGGCTCCCTGGCTCTCTGGCTCCCTGGCTCCCTGGCTCCCTGGCTCCCTGGCTCCCTGGCTCCCTGGCTCTCTGGCTCTCTGGCTCCCTGGCTCCCTGGCTCCCTGGCTCCCTGACTCCCTGGCTCCCTGGCTCCCTAGCTCTCTGGCTCTCTGGCTCTCTGGGTCTCTGGCTCCCTGGCTCCCTGACTCCATGTACTTTTAAGATTTACCGATTTCCAATCCAACGGATATTTCTGTAACGCTTTTGTCGGAATCCGTTTCCCTTAAACCGCAACAACATTCACATTTATTTGATTATTTGTTTTGCTGACCAAGTTATACGTAATATTTTCTGGATTTTGAGAATTTTTTTGTCTATACTTCAATTATTTTAGAAGTGGAAAAAATTATAACAATCGTTTGTTCTTTAGCTCCCTAATTCCCCAGCCGACTTGTCGTGGAAGCTGAGGAGCTCCCTGGCTCCCTGGCTCCCTGTCACACTGGCCCCTCAGTTCCCTACCTCACTGGCTCCCAGACTCCTTGTACTTTTAAGATTTACCGATTTCCAATCCATCGTAAATTTCTGTAACGATTTTGTCGGAATCCGTTTCCCTTAAAACGCAACAACATTCACATTTATTTGATTATTTGTTTTGCTGACCAAGTTATAAGTAATATTGTGTGGATTTTGAGAATTTTTTTGTCTATTATTCAATTATTTAAGTAGTGGAAAAAATTATATCAATCGTTTGTTCTTTAGCTCCCTGACTCCCCGGCCGAATTGTCGTGGGAGCTGAGGAGCTCCCTGGCTTCTTGGCTCCCTGGCTCTCTGGCTCCCTGGCTCCCTGGCTCCCTGGCTCTCTGGCTCCCTGGCTCCCTGGCTCTCTGGCTCTCTGGCTCCCTGGCTTCCTGGCTCTCTGGCTCTCTGGCTTCCTGGCGCCCTGGCTCCCTGGCTCCCTGGCTCCCTGGCTCCCTGGCTCCCTGACTCCCTGTCTCCCTGGCTCCCTGGCTCCCTGGCTCCCTGGCTCTCTGGCTCCCTGGCTCCCTGGCTCCCTGGCTCCCTGGCTCCCTGGCTCCCTGGCTCCCTGGCTCCCTGGCTCCCTGGCTCCCTGGCTCCCTGTCACACTGGCCCCTCAGTTCCCTACCTCGCTGGCTCCCAGACTCCTTGTACTTTTAAGATTTATCGATTTCCAATCCATCGTCAATTTCTGTAACGATTTTGTCGGAATCCGTTTCCCTTAAACCGCAACAACATTCACAATTATTTGATTATTTGTTTTGCAGAACAAGTTATAAGTAATATTTTGTGGATTTTGAGAATTTATTTGTCTATTCTTCAATTATTTAAGAAGTGGAAAAAATTATATGAATCGTTTGTTCTTTAGCTCTCTGACTACCCGGCCGACTTGTCGTGGAAGCTGAGGAGCTCCCTGGCTTCTTGGCTCCCTGGCTCCCTGGCTCCCTGGCTCCCTGGCTCCCTGGCCCTTTAGTTCCCTACCTCGCTGGCTCCCAGACTCCTTGTACTTTCAGGATTCATCGATTTCCAATCCAACGTAAATTTCTGTAACGATTTTGTCGGAATCCGTTTCCCTTAAACCGCAACAACATTCACATTTATTTGATTATTTGTTTTGCTGACCAAGTTATAAGTAATATTTTGTGGATTTTGAGAATTTTTTTGTCTATTCTTCAATTATTTAAGAAGTGGAAAAAATTATAACAATCGTTTCTTCTTTAGCTCCCTGATTCCCCGGCCGACTTGTCGAGGGAGCTAAGGAGCTCCCTGGCTTCTTGGCTCCCTGGCTCCCTGGCTCCCTGGCTCCCTGGCTCTCTGGCTCCCTGGCTCCCTGGCTCCCTGGCTCTCTGGCTCCCTGGCTCCCTGGCTCCCTGGCTCCCTGTCACACTGGCCCCTCAGTTCCCTACCTCGCTGGCTCCCAGACTCCTTGTACTTTTAAGATTTATCGATTTCCAATCCCTCATAAATTTCTGTAAAGGTTTCGTCGGAATTCCTTTCCCTTAAATCGCAACAACTTTCACATTTATTTGATTATTTGTTTTGCAGAACAAGTTAGAAGTAATATTTTGTGGACTTTATGAATTTATTTGTCTATTCTTCAATTATTTAAGAAGTGGAAAAAATTATAACAATCGTTTGTTCTTTAGCTCCCTGATTCCCCGGCCGAATTGTCGTGGGAGCTGAGGAGCTCCCTGGCTTCTTGGCTCCCTGGCTCTCTGGCTCCCTGGCTCCCTGACTCCCTGTCTCCCTGGCTCCCTGGCTCCCTGGCTCGCTGTCTCCCTGGCTCTCTGGCTCCCTGGCTCCCTGGCTCTCTGGCTCTCTGGCTCCCTGGCTCCCTGGCTCTCTGGCTCTCTGGCTCCCTGACTCCTTTTAAGATTTACCGATTTCCAATCCAACGTAAATTTCTGTAACGATTTTGTCGGAATCCGTTTCCCTTAAAACGCAACAACATTCACATTTATTTGATTATTTGTTTTGCTGACCAAGTTATAAGTAATATTGTGTGGATTTTGAGAATTTTTTTGTCTATTCTTCAATTATTTAAGAAGTGGAAAAAATTATATCAATCGTTTGTTCTTTAGCTCCCTGACACCCCGGCCGAATTGTCGTGGGAGCTGAGGAGCTCCCTGGCTTCTTGGCTCCCTGGCTCTCTGGCTCCCTGGCTCCCTGACTCCCTGTCTCCCTGGCTCCCTGGCTCCCTGGCTCCCTGGCTCTCTGGCTCCCTGGCTCCCTGGCTCTCTGGCTCTCTGGCTCTCTGGCTCCCTGGCTCCCTGGCTCTCTGGCTCTCTGGCTCCCTGCCTCCCTGGCTCCCTGGCTCCCTGGCTCCCTGGCTCCCTGGCTCCCTGGCTCCCTGACTCCCTGTCTCCCTGGCTCCCTGGCTCCCTGGCTCCCTGGCTCTCTGGTTCCCTGGCTCCCTGGCTCTCTGGCTCCCTGGCTCCCTGGCTCCCTGTCACACTGGCCCCTCAGTTCCCTACCTCGCTGGCTCCCAGACTCCTTGTACTTTTAAGATTTATCGATTTCCAATCCCTCATAAATTTCTGTAAAGGTTTCGTCAGAATTCCTTTCCCTTAAATCGCAACAACTTTCACATTTATTTGATTATTTGTTTTGCAGAACAAGTTATAAGTAATATTTTGTGGATTTTATGAATTTATTTGTCTATTCTTCAATTATTTAAGAAGTGGAAAAAATTATAAAAATCGTTTGTTCTTTAGCTCCATGATTCCCTGGCCGACTTGTCGTGGGAGCTGAGGAGCTGCCTGGCTTCTTGGCTCCCTGGCTCCCTGGCTCCCTGGCTCCCTGGATCCCTGGCTCACTGGCTCCCTGACTCCGTGGCTCCCTGGCTCCCTAGCTCCGTGGCTGCCTGGCTCCCTGGCTCCCTGACTCCCTGTCTCCCTGGCTCCCTGGTTCCCTGGCTCCCTGGCTCCCTGGCTTCTTGGCTCCCTGGCTCCCTGGCTCCCGGTCAGACTGGCCCCTCAGCTGCCTACCTCGCTAGCTCCCAGACTCCTTGTACTTTTAAGATTTACCGATTTCCAATCCATCGTAAATTTCTGTAACGATTTTGTCGGAATCCGTTTCCCTTAAACCACAACAACATTCACAATTATTTGATTATTTGTTTTGCAGAACAAGTTATAAGTAATATTGTGTGGATTTTGAGAATTTTTTTGTCCATTCTTCAATTATTTAAAAAGTGGAAAAAATTACATCAATCGTTTGTTCTTTAGCTCTCTGGCTCCCCGGCCGACTTGTCGTGGAAGCTGAGGAGCTCCCAGGCTCCCTGGCTCCCTGGCTCCCTGCCTCCCTGGCTCTCTGGCTCCCTGGCTCCCTGGCTCTCTGGCTCTCTGGCTCCCTGGCTCCCTGGCTCTCTGGCTCTCTGGCTCCCTGCCTCCCTGGCTCCCTGGCTCCCTGGCTCCCTGGCTCCCTGGCTCTCTGGCTCCCTGCCTCCCTGCCTCCCTGGATCCCTGGCTCCCTGGCTCCCTGGCTCCCTGGCTCCCTGGCTCCCTGGCTCCCTAGCTCTCTGGCTCTCTGGCTCTCTGGCTCCCTGGCTCCCTGGCTCCCTGGCTCCCTGGCTCCCTGGCTCCCTGGCTCCCTGGCTCTCTGGCTCTCTGGCTCCATGGCTCCCTGGCTCCCTGGCTCCCTGGCTCCCTGGCTCCCTGGCTCCCTGGCTCCCTGGCTCCCTGGCTCCCTGGCTCTCTGGCTCTCTGGCTCCCTGGCTCCGTGACTCCATGTACTTTTAAGATTTACCGATTTCCAATCCAACGTAAATTTCTGTAACGCTTTTGTCGGAATCCGTTTCCCTTAAACCGCAACAACATTCACATTTATTTGATTATTTGTTTTGCTGACCAAGTTATACGTAATATTTTGTGGATTTTGAGAATTTTTTTGTCTATACTTCAATTATTTTAGAAGTGGAAAAAATTATAACAATCGTTTGTTCTTTAGCTCCCTAATTCCCCAGCCGACTTGTCGTGGAAGCTGAGGAGCTCCCTGGCTCCCTGGCTCCCTGTCACACTGGCCCCTCAGTTCCCTACCTCACTGGCTCCCAGACTCCTTGTACTTTTAAGATTTACCGATTTCCAATCCATCGTAAATTTCTGTAACGATTTTGTCGGAATCCGTTTCCCTTAAAACGCAACAACATTCACATTTATGTGATTATTTGTTTTGCTGACCAAGTTATAAGTAATATTGTGTGGATTTTGACAATTTTTTTGTCTATTCTTCAATTATTTAAGAAGTGGAAAAAATTATATCAATCGTTTGTTCTTTAGCTCCCTGACTCCCCGGCCGACTTGTCGTGGGAGCTGAGGAGCTCCCTGGCTCCCTGGCTCCCTGGCTCCCTGGCTCCCTGTCACACTGGCCCCTCAGTTCCCTACCTCACTGGCTCCCAGACTCCTTGTACTTTTAAGATTTACCGATTTCCAATCCATCGTAAATTTCTGTAACGATTTTGTCGGAATCCTTTTCCCTTAAAACGCAACAACATTCACATTTATTTGATTATTTGTTTTGCTGACCAAGTTATAAGTAATATTGTGTGGATTTTGAGAATTTTTTTGTCTATTATTCAATTATTTAAGTAGTGGAAAAAATTATATCAATCGTTTGTTCTTTAGCTCCCTGACTCCCCGGCCGAATTGTCGTGGGAGCTGAGGAGCTCCCTGGCTTCTTGGCTCCCTGGCTCTCTGGCTCCCTGGCTCCCTGGCTCCCTGGCTCTCTGGCTCCCTGGCTCCCTGGCTCTCTGGCTCTCTGGCTCCCTGGCTTCCTGGCTCTCTGGCTCTCTGGCTTCCTGCCGCCCTGGCTCCCTGGCTCCCTGGCTCCCTGGCTCCCTGGCTCCCTGACTCCCTGTCTCCCTGGCTCCCTGGCTCCCTGGCTCCCTGGCTCTCTGGCTCCCTGGCTCCCTGGCTCCCTGGCTCCCTGGCTCCCTGGCTCCCTGGCTCCCTGGCTCCCTGGCTCCCTGGCTCCCTGGCTCCCTGTCACACTGGCCCCTCAGTTCCCTACCTCGCTGGCTCCCAGACTCCTTGTACTTTTAAGATTTATCGATTTCCAATCCATCGTCAATTTCTGTAACGATTTTGTCGGAATCCGTTTCCCTTAAACCGCAACAACATTCACAATTATTTGATTATTTGTTTTGCAGAACAAGTTATAAGTAATATTTTGTGGATTTTGAGAATTTATTTGTCTATTCTTCAATTATTTAAGAAGTGGAAAAAATTATATGAATCGTTTGTTCTTTAGCTCTCTGACTACCCGGCCGACTTGTCGTGGAAGCTGAGGAGCTCCCTGGCTTCTTGGCTCCCTGGCTCCCTGGCTCCCTGGCTCCCTGGCTCCCTGGCCCTTTAGTTCCCTACCTCGCTGGCTCCCAGACTCCTTGTACTTTCAGGATTCATCGATTTCCAATCCAACGTAAATTTCTGTAACGATTTTGTCGGAATCCGTTTCCCTTAAACCGCAACAACATTCACATTTATTTGATTATTTGTTTTGCTGACCAAGTTATAAGTAATATTGTGTGGATTTTGAGAATTTTTTTGTCTATTCTTCAATTATTTAAGAAGTGGAAAAAATTATAACAATCGTTTCTTCTTTAGCTCCCTGATTCCCCGGCCGACTTGTCGAGGGAGCTAAGGAGCTCCCTGGCTTCTTGGCTCCCTGGCTCCCTGGCTCCCTGGCTCCCTGGCTCTCTGGCTCCCTGGCTCCCTGGCTCCCTGGCTCTCTGGCTCCCTGGCTCCCTGGCTCCCTGGCTCCCTGTCACACTGGCCCCTCAGTTCCCTACCTCGCTGGCTCCCAGACTCCTTGTACTTTTAAGATTTATCGATTTCCAATCCCTCATAAATTTCTGTAAAGGTTTCGTCGGAATTCCTTTCCCTTAAATCGCAACAACTTTCACATTTATTTGATTATTTGTTTTGCAGAACAAGTTAGAAGTAATATTTTGTGGACTTTATGAATTTATTTGTCTATTCTTCAATTATTTAAGAAGTGGAAAAAATTATAACAATCGTTTGTTCTTTAGCTCCCTGATTCCCCGGCCGAATTGTCGTGGGAGCTGAGGAGCTCCCTGGCTTCTTGGCTCCCTGGCTCTCTGGCTCCCTGGCTCCCTGACTCCCTGTCTCCCTGGCTCCCTGGCTCCCTGGCTCGCTGTCTCCCTGGCTCTCTGGCTCCCTGGCTCCCTGGCTCTCTGGCTCTCTGGCTCCCTGGCTCCCTGGCTCTCTGGCTCTCTGGCTCCCTGACTCCTTTTAAGATTTACCGATTTCCAATCCAACGTAAATTTCTGTAACGATTTTGTCGGAATCCGTTTCCCTTAAAACGCAACAACATTCACATTTATTTGATTATTTGTTTTGCTGACCAAGTTATAAGTAATATTGTGTGGATTTTGAGAATTTTTTTGTCTATTCTTCAATTATTTAAGAAGTGGAAAAAATTATATCAATCGTTTGTTCTTTAGCTCCCTGACACCCCGGCCGAATTGTCGTGGGAGCTGAGGAGCTCCCTGGCTTCTTGGCTCCCTGGCTCTCTGGCTCCCTGGCTCCCTGACTCCCTGTCTCCCTGGCTCCCTGGCTCCCTGGCTCCCTGGCTCTCTGGCTCCCTGGCTCCCTGGCTCTCTGGCTCTCTGGCTCTCTGGCTCCCTGGCTCCCTGGCTCTCTGGCTCTCTGGCTCCCTGCCTCCCTGGCTCCCTGGCTCCCTGGCTCCCTGGCTCCCTGGCTCCCTGGCTCCCTGTCTCCCTGTCTCCCTGGCTCCCTGGCTCCCTGGCTCCCTGGCTCTCTGGTTCCCTGGCTCCCTGGCTCTCTGGCTCCCTGGCTCCCTGGCTCCCTGTCACACTGGCCCCTCAGTTCCCTACCTCGCTGGCTCCCAGACTCCTTGTACTTTTAAGATTTATCGATTTCCAATCCCTCATAAATTTCTGTAAAGGTTTCGTCAGAATTCCTTTCCCTTAAATCGCAACAACTTTCACATTTATTTGATTATTTGTTTTGCAGAACAAGTTATAAGTAATATTTTGTGGATTTTATGAATTTATTTGTCTATTCTTCAATTATTTAAGAAGTGGAAAAAATTATAAAAATCGTTTGTTCTTTAGCTCCATGATTCCCTGGCCGACTTGTCGTGGGAGCTGAGGAGCTGCCTGGCTTCTTGGCTCCCTGGCTCCCTGGCTCCCTGGCTCCCTGGATCCCTGGCTCCCTGGCTCCCTGACTCCGTGGCTCCCTGGCTCCCTAGCTCCGTGGCTGCCTGGCTCCCTGGCTCCCTGACTCCCTGTCTCCCTGGCTCCCTGGTTCCCTGGCTCCCTGGCTCCCTGGCTTCTTGGCTCCCTGGCTCCCTGGCTCCCGGTCAGACTGGCCCCTCAGCTGCCTACCTCGCTAGCTCCCAGACTCCTTGTACTTTTAAGATTTACCGATTTCCAATCCATCGTAAATTTCTGTAACGATTTTGTCGGAATCCGTTTCCCTTAAACCACAACAACATTCACAATTATTTGATTATTTGTTTTGCAGAACAAGTTATAAGTAATATTGTGTGGATTTTGAGAATTTTTTTGTCCATTCTTCAATTATTTAAAAAGTGGAAAAAATTACATCAATCGTTTGTTCTTTAGCTCTCTGGCTCCCCGGCCGACTTGTCGTGGAAGCTGAGGAGCTCCCAGGCTCCCTGGCTCCCTGGCTCCCTGCCTCCCTGGCTCTCTGGCTCCCTGGCTCCCTGGCTCTCTGGCTCTCTGGCTCCCTGGCTCCCTGGCTCCCTGGCTCTCTGGCTCCCTGCCTCCCTGGCTCCCTGGCTCCCTGGCTCCCTGGCTCCCTGGCTCTCTGGCTCCCTGCCTCCCTGCCTCCCTGGATCCCTGGCTCCCTGGCTCCCTGGCTCCCTGGCTCCCTGGCTCCCTGGCTCCCTAGCTCTCTGGCTCTCTGGCTCTCTGGCTCCCTGGCTCCCTGGCTCCCTGGCTCCCTGGCTCCCTGGCTCCCTGGCTCCCTAGCTCTCTGGCTCTCTGGCTCCATGGCTCCCTGGCTCCCTGGCTCCCTGGCTCCCTGGCTCCCTGGCTCCCTGGCTCCCTGGCTCCCTGGCTCCCTGGCTCTCTGGCTCACTGGCTCCCTGGCTCCGTGACTCCATGTACTTTTAAGATTTACCGATTTCCAATCCAACGTAAATTTCTGTAACGCTTTTGTCGGAATCCGTTTCCCTTAAACCGCAACAACATTCACATTTATTTGATTATTTGTTTTGCTGACCAAGTTATACGTAATATTTTGTGGATTTTGAGAATTTTTTTGTCTATACTTCAATTATTTTAGAAGTGGAAAAAATTATAACAATCGTTTGTTCTTTAGCTCCCTAATTCCCCAGCCGACTTGTCGTGGAAGCTGAGGAGCTCCCTGGCTCCCTGGCTCCCTGTCACACTGGCCCCTCAGTTCCCTACCTCACTGGCTCCCAGACTCCTTGTACTTTTAAGATTTACCGATTTCCAATCCATCGTAAATTTCTGTAACGATTTTGTCGGAATCCGTTTCCCTTAAAACGCAACAACATTCACATTTATTTGATTATTTGTTTTGCTGACCAAGTTATAAGTAATATTGTGTGGATTTTGACAATTTTTTTGTCTATTCTTCAATTATTTAAGAAGTGGAAAAAATTATATCAATCGTTTGTTCTTTAGCTCCGTGACTCCCCGGCCGACTTGTCGTGGGAGCTGAGGAGCTCCCTGGCTCCCTGGCTCCCTGGCTCCCTGCCTCCCTGGCTCTCTGGCTCCCTGGCCCCCTGGCTCTCTGGCTCTCTGGCTCCCTGGCTCCCTGGCTCTCTGGCTCTCTGGCTCCCTGCCTCCCTGGCTCCCTGGCTCCCTGGCTCCCTGACTCCCTGTCTCCATGGCTCCCTGGCTCCCTGGCTCCCTGGCTCCCTGGCTCCCTGGCTCTCTGGTTCCCTGGCTCCCTGGCTCTCTGGCTCCCTGGCTCCCTGGCTCCCTGGCTCCCTGGCTCCCTGGCTCCCTGGCTCCCTGACTCCCTGTCTCCCTGGCTCGCTGGCTCCCTGACTCTCTCGTTCCCTGGCTCCCTGGCTCTCTGGCTCCCGGGCTCTCTGGTTCCCTGGCTCCTTGGCTCCCAGACTCCTTGTACTTTTAAGATTTACCGATTACCAATCCATCGTAAATGTCTATAACGATTTTGTCGGAATCCGGTTCCCTTAAAACGCAACAACATTCACATTTATTTGATTATTTGTTTTGCTGACCAAGTTATAAGTAATATTGTGTGGATTTTGAGAATTTTTTTGTCTATTCTTCAATTATTTAAGAAGTGGAAAAAATTATATCAATCGTTTGTTCTTTAGCTCCCTGACACCCCGGCCGAATTGTCGTGGGAGCTGAGGAGCTCCCTGGCTTCTTGGCTCCCTGGCTCTCTGGCTCCCTGGCTCCCTGACTCCCTGTCTCCCTGGCTCCCTGGCTCCCTGGCTCCCTGGCTCTCTGGCTCCCTGGCTCCCTGGCTCTCTGGCTCTCTGGCTCTCTGGTTCCCTGGCTCCCTGGCTCTCTGGCTCTCTGGCTCCCTGGCTCCCTGGCTCTCTGGCTCTCTGGCTCCCTGGCTCCCTGGCTCCCTGGCTCCCTGGCTCCCTGGCTCCCTGGCTCCCTGGCTCCCTGACTCCCTGTCTCCCTGGCTCCCTGGCTCCCTGGCTCCCTGGCTCTCTGGTTCCCTGGCTCCCTGGCTCTCTGGCTCCCTGGCTCCCTGGCTCCCTGACTCCTTTTAAGATTTACCGATTTCCAATCCAACGTAAATTTCTGTAACGATTTTGTCGGAATCCGTTTCCCTTAAACCGCAACAACATTCACATTTATTTGATTATTTGTTTTGCTGACCAAGTTATAAGTAATATTTTGTGGATTTTGACAATTTTTTTGTCTATTCTTCAATTATTTAAGAAGTGGAAAAAATTATATCAATCGTTTGTTCTTTAGCTCCCTGATTCCCCGGCCGACTTCTCGTGGAAGCTGAGGAGCTCCCTTCCTCCCTGGCTCCCTGGCTCCCTGGCTCCCTGGCCCCCTGGCTCCCTGGCTATCTGGCTCCCTGGCTCTCTGGCTCCCTGGCTCCCTGGCTCCCTGGCTCCCTGGCTCCCTGGCTCCCTGGCTCTCTGGCTCTCTGGCTCCCTGGCTCCCTGGCTCCCTGGCTCCCTGGCTCCCTGGCTCCCTGGCTCCCTAGCTCTCTGGCTCTCTGGGTCTCTGGCTCCCTGGCTCCCTGACTCCATGTACTTTTAAGATTTACCGATTTCCAATCCAACGGATATTTCTGTAACGCTTTTGTCGGAATCCGTTTCCCTTAAACCGCAACAACATTCACATTTATTTGATTATTTGTTTTGCTGACCAAGTTATACGTAATATTTTGTGGATTTTGAGAATTTTTTTGTCTATACTTCAATTATTTTAGAAGTGGAAAAAATTATAACAATCGTTTGTTCTTTAGCTCCCTAATTCCCCAGCCGACTTGTCGTGGAAGCTGAGGAGCTCCCTGGCTCCCTGGCTCCCTGTCACACTGGCCCCTCAGTTCCCTACCTCACTGGCTCCCAGACTCCTTGTACTTTTAAGATTTACCGATTTCCAATCCATCGTAAATTTCTGTAACGATTTTGTCGGAATCCGTTTCCCTTAAAACGCAACAACATTCACATTTATGTGATTATTTGTTTTGCTGACCAAGTTATAAGTAATATTGTGTGGATTTTGACAATTTTTTTGTCTATTCTTCAATTATTTAAGAAGTGGAAAAAATTATATCAATCGTTTGTTCTTTAGCTCCGTGACTCCCCGGCCGACTTGTCGTGGGAGCTGAGGAGCTCCCTGGCTCCCTGGCTCCCTGGCTCCCTGCCTCCCTGGCTCTCTGGCTCCCTGGCCCCCTGGCTCTCTGGCTCTCTGGCTCCCTGGCTCCCTGGCTCTCTGGCTCTCTGGCTCCCTGCCTCCCTGGCTCCCTGGCTCCCTGGCTCCCTGACTCCCTGTCTCCATGGCTCCCTGGCTCCCTGGCTCCCTGGCTCCCTGGCTCCCTGGCTCTCTGGTTCCCTGGCTCCCTGGCTCTCTGGCTCCCTGGCTCCCTGGCTCCCTGGCTCCCTGGCTCCCTGGCTCCCTGGCTCCCTGACTCCCTGTCTCCCTGGCTCGCTGGCTCCCTGACTCTCTGGTTCCCTGGCTCCCTGGCTCTCTGGCTCCCGGGCTCTCTGGTTCCCTGGCTCCTTGGCTCCCAGACTCCTTGTACTTTTAAGATTTACCGATTACCAATCCATCGTAAATGTCTATAACGATTTTGTCGGAATCCGGTTCCCTTAAAACGCAACAACATTCACATTTATTTGATTATTTGTTTTGCTGACCAAGTTATAAGTAATATTGTGTGGATTTTGAGAATTTTTTTGTCTATTCTTCAATTATTTAAGAAGTGGAAAAAATTATATCAATCGTTTGTTCGTTAGCTCCCTGACTCCCCGGCCGACTTGTCGTGGGAGCTGAGGAGCTCCCTGGCTCCCTGGCTCCCTGGCTCCCTGGCTCCCTGGCTCCCTGCCTCCCTGGCTCCCTGACTCCCTGTCTCCCTGGCTCCCTGGCTCCCTGGCTCCCTGGCTCTCTGGTTCCCTGGCTCCCTGGCTCTCTGGCTCTCTGGCTCCCTGGCTCCCTGGCTCTCTGGCTCTCTGGCTCCCTGCCTCCCTGGCTCGCTGGCTCCCTGGCTCCCTGGCTCCCTGGCTCCCTGGCTCCCTGACTCCCTGTCTCCCTGGCTCCCTGGCTCCCTGGCTCCCTGGCTCTCTGGTTCCCTGGCTCCCTGGCTCTCTGGCTCCCTGGCTCCCTGGCTCCCTGACTCCTTTTAAGATTTACCGATTTCCAATCCAACGTAAATTTCTGTAACGATTTTGTCGGAATCCGTTTCCCTTAAACCGCAACAACATTCACATTTATTTGATTATTTGTTTTGCTGACCAAGTTATAAGTAATATTTTGTGGATTTTGACAATTTTTTTGTCTATTCTTCAATTATTTAAGAAGTGGAAAAAATTATATCAATCGTTTGTTCTTTAGCTCCCTGATTCCCCGGCCGACTTCTCGTGGAAGCTGAGGAGCTCCCTTCCTCCCTGGCTCCCTGGCTCCCTGGCTCCCTGGCCCCCTGGCTCCCTGGCTATCTGGCTCCCTGGCTCTCTGGCTCCCTGGCTCCCTGGCTCCCTGGCTCCCTGGGTCCCTGGCTCCCTGGCTCTCTGGCTCTCTGGCTCCCTGGCTCCCTGGCTCCCTGGCTCCCTGACTCCCTGGCTCCCTGGCTCCCTAGCTCTCTGGCTCTCTGGGTCTCTGGCTCCCTGGCTCCCTGACTCCATGTACTTTTAAGATTTACCGATTTCCAATCCAACGGATATTTCTGTAACGCTTTTGTCGGAATCCGTTTCCCTTAAACCGCAACAACATTCACATTTATTTGATTATTTGTTTTGCTGACCAAGTTATACGTAATATTTTGTGGATTTTGAGAATTTTTTTGTCTATACTTCAATTATTTTAGAAGTGGAAAAAATTATAACAATCGTTTGTTCTTTAGCTCCCTAATTCCCCAGCCGACTTGTCGTGGAAGCTGAGGAGCTCCCTGGCTCCCTGGCTCCCTGTCACACTGGCCCCTCAGTTCCCTACCTCACTGGCTCCCAGACTCCTTGTACTTTTAAGATTTACCGATTTCCAATCCATCGTAAATTTCTGTAACGATTTTGTCGGAATCCGTTTCCCTTAAAACGCAACAACATTCACATTTATTTGATTATTTGTTTTGCTGACCAAGTTATAAGTAATATTGTGTGGATTTTGAGAATTTTTTTGTCTATTATTCAATTATTTAAGAAGTGGAAAAAATTATATCAATCGTTTGTTCTTTAGCTCCCTGACTCCCCGGCCGAATTGTCGTGGGAGCTGAGGAGCTCCCTGGCTTCTTGGCTCCCTGGCTCTCTGGCTCCCTGGCTCCCTGGCTCTCTGGCTCCCTGGCTCCCTGGCTCTCTGGCTCTCTGGCTCCCTGGCTTCCTGGCTCTCTGGCTCTCTGGCTCCCTGCCGCCCTGGCTCCCTGGCTCCCTGGCTCCCTGGCTCCCTGGCTCCCTGACTCCCTGTCTCCCTGGCTCCCTGGCTCCCTGGCTCCCTGGCTCTCTGGCTCCCTGGCTCCCTGGCTCCCTGGCTCCCTGGCTCCCTGGCTCCCTGGCTCCCTGGCTCCCTGGCTCCCTGGCTCCCTGGCTCCCTGGCTCCCTGTCACACTGGCCCCTCAGTTCCCTACCTCGCTGGCTCCCAGACTCCTTGTACTTTTAAGATTTATCGATTTCCAATCCATCGTAAATTTCTGTAACGATTTTGTCGGAATCCGTTTCCCTTAAACCGCAACAACATTCACAATTATTTGATTATTTGTTTTGCAGAACAAGTTATAAGTAATATTTTGTGGATTTTGAGAATTTATTTGTCTATTCTTCAATTATTTAAGAAGTGGAAAAAATTATATGAATCGTTTGTTCTTTAGCTCTCTGACTACCCGGCCGACTTGTCGTGGAAGCTGAGGAGCTCCCTGGCTTCTTGGCTCCCTGGCTCCCTGGCTCCCTGGCTCCCTGGCTCCCTGGCCCTTTAGTTCCCTACCTCGCTGGCTCCCAGACTCCTTGTACTTTCAGGATTCATCGATTTCCAATCCAACGTAAATTTCTGTAACGATTTTGTCGGAATCCGTTTCCCTTAAACCGCAACAACATTCACATTTATTTGATTATTTGTTTTGCTGACCAAGTTATAAGTAATATTTTGTGGATTTTGAGAATTTTTTTGTCTATTCTTCAATTATTTAAGAAGTGGAAAAAATTATAACAATCGTTTCTTCTTTAGCTCCCTGATTCCCCGGCCGACTTGTCGAGGGAGCTAAGGAGCTCCCTGGCTTCTTGGCTCCCTGGCTCCCTGGCTCCCTGGCTCCCTGGCTCTCTGGCTCCCTGGCTCCCTGGCTCCCTGGCTCTCTGGCTCCCTGGCTCCCTGGCTCCCTGGCTCCCTGTCACACTGGCCCCTCAGTTCCCTACCTCGCTGGCTCCCAGACTCCTTGTACTTTTAAGATTTATCGATTTCCAATCCCTCATAAATTTCTGTAAAGGTTTCGTCGGAATTCCTTTCCCTTAAATCGCAACAACTTTCACAGTTATTTGATTATTTGTTTTGCAGAACAAGTTAGAAGTAATATTTTGTGGACTTTATGAATTTATTTGTCTATTCTTCAATTATTTAAGAAGTGGAAAAAATTATAACAATCGTTTGTTCTTTAGCTCCCTGATTCCCCGGCCGAATTGTCGTGGGAGCTGAGGAGCTCCCTGGCTTCTTGGCTCCCTGGCTCTCTGGCTCCCTGGCTCCCTGACTCCCTGTCTCCCTGGCTCCCTGGCTCCCTGGCTCGCTGTCTCCCTGGCTCTCTGGCTCCCTGGCTCCCTGGCTCTCTGGCTCTCTGGCTCCCTGGCTCCCTGGCTCTCTGGCTCTCTGGCTCCCTGGCTTCCTGGCTCTCTGGCTCTCTGGCTCCCTGGCTCCCTGGCTCCCTGACTCCTTTTAAGATTTACCGATTTCCAATCCAACGTAAATTTCTGTAACGATTTTGTCGGAATCCGTTTCCCTTAAAACGCAACAACATTCACATTTATTTGATTATTTGTTTTGCTGACCAAGTTATAAGTAATATTGTGTGGATTTTGAGAATTTTTTTGTCTATTCTTCAATTATTTAAGAAGTGGAAAAAATTATATCAATCGTTTGTTCTTTAGCTCCCTGACACCCCGGCCGAATTGTCGTGGGAGCTGAGGAGCTCCCTGGCTTCTTGGCTCCCTGGCTCTCTGGCTCCCTGGCTCCCTGGCTCTCTGGCTCCCTGGCTCCCTGGCTCTCTGGCTCTCTGGCTCCCTGGCTTCCTGGCTCTCTGGCTCTCTGGCTTCCTGCCGCCCTGGCTCCCTGGCTCCCTGGCTCCCTGGCTCCCTGGCTCCCTGACTCCCTGTCTCCCTGGCTCCCTGGCTCCCTGGCTCCCTGGCTCTCTGGCTCCCTGGCTCCCTGGCTCCCTGGCTCCCTGGCTCCCTGGCTCCCTGGCTCCCTGGCTCCCTGGCTCCCTGGCTCCCTGGCTCCCTGTCACACTGGCCCCTCAGTTCCCTACCTCGCTTGCTCCCAGACTCCTTGTACTTTTAAGATTTATCGATTTCCAATCCATCGTAAATTTCTGTAACGATTTTGTCGGAATCCGTTTCCCTTAAACCGCAACAACATTCACAATTATTTGATTATTTGTTTTGCAGAACAAGTTATAAGTAATATTTTGTGGATTTTGAGAATTTATTTGTCTATTCTTCAATTATTTAAGAAGTGGAAAAAATTATATGAATCGTTTGTTCTTTAGCTCTCTGACTACCCGGCCGACTTGTCGTGGAAGCTGAGGAGCTCCCTGGCTTCTTGGCTCCCTGGCTCCCTGGCTCCCTGGCTCCCTGGCTCCCTGGCCCTTTAGTTCCCTACCTCGCTGGCTCCCAGACTCCTTGTACTTTCAGGATTCATCGATTTCCAATCCAACGTAAATTTCTGTAACGATTTTGTCGGAATCCGTTTCCCTTAAACCGCAACAACATTCACATTTATTTGATTATTTGTTTTGCTGACCAAGTTATAAGTAATATTTTGTGGATTTTGAGAATTTTTTTGTCTATTCTTCAATTATTTAAGAAGTGGAAAAAATTATAACAATCGTTTCTTCTTTAGCTCCCTGATTCCCCGGCCGACTTGTCGAGGGAGCTAAGGAGCTCCCTGGCTTCTTGACTCCCTGGCTCCCTGGCTCCCTGGCTCCCTGGCTCTCTGGCTCCCTGGCTCCCTGGCTCCCTGGCTCCCTGGCTCCCTGGCTCCCTGGCTCCCTGGCTCCCTGTCACACTGGCCCCTCAGTTCCCTACCTCGCTGGCTCCCAGACTCCTTGTACTTTTAAGATTTATCGATTTCCAATCCCTCATAAATTTCTGTAAAGGTTTCGTCGGAATTCCTTTCCCTTAAATCGCAACAACTTTCACATTTATTTGATTATTTGTTTTGCAGAACAAGTTAGAAGTAATATTTTGTGGACTTTATGAATTTATTTGTCGATTCTTCAATTATTTAAGAAGTGGAAAAAATTATAACAATCGTTTGTTCTTTAGCTCCCTGATTCCCCGGCCGACTTGTCGAGGGAGCTAAGGAGCTCCCTGGCTTCTTGGCTCCCTGGCTCCCTGGCTCTCTGGCTCCCTGGCTCCCTGGCTCTCTGGCTCTCTGGCTCTCTGGTTCCCTGGCTCCCTGGCTCTCTGGCTCTCTGGCTCCCTGGCTCCCTGGCTCTCTGGCTCTCTGGTTCCCTGGCTCCCTGGCTCCCAGACTCCTTGTACTTTTAAGATTTACCGATTACCAATCCATCGTAAATGTCTGTAACGATTTTGTCGGAATCCGTTTCCCTTAAACCGCAACAACATTCACATTTATTTGATTATTTGTTTTGCTGACCAAGTTATAAGTAATATTTTGTGGATTTTGAGAATTTTTTTGTCTATTCTTCAATTATTTAAGAAGTGGAAAAAATTATAACAATCGTTTGTTCTTTAGCTCCCTGATTCCCCGGCCGACTTGTCGAGGGAGCTAAGGAGCTCCCTGGCTTCTTGGCTCCCTGGCTCCCTGGCTCCCTGGCTCCCTGGCTCTCTGGCTCCCTGGCTCCCTGGCTCCCTGGCTCCCTGTCACACTGGCCCCTCAGTTCCCTACCTCGCTGGCTCCCAGACTCCTTGTACTTTTAAGATTTATCGATTTCCAATCCCTCATAAATTTCTGTAAAGGGTTCGTCGGAATTCCTTTCCCTTAAATCGCAACAACTTTCACATTTATTTGATTATTTGTTTTGCAGAACAAGTTATAAGTAATATTTTGTGGATTTTATGAATTTATTTGTCTATTCTTCAATTATTTAAGAAGTGGAAAAAATTATATCAATCGTTTGTTCTTTAGCTCCCTGACTCCCCGGCCGACTTGTCGTGGGAGCTGAGGAGCTCCCTGGCTCCCTGGCTCCCTGGCTCCCTGCCTCCCTGGCTCTCTGGCTCCCTGCCTCCCTGGCTCTCTGGCTCTCTGGCTCCCTGGCTCCCTGGCTCTCTGGCTCTCTGGCTCCCTGCCTCCCTGGCTCCCTGGCTCCCTGGCTCCCTGACTCCCTGTCTCCATGGCTCCCTGGCTCCCTGGCTCCCTGGCTCCCTGGCTCCCTGGCTCTCTGGTTCTCTGGCTCCCTGGCTCTCTGGCTCCCTGGCTCCCTGGCTCCCTGGCTCCCTGGCTCCCTGGCTCCCTGACTCCCTGTCTCCCTGGCTCCCTGGCTCCCTGACTCTCTGGTTCCCTGGCTCCCTGGCTCTCGGGCTCCCGGGCTCTCTGGTTCCCTGGCTCCCTGGCTCCCAGACTCCTTGTACTTTTAAGATTTACCGATTACCAATCCATCGTAAATGTCTGTAACGATTTTGTCGGAATCCGTTTCCCTTAAACCGCAACAACATTCACATTTATTTGATTATTTGTTTTGCTGACCAAGTTATAAGTAATATTTTGTGGATTTTGAGAATTTTTTTGTCTATTCTTCAATTATTTAAGAAGTGGAAAAAATTATAACAATCGTTTGTTCTTTAGCTCCCTGATTCCCCGGCCGACTTGTCGAGGGAGCTAAGGAGCTCCCTGGCTTCTTGGCTCCCTGGCTCCCTGGCTCCCTGGCTCCCTGGCTCTCTGGCTCCCTGGCTCCCTGGCTCCCTGGCTCGCTGGCTCCCTGGCTCCCTGGCTCCCTGGCTCCCTGTCACACTGGCCCCTCAGTTCCCTACCTCGCTGGCTCCCAGACTCCTTGTACTTTTAAGATTTATCGATTTCCAATCCCTCATAAATTTCTGTAAAGGTTTCGTCGGAATTCCTTTCCCTTAAATCGCAACAACTTTCACATTTATTTGATTATTTGTTTTGCAGAACAAGTTAGAAGTAATATTTTGTGGACTTTATGAATTTATTTGTCTATTCTTCAATTATTTAAGAAGTGGAAAAAATTATAACAATCGTTTGTTCTTTAGCTCCCTGATTCCCCGGCCGACTTGTCGAGGGAGCTAAGGAGCTCCCTGGCTTCTTGGCTCCCTGGCTCCCTGGCTCCCTGGCTCCCCGGCTCTCTGGCTCCCTGGCTCCCTGGCTCCCTGGTTCCCTGTCACACTGGCCCCTCAGTTCCCTACCTCGCTGGCTCCCAGACTCCTTGTACTTTTAAGATTTATCGATTTCCAATCCCTCATAAATTTTTGTAAAGGGTTCGTCGGAATTCCTTTCCCTTAAATCGCAACAACTTTCACATTTATTTGATTATTTGTTTTGCAGAACAAGTTATAAGTAATATTTTGTGGATTTTATGAATTTATTTGTCTATTCTTCAATTATTTAAGAAGTGGAAAAAATTATATCAATCGTTTGTTCTTTAGCTCCCTGACTCCCCGGCCGACTTGTCGTGGGAGCTGAGGAGCTCCCTGGCTCCCTGGCTCCCTGGCTCCCTGCCTCCCTGGCTCTCTGGCTCCCTGCCTCCCTGGCTCTCTGGCTCTCTGGCTCCCTGGCTCCCTGGCTCTCTGGCTCTCTGGCTCCCTGCCTCCCTGGCTCCCTGGCTCCCTGGCTCCCTGACTCCCTGTCTCCCTGGCTCCCTGGCTCCCTGGCTCCCTGGCTCCGTGGCTCCCTGGCTCTCTGGTTCCCTGGCTCCCTGGCTCTCTGGCTCCCGGGCTCTCTGGTTCCCTGGCTCCCTGGCTCCCAGACTCCTTGTACTTTTAAGATTTACCGATTACCAATCTATCGTAAATGTCTGTAACGATTTTGTCGGAATCCGTTTCCCTTAAACCGCAACAACATTCACATTTATTTGATTATTTGTTTTGCTGACCAAGTTATAAGTAATATTTTGTGGATTTTGAGAATTTTTTTGTCTATTCTTCAATTATTTAAGAAGTGGAAAAAATTATAACAATCGTTTGTTCTTTAGCTCCCTGATTCCCCGGCCGACTTGTCGAGGGAGCTAAGGAGCTCCCTGGCTTCTTGGCTCCCTGGCTCCCTGGCTCCGTGGCTCCCTGGCTCTCTGGCTCCCTGGCTCCCTGGCTCCCTGGCTCTCTGGCTCCCTGGCTCCCTGGCTCCCTGGCTCCCTGTCACACTGGCCCCTCAGTTCCCTACCTCGCTGGCTCCCAGACTCCTTGTACTTTTAAGATTTATCGATTTCCAATCCCTCATAAATTTCTGTAAAGGTTTCGTCGGAATTCCTTTCCCTTAAATCGCAACAACTTTCACATTTATTTGATTATTTGTTTTGCAGAACAAGTTAGAAGTAATATTTTGTGGACTTTATGAATTTATTTGTCTATTCTTCAATTATTTAAGAAGTGGAAAAAATTATAACAATCGTTTGTTCTTTAGCTCCCTGATTCCCGGGCCGACTTGTCGAGGGAGCTAAGGAGCTCCCTGGCTTCTTGGCTCCCTGGCTCCCTGGCTCCCTGGCTCTCTGGCTCCCTGCCTCCCTGGCTCTCTGGCTCTCTGGCTCCCTGGCTCCCTGGCTCTCTGGCTCCCTGGCTCCCTGGCTCCCTGACTCCCTGTCTCCATGGCTCCCTGGCTCCCTGGCTCCCTGGCTCCCTGGCTCCCTGGCTCTCTGGTTCCCTGGCTCCCTGGCTCTCTGGCTCCCTGGCTCCCTGGCTCCCTGGCTCCCTGGCTCCCTGGCTCCCTGGCTCCCTGGCTCCCTGGCTCCCTGACTCCCTGTCTCCCTGGCTCCCTGGTTCGCTGACTCTCTGGTTCCCTGGCTCCCTGGCTCTCTGGCTCCCGGGCTCTCTGGTTCCCTGGCTCCCTGGCTCCCAGACTCCTTGTACTTTTAAGATTTACCGATTACCAATCCATCGTAAATGTCTGTAACGATTTTGTCGGAATCCGGTTCCCTTAAAACGCAACAACATTCACATTTATTTGATTATTTGTTTTGCTGACCAAGTTATAAGTAATATTGTGTGGATTTTGAGAATTTTTTTGTCTATTCTTCAATTATTTAAGAAGTGGAAAAAATTATATCAATCGTTTGTTCTTTAGCTCCCTGACTCCTCGGCCGACTTGTCGTGGGAGCTGAGGAGCTCCCTGGCTCCCTGGCTCCCTGGCTCCCTGCCTCCCTGGCTCCCTGACTCCCTGTCTCCCTGGCTCCCTGGCTCCCTGGCTCCCTGGCTCTCTGGCTCCCTGGCTCCCTGGCTCTCTGGCTCTCTGGCTCCCTGGCTCCCTGGCTCTCTGGCTCTCTGGCTCCCTGCCTCCCTGGCTCCCTGGCTCCCTGGCTCCCTGGCTCCCTGGCTCCCTGGCTCCCTGGCTCCCTGACTCCCTGTCTCCCTGGCTCCCTGGCTCCCTGGCTCCCTGGCTCTCTGGTTCCCTGGCTCTCTGGCTCCCTGGCTCCCTGGCTCCCTGGCTCCCTGTCACACTGGCCCCTCAGTTCCCTACCTCGCTGGCTCCCAGACTCCTTGTACTTTTAAGATTTATCGATTTCCAATCCCTCATAAATTTCTGTAAAGCTTTCGTCGGAATTCCTTTCCCTTAAATCGCAACAACTTTCACATTTATTTGATTATTTGTTTTGCAGAACAAGTTATAAGTAATATTTTGTGGATTTTATGAATTTATTTGTCTATTCTTCAATTATTTAAGAAGTGGAAAAAATTATATCAATCGTTTGTTCTTTAGCTCCCTGACTCCCCGGCCGACTTGTCGTGGGAGCTGAGGAGCTCCCTGGCTCCCTGGCTCCCTGGCTCCCTGCCTCCCTGGCTCTCTGGCTCTCTGGCTCCCTGCCTCCCTGGCTCTCTGGCTCTCTGGCTCCCTGGCTCCCTGGCTCTCTGGCTCTCTGGCTCCCTGCCTCCCTGGCTCCCTGGCTCCCTGGCTCCCTGACTCCCTGTCTCCATGGCTCCCTGGCTCCCTGGCTCCCTGTCTCCCTGGCTCCCTGGCTCTCTGGTTCCCTGGCTCCCTGGCTCTCTGGCTCCCGGGCTCTCTGGTTCCCTGGCTCCCTGGCTCCCAGACTCCTTGTACTTTTAAGATTTACCGATTACCAATCCATCGTAAATGTCTGTAACGATTTTGTCGGAATCCGTTTCCCTTAAACCGCAACAACATTCACATTTATTTGATTATTTGTTTTGCTGACCAAGTTATAAGTAATATTTTGTGGATTTTGAGAATTTTTTTGTCTATTCTTCAATTATTTAAGAAGTGGAAAAAATTATAACAATCGTTTGTTCTTTAGCTCCCTGATTCCCCGGCCGACATTTCGAGGGAGCTAAGGAGCTCCCTGGCTTCTTGGCTCCCTGGCTCCCTGGCTCCGTGGCTCCCTGGCTCTCTGGCTCCCTGGCTCCCTGGCTCCCTGGCTCTCTGGCTCCCTGGCTCCCTGGCTCCCTGGCTCCCTGGCTCCCTGTCACACTGGCCCCTCAGTTCCCTACCTCGCTGGCTCCCAGACTCCTTGTACTTTTAAGATTTATCGATTTCCAATCCCTCATAAATTTCTGTAAAGGTTTCGTCGGAATTCCTTTCCCTTAAATCGCAACAACTTTCACATTTATTTGATTATTTGTTTTGCAGAACAAGTTAGAAGTAATATTTTGTGGACTTTATGAATTTATTTGTCTATTCTTCAATTATTTAAGAAGTGGAAAAAATTATAACAATCGTTTGTTCTTTAGCTCCCTGATTCCCCGGCCGACTTGTCGAGGGAGCTAAGGAGCTCCCTGGCTTCTTGGCTCCCTGGCTCCCTGGCTCCCTGGCTCCCTGGCTCCCTGTCACACTGGCCCCTCAGTTCCCTACCTCGCTGGCTCCCAGACTCCTTGTACTTTTAAGATTTATCGATTTCCAATCCCTCATAAATTTCTGTAAAGGGTTCGTCGGAATTCCTTTCCCTTAAATCGCAACAACTTTCACATTTATTTGATTATTTGTTTTGCAGAACAAGTTATAAGTAATATTTTGTGGATTTTATGAATTTATTTGTCTATTCTTCAATTATTTAAGAAGTGGAAAAAATTATATCAATCGTTTGTTCTTTAGCTCCCTGACTCCCCGGCCGACTTGTCGTGGGAGCTGAGGAGCTCCCTGGCTCCCTGGCTCCCTGGCTCCCTGCCTCCCTGGCTCTCTGGCTCCCTGCCTCCCTGGCTCTCTGGCTCTCTGGCTCCCTGGCTCCCTGGCTCTCTGGCTCTCTGGCTCCCTGCCTCCCTGGCTCCCTGGCTCCCTGGCTCCCTGACTCCCTGTCTCCATGGCTCCCTGGCTCCCTGGCTCCCTGGCTCCCTGGCTCCCTGGCTCTCTGGTTCCCTGGCTCCCTGGCTCTCTGGCTCCCTGGCTCCCTGGCTCCCTGGCTCCCTGGCTCCCTGGCTCCCTGGCTCCCTGGCTCCCTGGCTCCCTGACTCCCTGTCTCCCTGGCTCCCTGGTTCGCTGACTCTCTGGTTCCCTGGCTCCCTGGCTCTCTGGCTCCCGGGCTCTCTGGTTCCCTGGCTCCCTGGCTCCCAGACTCCTTGTACTTTTAAGATTTACCGATTACCAATCCATCGTAAATGTCTGTAACGATTTTGTCGGAATCCGGTTCCCTTAAAACGCAACAACATTCACATTTATTTGATTATTTGTTTTGCTGACCAAGTTATAAGTAATATTGTGTGGATTTTGAGAATTTTTTTGTCTATTCTTCAATTATTTAAGAAGTGGAAAAAATTATATCAATCGTTTGTTCTTTAGCTCCCTGACTCCTCGGCCGACTTGTCGTGGGAGCTGAGGAGCTCCCTGGCTCCCTGGCTCCCTGGCTCCCTGCCTCCCTGGCTCCCTGACTCCCTGTCTCCCTGGCTCCCTGGCTCCCTGGCTCCCTGGCTCTCTGGCTCCCTGGCTCCCTGGCTCTCTGGCTCTCTGGCTCCCTGGCTCCCTGGCTCTCTGGCTCTCTGGCTCCCTGCCTCCCTGGCTCCCTGGCTCCCTGGCTCCCTGGCTCCCTGGCTCCCTGGCTCCCTGGCTCCCTGACTCCCTGTCTCCCTGGCTCCCTGGCTCCCTGGCTCCCTGGCTCTCTGGTTCCCTGGCTCTCTGGCTCCCTGGCTCCCTGGCTCCCTGGCTCCCTGTCACACTGGCCCCTCAGTTCCCTACCTCGCTGGCTCCCAGACTCCTTGTACTTTTAAGATTTATCGATTTCCAATCCCTCATAAATTTCTGTAAAGCTTTCGTCGGAATTCCTTTCCCTTAAATCGCAACAACTTTCACATTTATTTGATTATTTGTTTTGCAGAACAAGTTATAAGTAATATTTTGTGGATTTTATGAATTTATTTGTCTATTCTTCAATTATTTAAGAAGTGGAAAAAATTATATCAATCGTTTGTTCTTTAGCTCCCTGACTCCCCGGCCGACTTGTCGTGGGAGCTGAGGAGCTCCCTGGCTCCCTGGCTCCCTGGCTCCCTGCCTCCCTGGCTCTCTGGCTCCCTGGCTCCCTGGCTCTCTGGCTCTCTGGCTCCCTGGCTCCCTGGCTCCCTGGCTCTCTGGCTCTCTGGCTCCCTGCCTCCCTGGCTCCCTGGCTCCCTGGCTCCCTGACTCCCTGTCTCCCTGGCTCCCTGGCTCCCTGGCTCTCTGGCTCTCTGGCTCCCTGGCTCCCTGGCTCTCTGGCTCTCTGGCTCCCTGCCTCCCTGGCTCCCTGCCTCCCTGGCTCCCTGGCTCCCTGGCTCCCTGACTCCCTGTCTCCCTGGCTCCCTGGCTCCCTGGCTCCCTGGCTCTCTGGTTCCCTGGCTCCCTGGCTCCCTGGCTCCCTGGCTCCCTGTCACACTGGCCCCTCAGTTCCCTACCTCGCTGGCTCCCAGACTCCTTGTACTTTTAAGATTTACCGATTTCCAATCCATCGTAAATTTCTGTAACGATTTTGTCGGAATCCGTTTCCCTTAAACCGCAACAACATTCACATTTATTTGATTATTTGTTTTGCTGACCAAGTTATACGTAATATTTTGTGGATTTTGAGAATTTTTTTGTCTATTCTTCAATTATTTAAGAAGTGGAAAAAATTATATCAATCGTTTGTTCTTTAGCTCCCTGACTCCCCGGCCGACTTGTCGTGGGAGCTGAGGAGCTCCCTGGCTCCCTGGCTCCCTGGCTCCCTGCCTCCCTGGCTCTCTGGCTCCCTGGCTCCCTGGCTCTCTGGCTCCCTGGCTCCCTGGCTCCCTGGCTCCCTGGCTCCCTGGCTCCCTGGCTCCCTGGCTCCCTGGCTCCCTGCCTCCCTGGCTCTCTGGCTCCCTGCCTCCCTGGCTCTCTGGCTCTCTGGCTCCCTGGCTCCCTGGCTCTCTGGCTCTCTGGCTCCCTGCCTCCCTGGCTCCCTGGCTCCCTGGCTCCCTGACTCCCTGACTCCCTGTCTCCATGGCTCCCTGGCTCCCTGGCTCCCTGGCTCCCTGGCTCCCTGGCTCTCTGGTTCCCTGGCTCCCTGGCTCTCTGGCTCCCGGGCTCTCTGGTTCCCTGGCTCCCTGGCTCCCAGACTCCTTGTACTTTTAAGATTTACCGATTACCAATCCATCGTAAATGTCTGTAACGATTTTGTCGGAATCCGTTTCCCTTAAACCGCAACAACATTCACATTTATTTGATTATTTGTTTTGCTGACCAAGTTATAAGTAATATTTTGTGGATTTTGAGAATTTTTTTGTCTATTCTTCAATTATTTAAGAAGTGGAAAAAATTATAACAATCGTTTGTTCTTTAGCTCCCTGATTCCCCGGCCGACTTGTCGAGGGAGCTAAGGAGCTCCCTGGCTTCTTGGCTCCCTGGCTCCCTGGCTCCGTGGCTCCCTGGCTCTCTGGCTCCCTGGCTCCCTGGCTCCCTGGCTCCCTGGCTCTCTGGCTCCCTGGCTCCCTGGCTCCCTGGCTCCCTGTCACACTGGCCCCTCAGTTCCCTACCTCGCTGGCTCCCAGACTCCTTGTACTTTTAAGATTTATCGATTTCCAATCCCTCATAAATTTCTGTAAAGGTTTCGTCGGAATTCCTTTCCCTTAAATCGCAACAACTTTCACATTTATTTGATTATTTGTTTTGCAGAACAAGTTAGAAGTAATATTTTGTGGACTTTATGAATTTATTTGTCTATTCTTCAATTATTTAAGAAGTGGAAAAAATTATAACAATCGTTTGTTCTTTAGCTCCCTGATTCCCCGGCCGACTTGTCGAGGGAGCTAAGGAGCTCCCTGGCTTCTTGGCTCCCTGGCTCCCTGGCTCCCTGGCTCCCTGGCTCCCTGTCACACTGGCCCCTCAGTTCCCTACCTCGCTGGCTCCCAGACTCCTTGTACTTTTAAGATTTATCGATTTCCAATCCCTCATAAATTTCTGTAAAGGGTTCGTCGGAATTCCTTTCCCTTAAATCGCAACAACTTTCACATTTATTTGATTATTTGTTTTGCAGAACAAGTTATAAGTAATATTTTGTGGATTTTATGAATTTATTTGTCTATTCTTCAATTATTTAAGAAGTGGAAAAAATTATATTTAATCGTTTGTTCTTTAGCTCCCTGACTCCCCGGCCGACTTGTCGTGGGAGCTGAGGAGCTCCCTGGCTCCCTGGCTCCCTGGCTCCCTGCCTCCCTGGCTCTCTGGCTCCCTGCCTCCCTGGCTCTCTGGCTCTCTGGCTCCCTGGCTCCCTGGCTCTCTGGCTCTCTGGCTCCCTGCCTCCCTGGCTCCCTGGCTCCCTGGCTCCCTGACTCCCTGTCTCCATGGCTCCCTGGCTCCCTGGCTCTCTGGTTCCCTGGCTCCCTGGCTCTCTGGCTCCCTGGCTCCCTGGCTCCCTGGCTCCCTGGCTCCCTGGCTCCCTGGCTCCCTGGCTCCCTGGCTCCCTGACTCCCTGTCTCCCTGGCTCCCTGGTTCGCTGACTCTCTGGTTCCCTGGCTCCCTGGCTCTCTGGCTCCCGGGCTCTCTGGTTCCCTGGCTCCCTGGCTCCCAGACTCCTTGTACTTTTAAGATTTACCGATTACCAATCCATCGTAAATGTCTGTAACGATTTTGTCGGAATCCGGTTCCCTTAAAACGCAACAACATTCACATTTATTTGATTATTTGTTTTGCTGACCAAGTTATAAGTAATATTGTGTGGATTTTGAGAATTTTTTTGTCTATTCTTCAATTATTTAAGAAGTGGAAAAAATTATATCAATCGTTTGTTCTTTAGCTCCCTGACTCCTCGGCCGACTTGTCGTGGGAGCTGAGGAGCTCCCTGGCTCCCTGGCTCCCTGGCTCCCTGGCTCCCTGGCTCCCTGACTCCCTGTCTCCCTGGCTCCCTGGCTCCCTGGCTCCCTGGCTCTCTGGCTCCCTGGCTCCCTGGCTCTCTGGCTCTCTGGCTCCCTGGCTCCCTGGCTCTCTGGCTCTCTGGCTCCCTGCCTCCCTGGCTCCCTGGCTCCCTGGCTCCCTGGCTCCCTGGCTCTCTGGCTCCCTGGCTCCCTGACTCCCTGTCTCCCTGGCTCCCTGGCTCCCTGGCTCCCTGGCTCTCTGGTTCCCTGGCTCTCTGGCTCCCTGGCTCCCTGGCTCCCTGGCTCCCTGTCACACTGGCCCCTCAGTTCCCTACCTCGCTGGCTCCCAGACTCCTTGTACTTTTAAGATTTATCGATTTCCAATCCCTCATAAATTTCTGTAAAGCTTTCGTCGGAATTCCTTTCCCTTAAATCGCAACAACTTTCACATTTATTTGATTATTTGTTTTGCAGAACAAGTTATAAGTAATATTTTGTGGATTTTATGAATTTATTTGTCTATTCTTCAATTATTTAAGAAGTGGAAAAAATTATATCAATCGTTTGTTCTTTAGCTCCCTGACTCCCCGGCCGACTTGTCGTGGGAGCTGAGGAGCTCCCTGGCTCCCTGGCTCCCTGCCTCCCTGGCTCTCTGGCTCCCTGGCTCCCTGGCTCTCTGGCTCTCTGGCTCCCTGGCTCCCTGGCTCCCTGGCTCTCTGGCTCTCTGGCTCCCTGCCTCCCTGGCTCCCTGGCTCCCTGGCTCCCTGACTCCCTGTCTCCCTGGCTCCCTGGCTCCCTGGCTCTCTGGCTCTCTGGCTCCCTGGCTCCCTGGCTCTCTGGCTCTCTGGCTCCCTGCCTCCCTGGCTCCCTGCCTCCCTGGCTCCCTGGCTCCCTGGCTCCCTGACTCCCTGTCTCCCTGGCTCCCTGGCTCCCTGGCTCCCTGGCTCTCTGGTTCCCTGGCTCCCTGGCTCCCTGGCTCCCTGGCTCCCTGTCACACTGGCCCCTCAGTTCCCTACCTCGCTGGCTCCCAGACTCCTTGTACTTTTAAGATTTACCGATTTCCAATCCATCGTAAATTTCTGTAACGATTTTGTCGGAATCCGTTTCCCTTAAACCGCAACAACATTCACATTTATTTGATTATTTGTTTTGCTGACCAAGTTATACGTAATATTTTGTGGATTTTGAGATTTTTTTTGTCTATTCTTCAATTATTTAAGAAGTGGAAAAAATTATATCAATCGTTTGTTCTTTAGCTCCCTGACTCCCCGGCCGACTTGTCGTGGGAGCTGAGGAGCTCCCTGGCTCCCTGGCTCCCTGGCTCCCTGCCTCCCTGGCTCTCTGGCTCCCTGGCTCCCTGGCTCTCTGGCTCTCTGGCTCCCTGGCTCCCTGGCTCTCTGGCTCTGTGGCTCCCTGCCTCCGTGGCTCTCTGGCTCCCTGGCTCCCTGACTCCCTGTCTGCATGGCTCCCTGGCTCCCTGGCTCCCTGGCTCCCTGGCTCTCTGGCTCCCTGTCACACTGGCCCCTCAGTTCCCTACTTCGCTGCCTCCCAGACTCCTTGTACTTTTAAGATTTACCGATTTCCAATCCATCGTAAATTTCTGTAACGATTTTGTCGGAATCCGTTTCCCTTAAAACGCAACAACATTCACATTTATTTGATCATTTGTTTTGCTGACCAAGTTATAAGTAATATTGTGTGGATTTTGAGAATTTTTTTGTCCATTCTTCAATTATTTAAAAAGTGGAAAAAATTATATCAATCGTTTGTTCTTTAGCTCTCTGGCTCCCCGGCCGACTTGTCGTGGAAGCTGAGGAGCTCCCAGGCTCCCTGGCTCCCTGGCTCCCTGCCTCCCTGGCTCTCTGGCTCCCTGGCTCCCTGGCTCTCTGGCTCCGTGGCTCCCTGGCTCCCTGGCTCTCTGGCTCTCTGGCTCCCTGCCTCCCTGGCTCCCTGGCTCCCTGGCTCCCTGGCTCCCTGGCTCTCTGGCTCCCTGCCTCCCTGGCTCCCTGGCTCTCTGGCTCCCTGGCTCCCTGGCTCCCTGGCTCCCTGGCTCCCTGGATCCCTGGCTCCCTGGCTCCCTGGCTCCCTGGCTCCCTGGCTCCCTGGCTCCCTAGCTCTCTGGCTCTCTGGCTCTCTGGCTCCCTGGCTCCCTGGCTCCCTGGCTCCCTGGCTCCCTGGCTCCCTGGCTCCCTAGCTCTCTGGCACTCTGGCTCTCTGGCTCCCGGGCTCCCTGGCTCCCTGGCTCTCTGGCGCTCTGGCTCCCCGGCTCCCTGGCTCTCTGGCTCTCTGGCTCCCTGGCTCCCTGGCTCCCTGACTCCTTTTAAGATTTACCGATTTCCAATCCAACGTAAATTTCTGTAACGATTTTGTCGGAATCCGTTTCCCTTAAACCGCAACAACATTCACATTTATTTGATTATTTGTTTTGCTGACCAAGTTATAAGTAATATTTTGTGGATTTTGACAATTTTTTTGTCTATTCTTCAATTATTTAAGAAGTGGAAAAAATTATATCAATCGTTTGTTCTTTAGCTCCCTGATTCCCCGGCCGACTTGTCGTGGAAGCTGAGGAGCTCCCTTCCTCCCTGGCTCCCTGGCTCCCTGGCTCCCTGGCCCCCTGGCTCCCTGGCTATCTGGCTCCGTGGCTCTCTGGCTCCATGGCTCCCTGGCTCCCTGGCTCCCTGGCTCCCTGGCTCCCTGGCTCCCTGGCTCTCTGGCTCTCTGGCTCCCTGGCTCCCTCGCTCCCTGGCTCCGTGACTCCCTGGCTCCCTGGCTCCCTAGCTCTCTGGCTCTCTGGCTCTCTGGCTCCCTGGCTCCCTGACTCCATGTACTTTTAAGATTTACCGATTTCCAATCCAACGTAAATTTCTGTAACGCTTTTGTCGGAATCCGTTTCCCTTAAACTGCAACAACATTCACATTTAACTGATTATTTGTTTTGCTGACCAAGTTATACGTAATATTTTGTGGATTTTGAGAATTTTTTTGTCTATACTTCAATTATTTTAGAAGTGGAAAAAATTATAACAATCGTTTGTTCTTTAGCTCCCTAATTCCCCAGCCGACTTGTCGTGGAAGCTGAGGAGCTCCCTGGCTCCCTGGCTCCCTGTCACACTGGCCCCTCAGTTCCCTACCTCACTGGCTCCCAGACTCCTTGTACTTTTAAGATTTACCGATTTCCAATCCATCGTAAATTTCTGTAACGATTTTGTCGGAATCCGTTTCCCTTAAAACGCAACAACATTCACATTTATGTGATTATTTGTTTTGCTGACCAAGTTATAAGTAATATTGTGTGGATTTTGACAATTTTTTTGTCTATTCTTCAATTATTTAAGAAGTGGAAAAAATTATATCAATCGTTTGTTCTTTAGCTCCGTGACTCCCCGGCCGACTTGTCGTGGGAGCTGAGGAGCTCCCTGGCTCCCTGGCTCCCTGGCTCCCTGCCTCCCTGGCTCTCTGGCTCCCTGGCCCCCTGGCTCTCTGGCTCTCTGGCTCCCTGGCTCCCTGGCTCTCTGGCTCTCTGGCTCCCTGCCTCCCTGGCTCCCTGGCTCCCTGGCTCCCTGACTCCCTGTCTCCATGGCTCCCTGGCTCCCTGGCTCCCTGGCTCCCTGGCTCCCTGGCTCCCTGGCTCTCTGGTTCCCTGGCTCCCTGGCTCTCTGGCTCCCTGGCTCCCTGGCTCCCTGGCTCCCTGGCTCCCTGGCTCCCTGGCTCCCTGACTCCCTGTCTCCCTGGCTCGCTGGCTCCCTGACTCTCTGGTTCCCTGGCTCCCTGGCTCTCTGGCTCCCGGGCTCTCTGGTTCCCTGGCTCCTTGGCTCCCAGACTCCTTGTACTTTTAAGATTTACCGATTACCAATCCATCGTAAATGTCTATAACGATTTTGTCGGAATCCGGTTCCCTTAAAACGCAACAACATTCACATTTATTTGATTATTTGTTTTGCTGACCAAGTTATAAGTAATATTTTGTGGATTTTGACAATTTTTTTGTCTATTCTTCAATTATTTAAGAAGTGGAAAAAATTATATCAATCGTTTGTTCTTTAGCTCCCTGATTCCCCGGCCGACTTGTCGTGGAAGCTGAGGAGCTCCCTTCCTCCCTGGCTCCCTGGCTCCCTGGCTCCCTGGCCCCCTGGCTCCCTGGCTATCTGGCTCCGTGGCTCTCTGGCTCCATGGCTCCCTGGCTCCCTGGCTCCCTGGCTCCCTGGCTCCCTGGCTCCCTGGCTCCCTGGCTCTCTGGCTCTCTGGCTCCCTGGCTCCCTCGCTCCCTGGCTCCGTGACTCCCTGGCTCCCTGGCTCCCTAGCTCTCTGGCTCTCTGGCTCTCTGGCTCCCTGGCTCCCTGACTCCATGTACTTTTAAGATTTACCGATTTCCAATCCAACGTAAATTTCTGTAACGCTTTTGTCGGAATCCGTTTCCCTTAAACCGCAACAACATTCACATTTATTTGATTATTTGTTTTGCTGACCAAGTTATACGTAATATTTTGTGGATTTTGAGAATTTTTTTGTCTATTCTTCAATTATTTAAGAAGTGGAAAAAATTATATCAATCGTTTGTTCTTTAGCTCCCTGACACCCCGGCCGAATTGTCGTGGGAGCTGAGGAGCTCCCTGGCTCCCTGGCTCCCTGGCTCCCTGGCTATCTGGCTCCCTGGCTCTCTGGCTCCCTGGCTCCCTGGCTCCCTGGCTCCCTGGCTCCCTGGCTCCCTGGCTCTCTGGCTCTCTGGCTCCCTGGCTCCCTGGCTCCCTGGCTCCCTGACTCCCTGGCTCCCTGGCTCCCTAGCTCTCTGGCTCTCTGGGTCTCTGGCTCCCTGGCTCCCTGACTCCATGTACTTTTAAGATTTACCGATTTCCAATCCAACGGATATTTCTGTAACGCTTTTGTCGGAATCCGTTTCCCTTAAACCGCAACAACATTCACATTTATTTGATTATTTGTTTTGCTGACCAAGTTATACGTAATATTTTCTGGATTTTGAGAATTTTTTTGTCTATACTTCAATTATTTTCGAAGTGGAAAAAATTATAACAATCGTTTGTTCTTTAGCTCCCTAATTCCCCAGCCGACTTGTCGTGGAAGCTGAGGAGCTCCCTGGCTCCCTGGCTCCCTGTCACACTGGCCCCTCAGTTCCCTACCTCACTGGCTCCCAGACTCCTTGTACTTTTAAGATTTACCGATTTCCAATCCATCGTAAATTTCTGTAACGATTTTGTCGGAATCCTTTTCCCTTAAAACGCAACAACATTCACATTTATTTGATTATTTGTTTTGCTGACCAAGTTATAAGTAATATTGTGTGGATTTTGAGAATTTTTTTGTCTATTATTCAATTATTTAAGAAGTGGAAAAAATTATATCAATCGTTTGTTCTTTAGCTCCCTGACTCCCCGGCCGAATTGTCGTGGGAGCTGAGGAGCTCCCTGGCTTCTTGGCTCCCTGGCTCGCTGGCTCCCTGGCTCCCTGGCTCCCTGGCTCTCTGGCTCCCTGGCTCCCTGGCTCTCTGGCTCTCTGGCTCCCTGGCTCCCTGGCTCTCTGGCTCTCTGGCTTCCTGCCGCCCTGGCTCCCTGGCTCCCTGGCTCCCTGGCTCCCTGGCTCCCTGACTCCCTGTCTCCCTGGCTCCCTGGCTCCCTGGCTCCCTGGCTCTCTGGCTCCCTGGCTCCCTGGCTCCCTGGCTCCCTGGCTCCCTGGCTCCCTGGCTCCCTGGCTCCCTGGCTCCCTGGCTCCCTGGCTCCCTGTCACACTGGCCCCTCAGTTCCCTACCTCGCTGGCTCCCAGACTCCTTGTACTTTTAAGATTTATCGATTTCCAATCCATCGTCAATTTCTGTAACGATTTTGTCGGAATCCGTTTCCCTTAAACCGCAACAACATTCACAATTATTTGATTATTTGTTTTGCAGAACAAGTTATAAGTAATATTTTGTGGATTTTGAGAATTTATTTGTCTATTCTTCAATTATTTAAGAAGTGGAAAAAATTATATGAATCGTTTGTTCTTTAGCTCTCTGACTACCCGGCCGACTTGTCGTGGAAGCTGAGGAGCTCCCTGGCTTCTTGGCTCCCTGGCTCCCTGGCTCCCTGGCTCCCTGGCTCCCTGGCCCTTTAGTTCCCTACCTCGCTGGCTCCCAGACTCCTTGTACTTTCAGGATTCATCGATTTCCAATCCAACGTAAATTTCTGTAACGATTTTGTCGGAATCCGTTTCCCTTAAACCGCAACAACATTCACATTTATTTGATTATTTGTTTTGCTGACCAAGTTATAAGTAATATTTTGTGGATTTTGAGAATTTTTTTGTCTATTCTTCAATTATTTAAGAAGTGGAAAAAATTATAACAATCGTTTCTTCTTTAGCTCCCTGATTCCCCGGCCGACTTGTCGAGGGAGCTAAGGAGCTCCCTGGCTTCTTGGCTCCCTGGCTCCCTGGCTCCCTGGCTCCCTGGCTCTCTGGCTCCCTGGCTCCCTGGCTCCCTGGCTCTCTGGCTCCCTGGCTCCCTGGCTCCCTGGCTCCCTGTCACACTGGCCCCTCAGTTCCCTACCTCGCTGGCTCCCAGACTCCTTGTACTTTTAAGATTTATCGATTTCCAATCCCTCATAAATTTCTGTAAAGGTTTCGTCGGAATTCCTTTCCCTTAAATCGCAACAACTTTCACATTTATTTGATTATTTGTTTTGCAGAACAAGTTAGAAGTAATATTTTGTGGACTTTATGAATTTATTTGTCTATTCTTCAATTATTTAAGAAGTGGAAAAAATTATAACAATCGTTTGTTCTTTAGCTCCCTGATTCCCCGGCCGAATTGTCGTGGGAGCTGAGGAGCTCCCTGGCTTCTTGGCTCCCTGGCTCTCTGGCTCCCTGGCTCCCTGACTCCCTGTCTCCCTGGCTCCCTGGCTCCCTGGCTCGCTGTCTCCCTGGCTCTCTGGCTCCCTGGCTCCCTGGCTCTCTGGCTCTCTGGCTCCCTGGCTCCCTGGCTCTCTGGCTCTCTGGCTCCCTGACTCCTTTTAAGATTTACCGATTTCCAATCCAACGTAAATTTCTGTAACGATTTTGTCGGAATCCGTTTCCCTTAAAACGCAACAACATTCACATTTATTTGATTATTTGTTTTGCTGACCAAGTTATAAGTAATATTGTGTGGATTTTGAGAATTTTTTTGTCTATTCTTCAATTATTTAAGAAGTGGAAAAAATTATATCAATCGTTTGTTCTTTAGCTCCCTGACACCCCGGCCGAATTGTCGTGGGAGCTGAGGAGCTCCCTGGCTTCTTGGCTCCCTGGCTCTCTGGCTCCCTGGCTCCCTGACTCCCTGTCTCCCTGGCTCCCTGGCTCCCTGGCTCCCTGGCTCTCTGGCTCCCTGGCTCCCTGGCTCTCTGGCTCTCTGGCTCTCTGGCTCCCTGGCTCCCTGGCTCTCTGGCTCTCTGGCTCCCTGCCTCCCTGGCTCCCTGGCTCCCTGGCTCCCTGGCTCCCTGGCTCCCTGGCTCCCTGACTCCCTGTCTCCCTGGCTCCCTGGCTCCCTGGCTCCCTGGCTCTCTGGTTCCCTGGCTCCCTGGCTCTCTGGCTCCCTGGCTCCCTGGCTCCCTGTCACACTGGCCCCTCAGTTCCCTACCTCGCTGGCTCCCAGACTCCTTGTACTTTTAAGATTTATCGATTTCCAATCCCTCATAAATTTCTGTAAAGGTTTCGTCGGAATTCCTTTCCCTTAAATCGCAACAACTTTCACATTTATTTGATTATTTGTTTTGCAGAACAAGTTATAAGTAATATTTTGTGGATTTTATGAATTTATTTGTCTATTCTTCAATTATTTAAGAAGTGGAAAAAATTATAAAAATCGTTTGTTCTTTAGCTCCATGATTCCCTGGCCGACTTGTCGTGGGAGCTGAGGAGCTCCCTGGCTTCTTGGCTCCCTGGCTCCCTGGCTCCCTGGCTCCCTGGATCCCTGGCTCCCTGGCTCCCTGACTCCGTGGCTCCCTGGCTCCCTAGCTCCGTGGCTGCCTGGCTCCCTGGCTCCCTGACTCCCTGTCTCCCTGGCTCCCTGGTTCCCTGGCTCCCTGGCTCCCTGGCTTCTTGGCTCCCTGGCTCCCTGGCTCCCGGTCAGACTGGCCCCTCAGCTGCCTACCTCGCTAGCTCCCAGACTCCTTGTACTTTTAAGATTTACCGATTTCCAATCCATCGTAAATTTCTGTAACGATTTTGTCGGAATCCGTTTCCCTTAAACCACAACAACATTCACAATTATTTGATTATTTGTTTTGCAGAACAAGTTATAAGTAATATTGTGTGGATTTTGAGAATTTTTTTGTCCATTCTTCAATTATTTAAAAAGTGGAAAAAATTACATCAATCGTTTGTTCTTTAGCTCTCTGGCTCCCCGGCCGACTTGTCGTGGAAGCTGAGGAGCTCCCAGGCTCCCTGGCTCCCTGGCTCCCTGCCTCCCTGGCTCTCTGGCTCCCTGGCTCCCTGGCTCTCTGGCTCTCTGGCTCCCTGGCTCCCTGGCTCTCTGGCTCTCTGGCTCCCTGCCTCCCTGGCTCCCTGGCTCCCTGGCTCCCTGGCTCCCTGGCTCTCTGGCTCCCTGCCTCCCTGCCTCCCTGGATCCCTGGCTCCCTGGCTCCCTGGCTCCCTGGCTCCCTGGCTCCCTGGCTCCCTAGCTCTCTGGCTCTCTGGCTCTCTGGCTCCCTGGCTCCCTGGCTCCCTGGCTCCCTGGCTCCCTGGCTCCCTGGCTCCCTAGCTCTCTGGCTCTCTGGCTCCATGGCTCCCTGGCTCCCTGGCTCCCTGGCTCCCTGGCTCCCTGGCTCCCTGGCTCCCTGGCTCCCTGGCTCTCTGGCTCTCTGGCTCCCTGGCTCCGTGACTCCATGTACTTTTAAGATTTACCGATTTCCAATCCAACGTAAATTTCTGTAACGCTTTTGTCGGAATCCGTTTCCCTTAAACCGCAACAACATTCACATTTATTTGATTATTTGTTTTGCTGACCAAGTTATACGTAATATTTTGTGGATTTTGAGAATTTTTTTGTCTATACTTCAATTATTTTAGAAGTGGAAAAAATTATAACAATCGTTTGTTCTTTAGCTCCCTAATTCCCCAGCCGACTTGTCGTGGAAGCTGAGGAGCTCCCTGGCTCCCTGGCTCCCTGTCACACTGGCCCCTCAGTTCCCTACCTCACTGGCTCCCAGACTCCTTGTACTTTTAAGATTTACCGATTTCCAATCCATCGTAAATTTCTGTAACGATTTTGTCGGAATCCGTTTCCCTTAAAACGCAACAACATTCACATTTATGTGATTATTTGTTTTGCTGACCAAGTTATAAGTAATATTGTGTGGATTTTGACAATTTTTTTGTCTATTCTTCAATTATTTAAGAAGTGGAAAAAATTATATCAATCGTTTGTTCTTTAGCTCCGTGACTCCCCGGCCGACTTGTCGTGGGAGCTGAGGAGCTCCCTGGCTCCCTGGCTCCCTGGCTCCCTGCCTCCCTGGCTCTCTGGCTCCCTGGCCCCCTGGCTCTCTGGCTCTCTGGCTCCCTGGCTCCCTGGCTCTCTGGCTCTCTGGCTCCCTGCCTCCCTGGCTCCCTGGCTCCCTGGCTCCCTGACTCCCTGTCTCCATGGCTCCCTGGCTCCCTGGCTCCCTGGCTCCCTGGCTCCCTGGCTCTCTGGTTCCCTGGCTCCCTGGCTCTCTGGCTCCCTGGCTCCCTGGCTCCCTGGCTCCCTGGCTCCCTGGCTCCCTGGCTCCCTGACTCCCTGTCTCCCTGGCTCGCTGGCTCCCTGACTCTCTGGTTCCCTGGCTCCCTGGCTCTCTGGCTCCCGGGCTCTCTGGTTCCCTGGCTCCTTGGCTCCCAGACTCCTTGTACTTTTAAGATTTACCGATTACCAATCCATCGTAAATGTCTATAACGATTTTGTCGGAATCCGGTTCCCTTAAAACGCAACAACATTCACATTTATTTGATTATTTGTTTTGCTGACCAAGTTATAAGTAATATTGTGTGGATTTTGAGAATTTTTTTGTCTATTCTTCAATTATTTAAGAAGTGGAAAAAATTATATCAATCGTTTGTTCGTTAGCTCCCTGACTCCCCGGCCGACTTGTCGTGGGAGCTGAGGAGCTCCCTGGCTCCCTGGCTCCCTGGCTCCCTGGCTCCCTGGCTCCCTGCCTCCCTGGCTCCCTGACTCCCTGTCTCCCTGGCTCCCTGGATCCCTGGCTCCCTGGCTCTCTGGTTCCCTGGCTCCCTGGCTCTCTGGCTCTCTGGCTCCCTGGCTCCCTGGCTCTCTGGCTCTCTGGCTCCCTGCCTCCCTGGCTCCCTGGCTCCCTGGCTCCCTGGCTCCCTGGCTCCCTGGCTCCCTGACTCCCTGTCTCCCTGGCTCCCTGGCTCCCTGGCTCCCTGGCTCTCTGGTTCCCTGGCTCCCTGGCTCTCTGGCTCCCTGGCTCCCTGGCTCCCTGACTCCTTTTAAGATTTACCGATTTCCAATCCAACGTAAATTTCTGTAACGATTTTGTCGGAATCCGTTTCCCTTAAACCGCAACAACATTCACATTTATTTGATTATTTGTTTTGCTGACCAAGTTATAAGTAATATTTTGTGGATTTTGACAATTTTTTTGTCTATTCTTCAATTATTTAAGAAGTGGAAAAAATTATATCAATCGTTTGTTCTTTAGCTCCCTGATTCCCCGGCCGACTTGTCGTGGAAGCTGAGGAGCTCCCTTCCTCCCTGGCTCCCTGGCTCCCTGGCTCCCTGGCCCCCTGGCTCCCTGGCTATCTGGCTCCCTGGCTCCCTGGCTCCCTGGCTCCCTGGCTCCCTGGCTCCCTGGCTCCCTGGCTCCCTGGCTCTCTGGCTCTCTGGCTCCCTGGCTCCCTGGCTCCCTGGCTCCCTGACTCCCTGGCTCCCTGGCTCCCTAGCTCTCTGGCTCTCTGGGTCTCTGGCTCCCTGGCTCCCTGACTCCATGTACTTTTAAGATTTACCGATTTCCAATCCAACGGATATTTCTGTAACGCTTTTGTCGGAATCCGTTTCCCTTAAACCGCAACAACATTCACATTTATTTGATTATTTGTTTTGCTGACCAAGTTATACGTAATATTTTGTGGATTTTGAGAATTTTTTTGTCTATACTTCAATTATTTTAGAAGTGGAAAAAATTATAACAATCGTTTGTTCTTTAGCTCCCTGACTCCCCGGCCGAATTGTCGTGGGAGCTGAGGAGCTCCCTGGCTTCTTGGCTCCCTGGCTCTCTGGCTCCCTGGCTCCCTGGCTCTCTGGCTCCCTGGCTCCCTGGCTCTCTGGCTCTCTGGCTCCCTGGCTTCCTGGCTCTCTGGCTCTCTGGCTTCCTGCCGCCCTGGCTCCCTGGCTCCCTGGCTCCCTGGCTCCCTGGCTCCCTGACTCCCTGTCTCCCTGGCTCCCTGGCTCCCTGGCTCCCTGGCTCTCTGGCTCCCTGGCTCCCTGGCTCCCTGGCTCCCTGGCTCCCTGGCTCCCTGGCTCCCTGGCTCCCTGGCTCCCTGGCTCCCTGGCTCCCTGGCTCCCTGGCTCCCTGGCTCCCTGTCACACTGGCCCCTCAGTTCCCTACCTCGCTGGCTCCCAGACTCCTTGTACTTTTAAGATTTATCGATTTCCAATCCATCGTAAATTTCTGTAACGATTTTGTCGGAATCCGTTTCCCTTAAACCGCAACAACATTCACAATTATTTGATTATTTGTTTTGCAGAACAAGTTATAAGTAATATTTTGTGGATTTTGAGAATTTATTTGTCTATTCTTCAATTATTTAAGAAGTGGAAAAAATTATATGAATCGTTTGTTCTTTAGCTCTCTGACTACCCGGCCGACTTGTCGTGGAAGCTGAGGAGCTCCCTGGCTTCTTGGCTCCCTGGCTCCCTGGCTCCCTGGCTCCCTGGCTCCCTGGCCCTTTAGTTCCCTACCTCGCTGGCTCCCAGACTCCTTGTACTTTCAGGATTCATCGATTTCCAATCCAACGTAAATTTCTGTAACGATTTTGTCGGAATCCGTTTCCCTTAAACCGCAACAACATTCACATTTATTTGATTATTTGTTTTGCTGACCAAGTTATAAGTAATATTTTGTGGATTTTGAGAATTTTTTTGTCTATTCTTCAATTATTTAAGAAGTGGAAAAAATTATAACAATCGTTTCTTCTTTAGCTCCCTGATTCCCCGGCCGACTTGTCGAGGGAGCTAAGGAGCTCCCTGGCTTCTTGGCTCCCTGGCTCCCTGGCTCCCTGGCTCCCTGGCTCTCTGGCTCCCTGGCTCCCTGGCTCCCTGGCTCTCTGGCTCCCTGGCTCCCTGGCTCCCTGGCTCCCTGTCACACTGGCCCCTCAGTTCCCTACCTCGCTGGCTCCCAGACTCCTTGTACTTTTAAGATTTATCGATTTCCAATCCCTCATAAATTTCTGTAAAGGTTTCGTCGGAATTCCTTTCCCTTAAATCGCAACAACTTTCACATTTATTTGATTATTTGTTTTGCAGAACAAGTTAGAAGTAATATTTTGTGGACTTTATGAATTTATTTGTCTATTCTTCAATTATTTAAGAAGTGGAAAAAATTATAACAATCGTTTGTTCTTTAGCTCCCTGAGTCCCCGGCCGACTTGTCGTGGGAGCTGAGGAGCTCCCTGGCTTCTTGGCTCCCTGGCTCTCTGGCTCCCTGGCTCCCTGACTCCCTGTCTCCCTGGCTCCCTGGCTCCCTGGCTCGCTGTCTCCCTGGCTCTCTGGCTCCCTGGCTCCCTGGCTCTCTGGCTCTCTGGCTCCCTGGCTCCCTGGCTCTCTGGCTCTCTGGCTCCCTGGCTTCCTGGCTCTCTGGCTCTCTGGCTCCCTGGCTCCCTGGCTCCCTGACTCCTTTTAAGATTTACCGATTTCCAATCCAACGTAAATTTCTGTAACGATTTTGTCGGAATCCGTTTCCCTTAAAACGCAACAACATTCACATTTATTTGATTATTTGTTTTGCTGACCAAGTTATAAGTAATATTGTGTGGATTTTGAGAATTTTTTTGTCTATTCTTCAATTATTTAAGAAGTGGAAAAAATTATATCAATCGTTTGTTCTTTAGCTCCCTGACACCCCGGCCGAATTGTCGTGGGAGCTGAGGAGCTCCCTGGCTTCTTGGCTCCCTGGCTCTCTGGCTCCCTGGCTCCCTGGCTCTCTGGCTCCCTGGCTCCCTGGCTCTCTGGCTCTCTGGCTCCCTGGCTTCCTGGCTCTCTGGCTCTCTGGCTTCCTGCCGCCCTGGCTCCCTGGCTCCCTGGCTCTCTGGCTCCCTGGCTCCCTGACTCCCTGTCTCCCTGGCTCCCTGGCTCCCTGGCTCCCTGGCTCTCTGGCTCCCTGGCTCCCTGGCTCCCTGGCTCCCTGGCTCCCTGGCTCCCTGGCTCCCTGGCTCCCTGGCTCCCTGTCACACTGGCCCCTCAGTTCCCTACCTCGCTGGCTCCCAGACTCCTTGTACTTTTAAGATTTATCGATTTCCAATCCATCGTAAATTTCTGTAACGATTTTGTCGGAATCCGTTTCCCTTAAACCGCAACAACATTCACAATTATTTGATTATTTGTTTTGCAGAACAAGTTATAAGTAATATTTTGTGGATTTTGAGAATTTATTTGTCTATTCTTCAATTATTTAAGAAGTGGAAAAAATTATATGAATCGTTTGTTCTTTAGCTCTCTGACTACCCGGCCGACTTGTCGTGGAAGCTGAGGAGCTCCCTGGCTTCTTGGCTCCCTGGCTCCCTGGCTCCCTGGCTCCCTGGCTCCCTGGCCCTTTAGTTCCCTACCTCGCTGGCTCCCAGACTCCTTGTACTTTCAGGATTCATCGATTTCCAATCCAACGTAAATTTCTGTAACGATTTTGTCGGAATCCGTTTCCCTTAAACCGCAACAACATTCACATTTATTTGATTATTTGTTTTGCTGACCAAGTTATAAGTAATATTTTGTGGATTTTGAGAATTTTTTTGTCTATTCTTCAATTATTTAAGAAGTGGAAAAAATTATAACAATCGTTTCTTCTTTAGCTCCCTGATTCCCCGGCCGACTTGTCGAGGGAGCTAAGGAGCTCCCTGGCTTCTTGGCTCCCTGGCTCCCTGGCTCCCTGGCTCCCTGGCTCTCTGGCTCCCTGGCTCCCTGGCTCCCTGGCTCTCTGGCTCCCTGGCTCCCTGGCTCCCTGGCTCCCTGTCACACTGGCCCCTCAGTTCCCTACCTCGCTGGCTCCCAGACTCCTTGTACTTTTAAGATTTATCGATTTCCAATCCCTCATAAATTTCTGTAAAGGTTTCGTCGGAATTCCTTTCCCTTAAATCGCAACAACTTTCACATTTATTTGATTATTTGTTTTGCAGAACAAGTTAGAAGTAATATTTTGTGGACTTTATGAATTTATTTGTCTATTCTTCAATTATTTAAGAAGTGGAAAAAATTATAACAATCGTTTGTTCTTTAGCTCCCTGATTCCCCGGCCGAATTGTCGTGGGAGCTGAGGAGCTCCCTGGCTTCTTGGCTCCCTGGCTCTCTGGCTCCCTGGCTCCCTGACTCCCTGTCTCCCTGGCTCCCTGGCTCCCTGGCTCGCTGTCTCCCTGGCTCTCTGGCTCCCTGGCTCCCTGGCTCTCTGGCTCTCTGGCTCCCTGGCTCCCTGGCTCTCTGGCTCTCTGGCTCCCTGGCTTCCTGGCTCTCTGGCTCTCTGGCTCCCTGGCTCCCTGGCTCCCTGACTCCTTTTAAGATTTACCGATTTCCAATCCAACGTAAATTTCTGTAACGATTTTGTCGGAATCCGTTTCCCTTAAAACGCAACAACATTCACATTTATTTGATTATTTGTTTTGCTGACCAAGTTATAAGTAATATTGTGTGGATTTTGAGAATTTTTTTGTCTATTCTTCAATTATTTAAGAAGTGGAAAAAATTATATCAATCGTTTGTTCTTTAGCTCCCTGACACCCCGGCCGAATTGTCGTGGGAGCTGAGGAGCTCCCTGGCTTCTTGGCTCCCTGGCTCTCTGGCTCCCTGGCTCCCTGACTCCCTGTCTCCCTGGCTCCCTGGCTCCCTGGCTCCCTGGCTCTCTGGCTCCCTGGCTCCCTGGCTCTCTGGCTCTCTGGCTCTCTGGCTCCCTGGCTCCCTGGCTCTCTGGCTCTCTGGCTCCCTGCCTCCCTGGCTCCCTGGCTCCCTGGCTCCCTGGCTCCCTGGCTCCCTGGCTCCCTGACTCCCTGTCTCCCTGGCTCCCTGGCTCCCTGGCTCCCTGGCTCTCTGGTTCCCTGGCTCCCTGGCTCTCTGGCTCCCTGGCTCCCTGGCTCCCTGTCACACTGGCCCCTCAGTTCCCTACCTCGCTGGCTCCCAGACTCCTTGTACTTTTAAGATTTATCGATTTCCAATCCCTCATAAATTTCTGTAAAGGTTTCGTCGGAATTCCTTTCCCTTAAATCGCAACAACTTTCACATTTATTTGATTATTTGTTTTGCAGAACAAGTTATAAGTAATATTTTGTGGATTTTATGAATTTATTTGTCTATTCTTCAATTATTTAAGAAGTGGAAAAAATTATAAAAATCGTTTGTTCTTTAGCTCCATGATTCCCTGGCCGACTTGTCGTGGGAGCTGAGGAGCTGCCTGGCTTCTTGGCTCCCTGGCTCCCTGGCTCCCTGGCTCCCTGGATCCCTGGCTCCCTGGCTCCCTGACTCCGTGGCTCCCTGGCTCCCTAGCTCCGTGGCTGCCTGGCTCCCTGGCTCCCTGACTCCCTGTCTCCCTGGCTCCCTGGTTCCCTGGCTCCCTGGCTCCCTGGCTTCTTGGCTCCCTGGCTCCCTGGCTCCCGGTCAGACTGGCCCCTCAGCTGCCTACCTCGCTAGCTCCCAGACTCCTTGTACTTTTAAGATTTACCGATTTCCAATCCATCGTAAATTTCTGTAACGATTTTGTCGGAATCTGTTTCCCTTAAACCACAACAACATTCACAATTATTTGATTATTTGTTTTGCAGAACAAGTTATAAGTAATATTTTGTGGATTTTGAGAATTTATTTGTCTATTCTTCAATTATTTAAGAAGTGGAAAAAATTATATGAATCGTTTGTTCTTTAGCTCTCTGACTACCCGGCCGACTTGTCGTGGAAGCTGAGGAGCTCCCTGGCTTCTTGGCTCCCTGGCTCCCTGGCTCCCTGGCTCCCTGGCTCCCTGGCTCCCTGGCCCTTTAGTTCCCTACCTCGCTGGCTCCCAGACTCCTTGTACTTTCAGGATTCATCGATTTCCAATCCAACGTAAATTTCTGTAACGATTTTGTCGGAATCCGTTTCCCTTAAACCGCAACAACATTCACATTTATTTGATTATTTGTTTTGCTGACCAAGTTATAAGTAATATTTTGTGGATTTTGAGAATTTTTTTGTCTATTCTTCAATTATTTAAGAAGTGGAAAAAATTATAACAATCGTTTGTTCTTTAGCTCCCTAATTCCCCAGCCGACTTGTCGTGGAAGCTGAGGAGCTCCCTGGCTCCCTGGCTCCCTGTCACACTGGCTCCCTGTCACACTGGCCCCTCAGTTCCCTACCTCACTGGCTCCCAGACTCCTTGTACTTTTAAGATTTACCGATTTCCAATCCATCGTAAATTTCTGTAACGATTTTGTCGGAATCCGTTTCCCTTAAAACGCAACAACATTCACATTTATGTGATTATTTGTTTTGCTGACCAAGTTATAAGTAATATTGTGTGGATTTTGACAATTTTTTTGTCTATTCTTCAATTATTTAAGAAGTGGAAAAAATTATATCAATCGTTTGTTCTTTAGCTCCGTGACTCCCCGGCCGACTTGTCGTGGGAGCTGAGGAGCTCCCTGGCTCCCTGGCTCCGTGGCTCCCTGCCTCCCTGGCTCTCTGGCTCCCTGGCCCCCTGGCTCTCTGGCTCTCTGGCTCCCTGGCTCCCTGGCTCTCTGGCTCTCTGGCTCCCTGCCTCCCTGGCTCCCTGGCTCCCTGGCTCCCTGACTCCCTGTCTCCATGGCTCCCTGGCTCCCTGGCTCCCTGGCTCCCTGGCTCCCTGGCTCTCTGGTTCCCTGGCTCCCTGGCTCTCTGGCTCCCTGGCTCCCTGGCTCCCTGGCTCCCTGGCTCCCTGGCTCCCTGGCTCCGTGACTCCCTGTCTCCCTGGCTCGCTGGCTCCCTGACTCTCTGGTTCCCTGGCTCCCTGGCTCTCTGGCTCCCGGGCTCTCTGGTTCCCTGGCTCCTTGGCTCCCAGACTCCTTGTACTTTTAAGATTTACCGATTACCAATCCATCGTAAATGTCTGTAACGATTTTGTCGGAATCCGGTTCCCTTAAAACGCAACAACATTCACATTTATTTGATTATTTGTTTTGCTGACCAAGTTATAAGTAATATTGTGTGGATTTTGAGAATTTTTTTGTCTATTCTTCAATTATTTAAGAAGTGGAAAAAATTATATCAATCGTTTGTTCGTTAGCTCCCTGACTCCCCGGCCGACTTGTCGTGGGAGCTGAGGAGCTCCCTGGCTCCCTGGCTCCCTGGCTCCCTGGCTCCCTGGCTCCCTGACTCCCTGGCTCCCTGACTCCCTGTCTCCCTGGCTCCCTGGCTCCCTGGCTCCCTGGCTCTCTGGTTCCCTGGCTCCCTGGCTCTCTGGCTCTCTGGCTCCCTGGCTCCCTGGCTCTCTGGCTCTCTGGCTCCCTGCCTCCCTGGCTCCCTGGCTCCCTGGCTCCCTGGCTCCCTGGCTCCCTGGCTCCCTGACTCCCTGTCTCCCTGGCTCCCTGGCTCCCTGGCTCCCTGGCTCTCTGGTTCCCTGGCTCCCTGGCTCTCTGGCTCCCTGGCTCCCTGGCTCCCTGACTCCTTTTAAGATTTACCGATTTCCAATCCAACGTAAATTTCTGTAACGATTTTGTCGGAATCCGTTTCCCTTAAACCGCAACAACATTCACATTTATTTGATTATTTGTTTTGCTGACCAAGTTATAAGTAATATTTTGTGGATTTTGACAATTTTTTTGTCTATTCTTCAATTATTTAAGAAGTGGAAAAAATTATATCAATCGTTTGTTCTTTAGCTCCCTGATTCCCCGGCCGACTTCTCGTGGAAGCTGAGGAGCTCCCTTCCTCCCTGGCTCCCTGGCTCCCTGGCTCCCTGGCCCCCTGGCTCCCTGGCTATCTGGCTCCCTGGCTCTCTGGCTCCCTGGCTCCCTGGCTCCCTGGCTCCCTGGCTCCCTGGCTCCCTGGCTCCCTGGCTCGCTGTCTCCCTGGCTCTCTGGCTCCCTGGCTCCCTGGCTCTCTGGCTCTCTGGCTCCCTGGCTCCCTGGCTCTCTGGCTCTCTGGCTCCCTGGCTTCCTGGCTCTCTGGCTCTCTGGCTCCCTGGCTCCCTGGCTCCCTGACTCCTTTTAAGATTTACCGATTTCCAATCCAACGTAAATTTCTGTAACGATTTTGTCGGAATCCGTTTCCCTTAAAACGCAACAACATTCACATTTATTTGATTATTTGTTTTGCTGACCAAGTTATAAGTAATATTGTGTGGATTTTGAGAATTTTTTTGTCTATTCTTCAATTATTTAAGAAGTGGAAAAAATTATATCAATCGTTTGTTCTTTAGCTCCCTGACACCCCGGCCGAATTGTCGTGGGAGCTGAGGAGCTCCCTGGCTTCTTGGCTCCCTGGCTCTCTGGCTCCCTGGCTCCCTGGCTCTCTGGCTCCCTGGCTCCCTGGCTCTCTGGCTCTCTGGCTCCCTGGCTCCCTGGCTCTCTGGCTCTCTGGCTTCCTGCCGCCCTGGCTCCCTGGCTCCCTGGCTCCCTGGCTCCCTGGCTCCCTGACTCCCTGTCTCCCTGGCTCCCTGGCTCCCTGGCTCCCTGGCTCTCTGGCTCCCTGGCTCCCTGGCTCCCTGGCTCCCTGGCTCCCTGGCTCCCTGGCTCCCTGGCTCCCTGGCTCCCTGGCTCCCTGGCTCCCTGTCACACTGGCCCCTCAGTTCCCTACCTCGCTGGCTCCCAGACTCCTTGTACTTTTAAGATTTATCGATTTCCAATCCATCGTAAATTTCTGTAACGATTTTGTCGGAATCCGTTTCCCTTAAACCGCAACAACATTCACAATTATTTGATTATTTGTTTTGCAGAACAAGTTATAAGTAATATTTTGTGGATTTTGAGAATTTATTTGTCTATTCTTCAATTATTTAAGAAGTGGAAAAAATTATATGAATCGTTTGTTCTTTAGCTCTCTGACTACCCGGCCGACTTGTCGTGGAAGCTGAGGAGCTCCCTGGCTTCTTGGCTCCCTGGCTCCCTGGCTCCCTGGCTCCCTGGCTCCCTGGCCCTTTAGTTCCCTACCTCGCTGGCTCCCAGACTCCTTGTACTTTCAGGATTCATCGATTTCCAATCCAACGTAAATTTCTGTAACGATTTTGTCGGAATCCGTTTCCCTTAAACCGCAACAACATTCACATTTATTTGATTATTTGTTTTGCTGACCAAGTTATAAGTAATATTTTGTGGATTTTGAGAATTTTTTTGTCTATTCTTCAATTATTTAAGAAGTGGAAAAAATTATAACAATCGTTTCTTCTTTAGCTCCCTGATTCCCCGGCCGACTTGTCGAGGGAGCTAAGGAGCTCCCTGGCTTCTTGGCTCCCTGGCTCCCTGGCTCCCTGGCTCCCTGGCTCTCTGGCTCCCTGGCTCCCTGGCTCCCTGGCTCTCTGGCTCCCTGGCTCCCTGGCTCCCTGGCTCCCTGTCACACTGGCCCCTCAGTTCCCTACCTCGCTGGCTCCCAGACTCCTTGTACTTTTAAGATTTATCGATTTCCAATCCCTCATAAATTTCTGTAAAGGTTTCGTCGGAATTCCTTTCCCTTAAATCGCAACAACTTTCACATTTATTTGATTATTTGTTTTGCAGAACAAGTTAGAAGTAATATTTTGTGGACTTTATGAATTTATTTGTCTATTCTTCAATTATTTAAGAAGTGGAAAAAATTATAACAATCGTTTGTTCTTTAGCTCCCTGATTCCCCGGCCGAATTGTCGTGGGAGCTGAGGAGCTCCCTGGCTTCTTGGCTCCCTGGCTCTCTGGCTCCCTGGCTCCCTGACTCCCTGTCTCCCTGGCTCCCTGGCTCCCTGGCTCGCTGTCTCCCTGGCTCTCTGGCTCCCTGGCTCCCTGGCTCTCTGGCTCTCTGGCTCCCTGGCTCCCTGGCTCTCTGGCTCTCTGGCTCCCTGGCTTCCTGGCTCTCTGGCTCTCTGGCTCCCTGGCTCCCTGGCTCCCTGACTCCTTTTAAGATTTACCGATTTCCAATCCAACGTAAATTTCTGTAACGATTTTGTCGGAATCCGTTTCCCTTAAAACGCAACAACATTCACATTTATTTGATTATTTGTTTTGCTGACCAAGTTATAAGTAATATTGTGTGGATTTTGAGAATTTTTTTGTCTATTCTTCAATTATTTAAGAAGTGGAAAAAATTATATCAATCGTTTGTTCTTTAGCTCCCTGACACCCCGGCCGAATTGTCGTGGGAGCTGAGGAGCTCCCTGGCTTCTTGGCTCCCTGGCTCTCTGGCTCCCTGGCTCCCTGACTCCCTGTCTCCCTGGCTCCCTGGCTCCCTGGCTCCCTGGCTCTCTGGCTCCCTGGCTCCCTGGCTCTCTGGCTCTCTGGCTCTCTGGCTCCCTGGCTCCCTGGCTCTCTGGCTCTCTGGCTCCCTGCCTCCCTGGCTCCCTGGCTCCCTGGCTCCCTGGCTCCCTGGCTCCCTGGCTCCCTGACTCCCTGTCTCCCTGGCTCCCTGGCTCCCTGGCTCCCTGGCTCTCTGGTTCCCTGGCTCCCTGGCTCTCTGGCTCCCTGGCTCCCTGGCTCCCTGTCACACTGGCCCCTCAGTTCCCTACCTCGCTGGCTCCCAGACTCCTTGTACTTTTAAGATTTATCGATTTCCAATCCCTCATAAATTTCTGTAAAGGTTTCGTCGGAATTCCTTTCCCTTAAATCGCAACAACTTTCACATTTATTTGATTATTTGTTTTGCAGAACAAGTTATAAGTAATATTTTGTGGATTTTATGAATTTATTTGTCTATTCTTCAATTATTTAAGAAGTGGAAAAAATTATAAAAATCGTTTGTTCTTTAGCTCCATGATTCCCTGGCCGACTTGTCGTGGGAGCTGAGGAGCTCCCTGGCTTCTTGGCTCCCTGGCTCCCTGGCTCCCTGGCTCCCTGGATCCCTGGCTCCCTGGCTCCCTGACTCCGTGGCTCCCTGGCTCCCTAGCTCCGTGGCTGCCTGGCTCCCTGGCTCCCTGACTCCCTGTCTCCCTGGCTCCCTGGTTCCCTGGCTCCCTGGCTCCCTGGCTTCTTGGCTCCCTGGCTCCCTGGCTCCCGGTCAGACTGGCCCCTCAGCTGCCTACCTCGCTAGCTCCCAGACTCCTTGTACTTTTAAGATTTACCGATTTCCAATCCATCGTAAATTTCTGTAACGATTTTGTCGGAATCTGTTTCCCTTAAACCACAACAACATTCACAATTATTTGATTATTTGTTTTGCAGAACAAGTTATAAGTAATATTTTGTGGATTTTGAGAATTTATTTGTCTATTCTTCAATTATTTAAGAAGTGGAAAAAATTATATGAATCGTTTGTTCTTTAGCTCTCTGACTACCCGGCCGACTTGTCGTGGAAGCTGAGGAGCTCCCTGGCTTCTTGGCTCCCTGGCTCCCTGGCTCCCTGGCTCCCTGGCTCCCTGGCTCCCTGGCTCCCTGGCTCCCTACCTCGCTGGCTCCCAGACTCCTTGTACTTTCAGGATTCATCGATTTCCAATCCAACGTAAATTTCTGTAACGATTTTGTCGGAATCCGTTTCCCTTAAACCGCAACAACATTCACATTTATTTGATTATTTGTTTTGCTGACCAAGTTATAAGTAATATTTTGTGGATTTTGAGAATTTTTTTGTCTATTCTTCAATTATTTAAGAAGTGGAAAAAATTATAACAATCGTTTGTTCTTTAGCTCCCTGATTCCCCGGCCGACTTGTCGAGGGAGCTAAGGAGCTCCCTGGCTTCTTGGCTCCCTGGCTCCCTGGCTCCCTGGCTCGCTGGCTCTCTGGCTCCCTGGCTCCCTGGCTCCCTGGCTCTCTGGCTCCCTGGCTCCCTGGCTCCCTGGCTCCCTGTCACACTGGCCCCTCAGTTCCCTACCTCGCTGGCTCCCAGACTCCTTGTACTTTTAAGATTTATCGATTTCCAATCCCTCATAAATTTCTGTAAAGGTTTCGTCGGAATTCCTTTCCCTTAAATCGCAACAACTTTCACATTTATTTGATTATTTGTTTTGCAGAACAAGTTAGAAGTAATATTTTGTGGACTTTATGAATTTATTTGTCGATTCTTCAATTATTTAAGAAGTGGAAAAAATTATAACAATCGTTTGTTCTTTAGCTCCCTGATTCCCCGGCCGACTTGTCGAGGGAGCTAAGGAGCTCCCTGGCTTCTTGGCTCCCTGGCTCCCTGGCTCCCTGGCTCCCTGGCTCCCTGGCTCCCTGGCTCCCCGGCTCTCTGGCTCCCTGGCTCCCTGGCTCCCTGGCTCCCTGTCACACTGGCCCCTCAGTTCCCTACCTCGCTGGCTCCCAGACTCCTTGTACTTTTATGATTTATCGATTTCCAATCCCTCATAAATTTCTGTAAAGGGTTCGTCGGAATTCCTTTCCCTTAAATCGCAACAACTTTCACATTTATTTGATTATTTGTTTTGCAGAACAAGTTATAAGTAATATTTTGTGGATTTTATGAATTTATTTGTCTATTCTTCAATTATTTAAGAAGTGGAAAAAATTATATCAATCGTTTGTTCTTTAGCTCCCTGACTCCCCGGCCGACTTGTCGTGGGAGCTGAGGAGCTCCCTGGCTCCCTGGCTCCCTGGCTCCCTGCCTCCCTGGCTCTCTGGCTCCCTGCCTCCCTGGCTCTCTGGCTCACTGGCTCCCTGGCTCCCTGGCTCTCTGGCTCTCTGGCTCCCTGCCTCCCTGGCTCCCTGGCTCCCTGGCTCCCTGACTCCCTGTCTCCATGGCTCCCTGGCTCCCTGGCTCCCTGGCTCCCTGGCTCCCTGGCTCTCTGGTTCCCTGGCTCCCTGGCTCTCTGGCTCCCTGGCTCCCTGGCTCCCTGGCTCCCTGGCTCCCTGGCTCCCTGGCTCCCTGGCTCCCTGGCTCCCTGACTCCCTGTCTCCCTGGCTCCCTGGCTCCCTGACTCTCTGGTTCCCTGGCTCCCTGGCTCTCTGGCTCCCGGGCTCTCTGGTTCACTGGCTCCCTGGCTCCCAGACTCCTTGTACTTTTAAGATTTACCGATTACCAATCCATCGTAAATGTCTGTAACGATTTTGTCGGAATCCGTTTCCCTTAAACCGCAACAACATTCACATTTATTTGATTATTTGTTTTGCTGACCAAGTTATAAGTAATATTTTGTGGATTTTGAGAATTTTTTTGTCTATTCTTCAATTATTTAAGAAGTGGAAAAAATTATAACAATCGTTTGTTCTTTAGCTCCCTGATTCCCCGGCCGACTTGTCGAGGGAGCTAAGGAGCTCCCTGGCTTCTTGGCTCCCTGGCTCCCTGGCTCCCTGGCTCCCTGGCTCTCTGGCTCCCTGGCTCCCTGGCTCCCTGGCTCTCTGGCTCCCTGGCTCCCTGGCTCCCTGGCTCCCTGTCACACTGGCCCCTCAGTTCCCTACCTCGCTGGCTCCCAGACTCCTTGTACTTTTAAGATTTATCGATTTCCAATCCCTCATAAATTTCTGTAAAGGTTTCGTCGGAATTCCTTTCCCTTAAATCGCAACAACTTTCACATTTATTTGATTATTTGTTTTGCAGAACAAGTTAGAAGTAATATTTTGTGGACTTTATGAATTTATTTGTCTATTCTTCAATTATTTAAGAAGTGGAAAAAATTATAACAATCGTTTGTTCTTTAGCTCCCTGATTCCCCGGCCGACTTGTCGAGGGTGCTAAGGAGCTCCCTGGCTTCTTGGCTCCCTGGCTCCCTGGCTCCCTGGCTCCCTGGCTCCCTGGCTCTCTGGCTCCCTGGCTCCCTGGCTCCCTGGCTCCCTGTCACACTGGCCCCTCAGTTCCCTACCTCGCTGGCTCCCAGACTCCTTGTACTTTTAAAATTTATCGATTTCCAATCCCTCATAAATTTCTGTAAAGGGTTCGTCGGAATTCCTTTCCCTTAAATCGCAACAACTTTCACATTTATTTGATTATTTGTTTTGCAGAACAAGTTATAAGTAATATTTTGTGGATTTTATGAATTTATTTGTCTATTCTTCAATTATTTAAGAAGTGGAAAAAATTATATCAATCGTTTGTTCTTTAGCTCCCTGACTCCCCGGCCGACTTGTCGTGGGAGCTGAGGAGCTCCCTGGCTCCCTGGCTCCCTGGCTCCCTGCCTCCCTGGCTCTCTGGCTCCCTGCCTCCCTGGCTCTCTGGCTCTCTGGCTCCCTGGCTCCCTGGCTCTCTGGCTCTCTGGCTCCCTGCCTCCCTGGCTCCCTGGCTCCCTGGCTCCCTGACTCCCTGTCTCCATGGCTCCCTGGCTCCCTGGCTCCCTGGCTCCCTGGCTCCCTGGCTCACTGGTTCCCTGGCTCCCTGGCTCTCTGGCTCCCTGGCTCCCTGGCTCCCTGGCTCCCTGGCTCCCTGGCTCCCTGGCTCCCTGGCTCCCTGACTCCCTGTCTCCCTGGCTCCCTGGCTCCCTGACTCTCTGGTTCCCTGGCTCCCTGGTTCTCTGGCTCCCGGGCTCTCTGGTTCCCTGGCTCCCTGGCTCCCAGACTCCTTGTACTTTTAAGATTTACCGATTACCAATCCATCGTAAATGTCTGTAACGATTTTGTCGGAATCCGTTTCCCTTAAACCGCAACAACATTCACATTTATTTGATTATTTGTTTTGCTGACCAAGTTATAAGTAATATTTTGTGGATTTTGAGAATTTTTTTGTCTATTCTTCAATTATTTAAGAAGTGGAAAAAATTATAACAATCGTTTGTTCTTTAGCTCCCTGATTCCCCGGCCGACTTGTCGAGGGAGCTAAGGAGCTCCCTGGCTTCTTGGCTCCCTGGCTCCCTGGCTCCCTGGCTCCCTGGCTCTCTGGCTCCCTGGCTCCCTGGCTCCCTGGCTCTCTGGCTCCCTGGCTCCCTGGCTCCCTGTCACACTGGCCCCTCAGTTCCCTACCTCGCTGGCTCCCAGACTCCTTGTACTTTTAAGATTTATCGATTTCCAATCCCTCATAAATTTCTGTAAAGGGTTCGTCGGAATTCCTTTCCCTTAAATCGCAACAACTTTCACATTTATTTGATTATTTGTTTTGCAGAACAAGTTAGAAGTAATATTTTGTGGACTTTATGAATTTATTTGTCTATTCTTCAATTATTTAAGAAGTGGAAAAAATTATAACAATCGTTTGTTCTTTAGCTCCCTGATTCCCCGGCCGACTTGTCGAGGGAGCTAAGGAGCTCCCTGGCTTCTTGGCTCCCTGGCTCCCTGGCTCCCTGGCTCCCTGGCTCCCCGGCTCTCTGGCTCCCTGGCTCCCTGGCTCCCTGGCTCCCTGTCACACTGGCCCCTCAGTTCCCTACCTCGCTGGCTCCCAGACTCCTTGTACTTTTAAAATTTATCGATTTCCAATCCCTCATAAATTTCTGTAAAGGGTTCGTCGGAATTCCTTTCCCTTAAATCGCAACAACTTTCACATTTATTTGATTATTTGTTTTGCAGAACAAGTTATAAGTAATATTTTGTGGATTTTATGAATTTATTTGTCTATTCTTCAATTATTTAAGAAGTGGAAAAAATTATATCAATCGTTTGTTCTTTAGCTCCCTGACTCCCCGGCCGACTTGTCGTGGGAGCTGAGGAGCTCCCTGGCTCCCTGGCTCCCTGGCTCCCTGCCTCCCTGGCTCTCTGGCTCCCTGCCTCCCTGGCTCTCTGGCTCTCTGGCTCCCTGGCTCCCTGGCTCTCTGGCTCTCTGGCTCCCTGCCTCCCTGGCTCCCTGGCTCCCTGGCTCCCTGACTCCCTGTCTCCATGGCTCCCTGGCTCCCTGGCTCCCTGGCTCCCTGGCTCCCTGGCTCTCTGGTTCCCTGGCTCCCTGGCTCTCTGGCTCCCTGGCTCCCTGGCTCCCTGGCTCCCTGGCTCCCTGGCTCCCTGGCTCCCTGACTCCCTGTCTCCCTGGCTCCCTGGCTCCCTGACTCTCTGGTTCCCTGGCTCCCTGGCTCTCTGGCTCCCGGGCTCTCTGGTTCCCTGGCTCCCTGGCTCCCAGACTCCTTGTACTTTTAAGATTTACCGATTACCAATCCATCGTAAATGTCTGTAACGATTTTGTCGGAATCCGTTTCCCTTAAACCGCAACAACATTCACATTTATTTGATTAATTGTTTTGCTGACCAAGTTATAAGTAATATTTTCTGGATTTTGAGAATTTTTTTGTCTATTCTTCAATTATTTAAGAAGTGGAAAAAATTATAACAATCGTTTGTTCTTTAGCTCCCTGATTCCCCGGCCGACTTGTCGAGGGAGCTAAGGAGCTCCCTGGCTTCTTGGCTCCCTGGCTCCCTGGCTCCCTGGCTCCCTGGCTCTCTGGCTCCCTGGCTCCCTGGCTCCCTGGCTCCCTGGCTCCCTGGCTCCCTGGCTCCCTGTCACACTGGCCCCTCAGTTCCCTACCTCGCTGGCTCCCAGACTCCTTGTACTTTTAAGATTTATCGATTTCCAATCCCTCATAAATTTCTGTAAAGGTTTCGTCGGAATTCCTTTCCCTTAAATCGCAACAACTTTCACATTTATTTGATTATTTGTTTTGCAGAACAAGTTAGAAGTAATATTTTGTGGACTTTATGAATTTATTTGTCTATTCTTCAATTATTTAAGAAGTGGAAAAAATTATAACAATCGTTTGTTCTTTAGCTCCCTGATTCCCCGGCCGAATTGTCGTGGGAGCTGAGGAGCTCCCTGGCTTCTTGGCTCCCTGGCTCTCTGGCTCCCTGGCTCCCTGACTCCCTGTCTCCCTGGCTCCCTGGCTCCCTGGCTCGCTGTCTCCCTGGCTCTCTGGCTCCCTGGCTCCCTGGCTCTCTGGCTCTCTGGCTCCCTGGCTCCCTGGCTCTCTGGCTCTCTGGCTCCCTGGCTTCCTGGCTCTCTGGCTCTCTGGCTCCCTGGCTCCCTGGCTCCCTGACTCCTTTTAAGATTTACCGATTTCCAATCCAACGTAAATTTCTGTAACGATTTTGTCGGAATCCGTTTCCCTTAAAACGCAACAACATTCACATTTATTTGATTATTTGTTTTGCTGACCAAGTTATAAGTAATATTGTGTGGATTTTGAGAATTTTTTTGTCTATTCTTCAATTATTTAAGAAGTGGAAAAAATTATATCAATCGTTTGTTCTTTAGCTCCCTGACACCCCGGCCGAATTGTCGTGGGAGCTGAGGAGCTCCCTGGCTTCTTGGCTCCCTGGCTCTCTGGCTCCCTGGCTCCCTGACTCCCTGTCTCCCTGGCTCCCTGGCTCCCTGGCTCCCTGGCTCTCTGGCTCCCTGGCTCCCTGGCTCTCTGGCTCTCTGGCTCTCTGGCTCCCTGGCTCCCTGGCTCTCTGGCTCTCTGGCTCCCTGCCTCCCTGGCTCCCTGGCTCCCTGGCTCCCTGGCTCCCTGGCTCCCTGGCTCCCTGACTCCCTGTCTCCCTGGCTCCCTGGCTCCCTGGCTCCCTGGCTCTCTGGTTCCCTGGCTCCCTGGCTCTCTGGCTCCCTGGCTCCCTGGCTCCCTGTCACACTGGCCCCTCAGTTCCCTACCTCGCTGGCTCCCAGACTCCTTGTACTTTTAAGATTTATCGATTTCCAATCCCTCATAAATTTCTGTAAAGGTTTCGTCGGAATTCCTTTCCCTTAAATCGCAACAACTTTCACATTTATTTGATTATTTGTTTTGCAGAACAAGTTATAAGTAATATTTTGTGGATTTTATGAATTTATTTGTCTATTCTTCAATTATTTAAGAAGTGGAAAAAATTATAAAAATCGTTTGTTCTTTAGCTCCATGATTCCCTGGCCGACTTGTCGTGGGAGCTGAGGAGCTGCCTGGCTTCTTGGCTCCCTGGCTCCCTGGCTCCCTGGCTCCCTGGATCCCTGGCTCCCTGGCTCCCTGACTCCGTGGCTCCCTGGCTCCCTAGCTCCGTGGCTGCCTGGCTCCCTGGCTCCCTGACTCCCTGTCTCCCTGGCTCCCTGGTTCCCTGGCTCCCTGGCTCCCTGGCTTCTTGGCTCCCTGGCTCCCTGGCTCCCGGTCAGACTGGCCCCTCAGCTGCCTACCTCGCTAGCTCCCAGACTCCTTGTACTTTTAAGATTTACCGATTTCCAATCCATCGTAAATTTCTGTAACGATTTTGTCGGAATCTGTTTCCCTTAAACCACAACAACATTCACAATTATTTGATTATTTGTTTTGCAGAACAAGTTATAAGTAATATTTTGTGGATTTTGAGAATTTATTTGTCTATTCTTCAATTATTTAAGAAGTGGAAAAAATTATATGAATCGTTTGTTCTTTAGCTCTCTGACTACCCGGCCGACTTGTCGTGGAAGCTGAGGAGCTCCCTGGCTTCTTGGCTCCCTGGCTCCCTGGCTCCCTGGCTCCCTGGCTCCCTGGCTCCCTGGCTCCCTGGCTCCCTACCTCGCTGGCTCCCAGACTCCTTGTACTTTCAGGATTCATCGATTTCCAATCCAACGTAAATTTCTGTAACGATTTTGTCGGAATCCGTTTCCCTTAAACCGCAACAACATTCACATTTATTTGATTATTTGTTTTGCTGACCAAGTTATAAGTAATATTTTGTGGATTTTGAGAATTTTTTTGTCTATTCTTCAATTATTTAAGAAGTGGAAAAAATTATAACAATCGTTTGTTCTTTAGCTCCCTGATTCCCCGGCCGACTTGTCGAGGGAGCTAAGGAGCTCCCTGGCTTCTTGGCTCCCTGGCTCCCTGGCTCCCTGGCTCGCTGGCTCTCTGGCTCCCTGGCTCCCTGGCTCCCTGGCTCTCTGGCTCCCTGGCTCCCTGGCTCCCTGGCTCCCTGTCACACTGGCCCCTCAGTTCCCTACCTCGCTGGCTCCCAGACTCCTTGTACTTTTAAGATTTATCGATTTCCAATCCCTCATAAATTTCTGTAAAGGTTTCGTCGGAATTCCTTTCCCTTAAATCGCAACAACTTTCACATTTATTTGATTATTTGTTTTGCAGAACAAGTTAGAAGTAATATTTTGTGGACTTTATGAATTTATTTGTCGATTCTTCAATTATTTAAGAAGTGGAAAAAATTATAACAATCGTTTGTTCTTTAGCTCCCTGATTCCCCGGCCGACTTGTCGAGGGAGCTAAGGAGCTCCCTGGCTTCTTGGCTCCCTGGCTCCCTGGCTCCCTGGCTCCCTGGCTCCCTGGCTCCCTGGCTCCCCGGCTCTCTGGCTCCCTGGCTCCCTGGCTCCCTGGCTCCCTGTCACACTGGCCCCTCAGTTCCCTACCTCGCTGGCTCCCAGACTCCTTGTACTTTTATGATTTATCGATTTCCAATCCCTCATAAATTTCTGTAAAGGGTTCGTCGGAATTCCTTTCCCTTAAATCGCAACAACTTTCACATTTATTTGATTATTTGTTTTGCAGAACAAGTTATAAGTAATATTTTGTGGATTTTATGAATTTATTTGTCTATTCTTCAATTATTTAAGAAGTGGAAAAAATTATATCAATCGTTTGTTCTTTAGCTCCCTGACTCCCCGGCCGACTTGTCGTGGGAGCTGAGGAGCTCCCTGGCTCCCTGGCTCCCTGGCTCCCTGCCTCCCTGGCTCTCTGGCTCCCTGCCTCCCTGGCTCTCTGGCTCTCTGGCTCCCTGGCTCCCTGGCTCTCTGGCTCTCTGGCTCCCTGCCTCCCTGGCTCCCTGGCTCCCTGGCTCCCTGACTCCCTGTCTCCATGGCTCCCTGGCTCCCTGGCTCCCTGGCTCCCTGGCTCCCTGGCTCTCTGGTTCCCTGGCTCCCTGGCTCTCTGGCTCCCTGGCTCCCTGGCTCCCTGGCTCCCTGGCTCCCTGGCTCCCTGGCTCCCTGGCTCCCTGGCTCCCTGACTCCCTGTCTCCCTGGCTCCCTGGCTCCCTGACTCTCTGGTTCCCTGGCTCCCTGGCTCTCTGGCTCCCGGGCTCTCTGGTTCCCTGGCTCCCTGGCTCCCAGACTCCTTGTACTTTTAAGATTTACCGATTACCAATCCATCGTAAATGTCTGTAACGATTTTGTCGGAATCCGTTTCCCTTAAACCGCAACAACATTCACATTTATTTGATTATTTGTTTTGCTGACCAAGTTATAAGTAATATTTTGTGGATTTTGAGAATTTTTTTGTCTATTCTTCAATTATTTAAGAAGTGGAAAAAATTATAACAATCGTTTGTTCTTTAGCTCCCTGATTCCCCGGCCGACTTGTCGAGGGAGCTAAGGAGCTCCCTGGCTTCTTGGCTCCCTGGCTCCCTGGCTCCCTGGCTCCCTGGCTCTCTGGCTCCCTGGCTCCCTGGCTCCCTGGCTCTCTGGCTCCCTGGCTCCCTGGCTCCCTGGCTCCCTGTCACACTGGCCCCTCAGTTCCCTACCTCGCTGGCTCCCAGACTCCTTGTACTTTTAAGATTTATCGATTTCCAATCCCTCATAAATTTCTGTAAAGGTTTCGTCGGAATTCCTTTCCCTTAAATCGCAACAACTTTCACATTTATTTGATTATTTGTTTTGCAGAACAAGTTAGAAGTAATATTTTGTGGACTTTATGAATTTATTTGTCTATTCTTCAATTATTTAAGAAGTGGAAAAAATTATAACAATCGTTTGTTCTTTAGCTCCCTGATTCCCCGGCCGACTTGTCGAGGGAGCTAAGGAGCTCCCTGGCTTCTTGGCTCCCTGGCTCCCTGGCTCCCTGGCTCCCTGGCTCCCCGGCTCTCTGGCTCCCTGGCTCCCTGGCTCCCTGGCTCCCTGTCACACTGGCCCCTCAGTTCCCTACCTCGCTGGCTCCCAGACTCCTTGTACTTTTAAAATTTATCGATTTCCAATCCCTCATAAATTTCTGTAAAGGGTTCGTCGGAATTCCTTTCCCTTAAATCGCAACAACTTTCACATTTATTTGATTATTTGTTTTGCAGAACAAGTTATAAGTAATATTTTGTGGATTTTATGAATTTATTTGTCTATTCTTCAATTATTTAAGAAGTGGAAAAAATTATATCAATCGTTTGTTCTTTAGCTCCCTGACTCCCCGGCCGACTTGTCGTGGGAGCTGAGGAGCTCCCTGGCTCCCTGGCTCCCTGGCTCCCTGCCTCCCTGGCTCTCTGGCTCCCTGCCTCCCTGGCTCTCTGGCTCTCTGGCTCCCTGGCTCCCTGGCTCTCTGGCTCTCTGGCTCCCTGGCTCCCTGGCTCCCTGGCTCCCTGGCTCCCTGACTCCCTGTCTCCATGGCTCCCTGGCTCCCTGGCTCCCTGGCTCCCTGGCTCCCTGGCTCTCTGGTTCCCTGGCTCCCTGGCTCTCTGGCTCCCTGGCTCCCTGGCTCCCTGGCTCCCTGGCTCCCTGGCTCCCTGGCTCCCTGGCTCCCTGACTCCCTGTCTCCCTGGCTCCCTGGCTCCCTGACTCTCTGGTTCCCTGGCTCCCTGGTTCTCTGGCTCCCGGGCTCTCTGGTTCCCTGGCTCCCTGGCTCCCAGACTCCTTGTACTTTTAAGATTTACCGATTACCAATCCATCGTAAATGTCTGTAACGATTTTGTCGGAATCCGTTTCCCTTAAACCGCAACAACATTCACATTTATTTGATTATTTGTTTTGCTGACCACGTTATAAGTAATATTTTGTGGATTTTGAGAATTTTTTTGTCTATTCTTCAATTATTTAAGAAGTGGAAAAAATTATAACAATCGTTTGTTCTTTAGCTCCCTGATTCCCCGGCCGACTTGTCGAGGGAGCTAAGGAGCTCCCTGGCTTCTTGGCTCCCTGGCTCCCTGGCTCCCTGGCTCCCTGGCTCTCTGGCTCCCTGGCTCCCTGGCTCCCTGGCTCTCTGGCTCCCTGGCTCCCTGGCTCCCTGTCACACTGGCCCCTCAGTTCCCTACCTCGCTGGCTCCCAGACTCCTTGTACTTTTAAGATTTATCGATTTCCAATCCCTCATAAATTTCTGTAAAGGGTTCGTCGGAATTCCTTTCCCTTAAATCGCAACAACTTTCACATTTATTTGATTATTTGTTTTGCAGAACAAGTTAGAAGTAATATTTTGTGGACTTTATGAATTTATTTGTCTATTCTTCAATTATTTAAGAAGTGGAAAAAATTATAACAATCGTTTGTTCTTTAGCTCCCTGATTCCCCGGCCGACTTGTCGAGGGAGCTAAGGAGCTCCCTGGCTTCTTGGCTCCCTGGCTCCCTGGCTCCCTGGCTCCCTGGCTCCCCGGCTCTCTGGCTCCCTGGCTCCCTGGCTCCCTGGCTCCCTGTCACACTGGCCCCTCAGTTCCCTACCTCGCTGGCTCCCAGACTCCTTGTACTTTTAAAATTTATCGATTTCCAATCCCTCATAAATTTCTGTAAAGGGTTCGTCGGAATTCCTTTCCCTTAAATCGCAACAACTTTCACATTTATTTGATTATTTGTTTTGCAGAACAAGTTATAAGTAATATTTTGTGGATTTTATGAATTTATTTGTCTGTTCTTCAATTATTTAAGAAGTGGAAAAAATTATATCAATCGTTTGTTCTTTAGCTCCCTGACTCCCCGGCCGACTTGTCGTGGGAGCTGAGGAGCTCCCTGGCTCCCTGGCTCCCTGGCTCCCTGCCTCCCTGGCTCTCTGGCTCCCTGCCTCCCTGGCTCTCTGGCTCTCTGGCTCCCTGGCTCCCTGGCTCTCTGGCTCTCTGGCTCCCTGCCTCCCTGGCTCCCTGGCTCCCTGGCTCCCTGACTCCCTGTCTCCATGGCTCCCTGGCTCCCTGGCTCCCTGGCTCCCTGGCTCCCTGGCTCTCTGGTTCCCTGGCTCCCTGGCTCTCTGGCTCCCTGGCTCCCTGGCTCCCTGGCTCCCTGGCTCCCTGGCTCCCTGGCTCCCTGACTCCCTGTCTCCCTGGCTCCCTGGCTCCCTGACTCTCTGGTTCCCTGGCTCCCTGGCTCTCTGGCTCCCGGGCTCTCTGGTTCCCTGGCTCCCTGGCTCCCAGACTCCTTGTACTTTTAAGATTTACCGATTACCAATCCATCGTAAATGTCTGTAACGATTTTGTCGGAATCCGTTTCCCTTAAACCGCAACAACATTCACATTTATTTGATTAATTGTTTTGCTGACCAAGTTATAAGTAATATTTTCTGGATTTTGAGAATTTTTTTGTCTATTCTTCAATTATTTAAGAAGTGGAAAAAATTATAACAATCGTTTGTTCTTTAGCTCCCTGATTCCCCGGCCGACTTGTCGAGGGAGCTAAGGAGCTCCCTGGCTTCTTGGCTCCCTGGCTCCCTGGCTCCCTGGCTCCCTGGCTCTCTGGCTCCCTGGCTCCCTGGCTCCCTGGCTCTCTGGCTCCCTGGCTCCCTGGCTCCCTGGCTCCCTGTCACACTGGCCCCTCAGTTCCCTACCTCGCTGGCTCCCAGACTCCTTGTACTTTTAAGATTTATCGATTTCCAATCCCTCATAAATTTCTGTAAAGGTTTCGTCGGAATTCCTTTCCCTTAAATCGCAACAACTTTCACATTTATTTGATTATTTGTTTTGCAGAACAAGTTAGAAGTAATATTTTGAGGACTTTATGAATTTATTTGTCTATTCTTCAATTATTTAAGAAGTGGAAAAAATTATAACAATCGTTTGTTCTTTAGCTCCCTGATTCCCCGGCCGACTTGTCGAGGGAGCTAAGGAGCTCCCTGGCTTCTTGGCTCCCTGGCTCCCTGGCTCCCTGGCTCCCTGGCTCCCCGGCTCTCTGGCTCCCTGGCTCCCTGGCTCCCTGGCTCCCTGTCACACTGGCCCCTCAGTTCCCTACCTCGCTGGCTCCCAGACTCCTTGTACTTTTAAGATTTATCGATTTCCAATCCCTCATAAATTTCTGTAAAGGGTTCGTCGGAATTCCTTTCCCTTAAATCGCAACAACTTTCACATTTATTTGATTATTTGTTTTGCAGAACAAGTTATAAGTAATATTTTGTGGATTTTATGAATTTATTTGTCTATTCTTCAATTATTTAAGAAGTGGAAAAAATTATATCAATCGTTTGTTCTTTAGCTCCCTGACTCCCCGGCCGACTTGTCGTGGGAGCTGAGGAGCTCCCTGGCTCCCTGGCTCCCTGGCTCCCTGGCTCTCTGGCTCCCTGGCTCCCTGGCTCTCTGGCTCTCTGGCTCCCTGGCTCCCTGGCTCTCTGGCTCTCTGGCTCCCTGCCTCCCTGGCTCCCTGGCTCCCTGGCTCCCTGGCTCCCTGGCTCCCTGTCTCCCTGACTCCCTGGCTCCCTGGCTCCCTGGCTCCCTGGCTCTCTGGTTCCCTGGCTCCCTGGCTCTCTGGCTCCCTGGCTCCCTGGCTCCCTGTCACACTGGCCCCTCAGTTCCCTACCTCGCTGGCTCCCAGACTCCTTGTACTTTTAAGATTTATCGATTTCCAATCCCTTATACATTTCTGTAAAGGTTTCGTCGGAATTCCTTTCCCTTAAATCGCAACAACTTTCACATTTATTTGATTATTTGTTTTGCAGAACAAGTTATAAGTAATATTTTGCGGATTTTATGAATTTATTTGTCTATTCTTCAATTATTTAAGAAGTGGAAAAAATTATATCAATCGTTTGTTCTTTAGTTCCCTGAATCCCCGGCCGACTTGTCGTGGGAGCTGAGGAGCTCTCTGGCTCCCTGGCTCCCTGGCTCTCTGACTCTCTCGCTCCCTGGCTCCCTGGCTCCCTTGCTCTCTGGTTCTCTGGCTCCCTGCCTCCCTGGCTCCCTGGCTCCCTGGCTCCCTGACTCCCTGTCTCCCTGGCTCCCTGGCTCCCTGGCTCCCTGGCTCTCTGGTTCCCTGGCTCCCTGGCTCCCTGGCTCCCTGGCTCCCTGTCACACTGGCCCCTCAGTTCCCTACCTCGCTGGCTCCCAGACTCCTTGTACTTTTAAGATTTACCGATTTCCAATCCATCGTAAATTTCTGTAACGGTTTTGTCGGAATCCGTTTCCCTTAAAACGCAACAACATTCACATTTATTTGATCATTTGTTTTGCTGACCAAGTTATAAGTAATATTGTGTGGATTTTGAGAATTTGTTTGTCTATTCTTCAATTATTTAAGAAGTGGAAAAAATTATATCAATCGTTTGTTCTTTAGCTCCCTGACTCCCCGGCCGAATTGTCGTGGGAGCTGAGGAGCTCCCTGGCTTCTTGGCTCCCTGGCTCTCTGGCTCCCTGGCTCCCTGACTCCCTGTCTCCCTGGCTCCCTGGCTCCCTGGCTCGCTGTCTCCCTGGCTCTCTGGCTCCCTGGCTCCCTGGCTCTCTGGCTCTCTGGCTCCCTGGCTCCCTGGCTCTCTGGCTCTCTGGCTCCCTGGCTTCCTGGCTCTCTGGCTCTCTGGCTCCCTGGCTCCCTGGCTCCCTGACTCCTTTTAAGATTTACCGATTTCCAATCCAACGTAAATTTCTGTAACGATTTTGTCGGAATCCGTTTCCCTTAAAACGCAACAACATTCACATTTATTTGATTATTTGTTTTGCTGACCAAGTTATAAGTAATATTGTGTGGATTTTGAGAATTTTTTTGTCTATTCTTCAATTATTTAAGAAGTGGAAAAAATTATATCAATCGTTTGTTCTTTAGCTCTCTGACTACCCGGCCGACTTGTCGTGGAAGCTGAGGAGCTCCCTGGCTTCTTGGCTCCCTGGCTCCCTGGCTCCCTGGCTCCCTGGCTCCCTGGCTCCCTGGCTCCCTGGCCCTTTAGTTCCCTACCTCGCTGGCTCCCAGACTCCTTGTACTTTCAGGATTCATCGATTTCCAATCCAACGTAAATTTCTGTAACGATTTTGTCGGAATCCGTTTCCCTTAAACCGCAACAACATTCACATTTATTTGATTATTTGTTTTGCTGACCAAGTTATAAGTAATATTTTGTGGATTTTGAGAATTTTTTTGTCTATTCTTCAATTATTTAAGAAGTGGAAAAAATTATAACAATCGTTTGTTCTTTAGCTCCCTGATTCCCCGGCCGACTTGTCGAGGGAGCTAAGGAGCTCCCTGGCTTCTTGGCTCCCTGGCTCCCTGGCTCCCTGGCTCCCTGGCTCTCTGGCTCCCTGGCTCCCTGGCTCCCTGGCTCTCTGGCTCCCTGGCTCCCTGGCTCCCTGGCTCCCTGTCACACTGGCCCCTCAGTTCCCTACCTCGCTGGCTCCCAGACTCCTTGTACTTTTAAGATTTATCGATTTCCAATCCCTCATAAATTTCTGTAAAGGTTTCGTCGGAATTCCTTTCCCTTAAATCGCAACAACTTTCACATTTATTTGATTATTTGTTTTGCAGAACAAGTTATAAGTAATATTTTGTGGATTTTATGAATTTATTTGTCTATTCTTCAATTATTTAAGAAGTGGAAAAAATTATATCAATCGTTTGTTCTTTAGCTCCCTGACTCCCCGGCCGACTTGTCGTGGGAGCTGAGGAGCTCCCTGGCTCCCTGGCTCCCTGGCTCCCTGGCTCTCTGGCTCCCTGGCTCCCTGGCTCTCTGGCTCTCTGGCTCCCTGGCTCCCTGGCTCTCTGGCTCTCTGGCTCCCTGCCTCCCTGGCTCCCTGGCTCCCTGGCTCCCTGGCTCCCTGGCTCCCTGTCTCCCTGACTCCCTGGCTCCCTGGCTCCCTGGCTCCCTGGCTCTCTGGTTCCCTGGCTCCCTGGCTCTCTGGCTCCCTGGCTCCCTGGGTCCCTGTCACACTGGCCCCTCAGTTCCCTACCTCGCTGGCTCCCAGACTCCTTGTACTTTTAAGATTTATCGATTTCCAATCCCTTATACATTTCTGTAAAGGTTTCGTCGGAATTCCTTTCCCTTAAATCGCAACAACTTTCACATTTATTTGATTATTTGTTTTGCAGAACAAGTTATAAGTAATATTTTGCGGATTTTATGAATTTATTTGTCTATTCTTCAATTATTTAAGAAGTGGAAAAAAATTATATCAATCGTTTGTTCTTTAGTTCCCTGAATCCCCGGCCGACTTGTCGTGGGAGCTGAGGAGCGCCCTGGCTCCCAGGCTCCCTGGCTCCCTGCCTCCCTGGCTCTCTGGCTCCCTGGCTCCCTGGCTCTCTGACTCCCTCGCTCCCTGGCTCCCTGGCTCCCTTGCTCTCTGGTTCTCTGGCTCCCTGCCTCCCTGGCTCCCTGGCTCCCTGGCTCCCTGACTCCCTGTCTCCCTGGCTCCCTGGCTCCCTGGCTCCCTGGCTCTCTGGTTCCCTGGCTCCCTGGCTCCCTGGCTCCCTGGCTCCCTGTCACACTGGCCCCTCAGTTCCCTACCTCGCTGGCTCCCAGACTCCTTGTACTTTTAAGATTTACCGATTTCCAATCCATCGTAAATTTCTGTAACGGTTTTGTCGGAATCCGTTTCCCTTAAAACGCAACAACATTCACATTTATTTGATCATTTGTTTTGCTGACCAAGTTATAAGTAATATTGTGTGGATTTTGAGAATTTGTTTGTCTATTCTTCAATTATTTAAGAAGTGGAAAAAATTATATCAATCGTTTGTTCTTTAGCTCCCTGTCTCCCTGGCCGAATTGTCGTGGGAGCTGAGGAGCTCCCTGGCTTCTTGGCTCCCTGGCTCTCTGGCTCCCTGGCTCCCTGACTCCCTGTCTCCCTGGCTCCCTGGCTCCCTGGCTCGCTGTCTCCCTGGCTCTCTGGCTCCCTGGCTCCCTGGCTCTCTGGCTCTCTGGCTCCCTGGCTCCCTGGCTCTCTGGCTCTCTGGCTCCCTGGCTTCCTGGCTCTCTGGCTCTCTGGCTCCCTGGCTCCCTGACTCCCTGACTCCTTTTAAGATTTACCGATTTCCAATCCAACGTAAATTTCTGTAACGATTTTGTCGGAATCCGTTTCCCTTAAAACGCAACAACATTCACATTTATTTGATTATTTGTTTTGCTGACCAAGTTATAAGTAATATTGTGTGGATTTTGAGAATTTTTTTGTCTATTCTTCAATTATTTAAGAAGTGGAAAAAATTATATCAATTGTTTGTTCTTTAGCTCCCTGACACCCCGGCCGAATTGTCGTGGGAGCTGAGGAGCTCCCTGGCTTCTTGGCTCCCTGGCTCTCTGGCTCCCTGGCTCCCTGACTCCCTGTCTCCCTGGCTCCCTGGCTCCCTGGCTCCCTGGCTCTCTGGCTCCCTGGCTCCCTGGCTCTCTGGCTCTCTGGCTCTCTGGCTCCCTGGCTCCCTGGCTCTCTGGCTCTCTGGCTCCCTGGCTCCCTGGCTCCCTGGCTCCCTGGCTCCCTGGCTCCCTGGCTCCCTGGCTCCCTGGCTCCCTGGCTCCCTGGCTCCCTGGCTCCCTGGCTCCCTGGCTCTCTGGTTCCCTGGCTCCCTGGCTCTCTGGCTCCCTGGCTCCCTGACTCCCTGTCACACTGGCCCCTCAGTTCCCTACCTCGCTGGCTCCCAGACTCCTTGTACTTTTAAGATTTATCGATTTCCAATCCCTCATAAATTTCTGTAAAGGTTTCGTCGGAATTCCTTTCCCTTAAATCGCAACAACTTTCACATTTATTTGATTATTTGTTTTGCAGAACAAGTTATAAGTAATATTTTGTGGATTTTATGAATTTATTTGTCTATTCTTCAATTATTTAAGAAGTGGAAAAAATTATAAAAATCGTTTGTTCTTTAGCTCCATGATTCCCTGGCCGACTTGTCGTGGGAGCTGAGGAGCTGCCTGGCTTCTTGGCTCCCTGGCTCCCTGGCTCCCTGGCTCCCTGGATCCCTGGCTCCCTGGCTCCCTGACTCCGTGGCTCCCTGGCTCCCTAGCTCCGTGGCTGCCTGGCTCCCTGGCTCCCTGACTCCCTGTCTCCCTGGCTCCCTGGTTCCCTGGCTCCCTGGCTCCCTGGCTTCTTGGCTCCCTGGCTCCCTGGCTCCCGGTCAGACTGGCCCCTCAGCTGCCTACCTCGCTAGCTCCCAGACTCCTTGTACTTTTAAGATTTACCGATTTCCAATCCATCGTAAATTTCTGTAACGATTTTGTCGGAATCCGTTTCCCTTAAACCACAACAACATTCACAATTATTTGATTATTTGTTTTGCAGAACAAGTTATAAGTAATATTTTGTGGATTTTGAGAATTTATTTGTCTATTCTTCAATTATTTAAGAAGTGGAAAAAATTATATGAATCGTTTGTTCTTTAGCTCTCTGACTACCCGGCCGACTTGTCGTGGAAGCTGAGGAGCTCCCTGGCTTCTTGGCTCCCTGGCTCCCTGGCTCCCTGGCTCCCTGGCTCCCTGGCTCCCTACCTCGCTGGCTCCCAGACTCCTTGTACTTTCAGGATTCATCGATTTCCAATCCAACGTAAATTTCTGTAACGATTTTGTCGGAATCCGTTTCCCTTAAACCGCAACAACATTCACATTTATTTGATTATTTGTTTTGCTGACCAAGTTATAAGTAATATTTTGTGGATTTTGAGAATTTTTTTGTCTATTCTTCAATTATTTAAGAAGTGGAAAAAATTAGAACAATCGTTTGTTCTTTAGCTCCCTGATTCCCCGGCCGACTTGTCGAGGGAGCTAAGGAGCTCCCTGGCTTCTTGGCTCCCTGGCTCCCTGGCTCCCTGGCTCCCTGGCTCTCTGGCTCCCTGGCTCCCTGGCTCCCTGGCTCTCTGGCTCCCTGGCTCCCTGGCTCCCTGGCTCCCTGTCACACTGGCCCCTCAGTTCCCTACCTCGCTGGCTCCCAGACTCCTTGTACTTTTAAGATTTATCGATTTCCAATCCCTCATAAATTTCTGTAAAGGTTTCGTCGGAATTCCTTTCCCTTAAATCGCAACAACTTTCACATTTATTTGATTATTTGTTTTGCAGAACAAGTTAGAAGTAATATTTTGTGGACTTTATGAATTTATTTGTCTATTCTTCAATTATTTAAGAAGTGGAAAAAATTATAACAATCGTTTGTTCTTTAGCTCCCTGATTCCCCGGCCGACTTGTCGAGGGAGCTAAGGAGCTCCCTGGCTTCTTGGCTCCCTGGCTCCCTGGCTCCCTGGCTCCCTGGCTCCCTGGCTCCCCGGCTCTCTGGCTCCCTGGCTCCCTGGCTCCCTGGCTCCCTGTCACACTGGCCCCTCAGTTCCCTACCTCGCTGGCTCCCAGACTCCTTGTACTTTTAAGATTTATCGATTTCCAATCCCTCATAAATTTCTGTAAAGCGTTCGTCGGAATTCCTTTCCCTTAAATCGCAACAACTTTCACATTTATTTGATTATTTGTTTTGCAGAACAAGTTATAAGTAATATTTTGTGGATTTTATGAATTTATTTGTCTATTCTTCAATTATTTAAGAAGTGGAAAAAATTATAACAATCGTTGGTTCTTTAGCTCCCTGATTCCCAGGCCGACTTGTCGAGGGAGCTAAGGAGCTCCCTGGCTTCTTGGCTCCCTGGCTCCCTGGCTCCCTGGCTCCCTGGCTCCCTGGCTCCCCGGCTCTCTGGCTCCCTGGCTCCCTGGCTCCCTGGCTCCCTGTCACACTGGCCCCTCAGTTCCCTACCTCGCTGGCTCCCAGACTCCTTGTACTTTTAAGATTTATCGATTTCCAATCCCTCATAAATTTCTGTAAAGGGTTCGTCGGAATTCCTTTCCCTTAAATCGCAACAACTTTCACATTTATTTGATTATTTGTTTTGCAGAACAAGTTATAAGTAATATTTTGTGGATTTTATGAATTTATTTGTCTATTCTTCAATTATTTAAGAAGTGGAAAAAATTATATCAATCGTTTGTACTTTAGCTCCCTGACTCCCCGGCCGACTTGTCGTGGGAGCTGAGGAGCTCCCTGGCTCCCTGGCTCCCTGGCTCCCTGCCTCCCTGGCTCTCTGGCTCCCTGCCTCCCTGGCTCTCTGGCTCTCTGGCTCCCTGGCTCCCTGGCTCTCTGGCTCTCTGGCTCCCTGCCTCCCTGGCTCCCTGGCTCCCTGGCTCCCTGACTCCCTGTCTCCATGGCTCCCTGGCTCCCTGGCTCCCTGGCTCCCTGGCTCCCTGGCTCTCTGGTTCCCTGGCTCCCTGGCTCTCTGGCTCCCTGGCTCCCTGGCTCCCTGGCTCCCTGGCTCCCTGGCTCCCTGGCTCCCTGGCTCCCTGGCTCCCTGACTCCCTGTCTCCCTGGCTCCCTGGCTCCCTGACTCTCTGGTTCCCTGGCTCCCTGGCTCTCTGGCTCCCGGGCTCTCTGGTTCCCTGGCTCCCTGGCTCCCAGACTCCTTGTACTTTTAAGATTTACCGATTACCAATCCATCGTAAATGTCTGTAACGATTTTGTCGGAATCCGTTTCCCTTAAACCGCAACAACATTCACATTTATTTGATTAATTGTTTTGCTGACCAAGTTATATGTAATATTTTGTGGATTTTGAGAATTTTTTTGTCTATTCTTCAATTATTTAAGAAGTGGAAAAAATTATAACAATCGTTTGTTCTTTAGCTCCCTGATTCCCCGGCCGACTTGTCGAGGGAGCTAAGGAGCTCCCTGGCTTCTTGGCTCCCTGGCTCCCTGGCTCCCTGGCTCCCTGGCTCTCTGGCTCCCTGGCTCCCTGGCTCCCTGGCTCTCTGGCTCCCTGGCTCCCTGGCTCCCTGGCTCCCTGTCACACTGGCCCCTCAGTTCCCTACCTCGCTGGCTCCCAGACTCCTTGTACTTTTAAGATTTATCGATTTCCAATCCCTCATAAATTTCTGTAAAGGTTTCGTCGGAATTCCTTTCCCTTAAATCGCAACAACTTTCACATTTATTTGATTATTTGTTTTGCAGAACAAGTTAGAAGTAATATTTTGTGGACTTTATGAATTTATTTGTCTATTCTTCAATTATTTAAGAAGTGGAAAAAATTATAACAATCGTTTGTTCTTTAGCTCCCTGATTCCCCGGCCGACTTGTCGAGGGAGCTAAGGAGCTCCCTGGCTTCTTGGCTCCCTGGCTCCCTGGCTCCCTGGCTCCCTGGCTCCCCGGCTCTCTGGCTCCCTGGCTCCCTGGCTCCCTGGCTCCCTGTCACACTGGCCCCTCAGTTCCCTACCTCGCTGGCTCCCAGACTCCTTGTACTTTTAAGATTTATCGATTTCCAATCCCTCATAAATTTCTGTAAAGGGTTCGTCGGAATTCCTTTCCCTTAAATCGCAACAACTTTCACATTTATTTGATTATTTGTTTTGCAGAACAAGTTATAAGTAATATTTTGTGGATTTTATGAATTTATTTGTCTATTCTTCAATTATTTAAGAAGTGGAAAAAATTATATCAATCGTTTGGTCTTTAGCTCCCTGACTCCCCGGCCGACTTGTCGTGGGAGCTGAGGAGCTCCCTGGCTCCCTGGCTCCCTGGCTCCCTGGCTCTCTGGCTCCCTGGCTCCCTGGCTCTCTGGCTCTCTGGCTCCCTGGCTCCCTGGCTCTCTGGCTCTCTGGCTCCCTGGCTCCCTGGCTCCCTGGCTCCCTGGCTCCCTGGCTCCCTGGCTCCCTGTCTCCCTGACTCCCTGGCTCCCTGGCTCCCTGGCTCCCTGGCTCCCTGACTCCCTGTCTCCCTGGCTCCCTGGCTCCCTGGCTCCCTGGCTCTCTGGTTCCCTGGCTCCCTGGCTCCCTGGCTCCCTGGCTCCCTGTCACACTGGCCCCTCAGTTCCCTACCTCGCTGGCTCCCAGACTCCTTGTACTTTTAAGATTTACCGATTTCCAATCCATCGTAAATTTCTGTAACGGTTTTGTCGGAATCCGTTTCCCTTAAAACGCAACAACATTCACATTTATTTGATCATTTGTTTTGCTGACCAAGTTATAAGTAATATTGTGTGGATTTTGAGAATTTGTTTGTCTATTCTTCAATTATTTAAGAAGTGGAAAAAATTATATCAATCGTTTGTTCTTTAGCTCCCTGACTCCCCGGCCGAATTGTCGTGGGAGCTGAGGAGCTCCCTGGCTTCTTGGCTCCCTGGCTCTCTGGCTCCCTGGCTCCCTGACTCCCTGTCTCCCTGGCTCCCTGGCTCCCTGGCTCGCTGTCTCCCTGGCTCTCTGGCTCCCTGGCTCCCTGGCTCTCTGGCTCTCTGGCTCCCTGGCTCCCTGGCTCCCTGGCTCTCTGGCTCCCTGGCTTCCTGGCTCTCTGGCTCTCTGGCTCCCTGGCTCCCTGGCTCCCTGACTCCTTTTAAGATTTACCGATTTCCAATCCAACGTAAATTTCTGTAACGATTTTGTCGGAATCCGTTTCCCTTAAAACGCAACAACATTCACATTTATTTGATTATTTGTTTTGCTGACCAAGTTATAAGTAATATTGTGTGGATTTTGAGAATTTTTTTGTCTATTCTTCAATTATTTAAGAAGTGGAAAAAATTATATCAATCGTTTGTTCTTTAGCTCTCTGACTACCCGGCCGACTTGTCGTGGAAGCTGAGGAGCTCCCTGGCTTCTTGGCTCCCTGGCTCCCTGGCTCCCTGGCTCCCTGGCTCCCTGGCTCCCTGGCTCCCTGGCCCTTTAGTTCCCTACCTCGCTGGCTCCCAGACTCCTTGTACTTTCAGGATTCATCGATTTCCAATCCAACGTAAATTTCTGTAACGATTTTGTCGGAATCCGTTTCCCTTAAACCGCAACAACATTCACATTTATTTGATTATTTGTTTTGCTGACCAAGTTATAAGTAATATTTTGTGGATTTTGAGAATTTTTTTGTCTATTCTTCAATTATTTAAGAAGTGGAAAAAATTATAACAATCGTTTGTTCTTTAGCTCCCTGATTCCCCGGCCGACTTGTCAAGGGAGCTAAGGAGCTCCCTGGCTTCTTGGCTCCCTGGCTCCCTGGCTCCCTGGCTCCCTGGCTTCCTGCCGCCCTGGCTCCCTGGCTCCCTGGCTCCCTGGCTCCCTGGCTCCCTGACTCCCTGTCTCCCTGGCTCCCTGGCTCCCTGGCTCCCTGGCTCTCTGGCTCCCTGGCTCCCTGGCTCCCTGGCTCCCTGGCTCCCTGGCTCCCTGGCTCCCTGGCTCCCTGGCTCCCTGGCTCCCTGGCTCCCTGGCTCCCTGTCACACTGGCCCCTCAGTTCCCTACCTCGCTGGCTCCCAGACTCCTTGTACTTTTAAGATTTATCGATTTCCAATCCATCGTAAATTTCTGTAACGATTTTGTCGGAATCCGTTTCCCTTAAACCGCAACAACATTCACAATTATTTGATTATTTGTTTTGCAGAACAAGTTATAAGTAATATTTTGTGGATTTTGAGAATTTATTTGTCTATTCTTCAATTATTTAACAAGTGGAAAAAATTATATGAATCGTTTGTTCTTTAGCTCTCTGACTACCCGGCCGACTTGTCGTGGAAGCTGAGGAGCTCCCTGGCTTCTTGGCTCCCTGGCTCCCTGGCTCCCTGGCTCCCTGGCTCCCTGGCTCCCTGGCTCCCTGGCTCCCCGGCTCTCTGGCTCCCTGGCTCCCTGGCTCCCTGGCTCCCTGTCACACTGGCCCCTCAGTTCCCTACCTCGCTGGCTCCCAGACTCCTTGTACTTTTAAGATTTATCGATTTCCAATCCCTCATAAATTTCTGTAAAGGGTTCGTCGGAATTCCTTTCCCTTAAATCGCAACAACTTTCACATTTATTTGATTATTTGTTTTGCAGAACAAGTTATAAGTAATATTTTGTGGATTTTATGAATTTATTTGTCTATTCTTCAATTATTTAAGAAGTGGAAAAAATTATATCAATCGTTTGTTCTTTAGCTCCCTGACTCCCCGGCCGACTTGTCGTGGGAGCTGAGGTGCTCCCTGGCTCCCTGGCTCCCTGGCTCCCTGGCTCTCTGGCTCCCTGGCTCCCTGGCTCTCTGGCTCTCTGGCTCCCTGGCTCCCTGGCTCTCTGGCTCTCTGGCTCCCTGCCTCCCTGGCTCCCTGGCTCCCTGGCTCCCTGGCTCCCTGGCTCCCTGTCTCCCTGTCTCCCTGGCTCCCTGGCTCCCTGGCTCCCTGGCTCTCTGGTTCCCTGGCTCCCTGGCTCTCTGGCTCCCTGGCTCCCTGGCTCCCTGTCACACTGGCCCCTCAGTTCCCTACCTCGCTGGCTCCCAGACTCCTTGTACTTTTAAGATTTATCGATTTCCAATCCCTTATACATTTCTGTAAAGGTTTCGTCGGAATTCCTTTCACTTAAATCGCAACAACTTTCACATTTATTTGATTATTTGTTTTGCAGAACAAGTTATAAGTAATATTTTGCGGATTTTATGAATTTATTTGTCTATTCTTCAATTATTTAAGAAGTGGAAAAAATTATATCAATCGTTTGTTCTTTAGTTCCCTGAATCCCCGGCCGACTTGTCGTGGGAGCTGAGGAGCTCTCTGGCTCCCTGGCTCCCTGGCTCTCTGACTCTCTCGCTCCCTGGCTCCCTGGCTCCCTTGCTCTCTGGTTCTCTGGCTCCCTGCCTCCCTGGCTCCCTGGCTCCCTGGCTCCCTGACTCCCTGTCTCCCTGGCTCCCTGGCTCCCTGGCTCCCTGGCTCTCTGGTTCCCTGGCTCCCTGGCTCCCTGGCTCCCTGGCTCCCTGTCACACTGGCCCCTCAGTTCCCTACCTCGCTGGCTCCCAGACTCCTTGTACTTTTAAGATTTACCGATTTCCAATCCATCGTAAATTTCTGTAACGGTTTTGTCGGAATCCGTTTCCCTTAAAACGCAACAACATTCACATTTATTTGATCATTTGTTTTGCTGACCAAGTTATAAGTAATATTGTGTGGATTTTGAGAATTTGTTTGTCTATTCTTCAATTATTTAAGAAGTGGAAAAAATTATATCAATCGTTTGTTCTTTAGCTCCCTGACTCCCCGGCCGAATTGTCGTGGGAGCTGAGGAGCTCCCTGGCTTCTTGGCTCCCTGGCTCTCTGGCTCCCTGGCTCCCTGACTCCCTGTCTCCCTGGCTCCCTGGCTCCCTGGCTCGCTGTCTCCCTGGCTCTCTGGCTCCCTGGCTCCCTGGCTCTCTGGCTCTCTGGCTCCCTGGCTCCCTGGCTCTCTGGCTCTCTGGCTCCCTGGCTTCCTGGCTCTCTGGCTCTCTGGCTCCCTGGCTCCCTGGCTCCCTGACTCCTTTTAAGATTTACCGATTTCCAATCCAACGTAAATTTCTGTAACGATTTTGTCGGAATCCGTTTCCCTTAAAACGCAACAACATTCACATTTATTTGATTATTTGTTTTGCTGACCAAGTTATAAGTAATATTGTGTGGATTTTGAGAATTTTTTTGTCTATTCTTCAATTATTTAAGAAGTGGAAAAAATTATATCAATCGTTTGTTCTTTAGCTCTCTGACTACCCGGCCGACTTGTCGTGGAAGCTGAGGAGCTCCCTGGCTTCTTGGCTCCCTGGCTCCCTGGCTCCCTGGCTCCCTGGCTCCCTGGCTCCCTGGCTCCCTGGCCCTTTAGTTCCCTACCTCGCTGGCTCCCAGACTCCTTGTACTTTCAGGATTCATCGATTTCCAATCCAACGTAAATTTCTGTAACGATTTTGTCGGAATCCGTTTCCCTTAAACCGCAACAACATTCACATTTATTTGATTATTTGTTTTGCTGACCAAGTTATAAGTAATATTTTGTGGATTTTGAGAATTTTTTTGTCTATTCTTCAATTATTTAAGAAGTGGAAAAAATTATAACAATCGTTTGTTCTTTAGCTCCCTGATTCCCCGGCCGACTTGTCGAGGGAGCTAAGGAGCTCCCTGGCTTCTTGGCTCCCTGGCTCCCTGGCTCCCTGGCTCCCTGGCTACCTGCCGCCCTGGCTCCCTGGCTCCCTGGCTCCCTGGCTCCCTGGCTCCCTGACTCCCTGTCTCCCTGGCTCCCTGGCTCCCTGGCTCCCTGGCTCTCTGGCTCCCTGGCTCCCTGGCTCCCTGGCTCCCTGGCTCCCTGGCTCCCTAGCTCCCTGGCTCCCTGGCTCCCTGGCTCCCTGGCTCCCTGTCACACTGGCCCCTCAGTTCCCTACCTCGCTGGCTCCCAGACTCCTTGTACTTTTAAGATTTATCGATTTCCAATCCATCGTAAATTTCTGTAACGATTTTGTCGGAATCCGTTTCCCTTAAACCGCAACAACATTCACAATTATTTGATTATTTGTTTTGCAGAACAAGTTATAAGTAATATTTTGTGGATTTTGAGAATTTATTTGTCTATTCTTCAATTATTTAACAAGTGGAAAAAATTATATGAATCGTTTGTTCTTTAGCTCTCTGACTACCCGGCCGACTTGTCGTGGAAGCTGAGGAGCTCCCTGGCTTCTTGGCTCCCTGGCTCCCTGGCTCCCTGGCTCCCTGGCTCCCTGGCTCCCTGGCCCTTTAGTTCCCTACCTCGCTGGCTCCCAGACGCCTTGTACTTTCAGGATTCATCGATTTCCAATCCAACGTAAATTTCTGTAACGATTTTGTCGGAATCCGTTTCCCTTAAACCGCAACAACATTCACATTTATTTGATTATTTGTTTTGCTGACCAAGTTATAAGTAATATTTTGTGGATTTTGAGAATTTTTTTGTCTATTCTTCAATTATTTAAGAAGTGGAAAAAATTATAACAATCGTTTGTTCTTTAGCTCCCTGATTCCCCGGCCGACTTGTCGAGGGAGCTCAGGAGCTCCCTGGCTTCTTGGCTCCCTGGCTCCCTGGCTCCCTGGCTCCCTGGCTCTCTGGCTCCCTGGCTCCCTGGCTCCCTGGCTCTCTGGCTCCCTGGCTCCCTGGCTCCCTGGCTCCCTGTCACACTGGCCCCTCAGTTCCCTACCTCGCTGGCTCCCAGACTCCTTGTACTTTTAAGATTTATCGATTTCCAATCCCTCATAAATTTCTGTAAAGGTTTCGTCGGAATTCCTTTCCCTTAAATCGCAACAACTTTCACATTTATTTGATTATTTGTTTTGCAGAACAAGTTATAAGTAATATTTTGTGGATTTTATGAATTTATTTGTCTATTCTTCAATTATTTAAGAAGTGGAAAAAATTATATCAATCGTTTGTTCTTTAGCTCCCTGACTCCCCGGCCGACTTGTCGTGGGAGCTGAGGAGCTCCCTGGCTCCCTGGCTCCCTGGCTCCCTGGCTCTCTGGCTCCCTGGCTCCCTGGCTCTCTGGCTCTCTGGCTCCCTGGCTCCCTGGCTCTCTGGCTCTCTGGCTCCCTGCCTCCCTGGCTCCCTGGCTCCCTGGCTCCCTGGCTCCCTGGCTCCCTGTCTCCCTGTCTCCCTGGCTCCCTGGCTCCCTGGCTCCCTGGCTCTCTGGTTCCCTGGCTCCCTGGCTCTCTGGCTCCCTGGCTCCCTGGCTCCCTGTCACACTGGCCCCTCAGTTCCCTACCTCGCTGGCTCCCAGACTCCTTGTACTTTTAAGATTTATCGATTTCCAATCCCTCATACATTTCTGTAAAGGTTTCGTCGGAATTCCTTTCCCTTAAATCGCAACAACTTTCACATTTATTTGATTATTTGTTTTGCAGAACAAGTTATAAGTAATATTTTGCGGATTTTATGAATTTATTTGTCTATTCTTCAATTATTTAAGAAGTGGAAAAAATTATATCAATCGTTTGTTCTTTAGTTCCCTGAATCCCCGGCCGACTTGTCGTGGGAGCTGAGGAGCGCCCTGGCTCCCTGGCTCCCTGGCTCCCTGCCTCCCTGGCTCTCTGGCTCCCTGGCTCCCTGGCTCTCTGACTCTCTCGCTCCCTGGCTCCCTGGCTCCCTTGCTCTCTGGTTCTCTGGCTCCCTGCCTCCCTGGCTCCCTGGCTCCCTGGCTCCCTGACTCCCTGTCTCCCTGGCTCCCTGGCTCCCTGGCTCCCTGGCTCTCTGGTTCCCTGGCTCCCTGGCTCCCTGGCTCCCTGGCTCCCTGTCACACTGGCCCCTCAGTTCCCTACCTCGCTGGCTCCCAGACTCCTTGTACTTTTAAGATTTACCGATTTCCAATCCATCGTAAAGTTCTGTAACGGTTTTGTCGGAATCCGTTTCCCTTAAAACGCAACAACATTCACATTTATTTGATCATTTGTTTTGCTGACCAAGTTATAAGTAATATTGTGTGGATTTTGAGAATTTGTTTGTCTATTCTTCAATTATTTAAGAAGTGGAAAATATTATATCAATCGTTTGTTCTTTAGCTCCCTGACTCCCCGGCCGAATTGTCGTGGGAGCTGAGGAGCTCCCTGGCTTCTTGGCTCCCTGGCTCTCTGGCTCCCTGGCTCCCTGACTCCCTGTCTCCCTGGCTCCCTGGCTCCCTGGCTCGCTGTCTCCCTGGCTCTCTGGCTCCCTGGCTCCCTGGCTCTCTGGCTCTCTGGCTCCCTGGCTCCCTGGCTCTCTGGCTCTCTGGCTCCCTGGCTTCCTGGCTCTCTGGCTCTCTGGCTCCCTGGCTCCCTGGCTCCCTGACTCCTTTTAAGATTTACCGATTTCCAATCCAACGTAAATTTCTGTAACGATTTTGTCGGAATCCGTTTCCCTTAAACCGCAACAACATTCACATTTATTTGATTATTTGTTTTGCTGACCAAGTTATACGTAATATTTTGTGGATTTTGAGAATTTTTTTGTCTATTCTTCAATTATTTAAGAAGTGGAAAAAATTATATCAATTGTTTGTTCTTTAGCTCCCTGACACCCCGGCCGAATTGTCGTGGGAGCTGAGGAGCTCCCTGGCTTCTTGGCTCCCTGGCTCTCTGGCTCCCTGGCTCCCTGACTCCCTGTCTCCCTGGCTCCCTGGCTCCCTGGCTCCCTGGCTCTCTGGCTCTCTGGCTCCCTGGCTCCCTGGCTCTCTGGCTCTCTGGCTCTCTGGCTCCCTGGCTCCCTGGCTCTCTGGCTCTCTGGCTCCCTGCCTCCCTGGCTCCCTGGCTCCCTGGCTCCCTGGCTCCCTGGCTCCCTGGCTCCCTGACTCCCTGTCTCCCTGGCTCCCTGGCTCCCTGGCTCCCTGGCTCTCTGGTTCCCTGGCTCCCTGGCTCTCTGGCTCCCTGGCTCCCTGACTCCCTGTCACACTGGCCCCTCAGTTCCCTACCTCGCTGGCTCCCAGACTCCTTGTACTTTTAAGATTTATCGATTTCCAATCCCTCATAAATTTCTGTAAAGGTTTCGTCGGAATTCCTTTCCCTTAAATCGCAACAACTTTCACATTTATTTGATTATTTGTTTTGCAGAACAAGTTATAAGTAATATTTTGTGGATTTTATGAATTTATTTGTCTATTCTTCAATTATTTAAGAAGTGGAAAAAATTATAAAAATCGTTTGTTCTTTAGCTCCATGAGTCCCTGGCCGACTTGTCGTGGGAGCTGAGGAGCTGCCTGGCTTCTTGGCTCCCTGGCTCCCTGGCTCCCTGGCTCCCTGGATCCCTGGCTCCCTGGCTCCCTGACTCCGTGGCTCCCTGGCTCCCTAGCTCCGTGGCTGCCTGGCTCCCTGGCTCCCTGACTCCCTGTCTCCCTGGCTCCCTGGTTCCCTGGCTCCCTGGCTCCCTGGCTTCTTGGCTCCCTGGCTCCCTGGCTCCCGGTCAGACTGGCCCCTCAGCTGCCTACCTCGCTAGCTCCCAGACTCCTTGTACTTTTAAGATTTACCGATTTCCAATCCATCGTAAATTTCTGTAACGATTTTGTCGGAATCCGTTTCCCTTAAACCACAACAACATTCACAATTATTTGATTATTTGTTTTGCAGAACAAGTTATAAGTAATATTTTGTGGATTTTGAGAATTTATTTGTCTATTCTTCAATTATTTAAGAAGTGGAAAAAATTATATGAATCGTTTGTTCTTTAGCTCTCTGACTACCCGGCCGACTTGTCGTGGAAGCTGAGGAGCTCCCTGGCTTCTTGGCTCCCTGGCTCCCTGGCTCCCTGGCTCCCTGGCTCCCTGGCTCCCTACCTCGCTGGCTCCCAGACTCCTTGTACTTTCAGGATTCGTCGATTTCCAATCCAACGTAAATTTCTGTAACGATTTTGTCGGAATCCGTTTCCCTTAAACCGCAACAACATTCACATTTATTTGATTATTTGTTTTGCTGACCAAGTTATAAGTAATATTTTGTGGATTTTGAGAATTTTTTTGTCTATTCTTCAATTATTTAAGAAGTGGAAAAAATTAGAACAATCGTTTGTTCTTTAGCTCCCTGATTCCCCGGCCGACTTGTCGAGGGAGCTAAGGAGCTCCCTGGCTTCTTGGCTCCCTGGCTCCCTGGCTCCCTGGCTCTCTGGCTCCCTGGCTCCCTGGCTCCCTGGCTCTCTGGCTCCCTGGCTCCCTGGCTCCCTGGCTCCCTGTCACACTGGCCCCTCAGTTCCCTACCTCGCTGGCTCCCAGACTCCTTGTACTTTTAAGATTTATCGATTTCCAATCCCTCATAAATTTCTGTAAAGGTTTCGTCGGAATTCCTTTCCCTTAAATCGCAACAACTTTCACATTTATTTGATTATTTGTTTTGCAGAACAAGTTAGAAGTAATATTTTGTGGACTTTATGAATTTATTTGTCTATTCTTCAATTATTTAAGAAGTGGAAAAAATTATAACAATCGTTTGTTCTTTAGCTCCCTGATTCCCCGGCCGACTTGTCGAGGGAGCTAAGGAGCTCCCTGGCTTCTTGGCTCCCTGGCTCCCTGCCTCCCTGGCTCTCTGGCTCCCTGCCTCCCTGGCTCTCTGGCTCTCTGGCTCCCTGGCTCCCTGGCTCTCTGGCTCTCTGGCTCCCTGCCTCCCTGGCTCCCTGGCTCCCTGGCTCCCTGACTCCCTGTCTCCATGGCTCCCTGGCTCCCTGGCTCCCTGGCTCCCTGGCTCCCTGGCTCTCTGGTTCCCTGGCTCCCTGGCTCTCTGGCTCCCTGGCTCCCTGGCTCCCTGGCTCCCTACCTCGCTGGCTCCCAGACTCCTTGTACTTTCAGGATTCATCGATTTCCAATCCAACGTAAATTTCTGTAACGATTTTGTCGGAATCCGTTTCCCTTAAACCGCAACAACATTCACATTTATTTGATTATTTGTTTTGCTGACCAAGTTATAAGTAATATTTTGTGGATTTTGAGAATTTTTTTGTCTATTCTTCAATTATTTAAGAAGTGGAAAAAATTATAACAATCGTTTGTTCTTTAGCTCCCTGATTCCCCGGCCGACTTGTCGAGGGAGCTAAGGAGCTCCCTGGCTTCTTGGCTCCCTGGCTCCCTGGCTCCCTGGCTCTCTGGCTCCCTAGCTCCCTGGCTCCCTGGCTCTCTGGCTCCCTGGCTCCCTGGCTCCCTGGCTCCCTGTCACACTGGCCCCTCAGTTCCCTACCTCGCTGGCTCCCAGACTCCTTGTACTTTTAAGATTTATCGATTTCCAATCCCTCATAAATTTCTGTAAAGGTTTCGTCGGAATTCCTTTCCCTTAAATCGCAACAACTTTCACATTTATTTGATTATTTGTTTTGCAGAACAAGTTAGAAGTAATATTTTGTGGACTTTATGAATTTATTTGTCTATTCTTCAATTATTTAAGAAGTGGAAAAAATTATAACAATCGTTTGTTCTTTAGCTCCCTGATTCCCAGGCCGACTTGTCGAGGGAGCTAAGGAGCTCCCTGGCTTCTTGGCTCCCTGGCTCCCTGGCTCCCTGGCTCCCTGGCTCCCTGGCTCCCCGGCTCTCTGGCTCCCTGGCTCCCTGGCTCCCTGGCACCCTGTCACACTGGCCCCTCAGTTCCCTACCTCGCTGGCTCCCAGACTCCTTGTACTTTTAAGATTTATCGATTTCCAATCCCTCATAAATTTCTGTAAAGGGTTCGTCGGAATTCCTTTCCCTTAAATCGCAACAACTTTCACATTTATTTGATTATTTGTTTTGCAGAACAAGTTATAAGTAATATTTTGTGGATTTTATGAATTTATTTGTCTATTCTTCAATTATTTAAGAAGTGGAAAAAATTATATCAATCGTTTGTTCTTTAGCTCCCTGACTCCCCGGCCGACTTGTCGTGGGAGCTGAGGAGCTCCCTGGCTCCCTGGCTCCCTGGCTCCCTGCCTCCCTGGCTCTCTGGCTCCCTGCCTCCCTGGCTCTCTGGCTCTCTGGCTCCCTGGCTCCCTGGCTCTCTGGCTCTCTGGCTCCCTGCCTCCCTGGCTCCCTGGCTCCCTGGCTCCCTGACTCCCTGTCTCCATGGCTCCCTCGCTACCTGGCTCCCTGGCTCCCTGGCTCCCTGGCTCTCTGGTTCCCTGGCTCCCTGGCTCTCTGGCTCCCTGGCTCCCTGGCTCCCTGGCTCCCTGGCTCCCTGGCTCCCTGGCTCCCTGGCTCCCTGGCTCCCTGACTCCCTGTCTCCCTGGCTCCCTGGCTCGCTGACTCTCTGGTTCCCTGGCTCCCTGGCTCTCTGGCTCCCGGGCTCTCTGGTTCCCTGGCTCCCTGGCTCCCAGACTCCTTGTACTTTTAAGATTTACCGATTACCAATCCATCGTAAATGTCTGTAACGATTTTGTCGGAATCCGGTTCCCTTAAAACGCAACAACATTCACATTTATTTGATTATTTGTTTTGCTGACCAAGTTATAAGTAATATTGTGTGGATTTTGAGAATTTTTTTGTCTATTCTTCAATTATTTAAGAAGTGGAAAAAATTATATCAATCGTTTGTTCTTTAGCTCCCTGACTCCCCGGCCGACTTGTCGTGGGAGCTGAGGAGCTCACTGGCTCCCTGGCTCCCTGGCTCCCTGCCTCCCTGGCTCCCTGTCTCCCTGGCTTCCTGGCTCCCTGGCTCCCTGGCTCTCTGGCTCCCTGGCTCCCTGGCTCTCTGGCTCTCTGGCTCCCTGGCTCCCTGGCTCTCTGGCTCTCTGGCTCCCTGCCTCCCTGGCTCCCTGGCTCCCTGGCTCCCTGGCTCCCTGGCTCCCTGGCTCCCTGACTCCCTGTCTCCCTGGCTCCCTGGCTCCCTGGCTCCCTGGCTCTCTGGTTCCCTGGCTCTCTGGCTCCCTGGCTCCCTGGCTCCCTGGCTCCCTGGCTCTCTGGCTCCCTGGCTCCCTGGCTCCCTGGCTCTCTGGCTCCCTGGCTCCCTGGCTCCCTGGCTCCCTGTCACACTGGCCCCTCAGTTCCCTACCTCGCTGGCTCCCAGACTCCTTGTACTTTTAAGATTTATCGATTTCCAATCCCTCATAAATTTCTGTAAAGCTTTCGTCGGAATTCCTTTCCCTTAAATCGCAACAACTTTCACATTTATTTGATTATTTGTTTTGCAGAACAAGTTATAAGTAATATTTTGTGGATTTTATGAATTTATTTGTCTATTCTTCAATTATTTAAGAAGTGGAAAAAATTATATCAATCGTTTGTTCTTTAGCTCCCTGACTCCCCGGCCGACTTGTCGTGGGAGCTGAGGAGCTCCCTGGCTCCCTGCCTCCCTGGCTCTCTGGCTCCCTGGCTCCCTGGCTCTCTGGCTCTCTGGCTCCCTGGCTCCCTGGCTCCCTGGCTCTCTGGCTCTCTGGCTCCCTGCCTCCCTGGCTCCCTGGCTCCCTGGCTCCCTGACTCCCTGTCTCCCTGGCTCCCTGGCTCCCTGGCTCCCTGGCTCTCTGGTTCCCTGGCTCCCTGGCTCCCTGGCTCCCTGGCTCCCTGTCACACTGGCCCCTCAGTTCCCTACCTCGCTGGCTCCCAGACTCCTTGTACTTTTAAGATTTACCGATTTCCAATCCATCGTAAATTTCTGTAACGATTTTGTCGGAATCCGTTTCCCTTAAACCGCAACAACATTCACATTTATTTGATTATTTGTTTTGCTGACCAAGTTATACGTAATATTTTGTGGATTTTGAGAATTTTTTTGTCTATTCTTCAATTATTTAAGAAGTGGAAAAAATTATATCAATCGTTTGTTCTTTAGCTCCCTGACTCCCCGGCCGACTTGTCGTGGGAGCTGAGGAGCTCCCTGGCTCCCTGGCTCCCTGGCTCCCTGCCTCCCTGCCTCTCTGGCTCCCTGGCTCCCTGGCTCACTGGCTCTCTGGCTCCCTGGCTCCCTGGCTCTCTGGCTCTGTGGCTCCCTGCCTCCGTGGCTCCCTGGCTCCCTGGCTCCCTGACTCCCTGTCTGCATGGCTCCCTGGCTCCCTGGCTCCCTGGCTCCCTGGCTCTCTGGCTCCCTGTCACACTGGCCCCTCAGTTCCCTACTTCGCTGCCTCCCAGACTCCTTGTACTTTTAAGATTTACCGATTTCCAATCCATCGTAAATTTCTGTAACGATTTTGTCGGAATCCGTTTCCCTTAAAACGCAACAACATTCACATTTATTTGATCATTTGTTTTGCTGACCAAGTTATAAGTAATATTGTGTGGATTTTGAGAATTTTTTTGTCCATTCTTCAATTATTTAAAAAGTGGAAAAAATTATATCAATCGTTTGTTCTTTAGCTCTCTGGCTCCCCGGCCGACTTGTCGTGGAAGCTGAGGAGCTCCCAGGCTCCCTGGCTCCCTGGCTCCCTGCCTCCCTGGCTCTCTGGCTCCCTGGCTCCCTGGCTCTCTGGCTCTCTGGCTCCCTGGCTCCCTGGCTCTCTGGCTCTCTGGCTCCCTGCCTCCCTGGCTCCCTGGCTCTCTGGCTCCCTGGCTCCCTGGCTCTCTGGCTCCCTGCCTCCCTGGCTCCCTGGCTCTCTGGCTCCCTCGCTCCCTGGCTCCCTGGCTCCCTGGCTCCCTGGATCCCTGGCTCTCTGGCTCTCTGGCTCCCTGGCTCCCTGGCTCCCTGGCTCCCTGGCTCCCTGGCTCCCTGGCTCCCTGGCTCCCTAGCTCTCTGGCTCTCTGGCTCTCTGGCTCCCTGGCTCCCTGGCTCCCTGGCTCCCTGGCTCCCTGGCTCCCTGGCTCCCTAGCTCTCTGGCTCTCTGGCTCTCTGGCTCCCTGGCTCCCTGGCTCCCTGGCTCTCTGGCTCTCTGGCTCCCTGGCTCCCTGGCTCTCTGGCTCTCTGGCTCCCTGGCTCCCTGGCTCCCTGGCTCTCTGGCTCTCTGGCTCCCTGGCTCCCTGGCTCTCTGGCTCTCTGGCTCCCTGGCTCCCTGGCTCCCTGACTCCTTTTAAGATTTACCGATTTCCAATCCAACGTAAATTTCTGTAACGATTTTGTCGGAATCCGTTTCCCTTAAACCGCAACAACATTCACATTTATTTGATTATTTGTTTTGCTGACCAAGTTATAAGTAATATTTTGTGGATTTTGACAATTTTTTTGTCTATTCTTCAATTATTTAAGAAGTGGAAAAAATTATATCAATCGTTTGTTCTTTAGCTCCCTGACTCCCCGGCCGAATTGTCGTGGGAGCTGAGGAGCTCCCTGGCTTCTTGGCTCCCTGGCTCTCTGGCTCCCTGGCTCCCTGGCTCCCTGGCTCTCTGGCTCCCTGGCTCCCTGGCTCTCTGGCTCTCTGGCTCCCTGGCTCTCTGGCTCTCTGGCTTCCTGCCGCCCTGGCTCCCTGGCTCCCTGGCTCCCTGGCTCCCTGGCTCCCTGACTCCCTGTCTCCCTGGCTCCCTGGCTCCCTGGCTCCCTGGCTCTCTGGCTCCCTGGCTCCCTGGCTCCCTGGCTCCCTGGCGCCCTGGCTCCCTGGCTCCCTGGCTCCCTGGCTCCCTGGCTCCCTGGCTCCCTGGCTCCCTGGCTCCCTGGCTCCCTGGCTCCCTGGCTCCCTGTCACACTGGCCCCTCAGTTCCCTACCTCGCTGGCTCCCAGACTCCTTGTACTTTTAAGATTTATCGATTTCCAATCCATCGTAAATTTCTGTAACGATTTTGTCGGAATCCGTTTCCCTTAAACCGCAACAACATTCACAATTATTTGATTATTTGTTTTGCAGAACAAGTTATAAGTAATATTTTGTGGATTTTGAGAATTTATTTGTCTATTCTTCAATTATTTAAGAAGTGGAAAAAATTATATGAATCGTTTGTTCTTTAGCTCTCTGACTACCCGGCCGACTTGTCGTGGAAGCTGAGGAGCTCCCTGGCTTCTTGGCTCCCTGGCTCCCTGGCTCCCTGGCTCCCTGGCTCCCTGGCTCCCTGGCCCTTTAGTTCCCTACCTCGCTGGCTCCCAGACTCCTTGTACTTTCAGGATTCATCGATTTCCAATCCAACGTAAATTTCTGTAACGATTTTGTCGGAATCCGTTTCCCTTAAACCGCAACAACATTCACATTTATTTGATTATTTGTTTTGCTGACCAAGTTATAAGTAATATTTTGTGGATTTTGAGCATTTTTTTGTCTATTCTTCAATTATTTAAGAAGTGGAAAAAATTATAACAATCGTTTGTTCTTTAGCTCCCTGATTCCCCGGCCGACTTGTCGAGGGAGCTAAGGAGCTCCCTGGCTTCTTGGCTCCCTGGCTCCCTGGCTCCCTGGCTCCCTGGCTTCCTGCCGCCCTGGCTCCCTGGCTCCCTGGCTCCCTGGCTCCCTGGCTCCCTGACTCCCTGTCTCCCTGGCTCCCTGGCTCCCTGGCTCCCTGGCTCTCTGGCTCCCTGGCTCCCTGGCTCCCTGGCTCCCTGGCTCCCTGGCTCCCTGGCTCCCTGGCTCCCTGGCTCCCTGGCTCCCTGGCTCCCTGTCACACTGGCCCCTCAGTTCCCTACCTCGCTGGCTCCCAGACTCCTTGTACTTTTAAGATTTATCGATTTCCAATCCATCGTAAATTTCTGTAACGATTTTGTCGGAATCCGTTTCCCTTAAACCGCAACAACATTCACATTTATTTGATTATTTGTTTTGCTGACCAAGTTATAAGTAATATTTTGTGGATTTTGACAATTTTTTTGTCTATTCTTCAATTATTTAAGAAGTGGAAAAAATTATATCAATCGTTTGTTCTTTAGCTCCCTGACTCCCCGGCCGAATTGTCGTGGGAGCTGAGGAGCTCCCTGGCTTCTTGGCTCCCTGGCTCTCTGGCTCCCTGGCTCCCTGGCTCCCTGGCTCTCTGGCTCCCTGGCTCCCTGGCTCTCTGGCTCTCTGGCTCCCTGGCTCTCTGGCTCTCTGGCTTCCTGCCGCCCTGGCTCCCTGGCTCCCTGGCTCCCTGGCTCCCTGCCTCCCTGGCTCTCTGGCTCCCTGCCTCCCTGGCTCTCTGGCTCTCTGGCTCCCTGGCTCCCTGGCTCCCTGGCTCCCTGGCTCCCTGGCTCCCTGGCTCCCTGGCTCCCTGGCTCCCTGTCACACTGGCCCCTCAGTTCCCTACCTCGCTGGCTCCCAGACTCCTTGTACTTTTAAGATTTATCGATTTCCAATCCATCGTAAATTTCTGTAACGATTTTGTCGGAATCCGTTTCCCTTAAACCGCAACAACATTCACATTTATTTGATTATTTGTTTTGCTGACCAAGTTATAAGTAATATTTTGTGGATTTTGACAATTTTTTTGTCTATTCTTCAATTATTTAAGAAGTGGAAAAAATTATATCAATCGTTTGTTCTTTAGCTCCCTGACTCCCCGGCCGAATTGTCGTGGGAGCTGAGGAGCTCCCTGGCTTCTTGGCTCCCTGGCTCTCTGGCTCCCTGGCTCCCTGGCTCCCTGGCTCTCTGGCTCCCTGGCTCCCTGGCTCTCTGGCTCTCTGGCTCCCTGGCTCTCTGGCTCTCTGGCTCCCTGGCTCCCTGGCTCCCTGGCTCCCTGGCTCCCTGTCACACTGGCCCCTCAGTTCCCTACCTCGCTGGCTCCCAGACTCCTTGTACTTTTAAGATTTATCGATTTCCAATCCCTCATAAATTTCTGTAAAGGTTTCGTCGGAATTCCTTTCCCTTAAATCGCAACAACTTTCACATTTATTTGATTATTTGTTTTGCAGAACAAGTTATAAGTAATATTTTGTGGATTTTATGAATTTATTTGTCTATTCTTCAATTATTTAAGAAGTGGAAAAAATTATATCAATCGTTTGTTCTTTAGCTCCCTGGGTCCCTGGCTCCCTGGCTCCCTGGCTTCCTGCCGCCCTGGCTCCCTGGCTCCCTGGCTCCCTGGCTCCCTGGCTCCCTGACTCCCTGTCTCCCTGGCTCCCTGGCTCCCTGGCTTCCTGGCTCTCTGGCTCCCTGGCTCCCTGGCTCCCTGGCTCCCTGGCTCCCTGGCTCCCTGGCTCCCTGGCTCCCTGGCTCCCTGGCTCCCTGGCTCCCTGTCACACTGGCCCCTCAGTTCCCTACCTCGCTGGCTCCCAGACTCCTTGTACTTTTAAGATTTATCGATTTCCAATCCCTCATAAATTTCTGTAAAGCTTTCGTCGGAATTCCTTTCCCTTAAATCGCAACAACTTTCACATTTATTTGATTATTTGTTTTGCAGAACAAGTTATAAGTAATATTTTGTGGATTTTATGAATTTATTTGTCTATTCTTCAATTATTTAAGAAGTGGAAAAAATTATATCAATCGTTTGTTCTTTAGCTCCCTGACTCCCCGGCCGACTTGTCGTGGGAGCTGAGGAGCTCCCTGGCTCCCTGCCTCCCTGGCTCTCTGGCTCCCTGGCTCCCTGGCTCTCTGGCTCTCTGGCTCCCTGGCTCCCTGGCTCCCTGGCTCTCTGGCTCTCTGGCTCCCTGCCTCCCTGGCTCCCTGGCTCCCTGGCTCCCTGACTCCCTGTCTCCCTGGCTCCCTGGCTCCCTGGCTCCCTGGCTCTCTGGTTCCCTGGCTCCCTGGCTCCCTGGCTCCCTGGCTCCCTGTCACACTGGCCCCTCAGTTCCCTACCTCGCTGGCTCCCAGACTCCTTGTACTTTTAAGATTTACCGATTTCAAATCCATCGTAAATTTCTGTAACGATTTTGTCGGAATCCGTTTCCCTTAAACCGCAACAACATTCACATTTATTTGATTATTTGTTTTGCTGACCAAGTTATACGTAATATTTTGTGGATTTTGAGAATTTTTTTGTCTATTCTTCAATTATTTAAGAAGTGGAAAAAATTATATCAATCGTTTGTTCTTTAGCTCCCTGACTCCCCGGCCGACTTGTCGTGGGAGCTGAGGAGCTCCCTGGCTCCCTGGCTCCCTGGCTCCCTGCCTCCCTGCCTCTCTGGCTCCCTGGCTCCCTGGCTCTCTGGCTCTCTGGCTCCCTGGCTCCCTGGCTCTCTGGCTCTGTGGCTCCCTGCCTCCGTGGCTCCCTGGCTCCCTGGCTCCCTGACTCCCTGTCTGCATGGCTCCCTGGCTCCCTGGCTCCCTGGCTCCCTGGCTCTCTGGCTCCCTGTCACACTGGCCCCTCAGTTCCCTACTTCGCTGCCTCCCAGACTCCTTGTACTTTTAAGATTTACCGATTTCCAATCCATCGTAAATTTCTGTAACGATTTTGTCGGAATCCGTTTCCCTTAAAACGCAACAACATTCACATTTATTTGATCATTTGTTTTGCTGACCAAGTTATAAGTAATATTGTGTGGATTTTGAGAATTTTTTTGTCCATTCTTCAATTATTTAAAAAGTGGAAAAAATTATATCAATCGTTTGTTCTTTAGCTCTCTGGCTCCCCGGCCGACTTGTCGTGGAAGCTGAGGAGCTCCCAGGCTCCCTGGCTCCCTGGCTCCCTGCCTCCCTGGCTCTCTGGCTCCCTGGCTCCCTGGCTCTCTGGCTCTCTGGCTCCCTGGCTCCCTGGCTCTCTGGCTCTCTGGCTCCCTGGCTCCCTGGCTCCCTGGCTCTCTGGCTCCCTGGCTCCCTGGCTCTCTGGCTCCCTGCCTCCCTGGCTCCCTGGCTCTCTGGCTCCCTGGCTCCCTGGCTCCCTGGCTCCCTGGCTCCCTGGATCCCTGGCTCTCTGGCTCTCTGGCTCCCTGGCTCCCTGGCTCCCTGGCTCCCTGGCTCCCTGGCTCCCTAGCTCTCTGGCTCTCTGGCTCTCTGGCTCCCTGGCTCCCTGGCTCGCTGGCTCCCTGGCTCCCTGGCTCCCTGGCTCCCTAGCTCTCTGGCTCTCTGGCTCTCTGGCTCCCTGGCTCCCTGGCTCCCTGGCTCTCTGGCTCTCTGGCTCCCTGGCTCCCTGGCTCTCTGGCTCTCTGGCTCCCTGGCTCCCTGGCTCCCTGACTCCTTTTAAGATTTACCGATTTCCAATCCAACGTAAATTTCTGTAACGATTTTGTCGGAATCCGTTTCCCTTAAACCGCAACAACATTCACATTTATTTGATTATTTGTTTTGCTGACCAAGTTATAAGTAATATTTTGTGGATTTTGACAATTTTTTTGTCTATTCTTCAATTATTTAAGAAGTGGAAAAAATTATATCAATCGTTTGTTCTTTAGCTCCCTGACTCCCCGGCCGAATTGTCGTGGGAGCTGAGGAGCTCCCTGGCTTCTTGGCTCCCTGGCTCTCTGGCTCCCTGGCTCCCTGGCTCCCTGGCTCTCTGGCTCCCTGGCTCCCTGGCTCTCTGGCTCTCTGGCTCCCTGGCTCCCTGGCTCTCTGGCTCTCTGGCTTCCTGCCGCCCTGGCTCCCTGGCTCCCTGGCTCCCTGGCTCCCTGGCTCCCTGACTCCCTGTCTCCCTGGCTCCCTGGCTCCCTGGCTCCCTGGCTCTCTGGCTCCCTGGCTCCCTGGCTCCCTGGCTCCCTGGCTCCCTGGCTCCCTGGCTCCCTGGCTCCCTGGCTCCCTGGCTCCCTGGCTCCCTGGCTCCCTGGCTCCCTGTCACACTGGCCCCTCAGTTCCCTACCTCGCTGGCTCCCAGACTCCTTGTACTTTTAAGATTTATCGATTTCCAATCCATCGTAAATTTCTGTAACGATTTTGTCGGAATCCGTTTCCCTTAAACCGCAACAACATTCACAATTATTTGATTATTTGTTTTGCAGAACAAGTTATAAGTAATATTTTGTGGATTTTGAGAATTTATTTGTCTATTCTTCAATTATTTAAAAAGTGGAAAAAATTATATGAATCGTTTGTTCTTTAGCTCTCTGACTACCCGGCCGACTTGTCGTGGAAGCTGAGGAGCTCCCTGGCTTCTTGGCTCCCTGGCTCCCTGGCTCCCTGGCTCCCTGGCTCCCTGGCTCCCTGGCCCTTTAGTTCCCTACCTCGCTGGCTCCCAGACTCCTTTTACTTTCAGGATTCATCGATTTCCAATCCAACGTAAATTTCTGTAACGATTTTGTCGGAATCCGTTTCCCTTAAACCGCAACAACATTCACATTTATTTGATTATTTGTTTTGCTGACCAAGTTATAAGTAATATTTTGTGGATTTTGAGAATTTTTTTGTCTATTCTTCAATTATTTAAGAAGTGGAAAAAATTATAACAATCGTTTGTTCTTTAGCTCCCTGATTCCCCGGCCGACTTGTCGAGGGAGCTAAGGAGCTCCCTGGCTTCTTGGCTCCCTGGCTCCCTGGCTCCCTGGCTCCCTGGCTTCCTGCCGCCCTGGCTCCCTGGCTCCCTGGCTCCCTGGCTCCCTGGCTCCCTGACTCCCTGTCTCCCTGGCTCCCTGGCTCCCTGGCTCCCTGGCTCTCTGGCTCCCTGGCTCCCTGGCTCCCTGGCTCCCTGGCTCCCTGGCTCCCTGGCTCCCTGGCTCCCTGGCTCCCTGGCTCCCTGGCTCCCTGGCTCCCTGTCACACTGGCCCCTCAGTTCCCTACCTCGCTGGCTCCCAGACTCCTTGTACTTTTAAGATTTATCGATTTCCAATCCATCGTAAATTTCTGTAACGATTTTGTCGGAATCCGTTTCCCTTAAACCGCAACAACATTCACAATTATTTGATTATTTGTTTTGCAGAACAAGTTATAAGTAATATTTTGTGGATTTTGAGAATTTATTTGTCTATTCTTCAATTATTTAAGAAGTGGAAAAAATTATATGAATCGTTTGTTCTTTAGCTCTCTGACTACCCGGCCGACTTGTCGTGGAAGCTGAGGAGCTCCCTGGCTTCTTGGCTCCCTGGCTCCCTGGCTCCCTGGCTCCCTGGCTCCCTGGCTCCCTGGCCCTTTAGTTCCCTACCTCGCTGGCTCCCAGACTCCTTGTACTTTCAGGATTCATCGATTTCCAATCCAACGTAAATTTCTGTAACGATTTTGTCGGAATCCGTTTCCCTTAAACCGCAACAACATTCACATTTATTTGATTATTTGTTTTGCTGACCAAGTTATAAGTAATATTTTGTGGATTTTGAGAATTTTTTTGTCTATTCTTCAATTATTTAAGAAGTGGAAAAAATTATAACAATCGTTTGTTCTTTAGCTCCCTGATTCCCCGGCCGACGTGTCGAGGGAGCTAAGGAGCTCCCTGGCTTCTTGGCTCCCTGGCTCCCTGGCTCCCTGGCTCCCTGGCTCTCTGGCTCCCTGGCTCCCTGGCTCCCTGGCTCTCTGGCTCCCTGGCTCCCTGGCTCCCTGGCTCCCTGTCACACTGGCCCCTCAGTTCCCTACCTCGCTGGCTCCCAGACTCCTTGTACTTTTAAGATTTATCGATTTCCAATCCCTCATAAATTTCTGTAAAGGTTTCGTCGGAATTCCTTTCCCTTAAATCGCAACAACTTTCACATTTATTTGATTATTTGTTTTGCAGAACAAGTTAGAAGTAATATTTTGTGGACTTTATGAATTTATTTGTCTATTCTTCAATTATTTAAGAAGTGGAAAAAATTATAACAATCGTTTGTTCTTTAGCTCCCTGATTCCCCGGCCGACTTGTCGAGGGAGCTAAGGAGCTCCCTGGCTTCTTGGCTCCCTGGCTCCCTGGCTCCCTGGCTCCCTGGCTCCCTGGCTCCCTGGCTCCCTGGCTCCCTGGCTCCCTGGCTCTCTGGCTCCCTGGCTCCCTGGCTCCCTGGCTCCCTGGCTCCCTGTCACACTGGCCCCTCAGTTCCCTACCTCGCTGGCTCCCAGACTCCTTGTACTTTTAAGATTTATCGATTTCCAATCCCTCATAAATTTCTGTAAAGGGTTCGTCGGAATTCCTTTCCCTTAAATCGCAACAACTTTCACATTTATTTGATTATTTGTTTTGCAGAACAAGTTATAAGTAATATTTTGTGGATTTTATGAATTTATTTGTCTATTCTTCAATTATTTAAGAAGTGGAAAAAATTATATCAATCGTTTGTTCTTTAGCTCCCTGGCTCCCTGGCTCCCTGGCTCCCTGGCTTCCTGCCGCCCTGGCTCCCTGGCTCCCTGGCTCCCTGGCTCCCTGGCTCCCTGACTCCCTGTCTCCCTGGCTCCCTGGCTCCCTGGCTCCCTGGCTCTCTGGCTCCCTGGCTCCCTGGCTCCCTGGCTCCCTGGCTCCCTGGCTCCCTGGCTCCCTGGCTCCCTGGCTCCCTGGCTCCCTGGCTCCCTGTCACACTGGCCCCTCAGTTCCCTACCTCGCTGGCTCCCAGACTCCTTGTACTTTTAAGATTTATCGATTTCCAATCCATCGTAAATTTCTGTAACGATTTTGTCGGAATCCGTTTCCCTTAAACCGCAACAACATTCACAATTATTTGATTATTTGTTTTGCAGAACAAGTTATAAGTAATATTTTGTGGATTTTGAGAATTTATTTGTCTATTCTTCAATTATTTAAGAAGTGGAAAAAATTATATGAATCGTTTGTTCTTTAGCTCTCTGACTACCCGGCCGACTTGTCGTGGAAGCTGAGGAGCTCCCTGGCTTCTTGGCTCCCTGGCTCCCTGGCTCCCTGGCTCCCTGGCTCCCTGGCTCCCTGGCCCTTTAGTTCCCTACCTCGCTGGCTCCCAGACTCCTTGTACTTTCAGGATTCATCGATTTCCAATCCAACGTAAATTTCTGTAACGATTTTGTCGGAATCCGTTTCCCTTAAACCGCAACAACATTCACATTTATTTGATTATTTGTTTTGCTGACCAAGTTATAAGTAATATTTTGTGGATTTTGAGAATTTTTTTGTCTATTCTTCAATTATTTAAGAAGTGGAAAAAATTATAACAATCGTTTGTTCTTTAGCTCCCTGATTCCCCGGCCGACTTGTCGAGGGAGCTAAGGAGCTCCCTGGCTTCTTGGCTCCCTGGCTCCCTGGCTCCCTGGCTCCCTGGCTCTCTGGCTCCCTGGCTCCCTGGCTCCCTGGCTCTCTGGCTCCCTGGCTCCCTGGCTCCCTGGCTCCCTGTCACACTGGCCCCTCAGTTCCCTACCTCGCTGGCTCCCAGACTCCTTGTACTTTTAAGATTTATCGATTTCCAATCCCTCATAAATTTCTGTAAAGGTTTCGTCGGAATTCCTTTCCCTTAAATCGCAACAACTTTCACATTTATTTGATTATTTGTTTTGCAGAACAAGTTAGAAGTAATATTTTGTGGACTTTATGAATTTATTTGTCTATTCTTCAATTATTTAAGAAGTGGAAAAAATTATAACAATCGTTTGTTCTTTAGCTCCCTGATTCCCCGGCCGACTTGTCGAGGGAGCTAAGGAGCTCCCTGGCTTCTTGGCTCCCTGGCTCCCTGGCTCCCTGGCTCCCTGGCTCCCTGGCTCTCTGGCTCCCTGGCTCCCTGGCTCCCTGGCTCTCTGGCTCCCTGGCTCCCTGGCTCCCTGGCTCCCTGGCTCCCTGTCACACTGGCCCCTCAGTTCCCTACCTCGCTGGCTCCCAGACTCCTTGTACTTTTAAGATTTATCGATTTCCAATCCCTCATAAATTTCTGTAAAGGGTTCGTCGGAATTCCTTTCCCTTAAATCGCAACAACTTTCACATTTATTTGATTATTTGTTTTGCAGAACAAGTTATAAGTAATATTTTGTGGATTTTATGAATTTATTTGTCTATTCTTCAATTATTTAAGAAGTGGAAAAAATTATATCAATCGTTTGTTCTTTAGCTCCCTGGCTCCCTGGCTCCCTGGCTCCCTGGCTCTCTGGCTCCCTGGCTCCCTGGCTCCCTGGCTCCCTGGCTCCCTGACTCCCTGTCTCCCTGGCTCCCTGGCTCCCTGGCTCCCTGGCTCTCTGGCTCCCTGGCTCCCTGGCTCCCTGGCTCCCTGGCTCCCTGGCTCCCTGGCTCCCTGGCTCCCTGGCTCCCTGGCTCCCTGTCACACTGGCCCCTCAGTTCCCTACCTCGCTGGCTCCCAGACTCCTTGTACTTTTAAGATTTATCGATTTCCAATCCATCGTAAATTTCTGTAACGATTTTGTCGGAATCCGTTTCCCTTAAACCGCAACAACATTCACAATTATTTGATTATTTGTTTTGCAGAACAAGTTATAAGTAATATTTTGTGGATTTTGAGAATTTATTTGTCTATTCTTCAATTATTTAAGAAGTGGAAAAAATTATATGAATCGTTTGTTCTTTAGCTCTCTGACTACCCGGCCGACTTGTCGTGGAAGCTGAGGAGCTCCCTGGCTTCTTGGCTCCCTGGCTCCCTGGCTCCCTGGCTCCCTGGCTCCCTGGCTCCCTGGCCCTTTAGTTCCCTACCTCGCTGGCTCCCAGACTCCTTGTACTTTCAGGATTCATCGATTTCCAATCCAACGTAAATTTCTGTAACGATTTTGTCGGAATCCGTTTCCCTTAAACCGCAACAACATTCACATTTATTTGATTATTTGTTTTGCTGACCAAGTTATAAGTAATATTTTGTGGATTTTGAGAATTTTTTTGTCTATTCTTCAATTATTTAAGAAGTGGAAAAAATTATAACAATCGTTTGTTCTTTAGCTCCCTGATTCCCCGGCCGACTTGTCGAGGGAGCTAAGGAGCTCCCTGGCTTCTTGGCTCCCTGGCTCCCTGGCTCCCTGGCTCCCTGGCTCTCTGGCTCCCTGGCTCCCTGGCTCCCTGGCTCTCTGGCTCCCTGGCTCCCTGGCTCCCTGGCTCCCTGTCACACTGGCCCCTCAGTTCCCTACCTCGCTGGCTCCCAGACTCCTTGTACTTTTAAGATTTATCGATTTCCAATCCCTCATAAATTTCTGTAAAGGTTTCGTCGGAATTCCTTTCCCTTAAATCGCAACAACTTTCACATTTATTTGATTATTTGTTTTGCAGAACAAGTTAGAAGTAATATTTTGTGGACTTTATGAATTTATTTGTCTATTCTTCAATTATTTAAGAAGTGGAAAAAATTATAACAATCGTTTGTTCTTTAGCTCCCTGATTCCCCGGCCGACTTGTCGAGGGAGCTAAGGAGCTCCCTGGCTTCTTGGCTCCCTGGCTCCCTGGCTCCCTGGCTCCCTGGCTCCCTGGCTCCCTGGCTCTCTGGCTCCCTGGCTCCCTGGCTCCCCGGCTCTCTGGCTCCCTGGCTCCCTGGCTCCCTGGCTCCCTGGCTCCCTGTCACACTGGCCCCTCAGTTCCCTACCTCGCTGGCTCCCAGACTCCTTGTACTTTTAAGATTTATCGATTTCCAATCCCTCATAAATTTCTGTAAAGGGTTCGTCGGAATTCCTTTCCCTTAAATCGCAACAACTTTCACATTTATTTGATTATTTGTTTTGCAGAACAAGTTATAAGTAATATTTTGTGGATTTTATGAATTTATTTGTCTATTCTTCAATTATTTAAGAAGTGGAAAAAATTATATCAATCGTTTGTTCTTTAGCTCCCTGGCTCCCTGGCTCCCTGGCTCCCTGGCTCCCTGGCTCCCTGGCTCCCTGGCTCCCTGGCTCCCTGGCTCCCTGACTCCCTGTCTCCCTGGCTCCCTGGCTCCCTGGCTCCCTGGCTCTCTGGCTCCCTGGCTCCCTGGCTCCCTGGCTCCCTGGCTCCCTGGCTCCCTGGCTCCCTGGCTCCCTGGCTCCCTGGCTCCCTGGCTCCCTGTCACACTGGCCCCTCAGTTCCCTACCTCGCTGGCTCCCAGACTCCTTGTACTTTTAAGATTTATCGATTTCCAATCCATCGTAAATTTCTGTAACGATTTTGTCGGAATCCGTTTCCCTTAAACCGCAACAACATTCACAATTATTTGATTATTTGTTTTGCAGAACAAGTTATAAGTAATATTTTGTGGATTTTGAGAATTTATTTGTCTATTCTTCAATTATTTAAGAAGTGGAAAAAATTATATGAATCGTTTGTTCTTTAGCTCTCTGACTACCCGGCCGACTTGTCGTGGAAGCTGAGGAGCTCCCTGGCTTCTTGGCTCCCTGGCTCCCTGGCTCCCTGGCTCCCTGGCTCCCTGGCTCCCTGGCCCTTTAGTTCCCTACCTCGCTGGCTCCCTGACTCCTTGTACTTTCAGGATTCATCGATTTCCAATCCAACGTAAATTTCTGTAACGATTTTGTCGGAATCCGTTTCCCTTAAACCGCAACAACATTCACATTTATTTGATTATTTGTTTTGCTGACCAAGTTATAAGTAATATTTTGTGGATTTTGAGAATTTTTTTGTCTATTCTTCAATTATTTAAGAAGTGGAAAAAATTATAACAATCGTTTGTTCTTTAGCTCCCTGATTCCCCGGCCGACTTGTCGAGGGAGCTAAGGAGCTCCCTGGCTTCTTGGCTCCCTGGCTCCCTGGCTCCCTGGCTCCCTGGCTCTCTGGCTCCCTGGCTCCCTGGCTCCCTGGCTCTCTGGCTCCCTGGCTCCCTGGCTCCCTGGCTCCCTGTCACACTGGCCCCTCAGTTCCCTACCTCGCTGGCTCCCAGACTCCTTGTACTTTTAAGATTTATCGATTTCCAATCCCTCATAAATTTCTGTAAAGGTTTCGTCGGAATTCCTTTCCCTTAAATCGCAACAACTTTCACATTTATTTGATTATTTGTTTTGCAGAACAAGTTAGAAGTAATATTTTGTGGACTTTATGAATTTATTTGTCTATTCTTCAATTATTTAAGAAGTGGAAAAAATTATAACAATCGTTTGTTCTTTAGCTCCCTGATTCCCCGGCCGACTTGTCGAGGGAGCTAAGGAGCTCCCTGGCTTCTTGGCTCCCTGGCTCCCTGGCTCCCTGGCTCCCTGGCTCCCTGGCTCTCTGGCTCCCTGGCTCCCTGGCTCCCCGGCTCTCTGGCTCCCTGGCTCCCTGGCTCCCTGCCTCCCTGGCTCCCTGGCTCCCTGACTCCCTGTCTCCATGGCTCCCTGGCTCCCTGGCTCCCTGGCTCCCTGGCTCCCTGGCTCTCTGGTTCCCTGGCTCCCTGGCTCTCTGGCTCTCTGGTTCCCTGGCTCCCTGGCTATCTGGCTCCCGGGCTCTCTGGTTCCCTGGCTCCCTGGCTCCCAGACTCCTTGTACTTTTAAGATTTACCGATTACCAATCCATCGTAAATGTCTGTAACGATTTTGTCGGAATCCGGTTCCCTTAAAACGCAACAACATTCACATTTATTTGATTATTTGTTTTGCTGACCAAGTTATAAGTAATATTGTGTGGATTTTGAGAATTTTTTTGTCTATTCTTCAATTATTTAAGAAGTGGAAAAAATTATATCAATCGTTTGTTCTTTAGCTCCCTGACTCCCCGGCCGACTTGTCGTGGGAGCTGAGGAGCTCCCTGGCTCCCTGGCTCCCTGGCTCTCTGGCTCCCTGGCTCCCTGGCTCTCTGGCTCCCTGGCTCTCTGGCTCCCTGGCTCCCTGGCTCTTTGGCTCTCTGGCTCCCTGGCTCCCTGGCTCTCTGGCTCTCTGGCTCCCTGCCTCCCTGGCTCCCTGGCTCCCTGGCTCCCTGACTCTCTGGTTCCCTGGCTCCCTGGCTCTCTGGCTCCCGGGCTCTCTGGTTCCCTGGCTCCCTGGCTCCCAGACTCCTTGTACTTTTAAGATTTACCGATTACCAATCCATCGTAAATGTCTGTAACGATTTTGTCGGAATCCGGTTCCCTTAAAACGCAACAACATTCACATTTATTTGATTATTTGTTTTGCTGACCAAGTTATAAGTAATATTGTGTGGATTTTGAGAATTTTTTTGTCTATTCTTCAATTATTTAAGAAGTGGAAAAAATTATATCAATCGTTTGTTCTTTAGCTCCCTGACACGCCGGCCGAATTGTCGTGGGAGCTGAGGAGCTCCCTGGCTTCTTGGCTCCCTGGCTCTCTGGCTCCCTGGCTCCCTGACTCCCTGTCTCCCTGGCTCCCTGGCTCCCTGGCTCCCTGGCTCTCTGGCTCCCTGGCTCCCTGGCTCGATGGCTCTCTGGCTCCCTGGCTCCCTGGCTCTCTGGCTCTCTGGCTCCCTGCCTCCCTGGCTCCCTGGCTCCCTGGCTCCCTGGCTCCCTGGCTCCCTGGCTCCCTGACTCCCTGTCTCCCTGGCTCCCTGGCTCCCTGGCTCCCTGGCTCTCTGGTTCCCTGGCTCCCTGGCTCTCTGGCTCCCTGGCTCCCTGGCTCCCTGTCACACTGGCCCCTCAGTTCCCTACCTCGCTGGCTCCCAGACTCCTTGTACTTTTAAGATTTATCGATTTCCAATCCCTTATACATTTCTGTAAAGGTTTCGTCGGAATTCCTTTCCCTTAAATCGCAACAACTTTCACATTTATTTGATTATTTGTTTTGCAGAACAAGTTATAAGTAATATTTTGCGGATTTTATGAATTTATTTGTCTATTCTTCAATTATTTAAGAAGTGGAAAAAGTTATATCAATCGTTTGTTCTTTAGTTCCCTGAATCCCCGGCCGACTTGTCGTGGGAGCTGAGGAGCTCTCTGGCTCCCTGGCTCCCTGGCTCTCTGACTCTCTCGCTCCCTGGCTCCCTGGCTCCCTTGCTCTCTGGTTCTCTGGCTCCCTGCCTCCCTGGCTCCCTGGCTCCCTGGCTCCCTGACTCCCTGTCTCCCTGGCTCCCTGGCTCCCTGGCTCCCTGGCTCTCTGGTTCCCTGGCTCCCTGGCTCCCTGGCTCCCTGGCTCCCTGTCACACTGGCCCCTCAGTTCCCTACCTCGCTGGCTCCCAGACTCCTTGTACTTTTAAGATTTACCGATTTCCAATCCATCGTAAATTTCTGTAACGGTTTTGTCGGAATCCGTTTCCCTTAAAACGCAACAACATTCACATTTATTTGATCATTTGTTTTGCTGACCAAGTTATAAGTAATATTGTGTGGATTTTGAGAATTTGTTTGTCTATTCTTCAATTATTTAAGAAGTGGAAAAAATTATATCAATCGTTTGTTCTTTAGCTCCCTGACTCCCCGGCCGAATTGTCGTGGGAGCTGAGGAGCTCCCTGGCTTCTTGGCTCCCTGGCTCTCTGGCTCCCTGGCTCCCTGACTCCCTGTCTCCCTGGCTCCCTGGCTCCCTGGCTCGCTGTCTCCCTGGCTCTCTGGCTCCCTGGCTCCCTGGCTCTCTGGCTCTCTGGCTCCCTGGCTCCCTGGCTCTCTGGCTCTCTGGCTCCCTGGCTTCCTGGCTCTCTGGCTCTCTGGCTCCCTGGCTCCCTGGCTCCCTGACTCCTTTTAAGATTTACCGATTTCCAATCCAACGTAAATTTCTGTAACGATTTTGTCGGAATCCGTTTCCCTTAAAACGCAACAACATTCACATTTATTTGATTATTTGTTTTGCTGACCAAGTTATAAGTAATATTGTGTGGATTTTGAGAATTTTTTTGTCTATTCTTCAATTATTTAAGAAGTGGAAAAAATTATATCAATCGTTTGTTCTTTAGCTCCCTGACACCCCGGCCGAATTGTCGTGGGAGCTGAGGAGCTCCCTGGCTTCTTGGCTCCCTGGCTCTCTGGCTCCCTGGCTCCCTGACTCCCTGTCTCCCTGGCTCCCTGGCTCCCTGGCTCCCTGGCTCTCTGGCTCCCTGGCTCCCTGGCTCTCTGGCTCTCTGGCTCTCTGGCTCCCTGGCTCCCTGGCTCTCTGGCTCTCTGGCTCCCTGCCTCCCTGGCTCCCTGGCTCCCTGGCTCCCTGGCTCCCTGGCTCCCTGACTCCCTGTCTCCCTGGCTCCCTGGCTCCCTGGCTCCCTGGCTCTCTGGCTCCCTGGCTCCCTGGCTCCCTGGCTCCCTGTCACACTGGCCCCTCAGTTCCCTTCCTCGCTGGCTCCCAGACTCCTTGTACTTTTAAGATTTATCGATTTCCAATCCCTCATAAATTTCTGTAAAGGTTTCGTCGGAATTCCTTTCCCTTAAATCGCAACAACTTTCACATTTATTTGATTATTTGTTTTGCAGAACAAGTTAGAAGTAATATTTTGTGGACTTTATGAATTTATTTGTCTATTCTTCAATTATTTAAGAAGTGGAAAAAATTATAACAATCGTTTGTTCTTTAGCTCCCTGATTCCCCGGCCGACTTGTCGAGGGAGCTAAGGAGCTCCCTGGCTTCTTGGCTCCCTGGCTCCCTGGCTCCCTGGCTCCCTGGCTCCCTGGCTCCCCGGCTCTCTGGCTCCCTGGCTCCCTGGCTCCCAGACTCCTTGTACTTTTAAGATTTACCGATTACCAATCCATCGTAAATGTCTGTAACGATTTTGTCGGAATCCGGTTCCCTTAAAACGCAACAACATTCACATTTATTTGATTATTTGTTTTGCTGACCAAGTTATAAGTAATATTGTGTGGATTTTGAGAATTTTTTTGTCTATTCTTCAATTATTTAAGAAGTGGAAAAAATTATATCAATCGTTTGTTCTTTAGCTCCCTGACACCCCGGCCGAATTGTCGTGGGAGCTGAGGAGCTCCCTGGCTTCTTGGCTCCCTGGCTCTCTGGCTCCCTGGCTCCCTGACTCCCTGTCTCCCTGGCTCCCTGGCTCCCTGGCTCCCTGGCTCTCTGGCTCCCTGGCTCCCTGGCTCTCTGGCTCTCTGGCTCCCTGGCTCCCTGGCTCTCTGGCTCTCTGGCTCCCTGCCTCCCTGGCTCCCTGGCTCCCTGGCTCCCTGGCTCCCTGGCTCCCTGGCTCCCTGACTCCCTGTCTCCCTGGCTCCCTGGCTCCCTGGCTCCCTGGCTCCCTGTCACACTGGCCCCTCAGTTCCCTACCTCGCTGGCTCCCAGACTCCTTGTACTTTTAAGATTTATCGATTTCCAATCCCTTATACATTTCTGTAAAGGTTTCGTCGGAATTCCTTTCCCTTAAATCGCAACAACTTTCACATTTATTTGATTATTTGTTTTGCAGAACAAGTTATAAGTAATATTTTGTGGATTTTATGAATTTATTTGTCTATTCTTCAATTATTTAAGAAGTGGAAAAAATTATATCAATCGTTTGTTCTTTAGCTCCCTGACTCCCCGGCCGACTTGTCGTGGGAGCTGAGGAGCTCCTTGGCTCCCTGGCTCCCTGGCTCCCTGGCTCTCTGGCTCCCTGGCTCCCTGGCTCTCTGGCTCTCTGGCTCCCTGGCTCCCTGGCTCTCTGGCTCTCTGGCTCCCTGCCTCCCTGGCTCCCTGGCTCCCTGGCTCCCTGGCTCCCTGGCTCCCTGTCTCCCTGACTCCCTGGCTCCCTGGCTCCCTGGCTCCCTGGCTCTCTGGTTCCCTGGCTCCCTGGCTCTCTGGCTCCCTGGCTCCCTGGCTCCCTGTCACACTGGCCCCTCAGTTCCCTACCTCGCTGGCTCCCAGACTCCTTGTACTTTTAAGATTTATCGATTTCCAATCCCTTATACATTTCTGTAAAGGTTTCGTCGGAATTCCTTTCCCTTAAATCGCAACAACTTTCACATTTATTTGATTATTTGTTTTGCAGAACAAGTTATAAGTAATATTTTGCGGATTTTATGAATTTATTTGTCTATTCTTCAATTATTTAAGAAGTGGAAAAAATTATATCAATCGTTTGTTCTTTAGTTCCCTGAATCCCCGGCCGACTTGTCGTGGGAGCTGAGGAGCTCCCTGGCTCCCTGGCTCCCTGGCTCCCTGCCTCCCTGGCTCTCTGGCTCCCTGGCTCCCTGGCTCTCTGACTCTCTCGCTCCCTGGCTCCCTGGCTCCCTTGCTCTCTGGTTCTCTGGCTCCCTGCCTCCCTGGCTCCCTGGCTCCCTGGCTCCCTGACTCCCTGTCTCCCTGGCTCCCTGGCTCCCTGGCTCCCTGGCTCTCTGGTTCCCTGGCTCCCTGGCTCCCTGGCTCCCTGGCTCCCTGTCACACTGGCCCCTCAGTTCCCTACCTCGCTGGCTCCCAGACTCCTTGTACTTTTAAGATTTACCGATTTCCAATCCATCGTAAATTTCTGTAACGGTTTTGTCGGAATCCGTTTCCCTTAAAACGCAACAACATTCACATTTATTTGATCATTTGTTTTGCTGACCAAGTTATAAGTAATATTGTGTGGATTTTGAGAATTTGTTTGTCTATTCTTCAATTATTTAAGAAGTGGAAAAAATTATATCAATCGTTTGTTCTTTAGCTCCCTGACTCCCCGGCCGAATTGTCGTGGGAGCTGAGGAGCTCCCTGGCTTCTTGGCTCCCTGGCTCTCTGGCTCCCTGGCTCCCTGACTCCCTGTCTCCCTGGCTCCCTGGCTCCCTGGCTCGCTGTCTCCCTGGCTCTCTGGCTCCCTGGCTCCCTGGCTCTCTGGCTCTCTGGCTCCCTGGCTCCCTGGCTCTCTGGCTCTCTGGCTCCCTGGCTTCCTGGCTCTCTGGCTCTCTGGCTCCCTGGCTCCCTGGCTCCCTGACTCCTTTTAAGATTTACCGATTTCCAATCCAACGTAAATTTCTGTAACGATTTTGTCGGAATCCGTTTCCCTTAAAACGCAACAACATTCACATTTATTTGATTATTTGTTTTGCTGACCAAGTTATAAGTAATATTGTGTGGATTTTGAGAATTTGTTTGTCTATTCTTCAATTATTTAAGAAGTGGAAAAAATTATATCAATCGTTTGTTCTTTAGCTCCCTGACTCCCCGGCCGAATTGTCGTGGGAGCTGAGGAGCTCCCTGGCTTCTTGGCTCCCTGGCTCTCTGGCTCCCTGGCTCCCTGACTCCCTGTCTCCCTGGCTCCCTGACTCCCTGTCTCCCTGGCTCCCTGGCTCCCTGGCTCCCTGGCTCTCTGGCTCCCTGGCTCCCTGGCTCTCTGGCTCTCTGGCTCTCTGGCTCCCTGGCTCCCTGGCTCTCTGGCTCTCTGGCTCCCTGCCTCCCTGGCTCCCTGGCTCCCTGGCTCCCTGGCTCCCTGGCTCCCTGGCTCCCTGACTCCCTGTCTCCCTGGTTCCCTGGCTCCCTGGCTCTCTGGCTCCCTGGCTCCCTGGCTCCCTGTCACACTGGCCCCTCAGTTCCCTACCTCGCTGGCTCCCAGACTCCTTGTACTTTTAAGATTTATCGATTTCCAATCCCTCATAAATTTCTGTAAAGGTTTCGTCGGAATTCCTTTCCCTTAAATCGCAACAACTTTCACATTTATTTGATTATTTGTTTTGCAGAACAAGTTATAAGTAATATTTTGTGGATTTTATGAATTTATTTGTCTATTCTTCAATTATTTAAGAAGTGGAAAAAATTATAAAAATCGTTTGTTCTTTAGCTCCATGATTCCCTGGCCGACTTGTCGTGGGAGCTGAGGAGCTGCCTGGCTTCTTGGCTCCCTGGCTCCCTGGCTCCCTGGCTCCCTGGATCCCTGGCTCCCTGGCTCCCTGACTCCGTGGCTCCCTGGCTCCCTAGCTCCGTGGCTGCCTGGCTCCCTGGCTCCCTGACTCCCTGTCTCCCTGGCTCCCTGGTTCCCTGGCTCCCTGGCTCCCTGGCTTCTTGGCTCCCTGGCTCCCTGGCTCCCGGTCAGACTGGCCCCTCAGCTGCCTACCTCGCTAGCTCCCAGACTCCTTGTACTTTTAAGATTTACCGATTTCCAATCCATCGTAAATTTCTGTAACGATTTTGTCGGAATCCGTTTCCCTTAAACCACAACAACATTCACAATTATTTGATTATTTGTTTTGCAGAACAAGTTATAAGTAATATTTTGTGGATTTTGAGAATTTATTTGTCTATTCTTCAATTATTTAAGAAGTGGAAAAAATTATATGAATCGTTTGTTCTTTAGCTCTCTGACTACCCGGCCGACTTGTCGTGGAAGCTGAGGAGCTCCCTGGCTTCTTGGCTCCCTGGCTCCCTGGCTCCCTGGCTCCCTGGCTCCCTGGCTCCCTACCTCGCTGGCTCCCAGACTCCTTGTACTTTCAGGATTCATCGATTTCCAATCCAACGTAAATTTCTGTAACGATTTTGTCGGAATCCGTTTCCCTTAAACCGCAACAACATTCACATTTATTTGATTATTTGTTTTGCTGACCAAGTTATAAGTAATATTTTGTGGATTTTGAGAATTTTTTTGTCTATTCTTCAATTATTTAAGAAGTGGAAAAAATTATAACAATCGTTTGTTCTTTAGCTCCCTGATTCCCCGGCCGACTTGTCGAGGGAGCTAAGGAGCTCCCTGGCTTCTTGGCTCCCTGGCTCCCTGGCTCCCTGGCTCCCTGGCTCTCTGGCTCCCTGGCTCCCTGGCTCCCTGGCTCTCTGGCTCCCTGGCTCCCTGGCTCCCTGGCTCCCTGTCACACTGGCCCCTCAGTTCCCTACCTCGCTGGCTCCCAGACTCCTTGTACTTTTAAGATTTATCGATTTCCAATCCCTCATAAATTTCTGTAAAGGTTTCGTCGGAATTCCTTTCCCTTAAATCGCAACAACTTTCACATTTATTTGATTATTTGTTTTGCAGAACAAGTTAGAAGTAATATTTTGTGGACTTTATGAATTTATTTGTCTATTCTTCAATTATTTAAGAAGTGGAAAAAATTATAACAATCGTTTGTTCTTTAGCTCCCTGATTCCCCGGCCGACTTGTCGAGGGAGCTAAGGAGCTCCCTGGCTTCTTGGCTCCCTGGCTCCCTGGCTCCCTGGCTCCCTGGCTCCCTGGCTCCCCGGCTCTCTGGCTCCCTGGCTCCCTGGCTCCCTGGCTCCCTGTCACACTGGCCCCTCAGTTCCCTACCTCGCTGGCTCCCAGACTCCTTGTACTTTTAAGATTTATCGATTTCCAATCCCTCATAAATTTCTGTAAAGGGTTCGTCGGAATTCCTTTCCCTTAAATCGCAACAACTTTCACATTTATTTGATTATTTGTTTTGCAGAACAAGTTATAAGTAATATTTTGTGGATTTTATGAATTTATTTGTCTATTCTTCAATTATTTAAGAAGTGGAAAAAATTATATCAATCGTTTGTTCTTTAGCTTCCTGACTCCCCGGCCGACTTGTCGTGGGAGCTGAGGAGCTCCCTGGCTCCCTGGCTCCCTGGCTCCCTGCCTCCCTGGCTCTCTGGCTCCCTGCCTCCCTGGCTCTCTGGCTCTCTGGCTCCCTGGCTCCCTGGCTCTCTGGCTCTCTGGCTCCCTGCCTCCCTGGCTCCCTGGCTCCCTGGATCCCTGACTCCCTGTCTCCCTGGCTCCCTGGCTCCCTGGCTCCCTGGCTCCGTGGCTCCCTGGCTCTCTGGTTCCCTGGCTCCCTGGCTCTCTGGCTCCCTGGCTCCCTGGCTCCCTGGCTCCCTGGCTCCCTGGCTCCCTGGCTCCGTGGCTCCCTGGCTCCCTGACTCCCTGTCTCCCTGGCTCCCTGGCTCGCTGTCTCTCTGGTTCCCTGGCTCCCTGGCTCTCTGGCTCCCGGGCTCTCTGGTTCCCTGGCTCCCTGGCTCCCAGACTCCTTGTACTTTTAAGATTTACCGATTACCAATCCATCGTAAATGTCTGTAACGATTTTGTCGGAATCCGGTTCCCTTAAAACGCAACAACATTCACATTTATTTGATTATTTGTTTTGCTGACCAAGTTATAAGTAATATTGTGTGGATTTTGAGAATTTTTTTGTCTATTCTTCAATTATTTAAGAAGTGGAAAAAATTATATCAATCGTTTGTTCTTTAGCTCCCTGACTCCCCGGCCGACTTGTCGTGGGAGCTGAGGAGCTCACTGGCTCCCTGGCTCCCTGGCTCCCTGCCTCCCTGGCTCCCTGTCTCCCTGGCTTCCTGGCTCCCTGGCTCCCTGGCTCTCTGGCTCCCTGGCTCCCTGGCTCTCTGGCTCTCTGGCTCCCTGGCTCCCTGGCTCTCTGGCTCTCTGGCTCCCTGCCTCCCTGGCTCCCTGGCTCCCTGGCTCCCTGGCTCCCTGGCTCCCTGGCTCCCTGGCTCCCTGACTCCCTGTCTCCCTGGCTCCCTGGCTCCCTGGCTCCCTGGCTCTCTGCTTCCCTGGCTCTCTGGCTCCCTGGCTCCCTGGCTCCCTGGCTCCCTGTCACACTGGCCCCTCAGTTCCCTACCTCGCTGGCTCCCAGACTCCTTGTACTTTTAAGATTTATCGATTTCCAATCCCTCATAAATTTCTGTAAAGCTTTAGTCGGAATTCCTTTCCCTTAAATCGCAACAACTTTCACATTTATTTGATTATTTGTTTTGCAGAACAAGTTATAAGTAATATTTTGTGGATTTTATGAATTTATTTGTCTATTCTTCAATTATTTAAGAAGTGGAAAAAATTATATCAATCGTTTGTTCTTTAGCTCCCTGACTCCCCGGCCGACTTGTCGTGGGAGCTGAGGAGCTCCCTGGCTCCCTGCCTCCCTGGCTCTCTGGCTCCCTGGCTCCCTGGCTCTCTGGCTCTCTGGCTCCCTGGCTCCCTGGCTCCCTGGCTCTCTGGCTCTCTGGCTCCCTGCCTCCCTGGCTCCCTGGCTCCCTGGCTCCCTGGCTCCCTGGCTCCCTGGCTCCCTGGCTCCCTGACTCCCTGTCTCCCTGGCTCCCTGGCTCCCTGGCTCCCTGGCTCCCTGGCTCTCTGGTTCCCTGGCTCTCTGGCTCCCTGGCTCCCTGGCTCCCTGGCTCCCTGTCACACTGGCCCCTCAGTTCCCTACCTCGCTGGCTCCCAGACTCCTTGTACTTTTAAGATTTATCGATTTCCAATCCCTCATAAATTTCTGTAAAGCTTTAGTCGGAATTCCTTTCCCTTAAATCGCAACAACTTTCACATTTATTTGATTATTTGTTTTGCAGAACAAGTTATAAGTAATATTTTGTGGATTTTATGAATTTATTTGTCTATTCTTCAATTATTTAAGAAGTGGAAAAAATTATATCAATCGTTTGTTCTTTAGCTCCCTGACTCCCCGGCCGACTTGTCGTGGGAGCTGAGGAGCTCCCTGGCTCCCTGCCTCCCTGGCTCTCTGGCTCCCTGGCTCCCTGGCTCTCTGGCTCTCTGGCTCCCTGGCTCCCTGGCTCCCTGGCTCTCTGGCTCTCTGGCTCCCTGCCTCCCTGGCTCCCTGGCTCCCTGGCTCCCTGACTCCCTGTCTCCCTGGCTCCCTGGCTCCCTGGCTCCCTGGCTCTCTGGTTCCCTGGCTCCCTGGCTCCCTGGCTCCCTGGCTCCCTGTCACACTGGCCCCTCAGTTCCCTACCTCGCCGGCTCCAAGACTCCTTGTACTTTTAAGATTTACCGATTTCCAATCCATCGTAAATTTCTGTAACGATTTTGTCGGAATCCGTTTCCCTTAAACCGCAACAACATTCACATTTATTTGATTATTTGTTTTGCTGACCAAGTTATACGTAATATTTTGTGGATTTTGAGAATTTTTTTGTCTATTCTTCAATTATTTAAGAAGTGGAAAAAATTATATCAATCGTTTGTTCTTTAGCTCCCTGACTCCCCGGCCGACTTGTCGTGGGAGCTGAGGAGCTCCCTGGCTCCCTGGCTCCCTGGCTCCCTGGCTCCCTGCCTCCCTGGCTCTCTGGCTCCCTGGCTCCCTGGCTCTCTGGCTCTCTGGCTCCCTGGCTCCCTGGCTCTCTGGCTCTGTGGCTCCCTGCCTCCGTGGCTCCCTGGCTCCCTGGCTCCCTGACTCCCTGTCTGCATGGCTCCCTGGCTCCCTGGCTCCCTGGCTCCCTGGCTCTCTGGCTCCCTGTCACACTGGCCCCTCAGTTCCCTACTTCGCTGCCTCCCAGACTCCTTGTACTTTTAAGATTTACCGATTTCCAATCCATCGTAAATTTCTGTAACGATTTTGTCGGAATCCGTTTCCCTTAAAACGCAACAACATTCACATTTATTTGATCATTTGTTTTGCTGACCAAGTTATAAGTAATATTGTGTGGATTTTGAGAATTTTTTTGTCCATTCTTCAATTATTTAAAAAGTGGAAAAAATTATATCAATCGTTTGTTCTTTAGCTCTCTGGCTCCCCGGCCGACTTGTCGTGGAAGCTGAGGAGCTCCCAGGCTCCCTGGCTCCCTGGCTCCCAGACTCCTTGTACTTTTAAGATTTATCGATTTCCAATCCCTCATAAATTTCTGTAAAGGTTTCGTCGGAATTCCTTTCCCTTAAATCGCAACAACTTTCACATTTATTTGATTATTTGTTTTGCAGAACAAGTTATAAGTAATATTTTGTGGATTTTATGAATTTATTTGTCTATTCTTCAATTATTTAAGAAGTGGAAAAAATTATAAAAATCGTTTGTTCTTTAGCTCCATGATTCCCTGGCCGACTTGTCGTGGGAGCTGAGGAGCTGCCTGGCATCTTGGCTCCCTGGCTCCCTGGCTCCCTGGATCCCTGGCTCCCTGGCTCCCTGACTCCGTGGCTCCCTGGCTCCCTAGCTCCGTGGCTGCCTGGCTCCCTGGCTCCCTGACTCCCTGTCTCCCTGGCTCCCTGGTTCCCTGGCTCCCTGGCTCCCTGGCTTCTTGGCTCCCTGGCTCCCTGGCTCCCGGTCAGACTGGCCCCTCAGCTGCCTACCTCGCTAGCTCCCAGACTCCTTGTACTTTTAAGATTTACCGATTTCCAATCCATCGTAAATTTCTGTAACGATTTTGTCGGAATCCGTTTCCCTTAAACCACAACAACATTCACAATTATTTGATTATTTGTTTTGCAGAACAAGTTATAAGTAATATTTTGTGGATTTTGAGAATTTATTTGTCTATTCTTCAATTATTTAAGAAGTGGAAAAAATTATATGAATCGTTTGTTCTTTAGCTCTCTGACTACCCGGCCGACTTGTCGTGGAAGCTGAGGAGCTCCCTGGCTTCTTGGCTCCCTGGCTCCCTGGCTCCCTGGCTCCCTGGCTCCCTGGCTCCCTACCTCGCTGGCTCCCAGACTCCTTGTACTTTCAGGATTCATCGATTTCCAATCCAACGTAAATTTCTGTAACGATTTTGTCGGAATCCGTTTCCCTTAAACCGCAACAACATTCACATTTATTTGATTATTTGTTTTGCTGACCAAGTTATAAGTAATATTTTGTGGATTTTGAGAATTTTTTTGTCTATTCTTCAATTATTTAAGAAGTGGAAAAAATTATAACAATCGTTTGTTCTTTAGCTCCCTGATTCCCAGGCCGACTTGTCGAGGGAGCTGAGGAGCTCCCTGGCTTCTTGGCTCCCTGGCTCCCTGGCTCCCTGGCTCCCTGGCTCTCTGGCTCCCTGGCTCCCTGGCTCCCTGGCTCTCTGGCTCCCTGGCTCCCTGTCACACTGGCCCCTCAGTTCCCTACCTCGCTGGCTCCCAGACTCCTTGTACTTTTAAGATTTATCGATTACCAATCCCTCATAAATTTCTGTAAAGGGTTCGTCGGAATTCCTTTCCCTTAAATCGCAACAACTTTCAAATTTATTTGATTATTTGTTTTGCAGAACAAGTTATAAGTAATATTTTGTGGATTTTATGAATTTATTTGTCTATTCTTCAATTATTTAAGAAGTGGAAAAAATTATATCAATCGTTTGTTCTTTAGCTCCCTGACTCCCCGGCCGACTTGTCGTGGGAGCTGAGGAGCTCCCTGGCTCCCTGGCTCCCTGGCTCCCTGCCTCCCTGGCTCTCTGGCTCCCTGCCTCCCTGGCTCTCTGGCTCTCTGGCTCCCTGGCTCCCTGGCTCTCTGGCTCTCTGGCTCCCTGCCTCCCTGGCTCCCTGGCTCCCTGGCTCCCTGACTCCCTGTCTCCATGGCTCCCTGGCTCCCTGGCTCCCTGGCTCCCTGGCTCCCTGGCTCCCTGGCTCTCTGGCTCCCTGGCTCCCTGGCTCTCTGGCTCCCTGGCTCCCTGGCTCCCTGGCTCCCTGGCTCCCTGGCTCCCTGGCTCCCTGGCTCCCTGGCTCCCTGGCTCCCTGTCTCCCTGGCTCCCTGGCTCGCAGACTCTCTGGTTCCCTGGCTCCCTGGCTCTCTGGCTCCCGGGCTCTCTGGTTCCCTGGCTCCCTGGCTCCCAGACTCCTTGTACTTTTAAGATTTACCGATTACCAATCCATCGTAAATGTCTGTAACGATTTTGTCGGAATCCGGTTCCCTTAAAACGCAACAACATTCACATTTATTTGATTATTTGTTTTGCTGACCAAGTTATAAGTAATATTGTGTGGATTTTGAGAATTTTTTTGTCTATTCTTCAATTATTTAAGAAGTGGAAAAAATTATATCAATCGTTTGTTCTTTAGCTCCCTGACTCCCCGGCCGACTTGTCGTGGGAGCTGAGGAGCTCACTGGCTCCCTGGCTCCCTGGCTCCCTGGCTCCCTGGCTCCCTGTCTCCCTGGCTTCCTGGCTCCCTGGCTCCCTGGCTCTCTGGCTCCCTGGCTCCCTGGCTCTCTGGCTCTCTGGCTCCCTGGCTCCCTGGCTCTCTGGCTCTCTGGCTCCCTGCCTCCCTGGCTCCCTGGCTCCCTGGCTCCCTGGCTCCCTGGCTCCCTGGCTCCCTGACTCCCTGTCTCCCTGGCTCCCTGGCTCCCTGGCTCCCTGGCTCTCTGGTTCCCTGGCTCTCTGGCTCCCTGGCTCCCTGGCTCCCTGGCTCCCTGGCTCCCTGGCTCCCTGGCTCCCTGGCTCCCTGTCACACTGGCCCCTCAGTTCCCTACCTCGCTGGCTCCCAGACTCCTTGTACTTTTAAGATTTATCGATTTCCAATCCCTCATAAATTTCTGTAAAGCTTTCGTCGGAATTCCTTTCCCTTAAATCGCAACAACTTTCACATTTATTTGATTATTTGTTTTGCAGAACAAGTTATAAGTAATATTTTGTGGATTTTATGAATTTATTTGTCTATTCTTCAATTATTTAAGAAGTGGAAAAAATTATATCAATCGTTTGTTCTTTAGCTCCCTGACTCCCCGGCCGACTTGTCGTGGGAGCTGAGGAGCTCCCTGGCTCCCTGCCTCCCTGGCTCTCTGGCTCCCTGGCTCCCTGGCTCTCTGGCTCTCTGGCTCCCTGGCTCCCTGGCTCCCTGGCTCCCTGGCTCTCTGGCTCTCTGTCTCCCTGCCTCCCTGGCTCCCTGGCTCCCTGGCTCCCTGACTCCCTGTCTCCCTGGCTCCCTGGCTCCCTGGCTCCCTGGCTCTCTGGCTCTCTGGCTCCCTGGCTCCCTGGCTCCCTGGCTCCCTGTCACACTGGCCCCTCAGTTCCCTACCTCGCTGGCTCCCAGACTCCTTGTACTTTTAAGATTTACCGATTTCCAATCCATCGTAAATTTCTGTAACGATTTTGTCGGAATCCGTTTCCCTTAAACCGCAACAACATTCACATTTATTTGATTATTTGTTTTGCTGACCAAGTTATACGTAATATTTTGTGGATTTTGAGAATTTTTTTGTCTATTCTTCAATTATTTAAGAAGTGGAAAAAATTATATCAATCGTTTGTTCTTTAGCTCCCTGACTCCCCGGCCGACTTGTCGTGGGAGCTGAGGAGCTCCCTGGCTCCCTGGTTCCCTGGCTCCCTGGCTCCCTGGCTCCCTGGCTCTCTGGCTCCCTGGCTCTCTGGCTCTCTGGCTCCCTGGCTCCCTGGCTCTCTGGCTCTGTGGCTCCCTGCCTCCGTGGCTCCCTGGCTCCCTGGCTCCCTGACTCCCTGTCTGCATGGCTCCCTGGCTCCCTGGCTCCCTGGCTCCCTGGCTCTCTGGCTCCCTGTCACACTGGCCCCTCAGTTCCCTACTTCGCTGCCTCCCAGACTCCTTGTACTTTTAAGATTTACCGATTTCCAATCCATCGTAAATTTCTGTAACGATTTTGTCGGAATCCGTTTCCCTTAAAACGCAACAACATTCACATTTATTTGATCATTTGTTTTGCTATCCAAGTTATAAGTAATATTGTGTGGATTTTGAGAATTTTTTTGTCCATTCTTCAATTATTTAAAAAGTGGAAAAAATTATATCAATCGTTTGTTCTTTAGCTCTCTGGCTCCCCGGCCGACTTGTCGTGGAAGCTGAGGAGCTCCCTGGCTCCCTGGCTCCCTGGCTCCCTGCCTCCCTGGCTCTCTGGCTCCCTGGCTCCCTGGCTCTCTGGCTCTCTGGCTCCCTGGCTCCCTGGCTCTCTGGCTCTCTGGCTCCCTGCCTCCCTGGCTCCCTGGCTCTCTGTCTCCCTGGCTCCCTGGCTCTCTGGCTCCCTGCCTCCCTGGCTCCCTGGCTCTCTGGCTCCCTGGCTCCCTGGCTCCCTGGCTCCCTGGCTCCCTGGCTCTCTGGCTCTCTGGCTCCCTGGCTCCCTGGCTCCCTGGCTCCCTGGCTCCCTGGCTCCCTAGCTCTCTGGCTCTCTGGCTCTCTGGCTCCCTGGCTCCCTGGCTCCCTGGCTCCCTGGCTCCCTGGCTCCCTGGCTCCCTAGCTCTCTGGCTCTCTGGCTCTCTGGCTCCCTGGCTCCCTGGCTCCCTGGCTCTCTGGCTCTCTGGCTCCCTGGCTCCCTGGCTCTCTGGCTCTCTGGCTCCCTGGCTCCCTGGCTCCCTGACTCCTTTTAAGATTTACCGATTTCCAATCCAACGTAAATTTCTGTAACGATTTTGTCGGAATCCGTTTCCCTTAAACCGCAACAACATTCACATTTATTTGATTATTTGTTTTGCTGACCAAGTTATAAGTAATATTTTGTGGATTTTGACAATTTTTTTGTCTATTCTTCAATTATTTAAGAAGTGGAAAAAATTATATCAATCGTTTGTTCTTTAGCTCCCTGATTCCCCGGCCGACTTGTCGTGGAAGCTGAGGAGCTCCCTTCCTCCCTGGCTCCCTGGCTCCCTGGCTGCCTGGCCCCCTGGCTCCCTGGCTATCTGGCTCCGTGGCTCTCTGGCTCCCTGGCTCCCTGGCTCCCTGGCTCCCTGGCTCCCTGGCTCCCTGGCTCTCTGGCTCTCTGGCTCCCTGGCTCCCTCGCTCCCTGGCTCCGTGACTCCCTGGCTCCCTGGCTCCCTAGCTCTCTGGCTCTCTGGCTCTCTGGCTCCCTGGCTCCCTGACTCCATGTACTTTTAAGATTTACCGATTTCCAATCCAACGTAAATTTCTGTAACGCTTTTGTCGGAATCCGTTTCCCTTAAACCGCAACAACATTCACATTTATTTGATTATTTGTTTTGCTGACCAAGTTATACGTAATATTTTGTGGATTTTGAGAATTTTTTTGTCTATACTTCAATTATTTTAGAAGTGGAAAAAATTATAACAATCGTTTGTTCTTTAGCTCCCTAATTCCCCAGCCGACTTGTCGTGGAAGCTGAGGAGCTCCCTGGCTCCCTGGCTCCCTGTCACAATGGCCCCTCAGTTCCCTACCTCACTGGCTCCCAGACTCCTTGTACTTTTAAGATTTACCGATTTCCAATCCATCGTAAATTTCTGTAACGATTTTGTCGGAATCCGTTTCCCTTAAAACGCAACAACATTCACATTTATGTGATTATTTGTTTTGCTGACCAAGTTATAATTAATATTGTGTGGATTTTGACAATTTTTTTGTCTATTCTTCAATTATTTAAGAAGTGGAAAAAATTATATCAATCGTTTGTTCTTTAGCTCCCTGACTCCCCGGCCGACTTGTCGTGGGAGCTGAGGAGCTCCCTGGCTCCCTGGCTCCCTGGCTCCCTGGCTCCCTGCCTCCCTGGCTCTCTGGCTCCCTGGCTCCCTGGCTCTCTGGCTCTCTGGCTCCCTGGCTCCCTGGCTCTCTGGCTCTGTGGCTCCCTGCCTCCGTGGCTCCCTGGCTCCCTGGCTCCCTGACTCCCTGTCTGCATGGCTCCCTGGCTCCCTGGCTCCCTGGCTCCCTGGCTCTCTGGCTCCCTGTCACACTGGCCCCTCAGTTCCCTACTTCGCTGCCTCCCAGACTCCTTGTACTTTTAAGATTTACCGATTTCCAATCCATCGTAAATTTCTGTAACGATTTTGTCGGAATCCGTTTCCCTTAAAACGCAACAACATTTACATTTATTTGATCATTTGTTTTGCTGACCAAGTTATAAGTAATATTGTGTGGATTTTGAGAATTTTTTTGTCCATTCTTCAATTATTTAAAAAGTGGAAAAAATTATATCAATCGTTTGTTCTTTAGCTCCCTGATTCCCCGGCCGACTTGTCGTGGAAGCTGAGGAGCTCCCTGGCTTCTTGGCTCCCTGGCTCCCAGACTCCTTGTACTTTTAAGATTTATCGATTTCCAATCCCTCATAAATTTCTGTAAAGGTTTCGTCGGAATTCCTTTCCCTTAAATCGCAACAACTTTCACATTTATTTGATTATTTGTTTTGCAGAACAAGTTATAAGTAACATTTTGTGGATTTTATGAATTTATTTGTCTATTCTTCAATTATTTAAGAAGTGGAAAAAATTATAAAAATCGTTTGTTCTTTAGCTCCATGATTCCCTGGCCGACTTGTCGTGGGAGCTGAGGAGCTGCCTGGCTTCTTGGCTCCCTGGCTCCCTGGCTCCCTGGATCCCTGGCTCCCTGGCTCCCTGACTCCGTGGCTCCCTGGCTCCCTAGCTCCGTGGCTGCCTGGCTCCCTGGCTCCCTGACTCCCTGTCTCCCTGGCTCCCTGGTTCCCTGGCTCCCTGGCTCCCTGGCTTCTTGGCTCCCTGGCTCCCTGGCTCCCGGTCAGACTGGCCCCTCAGCTGCCTACCTCGCTAGCTCCCAGACTCCTTGTACTTTTAAGATTTACCGATTTCCAATCCATCGTAAATTTCTGTAACGATTTTGTCGGAATCCGTTTCCCTTAAACCACAACAACATTCACAATTATTTGATTATTTGTTTTGCAGAACAAGTTATAAGTAATATTTTGTGGATTTTGAGAATTTATTTGTCTATTCTTCAATTATTTAAGAAGTGGAAAAAATTATATGAATCGTTTGTTCTTTAGCTCTCTGACTACCCGGCCGACTTGTCGTGGAAGCTGAGGAGCTCCCTGGCTTCTTGGCTCCCTGGCTCCCTGGCTCCCTGGCTCCCTGGCTCCCTGGCTCCCTACCTCGCTGGCTCCCAGACTCCTTGTACTTTCAGGATTCATCGATTTCCAATCCAACGTAAATTTCTGTAACGATTTTGTCGGAATCCGTTTCCCTTAAACCGCAACAACATTCACATTTATTTGATTATTTGTTTTGCTGACCAAGTTATAAGTAATATTTTGTGGATTTTGAGAATTTTTTTGTCTATTCTTCAATTATTTAAGAAGTGGAAAAAATTATAACAATCGTTTGTTCTTTAGCTCCCTGATTCCCCGGCCGACTTGTCGAGGGAGCTAAGGAGCTCCCTGGCTTCTTGGCTCCCTGGCTCCCTGGCTCCCTGGCTCCCTGGCTCTCTGGCTCCCTGGCTCCCTGGCTCCCTGGCTCTCTGGCTCCCTGGCTCCCTGTCACACTGGCCCCTCAGTTCCCTACCTCGCTGGCTCCCAGACTCCTTGTACTTTTAAGATTTATCGATTTCCAATCCCTCATAAATTTCTGTAAAGGGTTCGTCGGAATTCCTTTCCCTTAAATCGCAACAACTTTCATATTTATTTGATTATTTGTTTTGCAGAACAAGTTATAAGTAATATTTTGTGGATTTTATGAATTTATTTGTCTATTCTTCAATTATTTAAGAAGTGGAAAAAATTATATCAATCGTTTGTTCTTTAGCTCCCTGACTCCCCGGCCGACTTGTCGTGGGAGCTGAGGAGCTCCCTGGCTCCCTGGCTCCCTGGCTCCCTGCCTCCCTGGCTCTCTGGCTCCCTGCCTCCCTGGCTCTCTGGCTCTCTGGCTCCCTGGCTCCCTGGCTCCCTGGCTCCCTGGCTCCCTGGCTCCCTGGCTCCCTGACTCCCTGTCTCCCTGGCTCCCTGGCTCCCTGACTCCCTGTCTCCCTGGCTCCCTGGCTCCCTGGCTCCCTGGCTCTCTGGTTCCCTGGCTCTCTGGCTCCCTGGCTCCCTGGCTCCCTGGCTCCCTGGCTCCCTGGCTCCCTGTCACACTGGCCCCTCAGTTCCCTACCTCGCTGGCTCCCAGACTCCTTGTACTTTTAAGATTTATCGATTTCCAATCCCTCATAAATTTCTGTAAAGCTTTCGTCGGAATTCCTTTCCCTTAAATCGCAACAACTTTCACATTTATTTGATTATTTGTTTTGCAGAACAAGTTATAAGTAATATTTTGTGGATTTTATGAATTTATTTGTCTATTCTTCAATTATTTAAGAAGTGGAAAAAATTATATCAATCGTTTGTTCTTTAGCTCCCTGACTCCCCGGCCGACTTGTCGTGGGAGCTGAGGAGCTCCCTGGCTCCCTGCCTCCCTGGCTCTCTGGCTCCCTGGCTCCCTGGCTCTCTGGCTCTCTGGCTCCCTGGCTCCCTGGCTCCCTGGCTCCCTGGCTCTCTGGCTCTCTGGCTCCCTGCCTCCCTGGCTCCCTGGCTCCCTGGCTCCCTGACTCCCTGTCTCCCTGGCTCCCTGGCTCCCTGGCTCCCTGGCTCTCTGGTTCCCTGGCTCCCTGGCTCCCTGGCTCCCTGGCTCCCTGTCACACTGGCCCCTCAGTTCCCTACCTCGCTGGCTCCCAGACTCCTTGTACTTTTAAGATTTACCGATTTCCAATCCATCGTAAATTTCTGTAACGATTTTGTCGGAATCCGTTTCCCTTAAACCGCAACAACATTCACATTTATTTGATTATTTGTTTTGCTGACCAAGTTATACGTAATATTTTGTGGATTTTGAGAATTTTTTTGTCTATTCTTCAATTATTTAAGAAGTGGAAAAAATTATATCAATCGTTTGTTCTTTAGCTCCCTGACTCCCCGGCCGACTTGTCGTGGAAGCTGAGGAGCTCCCAGGCTCCCTGGCTCCCTGGCTCCCTGCCTCCCTGGCTCTCTGGCTCCCTGGCTCCCTGGCTCTCTGGCTCTCTGGCTCCCTGGCTCCCTGGCTCTCTGGCTCTCTGGCTCCCTGCCTCCCTGGCTCCCTGGCTCTCTGTCTCCCTGGCTCCCTGGCTCTCTGGCTCCCTGCCTCCCTGGCTCCCTGGCTCTCTGGCTCCCTGGCTCCCTGGCTCCCTGGCTCCCTGGCTCCCTGGCTCTCTGGCTCTCTGGCTCCCTGGCTCCCTGGCTCCCTGGCTCCCTGGCTCCCTGGCTCCCTAGCTCTCTGGCTCTCTGGCTCTCTGGCTCCCTGGCTCCCTGGCTCCCTGGCTCCCTGGCTCCCTGGCTCCCTGGCTCCCTGGCTCTCTGGCTCTCTGGCTCTCTGGCTCCCTGGCTCCCTGGCTCCCTGGCTCTCTGGCTCTCTGGCTCCCTGGCTCCCTGGCTCTCTGGCTCTCTGGCTCCCTGGCTCCCTGGCTCCCTGACTCCTTTTAAGATTTACCGATTTCCAATCCAACGTAAATTTCTGTAACGATTTTGTCGGAATCCGTTTCCCTTAAACCGCAACAACATTCACATTTATTTGATTATTTGTTTTGCTGACCAAGTTATAAGTAATATTTTGTGGATTTTGACAATTTTTTTGTCTATTCTTCAATTATTTAAGAAGTGGAAAAAATTATATCAATCGTTTGTTCTTTAGCTCCCTGATTCCCCGGCCGACTTGTCGTGGAAGCTGAGGAGCTCCCTTCCTCCCTGGCTCCCTGGCTCCCTGGCTGCCTGGCCCCCTGGCTCCCTGGCTATCTGGCTCCGTGGCTCTCTGGCTCCCTGGCTCCCTGGCTCCCTGGCTCCCTGGCTCCCTGGCTCCCTGGCTCTCTGGCTCTCTGGCTCCCTGGCTCCCTGGCTCCCTGGCTCCGTGACTCCCTGGCTCCCTGGCTCCCTAGCTCTCTGGCTCTCTGGCTCTCTGGCTCCCTGGCTCCCTGACTCCATGTACTTTTAAGATTTACCGATTTCCAATCCAACGTAAATTTCTGTAACGCTTTTGTCGGAATCCGTTTCCCTTAAACCGCAACAACATTCACATTTATTTGATTATTTGTTTTGCTGACCAAGTTATACGTAATATTTTGTGGATTTTGAGAATTTTTTTGTCTATACTTCAATTATTTTAGAAGTGGAAAAAATTATAACAATCGTTTGTTCTTTAGCTCCCTAATTCCCCAGCCGACTTGTCGTGGAAGCTGAGGAGCTCCCTGGCTCCCTGGCTCCCTGTCACACTGGCCCCTCAGTTCCCTACCTCACTGGCTCCCAGACTCCTTGTACTTTTAAGATTTACCGATTTCCAATCCATCGTAAATTTCTGTAACGATTTTGTCGGAATCCGTTTCCCTTAAAACGCAACAACATTCACATTTATGTGATTATTTGTTTTGCTGACCAAGTTATAAGTAATATTGTGTGGATTTTGACAATTTTTTTGTCTATTCTTCAATTATTTAAGAAGTGGAAAAAATTATATCAATCGTTTGTTCTTTAGCTCCCTGACTCCCCGGCCGACTTGTCGTGGGAGCTGAGGAGCTCCCTGGCTCCCTGGCTCCCTGGCTCCCTGGCTCCCTGGCTCTCTGGCTCCCTGGCTCCCTGGCTCCCTGGCTCCCTGGCTCCCTGGCTCCCTGGCTCCCTGACTCCCTGTCTCCCTGGCTCCCTGGCTCCCTGGCTCCCTGGCTCTCTGGCTCCCTGGCTCCCTGGCTCCCTGGCTCCCTGGCTCCCTGGCTCCCTGGCTCCCTGGCTCCCTGGCTCCCTGGCTCCCTGGCTCCCTGTCACACTGGCCCCTCAGTTCCCTACCTCGCTGGCTCCCAGACTCCTTGTACTTTTAAGATTTATCGATTTCCAATCCATCGTAAATTTCTGTAACGATTTTGTCGGAATCCGTTTCCCTTAAACCGCAACAACATTCACATTTATTTGATTATTTGTTTTGCTGACCAAGTTATAAGTAATATTTTGTGGATTTTGACAATTTTTTTGTCTATTCTTCAATTATTTAAGAAGTGGAAAAAATTATATCAATCGTTTGTTCTTTAGCTCCCTGACTCCCCGGCCGAATTGTCGTGGGAGCTGAGGAGCTCCCTGGCTTCTTGGCTCCCTGGCTCTCTGGCTCCCTGGCTCCCTGGCTCCCTGGCTCTCTGGCTCCCTGGCTCCCTGGCTCTCTGGCTCTCTGGCTCCCTGGCTCTCTGGCTCTCTGGCTTCCTGCCGCCCTGGCTCCCTGGCTCCCTGGCTCCCTGGCTCCCTGGCTCCCTGACTCCCTGGCTCCCTGGCTCCCTGGCTCCCTGGCTCCCTGGCTCTCTGGCTCCCTGGCTCCCTGGCTCCCTGGCTCCCTGGCTCCCTGTCACACTGGCCCCTCAGTTCCCTACCTCGCTGGCTCCCAGACTCCTTGTACTTTTAAGATTTATCGATTTCCAATCCCTCATAAATTTCTGTAAAGGTTTCGTCGGAATTCCTTTCCCTTAAATCGCAACAACTTTCACATTTATTTGATTATTTGTTTTGCAGAACAAGTTATAAGTAATATTTTGTGGATTTTATGAATTTATTTGTCTATTCTTCAATTATTTAAGAAGTGGAAAAAATTATATCAATCGTTTGTTCTTTAGCTCCCTGGCTCCCTGGCTCCCTGGCTCCCTGGCTTCCTGCCGCCCTGGCTCCCTGGCTCCCTGGCTCCCTGGCTCCCTGGCTCCCTGACTCCCTGTCTCCCTGGCTCCCTGGCTCCCTGGCTTCCTGGCTCTCTGGCTCCCTGGCTCCCTGGCTCCCTGGCTCCCTGGCTCCCTGGCTCCCTGGCTCCCTGGCTCCCTGGCTCCCTGGCTCCCTGGCTCCCTGTCACACTGGCCCCTCAGTTCCCTACCTCGCTGGCTCCCAGACTCCTTGTACTTTTAAGATTTATCGATTTCCAATCCCTCATAAATTTCTGTAAAGCTTTCGTTGGAATTCCTTTCCCTTAAATCGCAACAACTTTCACATTTATTTGATTATTTGTTTTGCAGAACAAGTTATAAGTAATATTTTGTGGATTTTATGAATTTATTTGTCTATTCTTCAATTATTTAAGAAGTGGAAAAAATTATATCAATCGTTTGTTCTTTAGCTCCCTGACTCCCCGGCCGACTTGTCGTGGGAGCTGAGGAGCTCCCTGGCTCCCTGCCTCCCTGGCTCTCTGGCTCCCTGGCTCCCTGGCTCTCTGGCTCTCTGGCTCCCTGGCTCCCTGGCTCCCTGGCTCTCTGGCTCTCTGGCTCCCTGCCTCCCTGGCTCCCTGGCTCCCTGGCTCCCTGACTCCCTGTCTCCCTGGCTCCCTGGCTCCCTGGCTCCCTGGCTCTCTGGTTCCCTGGCTCCCTGGCTCCCTGGCTCCCTGGCTCCCTGTCACACTGGCCCCTCAGTTCCCTACCTCGCTGGCTCCCAGACTCCTTGTACTTTTAAGATTTACCGATTTCCAATCCATCGTAAATTTCTGTAACGATTTTGTCGGAATCCGTTTCCCTTAAACCGCAACAACATTCACATTTATTTGATTATTTGTTTTGCTGACCAAGTTATACGTAATATTTTGTGGATTTTGAGAATTTTTTTGTCTATTCTTCAATTATTTAAGAAGTGGAAAAAATTATATCAATCGTTTGTTCTTTAGCTCCCTGACTCCCCGGCCGACTTGTCGTGGGAGCTGAGGAGCTCCCTGGCTCCCTGGCTCCCTGGCTCCCTGCCTCCCTGCCTCTCTGGCTCCCTGGCTCCCTGGCTCTCTGGCTCTCTGGCTCCCTGGCTCCCTGGCTCTCTGGCTCTGTGGCTCCCTGCCTCCGTGGCTCCCTGGCTCCCTGGCTCCCTGACTCCCTGTCTGCATGGCTCCCTGGCTCCCTGGCTCCCTGGCTCCCTGGCTCTCTGGCTCCCTGTCACACTGGCCCCTCAGTTCCCTACTTCGCTGCCTCCCAGACTCCTTGTACTTTTAAGATTTACCGATTTCCAATCCATCGTAAATTTCTGTAACGATTTTGTCGGAATCCGTTTCCCTTAAAACGCAACAACATTCACATTTATTTGATCATTTGTTTTGCTGACCAAGTTATAAGTAATATTGTGTGGATTTTGAGAATTTTTTTGTCCATTCTTCAATTATTTAAAAAGTGGAAAAAATTATATCAATCGTTTGTTCTTTAGCTCTCTGGCTCCCCGGCCGACTTGTCGTGGAAGCTGAGGAGCTCCCAGGCTCCCTGGCTCCCTGGCTCCCTGCCTCCCTGGCTCTCTGGCTCCCTGGCTCCCTGGCTCTCTGGCTCTCTGGCTCCCTGGCTCCCTGGCTCTCTGGCTCTCTGGCTCCCTGCCTCCCTGGCTCCCTGGCTCTCTGGCTCCCTGGCTCCCTGGCTCTCTGGCTCCCTGCCTCCCTGGCTCCCTGGCTCTCTGGCTCCCTGGCTCCCTGGCTCCCTGGCTCCCTGGCTCCCTGGATCCCTGGCTCTCTGGCTCTCTGGCTCCCTGGCTCCCTGGCTCCCTGGCTCCCTGGCTCCCTGGCTCCCTAGCTCTCTGGCTCTCTGGCTCTCTGGCTCCCTGGCTCCCTGGCTCGCTGGCTCCCTGGCTCCCTGGCTCCCTGGCTCCCTAGCTCTCTGGCTCTCTGGCTCTCTGTCTCCCTGGCTCCCTGGCTCCCTGGCTCTCTGGCTCTCTGGCTCCCTGGCTCCCTGGCTCTCTGGCTCTCTGGCTCCCTGGCTCCCTGGCTCCCTGACTCCTTTTAAGATTTACCGATTTCCAATCCAACGTAAATTTCTGTAACGATTTTGTCGGAATCCGTTTCCCTTAAACCGCAACAACATTCACATTTATTTGATTATTTGTTTTGCTGACCAAGTTATAAGTAATATTTTGTGGATTTTGACAATTTTTTTGTCTATTCTTCAATTATTTAAGAAGTGGAAAAAATTATATCAATCGTTTGTTCTTTAGCTCCCTGACTCCCCGGCCGAATTGTCGTGGGAGCTGAGGAGCTCCCTGGCTTCTTGGCTCCCTGGCTCTCTGGCTCCCTGGCTCCCTGGCTCCCTGGCTCTCTGGCTCCCTGGCTCCCTGGCTCTCTGGCTCTCTGGCTCCCTGGCTCCCTGGCTCTCTGGCTCTCTGGCTTCCTGCCGCCCTGGCTCCCTGGCTCCCTGGCTCCCTGGCTCCCTGGCTCCCTGACTCCCTGTCTCCCTGGCTCCCTGGCTCCCTGGCTCCCTGGCTCTCTGGCTCCCTGGCTCCCTGGCTCCCTGGCTCCCTGGCTCCCTGGCTCCCTGGCTCCCTGGCTCCCTGGCTCCCTGGCTCCCTGTCACACTGGCCCCTCAGTTCCCTACCTCGCTGGCTCCCAGACTCCTTGTACTTTTAAGATTTATCGATTTCCAATCCATCGTAAATTTCTGTAACGATTTTGTCGGAATCCGTTTCCCTTAAACCGCAACAACATTCACAATTATTTGATTATTTGTTTTGCAGAACAAGTTATAAGTAATATTTTGTGGATTTTGAGAATTTATTTGTCTATTCTTCAATTATTTAAGAAGTGGAAAAAATTATATGAATCGTTTGTTCTTTAGCTCTCTGACTACCCGGCCGACTTGTCGTGGAAGCTGAGGAGCTCCCTGGCTTCTTGGCTCCCTGGCTCCCTGGCTCCCTGGCTCCCTGGCTCCCTGGCTCCCTGGCCCTTTAGTTCCCTACCTCGCTGGCTCCCAGACTCCTTGTACTTTCAGGATTCATCGATTTCCAATCCAACGTAAATTTCTGTAACGATTTTGTCGGAATCCGTTTCCCTTAAACCGCAACAACATTCACATTTATTTGATTATTTGTTTTGCTGACCAAGTTATAAGTAATATTTTGTGGATTTTGAGAATTTTTTTGTCTATTCTTCAATTATTTAAGAAGTGGAAAAAATTATAACAATCGTTTGTTCTTTAGCTCCCTGATTCCCCGGCCGACTTGTCGAGGGAGCTAAGGAGCTCCCTGGCTTCTTGGCTCCCTGGCTCCCTGGCTCCCTGGCTCCCTGGCTTCCTGCCGCCCTGGCTCCCTGGCTCCCTGGCTCCCTGGCTCCCTGGCTCCCTGACTCCCTGTCTCCCTGGCTCCCTGGCTCCCTGGCTCCCTGGCTCTCTGGCTCCCTGGCTCCCTGGCTCCCTGGCTCCCTGGCTCCCTGGCTCCCTGGCTCCCTGGCTCCCTGGCTCCCTGGCTCCCTGGCTCCCTGTCACACTGGCCCCTCAGTTCCCTACCTCGCTGGCTCCCAGACTCCTTGTACTTTTAAGATTTATCGATTTCCAATCCATCGTAAATTTCTGTAACGATTTTGTCGGAATCCGTTTCCCTTAAACCGCAACAACATTCACAATTATTTGATTATTTGTTTTGCAGAACAAGTTATAAGTAATATTTTGTGGATTTTGAGAATTTATTTGTCTATTCTTCAATTATTTAAGAAGTGGAAAAAATTATATGAATCGTTTGTTCTTTAGCTCTCTGACTACCCGGCCGACTTGTCGTGGAAGCTGAGGAGCTCCCTGGCTTCTTGGCTCCCTGGCTCCCTGGCTCCCTGGCTCCCTGGCTCCCTGGCTCCCTGGCTCCCTGGCCCTTTAGTTCCCTACCTCGCTGGCTCCCAGACTCCTTGTACTTTCAGGATTCATCGATTTCCAATCCAACGTAAATTTCTGTAACGATTGTGTCGGAATCCGTTTCCCTTAAACCGCAACAACATTCACATTTATTTGATTATTTGTTTTGCTGACCAAGTTATAAGTAATATTTTGTGGATTTTGAGAATTTTTTTGTCTATTCTTCAATTATTTAAGAAGTGGAAAAAATTATAACAATCGTTTGTTCTTTAGCTCCCTGATTCCCCGGCCGACTTGTCGAGGGAGCTAAGGAGCTCCCTGGCTTCTTGGCTCCCTGGCTCCCTGGCTCCCTGGCTCCCTGGCTCCCTGGCTCTCTGGCTCCCTGGCTCCCTGGCTCCCTGGCTCTCTGGCTCCCTGGCTCCCTGGCTCCCTGGCTCCCTGGCTCCCTGTCACACTGGCCCCTCAGATCCCTACCTCGCTGGCTCCCAGACTCCTTGTACTTTTAAGATTTATCGATTTCCAATCCCTCATAAATTTCTGTAAAGGGTTCGTCGGAATTCCTTTCCCTTAAATCGCAACAACTTTCACATTTATTTGATTATTTGTTTTGCAGAACAAGTTATAAGTAATATTTTGTGGATTTTATGAATTTATTTGTCTATTCTTCAATTATTTAAGAAGTGGAAAAAATTATATCAATCGTTTGTTCTTTAGCTCCCTGACTCCCCGGCCGACTTGTCGTGGGAGCTGAGGAGCTCCCTGGCTCCCTGGCTCCCTGGCTCCCTGCCTCCCTGTCTCTCTGGCTCCCTGGCTCCCTGGCTCTCTGGCTCTCTGGCTCCCTGGCTCCCTGGCTCTCTGGCTCTCTGGCTCCCTGCCTCCCTGGCTCCCTGGCTCCCTGACTCCCTGTCTCCATGGCTCCCTGGCTCCCTGGCTCCCTGGCTCCCTGGCTCCCTGGCTCTCTGGTTCCCTGGCTCCCTGGCTCTCTGGCTCTCTGGTTCCCTGGCTCCCTGGCTATCTGGCTCCCGGGCTCTCTGGTTCCCTGGCTCCCTGGCTCCCAGACTCCTTGTACTTTTAAGATTTACCGATTACCAATCCATCGTAAATGTCTGTAACGATTTTGTCGGAATCCGGTTCCCTTAAAACGCAACAACATTCACATTTATTTGATTATTTGTTTTGCTGACCAAGTTATAAGTAATATTGTGTGGATTTTGAGAATTTTTTTGTCTATTCTTCAATTATTTAAGAAGTGGAAAAAATTATATCAATCGTTTGTTCTTTAGCTCCCTGACTCCCCGGCCGACTTGTCGTGGGAGCTGAGGAGCTCCCTGGCTCCCTGGCTCCCTGGCTCTCTGGCTCCCTGGCTCCCTGGCTCTCTGGCTCCCTGGCTCTCTGGCTCCCTGGCTCCCTGGCTCTTTGGCTCTCTGGCTCCCTGGCTCCCTGGCTCTCTGGCTCTCTGGCTCCCTGCCTCCCTGGCTCCCTGGCTCCCTGGCTCCCTGACTCTCTGGTTCCCTGGCTCCCTGGCTCTCTGGCTCCCGGGCTCTCTGGTTCCCTGGCTCCCTGGCTCCCAGACTCCTTGTACTTTTAAGATTTACCGATTACCAATCCATCGTAAATGTCTGTAACGATTTTGTCGGAATCCGGTTCCCTTAAAACGCAACAACATTCACATTTATTTGATTATTTGTTTTGCTGACCAAGTTATAAGTAATATTGTGTGGATTTTGAGAATTTTTTTGTCTATTCTTCAATTATTTAAGAAGTGGAAAAAATTATATCAATCGTTTGTTCTTTAGCTCCCTGACACGCCGGCCGAATTGTCGTGGGAGCTGAGGAGCTCCCTGGCTTCTTGGCTCCCTGGCTCTCTGGCTCCCTGGCTCCCTGACTCCCTGTCTCCCTGGCTCCCTGGCTCCCTGGCTCCCTGGCTCCCTGGCTCCCTGGCTCCCTGGCTCGATGGCTCTCTGGCTCCCTGGCTCCCTGGCTCTCTGGCTCTCTGGCTCCCTGCCTCCCTGGCTCCCTGGCTCCCTGGCTCCCTGGCTCCCTGGCTCCCTGGCTCCCTGACTCCCTGTCTCCCTGGCTCCCTGGCTCCCTGGCTCCCTGGCTCTCTGGTTCCCTGGCTCCCTGGCTCTCTGGCTCCCTGGCTCCCTGGCTCCCTGTCACACTGGCCCCTCAGTTCCCTACCTCGCTGGCTCCCAGACTCCTTGTACTTTTAAGATTTATCGATTTCCAATCCCTTATACATTTCTGTAAAGGTTTCGTCGGAATTCCTTTCCCTTAAATCGCAACAACTTTCACATTTATTTGATTATTTGTTTTGCAGAACAAGTTATAAGTAATATTTTGCGGATTTTATGAATTTATTTGTCTATTCTTCAATTATTTAAGAAGTGGAAAAAGTTATATCAATCGTTTGTTCTTTAGTTCCCTGAATCCCCGGCCGACTTGTCGTGGGAGCTGAGGAGCTCTCTGGCTCCCTGGCTCCCTGGCTCTCTGACTCTCTCGCTCCCTGGCTCCCTGGCTCCCTTGCTCTCTGGTTCTCTGGCTCCCTGCCTCCCTGGCTCCCTGGCTCCCTGGCTCCCTGACTCCCTGTCTCCCTGGCTCCCTGGCTCCCTGGCTCCCTGGCTCTCTGGTTCCCTGGCTCCCTGGCTCCCTGGCTCCCTGGCTCCCTGTCACACTGGCCCCTCAGTTCCCTACCTCGCTGGCTCCCAGACTCCTTGTACTTTTAAGATTTACCGATTTCCAATCCATCGTAAATTTCTGTAACGGTTTTGTCGGAATCCGTTTCCCTTAAAACGCAACAACATTCACATTTATTTGATCATTTGTTTTGCTGACCAAGTTATAAGTAATATTGTGTGGATTTTGAGAATTTGTTTGTCTATTCTTCAATTATTTAAGAAGTGGAAAAAATTATATCAATCGTTTGTTCTTTAGCTCCCTGACTCCCCGGCCGAATTGTCGTGGGAGCTGAGGAGCTCCCTGGCTTCTTGGCTCCCTGGCTCTCTGGCTCCCTGGCTCCCTGACTCCCTGTCTCCCTGGCTCCCTGGCTCCCTGGCTCGCTGTCTCCCTGGCTCTCTGGCTCCCTGGCTCCCTGGCTCTCTGGCTCTCTGGCTCCCTGGCTCCCTGGCTCTCTGGCTCTCTGGCTCCCTGGCTTCCTGGCTCTCTGGCTCTCTGGCTCCCTGGCTCCCTGGCTCCCTGACTCCTTTTAAGATTTACCGATTTCCAATCCAACGTAAATTTCTGTAACGATTTTGTCGGAATCCGTTTCCCTTAAAACGCAACAACATTCACATTTATTTGATTATTTGTTTTGCTGACCAAGTTATAAGTAATATTGTGTGGATTTTGAGAATTTTTTTGTCTATTCTTCAATTATTTAAGAAGTGGAAAAAATTATATCAATCGTTTGTTCTTTAGCTCCCTGACACCCCGGCCGAATTGTCGTGGGAGCTGAGGAGCTCCCTGGCTTCTTGGCTCCCTGGCTCTCTGGCTCCCTGGCTCCCTGACTCCCTGTCTCCCTGGCTCCCTGGCTCCCTGGCTCCCTGGCTCTCTGGCTCCCTGGCTCCCTGGCTCTCTGGCTCTCTGGCTCTCTGGCTCCCTGGCTCCCTGGCTCTCTGGCTCTCTGGCTCCCTGCCTCCCTGGCTCCCTGGCTCCCTGGCTCCCTGGCTCCCTGGCTCCCTGACTCCCTGTCTCCCTGGCTCCCTGGCTCCCTGGCTCCCTGGCTCTCTGGCTCCCTGGCTCCCTGGCTCCCTGGCTCCCTGTCACACTGGCCCCTCAGTTCCCTTCCTCGCTGGCTCCCAGACTCCTTGTACTTTTAAGATTTATCGATTTCCAATCCCTCATAAATTTCTGTAAAGGTTTCGTCGGAATTCCTTTCCCTTAAATCGCAACAACTTTCACATTTATTTGATTATTTGTTTTGCAGAACAAGTTAGAAGTAATATTTTGTGGACTTTATGAATTTATTTGTCTATTCTTCAATTATTTAAGAAGTGGAAAAAATTATAACAATCGTTTGTTCTTTAGCTCCCTGATTCCCCGGCCGACTTGTCGAGGGAGCTAAGGAGCTCCCTGGCTTCTTGGCTCCCTGGCTCCCTGGCTCCCTGGCTCCCTGGCTCCCTGGCTCCCCGGCTCTCTGGCTCCCTGGCTCCCTGGCTCCCAGACTCCTTGTACTTTTAAGATTTACCGATTACCAATCCATCGTAAATGTCTGTAACGATTTTGTCGGAATCCGGTTCCCTTAAAACGCAACAACATTCACATTTATTTGATTATTTGTTTTGCTGACCAAGTTATAAGTAATATTGTGTGGATTTTGAGAATTTTTTTGTCTATTCTTCAATTATTTAAGAAGTGGAAAAAATTATATCAATCGTTTGTTCTTTAGCTCCCTGACACCCCGGCCGAATTGTCGTGGGAGCTGAGGAGCTCCCTGGCTTCTTGGCTCCCTGGCTCTCTGGCTCCCTGGCTCCCTGACTCCCTGTCTCCCTGGCTCCCTGGCTCCCTGGCTCCCTGGCTCTCTGGCTCCCTGGCTCCCTGGCTCTCTGGCTCTCTGGCTCCCTGGCTCCCTGGCTCTCTGGCTCTCTGGCTCCCTGGCTCCCTGGCTCCCTGGCTCCCTGGCTCCCTGGCTCCCTGGCTCCCTGGCTCCCTGACTCCCTGTCTCCCTGGCTCCCTGGCTCCCTGGCTCCCTGGCTCCCTGTCACACTGGCCCCTCAGTTCCCTACCTCGCTGGCTCCCAGACTCCTTGTACTTTTAAGATTTATCGATTTCCAATCCCTTATACATTTCTGTAAAGGTTTCGTCGGAATTCCTTTCCCTTAAATCGCAACAACTTTCACATTTATTTGATTATTTGTTTTGCAGAACAAGTTATAAGTAATATTTTGTGGATTTTATGAATTTATTTGTCTATTCTTCAATTATTTAAGAAGTGGAAAAAATTATATCAATCGTTTGTTCTTTAGCTCCCTGACTCCCCGGCCGACTTGTCGTGGGAGCTGAGGAGCTCCTTGGCTCCCTGGCTCCCTGGCTCCCTGGCTCTCTGGCTCCCTGGCTCCCTGGCTCTCTGGCTCTCTGGCTCCCTGGCTCCCTGGCTCTCTGGCTCCCTGGCTCCCTGCCTCCCTGGCTCCCTGGCTCCCTGGCTCCCTGGCTCCCTGGCTCCCTGTCTCCCTGACTCCCTGGCTCCCTGGCTCCCTGGCTCCCTGGCTCTCTGGTTCCCTGGCTCCCTGGCTCTCTGGCTCCCTGGCTCCCTGGCTCCCTGTCACACTGGCCCCTCAGTTCCCTACCTCGCTGGCTCCCAGACTCCTTGTACTTTTAAGATTTATCGATTTCCAATCCCTTATACATTTCTGTAAAGGTTTCGTCGGAATTCCTTTCCCTTAAATCGCAACAACTTTCACATTTATTTGATTATTTGTTTTGCAGAACAAGTTATAAGTAATATTTTGCGGATTTTATGAATTTATTTGTCTATTCTTCAATTATTTAAGAAGTGGAAAAAATTATATCAATCGTTTGTTCTTTAGTTCCCTGAATCCCCGGCCGACTTGTCGTGGGAGCTGAGGAGCTCCCTGGCTCCCTGGCTCCCTGGCTCCCTGCCTCCCTGGCTCCCTGGCTCCCTGGCTCCCTGGCTCCCTGGCTCCGTGGCTCCCTGGCTCCCTGACTCCCTGTCTCCCTGGCTCCCTGGCTCCCTGACTCTCTGGTTCCCTGGCTCCCTGGCTCTCTGGCTCCCGGGCTCTCTGGTTCCCTGGCTCCCTGGCTCCCAGACTCCTTGTACTTTTAAGATTTACCGATTACCAATCCATCGTAAATGTCTGTAACGATTTTGTCGGAATCCGGTTCCCTTAAAACGCAACAACATTCACATTTATTTGATTATTTGTTTTGCTGACCAAGTTATAAGTAATATTGTGTGGATTTTGAGAATTTTTTTGTCTATTCTTCAATTATTTAAGAAGTGGAAAAAATTATATCAATCGTTTGTTCTTTAGCTCCCTGACTCCCCGGCCGACTTGTCGTGGGAGCTGAGGAGCTCACTGGCTCCCTGGCTCCCTGGCTCCCTGCCTCCCTGGCTCCCTGTCTCCCTGGCTTCCTGGCTCCCTGGCTCCCTGGCTCTCTGGCTCCCTGGCTCCCTGGCTCTCTGGCTCTCTGGCTCCCTGGCTCCCTGGCTCTCTGGCTCCCTGGCTCCCTGCCTCCCTGGCTCCCTGGCTCCCTGGCTCCCTGGCTCCCTGGCTCCCTGGCTCCCTGGCTCCCTGACTCCCTGTCTCCCTGGCTCCCTGGCTCCCTGGCTCCCTGGCTCTCTGCTTCCCTGGCTCTCTGGCTCCCTGGCTCCCTGGCTCCCTGGCTCCCTGTCACACTGGCCCCTCAGTTCCCTACCTCGCTGGCTCCCAGACTCCTTGTACTTTTAAGATTTATCGATTTCCAATCCCTCATAAATTTCTGTAAAGCTTTAGTCGGAATTCCTTTCCCTTAAATCGCAACAACTTTCACATTTATTTGATTATTTGTTTTGCAGAACAAGTTATAAGTAATATTTTGTGGATTTTATGAATTTATTTGTCTATTCTTCAATTATTTAAGAAGTGGAAAAAATTATATCAATCGTTTGTTCTTTAGCTCCCTGACTCCCCGGCCGACTTGTCGTGGGAGCTGAGGAGCTCCCTGGCTCCCTGCCTCCCTGGCTCTCTGGCTCCCTGGCTCCCTGGCTCTCTGGCTCTCTGGCTCCCTGGCTCCCTGGCTCCCTGGCTCTCTGGCTCTCTGGCTCCCTGCCTCCCTGGCTCCCTGGCTCCCTGGCTCCCTGGCTCCCTGGCTCCCTGGCTCCCTGGCTCCCTGACTCCCTGTCTCCCTGGCTCCCTGGCTCCCTGGCTCCCTGGCTCCCTGGCTCTCTGGTTCCCTGGCTCCCTGGCTCCCTGGCTCCCTGGCTCCCTGCCTCCCTGGCTCTCTGGCTCCCTGCCTCCCTGGCTCTCTGGCTCTCTGGCTCCCTGGCTCCCTGGCTCTCTGGCTCTCTGGCTCCCTGCCTCCCTGGCTCCCTGGCTCCCTGGATCCCTGACTCCCTGTCTCCCTGGCTCCCTGGCTCCCTGGCTCCCTGGCTCCCTGGCTCCCTGGCTCTCTGGTTCCCTGGCTCCCTGGCTCTCTGGCTCCCTGGCTCCCTGGCTCCCTGGCTCCCTGGCTCCCTGGCTCCCTGGCTCCGTGGCTCCCTGGCTCCCTGACTCCCTGTCTCCCTGGCTCCCTGGCTCGCTGACTCTCTGGTTCCCTGGCTCCCTGGCTCTCTGGCTCCCGGGCTCTCTGGTTCCCTGGCTCCCTGGCTCCCAGACTCCTTGTACTTTTAAGATTTACCGATTACCAATCCATCGTAAATGTCTGTAACGATTTTGTCGGAATCCGGTTCCCTTAAAACGCAACAACATTCACATTTATTTGATTATTTGTTTTGCTGACCAAGTTATAAGTAATATTGTGTGGATTTTGAGAATTTTTTTGTCTATTCTTCAATTATTTAAGAAGTGGAAAAAATTATATCAATCGTTTGTTCTTTAGCTCCCTGACTCCCCGGCCGACTTGTCGTGGGAGCTGAGGAGCTCACTGGCTCCCTGGCTCCCTGGCTCCCTGCCTCCCTGGCTCCCTGTCTCCCTGGCTTCCTGGCTCCCTGGCTCCCTGGCTCTCTGGCTCCCTGGCTCCCTGGCTCTCTGGCTCTCTGGCTCCCTGGCTCCCTGGCTCTCTGGCTCTCTGGCTCCCTGCCTCCCTGGCTCCCTGGCTCCCTGGCTCCCTGGCTCCCTGGCTCCCTGGCTCCCTGGCTCCCTGACTCCCTGTCTCCCTGGCTCCCTGGCTCCCTGGCTCCCTGGCTCTCTGCTTCCCTGGCTCTCTGGCTCCCTGGCTCCCTGGCTCCCTGGCTCCCTGTCACACTGGCCCCTCAGTTCCCTACCTCGCTGGCTCCCAGACTCCTTGTACTTTTAAGATTTATCGATTTCCAATCCCTCATAAATTTCTGTAAAGCTTTAGTCGGAATTCCTTTCCCTTAAATCGCAACAACTTTCACATTTATTTGATTATTTGTTTTGCAGAACAAGTTATAAGTAATATTTTGTGGATTTTATGAATTTATTTGTCTATTCTTCAATTATTTAAGAAGTGGAAAAAATTATATCAATCGTTTGTTCTTTAGCTCCCTGACTCCCCGGCCGACTTGTCGTGGGAGCTGAGGAGCTCCCTGGCTCCCTGCCTCCCTGGCTCTCTGGCTCCCTGGCTCCCTGGCTCTCTGGCTCTCTGGCTCCCTGGCTCCCTGGCTCCCTGGCTCTCTGGCTCTCTGGCTCCCTGGCTCCCTGGCTCCCTGGCTCCCTGGCTCCCTGGCTCCCTGGCTCCCTGGCTCCCTGGCTCCCTGACTCCCTGTCTCCCTGGCTCCCTGGCTCCCTGGCTCCCTGGCTCCCTGGCTCTCTGGTTCCCTGGCTCTCTGGCTCCCTGGCTCCCTGGCTCCCTGGCTCCCTGTCACACTGGCCCCTCAGTTCCCTACCTCGCTGGCTCCCAGACTCCTTGTACTTTTAAGATTTATCGATTTCCAATCCCTCATAAATTTCTGTAAAGCTTTAGTCGGAATTCCTTTCCCTTAAATCGCAACAACTTTCACATTTATTTGATTATTTGTTTTGCAGAACAAGTTATAAGTAATATTTTGTGGATTTTATGAATTTATTTGTCTATTCTTCAATTATTTAAGAAGTGGAAAAAATTATATCAATCGTTTGTTCTTTAGCTCCCTGCCTCCCCGGCCGACTTGTCGTGGGAGCTGAGGAGCTCCCTGGCTCCCTGGCTCCCTGGCTCTCTGGCTCCCTGGCTCCCTGGCTCTCTGGCTCTCTGGCTCCCTGGCTCCCTGGCTCCCTGGCTCTCTGGCTCTCTGGCTCCCTGCCTCCCTGGCTCCCTGGCTCCCTGGCTCCCTGACTCCCTGTCTCCCTGGCTCCCTGGCTCCCTGGCTCCCTGGCTCTCTGGTTCCCTGGCTCCCTGGCTCCCTGGCTCCCTGGCTCCCTGTCACACTGGCCCCTCAGTTCCCTACCTCGCCGGCTCCAAGACTCCTTGTACTTTTAAGATTTACCGATTTCCAATCCATCGTAAATTTCTGTAACGATTTTGTCGGAATCCGTTTCCCTTAAACCGCAACAACATTCACATTTATTTGATTATTTGTTTTGCTGACCAAGTTATACGTAATATTTTGTGGATTTTGAGAATTTTTTTGTCTATTCTTCAATTATTTAAGAAGTGGAAAAAATTATATCAATCGTTTGTTCTTTAGCTCCCTGACTCCCCGGCCGACTTGTCGTGGGAGCTGAGGAGCTCCCTGGCTCCCTGGCTCCCTGGCTCCCTGGCACCCTGCCTCCCAGGCTCTCTGGCTCCCTGGCTCCCTGGCTCTCTGGCTCTCTGGCTCCCTGGCTCCCTGGCTCTCTGGCTCTGTGGCTCCCTGCCTCCGTGGCTCCCTGGCTCCCTGGCTCCCTGACTCCCTGTCTGCATGGCTCCCTGGCTCCCTGGCTCCCTGGCTCCCTGGCTCTCTGGCTCCCTGTCACACTGGCCCCTCAGTTCCCTACTTCGCTGCCTCCCAGACTCCTTGTACTTTTAAGATTTACCGATTTCCAATCCATCGTAAATTTCTGTAACGATTTTGTCGGAATCCGTTTCCCTTAAAACGCAACAACATTCACATTTATTTGATCATTTGTTTTGCTGACCAAGTTATAAGTAATATTGTGTGGATTTTGAGAATTTTTTTGTCCATTCTTCAATTATTTAAAAAGTGGAAAAAATTATATCAATCGTTTGTTCTTTAGCTCTCTGGCTCCCCGGCCGACTTGTCGTGGAAGCTGAGGAGCTCCCAGGCTCCCTGGCTCCCTGGCTCCCAGACTCCTTGTACTTTTAAGATTTATCGATTTCCAATCCCTCATAAATTTCTGTAAAGGTTTCGTCGGAATTCCTTTCCCTTAAATCGCAACAACTTTCACATTTATTTGATTATTTGTTTTGCAGAACAAGTTATAAGTAATATTTTGTGGATTTTATGAATTTATTTGTCTATTCTTCAATTATTTAAGAAGTGGAAAAAATTATAAAAATCGTTTGTTCTTTAGCTCCATGATTCCCTGGCCGACTTGTCGTGGGAGCTGAGGAGCTGCCTGGCTTCTTGGCTCCCTGGCTCCCTGGCTCCCTGGATCCCTGGCTCCCTGGCTCCCTGACTCCGTGGCTCCCTGGCTCCCTAGCTCCGTGGCTGCCTGGCTCCCTGGCTCCCTGACTCCCTGTCTCCCTGGCTCCCTGGTTCCCTGGCTCCCTGGCTCCCTGGCTTCTTGGCTCCCTGGCTCCCTGGCTCCCTGGCTCTCTGGCTCCCTGGCTCCCTGGCTCCCTGGCTCCCTGGCTCCCTGGCTCCCTGGCTCCCTGGCTCCCTGGCTCCCTGGCTCCCTGGCTCCCTGTCACACTGGCCCCTCAGTTCCCTACCTCGCTGGCTCCCAGACTCCTTGTACTTTTAAGATTTATCGATTTCCAATCCATCGTAAATTTCTGTAACGATTTTGTCGGAATCCGTTTCCCTTAAACCGCAACAACATTCACAATTATTTGATTATTTGTTTTGCAGAACAAGTTATAAGTAATATTTTGTGGATTTTGAGAATTTATTTGTCTATTCTTCAATTATTTAAGAAGTGGAAAAAATTATATGAATCGTTTGTTCTTTAGCTCTCTGACTACCCGGCCGACTTGTCGTGGAAGCTGAGGAGCTCCCTGGCTTCTTGGCTCCCTGGCTCCCTGGCTCCCTGGCTCCCTGGCTCCCTGGCTCCCTGGCCCTTTAGTTCCCTACCTCGCTGGCTCCCAGACTCCTTGTACTTTCAGGATTCATCGATTTCCAATCCAACGTAAATTTCTGTAACGATTTTGTCGGAATCCGTTTCCCTTAAACCGCAACAACATTCACATTTATTTGATTATTTGTTTTGCTGACCAAGTTATAAGTAATATTTTGTGGATTTTGAGAATTTTTTTGTCTATTCTTCAATTATTTAAGAAGTGGAAAAAATTATAACAATCGTTTGTTCTTTAGCTCCCTGATTCCCCGGCCGACTTGTCGAGGGAGCTAAGGAGCTCCCTGGCTTCTTGGCTCCCTGGCTCCCTGGCTCCCTGGCTCCCTGGCTCTCTGGCTCCCTGGCTCCCTGGCTCCCTGGCTCTCTGGCTCCCTGGCTCCCTGGCTCCCTGGCTCCCTGTCACACTGGCCCCTCAGTTCCCTACCTCGCTGGCTCCCAGACTCCTTGTACTTTTAAGATTTATCGATTTCCAATCCCTCATAAATTTCTGTAAAGGTTTCGTCGGAATTCCTTTCCCTTAAATCGCAACAACTTTCACATTTATTTGATTATTTGTTTTGCAGAACAAGTTAGAAGTAATATTTTGTGGACTTTATGAATTTATTTGTCTATTCTTCAATTATTTAAGAAGTGGAAAAAATTATAACAATCGTTTGTTCTTTAGCTCCCTGATTCCCCGGCCGACTTGTCGAGGGAGCTAAGGAGCTCCCTGGCTTCTTGGCTCCCTGGCTCCCTGGCTCCCTGGCTCCCTGGCTCCCTGGCTCCCTGGCTCTCTGGCTCCCTGGCTCCCTGGCTCCCTGGCTCTCTGGCTCCCTGGCTCCCTGGCTCCCTGGCTCCCTGGCTCCCTGTCACACTGGCCCCTCAGTTCCCTACCTCGCTGGCTCCCAGACTCCTTGTACTTTTAAGATTTATCGATTTCCAATCCCTCATAAATTTCTGTAAAGGGTTCGTCGGAATTCCTTTCCCTTAAATCGCAACAACTTTCACATTTATTTGATTATTTGTTTTGCAGAACAAGTTATAAGTAATATTTTGTGGATTTTATGAATTTATTTGTCTATTCTTCAATTATTTAAGAAGTGGAAAAAATTATATCAATCGTTTGTTCTTTAGCTCCCTGGCTCCCTGGCTCCCTGGCTCCCTGGCTCCCTGACTCCCTGGCTCCCTGGCTCCCTGGCTCCCTGGCTCCCTGGCTCCCTGACTCCCTGTCTCCCTGGCTCCCTGGCTCCCTGGCTCCCTGGCTCTCTGGCTCCCTGGCTCCCTGGCTCCCTGGCTCCCTGGCTCCCTGGCTCCCTGGCTCCCTGGCTCCCTGGCTCCCTGGCTCCCTGGCTCCCTGGCTCCCTGTCACACTGGCCCCTCAGTTCCCTACCTCGCTGGCTCCCAGACTCCTTGTACTTTTAAGATTTATCGATTTCCAATCCATCGTAAATTTCTGTAACGATTTTGTCGGAATCCGTTTCCCTTAAACCGCAACAACATTCACAATTATTTGATTATTTGTTTTGCAGAACAAGTTATAAGTAATATTTTGTGGATTTTGAGAATTTATTTGTCTATTCTTCAATTATTTAAGAAGTGGAAAAAATTATATGAATCGTTTGTTCTTTAGCTCTCTGACTACCCGGCCGACTTGTCGTGGAAGCTGAGGAGCTCCCTGGCTTCTTGGCTCCCTGGCTCCCTGGCTCCCTGGCTCCCTGGCTCCCTGGCTCCCTGGCTCTCTGGCTCCCTGGCTCCTTGTACTTTCAGGATTCATCGATTTCCAATCCAACGTAAATTTCTGTAACGATTTTGTCGGAATCCGTTTCCCTTAAACCGCAACAACATTCACATTTATTTGATTATTTGTTTTGCTGACCAAGTTATAAGTAATATTTTGTGGATTTTGAGAATTTTTTTGTCTATTCTTCAATTATTTAAGAAGTGGAAAAAATTATAACAATCGTTTGTTCTTTAGCTCCCTGATTCCCCGGCCGACTTGTCGAGGGAGCTAAGGAGCTCCCTGGCTTCTTGGCTCCCTGGCTCCCTGGCTCCCTGGCTCCCTGGCTCCCTGGCTCCCTGGCTCCCTGGCTCTCTGGCTCCCTGGCTCCCTGGCTCCCTGGCTCTCTGGCTCCCTGGCTCCCTGGCTCCCTGGCTCCCTGTCACACTGGCCCCTCAGTTCCCTACCTCGCTGGCTCCCAGACTCCTTGTACTTTTAAGATTTATCGATTTCCAATCCCTCATAAATTTCTGTAAAGGTTTCGTCGGAATTCCTTTCCCTTAAATCGCAACAACTTTCACATTTATTTGATTATTTGTTTTGCAGAACAAGTTAGAAGTAATATTTTGTGGACTTTATGAATTTATTTGTCTATTCTTCAATTATTTAAGAAGTGGAAAAAATTATAACAATCGTTTGTTCTTTAGCTCCCTGATTCCCCGGCCGACTTGTCGAGGGAGCTAAGGAGCTCCCTGGCTTCTTGGCTCCCTGGCTCCCTGGCTCCCTGGCTCCCTGGCTCCCTGGCTCTCTGGCTCCCTGGCTCCCTGGCTCCCCGGCTCTCTGGCTCCCTGGCTCCCTGGCTCCCTGGCTCCCTGGCTCCCTGTCACACTGGCCCCTCAGTTCCCTACCTCGCTGGCTCCCAGACTCCTTGTACTTTTAAGATTTATCGATTTCCAATCCCTCATAAATTTCTGTAAAGGGTTCGTCGGAATTCCTTTCCCTTAAATCGCAACAACTTTCACATTTATTTGATTATTTGTTTTGCAGAACAAGTTATAAGTAATATTTTGTGGATTTTATGAATTTATTTGTCTATTCTTCAATTATTTAAGAAGTGGAAAAAATTATATCAATCGTTTGTTCTTTAGCTCCCTGACTCCCCGGCCGACTTGTCGTGGGAGCTGAGGAGCTCCCTGGCTCCCTGGCTCCCTGGCTCCCTGCCTCCCTGGCTCTCTGGCTCCCTGGCTCCCTGGCTCTCTGGCTCTCTGGCTCCCTGGCTCCCTGGCTCTCTGGCTCTCTGGCTCCCTGCCTCCCTGGCTCCCTGGCTCCCTGACTCCCTGTCTCCATGGCTCCCTGGCTCCCTGGCTCCCTGGCTCCCTGGCTCCCTGGCTCTCTGGTTCCCTGGCTCCCTGGCTCTCTGGCTCTCTGGTTCCCTGGCTCCCTGGCTATCTGGCTCCCGGGCTCTCTGGTTCCCTGGCTCCCTGGCTCCCAGACTCCTTGTACTTTTAAGATTTACCGATTACCAATCCATCGTAAATGTCTGTAACGATTTTGTCGGAATCCGGTTCCCTTAAAACGCAACAACATTCACATTTATTTGATTATTTGTTTTGCTGACCAAGTTATAAGTAATATTGTGTGGATTTTGAGAATTTTTTTGTCTATTCTTCAATTATTTAAGAAGTGGAAAAAATTATATCAATCGTTTGTTCTTTAGCTCCCTGACTCCCCGGCCGACTTGTCGTGGGAGCTGAGGAGCTCCCTGGCTCCCTGGCTCCCTGGCTCTCTGGCTCCCTGGCTCCCTGGCTCTCTGGCTCCCTGGCTCTCTGGCTCCCTGGCTCCCTGGCTCTTTGGCTCTCTGGCTCCCTGGCTCCCTGGCTCTCTGGCTCTCTGGCTCCCTGCCTCCCTGGCTCCCTGGCTCCCTGGCTCCCTGACTCTCTGGTTCCCTGGCTCCCTGGCTCTCTGGCTCCCGGGCTCTCTGGTTCCCTGGCTCCCTGGCTCCCAGACTCCTTGTACTTTTAAGATTTACCGATTACCAATCCATCGTAAATGTCTGTAACGATTTTGTCGGAATCCGGTTCCCTTAAAACGCAACAACATTCACATTTATTTGATTATTTGTTTTGCTGACCAAGTTATAAGTAATATTGTGTGGATTTTGAGAATTTTTTTGTCTATTCTTCAATTATTTAAGAAGTGGAAAAAATTATATCAATCGTTTGTTCTTTAGCTCCCTGACACGCCGGCCGAATTGTCGTGGGAGCTGAGGAGCTCCCTGGCTTCTTGGCTCCCTGGCTCTCTGGCTCCCTGGCTCCCTGACTCCCTGTCTCCCTGGCTCCCTGGCTCCCTGGCTCCCTGGCTCTCTGGCTCCCTGGCTCCCTGGCTCGATGGCTCTCTGGCTCCCTGGCTCCCTGGCTCTCTGGCTCTCTGGCTCCCTGCCTCCCTGGCTCCCTGGCTCCCTGGCTCCCTGGCTCCCTGGCTCCCTGGCTCCCTGACTCCCTGTCTCCCTGGCTCCCTGGCTCCCTGGCTCCCTGGCTCTCTGGTTCCCTGGCTCCCTGGCTCTCTGGCTCCCTGGCTCCCTGGCTCCCTGTCACACTGGCCCCTCAGTTCCCTACCTCGCTGGCTCCCAGACTCCTTGTACTTTTAAGATTTATCGATTTCCAATCCCTTATACATTTCTGTAAAGGTTTCGTCGGAATTCCTTTCCCTTAAATCGCAACAACTTTCACATTTATTTGATTATTTGTTTTGCAGAACAAGTTATAAGTAATATTTTGCGGATTTTATGAATTTATTTGTCTATTCTTCAATTATTTAAGAAGTGGAAAAAGTTATATCAATCGTTTGTTCTTTAGTTCCCTGAATCCCCGGCCGACTTGTCGTGGGAGCTGAGGAGCTCTCTGGCTCCCTGGCTCCCTGGCTCTCTGACTCTCTCGCTCCCTGGCTCCCTGGCTCCCTTGCTCTCTGGTTCTCTGGCTCCCTGCCTCCCTGGCTCCCTGGCTCCCTGGCTCCCTGACTCCCTGTCTCCCTGGCTCCCTGGCTCCCTGGCTCCCTGGCTCTCTGGTTCCCTGGCTCCCTGGCTCCCTGGCTCCCTGGCTCCCTGTCACACTGGCCCCTCAGTTCCCTACCTCGCTGGCTCCCAGACTCCTTGTACTTTTAAGATTTACCGATTTCCAATCCATCGTAAATTTCTGTAACGGTTTTGTCGGAATCCGTTTCCCTTAAAACGCAACAACATTCACATTTATTTGATCATTTGTTTTGCTGACCAAGTTATAAGTAATATTGTGTGGATTTTGAGAATTTGTTTGTCTATTCTTCAATTATTTAAGAAGTGGAAAAAATTATATCAATCGTTTGTTCTTTAGCTCCCTGACTCCCCGGCCGAATTGTCGTGGGAGCTGAGGAGCTCCCTGGCTTCTTGGCTCCCTGGCTCTCTGGCTCCCTGGCTCCCTGACTCCCTGTCTCCCTGGCTCCCTGGCTCCCTGGCTCGCTGTCTCCCTGGCTCTCTGGCTCCCTGGCTCCCTGGCTCTCTGGCTCTCTGGCTCCCTGGCTCCCTGGCTCTCTGGCTCTCTGGCTCCCTGGCTTCCTGGCTCTCTGGCTCTCTGGCTCCCTGGCTCCCTGGCTCCCTGACTCCTTTTAAGATTTACCGATTTCCAATCCAACGTAAATTTCTGTAACGATTTTGTCGGAATCCGTTTCCCTTAAAACGCAACAACATTCACATTTATTTGATTATTTGTTTTGCTGACCAAGTTATAAGTAATATTGTGTGGATTTTGAGAATTTTTTTGTCTATTCTTCAATTATTTAAGAAGTGGAAAAAATTATATCAATCGTTTGTTCTTTAGCTCCCTGACACCCCGGCCGAATTGTCGTGGGAGCTGAGGAGCTCCCTGGCTTCTTGGCTCCCTGGCTCTCTGGCTCCCTGGCTCCCTGACTCCCTGTCTCCCTGGCTCCCTGGCTCCCTGGCTCCCTGGCTCTCTGGCTCCCTGGCTCCCTGGCTCTCTGGCTCTCTGGCTCTCTGGCTCCCTGGCTCCCTGGCTCTCTGGCTCTCTGGCTCCCTGCCTCCCTGGCTCCCTGGCTCCCTGGCTCCCTGGCTCCCTGGCTCCCTGACTCCCTGTCTCCCTGGCTCCCTGGCTCCCTGGCTCCCTGGCTCTCTGGCTCCCTGGCTCCCTGGCTCCCTGGCTCCCTGTCACACTGGCCCCTCAGTTCCCTTCCTCGCTGGCTCCCAGACTCCTTGTACTTTTAAGATTTATCGATTTCCAATCCCTCATAAATTTCTGTAAAGGTTTCGTCGGAATTCCTTTCCCTTAAATCGCAACAACTTTCACATTTATTTGATTATTTGTTTTGCAGAACAAGTTAGAAGTAATATTTTGTGGACTTTATGAATTTATTTGTCTATTCTTCAATTATTTAAGAAGTGGAAAAAATTATAACAATCGTTTGTTCTTTAGCTCCCTGATTCCCCGGCCGACTTGTCGAGGGAGCTAAGGAGCTCCCTGGCTTCTTGGCTCCCTGGCTCCCTGGCTCCCTGGCTCCCTGGCTCCCTGGCTCCCTGGCTCCCTGGCTCCCTGGCTCCCTGGCTCCCAGACTCCTTGTACTTTTAAGATTTACCGATTACCAATCCATCGTAAATGTCTGTAACGATTTTGTCGGAATCCGGTTCCCTTAAAACGCAACAACATTCACATTTATTTGATTATTTGTTTTGCTGACCAAGTTATAAGTAATATTGTGTGGATTTTGAGAATTTTTTTGTCTATTCTTCAATTATTTAAGAAGTGGAAAAAATTATATCAATCGTTTGTTCTTTAGCTCCCTGACACCCCGGCCGAATTGTCGTGGGAGCTGAGGAGCTCCCTGGCTTCTTGGCTCCCTGGCTCTCTGGCTCCCTGGCTCCCTGACTCCCTGTCTCCCTGGCTCCCTGGCTCCCTGGCTCCCTGGCTCTCTGGCTCCCTGGCTCCCTGGCTCTCTGGCTCTCTGGCTCCCTGGCTCCCTGGCTCTCTGGCTCTCTGGCTCCCTGCCTCCCTGGCTCCCTGGCTCCCTGGCTCCCTGGCTCCCTGGCTCCCTGGCTCCCTGACTCCCTGTCTCCCTGGCTCCCTGGCTCCCTGGCTCCCTGGCTCCCTGTCACACTGGCCCCTCAGTTCCCTACCTCGCTGGCTCCCAGACTCCTTGTACTTTTAAGATTTATCGATTTCCAATCCCTTATACATTTCTGTAAAGGTTTCGTCGGAATTCCTTTCCCTTAAATCGCAACAACTTTCACATTTATTTGATTATTTGTTTTGCAGAACAAGTTATAAGTAATATTTTGTGGATTTTATGAATTTATTTGTCTATTCTTCAATTATTTAAGAAGTGGAAAAAATTATATCAATCGTTTGTTCTTTAGCTCCCTGACTCCCCGGCCGACTTGTCGTGGGAGCTGAGGAGCTCCTTGGCTCCCTGGCTCCCTGGCTCCCTGGCTCTCTGGCTCCCTGGCTCCCTGGCTCTCTGGCTCTCTGGCTCCCTGGCTCCCTGGCTCTCTGGCTCTCTGGCTCCCTGCCTCCCTGGCTCCCTGGCTCCCTGGCTCCCTGGCTCCCTGGCTCCCTGTCTCCCTGACTCCCTGGCTCCCTGGCTCCCTGGCTCCCTGGCTCTCTGGTTCCCTGGCTCCCTGGCTCTCTGGCTCCCTGGCTCCCTGGCTCCCTGTCACACTGGCCCCTCAGTTCCCTACCTCGCTGGCTCCCAGACTCCTTGTACTTTTAAGATTTATCGATTTCCAATCCCTTATACATTTCTGTAAAGGTTTCGTCGGAATTCCTTTCCCTTAAATCGCAACAACTTTCACATTTATTTGATTATTTGTTTTGCAGAACAAGTTATAAGTAATATTTTGCGGATTTTATGAATTTATTTGTCTATTCTTCAATTATTTAAGAAGTGGAAAAAATTATATCAATCGTTTGTTCTTTAGTTCCCTGAATCCCCGGCCGACTTGTCGTGGGAGCTGAGGAGCTCCCTGGCTCCCTGGCTCCCTGGCTCCCTGCCTCCCTGGCTCTCTGGCTCCCTGGCTCCCTGGCTCTCTGACTCTCTCGCTCCCTGGCTCCCTGGCTCCCTTGCTCTCTGGTTCTCTGGCTCCCTGCCTCCCTGGCTCCCTGGCTCCCTGGCTCCCTGTCTCCCTGTCTCCCTGGCTCCCTGGCTCCCTGGCTCCCTGGCTCTCTGGTTCCCTGGCTCCCTGGCTCCCTGGCTCCCTGGCTCCCTGTCACACTGGCCCCTCAGTTCCCTACCTCGCTGGCTCCCAGACTCCTTGTACTTTTAAGATTTACCGATTTCCAATCCATCGTAAATTTCTGTAACGGTTTTGTCGGAATCCGTTTCCCTTAAAACGCAACAACATTCACATTTATTTGATCATTTGTTTTGCTGACCAAGTTATAAGTAATATTGTGTGGATTTTGAGAATTTGTTTGTCTATTCTTCAATTATTTAAGAAGTGGAAAAAATTATATCAATCGTTTGTTCTTTAGCTCCCTGACTCCCCGGCCGAATTGTCGTGGGAGCTGAGGAGCTCCCTGGCTTCTTGGCTCCCTGGCTCTCTGGCTCCCTGGCTCCCTGACTCCCTGTCTTCCTGGCTCCCTGGCTCCCTGGCTCGCTGTCTCCCTGGCTCTCTGGCTCCCTGGCTCCCTGGCTCTCTGGCTCTCTGGCTCCCTGGCTCCCTGGCTCTCTGGCTCTCTGGCTCCCTGGCTTCCTGGCTCTCTGGCTCTCTGGCTCCCTGGCTCCCTGGCTCCCTGACTCCTTTTAAGATTTACCGATTTCCAATCCAACGTAAATTTCTGTAACGATTTTGTCGGAATCCGTTTCCCTTAAAACGCAACAACATTCACATTTATTTGATCATTTGTTTTGCTGACCAAGTTATAAGTAATATTGTGTGGATTTTGAGAATTTGTTTGTCTATTCTTCAATTATTTAAGAAGTGGAAAAAATTATATCAATCGTTTGTTCTTTAGCTCCCTGACTCCCCGGCCGAATTGTCGTGGGAGCTGAGGAGCTCCCTGGCTTCTTGGCTCCCTGGCTCTCTGGCTCCCTGGCTCCCTGACTCCCTGTCTCCCTGGCTCCCTGACTCCCTGTCTCCCTGGCTCCCTGGCTCCCTGGCTCCCTGGCTCTCTGGCTCCCTGGCTCCCTGGCTCTCTGGCTCTCTGGCTCTCTGGCTCCCTGGCTCCCTGGCTCTCTGGCTCTCTGGCTCCCTGCCTCCCTGGCTCCCTGGCTCCCTGGCTCCCTGGCTCCCTGGCTCCCTGGCTCCCTGACTCCCTGTCTCCCTGGTTCCCTGGCTCCCTGGCTCTCTGGCTCCCTGGCTCCCTGGCTCCCTGTCACACTGGCCCCTCAGTTCCCTACCTCGCTGGCTCCCAGACTCCTTGTACTTTTAAGATTTATCGATTTCCAATCCCTCATAAATTTCTGTAAAGGTTTCGTCGGAATTCCTTTCCCTTAAATCGCAACAACTTTCACATTTATTTGATTATTTGTTTTGCAGAACAAGTTATAAGTAATATTTTGTGGATTTTATGAATTTATTTGTCTATTCTTCAATTATTTAAGAAGTGGAAAAAATTATAAAAATCGTTTGTTCTTTAGCTCCATGATTCCCTGGCCGACTTGTCGTGGGAGCTGAGGAGCTGCCTGGCTTCTTGGCTCCCTGGCTCCCTGGCTCCCTGGCTCCCTGGATCCCTGGCTCCCTGGCTCCCTGACTCCGTGGCTCCCTGGCTCCCTAGCTCCGTGGCTGCCTGGCTCCCTGGCTCCCTGACTCCCTGTCTCCCTGGCTCCCTGGTTCCCTGGCTCCCTGGCTCCCTGGCTTCTTGGCTCCCTGGCTCCCTGGCTCCCGGTCAGACTGGCCCCTCAGCTGCCTACCTCGCTAGCTCCCAGACTCCTTGTACTTTTAAGATTTACCGATTTCCAATCCATCGTAAATTTCTGTAACGATTTTGTCGGAATCCGTTTCCCTTAAACCACAACAACATTCACAATTATTTGATTATTTGTTTTGCAGAACAAGTTATAAGTAATATTTTGTGGATTTTGAGAATTTATTTGTCTATTCTTCAATTATTTAAGAAGTGGAAAAAATTATATGAATCGTTTGTTCTTTAGCTCTCTGACTACCCGGCCGACTTGTCGTGGAAGCTGAGGAGCTCCCTGGCTTCTTGGCTCCCTGGCTCCCTGGCTCCCTGGCTCCCTGGCTCCCTGGCTCCCTACCTCGCTGGCTCCCAGACTCCTTGTACTTTCAGGATTCATCGATTTCCAATCCAACGTAAATTTCTGTAACGATTTTGTCGGAATCCGTTTCCCTTAAACCGCAACAACATTCACATTTATTTGATTATTTGTTTTGCTGACCAAGTTATAAGTAATATTTTGTGGATTTTGAGAATTTTTTTGTCTATTCTTCAATTATTTAAGAAGTGGAAAAAATTATAACAATCGTTTGTTCTTTAGCTCCCTGATTCCCCGGCCGACTTGTCGAGGGAGCTAAGGAGCTCCCTGGCTTCTTGGCTCCCTGGCTCCCTGGCTCCCTGGCTCCCTGGCTCTCTGGCTCCCTGGCTCCCTGGCTCCCTGGCTCTCTGGCTCCCTGGCTCCCTGGCTCCCTGGCTCCCTGTCACACTGGCCCCTCAGTTCCCTACCTCGCTGGCTCCCAGACTCCTTGTACTTTTAAGATTTATCGATTTCCAATCCCTCATAAATTTCTGTAAAGGTTTCGTCGGAATTCCTTTCCCTTAAATCGCAACAACTTTCACATTTATTTGATTATTTGTTTTGCAGAACAAGTTAGAAGTAATATTTTGTGGACTTTATGAATTTATTTGTCTATTCTTCAATTATTTAAGAAGTGGAAAAAATTATAACAATCGTTTGTTCTTTAGCTCCCTGATTCCCCGGCCGACTTGTCGAGGGAGCTAAGGAGCTCCCTGGCTTCTTGGCTCCCTGGCTCCCTGGCTCCCTGGCTCCCTGGCTCCCTGGCTCCCCGGCTCTCTGGCTCCCTGGCTCCCTGGCTCCCTGGCTCCCTGTCACACTGGCCCCTCAGTTCCCTACCTCGCTGGCTCCCAGACTCCTTGTACTTTTAAGATTTATCGATTTCCAATCCCTCATAAATTTCTGTAAAGGGTTCGTCGGAATTCCTTTCCCTTAAATCGCAACAACTTTCACATTTATTTGATTATTTGTTTTGCAGAACAAGTTATAAGTAATATTTTGTGGATTTTATGAATTTATTTGTCTATTCTTCAATTATTTAAGAAGTGGAAAAAATTATATCAATCGTTTGTTCTTTAGCTTCCTGACTCCCCGGCCGACTTGTCGTGGGAGCTGAGGAGCTCCCTGGCTCCCTGGCTCCCTGGCTCCCTGCCTCCCTGGCTCTCTGGCTCCCTGCCTCCCTGGCTCTCTGGCTCTCTGGCTCCCTGGCTCCCTGGCTCTCTGGCTCTCTGGCTCCCTGCCTCCCTGGCTCCCTGGCTCCCTGGATCCCTGACTCCCTGTCTCCATGGCTCCCTGGCTCCCTGGCTCCCTGGCTCCGTGGCTCCCTGGCTCTCTGGTTCCCTGGCTCCCTGGCTCTCTGGCTCCCTGGCTCCCTGGCTCCCTGGCTCCCTGGCTCCCTGGCTCCCTGGCTCCGTGGCTCCCTGGCTCCCTGACTCCCTGTCTCCCTGGCTCCCTGGCTCGCTGACTCTCTGGTTCCCTGGCTCCCTGGCTCTCTGGCTCCCGGGCTCTCTGGTTCCCTGGCTCCCTGGCTCCCAGACTCCTTGTACTTTTAAGATTTACCGATTACCAATCCATCGTAAATGTCTGTAACGATTTTGTCGGAATCCGGTTCCCTTAAAACGCAACAACATTCACATTTATTTGATTATTTGTTTTGCTGACCAAGTTATAAGTAATATTGTGTGGATTTTGAGAATTTTTTTGTCTATTCTTCAATTATTTAAGAAGTGGAAAAAATTATATCAATCGTTTGTTCTTTAGCTCCCTGACTCCCCGGCCGACTTGTCGTGGGAGCTGAGGAGCTCACTGGCTCCCTGGCTCCCTGGCTCCCTGCCTCCCTGGCTCCCTGTCTCCCTGGCTTCCTGGCTCCCTGGCTCCCTGGCTCTCTGGCTCCCTGGCTCCCTGGCTCTCTGGCTCTCTGGCTCCCTGGCTCCCTGGCTCTCTGGCTCTCTGGCTCCCTGCCTCCCTGGCTCCCTGGCTCCCTGGCTCCCTGGCTCCCTGGCTCCCTGGCTCCCTGGCTCCCTGACTCCCTGTCTCCCTGGCTCCCTGGCTCCCTGGCTCCCTGGCTCTCTGCTTCCCTGGCTCTCTGGCTCCCTGGCTCCCTGGCTCCCTGGCTCCCTGTCACACTGGCCCCTCAGTTCCCTACCTCGCTGGCTCCCAGACTCCTTGTACTTTTAAGATTTATCGATTTCCAATCCCTCATAAATTTCTGTAAAGCTTTAGTCGGAATTCCTTTCCCTTAAATCGCAACAACTTTCACATTTATTTGATTATTTGTTTTGCAGAACAAGTTATAAGTAATATTTTGTGGATTTTATGAATTTATTTGTCTATTCTTCAATTATTTAAGAAGTGGAAAAAATTATATCAATCGTTTGTTCTTTAGCTCCCTGACTCCCCGGCCGACTTGTCGTGGGAGCTGAGGAGCTCCCTGGCTCCCTGCCTCCCTGGCTCTCTGGCTCCCTGGCTCCCTGGCTCTCTGGCTCTCTGGCTCCCTGGCTCCCTGGCTCCCTGGCTCTCTGGCTCTCTGGCTCCCTGCCTCCCTGGCTCCCTGGCTCCCTGGCTCCCTGGCTCCCTGGCTCCCTGGCTCCCTGGCTCCCTGACTCCCTGTCTCCCTGGCTCCCTGGCTCCCTGGCTCCCTGGCTCCCTGGCTCTCTGGTTCCCTGGCTCTCTGGCTCCCTGGCTCCCTGGCTCCCTGGCTCCCTGTCACACTGGCCCCTCAGTTCCCTACCTCGCTGGCTCCCAGACTCCTTGTACTTTTAAGATTTATCGATTTCCAATCCCTCATAAATTTCTGTAAAGCTTTAGTCGGAATTCCTTTCCCTTAAATCGCAACAACTTTCACATTTATTTGATTATTTGTTTTGCAGAACAAGTTATAAGTAATATTTTGTGGATTTTATGAATTTATTTGTCTATTCTTCAATTATTTAAGAAGTGGAAAAAATTATATCAATCGTTTGTTCTTTAGCTCCCTGACTCCCCGGCCGACTTGTCGTGGGAGCTGAGGAGCTCCCTGGCTCCCTGCCTCCCTGGCTCTCTGGCTCCCTGGCTCCCTGGCTCTCTGGCTCTCTGGCTCCCTGGCTCCCTGGCTCCCTGGCTCTCTGGCTCTCTGGCTCCCTGCCTCCCTGGCTCCCTGGCTCCCTGGCTCCCTGACTCCCTGTCTCCCTGGCTCCCTGGCTCCCTGGCTCCCTGGCTCTCTGGTTCCCTGGCTCCCTGGCTCCCTGGCTCCCTGGCTCCCTGTCACACTGGCCCCTCAGTTCCCTACCTCGCCGGCTCCAAGACTCCTTGTACTTTTAAGATTTACCGATTTCCAATCCATCGTAAATTTCTGTAACGATTTTGTCGGAATCCGTTTCCCTTAAACCGCAACAACATTCACATTTATTTGATTATTTGTTTTGCTGACCAAGTTATACGTAATATTTTGTGGATTTTGAGAATTTTTTTGTCTATTCTTCAATTATTTAAGAAGTGGAAAAAATTATATCAATCGTTTGTTCTTTAGCTCCCTGACTCCCCGGCCGACTTGTCGTGGGAGCTGAGGAGCTCCCTGGCTCCCTGGCTCCCTGGCTCCCTGGCTCCCTGCCTCCCTGGCTCTCTGGCTCCCTGGCTCCCTGGCTCTCTGGCTCTCTGGCTCCCTGGCTCCCTGGCTCTCTGGCTCTGTGGCTCCCTGCCTCCCTGGCTCCCTGGCTCCCTGGCTCCCTGACTCCCTGTCTGCATGGCTCCCTGGCTCCCTGGCTCCCTGGCTCCCTGGCTCTCTGGCTCCCTGTCACACTGGCCCCTCAGTTCCCTACTTCGCTGCCTCCCAGACTCCTTGTACTTTTAAGATTTACCGATTTCCAATCCATCGTAAATTTCTGTAACGATTTTGTCGGAATCCGTTTCCCTTAAAACGCAACAACATTCACATTTATTTGATCATTTGTTTTGCTGACCAAGTTATAAGTAATATTGTGTGGATTTTGAGAATTTTTTTGTCCATTCTTCAATTATTTAAAAAGTGGAAAAAATTATATCAATCGTTTGTTCTTTAGCTCTCTGGCTCCCCGGCCGACTTGTCGTGGGAGCTGAGGAGCTCCCTGGCTTCTTGGCTCCCTGGCTCCCAGACTCCTTGTACTTTTAAGATTTATCGATTTCCAATCCCTCATAAATTTCTGTAAAGGTTTCGTCGGAATTCCTTTCCCTTAAATCGCAACAACTTTCACATTTATTTGATTATTTGTTTTGCAGAACAAGTTATAAGTAATATTTTGTGGATTTTATGAATTTATTTGTCTATTCTTCAATTATTTAAGAAGTGGAAAAAATTATAAAAATCGTTTGTTCTTTAGCTCCATGATTCCCTGGCCGACTTGTCGTGGGAGCTGAGGAGCTGCCTGGCTTCTTGGCTCCCTGGCTCCCTGGCTCCCTGGCTCCCTGGCTCCCTGGCTCCCTGACTCCGTGGCTCCCTGGCTCCCTAGCTCCGTGGCTGCCTGGCTCCCTGGCTCCCTGACTCCCTGTCTCCCTGGCTCCCTGGTTCCCTGGCTCCCTGGCTCCCTGGCTTCTTGGCTCCCTGGCTCCCTGGCTCCCGGTCAGACTGGCCCCTCAGCTGCCTACCTCGCTAGCTCCCAGACTCCTTGTACTTTTAAGATTTACCGATTTCCAATCCATCGTAAATTTCTGTAACGATTTTGTCGGAATCCGTTTCCCTTAAACCACAACAACATTCACAATTATTTGATTATTTGTTTTGCAGAACAAGTTATAAGTAATATTTTGTGGATTTTGAGAATTTATTTGTCTATTCTTCAATTATTTAAGAAGTGGAAAAAATTATATGAATCGTTTGTTCTTTAGCTCTCTGACTACCCGGCCGACTTGTCGTGGAAGCTGAGGAGCTCCCTGGCTTCTTGGCTCCCTGGCTCCCTGGCTCCCTGGCTCCCTGGCTCCCTGGCTCCCTACCTCGCTGGCTCCCAGACTCCTTGTACTTTCAGGATTCATCGATTTCCAATCCAACGTAAATTTCTGTAACGATTTTGTCGGAATCCGTTTCCCTTAAACCGCAACAACATTCACATTTATTTGATTATTTGTTTTGCTGACCAAGTTATAAGTAATATTTTGTGGATTTTGAGAATTTTTTTGTCTATTCTTCAATTATTTAAGAAGTGGAAAAAATTATAACAATCGTTTGTTCTTTAGCTCCCTGATTCCCAGGCCGACTTGTCGAGGGAGCTAAGGAGCTCCCTGGCTTCTTGGCTCCCTGGCTCCCTGGCTCCCTGGCTCCCTGGCTCTCTGGCTCCCTGGCTCCCTGGCTCCCTGGCTCTCTGGCTCCCTGGCTCCCTGTCACACTGGCCCCTCAGTTCCCTACCTCGCTGGCTCCCAGACTCCTTGTACTTTTAAGATTTATCGATTACCAATCCCTCATAAATTTCTGTAAAGGGTTCGTCGGAATTCCTTTCCCTTAAATCGCAACAACTTTCACATTTATTTGATTATTTGTTTTGCAGAACAAGTTATAAGTAATATTTTGTGGATTTTATGAATTTATTTGTCTATTCTTCAATTATTTAAGAAGTGGAAAAAATTATATCAATCGTTTGTTCTTTAGCTCCCTGACTCCCCGGCCGACTTGTCGTGGGAGCTGAGGAGCTCCCTGGCTCCCTGGCTCCCTGGCTCCCTGCCTCCCTGGCTCTCTGGCTCCCTGCCTCCCTGGCTCTCTGGCTCTCTGGCTCCCTGGCTCCCTGGCTCTCTGGCTCTCTGGCTCCCTGCCTCCCTGGCTCCCTGGCTCCCTGGCTCCCTGTCTCCCTGTCTCCATGGCTCCCTGGCTCCCTGGCTCCCTGGCTCCCTGGCTCCCTGGCTCCCTGGCTCTCTGGTTCCCTGGCTCCCTGGCTCTCTGGCTCCCTGGCTCCCTGGCTCCCTGGCTCCCTGGCTCCCTGGCTCCCTGGCTCCCTGGCTCCCTGGCTCCCTGACTCCCTGTCTCCCTGGCTCCCTGGCTCGCAGACTCTCTGGTTCCCTGGCTCCCTGGCTCTCTGGCTCCCGGGCTCTCTGGTTCCCTGGCTCCCTGGCTCCCAGACTCCTTGTACTTTTAAGATTTACCGATTACCAATCCATCGTAAATGTCTGTAACGATTTTGTCGGAATCCGGTTCCCTTAAAACGCAACAACATTCACATTTATTTGATTATTTGTTTTGCTGACCAAGTTATAAGTAATATTGTGTGGATTTTGAGAATTTTTTTGTCTATTCTTCAATTATTTAAGAAGTGGAAAAAATTATATCAATCGTTTGTTCTTTAGCTCCCTGACTCCCCGGCCGACTTGTCGTGGGAGCTGAGGAGCTCACTGGCTCCCTGGCTCCCTGGCTCCCTGCCTCCCTGGCTCCCTGTCTCCCTGGCTTCCTGGCTCCCTGGCTCCCTGGCTCTCTGGCTCCCTGGCTCCCTGGCTCTCTGGCTCTCTGGCTCCCTGGCTCCCTGGCTCTCTGGCTCTCTGGCTCCCTGCCTCCCTGGCTCCCTGGCTCCCTGGCTCCCTGGCTCCCTGGCTCCCTGGCTCCCTGACTCCCTGTCTCCCTGGCTCCCTGGCTCCCTGGCTCCCTGGCTCTCTGGTTCCCTGGCTCTCTGGCTCCCTGGCTCCCTGGCTCCCTGGCTCCCTGGCTCCCTGGCTCCCTGGCTCCCTGGCTCCCTGTCACACTGGCCCCTCAGTTCCCTACCTCGCTGGCTCCCAGACTCCTTGTACTTTTAAGATTTATCGATTTCCAATCCCTCATAAATTTCTGTAAAGCTTTCGTCGGAATTCCTTTCCCTTAAATCGCAACAACTTTCACATTTATTTGATTATTTGTTTTGCAGAACAAGTTATAAGTAATATTTTGTGGATTTTATGAATTTATTTGTCTATTCTTCAATTATTTAAGAAGTGGAAAAAATTATATCAATCGTTTGTTCTTTAGCTCCCTGACTCCCCGGCCGACTTGTCGTGGGAGCTGAGGAGCTCCCTGGCTCCCTGCCTCCCTGGCTCTCTGGCTCCCTGGCTCCCTGGCTCTCTGGCTCTCTGGCTCCCTGGCTCCCTGGCTCCCTGGCTCCCTGGCTCTCTGGCTCTCTGTCTCCCTGCCTCCCTGGCTCCCTGGCTCCCTGGCTCCCTGACTCCCTGTCTCCCTGGCTCCCTGGCTCCCTGGCTCCCTGGCTCTCTGGTTCCCTGGCTCCCTGGCTCCCTGGCTCCCTGGCTCCCTGTCACACTGGCCCCTCAGTTCCCTACCTCGCTGGCTCCCAGACTCCTTGTACTTTTAAGATTTACCGATTTCCAATCCATCGTAAATTTCTGTAACGATTTTGTCGGAATCCGTTTCCCTTAAACCGCAACAACATTCACATTTATTTGATTATTTGTTTTGCTGACCAAGTTATACGTAATATTTTGTGGATTTTGAGAATTTTTTTGTCTATTCTTCAATTATTTAAGAAGTGGAAAAAATTATATCAATCGTTTGTTCTTTAGCTCCCTGACTCCCCGGCCGACTTGTCGTGGGAGCTGAGGAGCTCCCTGGCTCCCTGGTTCCCTGGCTCCCTGGCTCCCTGCCTCCCTGGCTCTCTGGCTCCCTGGCTCTCTGGCTCTCTGGCTCCCTGGCTCCCTGGCTCTCTGGCTCTGTGGCTCCCTGGCTCCCTGGCTCCCTGGCTCCCTGGCTCCCTGACTCCCTGTCTGCATGGCTCCCTGGCTCCCTGGCTCCCTGGCTCCCTGGCTCTCTGGCTCCCTGTCACACTGGCCCCTCAGTTCCCTACTTCGCTGCCTCCCAGACTCCTTGTACTTTTAAGATTTACCGATTTCCAATCCATCGTAAATTTCTGTAACGATTTTGTCGGAATCCGTTTCCCTTAAAACGCAACAACATTCACATTTATTTGATCATTTGTTTTGCTAACCAAGTTATAAGTAATATTGTGTGGATTTTGAGAATTTTTTTGTCCATTCTTCAATTATTTAAAAAGTGGAAAAAATTATATCAATCGTTTGTTCTTTAGCTCTCTGGCTCCCCGGCCGACTTGTCGTGGAAGCTGAGGAGCTCCCAGGCTCCCTGGCTCCCTGGCTCCCTGCCTCCCTGGCTCTCTGGCTCCCTGGCTCCCTGGCTCTCTGGCTCTCTGGCTCCCTGGCTCCCTGGCTCTCTGGCTCTCTGGCTCCCTGCCTCCCTGGCTCCCTGGCTCTCTGTCTCCCTGGCTCCCTGGCTCTCTGGCTCCCTGCCTCCCTGGCTCCCTGGCTCTCTGGCTCCCTGGCTCCCTGGCTCCCTGGCTCCCTGGCTCCCTGGCTCTCTGGCTCTCTGGCTCCCTGGCTCCCTGGCTCCCTGGCTCCCTGGCTCCCTGGCTCCCTAGCTCCCTGGCTCTCTGGCTCTCTGGCTCCCTGGCTCCCTGGCTCCCTGGCTCCCTGGCTCCCTGGCTCCCTGGCTCCCTAGCTCTCTGGCTCTCTGGCTCTCTGGCTCCCTGGCTCCCTGGCTCCCTGGCTCTCTGGCTCTCTGGCTCCCTGGCTCCCTGGCTCTCTGGCTCTCTGGCTCCCTGGCTCCCTGGCTCCCTGACTCCTTTTAAGATTTACCGATTTCCAATCCAACGTAAATTTCTGTAACGATTTTGTCGGAATCCGTTTCCCTTAAACCGCAACAACATTCACATTTATTTGATTATTTGTTTTGCTGACCAAGTTATAAGTAATATTTTGTGGATTTTGACAATTTTTTTGTCTATTCTTCAATTATTTAAGAAGTGGAAAAAATTATATCAATCGTTTGTTCTTTAGCTCCCTGATTCCCCGGCCGACTTGTCGTGGAAGCTGAGGAGCTCCCTTCCTCCCTGGCTCCCTGGCTCCCTGGCTGCCTGGCCCCCTGGCTCCCTGGCTATCTGGCTCCGTGGCTCTCTGGCTCCCTGGCTCCCTGGCTCCCTGGCTCCCTGGCTCCCTGGCTCCCTGGCTCTCTGGCTCTCTGGCTCCCTGGCTCCCTCGCTCCCTGGCTCCGTGACTCCCTGGCTCCCTGGCTCCCTAGCTCTCTGGCTCTCTGGCTCTCTGGCTCCCTGGCTCCCTGACTCCATGTACTTTTAAGATTTACCGATTTCCAATCCAACGTAAATTTCTGTAACGCTTTTGTCGGAATCCGTTTCCCTTAAACCGCAACAACATTCACATTTATTTGATTATTTGTTTTGCTGACCAAGTTATACGTAATATTTTGTGGATTTTGAGAATTTTTTTGTCTATACTTCAATTATTTTAGAAGTGGAAAAAATTATAACAATCGTTTGTTCTTTAGCTCCCTAATTCCCCAGCCGACTTGTCGTGGAAGCTGAGGAGCTCCCTGGCTCCCTGGCTCCCTGTCACAATGGCCCCTCAGTTCCCTACCTCACTGGCTCCCAGACTCCTTGTACTTTTAAGATTTACCGATTTCCAATCCATCGTAAATTTCTGTAACGATTTTGTCGGAATCCGTTTCCCTTAAAACGCAACAACATTCACATTTATGTGATTATTTGTTTTGCTGACCAAGTTATAATTAATATTGTGTGGATTTTGACAATTTTTTTGTCTATTCTTCAATTATTTAAGAAGTGGAAAAAATTATATCAATCGTTTGTTCTTTAGCTCCCTGACTCCCCGGCCGACTTGTCGTGGGAGCTGAGGAGCTCCCTGGCTCCCTGGCTCCCTGGCTCCCTGGCTCCCTGCCTCCCTGGCTCTCTGGCTCCCTGGCTCCCTGGCTCTCTGGCTCTCTGGCTCCCTGGCTCCCTGGCTCTCTGGCTCTGTGGCTCCCTGCCTCCGTGGCTCCCTGGCTCCCTGGCTCCCTGACTCCCTGTCTGCATGGCTCCCTGGCTCCCTGGCTCCCTGGCTCCCTGGCTCTCTGGCTCCCTGTCACACTGGCCCCTCAGTTCCCTACTTCGCTGCCTCCCAGACTCCTTGTACTTTTAAGATTTACCGATTTCCAATCCATCGTAAATTTCTGTAACGATTTTGTCGGAATCCGTTTCCCTTAAAACGCAACAACATTTACATTTATTTGATCATTTGTTTTGCTGACCAAGTTATAAGTAATATTGTGTGGATTTTGAGAATTTTTTTGTCCATTCTTCAATTATTTAAAAAGTGGAAAAAATTATATCAATCGTTTGTTCTTTAGCTCCCTGACTCCCCGGCCGACTTGTCGTGGGAGCTGAGGAGCTCCCTGGCTCCCTGGCTCCCTGGCCATAAATTTCTGTAAAGGTTTCGTCGGAATTCCTTTCCCTTAAATCGCAACAACTTTCACATTTATTTGATTATTTGTTTTGCAGAACAAGTTATAAGTAATATTTTGTGGATTTTATGAATTTATTTGTCTATTCTTCAATTATTTAAGAAGTGGAAAAAATTATAAAAATCGTTTGTTCTTTAGCTCCATGATTCCCTGGCCGACTTGTCGTGGGAGCTGAGGAGCTGCCTGGCTTCTTGGCTCCCTGGCTCCCTGGCTCCCTGGATCCCTGGCTCCCTGGCTCCCTGACTCCGTGGCTCCCTGGCTCCCTAGCTCCGTGGCTGCCTGGCTCCCTGGCTCCCTGACTCCCTGTCTCCCTGGCTCCCTGGTTCCCTGGCTCCCTGGCTCCCTGGCTTCTTGGCTCCCTGGCTCCCTGGCTCCCGGTCAGACTGGCCCCTCAGCTGCCTACCTCGCTAGCTCCCAGACTCCTTGTACTTTTAAGATTTACCGATTTCCAATCCATCGTAAATTTCTGTAACGATTTTGTCGGAATCCGTTTCCCTTAAACCACAACAACATTCACAATTATTTGATTATTTGTTTTGCAGAACAAGTTATAAGTAATATTTTGTGGATTTTGAGAATTTATTTGTCTATTCTTCAATTATTTAAGAAGTGGAAAAAATTATATGAATCGTTTGTTCTTTAGCTCTCTGACTACCCGGCCGACTTGTCGTGGAAGCTGAGGAGCTCCCTGGCTTCTTGGCTCCCTGGCTCCCTGGCTCCCTGGCTCCCTGGCTCCCTGGCTCCCTACCTCGCTGGCTCCCAGACTCCTTGTACTTTCAGGATTCATCGATTTCCAATCCAACGTAAATTTCTGTAACGATTTTGTCGGAATCCGTTTCCCTTAAACCGCAACAACATTCACATTTATTTGATTATTTGTTTTGCTGACCAAGTTATAAGTAATATTTTGTGGATTTTGAGAATTTTTTTGTCTATTCTTCAATTATTTAAGAAGTGGAAAAAATTATAACAATCGTTTGTTCTTTAGCTCCCTGATTCCCCGGCCGACTTGTCGAGGGAGCTAAGGAGCTCCCTGGCTTCTTGGCTCCCTGGCTCCCTGGCTCCCTGGCTCCCTGGCTCTCTGGCTCCCTGGCTCCCTGGCTCCCTGGCTCTCTGGCTCCCTGGCTCCCTGTCACACTGGCCCCTCAGTTCCCTACCTCGCTGGCTCCCAGACTCCTTGTACTTTTAAGATTTATCGATTTCCAATCCCTCATAAATTTCTGTAAAGGGTTCGTCGGAATTCCTTTCCCTTAAATCGCAACAACTTTCATATTTATTTGATTATTTGTTTTGCAGAACAAGTTATAAGTAATATTTTGTGGATTTTATGAATTTATTTGTCTATTCTTCAATTATTTAAGAAGTGGAAAAAATTATATCAATCGTTTGTTCTTTAGCTCCCTGACTCCCCGGCCGACTTGTCGTGGGAGCTGAGGAGCTCCCTGGCTCCCTGGCTCCCTGGCTCCCTGCCTCCCTGGCTCTCTGGCTCCCTGCCTCCCTGGCTCTCTGGCTCTCTGGCTCCCTGGCTCCCTGGCTCCCTGGCTCCCTGGCTCCCTGGCTCCCTGGCTCCCTGACTCCCTGTCTCCCTGGCTCCCTGGCTCCCTGACTCCCTGTCTCCCTGGCTCCCTGGCTCCCTGGCTCCCTGGCTCTCTGGTTCCCTGGCTCTCTGGCTCCCTGGCTCCCTGGCTCCCTGGCTCCCTGGCTCCCTGGCTCCCTGTCACACTGGCCCCTCAGTTCCCTACCTCGCTGGCTCCCAGACTCCTTGTACTTTTAAGATTTATCGATTTCCAATCCCTCATAAATTTCTGTAAAGCTTTCGTCGGAATTCCTTTCCCTTAAATCGCAACAACTTTCACATTTATTTGATTATTTGTTTTGCAGAACAAGTTATAAGTAATATTTTGTGGATTTTATGAATTTATTTGTCTATTCTTCAATTATTTAAGAAGTGGAAAAAATTATATCAATCGTTTGTTCTTTAGCTCCCTGACTCCCCGGCCGACTTGTCGTGGAAGCTGAGGAGCTCCCTGGCTCCCTGCCTCCCTGGCTCTCTGGCTCCCTGGCTCCCTGGCTCTCTGGCTCTCTGGCTCCCTGGCTCCCTGGCTCCCTGGCTCCCTGGCTCTCTGGCTCTCTGGCTCCCTGCCTCCCTGGCTCCCTGGCTCCCTGGCTCCCTGACTCCCTGTCTCCCTGGCTCCCTGGCTCCCTGGCTCCCTGGCTCTCTGGTTCCCTGGCTCCCTGGCTCCCTGGCTCCCTGGCTCCCTGTCACACTGGCCCCTCAGTTCCCTACCTCGCTGGCTCCCAGACTCCTTGTACTTTTAAGATTTACCGATTTCCAATCCATCGTAAATTTCTGTAACGATTTTGTCGGAATCCGTTTCCCTTAAACCGCAACAACATTCACATTTATTTGATTATTTGTTTTGCTGACCAAGTTATACGTAATATTTTGTGGATTTTGAGAATTTTTTTGTCTATTCTTCAATTATTTAAGAAGTGGAAAAAATTATATCAATCGTTTGTTCTTTAGCTCCCTGACTCCCCGGCCGACTTGTCGTGGAAGCTGAGGAGCTCCCAGGCTCCCTGGCTCCCTGGCTCCCTGCCTCCCTGGCTCTCTGGCTCCCTGGCTCCCTGGCTCTCTGGCTCTCTGGCTCCCTGGCTCCCTGGCTCTCTGGCTCTCTGGCTCCCTGCCTCCCTGGCTCCCTGGCTCTCTGTCTCCCTGGCTCCCTGGCTCTCTGGCTCCCTGCCTCCCTGGCTCCCTGGCTCTCTGGCTCCCTGGCTCCCTGGCTCCCTGGCTCCCTGGCTCCCTGGCTCTCTGGCTCTCTGGCTCCCTGGCTCCCTGGCTCCCTGGCTCCCTGGCTCCCTGGCTCCCTAGCTCTCTGGCTCTCTGGCTCTCTGGCTCCCTGGCTCCCTGGCTCCCTGGCTCCCTGGCTCCCTGGCTCCCTGGCTCCCTAGCTCTCTGGCTCTCTGGCTCTCTGGCTCCCTGGCTCCCTGGCTCCCTGGCTCTCTGGCTCTCTGGCTCCCTGGCTCCCTGGCTCTCTGGCTCTCTGGCTCCCTGGCTCCCTGGCTCCCTGACTCCTTTTAAGATTTACCGATTTCCAATCCAACGTAAATTTCTGTAACGATTTTGTCGGAATCCGTTTCCCTTAAACCGCAACAACATTCACATTTATTTGATTATTTGTTTTGCTGACCAAGTTATAAGTAATATTTTGTGGATTTTGACAATTTCTTTGTCTATTCTTCAATTATTTAAGAAGTGGAAAAAATTATATCAATCGTTTGTTCTTTAGCTCCCTGATTCCCCGGCCGACTTGTCGTGGAAGCTGAGGAGCTCCCTTCCTCCCTGGCTCCCTGGCTCCCTGGCTGCCTGGCCCCCTGGCTCCCTGGCTATCTGGCTCCGTGGCTCTCTGGCTCCCTGGCTCCCTGGCTCCCTGGCTCCCTGGCTCCCTGGCTCCCTGGCTCTCTGGCTCTCTGGCTCCCTGGCTCCCTCGCTCCCTGGCTCCGTGACTCCCTGGCTCCCTGGCTCCCTAGCTCTCTGGCTCTCTGGCTCTCTGGCTCCCTGGCTCCCTGACTCCATGTACTTTTAAGATTTACCGATTTCCAATCCAACGTAAATTTCTGTAACGCTTTTGTCGGAATCCGTTTCCCTTAAACCGCAACAACATTCACATTTATTTGATTATTTGTTTTGCTGACCAAGTTATACGTAATATTTTGTGGATTTTGAGAATTTTTTTGTCTATACTTCAATTATTTTAGAAGTGGAAAAAATTATAACAATCGTTTGTTCTTTAGCTCCCTAATTCCCCAGCCGACTTGTCGTGGAAGCTGAGGAGCTCCCTGGCTCCCTGGCTCCCTGTCACACTGGCCCCTCAGTTCCCTACCTCACTGGCTCCCAGACTCCTTGTACTTTTAAGATTTACCGATTTCCAATCCATCGTAAATTTCTGTAACGATTTTGTCGGAATCCGTTTCCCTTAAAACGCAACAACATTCACATTTATGTGATTATTTGTTTTGCTGACCAAGTTATAAGTAATATTGTGTGGATTTTGACAATTTTTTTGTCTATTCTTCAATTATTTAAGAAGTGGAAAAAATTATATCAATCGTTTGTTCTTTAGCTCCCTGACTCCCCGGCCGACTTGTCGTGGGAGCTGAGGAGCTCCCTGGCTCCCTGGCTCCCTGGCTCCCTGGCTCCCTGGCTCTCTGGCTCCCTGGCTCCCTGGCTCCCTGGCTCCCTGGCTCCCTGGCTCCCTGGCTCCCTGACTCCCTGTCTCCCTGGCTCCCTGGCTCCCTGGCTCCCTGGCTCTCTGGCTCCCTGGCTCCCTGGCTCCCTGGCTCCCTGGCTCCCTGGCTCCCTGGCCCCTCAGTTCCCTACCTCGCTGGCTCCCAGACTCCTTGTACTTTTAAGATTTATCGATTTCCAATCCATCGTAAATTTCTGTAACGATTTTGTCGGAATCCGTTTCCCTTAAACCGCAACAACATTCACATTTATTTGATTATTTGTTTTGCTGACCAAGTTATAAGTAATATTTTGTGGATTTTGACAATTTTTTTGTCTATTCTTCAATTATTTAAGAAGTGGAAAAAATTATATCAATCGTTTGTTCTTTAGCTCCCTGACTCCCCGGCCGAATTGTCGTGGGAGCTGAGGAGCTCCCTGGCTTCTTGGCTCCCTGGCTCTCTGGCTCCCTGGCTCCCTGGCTCCCTGGCTCTCTGGCTCCCTGGCTCCCTGGCTCTCTGGCTCTCTGGCTCCCTGGCTCTCTGGCTCTCTGGCTTCCTGCCGCCCTGGCTCCCTGGCTCCCTGGCTCCCTGGCTCCCTGGCTCCCTGACTCCCTGTCTCCCTGGCTCCCTGGCTCCCTGGCTCCCTGGCTCTCTGGCTCCCTGGCTCCCTGGCTCCCTGGCTCCCTGGCTCCCTGTCACACTGGCCCCTCAGTTCCCTACCTCGCTGGCTCCCAGACTCCTTGTACTTTTAAGATTTATCGATTTCCAATCCCTCATAAATTTCTGTAAAGGGTTCGTCGGAATTCCTTTCCCTTAAATCGCAACAACTTTCACATTTATTTGATTATTTGTTTTGCAGAACAAGTTATAAGTAATATTTTGTGGATTTTATGAATTTATTTGTCTATTCTTCAATTATTTAAGAAGTGGAAAAAATTATATCAATCGTTTGTTCTTTAGCTCCCTGGGTCCCTGGCTCCCTGGCTCCCTGGCTCCCTGGCTCCCTGGCTCCCTGGCTCCCTGGCTCCCTGGCTCCCTGGCTCCCTGGCTCCCTGGCTCCCTGGCTCCCTGGCTTCCTGGCTCTCTGGCTCCCTGGCTCCCTGGCTCCCTGGCTCCCTGGCTCCCTGGCTCCCTGGCTCCCTGGCTCCCTGGCTCCCTGGCTCCCTGGCTCCCTGTCACACTGGCCCCTCAGTTCCCTACCTCGCTGGCTCCCAGACTCCTTGTACTTTTAAGATTTATCGATTTCCAATCCCTCATAAATTTCTGTAAAGCTTTCGTTGGAATTCCTTTCCCTTAAATCGCAACAACTTTCACATTTATTTGATTATTTGTTTTGCAGAACAAGTTATAAGTAATATTTTGTGGATTTTATGAATTTATTTGTCTATTCTTCAATTATTTAAGAAGTGGAAAAAATTATATCAATCGTTTGTTCTTTAGCTCCCTGACTCCCCGGCCGACTTGTCGTGGGAGCTGAGGAGCTCCCTGGCTCCCTGCCTCCCTGGCTCTCTGGCTCCCTGGCTCCCTGGCTCTCTGGCTCTCTGGCTCCCTGGCTCCCTGGCTCCCTGGCTCTCTGGCTCTCTGGCTCCCTGCCTCCCTGGCTCCCTGGCTCCCTGGCTCCCTGACTCCCTGTCTCCCTGGCTCCCTGGCTCCCTGGCTCCCTGGCTCTCTGGTTCCCTGGCTCCCTGGCTCCCTGGCTCCCTGGCTCCCTGTCACACTGGCCCCTCAGTTCCCTACCTCGCTGGCTCCCAGACTCCTTGTACTTTTAAGATTTACCGATTTCCAATCCATCGTAAATTTCTGTAACGATTTTGTCGGAATCCGTTTCCCTTAAACCGCAACAACATTCACATTTATTTGATTATTTGTTTTGCTGACCAAGTTATACGTAATATTTTGTGGATTTTGAGAATTTTTTTGTCTATTCTTCAATTATTTAAGAAGTGGAAAAAATTATATCAATCGTTTGTTCTTTAGCTCCCTGACTCCCCGGCCGACTTGTCGTGGGAGCTGAGGAGCTCCCTGGCTCCCTGGCTCCCTGGCTCCCTGCCTCCCTGCCTCTCTGGCTCCCTGGCTCCCTGGCTCTCTGGCTCCCTGGCTCCCTGGCTCTCTGGCTCTGTGGCTCCCTGCCTCCGTGGCTCCCTGGCTCCCTGGCTCCCTGACTCCCTGTCTGCATGGCTCCCTGGCTCCCTGGCTCCCTGGCTCCCTGGCTCTCTGGCTCCCTGTCACACTGGCCCCTCAGTTCCCTACTTCGCTGCCTCCCAGACTCCTTGTACTTTTAAGATTTACCGATTTCCAATCCATCGTAAATTTCTGTAACGATTTTGTCGGAATCCGTTTCCCTTAAAACGCAACAACATTCACATTTATTTGATCATTTGTTTTGCTGACCAAGTTATAAGTAATATTGTGTGGATTTTGAGAATTTTTTTGTCCATTCTTCAATTATTTAAAAAGTGGAAAAAATTATATCAATCGTTTGTTCTTTAGCTCTCTGGCTCCCCGGCCGACTTGTCGTGGAAGCTGAGGAGCTCCCAGGCTCCCTGGCTCCCTGGCTCCCTGCCTCCCTGGCTCTCTGGCTCCCTGGCTCCCTGGCTCTCTGGCTCTCTGGCTCCCTGGCTCCCTGGCTCTCTGGCTCTCTGGCTCCCTGCCTCCCTGGCTCCCTGGCTCTCTGGCTCCCTGGCTCCCTGGCTCTCTGGCTCCCTGCCTCCCTGGCTCCCTGGCTCTCTGGCTCCCTGGCTCCCTGGCTCCCTGGCTCCCTGGCTCCCTGGATCCCTGGCTCTCTGGCTCTCTGGCTCCCTGGCTCCCTGGCTCCCTGGCTCCCTGGCTCCCTGGCTCCCTAGCTCTCTGGCTCTCTGGCTCTCTGGCTCCCTGGCTCCCTGGCTCGCTGGCTCCCTGGCTCCCTGGCTCCCTGGCTCCCTAGCTCTCTGGCTCTCTGGCTCTCTGGCTCCCTGGCTCCCTGGCTCCCTGGCTCTCTGGCTCTCTGGCTCCCTGGCTCCCTGGCTCTCTGGCTCTCTGGCTCCCTGGCTCCCTGGCTCCCTGACTCCTTTTAAGATTTACCGATTTCCAATCCAACGTAAATTTCTGTAACGATTTTGTCGGAATCCGTTTCCCTTAAACCGCAACAACATTCACATTTATTTGATTATTTGTTTTGCTGACCAAGTTATAAGTAATATTTTGTGGATTTTGACAATTTTTTTGTCTATTCTTCAATTATTTAAGAAGTGGAAAAAATTATATCAATCGTTTGTTCTTTAGCTCCCTGACTCCCCGGCCGAATTGTCGTGGGAGCTGAGGAGCTCCCTGGCTTCTTGGCTCCCTGGCTCTCTGGCTCCCTGGCTCCCTGGCTCCCTGGCTCTCTGGCTCCCTGGCTCCCTGGCTCTCTGGCTCTCTGGCTCCCTGGCTCCCTGGCTCTCTGGCTCTCTGGCTTCCTGCCGCCCTGGCTCCCTGGCTCCCTGGCTCCCTGGCTCCCTGGCTCCCTGACTCCCTGTCTCCCTGGCTCCCTGGCTCCCTGGCTCCCTGGCTCTCTGGCTCCCTGGCTCCCTGGCTCCCTGGCTCCCTGGCTCCCTGGCTCCCTGGCTCCCTGGCTCCCTGGCTCCCTGGCTCCCTGGCTCCCTGGCTCCCTGGCTCCCTGTCACACTGGCCCCTCAGTTCCCTACCTCGCTGGCTCCCAGACTCCTTGTACTTTTAAGATTTATCGATTTCCAATCCATCGTAAATTTCTGTAACGATTTTGTCGGAATCCGTTTCCCTTAAACCGCAACAACATTCACAATTATTTGATTATTTGTTTTGCAGAACAAGTTATAAGTAATATTTTGTGGATTTTGAGAATTTATTTGTCTATTCTTCAATTATTTAAGAAGTGGAAAAAATTATATGAATCGTTTGTTCTTTAGCTCTCTGACTACCCGGCCGACTTGTCGTGGAAGCTGAGGAGCTCCCTGGCTTCTTGGCTCCCTGGCTCCCTGGCTCCCTGGCTCCCTGGCTCCCTGGCTCCCTGGCCCTTTAGTTCCCTACCTCGCTGGCTCCCAGACTCCTTGTACTTTCAGGATTCATCGATTTCCAATCCAACGTAAATTTCTGTAACGATTTTGTCGGAATCCGTTTCCCTTAAACCGCAACAACATTCACATTTATTTGATTATTTGTTTTGCTGACCAAGTTATAAGTAATATTTTGTGGATTTTGAGAATTTTTTTGTCTATTCTTCAATTATTTAAGAAGTGGAAAAAATTATAACAATCGTTTGTTCTTTAGCTCCCTGATTCCCCGGCCGACTTGTCGAGGGAGCTAAGGAGCTCCCTGGCTTCTTGGCTCCCTGGCTCCCTGGCTCCCTGGCTCCCTGGCTCCCTGGCGCCCTGGCTCCCTGGCTCCCTGGCTCCCTGGCTCCCTGGCTCCCTGACTCCCTGTCTCCCTGGCTCCCTGGCTCCCTGGCTCCCTGGCTCTCTGGCTCCCTGGCTCCCTGGCTCCCTGGCTCCCTGGCTCCCTGGCTCCCTGGCTCCCTGGCTCCCTGGCTCCCTGGCTCCCTGGCTCCCTGGCTCCCTGTCACACTGGCCCCTCAGTTCCCTACCTCGCTGGCTCCCAGACTCCTTGTACTTTTAAGATTTATCGATTTCCAATCCATCGTAAATTTCTGTAACGATTTTGTCGGAATCCGTTTCCCTTAAACCGCAACAACATTCACAATTATTTGATTATTTGTTTTGCAGAACAAGTTATAAGTAATATTTTGTGGATTTTGAGAATTTATTTGTCTATTCTTCAATTATTTAAGAAGTGGAAAAAATTATATGAATCGTTTGTTCTTTAGCTCTCTGACTACCCGGCCGACTTGTCGTGGAAGCTGAGGAGCTCCCTGGCTTCTTGGCTCCCTGGCTCCCTGGCTCCCTGGCTCCCTGGCTCCCTGGCTCCCTGGCCCTTTAGTTCCCTACCTCGCTGGCTCCCAGACTCCTTGTACTTTCAGGATTCATCGATTTCCAATCCAACGTAAATTTCTGTAACGATTTTGTCGGAATCCGTTTCCCTTAAACCGCAACAACATTCACATTTATTTGATTATTTGTTTTGCTGACCAAGTTATAAGTAATATTTTGTGGATTTTGAGAATTTTTTTGTCTATTCTTCAATTATTTAAGAAGTGGAAAAAATTATAACAATCGTTTGTTCTTTAGCTCCCTGATTCCCCGGCCGACTTGTCGAGGGAGCTAAGGAGCTCCCTGGCTTCTTGGCTCCCTGGCTCCCTGGCTCCCTGGCTCCCTGGCTCCCTGGCTCTCTGGCTCCCTGGCTCCCTGGCTCTCTGGCTCTCTGGCTCCCTGGCTCCCTGGCTCCCTGGCTCCCTGGCTCCCTGTCACACTGGCCCCTCAGTTCCCTACCTCGCTGGCTCCCAGACTCCTTGTACTTTTAAGATTTATCGATTTCCAATCCCTCATAAATTTCTGTAAAGGGTTCGTCGGAATTCCTTTCCCTTAAATCGCAACAACTTTCACATTTATTTGATTATTTGTTTTGCAGAACAAGTTATAAGTAATATTTTGTGGATTTTATGAATTTATTTGTCTATTCTTCAATTATTTAAGAAGTGGAAAAAATTATATCAATCGTTTGTTCTTTAGCTCCCTGACTCCCCGGCCGACTTGTCGTGGGAGCTGAGGAGCTCCCTGGCTCCCTGGCTCCCTGGCTCCCTGCCTCCCTGGCTCTCTGGCTCCCTGGCTCCCTGGCTCTCTGGCTCTCTGGCTCCCTGGCTCCCTGGCTCTCTGGCTCTCTGGCTCCCTGCCTCCCTGGCTCCCTGGCTCCCTGACTCCCTGTCTCCATGGCTCCCTGGCTCCCTGGCTCCCTGGCTCCCTGGCTCCCTGGCTCTCTGGTTCCCTGGCTCCCTGGCTCTCTGGCTCTCTGGTTCCCTGGCTCCCTGGCTATCTGGCTCCCGGGCTCTCTGGTTCCCTGGCTCCCTGGCTCCCAGACTCCTTGTACTTTTAAGATTTACCGATTACCAATCCATCGTAAATGTCTGTAACGATTTTGTCGGAATCCGGTTCCCTTAAAACGCAACAACATTCACATTTATTTGATTATTTGTTTTGCTGACCAAGTTATAAGTAATATTGTGTGGATTTTGAGAATTTTTTTGTCTATTCTTCAATTATTTAAGAAGTGGAAAAAATTATATCAATCGTTTGTTCTTTAGCTCCCTGACTCCCCGGCCGACTTGTCGTGGGAGCTGAGGAGCTCCCTGGCTCCCTGGCTCCCTGGCTCTCTGGCTCCCTGGCTCCCTGGCTCTCTGGCTCCCTGGCTCTCTGGCTCCCTGGCTCCCTGGCTCTTTGGCTCTCTGGCTCCCTGGCTCCCTGGCTCTCTGGCTCTCTGGCTCCCTGCCTCCCTGGCTCCCTGGCTCCCTGGCTCCCTGACTCTCTGGTTCCCTGGCTCCCTGGCTCTCTGGCTCCCGGGCTCTCTGGTTCCCTGGCTCCCTGGCTCCCAGACTCCTTGTACTTTTAAGATTTACCGATTACCAATCCATCGTAAATGTCTGTAACGATTTTGTCGGAATCCGGTTCCCTTAAAACGCAACAACATTCACATTTATTTGATTATTTGTTTTGCTGACCAAGTTATAAGTAATATTGTGTGGATTTTGAGAATTTTTTTGTCTATTCTTCAATTATTTAAGAAGTGGAAAAAATTATATCAATCGTTTGTTCTTTAGCTCCCTGACACGCCGGCCGAATTGTCGTGGGAGCTGAGGAGCTCCCTGGCTTCTTGGCTCCCTGGCTCTCTGGCTCCCTGGCTCCCTGACTCCCTGTCTCCCTGGCTCCCTGGCTCCCTGGCTCCCTGGCTCTCTGGCTCCCTGGCTCCCTGGCTCGATGGCTCTCTGGCTCCCTGGCTCCCTGGCTCTCTGGCTCTCTGGCTCCCTGCCTCCCTGGCTCCCTGGCTCCCTGGCTCCCTGGCTCCCTGGCTCCCTGGCTCCCTGACTCCCTGTCTCCCTGGCTCCCTGGCTCCCTGGCTCCCTGGCTCTCTGGTTCCCTGGCTCCCTGGCTCTCTGGCTCCCTGGCTCCCTGGCTCCCTGTCACACTGGCCCCTCAGTTCCCTACCTCGCTGGCTCCCAGACTCCTTGTACTTTTAAGATTTATCGATTTCCAATCCCTTATACATTTCTGTAAAGGTTTCGTCGGAATTCCTTTCCCTTAAATCGCAACAACTTTCACATTTATTTGATTATTTGTTTTGCAGAACAAGTTATAAGTAATATTTTGCGGATTTTATGAATTTATTTGTCTATTCTTCAATTATTTAAGAAGTGGAAAAAGTTATATCAATCGTTTGTTCTTTAGTTCCCTGAATCCCCGGCCGACTTGTCGTGGGAGCTGAGGAGCTCTCTGGCTCCCTGGCTCCCTGGCTCTCTGACTCTCTCGCTCCCTGGCTCCCTGGCTCCCTTGCTCTCTGGTTCTCTGGCTCCCTGCCTCCCTGGCTCCCTGGCTCCCTGGCTCCCTGACTCCCTGTCTCCCTGGCTCCCTGGCTCCCTGGCTCCCTGGCTCTCTGGTTCCCTGGCTCCCTGGCTCCCTGGCTCCCTGGCTCCCTGTCACACTGGCCCCTCAGTTCCCTACCTCGCTGGCTCCCAGACTCCTTGTACTTTTAAGATTTACCGATTTCCAATCCATCGTAAATTTCTGTAACGGTTTTGTCGGAATCCGTTTCCCTTAAAACGCAACAACATTCACATTTATTTGATCATTTGTTTTGCTGACCAAGTTATAAGTAATATTGTGTGGATTTTGAGAATTTGTTTGTCTATTCTTCAATTATTTAAGAAGTGGAAAAAATTATATCAATCGTTTGTTCTTTAGCTCCCTGACTCCCCGGCCGAATTGTCGTGGGAGCTGAGGAGCTCCCTGGCTTCTTGGCTCCCTGGCTCTCTGGCTCCCTGGCTCCCTGACTCCCTGTCTCCCTGGCTCCCTGGCTCCCTGGCTCGCTGTCTCCCTGGCTCTCTGGCTCCCTGGCTCCCTGGCTCTCTGGCTCTCTGGCTCCCTGGCTCCCTGGCTCTCTGGCTCTCTGGCTCCCTGGCTTCCTGGCTCTCTGGCTCTCTGGCTCCCTGGCTCCCTGGCTCCCTGACTCCTTTTAAGATTTACCGATTTCCAATCCAACGTAAATTTCTGTAACGATTTTGTCGGAATCCGTTTCCCTTAAAACGCAACAACATTCACATTTATTTGATTATTTGTTTTGCTGACCAAGTTATAAGTAATATTGTGTGGATTTTGAGAATTTTTTTGTCTATTCTTCAATTATTTAAGAAGTGGAAAAAATTATATCAATCGTTTGTTCTTTAGCTCCCTGACACCCCGGCCGAATTGTCGTGGGAGCTGAGGAGCTCCCTGGCTTCTTGGCTCCCTGGCTCTCTGGCTCCCTGGCTCCCTGACTCCCTGTCTCCCTGGCTCCCTGGCTCCCTGGCTCCCTGGCTCTCTGGCTCCCTGGCTCCCTGGCTCTCTGGCTCTCTGGCTCTCTGGCTCCCTGGCTCCCTGGCTCTCTGGCTCTCTGGCTCCCTGCCTCCCTGGCTCCCTGGCTCCCTGGCTCCCTGGCTCCCTGGCTCCCTGACTCCCTGTCTCCCTGGCTCCCTGGCTCCCTGGCTCCCTGGCTCTCTGGCTCCCTGGCTCCCTGGCTCCCTGGCTCCCTGTCACACTGGCCCCTCAGTTCCCTTCCTCGCTGGCTCCCAGACTCCTTGTACTTTTAAGATTTATCGATTTCCAATCCCTCATAAATTTCTGTAAAGGTTTCGTCGGAATTCCTTTCCCTTAAATCGCAACAACTTTCACATTTATTTGATTATTTGTTTTGCAGAACAAGTTAGAAGTAATATTTTGTGGACTTTATGAATTTATTTGTCTATTCTTCAATTATTTAAGAAGTGGAAAAAATTATAACAATCGTTTGTTCTTTAGCTCCCTGATTCCCCGGCCGACTTGTCGAGGGAGCTAAGGAGCTCCCTGGCTTCTTGGCTCCCTGGCTCCCTGGCTCCCTGGCTCCCTGGCTCTCTGGCTCCCTGGCTCCCTGGCTCCCTGGCTCCCTGGCTCCCAGACTCCTTGTACTTTTAAGATTTACCGATTACCAATCCATCGTAAATGTCTGTAACGATTTTGTCGGAATCCGGTTCCCTTAAAACGCAACAACATTCACATTTATTTGATTATTTGTTTTGCTGACCAAGTTATAAGTAATATTGTGTGGATTTTGAGAATTTTTTTGTCTATTCTTCAATTATTTAAGAAGTGGAAAAAATTATATCAATCGTTTGTTCTTTAGCTCCCTGACACCCCGGCCGAATTGTCGTGGGAGCTGAGGAGCTCCCTGGCTTCTTGGCTCCCTGGCTCTCTGGCTCCCTGGCTCCCTGACTCCCTGTCTCCCTGGCTCCCTGGCTCCCTGGCTCCCTGGCTCTCTGGCTCCCTGGCTCCTTGGCTCTCTGGCTCTCTGGCTCCCTGGCTCCCTGGCTCTCTGGCTCTCTGGCTCCCTGCCTCCCTGGCTCCCTGGCTCCCTGGCTCCCTGGCTCCCTGGCTCCCTGGCTCCCTGACTCCCTGTCTCCCTGGCTCCCTGGCTCCCTGGCTCCCTGGCTCCCTGTCACACTGGCCCCTCAGTTCCCTACCTCGCTGGCTCCCAGACTCCTTGTACTTTTAAGATTTATCGATTTCCAATCCCTTATACATTTCTGTAAAGGTTTCGTCGGAATTCCTTTCCCTTAAATCGCAACAACTTTCACATTTATTTGATTATTTGTTTTGCAGAACAAGTTATAAGTAATATTTTGTGGATTTTATGAATTTATTTGTCTATTCTTCAATTATTTAAGAAGTGGAAAAAATTATATCAATCGTTTGTTCTTTAGCTCCCTGACTCCCCGGCCGACTTGTCGTGGGAGCTGAGGAGCTCCTTGGCTCCCTGGCTCCCTGGCTCCCTGGCTCTCTGGCTCCCTGGCTCCCTGGCTCTCTGGCTCTCTGGCTCCCTGGCTCCCTGGCTCTCTGGCTCTCTGGCTCCCTGCCTCCCTGGCTCCCTGGCTCCCTGGCTCCCTGGCTCCCTGGCTCCCTGTCTCCCTGACTCCCTGGCTCCCTGGCTCCCTGGCTCCCTGGCTCTCTGGTTCCCTGGCTCCCTGGCTCTCTGGCTCCCTGGCTCCCTGGCTCCCTGTCACACTGGCCCCTCAGTTCCCTACCTCGCTGGCTCCCAGACTCCTTGTACTTTTAAGATTTATCGATTTCCAATCCCTTATACATTTCTGTAAAGGTTTCGTCGGAATTCCTTTCCCTTAAATCGCAACAACTTTCACATTTATTTGATTATTTGTTTTGCAGAACAAGTTATAAGTAATATTTTGCGGATTTTATGAATTTATTTGTCTATTCTTCAATTATTTAAGAAGTGGAAAAAATTATATCAATCGTTTGTTCTTTAGTTCCCTGAATCCCCGGCCGACTTGTCGTGGGAGCTGAGGAGCTCCCTGGCTCCCTGGCTCCCTGGCTCCCTGCCTCCCTGGCTCCCTGGCTCCCTGGCTCCCTGGCTCCCTGGCTCCGTGGCTCCCTGGCTCCCTGACTCCCTGTCTCCCTGGCTCCCTGGCTCGCTGACTCTCTGGTTCCCTGGCTCCCTGGCTCTCTGGCTCCCGGGCTCTCTGGTTCCCTGGCTCCCTGGCTCCCAGACTCCTTGTACTTTTAAGATTTACCGATTACCAATCCATCGTAAATGTCTGTAACGATTTTGTCGGAATCCGGTTCCCTTAAAACGCAACAACATTCACATTTATTTGATTATTTGTTTTGCTGACCAAGTTATAAGTAATATTGTGTGGATTTTGAGAATTTTTTTGTCTATTCTTCAATTATTTAAGAAGTGGAAAAAATTATATCAATCGTTTGTTCTTTAGCTCCCTGACTCCCCGGCCGACTTGTCGTGGGAGCTGAGGAGCTCACTGGCTCCCTGGCTCCCTGGCTCCCTGCCTCCCTGGCTCCCTGTCTCCCTGGCTTCCTGGCTCCCTGGCTCCCTGGCTCTCTGGCTCCCTGGCTCCCTGGCTCTCTGGCTCTCTGGCTCCCTGGCTCCCTGGCTCCCTGGCTCTCTGGCTCCCTGCCTCCCTGGCTCCCTGGCTCCCTGGCTCCCTGGCTCCCTGGCTCCCTGGCTCCCTGGCTCCCTGTCTCCCTGTCTCCCTGGCTCCCTGGCTCCCTGGCTCCCTGGCTCTCTGCTTCCCTGGCTCTCTGGCTCCCTGGCTCCCTGGCTCCCTGGCTCCCTGTCACACTGGCCCCTCAGTTCCCTACCTCGCTGGCTCCCAGACTCCTTGTACTTTTAAGATTTATCGATTTCCAATCCCTCATAAATTTCTGTAAAGCTTTAGTCGGAATTCCTTTCCCTTAAATCGCAACAACTTTCACATTTATTTGATTATTTGTTTTGCAGAACAAGTTATAAGTAATATTTTGTGGATTTTATGAATTTATTTGTCTATTCTTCAATTATTTAAGAAGTGGAAAAAATTATATCAATCGTTTGTTCTTTAGCTCCCTGACTCCCCGGCCGACTTGTCGTGGGAGCTGAGGAGCTCCCTGGCTCCCTGCCTCCCTGGCTCTCTGGCTCCCTGGCTCCCTGGCTCTCTGGCTCTCTGGCTCCCTGGCTCCCTGGCTCCCTGGCTCTCTGGCTCTCTGGCTCCCTGCCTCCCTGGCTCCCTGGCTCCCTGGCTCCCTGGCTCCCTGGCTCCCTGGCTCCCTGGCTCCCTGACTCCCTGTCTCCCTGGCTCCCTGGCTCCCTGGCTCCCTGGCTCCCTGGCTCTCTGGTTCCCTGGCTCCCTGGCTCCCTGGCTCCCTGGCTCCCTGCCTCCCTGGCTCTCTGGCTCCCTGCCTCCCTGGCTCTCTGGCTCTCTGGCTCCCTGGCTCCCTGGCTCTCTGGCTCTCTGGCTCCCTGCCTCCCTGGCTCCCTGGCTCCCTGGATCCCTGACTCCCTGTCTCCATGGCTCCCTGGCTCCCTGGCTCCCTGGCTCCGTGGCTCCCTGGCTCTCTGGTTCCCTGGCTCCCTGGCTCTCTGGCTCCCTGGCTCCCTGGCTCCCTGGCTCCCTGGCTCCCTGGCTCCCTGGCTCCGTGGCTCCCTGGCTCCCTGACTCCCTGTCTCCCTGGCTCCCTGGCTCGCTGACTCTCTGGTTCCCTGGCTCCCTGGCTCTCTGGCTCCCGGGCTCTCTGGTTCCCTGGCTCCCTGGCTCCCAGACTCCTTGTACTTTTAAGATTTACCGATTACCAATCCATCGTAAATGTCTGTAACGATTTTGTCGGAATCCGGTTCCCTTAAAACGCAACAACATTCACATTTATTTGATTATTTGTTTTGCTGACCAAGTTATAAGTAATATTGTGTGGATTTTGAGAATTTTTTTGTCTATTCTTCAATTATTTAAGAAGTGGAAAAAATTATATCAATCGTTTGTTCTTTAGCTCCCTGACTCCCCGGCCGACTTGTCGTGGGAGCTGAGGAGCTCACTGGCTCCCTGGCTCCCTGGCTCCCTGCCTCCCTGGCTCCCTGTCTCCCTGGCTTCCTGGCTCCCTGGCTCCCTGGCTCTCTGGCTCCCTGGCTCCCTGGCTCTCTGGCTCTCTGGCTCCCTGGCTCCCTGGCTCTCTGGCTCTCTGGCTCCCTGCCTCCCTGGCTCCCTGGCTCCCTGGCTCCCTGGCTCCCTGGCTCCCTGGCTCCCTGGCTCCCTGACTCCCTGTCTCCCTGGCTCCCTGGCTCCCTGGCTCCCTGGCTCTCTGCTTCCCTGGCTCTCTGGCTCCCTGGCTCCCTGGCTCCCTGGCTCCCTGTCACACTGGCCCCTCAGTTCCCTACCTCGCTGGCTCCCAGACTCCTTGTACTTTTAAGATTTATCGATTTCCAATCCCTCATAAATTTCTGTAAAGCTTTAGTCGGAATTCCTTTCCCTTAAATCGCAACAACTTTCACATTTATTTGATTATTTGTTTTGCAGAACAAGTTATAAGTAATATTTTGTGGATTTTATGAATTTATTTGTCTATTCTTCAATTATTTAAGAAGTGGAAAAAATTATATCAATCGTTTGTTCTTTAGCTCCCTGACTCCCCGGCCGACTTGTCGTGGGAGCTGAGGAGCTCCCTGGCTCCCTGCCTCCCTGGCTCTCTGGCTCCCTGGCTCCCTGGCTCTCTGGCTCTCTGGCTCCCTGGCTCCCTGGCTCCCTGGCTCTCTGGCTCTCTGGCTCCCTGGCTCCCTGGCTCCCTGGCTCCCTGGCTCCCTGGCTCCCTGGCTCCCTGGCTCCCTGGCTCCCTGACTCCCTGTCTCCCTGGCTCCCTGGCTCCCTGGCTCCCTGGCTCCCTGGCTCTCTGGTTCCCTGGCTCTCTGGCTCCCTGGCTCCCTGGCTCCCTGGCTCCCTGTCACACTGGCCCCTCAGTTCCCTACCTCGCTGGCTCCCAGACTCCTTGTACTTTTAAGATTTATCGATTTCCAATCCCTCATAAATTTCTGTAAAGCTTTAGTCGGAATTCCTTTCCCTTAAATCGCAACAACTTTCACATTTATTTGATTATTTGTTTTGCAGAACAAGTTATAAGTAATATTTTGTGGATTTTATGAATTTATTTGTCTATTCTTCAATTATTTAAGAAGTGGAAAAAATTATATCAATCGTTTGTTCTTTAGCTCCCTGCCTCCCCGGCCGACTTGTCGTGGGAGCTGAGGAGCTCCCTGGCTCCCTGGCTCCCTGGCTCTCTGGCTCCCTGGCTCCCTGGCTCCCTGGCTCTCTGGCTCCCTGGCTCCCTGGCTCCCTGGCTCTCTGGCTCTCTGGCTCCCTGCCTCCCTGGCTCCCTGGCTCCCTGGCTCCCTGACTCCCTGTCTCCCTGGCTCCCTGGCTCCCTGGCTCCCTGGCTCTCTGGTTCCCTGGCTCCCTGGCTCCCTGGCTCCCTGGCTCCCTGTCACACTGGCCCCTCAGTTCCCTACCTCGCCGGCTCCAAGACTCCTTGTACTTTTAAGATTTACCGATTTCCAATCCATCGTAAATTTCTGTAACGATTTTGTCGGAATCCGTTTCCCTTAAACCGCAACAACATTCACATTTATTTGATTATTTGTTTTGCTGACCAAGTTATACGTAATATTTTGTGGATTTTGAGAATTTTTTTGTCTATTCTTCAATTATTTAAGAAGTGGAAAAAATTATATCAATCGTTTGTTCTTTAGCTCCCTGACTCCCCGGCCGACTTGTCGTGGGAGCTGAGGAGCTCCCTGGCTCCCTGGCTCCCTGGCTCCCTGGCTCCCTGCCTCCCTGGCTCTCTGGCTCCCTGGCTCCCTGGCTCTCTGGCTCTCTGGCTCCCTGGCTCCCTGGCTCTCTGGCTCTGTGGCTCCCTGCCTCCGTGGCTCCCTGGCTCCCTGGCTCCCTGACTCCCTGTCTGCATGGCTCCCTGGCTCCCTGGCTCCCTGGCTCCCTGGCTCTCTGGCTTCCTGTCACACTGGCCCCTCAGTTCCCTACTTCGCTGCCTCCCAGACTCCTTGTACTTTTAAGATTTACCGATTTCCAATCCATCGTAAATTTCTGTAACGATTTTGTCGGAATCCGTTTCCCTTAAAACGCAACAACATTCACATTTATTTGATCATTTGTTTTGCTGACCAAGTTATAAGTAATATTGTGTGGATTTTGAGAATTTTTTTGTCCATTCTTCAATTATTTAAAAAGTGGAAAAAATTATATCAATCGTTTGTTCTTTAGCTCTCTGGCTCCCCGGCCGACTTGTCGTGGAAGCTGAGGAGCTCCCAGGCTCCCTGGCTCCCTGGCTCCCAGACTCCTTGTACTTTTAAGATTTATCGATTTCCAATCCCTCATAAATTTCTGTAAAGGTTTCGTCGGAATTCCTTTCCCTTAAATCGCAACAACTTTCACATTTATTTGATTATTTGTTTTGCAGAACAAGTTATAAGTAATATTTTGTGGATTTTATGAATTTATTTGTCTATTCTTCAATTATTTAAGAAGTGGAAAAAATTATAAAAATCGTTTGTTCTTTAGCTCCATGATTCCCTGGCCGACTTGTCGTGGGAGCTGAGGAGCTGCCTGGCTTCTTGGCTCCCTGGCTCCCTGGCTCCCTGGCTCCCTGGCTCCCTGGCTCCCTGACTCCGTGGCTCCCTGGCTCCCTAGCTCCGTGGCTGCCTGGCTCCCTGGCTCCCTGACTCCCTGTCTCCCTGGCTCCCTGGTTCCCTGGCTCCCTGGCTCCCTGGCTTCTTGGCTCCCTGGCTCCCTGGCTCCCGGTCAGACTGGCCCCTCAGCTGCCTACCTCGCTAGCTCCCAGACTCCTTGTACTTTTAAGATTTACCGATTTCCAATCCATCGTAAATTTCTGTAACGATTTTGTCGGAATCCGTTTCCCTTAAACCACAACAACATTCACAATTATTTGATTATTTGTTTTGCAGAACAAGTTATAAGTAATATTTTGTGGATTTTGAGAATTTATTTGTCTATTCTTCAATTATTTAAGAAGTGGAAAAAATTATATGAATCGTTTGTTCTTTAGCTCTCTGACTACCCGGCCGACTTGTCGTGGAAGCTGAGGAGCTCCCTGGCTTCTTGGCTCCCTGGCTCCCTGGCTCCCTGGCTCCCTGGCTCCCTGGCTCCCTACCTCGCTGGCTCCCAGACTCCTTGTACTTTCAGGATTCATCGATTTCCAATCCAACGTAAATTTCTGTAACGATTTTGTCGGAATCCGTTTCCCTTAAACCGCAACAACATTCACATTTATTTGATTATTTGTTTTGCTGACCAAGTTATAAGTAATATTTTGTGGATTTTGAGAATTTTTTTGTCTATTCTTCAATTATTTAAGAAGTGGAAAAAATTATAACAATCGTTTGTTCTTTAGCTCCCTGATTCCCAGGCCGACTTGTCGAGGGAGCTAAGGAGCTCCCTGGCTTCTTGGCTCCCTGGCTCCCTGGCTCCCTGGCTCCCTGGCTCTCTGGCTCCCTGGCTCCCTGGCTCCCTGGCTCTCTGGCTCCCTGGCTCCCTGTCACACTGGCCCCTCAGTTCCCTACCTCGCTGGCTCCCAGACTCCTTGTACTTTTAAGATTTATCGATTACCAATCCCTCATAAATTTCTGTAAAGGGTTCGTCGGAATTCCTTTCCCTTAAATCGCAACAACTTTCACATTTATTTGATTATTTGTTTTGCAGAACAAGTTATAAGTAATATTTTGTGGATTTTATGAATTTATTTGTCTATTCTTCAATTATTTAAGAAGTGGAAAAAATTATATCAATCGTTTGTTCTTTAGCTCCCTGACTCCCCGGCCGACTTGTCGTGGGAGCTGAGGAGCTCCCTGGCTCCCTGGCTCCCTGGCTCCCTGCCTCCCTGGCTCTCTGGCTCCCTGCCTCCCTGGCTCTCTGGCTCTCTGGCTCCCTGGCTCCCTGGCTCTCTGGCTCTCTGGCTCCCTGCCTCCCTGGCTCCCTGGCTCCCTGGCTCCCTGACTCCCTGTCTCCCTGGCTCCCTGGCTCCCTGGCTCCCTGGCTCCCTGGCTCCCTGGCTCCCTGGCTCTCTGGTTCCCTGGCTCCCTGGCTCTCTGGCTCCCTGGCTCCCTGGCTCCCTGGCTCCCTGGCTCCCTGGCTCCCTGGCTCCCTGGCTCCCTGGCTCCCTGACTCCCTGTCTCCCTGGCTCCCTGGCTCGCAGACTCTCTGGTTCCCTGGCTCCCTGGCTCTCTGGCTCCCGGGCTCTCTGGTTCCCTGGCTCCCTGGCTCCCAGACTCCTTGTACTTTTAAGATTTACCGATTACCAATCCATCGTAAATGTCTGTAACGATTTTGTCGGAATCCGGTTCCCTTAAAACGCAACAACATTCACATTTATTTGATTATTTGTTTTGCTGACCAAGTTATAAGTAATATTGTGTGGATTTTGAGAATTTTTTTGTCTATTCTTCAATTATTTAAGAAGTGGAAAAAATTATATCAATCGTTTGTTCTTTAGCTCCCTGACTCCCCGGCCGACTTGTCGTGGGAGCTGAGGAGCTCACTGGCTCCCTGGCTCCCTGGCTCCCTGCCTCCCTGGCTCCCTGTCTCCCTGGCTTCCTGGCTCCCTGGCTCCCTGGCTCTCTGGCTCCCTGGCTCCCTGGCTCTCTGGCTCTCTGGCTCCCTGGCTCCCTGGCTCTCTGGCTCTCTGGCTCCCTGCCTCCCTGGCTCCCTGGCTCCCTGGCTCCCTGGCTCCCTGGCTCCCTGGCTCCCTGACTCCCTGTCTCCCTGGCTCCCTGGCTCCCTGGCTCCCTGGCTCTCTGGTTCCCTGGCTCTCTGGCTCCCTGGCTCCCTGGCTCCCTGGCTCCCTGGCTCCCTGGCTCCCTGGCTCCCTGTCACACTGGCCCCTCAGTTCCCTACCTCGCTGGCTCCCAGACTCCTTGTACTTTTAAGATTTATCGATTTCCAATCCCTCATAAATTTCTGTAAAGCTTTCGTCGGAATTCCTTTCCCTTAAATCGCAACAACTTTCACATTTATTTGATTATTTGTTTTGCAGAACAAGTTATAAGTAATATTTTGTGGATTTTATGAATTTATTTGTCTATTCTTCAATTATTTAAGAAGTGGAAAAAATTATATCAATCGTTTGTTCTTTAGCTCCCTGACTCCCCGGCCGACTTGTCGTGGGAGCTGAGGAGCTCCCTGGCTCCCTGCCTCCCTGGCTCTCTGGCTCCCTGGCTCCCTGGCTCTCTGGCTCTCTGGCTCCCTGGCTCCCTGGCGACCTGGCTCCCTGGCTCTCTGGCTCTCTGTCTCCCTGCCTCCCTGGCTCCCTGGCTCCCTGGCTCCCTGACTCCCTGTCTCCCTGGCTCCCTGGCTCCCTGGCTCCCTGGCTCTCTGGTTCCCTGGCTCCCTGGCTCCCTGGCTCCCTGGCTCCCTGTCACACTGGCCCCTCAGTTCCCTACCTCGCTGGCTCCCAGACTCCTTGTACTTTTAAGATTTACCGATTTCCAATCCATCGTAAATTTCTGTAACGATTTTGTCGGAATCCGTTTCCCTTAAACCGCAACAACATTCACATTTATTTGATTATTTGTTTTGCTGACCAAGTTATACGTAATATTTTGTGGATTTTGAGAATTTTTTTGTCTATTCTTCAATTATTTAAGAAGTGGAAAAAATTATATCAATCGTTTGTTCTTTAGCTCCCTGACTCCCCGGCCGACTTGTCGTGGGAGCTGAGGAGCTCCCTGGCTCCCTGGCTCCCTGGCTCCCTGGCTCCCTGCCTCCCTGGCTCTCTGGCTCCCTGGCTCCCTGGCTCTCTGGCTCTCTGGCTCCCTGGCTCCCTGGCTCTCTGGCTCTGTGGCTCCCTGCCTCCGTGGCTCCCTGGCTCCCTGGCTCCCTGACTCCCTGTCTGCATGGCTCCCTGGCTCCCTGGCTCCCTGGCTCCCTGGCTCTCTGGCTCCCTGTCACACTGGCCCCTCAGTTCCCTACTTCGCTGCCTCCCAGACTCCTTGTACTTTTAAGATTTACCGATTTCCAATCCATCGTAAATTTCTGTAACGATTTTGTCGGAATCCGTTTCCCTTAAAACGCAACAACATTCACATTTATTTGATCATTTGTTTTGCTGACCAAGTTATAAGTAATATTGTGTGGATTTTGAGAATTTTTTTGTCCATTCTTCAATTATTTAAAAAGTGGAAAAAATTATATCAATCGTTTGTTCTTTAGCTCTCTGGCTCCCCGGCCGACTTGTCGTGGAAGCTGAGGAGCTCCCTGGCTCCCTGGCTCCCTGGCTCCCTGACTCCTTGTACTTTTAAGATTTATCGATTTCCAATCCCTCATAAATTTCTGTAAAGGTTTCGTCGGAATTCCTTTCCCTTAAATCGCAACAACTTTCACATTTATTTGATTATTTGTTTTGCAGAACAAGTTATAAGTAATATTTTGTGGATTTTATGAATTTATTTGTCTATTCTTCAATTATTTAAGAAGTGGAAAAAATTATAAAAATCGTTTGTTCTTTAGCTCCATGATTCCCTGGCCGACTTGTCGTGGGAGCTGAGGAGCTGCCTGGCTTCTTGGCTCCCTGGCTCCCTGGCTCCCTGGATCCCTGGCTCCCTGGCTCCCTGACTCCGTGGCTCCCTGGCTCCCTAGCTCCGTGGCTGCCTGGCTCCCTGGCTCCCTGACTCCCTGTCTCCCTGGCTCCCTGGTTCCCTGGCTCCCTGGCTCCCTGGCTTCTTGGCTCCCTGGCTCCCTGGCTCCCGGTCAGACTGGCCCCTCAGCTGCCTACCTCGCTAGCTCCCAGACTCCTTGTACTTTTAAGATTTACCGATTTCCAATCCATCGTAAATTTCTGTAACGATTTTGTCGGAATCCGTTTCCCTTAAACCACAACAACATTCACAATTATTTGATTATTTGTTTTGCAGAACAAGTTATAAGTAATATTTTGTGGATTTTGAGAATTTATTTGTCTATTCTTCAATTATTTAAGAAGTGGAAAAAATTATATGAATCGTTTGTTCTTTAGCTCTCTGACTACCCGGCCGACTTGTCGTGGAAGCTGAGGAGCTCCCTGGCTTCTTGGCTCCCTGGCTCCCTGGCTCCCTGGCTCCCTGGCTCCCTGGCTCCCTACCTCGCTGGCTCCCAGACTCCTTGTACTTTCAGGATTCATCGATTTCCAATCCAACGTAAATTTCTGTAACGATTTTGTCGGAATCCGTTTCCCTTAAACCGCAACAACATTCACATTTATTTGATTATTTGTTTTGCTGACCAAGTTATAAGTAATATTTTGTGGATTTTGAGAATTTTTTTGTCTATTCTTCAATTATTTAAGAAGTGGAAAAAATTATAACAATCGTTTGTTCTTTAGCTCCCTGATTCCCCGGCCGACTTGTCGAGGGAGCTAAGGAGCTCCCTGGCTTCTTGGCTCCCTGGCTCCCTGGCTCCCTGGCTCCCTGGCTCTCTGGCTCCCTGGCTCCCTGGCTCCCTGGCTCTCTGGCTCCCTGGCTCCCTGTCACACTGGCCCCTCAGTTCCCTACCTCGCTGGCTCCCAGACTCCTTGTACTTTTAAGATTTATCGATTTCCAATCCCTCATAAATTTCTGTAAAGGGTTCGTCGGAATTCCTTTCCCTTAAATCGCAACAACTTTCATATTTATTTGATTATTTGTTTTGCAGAACAAGTTATAAGTAATATTTTGTGGATTTTATGAATTTATTTGTCTATTCTTCAATTATTTAAGAAGTGGAAAAAATTATATCAATCGTTTGTTCTTTAGCTCCCTGACTCCCCGGCCGACTTGTCGTGGGAGCTGAGGAGCTCCCTGGCTCCCTGGCTCCCTGGCTCCCTGCCTCCCTGGCTCTCTGGCTCCCTGCCTCCCTGGCTCTCTGGCTCTCTGGCTCCCTGGCTCCCTGGCTCCCTGGCTCCCTGGCTCCCTGGCTCCCTGGCTCCCTGACTCCCTGTCTCCCTGGCTCCCTGGCTCCCTGACTCCCTGTCTCCCTGGCTCCCTGGCTCCCTGGCTCCCTGGCTCTCTGGTTCCCTGGCTCTCTGGCTCCCTGGCTCCCTGGCTCCCTGGCTCCCTGGCTCCCTGGCTCCCTGTCACACTGGCCCCTCAGTTCCCTACCTCGCTGGCTCCCAGACTCCTTGTACTTTTAAGATTTATCGATTTCCAATCCCTCATAAATTTCTGTAAAGCTTTCGTCGGAATTCCTTTCCCTTAAATCGCAACAACTTTCACATTTATTTGATTATTTGTTTTGCAGAACAAGTTATAAGTAATATTTTGTGGATTTTATGAATTTATTTGTCTATTCTTCAATTATTTAAGAAGTGGAAAAAATTATATCAATCGTTTGTTCTTTAGCTCCCTGACTCCCCGGCCGACTTGTCGTGGGAGCTGAGGAGCTCCCTGGCTCCCTGCCTCCCTGGCTCTCTGGCTCCCTGGCTCCCTGGCTCTCTGGCTCTCTGGCTCCCTGGCTCCCTGGCTCCCTGGCTCCCTGGCTCTCTGGCTCTCTGGCTCCCTGCCTCCCTGGCTCCCTGGCTCCCTGGCTCCCTGACTCCCTGTCTCCCTGGCTCCCTGGCTCCCTGGCTCCCTGGCTCTCTGGTTCCCTGGCTCCCTGGCTCCCTGGCTCCCTGGCTCCCTGTCACACTGGCCCCTCAGTTCCCTACCTCGCTGGCTCCCAGACTCCTTGTACTTTTAAGATTTACCGATTTCCAATCCATCGTAAATTTCTGTAACGATTTTGTCGGAATCCGTTTCCCTTAAACCGCAACAACATTCACATTTATTTGATTATTTGTTTTGCTGACCAAGTTATACGTAATATTTTGTGGATTTTGAGAATTTTTTTGTCTATTCTTCAATTATTTAAGAAGTGGAAAAAATTATATCAATCGTTTGTTCTTTAGCTCCCTGACTCCCCGGCCGACTTGTCGTGGAAGCTGAGGAGCTCCCAGGCTCCCTGGCTCCCTGGCTCCCTGCCTCCCTGGCTCTCTGGCTCCCTGGCTCCCTGGCTCTCTGGCTCTCTGGCTCCCTGGCTCCCTGGCTCTCTGGCTCTCTGGCTCCCTGCCTCCCTGGCTCCCTGGCTCTCTGTCTCCCTGGCTCCCTGGCTCTCTGGCTCCCTGCCTCCCTGGCTCCCTGGCTCTCTGGCTCCCTGGCTCCCTGGCTCCCTGGCTCCCTGGCTCCCTGGCTCTCTGGCTCTCTGGCTCCCTGGCTCCCTGGCTCCCTGGCTCCCTGGCTCCCTGGCTCCCTAGCTCTCTGGCTCTCTGGCTCTCTGGCTCCCTGGCTCCCTGGCTCCCTGGCTCCCTGGCTCCCTGGCTCCCTGGCTCCCTAGCTCTCTGGCTCTCTGGCTCTCTGGCTCCCTGGCTCCCTGGCTCCCTGGCTCTCTGGCTCTCTGGCTCCCTGGCTCCCTGGCTCTCTGGCTCTCTGGCTCCCTGGCTCCCTGGCTCCCTGACTCCTTTTAAGATTTACCGATTTCCAATCCAACGTAAATTTCTGTAACGATTTTGTCGGAATCCGTTTCCCTTAAACCGCAACAACATTCACATTTATTTGATTATTTGTTTTGCTGACCAAGTTATAAGTAATATTTTGTGGATTTTGACAATTTCTTTGTCTATTCTTCAATTATTTAAGAAGTGGAAAAAATTATATCAATCGTTTGTTCTTTAGCTCCCTGATTCCCCGGCCGACTTGTCGTGGAAGCTGAGGAGCTCCCTTCCTCCCTGGCTCCCTGGCTCCCTGGCTGCCTGGCCCCCTGGCTCCCTGGCTATCTGGCTCCGTGGCTCTCTGGCTCCCTGGCTCCCTGGCTCCCTGGCTCCCTGGCTCCCTGGCTCCCTGGCTCTCTGGCTCTCTGGCTCCCTGGCTCCCTCGCTCCCTGGCTCCGTGACTCCCTGGCTCCCTGGCTCCCTAGCTCTCTGGCTCTCTGGCTCTCTGGCTCCCTGGCTCCCTGACTCCATGTACTTTTAAGATTTACCGATTTCCAATCCAACGTAAATTTCTGTAACGCTTTTGTCGGAATCCGTTTCCCTTAAACCGCAACAACATTCACATTTATTTGATTATTTGTTTTGCTGACCAAGTTATACGTAATATTTTGTGGATTTTGAGAATTTTTTTGTCTATACTTCAATTATTTTAGAAGTGGAAAAAATTATAACAATCGTTTGTTCTTTAGCTCCCTAATTCCCCAGCCGACTTGTCGTGGAAGCTGAGGAGCTCCCTGGCTCCCTGGCTCCCTGTCACACTGGCCCCTCAGTTCCCTACCTCACTGGCTCCCAGACTCCTTGTACTTTTAAGATTTACCGATTTCCAATCCATCGTAAATTTCTGTAACGATTTTGTCGGAATCCGTTTCCCTTAAAACGCAACAACATTCACATTTATGTGATTATTTGTTTTGCTGACCAAGTTATAAGTAATATTGTGTGGATTTTGACAATTTTTTTGTCTATTCTTCAATTATTTAAGAAGTGGAAAAAATTATATCAATCGTTTGTTCTTTAGCTCCCTGACTCCCCGGCCGACTTGTCGTGGGAGCTGAGGAGCTCCCTGGCTCCCTGGCTCCCTGGCTCCCTGGCTCCCTGGCTCTCTGGCTCCCTGGCTCCCTGGCTCCCTGGCTCCCTGGCTCCCTGGCTCCCTGGCTCCCTGACTCCCTGTCTCCCTGGCTCCCTGGCTCCCTGGCTCCCTGGCTCTCTGGCTCCCTGGCTCCCTGGCTCCCTGGCTCCCTGGCTCCCTGGCTCCCTGGCCCCTCAGTTCCCTACCTCGCTGGCTCCCAGACTCCTTGTACTTTTAAGATTTATCGATTTCCAATCCATCGTAAATTTCTGTAACGATTTTGTCGGAATCCGTTTCCCTTAAACCGCAACAACATTCACATTTATTTGATTATTTGTTTTGCTGACCAAGTTATAAGTAATATTTTGTGGATTTTGACAATTTTTTTGTCTATTCTTCAATTATTTAAGAAGTGGAAAAAATTATATCAATCGTTTGTTCTTTAGCTCCCTGACTCCCCGGCCGAATTGTCGTGGGAGCTGAGGAGCTCCCTGGCTTCTTGGCTCCCTGGCTCTCTGGCTCCCTGGCTCCCTGGCTCCCTGGCTCTCTGGCTCCCTGGCTCCCTGGCTCTCTGGCTCTCTGGCTCCCTGGCTCTCTGGCTCTCTGGCTTCCTGCCGCCCTGGCTCCCTGGCTCCCTGGCTCCCTGGCTCCCTGGCTCCCTGACTCCCTGTCTCCCTGGCTCCCTGGCTCCCTGGCTCCCTGGCTCTCTGGCTCCCTGGCTCCCTGGCTCCCTGGCTCCCTGGCTCCCTGTCACACTGGCCCCTCAGTTCCCTACCTCGCTGGCTCCCAGACTCCTTGTACTTTTAAGATTTATCGATTTCCAATCCCTCATAAATTTCTGTAAAGGGTTCGTCGGAATTCCTTTCCCTTAAATCGCAACAACTTTCACATTTATTTGATTATTTGTTTTGCAGAACAAGTTATAAGTAATATTTTGTGGATTTTATGAATTTATTTGTCTATTCTTCAATTATTTAAGAAGTGGAAAAAATTATATCAATCGTTTGTTCTTTAGCTCCCTGGGTCCCTGGCTCCCTGGCTCCCTGGCTTCCTGGCGCCCTGGCTCCCTGGCTCCCTGGCTCCCTGGCTCCCTGGCTCCCTGACTCCCTGTCTCCCTGGCTCCCTGGCTCCCTGGCTTCCTGGCTCTCTGGCTCCCTGGCTCCCTGGCTCCCTGGCTCCCTGGCTCCCTGGCTCCCTGGCTCCCTGGCTCCCTGGCTCCCTGGCTCCCTGGCTCCCTGTCACACTGGCCCCTCAGTTCCCTACCTCGCTGGCTCCCAGACTCCTTGTACTTTTAAGATTTATCGATTTCCAATCCCTCATAAATTTCTGTAAAGCTTTCGTTGGAATTCCTTTCCCTTAAATCGCAACAACTTTCACATTTATTTGATTATTTGTTTTGCAGAACAAGTTATAAGTAATATTTTGTGGATTTTATGAATTTATTTGTCTATTCTTCAATTATTTAAGAAGTGGAAAAAATTATATCAATCGTTTGTTCTTTAGCTCCCTGACTCCCCGGCCGACTTGTCGTGGGAGCTGAGGAGCTCCCTGGCTCCCTGCCTCCCTGGCTCTCTGGCTCCCTGGCTCCCTGGCTCACTGGCTCTCTGGCTCCCTGGCTCCCTGGCTCCCTGGCTCTCTGGCTCTCTGGCTCCCTGCCTCCCTGGCTCCCTGGCTCCCTGGCTCCCTGACTCCCTGTCTCCCTGGCTCCCTGGCTCCCTGGCTCCCTGGCTCTCTGGTTCCCTGGCTCCCTGGCTCCCTGGCTCCCTGGCTCCCTGTCACACTGGCCCCTCAGTTCCCTACCTCGCTGGCTCCCAGACTCCTTGTACTTTTAAGATTTACCGATTTCCAATCCATCGTAAATTTCTGTAACGATTTTGTCGGAATCCGTTTCCCTTAAACCGCAACAACATTCACATTTATTTGATTATTTGTTTTGCTGACCAAGTTATACGTAATATTTTGTGGATTTTGAGAATTTTTTTGTCTATTCTTCAATTATTTAAGAAGTGGAAAAAATTATATCAATCGTTTGTTCTTTAGCTCCCTGACTCCCCGGCCGACTTGTCGTGGGAGCTGAGGAGCTCCCTGGCTCCCTGGCTCCCTGGCTCCCTGCCTCCCTGCCTCTCTGGCTCCCTGGCTCCCTGGCTCTCTGGCTCTCTGGCTCCCTGGCTCCCTGGCTCTCTGGCTCTGTGGCTCCCTGCCTCCGTGGCTCCCTGGCTCCCTGGCTCCCTGACTCCCTGTCTGCATGGCTCCCTGGCTCCCTGGCTCCCTGGCTCCCTGGCTCTCTGGCTCCCTGTCACACTGGCCCCTCAGTTCCCTACTTCGCTGCCTCCCAGACTCCTTGTACTTTTAAGATTTACCGATTTCCAATCCATCGTAAATTTCTGTAACGATTTTGTCGGAATCCGTTTCCCTTAAAACGCAACAACATTCACATTTATTTGATCATTTGTTTTGCTGACCAAGTTATAAGTAATATTGTGTGGATTTTGAGAATTTTTTTGTCCATTCTTCAATTATTTAAAAAGTGGAAATAATTATATCAATCGTTTGTTCTTTAGCTCTCTGGCTCCCCGGCCGACTTGTCGTGGAAGCTGAGGAGCTCCCAGGCTCCCTGGCTCCCTGGCTCCCTGCCTCCCTGGCTCTCTGGCTCCCTGGCTCCCTGGCTCTCTGGCTCTCTGGCTCCCTGGCTCCCTGGCTCTCTGGCTTTCTGGCTCCCTGCCTCCCTGGCTCCCTGGCTCTCTGGCTCCCTGGCTCCCTGGCTCTCTGGCTCCCTGCCTCCCTGGCTCCCTGGCTCTCTGGCTCCCTGGCTCCCTGGCTCCCTGGCTCCCTGGCTCCCTGGATCCCTGGCTCTCTGGCTCTCTGGCTCCCTGGCTCCCTGGCTCCCTGGCTCCCTGGCTCCCTGGCTCCCTAGCTCTCTGGCTCTCTGGCTCTCTGGCTCCCTGGCTCCCTGGCTCGCTGGCTCCCTGGCTCCCTGGCTCCCTGGCTCCCTAGCTCTCTGGCTCTCTGGCTCTCTGGCTCCCTGGCTCCCTGGCTCCCTGGCTCTCTGGCTCTCTGGCTCCCTGGCTCCCTGGCTCTCTGGCTCTCTGGCTCCCTGGCTCCCTGGCTCCCTGACTCCTTTTAAGATTTACCGATTTCCAATCCAACGTAAATTTCTGTAACGATTTTGTCGGAATCCGTTTCCCTTAAACCGCAACAACATTCACATTTATTTGATTATTTGTTTTGCTGACCAAGTTATAAGTAATATTTTGTGGATTTTGACAATTTTTTTGTCTATTCTTCAATTATTTAAGAAGTGGAAAAAATTATATCAATCGTTTGTTCTTTAGCTCCCTGACTCCCCGGCCGAATTGTCGTGGGAGCTGAGGAGCTCCCTGGCTTCTTGGCTCCCTGGCTCTCTGGCTCCCTGGCTCCCTGGCTCCCTGGCTCTCTGGCTCCCTGGCTCCCTGGCTCTCTGGCTCTCTGGCTCCCTGGCTCCCTGGCTCTCTGGCTCTCTGGCTTCCTGCCGCCCTGGCTCCCTGGCTCCCTGGCTCCCTGGCTCCCTGGCTCCCTGACTCCCTGTCTCCCTGGCTCCCTGGCTCCCTGGCTCCCTGGCTCTCTGGCTCCCTGGCTCCCTGGCTCCCTGGCTCCCTGGCTCCCTGGCTCCCTGGCTCCCTGGCTCCCTGGCTCCCTGGCTCCCTGGCTCCCTGGCTCCCTGGCTCCCTGGCTCCCTGGCTCCCTGTCACACTGGCCCCTCAGTTCCCTACCTCGCTGGCTCCCAGACTCCTTGTACTTTTAAGATTTATCGATTTCCAATCCATCGTAAATTTCTGTAACGATTTTGTCGGAATCCGTTTCCCTTAAACCGCAACAACATTCACAATTATTTGATTATTTGTTTTGCAGAACAAGTTATAAGTAATATTTTGTGGATTTTGAGAATTTATTTGTCTATTCTTCAATTATTTAAGAAGTGGAAAAAATTATATGAATCGTTTGTTCTTTAGCTCTCTGACTACCCGGCCGACTTGTCGTGGAAGCTGAGGAGCTCCCTGGCTTCTTGGCTCCCTGGCTCCCTGGCTCCCTGGCTCCCTGGCTCCCTGGCTCCCTGGCCCTTTAGTTCCCTACCTCGCTGGCTCCCAGACTCCTTGTACTTTCAGGATTCATCGATTTCCAATCCAACGTAAATTTCTGTAACGATTTTGTCGGAATCCGTTTCCCTTAAACCGCAACAACATTCACATTTATTTGATTATTTGTTTTGCTGACCAAGTTATAAGTAATATTTTGTGGATTTTGAGAATTTTTTTGTCTATTCTTCAATTATTTAAGAAGTGGAAAAAATTATAACAATCGTTTGTTCTTTAGCTCCCTGATTCCCCGGCCGACTTGTCGAGGGAGCTAAGGAGCTCCCTGGCTTCTTGGCTCCCTGGCTCCCTGGCTCCCTGGCTCCCTGGCTACCTGCCGCCCTGGCTCCCTGGCTCCCTGGCTCCCTGGCTCCCTGGCTCCCTGACTCCCTGTCTCCCTGGCTCCCTGGCTCCCTGGCTCCCTGGCTCTCTGGCTCCCTGGCTCCCTGGCTCCCTGGCTCCCTGGCTCCCTGGCTCCCTGGCTCCCTGGCTCCCTGGCTCCCTGGCTCCCTGGCTCCCTGGCTCCCTGTCACACTGGCCCCTCAGTTCCCTACCTCGCTGGCTCCCAGACTCCTTGTACTTTTAAGATTTATCGATTTCCAATCCATCGTAAATTTCTGTAACGATTTTGTCGGAATCCGTTTCCCTTAAACCGCAACAACATTCACAATTATTTGATTATTTGTTTTGCAGAACAAGTTATAAGTAATATTTTGTGGATTTTGAGAATTTATTTGTCTATTCTTCAATTATTTAAGAAGTGGAAAAAATTATATGAATCGTTTGTTCTTTAGCTCTCTGACTACCCGGCCGACTTGTCGTGGAAGCTGAGGAGCTCCCTGGCTTCTTGGCTCCCTGGCTCCCTGGCTCCCTGGCTCCCTGGCTCCCTGGCTCCCTGGCCCTTTAGTTCCCTACCTCGCTGGCTCCCAGACTCCTTGTACTTTCAGGATTCATCGATTTCCAATCCAACGTAAATTTCTGTAACGATTTTGTCGGAATCCGTTTCCCTTAAACCGCAACAACATTCACATTTATTTGATTATTTGTTTTGCTGACCAAGTTATAAGTAATATTTTGTGGATTTTGAGAATTTTTTTGTCTATTCTTCAATTATTTAAGAAGTGGAAAAAATTATAACAATCGTTTGTTCTTTAGCTCCCTGATTCCCCGGCCGACTTGTCGAGGGAGCTAAGGAGCTCCCTGGCTTCTTGGCTCCCTGGCTCCCTGGCTCCCTGGCTCCCTGGCTCCCTGGCTCTCTGGCTCCCTGGCTCCCTGGCTCCCCGGCTCTCTGGCTCCCTGGCTCCCTGGCTCCCTGGCTCCCTGGCTCCCTGTCACACTGGCCCCTCAGTTCCCTACCTCGCTGGCTCCCAGACTCCTTGTACTTTTAAGATTTATCGATTTCCAATCCCTCATAAATTTCTGTAAAGGGTTCGTCGGAATTCCTTTCCCTTAAATCGCAACAACTTTCACATTTATTTGATTATTTGTTTTGCAGAACAAGTTATAAGTAATATTATGTGGATTTTATGAATTTATTTGTCTATTCTTCAATTATTTAAGAAGTGGAAAAAATTATATCAATCGTTTGTTCTTTAGCTCCCTGACTCCCCGGCCGACTTGTCGTGGGAGCTGAGGAGCTCCCTGGCTCCCTGGCTCCCTGGCTCCCTGCCTCCCTGGCTCTCTGGCTCCCTGGCTCCCTGGCTCTCTGGCTCACTGGCTCCCTGGCTCCCTGGCTCTCTGGCTCTCTGGCTCCCTGCCTCCCTGGCTCCCTGGCTCCCTGACTCCCTGTCTCCATGGCTCCCTGGCTCCCTGGCTCCCTGGCTCCCTGGCTCCCTGGCTCTCTGGCTCCCTGGCTCCCTGGCTCTCTGGCTCTCTGGTTCCCTGGCTCCCTGGCTATCTGGCTCCCGGGCTCTCTGGTTCCCTGGCTCCCTGGCTCCCAGACTCCTTGTACTTTTAAGATTTACCGATTACCAATCCATCGTAAATGTCTGTAACGATTTTGTCGGAATCCGGTTCCCTTAAAACGCAACAACATTCACATTTATTTGATTATTTGTTTTGCTGACCAAGTTATAAGTAATATTGTGTGGATTTTGAGAATTTTTTTGTCTATTCTTCAATTATTTAAGAAGTGGAAAAAATTATATCAATCGTTTGTTCTTTAGCTCCCTGACTCCCCGGCCGACTTGTCGTGGGAGCTGAGGAGCTCCCTGGCTCCCTGGCTCCCTGGCTCTCTGGCTCCCTGGCTCCCTGGCTCTCTGGCTCCCTGGCTCTCTGGCTCCCTGGCTCCCTGGCTCTTTGGCTCTCGGGCTCCCTGGCTCCCTGGCTCTCTGGCTCTCTGGCTCCCTGCCTCCCTGGCTCCCTGGCTCCCTGGCTCCCTGACTCTCTGGTTCCCTGGCTCCCTGGCTCTCTGGCTCCCGGGCTCTCTGGTTCCCTGGCTCCCTGGCTCCCAGACTCCTTGTACTTTTAAGATTTACCGATTACCAATCCATCGTAAATGTCTGTAACGATTTTGTCGGAATCCGGTTCCCTTAAAACGCAACAACATTCACATTTATTTGATTATTTGTTTTGCTGACCAAGTTATAAGTAATATTGTGTGGATTTTGAGAATTTTTTTGTCTATTCTTCAATTATTTAAGAAGTGGAAAAAATTATATCAATCGTTTGTTCTTTAGCTCCCTGACACGCCGGCCGAATTGTCGTGGGAGCTGAGGAGCTCCCTGGCTTCTTGGCTCCCTGGCTCTCTGGCTCCCTGGCTCCCTGACTCCCTGTCTCCCTGGCTCCCTGGCTCCCTGGCTCCCTGGCTCTCTGGCTCCCTGGCTCCCTGGCTCGATGGCTCTCTGGCTCCCTGGCTCCCTGGCTCTCTGGCTCTCTGGCTCCCTGCCTCCCTGGCTCCCTGGCTCCCTGGCTCCCTGGCTCCCTGGCTCCCTGGCTCCCTGACTCCCTGTCTCCCTGGCTCCCTGGCTCCCTGGCTCCCTGGCTCTCTGGTTCCCTGGCTCCCTGGCTCTCTGGATCCCTGGCTCCCTGGCTCCCTGTCACACTGGCCCCTCAGTTCCCTACCTCGCTGGCTCCCAGACTCCTTGTACTTTTAAGATTTATCGATTTCCAATCCCTTATACATTTCTGTAAAGGTTTCGTCGGAATTCCTTTCCCTTAAATCGCAACAACTTTCACATTTATTTGATTATTTGTTTTGCAGAACAAGTTATAAGTAATATTTTGCGGATTTTATGAATTTATTTGTCTATTCTTCAATTATTTAAGAAGTGGAAAAAGTTATATCAATCGTTTGTTCTTTAGTTCCCTGAATCCCCGGCCGACTTGTCGTGGGAGCTGAGGAGCTCTCTGGCTCCCTGGCTCCCTGGCTCTCTGACTCTCTCGCTCCCTGGCTCCCTGGCTCCCTTGCTCTCTGGTTCTCTGGCTCCCTGCCTCCCTGGCTCCCTGGCTCCCTGGCTCCCTGACTCCCTGTCTCCCTGGCTCCCTGGCTCCCTGGCTCCCTGGCTCTCTGGTTCCCTGGCTCCCTGGCTCCCTGGCTCCCTGGCTCCCTGTCACACTGGCCCCTCAGTTCCCTACCTCGCTGGCTCCCAGACTCCTTGTACTTTTAAGATTTACCGATTTCCAATCCATCGTAAATTTCTGTAACGGTTTTGTCGGAATCCGTTTCCCTTAAAACGCAACAACATTCACACTTATTTGATCATTTGTTTTGCTGACCAAGTTATAAGTAATATTGTGTGGATTTTGAGAATTTGTTTGTCTATTCTTCAATTATTTAAGAAGTGGAAAAAATTATATCAATCGTTTGTTCTTTAGCTCCCTGACTCCCCGGCCGAATTGTCGTGGGAGCTGAGGAGCTCCCTGGCTTCTTGGCTCCCTGGCTCTCTGGCTCCCTGGCTCCCTGACTCCCTGTCTCCCTGGCTCCCTGGCTCCCTGGCTCGCTGTCTCCCTGGCTCTCTGGCTCCCTGGCTCCCTGGCTCTCTGGCTCTCTGGCTCCCTGGCTCCCTGGCTCTCTGGCTCTCTGGCTCCCTGGCTTCCTGGCTCTCTGGCTCTCTGGCTCCCTGGCTCCCTGGCTCCCTGACTCCTTTTAAGATTTACCGATTTCCAATCCAACGTAAATTTCTGTAACGATTTTGTCGGAATCCGTTTCCCTTAAAACGCAACAACATTCACATTTATTTGATTATTTGTTTTGCTGACCAAGTTATAAGTAATATTGTGTGGATTTTGAGAATTTTTTTGTCTATTCTTCAATTATTTAAGAAGTGGAAAAAATTATATCAATCGTTTGTTCTTTAGCTCCCTGACACCCCGGCCGAATTGTCGTGGGAGCTGAGGAGCTCCCTGGCTTCTTGGCTCCCTGGCTCTCTGGCTCCCTGGCTCCCTGACTCCCTGTCTCCCTGGCTCCCTGGCTCCCTGGCTCCCTGGCTCTCTGGCTCCCTGGCTCCCTGGCTCTCTGGCTCTCTGGCTCTCTGGCTCCCTGGCTCCCTGGCTCTCTGGCTCTCTGGCTCCCTGCCTCCCTGGCTCCCTGGCTCCCTGGCTCCCTGGCTCCCTGGCTCCCTGACTCCCTGTCTCCCTGGCTCCCTGGCTCCCTGGCTCCCTGGCTCTCTGGCTCCCTGGCTCCCTGGCTCCCTGGCTCCCTGTCACACTGGCCCCTCAGTTCCCTTCCTCGCTGGCTCCCAGACTCCTTGTACTTTTAAGATTTATCGATTTCCAATCCCTCATAAATTTCTGTAAAGGTTTCGTCGGAATTCCTTTCCCTTAAATCGCAACAACTTTCACATTTATTTGATTATTTGTTTTGCAGAACAAGTTAGAAGTAATATTTTGTGGACTTTATGAATTTATTTGTCTATTCTTCAATTATTTAAGAAGTGGAAAAAATTATAACAATCGTTTGTTCTTTAGCTCCCTGATTCCCCGGCCGACTTGTCGAGGGAGCTAAGGAGCTCCCTGGCTTCTTGGCTCCCTGGCTCCCTGGCTCCCTGGCTCCCTGGCTCCCTGGCTCCCCGGCTCCCTGGCTCCCTGGCTCCCTGGCTCCCAGACTCCTTGTACTTTTAAGATTTACCGATTACCAATCCATCGTAAATGTCTGTAACGATTTTGTCGGAATCCGGTTCCCTTAAAACGCAACAACATTCACATTTATTTGATTATTTGTTTTGCTGACCAAGTTATAAGTAATATTGTGTGGATTTTGAGAATTTTTTTGTCTATTCTTCAATTATTTAAGAAGTGGAAAAAATTATATCAATCGTTTGTTCTTTAGCTCCCTGACACCCCGGCCGAATTGTCGTGGGAGCTGAGGAGCTCCCGGGCTTCTTGGCTCCCTGGCTCTCTGGCTCCCTGGCTCCCTGACTCCCTGTCTCCCTGGCTCCCTGGCTCCCTGGCTCCCTGGCTCTCTGGCTCCCTGGCTCCTTGGCTCTCTGGCTCTCTGGCTCCCTGGCTCCCTGGCTCTCTGGCTCTCTGGCTCCCTGGCTCCCTGGCTCCCTGGCTCCCTGGCTCCCTGGCTCCCTGGCTCCCTGGCTCCCTGACTCCCTGTCTCCCTGGCTCCCTGGCTCCCTGGCTCCCTGGCTCCCTGTCACACTGGCCCCTCAGTTCCCTACCTCGCTGGCTCCCAGACTCCTTGTACTTTTAAGATTTATCGATTTCCAATCCCTTATACATTTCTGTAAAGGTTTCGTCGGAATTCCTTTCCCTTAAATCGCAACAACTTTCACATTTATTTGATTATTTGTTTTGCAGAACAAGTTATAAGTAATATTTTGTGGATTTTATGAATTTATTTGTCTATTCTTCAATTATTTAAGAAGTGGAAAAAATTATATCAATCGTTTGTTCTTTAGCTCCCTGACTCCCCGGCCGACTTGTCGTGGGAGCTGAGGAGCTCCTTGGCTCCCTGGCTCCCTGGCTCCCTGGCTCTCTGGCTCCCTGGCTCCCTGGCTCTCTGGCTCTCTGGCTCCCTGGCTCCCTGGCTCTCTGGCTCCCTGGCTCCCTGGCTCCCTGGCTCCCTGGCTCCCTGGCTCCCTGGCTCCCTGGCTCCCTGTCTCCCTGACTCCCTGGCTCCCTGGCTCCCTGGCTCCCTGGCTCTCTGGTTCCCTGGCTCCCTGGCTCTCTGGCTCCCTGGCTCCCTGGCTCCCTGTCACACTGGCCCCTCAGTTCCCTACCTCGCTGGCTCCCAGACTCCTTGTACTTTTAAGATTTATCGATTTCCAATCCCTTATACATTTCTGTAAAGGTTTCGTCGGAATTCCTTTCCCTTAAATCGCAACAACTTTCACATTTATTTGATTATTTGTTTTGCAGAACAAGTTATAAGTAATATTTTGCGGATTTTATGAATTTATTTGTCTATTCTTCAATTATTTAAGAAGTGGAAAAAATTATATCAATCGTTTGTTCTTTAGTTCCCTGAATCCCCGGCCGACTTGTCGTGGGAGCTGAGGAGCTCCCTGGCTCCCTGGCTCCCTGGCTCCCTGCCTCCCTGGCTCCCTGGCTCCCTGGCTCCCTGGCTCCCTGGCTCCCTGGCTCCCTGGCTCCCTGACTCCCTGTCTCCCTGGCTCCCTGGCTCGCTGGCTCTCTGGTTCCCTGGCTCCCTGGCTCTCTGGCTCCCGGGCTCTCTGGTTCCCTGGCTCCCTGGCTCCCAGACTCCTTGTACTTTTAAGATTTACCGATTACCAATCCATCGTAAATGTCTGTAACGATTTTGTCGGAATCCGGTTCCCTTAAAACGCAACAACATTCACATTTATTTGATTATTTGTTTTGCTGACCAAGTTATAAGTAATATTGTGTGGATTTTGAGAATTTTTTTGTCTATTCTTCAATTATTTAAGAAGTGGAAAAAATTATATCAATCGTTTGTTCTTTAGCTCCCTGACTCCCCGGCCGACTTGTCGTGGGAGCTGAGGAGCTCACTGGCTCCCTGGCTCCCTGGCTCCCTGCCTCCCTGGCTCCCTGTCTCCCTGGCTTCCTGGCTCCCTGGCTCCCTGGCTCTCTGGCTCCCTGGCTCCCTGGCTCTCTGGCTCTCTGGCTCCCTGGCTCCCTGGCTCTCTGGCTCTCTGGCTCCCTGCCTCCCTGGCTCCCTGGCTCCCTGGCTCCCTGGCTCCCTGGCTCCCTGGCTCCCTGGCTCCCTGACTCCCTGTCTCCCTGGCTCCCTGGCTCCCTGGCTCCCTGGCTCTCTGCTTCCCTGGCTCTCTGGCTCCCTGGCTCCCTGGCTCCCTGGCTCCCTGTCACACTGGCCCCTCAGTTCCCTACCTCGCTGGCTCCCAGACTCCTTGTACTTTTAAGATTTATCGATTTCCAATCCCTCATAAATTTCTGTAAAGCTTTAGTCGGAATTCCTTTCCCTTAAATCGCAACAACTTTCACATTTATTTGATTATTTGTTTTGCAGAACAAGTTATAAGTAATATTTTGTGGATTTTATGAATTTATTTGTCTATTCTTCAATTATTTAAGAAGTGGAAAAAATTATATCAATCGTTTGTTCTTTAGCTCCCTGACTCCCCGGCCGACTTGTCGTGGGAGCTGAGGAGCTCCCTGGCTCCCTGCCTCCCTGGCTCTCTGGCTCCCTGGCTCCCTGGCTCTCTGGCTCTCTGGCTCCCTGGCTCCCTGGCTCCCTGGCTCTCTGGCTCTCTGGCTCCCTGCCTCCCTGGCTCCCTGGCTCCCTGGCTCCCTGGCTCCCTGGCTCCCTGGCTCCCTGGCTCCCTGACTCCCTGTCTCCCTGGCTCCCTGGCTCCCTGGCTCCCTGGCTCCCTGGCTCTCTGGTTCCCTGGCTCCCTGGCTCCCTGGCTCCCTGGCTCCCTGCCTCCCTGGCTCTCTGGCTCCCTGCCTCCCTGGCTCTCTGGCTCTCTGGCTCCCTGGCTCCCTGGCTCTCTGGCTCTCTGGCTCCCTGCCTCCCTGGCTCCCTGGCTCCCTGGATCCCTGACTCCCTGTCTCCATGGCTCCCTGGCTCCCTGGCTCCCTGGCTCCGTGGCTCCCTGGCTCTCTGGTTCCCTGGCTCCCTGGCTCTCTGGCTCCCTGGCTCCCTGGCTCCCTGGCTCCCTGGCTCCCTGGCTCCCTGGCTCCGTGGCTCCCTGGCTCCCTGACTCCCTGTCTCCCTGGCTCCCTGGCTCGCTGACTCTCTGGTTCCCTGGCTCCCTGGCTCTCTGGCTCCCGGGCTCTCTGGTTCCCTGGCTCCCTGGCTCCCAGACTCCTTGTACTTTTAAGATTTACCGATTACCAATCCATCGTAAATGTCTGTAACGATTTTGTCGGAATCCGGTTCCCTTAAAACGCAACAACATTCACATTTATTTGATTATTTGTTTTGCTGACCAAGTTATAAGTAATATTGTGTGGATTTTGAGAATTTTTTTGTCTATTCTTCAATTATTTAAGAAGTGGAAAAAATTATATCAATCGTTTGTTCTTTAGCTCCCTGACTCCCCGGCCGACTTGTCGTGGGAGCTGAGGAGCTCACTGGCTCCCTGGCTCCCTGGCTCCCTGCCTCCCTGGCTCCCTGTCTCCCTGGCTTCCTGGCTCCCTGGCTCCCTGGCTCTCTGGCTCCCTGGCTCCCTGGCTCTCTGGCTCTCTGGCTCCCTGGCTCCCTGGCTCTCTGGCTCTCTGGCTCCCTGCCTCCCTGGCTCCCTGGCTCCCTGGCTCCCTGGCTCCCTGGCTCCCTGGCTCCCTGGCTCCCTGACTCCCTGTCTCCCTGGCTCCCTGGCTCCCTGGCTCCCTGGCTCTCTGCTTCCCTGGCTCTCTGGCTCCCTGGCTCCCTGGCTCCCTGGCTCCCTGTCACACTGGCCCCTCAGTTCCCTACCTCGCTGGCTCCCAGACTCCTTGTACTTTTAAGATTTATCGATTTCCAATCCCTCATAAATTTCTGTAAAGCTTTAGTCGGAATTCCTTTCCCTTAAATCGCAACAACTTTCACATTTATTTGATTATTTGTTTTGCAGAACAAGTTATAAGTAATATTTTGTGGATTTTATGAATTTATTTGTCTATTCTTCAATTATTTAAGAAGTGGAAAAAATTATATCAATCGTTTGTTCTTTAGCTCCCTGACTCCCCGGCCGACTTGTCGTGGGAGCTGAGGAGCTCCCTGGCTCCCTGCCTCCCTGGCTCTCTGGCTCCCTGGCTCCCTGGCTCTCTGGCTCTCTGGCTCCCTGGCTCCCTGGCTCCCTGGCTCTCTGGCTCTCTGGCTCCCTGGCTCCCTGGCTCCCTGGCTCCCTGGCTCCCTGGCTCCCTGGCTCCCTGGCTCCCTGGCTCCCTGACTCCCTGTCTCCCTGGCTCCCTGGCTCCCTGGCTCCCTGGCTCCCTGGCTCTCTGGTTCCCTGGCTCTCTGGCTCCCTGGCTCCCTGGCTCCCTGGCTCCCTGTCACACTGGCCCCTCAGTTCCCTACCTCGCTGGCTCCCAGACTCCTTGTACTTTTAAGATTTATCGATTTCCAATCCCTCATAAATTTCTGTAAAGCTTTAGTCGGAATTCCTTTCCCTTAAATCGCAACAACTTTCACATTTATTTGATTATTTGTTTTGCAGAACAAGTTATAAGTAATATTTTGTGGATTTTATGAATTTATTTGTCTATTCTTCAATTATTTAAGAAGTGGAAAAAATTATATCAATCGTTTGTTCTTTAGCTCCCTGCCTCCCCGGCCGACTTGTCGTGGGAGCTGAGGAGCTCCCTGGCTCCCTGGCTCCCTGGCTCTCTGGCTCCCTGGCTCCCTGGCTCTCTGGCTCTCTGGCTCCCTGGCTCCCTGGCTCCCTGGCTCTCTGGCTCTCTGGCTCCCTGCCTCCCTGGCTCCCTGGCTCCCTGGCTCCCTGACTCCCTGTCTCCCTGGCTCCCTGGCTCCCTGGCTCCCTGGCTCTCTGGTTCCCTGGCTCCCTGGCTCCCTGGCTCCCTGGCTCCCTGTCACACTGGCCCCTCAGTTCCCTACCTCGCCGGCTCCAAGACTCCTTGTACTTTTAAGATTTACCGATTTCCAATCCATCGTAAATTTCTGTAACGATTTTGTCGGAATCCGTTTCCCTTAAACCGCAACAACATTCACATTTATTTGATTATTTGTTTTGCTGACCAAGTTATACGTAATATTTTGTGGATTTTGAGAATTTTTTTGTCTATTCTTCAATTATTTAAGAAGTGGAAAAAATTATATCAATCGTTTGTTCTTTAGCTCCCTGACTCCCCGGCCGACTTGTCGTGGGAGCTGAGGAGCTCCCTGGCTCCCTGGCTCCCTGGCTCCCTGGCTCCCTGCCTCCCTGGCTCTCTGGCTCCCTGGCTCCCTGGCTCTCTGGCTCTCTGGCTCCCTGGCTCCCTGGCTCTCTGGCTCTGTGGCTCCCTGCCTCCGTGGCTCCCTGGCTCCCTGGCTCCCTGACTCCCTGTCTGCATGGCTCCCTGGCTCCCTGGCTCCCTGGCTCCCTGGCTCTCTGGCTTCCTGTCACACTGGCCCCTCAGTTCCCTACTTCGCTGCCTCCCAGACTCCTTGTACTTTTAAGATTTACCGATTTCCAATCCATCGTAAATTTCTGTAACGATTTTGTCGGAATCCGTTTCCCTTAAAACGCAACAACATTCACATTTATTTGATCATTTGTTTTGCTGACCAAGTTATAAGTAATATTGTGTGGATTTTGAGAATTTTTTTGTCCATTCTTCAATTATTTAAAAAGTGGAAAAAATTATATCAATCGTTTGTTCTTTAGCTCTCTGGCTCCCCGGCCGACTTGTCGTGGAAGCTGAGGAGCTCCCAGGCTCCCTGGCTCCCTGGCTCCCAGACTCCTTGTACTTTTAAGATTTATCGATTTCCAATCCCTCATAAATTTCTGTAAAGGTTTCGTCGGAATTCCTTTCCCTTAAATCGCAACAACTTTCACATTTATTTGATTATTTGTTTTGCAGAACAAGTTATAAGTAATATTTTGTGGATTTTATGAATTTATTTGTCTATTCTTCAATTATTTAAGAAGTGGAAAAAATTATAAAAATCGTTTGTTCTTTAGCTCCATGATTCCCTGGCCGACTTGTCGTGGGAGCTGAGGAGCTGCCTGGCTTCTTGGCTCCCTGGCTCCCTGGCTCCCTGGATCCCTGGCTCCCTGGCTCCCTGACTCCGTGGCTCCCTGGCTCCCTAGCTCCGTGGCTGCCTGGCTCCCTGGCTCCCTGACTCCCTGTCTCCCTGGCTCCCTGGTTCCCTGGCTCCCTGGCTCCCTGGCTTCTTGGCTCCCTGGCTCCCTGGCTCCCGGTCAGACTGGCCCCTCAGCTGCCTACCTCGCTAGCTCCCAGACTCCTTGTACTTTTAAGATTTACCGATTTCCAATCCATCGTAAATTTCTGTAACGATTTTGTCGGAATCCGTTTCCCTTAAACCACAACAACATTCACAATTATTTGATTATTTGTTTTGCAGAACAAGTTATAAGTAATATTTTGTGGATTTTGAGAATTTATTTGTCTATTCTTCAATTATTTAAGAAGTGGAAAAAATTATATGAATCGTTTGTTCTTTAGCTCTCTGACTACCCGGCCGACTTGTCGTGGAAGCTGAGGAGCTCCCTGGCTTCTTGGCTCCCTGGCTCCCTGGCTCCCTGGCTCCCTGGCTCCCTGGCTCCCTACCTCGCTGGCTCCCAGACTCCTTGTACTTTCAGGATTCATCGATTTCCAATCCAACGTAAATTTCTGTAACGATTTTGTCGGAATCCGTTTCCCTTAAACCGCAACAACATTCACATTTATTTGATTATTTGTTTTGCTGACCAAGTTATAAGTAATATTTTGTGGATTTTGAGAATTTTTTTGTCTATTCTTCAATTATTTAAGAAGTGGAAAAAATTATAACAATCGTTTGTTCTTTAGCTCCCTGATTCCCAGGCCGACTTGTCGAGGGAGCTAAGGAGCTCCCTGGCTTCTTGGCTCCCTGGCTCCCTGGCTCCCTGGCTCCCTGGCTCTCTGGCTCCCTGGCTCCCTGGCTCCCTGGCTCTCTGGCTCCCTGGCTCCCTGTCACACTGGCCCCTCAGTTCCCTACCTCGCTGGCTCCCAGACTCCTTGTACTTTTAAGATTTATCGATTACCAATCCCTCATAAATTTCTGTAAAGGGTTCGTCGGAATTCCTTTCCCTTAAATCGCAACAACTTTCACATTTATTTGATTATTTGTTTTGCAGAACAAGTTATAAGTAATATTTTGTGGATTTTATGAATTTATTTGTCTATTCTTCAATTATTTAAGAAGTGGAAAAAATTATATCAATCGTTTGTTCTTTAGCTCCCTGACTCCCCGGCCGACTTGTCGTGGGAGCTGAGGAGCTCCCTGGCTCCCTGGCTCCCTGGCTCCCTGCCTCCCTGGCTCTCTGGCTCCCTGCCTCCCTGGCTCTCTGGCTCTCTGGCTCCCTGGCTCCCTGGCTCTCTGGCTCTCTGGCTCCCTGCCTCCCTGGCTCCCTGGCTCCCTGGCTCCCTGACTCCCTGTCTCCATGGCTCCCTGGCTCCCTGGCTCCCTGGCTCCCTGGCTCCCTGGCTCCCTGGCTCTCTGGTTCCCTGGCTCCCTGGCTCTCTGGCTCCCTGGCTCCCTGGCTCCCTGGCTCCCTGGCTCCCTGGCTCCCTGGCTCCCTGGCTCCCTGGCTCCCTGACTCCCTGTCTCCCTGGCTCCCTGGCTCGCAGACTCTCTGGTTCCCTGGCTCCCTGGCTCTCTGGCTCCCGGGCTCTCTGGTTCCCTGGCTCCCTGGCTCCCAGACTCCTTGTACTTTTAAGATTTACCGATTACCAATCCATCGTAAATGTCTGTAACGATTTTGTCGGAATCCGGTTCCCTTAAAACGCAACAACATTCACATTTATTTGATTATTTGTTTTGCTGACCAAGTTATAAGTAATATTGTGTGGATTTTGAGAATTTTTTTGTCTATTCTTCAATTATTTAAGAAGTGGAAAAAATTATATCAATCGTTTGTTCTTTAGCTCCCTGACTCCCCGGCCGACTTGTCGTGGGAGCTGAGGAGCTCACTGGCTCCCTGGCTCCCTGGCTCCCTGCCTCCCTGGCTCCCTGTCTCCCTGGCTTCCTGGCTCCCTGGCTCCCTGGCTCTCTGGCTCCCTGGCTCCCTGGCTCTCTGGCTCTCTGGCTCCCTGGCTCCCTGGCTCTCTGGCTCTCTGGCTCCCTGCCTCCCTGGCTCCCTGGCTCCCTGGCTCCCTGGCTCCCTGGCTCCCTGGCTCCCTGACTCCCTGTCTCCCTGGCTCCCTGGCTCCCTGGCTCCCTGGCTCTCTGGTTCCCTGGCTCTCTGGCTCCCTGGCTCCCTGGCTCCCTGGCTCCCTGGCTCCCTGGCTCCCTGGCTCCCTGTCACACTGGCCCCTCAGTTCCCTACCTCGCTGGCTCCCAGACTCCTTGTACTTTTAAGATTTATCGATTTCCAATCCCTCATAAATTTCTGTAAAGCTTTCGTCGGAATTCCTTTCCCTTAAATCGCAACAACTTTCACATTTATTTGATTATTTGTTTTGCAGAACAAGTTATAAGTAATATTTTGTGGATTTTATGAATTTATTTGTCTATTCTTCAATTATTTAAGAAGTGGAAAAAATTATATCAATCGTTTGTTCTTTAGCTCCCTGACTCCCCGGCCGACTTGTCGTGGGAGCTGAGGAGCTCCCTGGCTCCCTGCCTCCCTGGCTCTCTGGCTCCCTGGCTCCCTGGCTCTCTGGCTCTCTGGCTCCCTGGCTCCCTGGCGACCTGGCTCCCTGGCTCTCTGGCTCTCTGTCTCCCTGCCTCCCTGGCTCCCTGGCTCCCTGGCTCCCTGACTCCCTGTCTCCCTGGCTCCCTGGCTCCCTGGCTCCCTGGCTCTCTGGTTCCCTGGCTCCCTGGCTCCCTGGCTCCCTGGCTCCCTGTCACACTGGCCCCTCAGTTCCCTACCTCGCTGGCTCCCAGACTCCTTGTACTTTTAAGATTTACCGATTTCCAATCCATCGTAAATTTCTGTAACGATTTTGTCGGAATCCGTTTCCCTTAAACCGCAACAACATTCACATTTATTTGATTATTTGTTTTGCTGACCAAGTTATACGTAATATTTTGTGGATTTTGAGAATTTTTTTGTCTATTCTTCAATTATTTAAGAAGTGGAAAAAATTATATCAATCGTTTGTTCTTTAGCTCCCTGACTCCCCGGCCGACTTGTCGTGGGAGCTGAGGAGCTCCCTGGCTCCCTGGCTCCCTGGCTCCCTGGCTCCCTGCCTCCCTGGCTCTCTGGCTCCCTGGCTCCCTGGCTCTCTGGCTCTCTGGCTCCCTGGCTCCCTGGCTCTCTGGCTCTGTGGCTCCCTGCCTCCGTGGCTCCCTGGCTCCCTGGCTCCCTGACTCCCTGTCTGCATGGCTCCCTGGCTCCCTGGCTCCCTGGCTCCCTGGCTCTCTGGCTCCCTGTCACACTGGCCCCTCAGTTCCCTACTTCGCTGCCTCCCAGACTCCTTGTACTTTTAAGATTTACCGATTTCCAATCCATCGTAAATTTCTGTAACGATTTTGTCGGAATCCGTTTCCCTTAAAACGCAACAACATTCACATTTATTTGATCATTTGTTTTGCTGACCAAGTTATAAGTAATATTGTGTGGATTTTGAGAATTTTTTTGTCCATTCTTCAATTATTTAAAAAGTGGAAAAAATTATATCAATCGTTTGTTCTTTAGCTCTCTGGCTCCCCGGCCGACTTGTCGTGGAAGCTGAGGAGCTCCCAGGCTCCCTGGCTCCCTGGCTCCCAGACTCCTTGTACTTTTAAGATTTATCGATTTCCAATCCCTCATAAATTTCTGTAAAGGTTTCGTCGGAATTCCTTTCCCTTAAATCGCAACAACTTTCACATTTATTTGATTATTTGTTTTGCAGAACAAGTTATAAGTAATATTTTGTGGATTTTATGAATTTATTTGTCTATTCTTCAATTATTTAAGAAGTGGAAAAAATTATAAAAATCGTTTGTTCTTTAGCTCCATGATTCCCTGGCCGACTTGTCGTGGGAGCTGAGGAGCTGCCTGGCTTCTTGGCTCCCTGGCTCCCTGGCTCCCTGGATCCCTGGCTCCCTGGCTCCCTGACTCCGTGGCTCCCTGGCTCCCTAGCTCCGTGGCTGCCTGGCTCCCTGGCTCCCTGACTCCCTGTCTCCCTGGCTCCCTGGTTCCCTGGCTCCCTGGCTCCCTGGCTTCTTGGCTCCCTGGCTCCCTGGCTCCCGGTCAGACTGGCCCCTCAGCTGCCTACCTCGCTAGCTCCCAGACTCCTTGTACTTTTAAGATTTACCGATTTCCAATCCATCGTAAATTTCTGTAACGATTTTGTCGGAATCCGTTTCCCTTAAACCACAACAACATTCACAATTATTTGATTATTTGTTTTGCAGAACAAGTTATAAGTAATATTTTGTGGATTTTGAGAATTCAGGGAGCTGAGGAGCTCCCTGGCTCCCTGCCTCCCTGGCTCTCTGGCTCCCTGGCTCCCTGGCTCTCTGGCTCTCTGGCTCCCTGGCTCCCTGGCTCCCTGGCTCCCTGGCTCGCTGGCTCTCTGTCTCCCTGCCTCCCTGGCTCCCTGGCTCCCTGGCTCCCTGACTCCCTGTCTCCCTGGCTCCCTGGCTCCCTGGCTCCCTGGCTCTCTGGTTCCCTGGCTCCCTGGCTCCCTGGCTCCCTGGCTCCCTGTCACACTGGCCCCTCAGTTCCCTACCTCGCTGGCTCCCAGACTCCTTGTACTTTTAAGATTTACCGATTTCCAATCCATCGTAAATTTCTGTAACGATTTTGTCGGAATCCGTTTCCCTTAAACCGCAACAACATTCACATTTATTTGATTATTTGTTTTGCTGACCAAGTTATACGTAATATTTTGTGGATTTTGAGAATTTTTTTGTCTATTCTTCAATTATTTAAGAAGTGGAAAAAATTATATCAATCGTTTGTTCTTTAGCTCCCTGACTCCCCGGCCGACTTGTCGTGGGAGCTGAGGAGCTCCCTGGCTCCCTGGTTCCCTGGCTCCCTGGCTCCCTGTCTCCCTGGCTCTCTGGCTCCCTGGCTCTCTGGCTCTCTGGCTCCCTGGCTCCCTGGCTCTCTGGCTCTGTGGCTCCCTGCCTCCGTGGCTCCCTGGCTCCCTGGCTCCCTGACTCCCTGTCTGCATGGCTCCCTGGCTCCCTGGCTCCCTGGCTCCCTGGCTCTCTGGCTCCCTGTCACACTGGCCCCTCAGTTCCCTACTTCGCTGCCTCCCAGACTCCTTGTACTTTTAAGATTTACCGATTTCCAATCCATCGTAAATTTCTGTAACGATTTTGTCGGAATCCGTTTCCCTTAAAACGCAACAACATTCACATTTATTTGATCATTTGTTTTGCTAACCAAGTTATAAGTAATATTGTGTGGATTTTGAGAATTTTTTTGTCCATTCTTCAATTATTTAAAAAGTGGAAAAAATTATATCAATCGTTTGTTCTTTAGCTCTCTGGCTCCCCGGCCGACTTGTCGAGGAAGCTGAGGAGCTCCCAGGCTCCCTGGCTCCCTGGCTCCCTGCCTCCCTGGCTCTCTGGCTCCCTGGCTCCCTGGCTCTCTGGCTCTCTGGCTCCCTGGCTCCCTGGCTCTCTGGCTCTCTGGCTCCCTGCCTCCCTGGCTCCCTGGCTCTCTGTCTCCCTGGCTCCCTGGCTCTCTGGCTCCCTGCCTCCCTGGCTCCCTGGCTCTCTGGCTCCCTGGCTCCCTGGCTCCCTGGCTCCCTGGCTCCCTGGCTCTCTGGCTCTCTGGCTCCCTGGCTCCCTGGCTCCCTGGCTCCCTGGCTCCCTGGCTCCCTAGCTCTCTGGCTCTCTGGCTCTCTGGCTCCCTGGCTCCCTGGCTCCCTGGCTCCCTGGCTCCCTGGCTCCCTGGCTCCCTAGCTCTCTGGCTCTCTGGCTCTCTGGCTCCCTGGCTCCCTGGCTCCCTGGCTCTCTGGCTCTCTGGCTCCCTGGCTCCCTGGCTCTCTGGCTCTCTGGCTCCCTGGCTCCCTGGCTCCCTGACTCCTTTTAAGATTTACCGATTTCCAATCCAACGTAAATTTCTGTAACGATTTTGTCGGAATCCGTTTCCCTTAAACCGCAACAACATTCACATTTATTTGATTATTTGTTTTGCTGACCAAGTTATAAGTAATATTTTGTGGATTTTGACAATTTTTTTGTCTATTCTTCAATTATTTAAGAAGTGGAAAAAATTATATCAATCGTTTGTTCTTTAGCTCCCTGATTCCCCGGCCGACTTGTCGTGGAAGCTGAGGAGCTCCCTTCCTCCCTGGCTCCCTGGCTCCCTGGCTGCCTGGCCCCCTGGCTCCCTGGCTATCTGGCTCCGTGGCTCTCTGGCTCCCTGGCTCCCTGGCTCCCTGGCTCCCTGGCTCCCTGGCTCCCTGGCTCTCTGGCTCTCTGGCTCCCTGGCTCCCTCGCTCCCTGGCTCCGTGACTCCCTGGCTCCCTGGCTCCCTAGCTCTCTGGCTCTCTGGCTCTCTGGCTCCCTGGCTCCCTGACTCCATGTACTTTTAAGATTTACCGATTTCCAATCCAACGTAAATTTCTGTAACGCTTTTGTCGGAATCCGTTTCCCTTAAACCGCAACAACATTCACATTTATTTGATTATTTGTTTTGCTGACCAAGTTATACGTAATATTTTGTGGATTTTGAGAATTTTTTTGTCTATACTTCAATTATTTTAGAAGTGGAAAAAATTATAACAATCGTTTGTTCTTTAGCTCCCTAATTCCCCAGCCGACTTGTCGTGGAAGCTGAGGAGCTCCCTGGCTCCCTGGCTCCCTGTCACACTGGCCCCTCAGTTCCCTACCTCACTGGCTCCCAGACTCCTTGTACTTTTAAGATTTACCGATTTCCAATCCATCGTAAATTTCTGTAACGATTTTGTCGGAATCCGTTTCCCTTAAAACGCAACAACATTCACATTTATGTGATTATTTGTTTTGCTGACCAAGTTATAAGTAATATTGTGTGGATTTTGACAATTTTTTTGTCTATTCTTCAATTATTTAAGAAGTGGAAAAAATTATATCAATCGTTTGTTCTTTAGCTCCCTGACTCCCCGGCCGACTTGTCGTGGGAGCTGAGGAGCTCCCTGGCTCCCTGGCTCCCTGGCTCCCTGGCTCCCTGCCTCCCTGGCTCTCTGGCTCCCTGGCTCCCTGGCTCTCTGGCTCTCTGGCTCCCTGGCTCCCTGGCTCTCTGGCTCTCTGGCTCCCTGCCTCCCTGGCTCCCTGGGTCCCTGGCTCCCTGACTCCCTGTCTCCATGGCTCCCTGGTTCCCTGGCTCCCTGGCTCCCTGGCTCCCTGGCTCTCTGGTTCCCTGGCTCCCTGGCTCTCTGGCTCCCTGGCTCCCTGGCTCTCTGGCTCTCTGGCTCCCTGGCTCCCTGGCTCCCTGGCTCTCTGGCTCTCTGGCTCCCTGCCTCCCTGGCTCCCTGGCTCCCTGGCTCCCTGACTCCCTGTCTCCCTGGCTCCCTGGCTCCCTGGCTCCCTGGCTCTCTGGTTCCCTGGCTCCCTGGCTCCCTGGCTCCCTGGCTCCCTGTCACACTGGCCCCTCAGTTCCCTACCTCGCTGGCTCCCAGACTCCTTGTACTTTTAAGATTTACCGATTTCCAATCCATCGTAAATTTCTGTACCGATTTTGTCGGAATCCGTTTCCCTTAAACCGCAACAACATTCACATTTATTTGATTATTTGTTTTGCTGACCAAGTTATACGTAATATTTTGTGGATTTTGAGAATTTTTTTGTCTATTCTTCAATTATTTAAGAAGTGGAAAAAATTATATCAATCGTTTGTTCTTTAGCTCCCTGACTCCCCGGCCGACTTGTCGTGGGAGCTGAGGATCTCCCTGGCTCCCTGGCTCCCTGGCTCCCTGGCTCCCTGCCTCCCTGGCTCTCTGGCTCCCTGGCTCTCTGGCTCTCTGGCTCCCTGGCTCCCTGGCTCTCTGGCTCTGTGGCTCCCTGCCTCCGTGGCTCCCTGGCTCCCTGGCTCCCTGACTCCCTGTCTGCATGGCTCCCTGGCTCCCTGGCTCCCTGGCTCCCTGGCTCCCTGGCTCTCTGGCTCCCTGTCACACTGGCCCCTCAGTTCCCTACTTCGCTGCCTCCCAGACTCCTTGTACTTTTAAGATTTACCGATTTCCAATCCATCGTAAATTTCTGTAACGATTTTGTCGGAATCCGTTTCCCTTAAAACGCAACAACATTCACATTTATTTGATCATTTGTTTTGCTGACCAAGTTATAAGTAATATTGTGTGGATTTTGAGAATTTTTTTGTCCATTCTTCAATTATTTAAAAAGTGGAAAAAATTATATCAATCGTTTGTTCTTTAGCTCTCTGGCTCCCCGGCCGACTTGTCGTGGAAGCTGAGGAGCTCCCAGGCTCCCTGGCTCCCTGGCTCCCTGGCTCCCTAGCTCTCTGGCTCTCTGGCTCTCTGGCTCCCTGGCTCCCTGGCTCCCTGGCTCTCTGGCTCTCTGGCTCCCTGGCTCCCTGGCTCTCTGGCTCTCTGGCTCCCTGGCTCCCTGGCTCCCTGACTCCTTTTAAGATTTACCGATTTCCAATCCAACGTAAATTTCTGTAACGATTTTGTCGGAATCCGTTTCCCTTAAACCGCAACAACATTCACATTTATTTGATTATTTGTTTTGCTGACCAAGTTATAAGTAATATTTTGTGGATTTTGACAATTTTTTTGTCTATTCTTCAATTATTTAAGAAGTGGAAAAAATTATATCAATCGTTTGTTCTTTAGCTCCCTGATTCCCCGGCCGACTTGTCGTGGAAGCTGAGGAGCTCCCTTCCTCCCTGGCTCCCTGGCTCCCTGGCTGCCTGGCCCCCTGGCTCCCTGGCTATCTGGCTCCGTGGCTCTCTGGCTCCCTGGCTCCCTGGCTCCCTGGCTCCCTGGCTCCCTGGCTCCCTGGCTCTCTGGCTCTCTGGCTCCCTGGCTCCCTCGCTCCCTGGCTCCGTGACTCCCTGGCTCCCTGGCTCCCTAGCTCTCTGGCTCTCTGGCTCTCTGGCTCCCTGGCTCCCTGACTCCATGTACTTTTAAGATTTACCGATTTCCAATCCAACGTAAATTTCTGTAACGCTTTTGTCGGAATCCGTTTCCCTTAAACCGCAACAACATTCACATTTATTTGATTATTTGTTTTGCTGACCAAGTTATACGTAATATTTTGTGGATTTTGAGAATTTTTTTGTCTATACTTCAATTATTTTAGAAGTGGAAAAAATTATAACAATCGTTTGTTCTTTAGCTCCCTAATTCCCCAGCCGACTTGTCGTGGAAGCTGAGGAGCTCCCTGGCTCCCTGGCTCCCTGTCACACTGGCCCCTCAGTTCCCTACCTCACTGGCTCCCAGACTCCTTGTACTTTTAAGATTTACCGATTTCCAATCCATCGTAAATTTCTGTAACGATTTTGTCGGAATCCGTTTCCCTTAAAACGCAACAACATTCACATTTATGTGATTATTTGTTTTGCTGACCAAGTTATAAGTAATATTGTGTGGATTTTGACCATTTTTTTGTCTATTCTTCAATTATTTAAGAAGTGGAAAAAATTATATCAATCGTTTGTTCTTTAGCTCCCTGACTCCCCGGCCGACTTGTCGTGGGAGCTGAGGAGCTCCCTGGCTCCCTGGCTCCCTGGCTCCCTGGCTCCCTGCCTCCCTGGCTCTCTGGCTCCCTGGCTCCCTGGCTCTCTGGCTCTCTGGCTCCCTGGCTCCCTGGCTCTCTGGCTCTCTGGCTCCCTGCCTCCCTGGCTCCCTGGCTCCCTGGCTCCCTGACTCCCTGTCTCCATGGCTCCCTGGTTCCCTGGCTCCCTGGCTCCCTGGCTCCCTGGCTCTCTGGTTCCCTGGCTCCCTGGCTCTCTGGCTCCCTGGCTCCCTGGCTCTCTGGCTCTCTGGCTCCCTGGCTCCCTGGCTCCCTGGCTCTCTGGCTCTCTGGCTCCCTGCCTCCCTGGCTCCCTGGCTCCCTGGCTCCCTGACTCCCTGTCTCCCTGGCTCCCTGGCTCCCTGGCTCCCTGGCTCTCTGGTTCCCTGGCTCCCTGGCTCCCTGGCTCCCTGGCTCCCTGTCACACTGGCCCCTCAGTTCCCTACCTCGCTGGCTCCCAGACTCCTTGTACTTTTAAGATTTACCGATTTCCAATCCATCGTAAATTTCTGTAACGATTTTGTCGGAATCCGTTTCCCTTAAACCGCAACAACATTCACATTTATTTGATTATTTGTTTTGCTGACCAAGTTATACGTAATATTTTGTGGATTTTGAGAATTTTTTTGTCTATTCTTCAATTATTTAAGAAGTGGAAAAAATTATATCAATCGTTTGTTCTTTAGCTCCCTGACTCCCCGGCCGACTTGTCGTGGGAGCTGAGGATCTCCCTGGCTCCCTGGCTCCCTGGCTCCCTGGCTCCCTGCCTCCCTGGCTCTCTGGCTCCCTGGCTCCCTGGCTCTCTGGCTCCCTGGCTCCCTGGCTCTCTGGCTCTGTGGCTCCCTGCCTCCGTGGCTCCCTGGCTCCCTGGCTCCCTGACTCCCTGTCTGCATGGCTCCCTGGCTCCCTGGCTCCCTGGCTCCCTGGCTCTCTGGCTCCCTGTCACACTGGCCCCTCAGTTCCCTACTTCGCTGCCTCCCAGACTCCTTGTACTTTTATGATTTACCGATTTCCAATCCATCGTAAATTTCTGTAACGATTTTGTCGGAATCCGTTTCCCTTAAAACGCAACAACATTCACATTTATTTGATCATTTGTTTTGCTGACCAAGTTATAAGTAATATTGTGTGGATTTTGAGAATTTTTTTGTCCATTCTTCAATTATTTAAAAAGTGGAAAAAATTATATCAATCGTTTGTTCTTTAGCTCTCTGGCTCCCCGGCCGACTTGTCGTGGAAGCTGAGGAGCTCCCAGGCTCCCTGGCTCCCTGGCTCCCTGCCTCCCTGGCTCTCTGGCTCCCTGGCTCCCTGGCTCTCTGGCTCTCTGGCTCCCTGGCTCTCTGGCTCTCTGGCTCCCTGGCTCCCTGGCTCTCTGGCTCTCTGGCTCCCTGGCTCCCTGGCTCCCTGACTCCTTTTAAGATTTACCGATTTCCAATCCAACGTAAATTTCTGTAACGATTTTGTCGGAATCCGTTTCCCTTAAACCGCAACAACATTCACATTTATTTGATTATTTGTTTTGCTGACCAAGTTATAAGTAATATTTTGTGGATTTTGACAATTTTTTTGTCTATTCTTCAATTATTTAAGAAGTGGAAAAAATTATATCAATCGTTTGTTCTTTAGCTCCCTGATTCCCCGGCCGACTTGTCGTGGAAGCTGAGGAGCTCCCTTCCTCCCTGGCTCCCTGGCTCCCTGGCTGCCTGGCCCCCTGGCTCCCTGGCTATCTGGCTCCGTGGCTCTCTGGCTCCCTGGCTCCCTGGCTCCCTGGCTCCCTGGCTCCCTGGCTCCCTGGCTCCCTGGCTCTCTGGCTCTCTGGCTCCCTGGCTCCCTCGCTCCCTGGCTCCGTGACTCCCTGGCTCCCTGGCTCCCTAGCTCTCTGGCTCTCTGGCTCTCTGGCTCCCTGGCTCCCTGACTCCATGTACTTTTAAGATTTACCGATTTCCAATCCAACGTAAATTTCTGTAACGCTTTTGTCGGAATCCGTTTCCCTTAAACCGCAACAACATTCACATTTATTTGATTATTTGTTTTGCTGACCAAGTTATACGTAATATTTTGTGGATTTTGAGAATTTTTTTGTCTATACTTCAATTATTTTAGAAGTGGAAAAAATTATAACAATCGTTTGTTCTTTAGCTCCCTAATTCCCCAGCCGACTTGTCGTGGAAGCTGAGGAGCTCCCTGGCTCCCTGGCTCCCTGTCACACTGGCCCCTCAGTTCCCTACCTCACTGGCTCCCAGACTCCTTGTACTTTTAAGATTTACCGATTTCCAATCCATCGTAAATTTCTGTAACGATTTTGTCGGAATCCGTTTCCCTTAAAACGCAACAACATTCACATTTATGTGATTATTTGTTTTGCTGACCAAGTTATAAGTAATATTGTGTGGATTTTGACAATTTTTTTGTCTATTCTTCAATTATTTAAGAAGTGGAAAAAATTATATCAATCGTTTGTTCTTTAGCTCCCTGACTCCCCGGCCGACTTGTCGTGGGAGCTGAGGAGCTCCCTGGCTCCCTGGCTCCCTGGCTCCCTGGCTCCCTGCCTCCCTGGCTCTCTGGCTCCCTGGCTCCCTGGCTCTCTGGCTCTCTGGCTCCCTGGCTCCCTGGCTCTCTGGCTCTCTGGCTCCCTGGCTCCCTGGCTCCCTGGCTCCCTGGCTCCCTGACTCCCTGTCTCCATGGCTCCCTGGTTCCCTGGCTCCCTGGCTCCCTGGCTCCCTGGCTCTCTGGTTCCCTGGCTCCCTGGCTCTCTGGCTCCCTGGCTCCCTGGCTCTCTGGCTCTCTGGCTCCCTGGCTCCCTGGCTCCCTGGCTCTCTGGCTCTCTGGCTCCCTGCCTCCCTGGCTCCCTGGCTCCCTGGCTCCCTGGCTCCCTGTCTCCCTGGCTCCCTGGCTCCCTGGCTCCCTGGCTCTCTGGTTCCCTGGCTCCCTGGCTCCCTGGCTCCCTGGCTCCCTGTCACACTGGCCCCTCAGTTCCCTACCTCGCTGGCTCCCAGACTCCTTGTACTTTTAAGATTTACCGATTTCCAATCCATCGTAAATTTCTGTAACGATTTTGTCGGAATCCGTTTCCCTTAAACCGCAACAACATTCACATTTATTTGATTATTTGTTTTGCTGACCAAGTTATACGTAATATTTTGTGGATTTTGAGAATTTTTTTGTCTATTCTTCAATTATTTAAGAAGTGGAAAAAATTATATCAATCGTTTGTTCTTTAGCTCCCTGACTCCCCGGCCGACTTGTCGTGGGAGCTGAGGAGCTCCCTGGCTCCCTGGCTCCCTGGCTCCCTGGCTCCCTGCCTCCCTGGCTCTCTGGCTCCCTGGCTCTCTGGCTCTCTGGCTCCCTGGCTCCCTGGCTCCCTGACACCTTTTAAGATTTACCGATTTCCAATCCAACGTAAATTTCTGTAACGATTTTGTCGGAATCCGTTTCCCTTAAACCGCAACAACATTCACATTTATTTGATTATTTGTTTTGCTGACCAAGTTATAAGTAATATTTTGTGGATTTTGACAATTTTTTTGTCTATTCTTCAATTATTTAAGAAGTGGAAAAAATTATATCAATCGTTTGTTCTTTAGCTCCCTGATTCCCCGGCCGACTTGTCGTGGAAGCTGAGGAGCTCCCTTCCTCCCTGGCTCCCTGGCTCCCTGGCTGCCTGGCCCCCTGGCTCCCTGGCTATCTGGCTCCGTGGCTCTCTGGCTCCCTGGCTCCCTGGCTCCCTGGCTCCCTGGCTCCCTGTCACACTGGCCCCTCAGTTCCCTACCTCGCTGGCTCCCAGACTCCTTGTACTTTTAAGATTTACCGATTACCAATCCATCGTAAATGTCTGTAACGATTTTGTCGGAATCCGTTTCCCTTAAACCGCAACAACATTCACATTTATTTGATTATTTGTTTTGCTGACCAAGTTATAAGTAATATTTTGTGGATTTTGAGAATTTTTTTGTCTATTCTTCAATTATTTAAGAAGTGGAAAAAATTATAACAATCGTTTGTTCTTTAGCTCCCTGATTCCCCGGCCGACTTGTCGAGGGAGCTAAGGAGCTCCCTGGCTTCTTGGCTCCCTGGCTCCCTGGCTCCGTGGCTCCCTGGCTCTCTGGCTCCCTGGCTCCCTGGCTCCCTGGCTCTCTGGCTCCCTGGCTCCCTGGCTCCCTGGCTCCCTGTCACACTGGCCCCTCAGTTCCCTACCTCGCTGGCTCCCAGACTCCTTGTACTTTTAAGATTTATCGATTTCCAATCCCTCATAAATTTCTGTAAAGGTTTCGTCGGAATTCCTTTCCCTTAAATCGCAACAACTTTCACATTTATTTGATTATTTGTTTTGCAGAACAAGTTAGAAGTAATATTTTGTGGACTTTATGAATTTATTTGTCTATTCTTCAATTATTTAAGAAGTGGAAAAAATTATAACAATCGTTTGTTCTTTAGTTCCCTGATTCCCCGGCCGACTTGTCGAGGGAGCTAAGGAGCTCCCTGGCTTCTTGGCTCCCTGGCTCCCTGGCTCCCTGGCTCCCTGGCTCCCTGGCTCCCCGGCTCTCTGGCTCCCTGGCTCCCTGGCTCCCTGGCTCCCTGTCACACTGGCCCCTCAGTTCCCTACCTCGCTGGCTCCCAGACTCCTTGTACTTTTAAGATTTATCGATTTCCAATCCCTCATAAATTTCTGTAAAGGGTTCGTCGGAATTCCTTTCCCTTAAATCGCAACAACTTTCACATTTATTTGATTATTTGTTTTGCAGAACAAGTTATAAGTAATATTTTGTGGATTTTATGAATTTATTTGTCTATTCTTCAATTATTTAAGAAGTGGAAAAAATTATATCAATCGTTTGTTCTTTAGCTCCCTGACTCCCCGGCCGACTTGTCGTGGGAGCTGAGGAGCTCCCTGGCTCCCTGGCTCCCTGGCTCCCTGCCTCCCTGGCTCACTGGCTCCCTGCCTCCCTGGCTCACTGGCTCTCTGGCTCCCTGGCTCCCTGGCTCTCTGGCTCTCTGGCTCCCTGCCTCCCTGGCTCCCTGGCTCCCTGGCTCCCTGACTCCCTGTCTCCATGGCTCCCTGGCTCCCTGGCTCCCTGGCTCCCTGGCTCCCTGGCTCTCTGGTTCCCTGGCTCCCTGGCTCTCTGGCTCCCTGGCTCCCTGGCTCCCTGGCTCCCTGGCTCCCAGACTCCTTGTACTTTTAAGATTTACCGATTACCAATCCATCGTAAATGTCTGTAACGATTTTGTCGGAATCCGTTTCCCTTAAACCGCAACAACATTCACATTTATTTGATTATTTGTTTTGCTGACCAAGTTATAAGTAATATTTTGTGGATTTTGAGAATTTTTTTGTCTATTCTTCAATTATTTAAGAAGTGGAAAAAATTATAACAATCGTTTGTTCTTTAGCTCCCTGATTCCCCGGCCGACTTGTCGAGGGAGCTAAGGAGCTCCCTGGCTTCTTGGCTCCCTGGCTCCCTGGCTCCGTGGCTCCCTGGCTCTCTGGCTCCCTGACTCCCTGGCTCCCTGGCTCTCTGGCTCCCTGGCTCCCTGGCTCCCTGGCTCCCTGTCACACGGGCCCCTCAGTTCCCTACCTCGCTGGCTCCCAGACTCCTTGTACTTTTAAGATTTATCGATTTCCAATCCCTCATAAATTTCTGTAAAGGTTTCGTCGGAATTCCTTTCCCTTAAATCGCAACAACTTTCACATTTATTTGATTATTTGTTTTGCAGAACAAGTTAGAAGTAATATTTTGTGGACTTTATGAATTTATTTGTCTATTCTTCAATTATTTAAGAAGTGGAAAAAATTATAACAATCGTTTGTTCTTTAGCTCCCTGATTCCCCGGCCGACTTGTCGAGGGAGCTAAGGAGCTCCCTGGCTTCTTGGCTCCCTGGCTCCCTGGCTCCCTGGCTCCCTGGCTCCCTGGCTCCCCGGCTCTCTGGCTCCCTGGCTCCCTGGCTCCCTGGCTCCCTGTCACACTGGCCCCTCAGTTCCCTACCTCGCTGGCTCCCAGACTCCTTGTACTTTTAAGATTTATCGATTTCCAATCCCTCATAAATTTCTGTAAAGGGTTCGTCGGAATTCCTTTCCCTTAAATCGCAACAACTTTCACATTTATTTGATTATTTGTTTTGCAGAACAAGTTATAAGTAATATTTTGTGGATTTTATGAATTTATTTGTCTATTCTTCAATTATTTAAGAAGTGGAAAAAATTATATCAATCGTTTCTTCTTTAGCTCCCTGACTCCCCGGCCGACTTGTCGTGGGAGCTGAGGAGCTCCCTGGCTCCCTGGCTCCCTGGCTCCCTGCCTCCCTGGCTCTCTGGCTCCCTGCCTCCCTGGCTCTCTGGCTCTCTGGCTCCCTGGCTCGCTGGCTCTCTGGCTCTCTGGCTCCCTGCCTCCCTGGCTCCCTGGCTCCCTGGCTCCCTGACTCCCTGTCTCCATGGCTCCCTGGCTCCCTGGCTCCCTGGCTCCCTGGCTCCCTGGCTCTCTGGTTCCCTGGCTCCCTGGCTCTCTGGCTCCCTGGCTCCCTGGCTCCCTGGCTCCCTGGCTCCCAGACTCCTTGTACTTTTAAGATTTACCGATTACCAATCCATCGTAAATGTCTGTAACGATTTTGTCGGAATCCGTTTCCCTTAAACCGCAACAACATTCACATTTATTTGATTATTTGTTTTGCTGACCAAGTTATAAGTAATATTTTGTGGATTTTGAGAATTTTTTTGTCTATTCTTCAATTATTTAAGAAGTGGAAAAAATTATAACAATCGTTTGTTCTTTAGCTCCCTGATTCCCCGGCCGACTTGTCGAGGGAGCTAAGGAGCTCCCTGGCTTCTTGGCTCCCTGGCTCCCTGGCTCCGTGGCTCCCTGGCTCTCTGGCTGCCTGGCTCCCTGGCTCCCTGGCTCTCTGGCTCCCTGGCTCCCTGGCTCCCTGGCTCCCTGTCACACTGGCCCCTCAGTTCCCTACCTCGCTGGCTCCCAGACTCCTTGTACTTTTAAGATTTATCGATTTCCAATCCCTCATAAATTTCTGTAAAGGTTTCGTCGGAATTCCTTTCCCTTAAATCGCAACAACTTTCACATTTATTTGATTATTTGTTTTGCAGAACAAGTTAGAAGTAATATTTTGTGGACTTTATGAATTTATTTGTCTATTCTTCAATTATTTAAGAAGTGGAAAAAATTATAACAATCGTTTGTTCTTTAGCTCCCTGATTCCCCGGCCGACTTGTCGAGGGAGCTAAGGAGCTCCCTGGCTTCTTGGCTCCCTGGCTCCCTGGCTCCCTGGCTCCCTGGCTCCCCGGCTCTCTGGCTCCCTGGCTCTCTGGCTCCCTGGCTCCCTGGCTCCCTGGCTCCCTGTCACACTGGCCCCTCAGTTCCCTACCTCGCTGGCTCCCAGACTCCTTGTACTTTTAAGATTTATCGATTTCCAATCCCTCATAAATTTCTGTAAAGGGTTCGTCGGAATTCCTTTCCCTTAAATCGCAACAACTTTCACATTTATTTGATTATTTGTTTTGCAGAACAAGTTATATGTAATATTTTGTGGATTTTATGAATTTATTTGTCTATTCTTCAATTATTTAAGAAGTGGAAAAAATTATATCAATCGTTTGTTCTTTAGCTCCCTGACTCCCCGGCCGACTTGTCGTGGGAGCTGAGGAGCTCCCTGGCTCCCTGGCTCCCTGGCTCCCTGCCTCCCTGGCTCTCTGGCTCCCTGCCTCCCTGGCTCTCTGGCTCTCTGGCTCCCTGGCTCCCTGGCTCTCTGGCTCTCTGGCTCCCTGCCTCCCTGGCTCCCTGGCTCCCTGACTCCCTGTCTCCATGGCTCCCTGGCTCCCTGGCTCCCTGGCTCCCTGGCTCCCTGGCTCCCTGGCTCCCTGGCTCCCTGGCTCCCTGGCTCCCTGGCTCCCTGACTCCCTGTCTCCCTGGCTCCCTGGCTCGCTGACTCTCTGGTTCCCTGGCTCCCTGGCTCTCTGGCTCCCGGGCTCTCTGGTTCCCTGGCTCCCTGGCTCCCAGACTCCTTGTACTTTTAAGATTTACCGATTACCAATCCATCGTAAATGTCTGTAACGATTTTGTCGGAATCCGGTTCCCTTAAAACGCAACAACATTCACATTTATTTGATTATTTGTTTTGCTGACCAAGTTATAAGTAATATTGTGTGGATTTTGAGAATTTTTTTGTCTATTCTTCAATTATTTAAGAAGTGGAAAAAATTATATCAATCGTTTGTTCTTTAGCTCCCTGACTCCCCGGCCGACTTGTCGTGGGAGCTGAGGAGCTCCCTGGCTCTCTGGCTCGCTGGCTCCCTGCCTCCCTGGCTCCCTGGCTCCCTGGCTCCCTGGCTCCCTGGCTCCCTGGCTCCCTGACTCCCTGTCTCCCTGGCTCCCTGGCTCCCTGGCTCCCTGGCTCTCTGGTTCCCTGGCTCCCTGGCTCCCTGGCTCCCTGGCTCCCTGTCACACTGGCCCCTCAGTTCCCTACCTCGCTGGCTCCCAGACTCCTTGTACTTTTAAGATTTACCGATTTCCAATCCATCGTAAATTTCTGTAACGATTTTGTCGGAATCCGTTTCCCTTAAACCGCAACAACATTCACATTTATTTGATTATTTGTTTTGCTGACCAAGTTATACGTAATATTTTGTGGATTTTGAGAATTTTTTTGTCTATTCTTCAATTATTAGAGAAGTGGAACAAATTATATCAATCGTTTGTTCTTTAGCTCTCTGGCTCCCCGGCCGACTTGTCGTGGAAGCTGAGGAGCTCCCAGGCTCCCTGGCTCCCTGGCTCCCTGCCTCCCTGGCTCTCTGGCTCCCTGGCTCCCTGGCTCCCTGGCTCCCTGGCTCCCTGGCTCCCTGCCTCCCTGGCTCTCTGGCTCCCTGGCTCCCTGGCTCTCTGGCTCTCTGGCTCCCTGGCTCCCTGGCTCCCTGGCTCCCTGGCTCTCTGGCTCCCTGGCTCCCTGGCTCTCTGGCTCCCTGCCTCCCTGGCTCCCTGGCTCCCTGGCTCCCTGGCTCCCTGGCTCCCTGCCTCCCTGGCTCGCTGGCTCCCTGGCTCCCTGGCTCTCTGGCTCTCTGGCTCCCTGCCTCCCTGGCTCCCTGGCTCCCTGGCTCCCTGGCTCCCTGGCTCCCTGGCTCTCCGGCTCCCTGGCTCCCTGGCTCTCTGGCTCTCTGGCTCTCTGGCTCCCTGGCTCCCTGGCTCCCTGACTCCTTTTAAGATTTACCGATTTCCAATCCAACGTAAATTTCTGTAACGATTTTGTCGGAATCCGTTTCCCTTAAACCGCAACAGCATTCACATTTATTTGATTATTTGTTTTGCTGACCAAGTTATAAGTAATATTTTGTGGATTTTGACAATTTTTTTGTCTATTCTTCAATTATTTAAGAAGTGGAAAAAATTATATCAATCGTTTGTTCTTTAGCTCCCTGACTCCCCGGCCGAGTTGTCGTGGGAGCTGAGGAGCTCCCTGGCTCCCTGGCTCCCTGGCTCCCTGCCTCCCTGGCTCTCTGGCTCCCTGGCTCCCTGGCTCTCTGGCTCTCTGGCTCCCTGGCTCCCTGGCTCCCTGGCTCCCTGGCTCTCTGGCTCTCTGGCTCCCTGCCTCCCTGGCTCCCTGGCTCCCTGGCTCCCTGACTCCCTGTCTCCCTGGCTCCCTGGCTCCCTGGCTCCCTGGCTCTCTGGTTCCCTGGCTCCCTGGCTCCCTGGCTCCCTGGCTCCCTGGCCCTTTAGTTCCCTACCTCGCTGGCTCCCAGACTCCTTGTACTTTCAGGATTCATCGATTTCCAATCCAACGTAAATTTCTGTAACGATTTTGTCGGAATCCGTTTCCCTTAAACCGCAACAACATTCACATTTATTTGATTATTTGTTTTGCTGACCAAGTTATAAGTAATATTTTGTGGATTTTGAGAATTTTTTTGTCTATTCTTCAATTATTTAAGAAGTGGAAAAAATTATAACAATCGTTTGTTCTTTAGCTCCCTGATTCCCCGGCCGACTTGTCGAGGGAGCTAAGGAGCTCCCTGGCTTCTTGGCTCCCTGGCTCCCTGGCTCCGTGGCTCCCTGGCTCTCTGGCTCCCTGACTCCCTGGCTCCCTGGCTCTCTGGCTCCCTGGCTCCCTGGCTCCCTGGCTCCCTGTCACACGGGCCCCTCAGTTCCCTACCTCGCTGGCTCCCAGACTCCTTGTACTTTTAAGATTTATCGATTTCCAATCCCTCATAAATTTCTGTAAAGGTTTCGTCGGAATTCCTTTCCCTTAAATCGCAACAACTTTCACATTTATTTGATTATTTGTTTTGCAGAACAAGTTAGAAGTAATATTTTGTGGACTTTATGAATTTATTTGTCTATTCTTCAATTATTTAAGAAGTGGAAAAAATTATAACAATCGTTTGTTCTTTAGCTCCCTGATTCCCCGGCCGACTTGTCGAGGGAGCTAAGGAGCTCCCTGGCTTCTTGGCTCCCTGGCTCCCTGGCTCCCTGGCTCCCTGGCTCCCTGGCTCCCTGGCTCTCTGGCTCCCTGGCTCCCTGGCTCCCTGGCTCCCTGTCACACTGGCCCCTCAGTTCCCTACCTCGCTGGCTCCCAGACTCCTTGTACTTTTAAGATTTATCGATTTCCAATCCCTCATAAATTTCTGTAAAGGGTTCGTCGGAATTCCTTTCCCTTAAATCGCAACAACTTTCACATTTATTTGATTATTTGTTTTGCAGAACAAGTTATAAGTAATATTTTGTGGATTTTATGAATTTATTTGTCTATTCTTCAATTATTTAAGAAGTGGAAAAAATTATATCAATCGTTTCTTCTTTAGCTCCCTGACTCCCCGGCCGACTTGTCGTGGGAGCTGAGGAGCTCCCTGGCTCCCTGGCTCCCTGGCTCCCTGCCTCCCTGGCTCTCTGGCTCCCTGCCTCCCTGGCTCTCTGGCTCTCTGGCTCCCTGGCTCGCTGGCTCTCTGGCTCTCTGGCTCCCTGCCTCCCTGGCTCCCTGGCTCCCTGGCTCCCTGACTCCCTGTCTCCATGGCTCCCTGGCTCCCTGGCTCCCTGGCTCCCTGGCTCCCTGGCTCTCTGGTTCCCTGGCTCCCTGGCTCTCTGGCTCCCTGGCTCCCTGGCTCCCTGGCTCCCTGGCTCCCAGACTCCTTGTACTTTTAAGATTTACCGATTACCAATCCATCGTAAATGTCTGTAACGATTTTGTCGGAATCCGTTTCCCTTAAACCGCAACAACATTCACATTTATTTGATTATTTGTTTTGCTGACCAAGTTATAAGTAATATTTTGTGGATTTTGAGAATTTTTTTGTCTATTCTTCAATTATTTAAGAAGTGGAAAAAATTATAACAATCGTTTGTTCTTTAGCTCCCTGATTCCCCGGCCGACTTGTCGAGGGAGCTAAGGAGCTCCCTGGCTTCTTGGCTCCCTGGCTCCCTGGCTCCGTGGCTCCCTGGCTCTCTGGCTCCCTGGCTCCCTGGCTCCCTGGCTCTCTGGCTCCCTGGCTCCCTGGCTCCCTGGCTCCCTGTCACACTGGCCCCTCAGTTCCCTACCTCGCTGGCTCCCAGACTCCTTGTACTTTTAAGATTTATCGATTTCCAATCCCTCATAAATTTCTGTAAAGGTTTCGTCGGAATTCCTTTCCCTTAAATCGCAACAACTTTCACATTTATTTGATTATTTGTTTTGCAGAACAAGTTAGAAGTAATATTTTGTGGACTTTATGAATTTATTTGTCTATTCTTCAATTATTTAAGAAGTGGAAAAAATTATAACAATCGTTTGTTCTTTAGCTCCCTGATTCCCCGGCCGAATTGTCGAGGGAGCTAAGGAGCTCCCTGGCTTCTTGGCTCCCTGGCTCCCTGGCTCCCTGGCTCCCTGGCTCCCCGGCTCTCTGGCTCCCTGGCTCTCTGGCTCCCTGGCTCCCTGGCTCCCTGGCTCCCTGTCACACTGGCCCCTCAGTTCCCTACCTCGCTGGCTCCCAGACTCCTTGTACTTTTAAGATTTATCGATTTCCAATCCCTCATAAATTTCTGTAAAGGGTTCGTCGGAATTCCTTTCCCTTAAATCGCAACAACTTTCACATTTATTTGATTATTTGTTTTGCAGAACAAGTTATATGTAATATTTTGTGGATTTTATGAATTTATTTGTCTATTCTTCAATTATTTAAGAAGTGGAAAAAATTATATCAATCGTTTGTTCTTTAGCTCCCTGACTCCCCGGCCGACTTGTCGTGGGAGCTGAGGAGCTCCCTGGCTCCCTGGCTCCCTGGCTCCCTGGCTCCCTGCCTCCCTGGCTCTCTGGCTCTCTGGCTCCCTGGCTCCCTGGCTCTCTGGCTCTCTGGCTCCCTGCCTCCCTGGCTCCCTGGCTCCCTGACTCCCTGTCTCCATGGCTCCCTGGCTCCCTGGCTCCCTGGCTCCCTGGCTCCCTGGCTCCCTGGCTCCCTGGCTCCCTGGCTCCCTGGCTCCCTGGCTCCCTGACTCCCTGTCTCCCTGGCTCCCTGGCTCGCTGACTCTCTGGTTCCCTGGCTCCCTGGCTCTCTGGCTCCCGGGCTCTCTGGTTCCCTGGCTCCCTGGCTCCCAGACTCCTTGTACTTTTAAGATTTACCGATTACCAATCCATCGTAAATGTCTGTAACGATTTTGTCGGAATCCGGTTCCCTTAAAACGCAACAACATTCACATTTATTTGATTATTTGTTTTGCTGACCAAGTTATAAGTAATATTGTGTGGATTTTGAGAATTTTTTTGTCTATTCTTCAATTATTTAAGAAGTGGAAAAAATTATATCAATCGTTTGTTCTTTAGCTCCCTGACTCCCCGGCCGACTTGTCGTGGGAGCTGAGGAGCTCCCTGGCTCTCTGGCTCTCTGGCTCCCTGCCTCCCTGGCTCCCTGGCTCCCTGGCTCCCTGGCTCCCTGGCTCCCTGGCTCCCTGACTCCCTGTCTCCCTGGCTCCCTGGCTCCCTGGCTCCCTGGCTCTCTGGTTCCCTGGCTCCCTGGCTCCCTGGCTCCCTGGCTCCCTGTCACACTGGCCCCTCAGTTCCCTACCTCGCTGGCTCCCAGACTCCTTGTACTTTTAAGATTTACCGATTTCCAATCCATCGTAAATTTCTGTAACGATTTTGTCGGAATCCGTTTCCCTTAAACCGCAACAACATTCACATTTATTTGATTATTTGTTTTGCTGACCAAGTTATACGTAATATTTTGTGGATTTTGAGAATTTTTTTGTCTATTCTTCAATTATTAGAGAAGTGGAACAAATTATATCAATCGTTTGTTCTTTAGCTCTCTGGCTCCCCGGCCGACTTGTCGTGGAAGCTGAGGAGCTCCCAGGCTCCCTGGCTCCCTGGCTCCCTGCCTCCCTGGCTCTCTGGCTCCCTGGCTCCCTGGCTCCCTGGCTCCCTGGCTCCCTGGCTCCCTGCCTCCCTGGCTCTCTGGCTCCCTGGCTCCCTGGCTCTCTGGCTCTCTGGCTCCCTGGCTCCCTGGCTCCCTGGCTCCCTGGCTCTCTGGCTCCCTGGCTCCCTGGCTCTCTGGCTCCCTGCCTCCCTGGCTCCCTGGCTCCCTGGCTCCCTGGCTCCCTGGCTCCCTGCCTCCCTGGCTCGCTGGCTCCCTGGCTCCCTGGCTCTCTGGCTCTCTGGCTCCCTGCCTCCCTGGCTCCCTGGCTCCCTGGCTTCCTGGCTCCCTGGCTCCCTGGCTCTCCGGCTCCCTGGCTCCCTGGCTCTCTGGCTCTCTGGCTCTCTGGCTCCCTGGCTCCCTGGCTCCCTGACTCCTTTTAAGATTTACCGATTTCCAATCCAACGTAAATTTCTGTAACGATTTTGTCGGAATCCGTTTCCCTTAAACCGCAACAGCATTCACATTTATTTGATTATTTGTTTTGCTGACCAAGTTATAAGTAATATTTTGTGGATTTTGACAATTTTTTTGTCTATTCTTCAATTATTTAAGAAGTGGAAAAAATTATATCAATCGTTTGTTCTTTAGCTCCCTGACTCCCCGGCCGAGTTGTCGTGGGAGCTGAGGAGCTCCCTGGCTCCCTGGCTCCCTGGCTCCCTGCCTCCCTGGCTCTCTGGCTCCCTGGCTCCCTGGCTCTCTGGCTCTCTGGCTCCCTGGCTCCCTGGCTCCCTGGCTCCCTGGCTCTCTGGCTCTCTGGCTCCCTGCCTCCCTGGCTCCCTGGCTCCCTGGCTCCCTGACTCCCTGTCTCCCTGGCTCCCTGGCTCCCTGGCTCCCTGGCTCTCTGGTTCCCTGGCTCCCTGGCTCCCTGGCTCCCTGGCTCCCTGGCCCTTTAGTTCCCTACCTCGCTGGCTCCCAGACTCCTTGTACTTTCAGGATTCATCGATTTCCAATCCAACGTAAATTTCTGTAACGATTTTGTCGGAATCCGTTTCCCTTAAACCGCAACAACATTCACATTTATTTGATTATTTGTTTTGCTGACCAAGTTATAAGTAATATTTTGTGGATTTTGAGAATTTTTTTGTCTATTCTTCAACTATTTAAGAAGTGGAAAAAATTATAACAATCGTTTGTTCTTTAGCTCCCTGATTCCCCGGCCGACTTGTCGAGGGAGCTAAGGAGCTCCCTGGCTTCTTGGCTCCCTGGCTCCCTGGCTCCCTGGCTCCCTGGCTCTCTGGCTCCCTGGCTCCCTGGCTCCCTGGCTCTCTGGCTCCCTGGCTCCCTGGCTCCCTGGCTCCCTGTCACACTGGCCCCTCAGTTCCCTACCTCGCTGGCTCCCAGACTCCTTGTACTTTTAAGATTTATCGATTTCCAATCCCTCATAAATTTCTGTAAAGGTTTCGTCGGAATTCCTTTCCCTTAAATCGCAACAACTTTCACATTTATTTGATTATTTGTTTTGCAGAACAAGTTAGAAGTAATATTTTGTGGACTTTATGAATTTATTTGTCTATTCTTCAATTATTTAAGAAGTGGAAAAAATTATAACAATCGTTTGTTCTTTAGCTCCCTGATTCCCCGGCCGACTTGTCGAGGGAGCTAAGGAGCTCCCTGGCTTCTTGGCTCCCTGGCTCCCTGGCTCCCTGGCTCCCTGGCTCTCTGGCTCCCTGGCTCCCTGGCTCCCCGGCTCTCTGGCTCCCTGGCTCCCTGGCTCCCTGGCTCCCTGGCTCCCTGTCACACTGGCCCCTCAGTTCCCTACCTCGCTGGCTCCCAGACTCCTTGTACTTTTAAGATTTATCGATTTCCAATCCCTCATAAATTTCTGTAAAGGTTTCGTCGGAATTCCTTTCCCTTAAATCGCAACAACTTTCACATTTATTTGATTATTTGTTTTGCAGAACAAGTTAGAAGTAATATTTTGTGGACTTTATGAATTTATTTGTCTATTCTTCAATTATTTAAGAAGTGGAAAAAATTATATCAATCGTTTCTTCTTTAGCTCCCTGACTCCCCGGCCGACTTGTCGTGGGAGCTGAGGAGCTCCCTGGCTCCCTGGCTCCCTGGCTCCCTGGCTCCCTTGCTCTCTGGTTCTCTGGCTCCCTGCCTCCCTGGCTCCCTGGCTCCCTGGCTCCCTGACTCCCTGTCTCCCTGGCTCCCTGGCTCCCTGGCTCCCTGGCTCTCTGGTTCCCTGGCTCCCTGGCTCCCTGGCTCCCTGGCTCCCTGTCACACTGGCCCCTCAGTTCCCTACCTCGCTGGCTCCCAGACTCCTTGTACTTTTAAGATTTACCGATTTCCAATCCATCGTAAATTTCTGTAACGGTTTTGTCGGAATCCGTTTCCCTTAAAACGCAACAACATTCACATTTATTTGATCATTTGTTTTGCTGACCAAGTTATAAGTAATATTGTGTGGATTTTGAGAATTTGTTTGTCTATTCTTCAATTATTTAAGAAGTGGAAAAAATTATATCAATCGTTTGTTCTTTAGCTCCCTGACTCCCCGGCCGAATTGTCGTGGGAGCTGAGGAGCTCCCTGGCTTCTTGGCTCCCTGGCTCTCTGGCTCCCTGGCTCCCTGACTCCCTGTCTCCCTGGCTCCCTGGCTCCCTGGCTCGCTGTCTCCCTGGCTCTCTGGCTCCCTGGCTCCCTGGCTCTCTGGCTCTCTGGCTCCCTGGCTCCCTGGCTCTCTGGCTCTCTGGCTCCCTGGCTTCCTGGCTCTCTGGCTCTCTGGCTCCCTGGCTCCCTGGCTCCCTGACTACTTTTAAGATTTACCGATTTCCAATCCAACGTAAATTTCTGTAACGATTTTGTCGGAATCCGTTTCCCTTAAAACGCAACAACATTCACATTTATTTGATTATTTGTTTTGCTGACCAAGTTATAAGTAATATTGTGTGGATTTTGAGAATTTTTTTGTCTATTCTTCAATTATTTAAGAAGTGGAAAAAATTATATCAATCGTTTGTTCGTTAGCTCCCTGACACCCCGGCCGAATTGTCGTGGGAGCTGAGGAGCTCCCTGGCTTCTTGGCTCCCTGGCTCTCTGGCTCCCTGGCTCCCTGACTCCCTGTCTCCCTGGCTCCCTGGCTCCCTGGCTCCCTGGCTCTCTGGCTCCCTGGCTCCCTGGCTCTCTGGCTCTCTGGCTCTCTGGCTCCCTGGCTCCCTGGCTCTCTGGCTGTCTGGCTCCCTGCCTCCCTGGCTCCCTGGCTCCCTGGCTCCCTGGCTCCCTGGCTCCCTGGCTCCCTGACTCCCTGTCTCCCTGGCTCCCTGGCTCCCTGGCTCCCTGGCTCTCTGGTTCCCTGGCTCCCTGGCTCTCTGGCTCCCTGGCTCCCTGGCTCCCTGTCACACTGGCCCCTCAGTTCCCTACCTCGCTGGCTCCCAGACTCCTTGTACTTTTAAGATTTATCGATTTCCAATCCCTCATAAATTTCTGTAAAGGTTTCGTCGGAATTCCTTTCCCTTAAATCGCAACAACTTTCACATTTATTTGATTATTTGTTTTGCAGAACAAGTTATAAGTAATATTTTGTGGATTTTATGAATTTATTTGTCTATTCTTCAATTATTTAAGAAGTGGAAAAAATTATAAAAATGGTTTGTTCTTTAGCTCCATGATTCCCTGGCCGACTTGTCGTGGGAGCTGAGGAGCTGCCTGGCTTCTTGGCTCCCTGGCTCCCTGGCTCCCTGGCTCCCTGGATCCCTGGCTCCCTGGCTCCCTGACTCCGTGGCTCCCTGGCTCCCTAGCTCCGTGGCTGCCTGGCTCCCTGGCTCCCTGACTCCCTGTCTCCCTGGCTCCCTGGTTCCCTGGCTCCCTGGCTCCCTGGCTTCTTGGCTCCCTGGCTCCCTGGCTCCCGGTCAGACTGGCCCCTCAGCTGCCTACCTCGCTAGCTCCCAGACTCCTTGTACTTTTAAGATTTACCGATTTCCAATCCATCGTAAATTTCTGTAACGATTTTTTCGGAATCCGTTTCCCTTAAACCACAACAACATTCACAATTATTTGATTATTTGTTTTGCAGAACAAGTTATAAGTAATATTTTGTGGATTTTGAGAATTTATTTGTCTATTCTTCAATTATTTAAGAAGTGGAAAAAATTATATGAATCGTTTGTTCTTTAGCTCTCTGACTACCCGGCCGACTTGTCGTGGAAGCTGAGGAGCTCCCTGGCTTCTTGGCTCCCTGGCTCCCTGGCTCCCTGGCTCCCTGGCTCCCTGGCTCCCTACCTCGCTGGCTCCCAGACTCCTTGTACTTTCAGGATTCATCGATTTCCAATCCAACGTAAATTTCTGTAACGATTTTGTCGGAATCCGTTTCCCTTAAACCGCAACAACATTCACATTTATTTGATTATTTGTTTTGCTGACCAAGTTATAAGTAATATTTTGTGGATTTTGAGAATTTTTTTGTCTATTCTTCAATTATTTAAGAAGTGGAAAAAATTATAACAATCGTTTGTTCTTTAGCTCCCTGATTCCCCGGCCGACTTGTCGAGGGAGCTAAGGAGCTCCCTGGCTTCTTGGCTCCCTGGCTCCCTGGCTCCCTGGCTCCCTGGCTCTCTGGCTCCCTGGCTCCCTGGCTCCCTGGCTCTCTGGCTCCCTGGCTCCCTGGCTCCCTGGCTCCCTGTCACACTGGCCCCTCAGTTCCCTACCTCGCTGGCTCCCAGACTCCTTGTACTTTTAAGATTTATCGATTTCCAATCCCTCATAAATTTCTGTAAAGGTTTCGTCGGAATTCCTTTCCCTTAAATCGCAACAACTTTCACATTTATTTGATTATTTGTTTTGCAGAACAAGTTAGAAGTAATATTTTGTGGACTTTATGAATTTATTTGTCTATTCTTCAATTATTTAAGAAGTGGAAAAAATTATAACAATCGTTTGTTCTTTAGCTCCCTGATTCCCCGGCCGACTTGTCGAGGGAGCTAAGGAGCTCCCTGGCTTCTTGGCTCCCTGGCTCCCTGGCTCCCTGGCTCCCTGGCTCCCTGGCTCCCCGGCTCTCTGGCTCCCTGGCTCCCTGGCTCCCAGACTCCTTGTACTTTTAAGATTTACCGATTACCAATCCATCGTAAATGTCTGTAACGATTTTGTCGGAATCCGGTTCCCTTAAAACGCAACAACATTCACATTTATTTGATTATTTGTTTTGCTGACCAAGTTATAAGTAATATTGTGTGGATTGTGAGAATTTTTTTGTCTATTCTTCAATTATTTAAGAAGTGGAAAAAATTATATCAATCGTTTGTTCTTTAGCTCCCTGACACCCCGGCCGAATTGTCGTGGGAGCTGAGGAGCTCCCTGGCTTCTTGGCTCCCTGGCTCTCTGGCTCCCTGGCTCCCTGACTCCCTGTCTCCCTGGCTCCCTGGCTCCCTGGCTCCCTGGCTCTCTGGCTCCCTGGCTCCCTGGCTCTCTGGCTCTCTGGCTCCCTGGCTCCCTGGCTCTCTGGCTCTCTGGCTCCCTGCCTCCCTGGCTCCCTGGCTCCCTGGCTCCCTGGTTACCTGGCTCCCTGGCTCCCTGGCTCCCTGACTCCCTGTCTCCCTGGCTCCCTGGCTCCCTGGCTCCCTGGCTCCCTGTCACACTGGCCCCTCAGTTCCCTACCTCGCTGGCTCCCAGACTCCTTGTACTTTTAAGATTTATCGATTTCCAATCCCTTATACATTTCTGTAAAGGTTTCGTCGGAATTCCTTTCCCTTAAATCGCAACAACTTTCACATTTATTTGATTATTTGTTTTGCAGAACAAGTTATAAGTAATATTTTGTGGATTTTATGAATTTATTTGTCTATTCTTCAATTATTTAAGAAGTGGAAAAAATTATATCAATCGTTTGTTCTTTAGCTCCCTGACTCCCCGGCCGACTTGTCGTGGGAGCTGAGGAGCTCCTTGGCTCCCTGGCTCCCTGGCTCCCTGGCTCTCTGGCTCCCTGGCTCCCTGGCTCTCTGGCTCTCTGGCTCCCTGGCTCCCTGGCTCTCTGGCTCTCTGGCTCCCTGCCTCCCTGGCTCCCTGGCTCCCTGGCTCCCTGGCTCCCTGGCTCCCTGTCTCCCTGACTCCCTGGCTCCCTGGCTCCCTGGCTCCCTGGCTCTCTGGTTCCCTGGCTCCCTGGCTCTCTGGCTCCCTGGCTCCCTGGCTCCCTGTCACACTGGCCCCTCAGTTCCCTACCTCGCTGGCTCCCAGACTCCTTGTACTTTTAAGATTTATCGATTTCCAATCCCTTATACATTTCTGTAAAGGTTTCGTCGGAATTCCTTTCCCTTAAATCGCAACAACTTTCACATTTATTTGATTATTTGTTTTGCAGAACAAGTTATAAGTAATATTTTGCGGATTTTATGAATTTATTTGTCTATTCTTCAATTATTTAAGAAGTGGAAAAAATTATATCAATCGTTTGTTCTTTAGTTCCCTGAATCCCCGGCCGACTTGTCGTGGGAGCTGAGGAGCTCCCTGGCTCCCTGGCTCCCTGGCTCCCTGCCTCCCTGGCTCTCTGGCTCCCTGGCTCCCTGGCTCTCTGACTCTCTCGCTCCCTGGCTCCCTGGCTCCCTTGCTCTCTGGTTCTCTGGCTCCCTGGCTCCCTGGCTCCCTGGCTCCCTGGCTCCCTGACTCCCTGTCTCCCTGGCTCCCTGGCTCCCTGGCTCCCTGGCTCTCTGGTTCCCTGGCTCCCTGGCTCCCTGGCTCCCTGGCTCCCTGTCACACTGGCCCCTCAGTTCCCTACCTCGCTGGCTCCCAGACTCCTTGTACTTTTAAGATTTACCGATTTCCAATCCATCGTAAATTTCTGTAACGGTTTTGTCGGAATCCGTTTCCCTTAAAACGCAACAACATTCACATTTATTTGATCATTTGTTTTGCTGACCAAGTTATAAGTAATATTGTGTGGATTTTGAGAATTTGTTTGTCTATTCTTCAATTATTTAAGAAGTGGAAAAAATTATATCAATCGTTTGTTCTTTAGCTCCCTGACTCCCCGGCCGAATTGTCGTGGGAGCTGAGGAGCTCCCTGGCTTCTTGGCTCCCTGGCTCTCTGGCTCCCTGGCTCCCTGACTCCCTGTCTCCCTGGCTCCCTGGCTCCCTGGCTCGCTGTCTCCCTGGCTCTCTGGCTCCCTGGCTCCCTGGCTCTCTGGCTCTCTGGCTCCCTGGCTCCCTGGCTCTCTGGCTCTCTGGCTCCCTGGCTTCCTGGCTCTCTGGCTCTCTGGCTCCCTGGCTCCCTGGCTCCCTGACTCCTTTTAAGATTTACCGATTTCCAATCCAACGTAAATTTCTGTAACGATTTTGTCGGAATCCGTTTCCCTTAAAACGCAACAACATTCACATTTATTTGATTATTTGTTTTGCTGACCAAGTTATAAGTAATATTGTGTGGATTTTGAGAATTTTTTTGTCTATTCTTCAATTATTTAAGAAGTGGAAAAAATTATATCAATCGTTTGTTCTTTAGCTCCCTGACACCCCGGCCGAATTGTCGTGGGAGCTGAGGAGCTCCCTGGCTTCTTGGCTCCCTGGCTCTCTGGCTCCCTGGCTCCCTGACTCCCTGTCTCCCTGGCTCCCTGGCTCCCTGGCTCCCTGGCTCTCTGGCTCCCTAGCTCCCTGGCTCTCTGACTCTCTGGCTCTCTGGCTCCCTGGCTCCCTGGCTCTCTGGCTCTCTGGCTCCCTGCCTCCCTGGCTCCCTGGCTCCCTGGCTCCCTGGCTCCCTGGCTCCCTGGCTCCCTGACTCCCTGTCTCCCTGGCTCCCTGGCTCCCTGGCTCCCTGGCTCTCTGGTTCCCTGGCTCCCTGGCTCTCTGGCTCCCTGGCTCCCTGGCTCCCTGTCACACTGGCCCCTCAGTTCCCTACCTCGCTGGCTCCCAGACTCCTTGTACTTTTAAGATTTATCGATTTCCAATCCCTCATAAATTTCTGTAAAGGTTTCGTCGGAATTCCTTTCCCTTAAATCGCAACAACTTTCACATTTATTTGATTATTTGTTTTGCAGAACAAGTTATAAGTAATATTTTGTGGATTTTATGAATTTATTTGTCTATTCTTCAATTATTTAAGAAGTGGAAAAAATTATAAAAATCGTTTGTTCTTTAGCTCCATGATTCCCTGGCCGACTTGTCGTGGGAGCTGAGGAGCTGCCTGGCTTCTTGGCTCCCTGGCTCCCTGGCTCCCTGGCTCCCTGGATCCCTGGCTCCCTGGCTCCCTGACTCCGTGGCTCCCTGGCTCCCTAGCTCCGTGGCTGCCTGGCTCCCTGGCTCCCTGACTCCCTGTCTCCCTGGCTCCCTGGTTCCCTGGCTCCCTGGCTCCCTGGCTTCTTGGCTCCCTGGCTCCCTGGCTCCCGGTCAGACTGGCCCCTCAGCTGCCTACCTCGCTAGCTCCCAGACTCCTTGTACTTTTAAGATTTACCGATTTCCAATCCATCGTAAATTTCTGTAACGATTTTTTCGGAATCCGTTTCCCTTAAACCACAACAACATTCACAATTATTTGATTATTTGCATTGCAGAACAAGTTATAAGTAATATCTTGTGGATTTTGAGAATTTATTTGTCTATTCTTCAATTATTTAAGAAGTGGAAAAAATTATATGAATCGTTTGTTCTTTAGCTCTCTGACTACCCGGCCGACTTGTCGTGGAAGCTGAGGAGCTCCCTGGCTTCTTGGCTCCCTGGCTCCCTGGCTCCCTGGCTCCCTGGCTCCCTGGCTCCCTACCTCGCTGGCTCCCAGACTCCTTGTACTTTCAGGATTCATCGATTTCCAATCCAACGTAAATTTCTGTAACGATTTTGTCGGAATCCGTTTCCCTTAAACCGCAACAACATTCACATTTATTTGATTATTTGTTTTGCTGACCAAGTTATAAGTAATATTTTGTGGATTTTGAGAATTTTTTTGTCTATTCTTCAATTATTTAAGAAGTGGAAAAAATTATAACAATCGTTTGTTCTTTAGCTCCCTGATTCCCCGGCCGACTTGTCGAGGGAGCTAAGGAGCTCCCTGGCTTCTTGGCTCCCTGGCTCCCTGGCTCCCTGGCTCCCTGGCTCTCTGGCTCCCTGGCTCCCTGGCTCCCTGGCTCTCTGGCTCCCTGGCTCCCTGGCTCCCTGGCTCCCTGTCACACTGGCCCCTCAGTTCCCTACCTCGCTGGCTCCCAGACTCCTTGTACTTTTAAGATTTATCGATTTCCAATCCCTCATAAATTTCTGTAAAGGTTTCGTCGGAATTCCTTTCCCTTAAATCGCAACAACTTTCACATTTATTTGATTATTTGTTTTGCAGAACAAGTTAGAAGTAATATTTTGTGGACTTTATGAATTTATTTGTCTATTCTTCAATTATTTAAGAAGTGGAAAAAATTATAACAATCGTTTGTTCTTTAGCTCCCTGATTCCCCGGCCGACTTGTCGAGGGAGCTAAGGAGCTCCCTGGCTTCTTGGCTCCCTGGCTCCCTGGCTCCCTGGCTCCCTGGCTCCCTGGCTCCCGGGCTCTCTGGCTCCCTGGCTCCCTGGCTCCCAGACTCCTTGTACTTTTAAGATTTACCGATTACCAATCCATCGTAAATGTCTGTAACGATTTTGTCGGAATCCGGTTCCCTTAAAACGCAACAACATTCACATTTATTTGATTATTTGTTTTGCTGACCAAGTTATAAGTAATATTGTGTGGATTTTGAGAATTTTTTTGTCTATTCTTCAATTATTTAAGAAGTGGAAAAAATTATATCAATCGTTTGTTCTTTAGCTCCCTGACACCCCGGCCGAATTGTCGTGGGAGCTGAGGAGCTCCCTGGCTTCTTGGCTCCCTGGCTCTCTGGCTCCCTGGCTCCCTGACTCCCTGTCTCCCTGGCTCCCTGGCTCCCTGGCTCCCTGGCTCTCTGGCTCCCTGGCTCCCTGGCTCTCTGGCTCTCTGGCTCCCTGGCTCCCTGGCTCTCTGGCTCTCTGGCTCCCTGCCTCCCTGGCTCCCTGGCTCCCTGGCTCCCTGGCTCCCTGGCTCCCTGGCTCCCTGACTCCCTGTCTCCCTGGCTCCCTGGCTCCCTGGCTCCCTGGCTCCCTGTCACACTGGCCCCTCAGTTCCCTACCTCGCTGGCTCCCAGACTCCTTGTACTTTTAAGATTTATCGATTTCCAATCCCTTATACATTTCTGTAAAGGTTTCGTCGGAATTCCTTTCCCTTAAATCGCAACAACTTTCACATTTATTTGATTATTTGTTTTGCAGAACAAGTTATAAGTAATATTTTGTGGATTTTATGAATTTATTTGTCTATTCTTCAATTATTTAAGAAGTGGAAAAAATTATATCAATCGTTTGTTCTTTAGCTCCCTGACTCCCCGGCCGACTTGTCGTGGGAGCTGAGGAGCTCCTTGGCTCCCTGGCTCCCTGGCTCCCTGGCTCTCTGGCTCCCTGGCTCCCTGGCTCTCTGGCTCTCTGGCTCCCTGGCTCCCTGGCTCTCTGGCTCTCTGGATCCCTGCCTCCCTGGCTCCCTGGCTCCCTGGCTCCCTGGCTCCCTGGCTCCCTGTCTCCCTGACTCCCTGGCTCCCTGGCTCCCTGGCTCCCTGGCTCTCTGGTTCCCTGGCTCCCTGGCTCTCTGGCTCCCTGGCTCCCTGGCTCCCTGTCACACTGGCCCCTCAGTTCCCTACCTCGCTGGCTCCCAGACTCCTTGTACTTTTAAGATTTATCGATTTCCAATCCCTTATACATTTCTGTAAAGGTTTCGTCGGAATTCCTTTCCCTTAAATCGCAACAACTTTCACATTTATTTGATTATTTGTTTTGCAGAACAAGTTATAAGTAATATTTTGCGGATTTTATGAATTTATTTGTCTATTCTTCAATTATTTAAGAAGTGGAAAAAATTATATCAATCGTTTGTTCTTTAGTTCCCTGAATCCCCGGCCGACTTGTCGTGGGAGCTGAGGAGCTCCCTGGCTCCCTGGCTCCCTGGCTCCCTGCCTCCCTGGCTCTCTGGCTCCCTGGCTCCCTGGCTCTCTGACTCTCTCGCTCCCTGGCTCCCTGGCTCCCTTGCTCTCTGGTTCTCTGGCTCCCTGCCTCCCTGGCTCCCTGGCTCCCTGGCTCCCTGACTCCCTGTCTCCCTGGCTCCCTGGCTCCCTGGCTCCCTGGCTCTCTGGTTCCCTGGCTCCCTGGCTCCCTGGCTCCCTGGCTCCCTGTCACACTGGCCCCTCAGTTCCCTACCTCGCTGGCTCCCAGACTCCTTGTACTTTTAAGATTTACCGATTTCCAATCCATCGTAAATTTCTGTAACGGTTTTGTCGGAATCCGTTTCCCTTAAAACGCAACAACATTCACATTTATTTGATCATTTGTTTTGCTGACCAAGTTATAAGTAATATTGTGTGGATTTTGAGAATTTGTTTGTCTATTCTTCAATTATTTAAGAAGTGGAAAAAATTATATCAATCGTTTGTTCTTTAGCTCCCTGACACCCCGGCCGAATTGTCGTGGGAGCTGAGGAGCTCCCTGGCTTCTTGGCTCCCTGGCTCTCTGGCTCCCTGGCTCCCTGACTCCCTGTCTCCCTGGCTCCCTGGCTCCCTGGCTCGCTGTCTCCCTGGCTCTCTGGCTCCCTGGCTCCCTGGCTCTCTGGCTCTCTGGCTCCCTGGCTCCCTGGCTCTCTGGCTCTCTGGCTCCCTGGCTTCCTGGCTCTCTGGCTCTCTGGCTCCCTGGCTCCCTGGCTCCCTGACTCCTTTTAAGATTTACCGATTTCCAATCCAACGTAAATTTCTGTAACGATTTTGTCGGAATCCGTTTCCCTTAAAACGCAACAACATTCACATTTATTTGATTATTTGTTTTGCTGACCAAGTTATAAGTAATATTGTGTGGATTTTGAGAATTTTTTTGTCTATTCTTCAATTATTTAAGAAGTGGAAAAAATTATATCAATCGTTTGATCTTTAGCTCCCTGACACCCCGGCCGAATTGTCGTGGGAGCTGAGGAGCTCCCTGGCTTCTTGGCTCCCTGGCTCTCTGGCTCCCTGGCTCCCTGACTCCCTGTCTCCCTGGCTCCCTGGCTCCCTGGCTCCCTGGCTCTCTGGCTCCCTGGCTCCCTGGCTCTCTGGCTCTCTGGCTCTCTGGCTCCCTGGCTCCCTGGCACTCTGGCTCTCTGGCTCCCTGCCTCCCTGGCTCCCTGGCTCCCTGGCTCCCTGGCTCCCTGGCTCCCTGGCTCCCTGGCTCCCTGGCTCTCTGGCTCCCTGACTCCCTGGCTCCCTGTCACACTGGCCCCTCAGTTCCCTACCTCGCTGGCTCCCAGACTCCTTGTACTTTTAAGATTTATCGATTTCCAATCCCTCATAAATTTCTGTAAAGGTTTCGTCGGAATTCCTTTCCCTTAAATCGCAACAACTTTCACATTTATTTGATTATTTGTTTTGCAGAACAAGTTATAAGTAATATTTTGTGGATTTTATGAATTTATTTGTCTATTCTTCAATTATTTAAGAAGTGGAAAAAATTATAAAAATCGTTTGTTCTTTAGCTCCATGATTCCCTGGCCGACTTGTCGTGGGAGCTGAGGAGCTGCCTGGCTTCTTGGCTCCCTGGCTCCCTGGCTCCCTGGCTCCCTGGATCCCTGGCTCCCTGGCTCCCTGACTCCGTGGCTCCCTGGCTCCCTAGCTCCGTGGCTGCCTGGCTCCCTGGCTCCCTGACTCCCTGTCTCCCTGGCTCCCTGGTTCCCTGGCTCCCTGGCTCCCTGGCTTCTTGGCTCCCTGGCTCCCTGGCTCCCGGTCAGACTGGCCCCTCAGCTGCCTACCTCGCTAGCTCCCAGACTCCTTGTACTTTTAAGATTTACCGATTTCCAATCCATCGTAAATTTCTGTAACGATTTTGTCGGAATCCGTTTCCCTTAAACCACAACAACATTCACAATTATTTGATTATTTGTTTTGCAGAACAAGTTATAAGTAATATTTTGTGGATTTTGAGAATTTATTTGTCTATTCTTCAATTATTTAAGAAGTGGAAAAAATTATATGAATCGTTTGTTCTTTAGCTCTCTGACTACCCGGCCGACTTGTCGTGGAAGCTGAGGAGCTCCCTGGCTTCTTGGCTCCCTGGCTCCCTGGCTCCCTGGCTCCCTGGCTCCCTGGCTCCCTACCTCGCTGGCTCCCAGACTCCTTGTACTTTCAGGATTCATCGATTTCCAATCCAACGTAAATTTCTGTAACGATTTTGTCGGAATCCGTTTCCCTTAAACCGCAACAACATTCACATTTATTTGATTATTTGTTTTGCTGACCAAGTTATAAGTAATATTTTGTGGATTTTGAGAATTTTTTTGTCTATTCTTCAATTATTTAAGAAGTGGAAAAAATTATAACAATCGTTTGTTCTTTAGCTCCCTGATTCCCCGGCCGACTTGTCGAGGGAGCTAAGGAGCTCCCTGGCTTCTTGGCTCCCTGGCTCCCTGGCTCCCTGGCTCCCTGGCTCTCTGGCTCCCTGGCTCCCTGGCTCCCTGGCTCTCTGGCTCCCTGGCTCCCTGGCTCCCTGGCTCCCTGTCACACTGGCCCCTCAGTTCCCTACCTCGCTGGCTCCCAGACTCCTTGTACTTTTAAGATTTATCGATTTCCAATCCCTCATAAATTTCTGTAAAGGTTTCGTCGGAATTCCTTTCCCTTAAATCGCAACAACTTTCACATTTATTTGATTATTTGTTTTGCAGAACAAGTTAGAAGTAATATTTTGTGGACTTTATGAATTTATTTGTCTATTCTTCAATTATTTAAGAAGTGGAAAAAATTATAACAATCGTTTGTTCTTTAGCTCCCTGATTCCCCGGCCGACTTGTCGAGGGAGCTAAGGAGCTCCCTGGCTTCTTGGCTCCCTGGCTCCCTGGCTCCCTGGCTCCCTGGCTCCCTGGCTCCCCGGCTCTCTGGCTCCCTGGCTCCCTGGCTCCCTGGCTCCCTGTCACACTGGCCCCTCAGTTCCCTACCTCGCTGGCTCCCAGACTCCTTGTACTTTTAAGATTTATCGATTTCCAATCCCTCATAAATTTCTGTAAAGGGTTCGTCGGAATTCCTTTCCCTTAAATCGCAACAACTTTCACATTTATTTGATTATTTGTTTTGCAGAACAAGTTATAAGTAATATTTTGTGGATTTTATGAATTTATTTGTCTATTCTTCAATTATTTAAGAAGTGGAAAAAATTATATCAATCGTTTGTTCTTTAGCTCCCTGACTCCCCGGCCGACTTGTCGTGGGAGCTGAGGAGCTCCCTGGCTCCCTGGCTCCCTGGCTCCCTGCCTCCCTGGCTCTCTGGCTCCCTGCCTCCCTGGCTCTCTGGCTCTCTGGCTCCCTGGCTCCCTGGCTCTCTGGCTCTCTGGCTCCCTGCCTCCCTGGCTCCCTGGCTCCCTGGCTCCCTGACTCCCTGTCTCCATGGCTCCCTGGCTCCCTGGCTCCCTGGCTCCGTGGCTCCCTGGCTCTCTGGTTCCCTGGCTCCCTGGCTCTCTGGCTCCCTGGCTCCCTGGCTCCCTGGCTCCCTGGCTCCCTGGCTCCCTGGCTCCCTGGCTCCCTGGCTCCCTGACTCCCTGTCTCCCTGGCTCCCTGGCTCGCTGACTCTCTGGTTCCCTGGCTCCCTGGCTCTCTGGCTCCCGGGCTCTCTGGTTCCCTGGCTCCCTGGCTCCCAGACTCCTTGTACTTTTAAGATTTACCGATTACCAATCCATCGTAAATGTCTGTAACGATTTTGTCGGAATCCGGTTCCCTTAAAACGCAACAACATTCACATTTATTTGATTATTTGTTTTGCTGACCAAGTTATAAGTAATATTGTGTGGATTTTGAGAATTTTTTTGTCTATTCTTCAATTATTTAAGAAGTGGAAAAAATTATATCAATCGTTTGTTCTTTAGCTCCCTGACTCCCCGGCCGACTTGTCGTGGGAGCTGAGGAGCTCACTGGCTCCCTGGCTCCCTGGCTCCCTGCCTCCCTGGCTCCCTGGCTCCCTGGCTCCCTGGCTCCCTGGCTCCCTGGCTCTCTGGCTCCCTGGCTCCCTGGCTCTCTGGCTCTCTGGCTCCCTGGCTCCCTGGCTCTCTGGCTCTCTGGCTCCCTGCCTCCCTGGCTCCCTGGCTCCCTGGCTCCCTGGCTCTCTGGTTCCCTGGCTCTCTGGCTCCCTGGCTCCCTGGCTCCCTGGCTCCCTGTCACACTGGCCCCTCAGTTCCCTACCTCGCTGGCTCCCAGACTCCTTGTACTTTTAAGATTTATCGATTTCCAATCCCTCATAAATTTCTGTAAAGCTTTAGTCGGAATTCCTTTCCCTTAAATCGCAACAACTTTCACATTTATTTGATTATTTGTTTTGCAGAACAAGTTATAAGTAATATTTTGTGGATTTTATGAATTTATTTGTCTATTCTTCAATTATTTAAGAAGTGGAAAAAATTATATCAATCGTTTGTTCTTTAGCTCCCTGACTCCCCGGCCGACTTGTCGTGGGAGCTGAGGAGCTCCCTGGCTCTCTGCCTCCCTGGCTCTCTGGCTCCCTGGCTCCCTGGCTCTCTGGCTCTCTGGCTCCCTGGCTCCCTGGCTCCCTGGCTCTCTGGCTCTCTGGCTCCCTGCCTCCCTGGCTCCCTGGCTCCCTGGCTCCCTGACTCCCTGTCTCCCTGGCTCCCTGGCTCCCTGGCTCCCTGGCTCTCTGGTTCCCTGGCTCCCTGGCTCCCTGGCTCCCTGGCTCCCTGTCACACTGGCCCCTCAGTTCCCTACCTCGCCGGCTCCAAGACTCCTTGTACTTTTAAGATTTACCGATTTCCAATCCATCGTAAATTTCTGTAACGATTTTGTCGGAATCCGTTTCCCTTAAACCGCAACAACATTCACATTTATTTGATTATTTGTTTTGCTGACCAAGTTATACGTAATATTTTGTGGATTTTGAGAATTTTTTTGTCTATTCTTCAATTATTTAAGAAGTGGAAAAAATTATATCAATCGTTTGTTCTTTAGCTCCCTGACTCCCCGGCCGACTTGTCGTGGGAGCTGAGGAGCTCCCTGGCTCCCTGGCTCCCTGGCTCCCTGGCTCCCTGCCTCCCTGGCTCTCTGGCTCCCTGGCTCCCTGGCTCTCTGGCTCTCTGGCTCCCTGGCTCCCTGGCTCTCTGGCTCTGTGGCTCCCTGCCTCCGTGGCTCCCTGGCTCCCTGTCTCCCTGACTCCCTGTCTGCATGGCTCCCTGGCTCCCTGGCTCCCTGGCTCCCTGGCTCTCTGGCTCCCTGTCACACTGGCCCCTCAGTTCCCTACTTCGCTGCCTCCCAGACTCCTTGTACTTTTAAGATTTACCGATTTCCAATCCATCGTAAATTTCTGTAACGATTTTGTCGGAATCCGTTTCCCTTAAAACGCAACAACATTCACATTTATTTGATCATTTGTTTTGCTGACCAAGTTATAAGTAATATTGTGTGGATTTTGAGAATTTTTTTGTCCATTCTTCAATTATTTAAAAAGTGGAAAAAATTATATCAATCGTTTGTTCTTTAGCTCTCTGGCTCCCCGGCCGACTTGTCGTGGAAGCTGAGGAGCTCCCAGGCTCCCTGGCTCCCTGGCTCCCAGACTCCTTGTACTTTTAAGATTTATCGATTTCCAATCCCTCATAAATTTCTGTAAAGGTTTCGTCGGAATTCCTTTCCCTTAAATCGCAACAACTTTCACATTTATTTGATTATTTGTTTTGCAGAACAAGTTATAAGTAATATTTTGTGGATTTTATGAATTTATTTGTCTATTCTTCAATTATTTAAGAAGTGGAAAAAATTATAAAAATCGTTTGTTCTTTAGCTCCATGATTCCCTGGCCGACTTCTCGTGGGAGCTGAGGAGCTGCCTGGCTTCTTGGCTCCCTGGCTCCCTGGCTCCCTGGATCCCTGGCTCCCTGGCTCCCTGACTCCGTGGCTCCCTGGCTCCCTAGCTCCGTGGCTGCCTGGCTCCCTGGCTCCCTGACTCCCTGTCTCCCTGGCTCCCTGGTTCCCTGGCTCCCTGGCTCCCTGGCTCCCTGTCACACTGGCCCCTCAGTTCCCTACCTCGCTGGCTCCCAGACTCCTTGTACTTTTAAGATTTATCGATTTCCAATCCCTCATAAATTTCTGTAAAGGTTTCGTCGGAATTCCTTTCCCTTAAATCGCAACAACTTTCACATTTATTTGATTATTTGTTTTGCAGAACAAGTTAGAAGTAATATTTTGTGGACTTTATGAATTTATTTGTCTATTCTTCAATTATTTAAGAAGTGGAAAAAATTATAACAATCGTTTGTTCTTTAGCTCCCTGATTCCCCGGCCGACTTGTCGAGGGAGCTAAGGAGCTCCCTGGCTTCTTGGCTCCCTGGCTCCCTGGCTCCCTGGCTCCCTGGCTCCCTGGCTCCCTGGCTCTCTGGCTCCCTGGCTCCCTGGCTCCCTGGCTCCCTGTCACACTGGCCCCTCAGTTCCCTACCTCGCTGGCTCCCAGACTCCTTGTACTTTTAAGATTTATCGATTTCCAATCCCTCATAAATTTCTGTAAAGGGTTCGTCGGAATTCCTTTCCCTTAAATCGCAACAACTTTCACATTTATTTGATTATTTGTTTTGCAGAACAAGTTATAAGTAATATTTTGTGGATTTTATGAATTTATTTGTCTATTCTTCAATTATTTAAGAAGTGGAAAAAATTATATCAATCGTTTGTTCTTTAGCTCCCTGACTCCCCGGCCGACTTGTCGTGGGAGCTGAGGAGCTCCCTGGCTCCCTGGCTCCCTGGCTCCCTGCCTCCCTGGCTCTCTGGCTCCCTGCCTCCCTGGCTCTCTGGCTCTCTGGCTCCCTGGCTCCCTGGCTCTCTGGCTCTCTGGCTCCCTGGCTCCCTGGCTCCCTGGCTCCCTGGCTCCCTGACTCCCTGTCTCCATGGCTCCCTGGCTCCCTGGCTCCCTGGCTCCGTGGCTCCCTGGCTCTCTGGTTCCCTGGCTCCCTGGCTCTCTGGCTCCCTGGCTCCCTGGCTCCCTGGCTCCCTGGCTCCCTGGCTCCCTGGCTCCCTGGCTCCCTGGCTCCCTGACTCCCTGTCTCCCTGGCTCCCTGGCTCGCTGTCTCTCTGGTTCCCTGGCTCCCTGGCTCTCTGGCTCCCGGGCTCTCTGGTTCCCTGGCTCCCTGGCTCCCAGACTCCTTGTACTTTTAAGATTTACCGATTACCAATCCATCGTAAATGTCTGTAACGATTTTGTCGGAATCCGGTTCCCTTAAAACGCAACAACATTCACATTTATTTGATTATTTGTTTTGCTGACCAAGTTATAAGTAATATTGTGTGGATTTTGAGAATTTTTTTGTCTATTCTTCAATTATTTAAGAAGTGGAAAAAATTATATCAATCGTTTGTTCTTTAGCTCCCTGACTCCCCGGCCGACTTGTCGTGGGAGCTGAGGAGCTCACTGGCTCCCTGGCTCCCTGGCTCCCTGCCTCCCTGGCTCCCTGTCTCCCTGGCTTCCTGGCTCCCTGGCTCCCTGGCTCTCTGGCTCCCTGGCTCCCTGGCTCTCTGGCTCTCTGGCTCCCTGGCTCCCTGGCTCTCTGGCTCTCTGGCTCCCTGCCTCCCTGGCTCCCTGGCTCCCTGGCTCCCTGGCTCTCTGGTTCCCTGGCTCTCTGGCTCCCTGGCTCCCTGGCTCCCTGGCTCCCTGTCACACTGGCCCCTCAGTTCCCTACCTCGCTGGCTCCCAGACTCCTTGTACTTTTAAGATTTATCGATTTCCAATCCCTCATAAATTTCTGTAAAGCTTTAGTCGGAATTCCTTTCCCTTAAATCGCAACAACTTTCACATTTATTTGATTATTTGTTTTGCAGAACAAGTTATAAGTAATATTTTGTGGATTTTATGAATTTATTTGTCTATTCTTCAATTATTTAAGAAGTGGAAAAAATTATATCAATCGTTTGTTCTTTAGCTCCCTGACTCCCCGGCCGACTTGTCGTGGGAGCTGAGGAGCTCCCTGGCTCCCTGCCTCCCTGGCTCTCTGGCTCCCTGGCTCCCTGGCTCTCTGGCTCTCTGGCTCCCTGGCTCCCTGGCTCCCTGGCTCTCTGGCTCTCTGGCTCCCTGGCTCCCTGGCTCCCTGGCTCCCTGGCTCCCTGACTCCCTGTCTCCCTGGCTCCCTGGCTCCCTGGCTCCCTGGCTCTCTGGTTCCCTGGCTCCCTGGCTCCCTGGCTCCCTGGCTCCCTGTCACACTGGCCCCTCAGTTCCCTACCTCGCCGGCTCCAAGACTCCTTGTACTTTTAAGATTTACCGATTTCCAATCCATCGTAAATTTCTGTAACGATTTTGTCGGAATCCGTTTCCCTTAAACCGCAACAACATTCACATTTATTTGATTATTT